>JABBOT010000004.1:0-2400000 GCA_016165875.1 Acanthopleura granulata
TGCGCAGTGCCATAACCCACTGCATATGGAGAGTTTGCAAACAGAAACTCTAATTTAGCAAGTTCCCTTTGTCCGGAGGACCGCGCAACTTCTAAAAACAGCGCATGCAATACAGTAAAGTGAGCCTTACGAAAACAATACTAAAAATTACTTTTAATGCAAAGAGAAAGCTTATAACACATAAAATGGAAAAAAAAAATGGTTACAGCATTGTATGCTTCCGGTTTGCAAAAACATTTACAGAAAGACTGTTATAAACTGAAGAACGCATTACTGGGATGTAGGGACAAAAGTAATGCTTCAGTACATATGCTACGGTGTCCTAGGCAAGTTCAATAGTGTATAAACGAAGCAATGAATGGTATGGAGGTGGAAAGGAAAATACATTATAGGTGTAGGCTGTATGCACAAGCTTGATAGACATCACGTCAACCATGAAAGTGAAAACTTTTAGTGTACAAAATGGCAGTTACAGTCGAAATTTACAACAATGATGCAAAATACCCACTGTCAACCTATCAGTCATCTATTATTTACATATACAGCATGCCAGTTACGACTCAGTATTGCTGACTGAGCGGTCTACTTTTAAATGTTCAAGTATTTTAAGTGCCGTGTGTAACGATGAACGTTCAGCATCTTCGCCTTGCTTCTGGTAATGATGTACAGTTGGTTGGATACAAGTAGTATGGCTATATCCCGAATCAAAGCTTCCTTACATCTCCTATTCCTGATTGTTCCTTTGTATCTTCAACGAAAAAATGTGAACAGAATGTAATCCTGTTAAAGGCTTCCTATTCATTTGTAAAAGGCTGAAATCTGAAAATGTATATAGATGACTACTAATTAAAAATATATGCCTGCACACTTTTTGGCACGTCATGCGCCGAAAAAAATTATGAAATTATAATGATAAATAATTAAATACACATTTAAACATGTAAAATCTTGTAAAATTTTAACATAAATGTAAATGACTATATGGTGACTTCAATATTCTGAGTTACCTTTCTTCTGTTTTATGGCTTAAGTCTTGTAAAATGTTTATGCACATTTGAACAGTCTGCACACAGACTACTTGAGTAACAAGCTGGAAAGCCATTCCGATACTACCCCATGTATAACTGGAGCCATAATACACATATCTAAATATACCAAAAAAATAACCTCCAACAGATAAAATACAAAGTAAGTACAAACCCATCCACTTTTAAAGTCTTCTGAATTCGCTCGGCTCCTGGTAACTGCACTACCTTGTGTACAAATTCAGATGTGGCGGGGCGCCTGAAGCAATGTTTCACACAAGAATATAATGACAGAGAGAGAGATAACCATGGTCCATTTCCAATCCACACATACAGACAAGACATACAAAAGCATACACCGATTGTTTCACATAATTTAATCACACTCTATGCAAGCAACAATGAATCAGTCACTTTCTTCTTCACTCTTGAACCAAAATAAGCTGTGACAACAAAGGGAACATTCCAGTTCTGTACTTTAACAAAAAAAAAAATATAGGCATGATTATTTGAAACATGCATGGAGTAGACCGCGATTGCTGGTAACCATCCTACCTACATGCACCTATACGTACCTTTTGTCCCTAAGCTTCAGTTTGAGAACTTTTTTTCCACACGGGCATCGAGATATGTATAAGACTAAAAGAGAAAATCTTTTGAAGTACCATACACATACCCATTCCAAGTAACACCTTGAGTAACCATAATTTACTCATAAAACATTTACAAAGTTCCAAACTTCTCCAGGGTTGTTTTTGGTACTTAAAATATATATAAAAATAGTAACAAGCAAATGTGCTTTCAGCCAGAAGCAGATAAAGATATCACTGGATGAAAACAAGAAAAGAAAAACTTTTCCATACAAAAGGGTATTTTTAGTACGTATAAATAAAGCTAAGCGAAAAGATCAGTATCAATTTGTAAAAAAATTCATACACCGAAATCACACTTTTACGTACCAAGTCGAGGATATAACCAAAACCAAAGCCCTTTAGAAATTCCGTTCTCGGATTTGTCCAGAAAATCTCCAGCTCAGAGCTCTCGGGTTCATAATTATGTGCACAGTTGTACGAGGGAGGGGTTAGGAGAAGATATCAATAAAACACTCTTTTTAGATACATAATAATATATCCCGCGCGATGAAGAGCATGAAGATCTTTATGAACTCACTTGCTGCCATCAGGTGTGGCCATATGATGTGAAACAATACATTAAACTGTATGTCATGTAACAAATTAATTATTTGTGCCACAGCAACTATTCTTCAAATAGCAGCGAAATCTTTCGACTTTGTGTGATATGAATGTACAGGGGTGCTGCACGTCACTACAGAAGAAAAGGGAAATAGAGATATGATCATATATTTAAAACTACTGTATGTAGTCAAATACAAGTCTCAATTAAATACACTGTGTCTGTAAATTATAATTGTGCAGAAAAATGTATAGGTATTCATAAGCAAATTGTTGTTCACACAAGTGACTGTGTGAAACTCCCACCCAGAATGCGCGGTGGGATAAGTGGAAATATAGAAAAATATGTAAAAGACAAAGAAAATAAATGAAGTGTACAGATTTAAGCTGTACATACCCCTTTGAGCCTCTGTCTGTCAACAAGCCTTCGACATACTGCTCTATTACACCAACCTGAAATGTCAACATTATGCGACATATATATACAATCCAAACATTGTGTTTAATTCGGTTAAAAATCAAAAAATTGTCAGACACAGTTTAATGGCATTTTTCTACTGATGCTGAATTCATTTTTATGTTTTCTTTCTCTTTGAGACTTAGACCCAGCTGTTCTTTCTAGACACTTTGAGTGTGTGCCTTGATATCATGTTCATGGCAACTGCTCCCTTAGCCATACCTGTGAAATGACATCAGATACACAAATAAACATGTTGGAATCTTGCTCATTGGTGAGTTCCTTCAGGTATCATTTTGCATTTTGCTTTATTTTGATCGAGATGACCTTCCAACAGAGGTGTTGCTAGGATATGAGAAATTTACTGTAAAGCGTTATATCCCCCTGTGTTGAGGTGTTTCCGTTGCCAGCGCCTAAACCATACATCGAAATGTTGTATAGGTTCCTCTCGCTTCTCCCGCTGTGGTGGCTCTCATGACTATGAACAATGTCCAAACATAGCATCCCCCAAATGTGTCAACTGTGGAGGTAGCCATAGTGCTGCTTATGGCGGCTGTCCTGCCAGGAAGGACAAGTAAGGCTCGGTATATCAGAATTACCGAGATTGTCTCGTACTCGTAAAATCTCTCCGCAACGCTCGTCCCGAACACACTTATCCCGACCATGTGCAGTCCGTCCAAAACAATGTAGAGTGTTCCCAGGCACCTAGAGGCCTTGAGCGTGTGTCACACCCGAAACTATCTATCCCTAAACCCAGACCACAAACTAATTCTATTGGCGTACAGACTGAAAATGACATGGCTACCCAGACGGACTACTGTTCGGATGTTACCCTCGCGAATGTTGTGGCAATGATAACAGAAATTTTATTTCATCGTGCTAAAGTTCCAAAGAACTCGGAAGTTATCAGTTTCATCGCTGACTGTGCTCGTCGCCATCTTGATAGTGAGGCCTTTGTTCCCTCAGAGCTTGTGGCTCTGCTGAAGCAACGGAAAACAGCCGGTAAATAATGGATTATACGAGAAATCTAAAAATCCGTGTGTTTATATTTCTCACGATGGCTTTCTGTACATTGCATCAAAACATTCAGTCTTTGTTTGCTCATGTGCAAGAATTCAAAGTTTTCTTAGCTGATCTTAATGTTGAGCCTGATGTAGTTTGTCTCCAAGAAACATTTCTTAAACCTATGTATAACCCTACATTCCCAGGATATGTCATGAAAAGAACTGACAGAATTGGCTTGGTCAGAGGTCGGCTGGCTATGTTAATGAAAAATGGTATTTCATTCACGGAAATTTGCTTCCCAGAATTTCGCAGTATTGAAGTCCAGAGATTTCAAATTTTCCTTACAGACGGACGGGTTGTGAGTGTAGTAAACCTATACAACGCTTGTAATAGACTAGATATTCCTGAGCTCAGTGCCATTGTATCGACTGCAAAGGGCCCGAAAATAATCTGTGGTGATTTTAATGCACATAATGTGTTGTGGGGTAGCTCATCAACTGATGCCAATGGTTCTGTAGTTGAAGACTTCATCGAAGACAATGATCTAATTATGTTAAATGACGGATGTGGAACAAGACTCGACGTCCACTCGGGCAAGTTATCTGCCCTTGATTTGACGAGTTATGTCCTGGTTTTTCATGGTATGTGGACATTTGGGGTATCACCACAGTATAATGATGTAGATAACCAGCCTAGATGGAAAATACAAAGAGCTGATTGGAAAACCTTTGCCACTGTATGCTTGTCGTCATTCAATGAATCTGTTGTTTCTGATAACATTGATCAATTTACTGACAACATTATAGGCGCTATCAACTCTGCAGCCAGTGTCTCCATCCCGAAGTCTTCAGGGGCGGTCTGGTCGAAGCCCCCAGTTCCATGGTGGACGACAGAGTGTGCTGATGCCATACTCAGCGTAAGAGAGCTAACAACAGAGCGTCTCACACCCGTTTGATCAACGATGTCGTTTTTTATCGGAAATGTAAGGCTATTGCGCAGCGTACAATCAAGCAAGCCCAGAAAGCCTAATGGCGAAAGTACTTCTCTGGCATTACTAATTTAACACCACTAAAGAGGGTATGGGTCCAGGTAAAGGCAGTAAGTGGTGCTCAGAAGTCTAATAATATTCCTACTTTGACGTCCGATAACTCATCTTGTGTTAGTGACTTTGATAAGTGTAATCTACTAGCGGAAAAGTTTGCTCATATTTCAAGTTCTAGCAACTTTGATTCTGATTTTATCAAACACAAAGAACAACAAGAGCTACGCCATAGTTTTGATAATATTTTGTTCGATGATCTGGCCATTAATGACGAATTTTCTCTCCTGGAACTCAAGCAAGCTCTGAATGGGAAAACAGGCTCCACACCAGGGGAGGACGGGGTATATTACTCTATGTTAAAAAATCTACCTAATGAATGCCTTAAAATTATGTAAACACTATTTGGTCAAGAATGAGTCTCCCCGTGTGCTGGAAAACGGCCACCGTTATACCTATTGCCAAGTCAGGAAAGGATGCTACAGAGCCGGGGTCGTACCGTCCAATAGTATTAACATCAGTGCTGTGTAAAACGATGGAGACCATGGTAAACTCCAGACTTGTGTGGTTTCTAACTAAAAACAATATACTTTCAGACGTCCAGAGTGGGTTTAGAAATAACCGCAGCACATCAGACCATTTAGTGCATTTAGAGTCCACTATCCAAAAGTCATTTTTAAACAGAGAATCTGTCTTGGCTGTGTTCTTGGATATAGAGAAGGCATACGACATGATATGGAGAAAAGGGTTACTCATCAAGATGTAGAATATTGGTATCGGAGGTAAAATGCTGGGATGGGTGAAAGGCTTTTTGTCTGAGAGAGTTACACGAGTTCGAATCGGCAAGACCTACTCAAACCCAGTGAATATTGAGAATGGTACTCCTCAGGGTAGTGTAATATCTCCCACTCTTTTCAACATTGCTATAAATGCCCTCTGTCCTTCATCCAATGATCCCTTGTACTCTTTTTGCAGACGACAATGCTCTTTAGTTCCAATGCCAGGATCTGAACGCTGCAAAGTGGCACATCCAACAGGCTCTAGACTCAACAACACGATGGAATCAGCTTTGAGGGTTCCGTTTTTCGTGTTTGAAGTCAGAGGCGGTTTTGTTCACGAAAAGGAGGATTTTGCCACACATATCACTTAAGCTCGGTAACACCAACATAAAGCTGTCTTTATCCTTCCGATACTTAGGTGTCACTTTTGACACAAAAATGACCTGGCGCAAACACATTGATAATGTTGTTCTCAAATACAAAAAAGTGCTTAACTTGATGAGGTCTATATCTAGGAAAAGCTAGGGAGCTGATTATAAATCCTTACTCTTAATATATAGGTGGTTAATTCGATCCAGGCTCGATTATGAATGTGAAGCATTTGATTCGGTCTGCGATACTTTAAAATCTAGACTTGACTCTATCCAGTGTTCAGTGTTGCGAATTTGTACTGGAGCGATGAAAACAACTCCTTTAAATGTTCTTCAGGTCCATTGTCAGGAATGGCCTCTCTCAATTACACGCAAACTGCGCACAGCAAAATTTGAGATGAAGTTAGAAAGCTCTCTACATAATTCAGCCAGTTCAGTGTTTTCACCATCTTGTTATGATTCTCTCTATAATGCCAACAAAAAGTCACAGCCTTTCAATGTTCGTGCCCAGGATATTTTGCAGAGTGCTGGGGTCAGTTTTGGACATCTGCAGGAGGAATGTGTCCCGCCATCTCGCCCATAGAAGGGCCAAGCACCACCT
Source organism: Acanthopleura granulata (assembly GCA_016165875.1). Lineage (NCBI taxonomy): Eukaryota > Metazoa > Mollusca > Polyplacophora > Chitonida > Chitonidae > Acanthopleura > Acanthopleura granulata. The sequence continues at coordinate 6,471 of JABBOT010000004.1, forward strand.
GTGTACATGGACCTGCACTCTCAGGTCCAGAAATCAGACAGTCCTCACCATATTTCTGTAATTTCTAACGAATACGTAAGCAACAATTGGTTTGCATACATGCAAATTTATACCAATGCCTCTAAGTGCCCTGCTACTGGTAAGGTTGGGGCTTCGGTTTGCGTACCAGAATTGCGATATGAAAAAGTTCTCAGATTTTCGGATAACCTGTCTGTATATCCACAGATTTTAGGCTACACCATTGTGGAAGTAGCTCTCTGTGAATTGATTATGGTTTATTAGAGCAGCCTAGATCCCTGAAACACACCCTATTGCCTTGGCGCAAATCATTCCATGGAATGGAGTTGCCATGTAAACCAATTTATGTATGTATGTATTGTTGAGTTCCTCATCCGCAAATGGAATAATCCTGGACACTTGTGTGTCTTCTGGCGAAAACCTACAAAATCAAAAAATCACAAAAGTTGCATCTTTCCTGAAAATATATGGGAAATGACTGCAACACTTATCAAAATCGACGCCCACATCGTTACACATTCTAAAGCAAAACGCATTAGAAAGAATGTGTTCAAGACAAAGACTTAATCCTAACACATGCAACAATGTTCAGTCGTGCCCAGCATTTCTCTCCCCAAGCACCACAAAGCAGATATACACGAGTATAATATTCAATTCAAATTTGAATTGCATCTCTTAAATTTGTGGTCTGAATTGAGGCACTCTAGACTGACAGGCCCGCTTCCGGGTAGTAGTACGGGGTTGGGTCATACCAACGGTACTTGTTGCTGCCTCGCTTGCGGCTCCGCATTGAGAGGTTAGAGCAGTATAATGTGACAGGGTGGGGTGTCCTGTCTGGTGTCTTCGGCATGATGTTCCAGTGGCGGCAAACTTTGGCGGCATGGATTCGCCCTACTTTTTTATGTACACACCAGAAGGACTCCTCGCCGTCATATTACTGAAAAAATTGTACGACGTTAAACCCATTTCACTCAATCACTCAGTCCACGTGTCGTAATATTTATTTATTTATTTCTTTGATTGGTGTTTTACGCCGTATTCAAGAATATTTCACTTATACGACGGCGGCTGCAATTATGGTGGGAGGAAACCGAGCAAAACCCGGGGGAACCCCACGAACATCCCCAGGTTGATGGCAGACCTTCCCAAATACGGCCGGAGAGGAAGCCAGCATGAACTGGACTTGAACTCACAGCGACCGCATTGGTGGGAGGCTTGTGGGTCATTGCGCTGCGCTACGTGTAGTAATAAGGTTATCCTTATTGTGGGAGCTCTTCGTGTAGCTCATGTGAAGCTATTTTGTCCTCTTCCACGCTACAGGGCACCTGTGTAACAAACAAAAACCGGTCGAAAAATCCCTGCAAAATGCAACTTTGCTCTATGTTATCTGTTATATATTTTCCTCAGTAGGTATTAGTTGGAAATGCTTTGCATGTGAGAGCTTGCATTGTGGAAGTATCAATTACAGTCAACGTATGTGTGGAGGAAGGTTCCCTAATAAAATTATGAAATACATGAGAAAACTGAATTAGAGTTCCATACAGTAAAATGCAGGAAAGTAAATAAACCATTGAATGCATACATACTTGTACTACTGCAGATCTACTGATCTTTCTCGTCTATCTTGGTTTTTTAGGTAGGTTGTCCTGAAAAGGTAGAAAACTTTAAATGACGAAACGTGGAATCCAATCTAGGCATTGGCGATATTGGTGGATTGGGAGAATATTTTCATAAATCATATTTATTAATGAGTTTGTAAAGCAAGTATAGTTACCAGACAAATATCGCGGACGAAGTCGGTAGGGTTGCTGTCTTCAATGTCGTCCGTACAGTCTGGGTGAAATCACTCTGCACAGGCTTTACATTGCCAAAATGTCCTGAAAAGCAAACATCAATAAGCTCCTCCATAACTGTGAATATTCTCTCATTTCACCAACGATATCTGTTTTGCTTAAAGAATTTATATCTGAGTAATCAGTGTCATAAAATTCCTTCAGAATGGAATGTAGCCGAACAACTTCAGAATGGTTTGCCGTAAAAAAAAAATTGCGGAAATTTATAACAAAATCTCACAATTTACACCACACACCTTCCATGGCATTCCTTGTTGCATATACAAAATAGTTGTCCATTTTCCCCAAATCGATGATGCTTTGCTTGAGATTGATGTTTCTATAAACAGAGTTATAGATGTGGTCATGAAAATATAATACATAATGGACGTTGTCATACACCTTGCTTTTTAATATCCAATTTATTTCACTTTTACCATATATATAAATACACAAAATAATCATGAATAAAGGCTTTGACAAACTAAAGGTAATTTGTATGCAGGAAATCATGCCCTTTAGGGGCTTGTTTTAAAAGATGGTGCATCTTATGCCAGACGTAACTGTCGTAACCTCACAGTATGTAGAGATACATCAAATGCAGTTTTCAGCAGTTTTAACAATGGTATGTTGTCTTGTGGAACTTCCGCGCAAGTTGGGCAAACAAATATATCTGGCTCGTTGGTTTCAGGAACACCAATGCATGTTGGATGGAACAATGCTCTGCATTCATTGCATTGCCAATACAATCTAAATCACAGACCACATAATCAGGATGGAATACTTCTGTATCAAGAAACACTACACGTAAAATACATCTGAGGAAAGTATTTTAAATGCAAGATGACTAAAAATTTATGCCCCTAATCCCGATACATGTTATTCAGCATTATGCACCAGCAATATACAGTTTTTTTTAAATACAGTTTGCAATGACGATATATTCGCTAGACATGCTTCTTTGCCTACTGTGAAATGTGCACAAGAAAAATATGTTTGACAGGGGACATGTCATTTAAATAATAAATTTCCCGTTTCAGAGAGCTGAATAGTTGCTCCAGCGCTTGGGTGTCAATGATTCTACTAAGCTCAGGTAGCAGGGAACACCGTCGGAGTGTCTCTTGTTTGCTCTTACAGTTTCTTGGTGGAACCAGGCTATGAGCGCATAGTTTACGTCAGATCCTGTGAAGGTTTTTTTTCTCGATTCGACACAGTCGGAGGAAAGAATGGGATTTGTTAGAAATTCGGCCCCGCAATCGGCTGTTGCAATGTTTAAATTTGTGTCAGGGGCCAGTCTTCCTTCGTTTGGGGAATAAAAATGTGGAATTATTCTGTTGGCCTGTATTGCCAGTAGATACGCTATGTCGCAGATGGTTATATTAGGTCGATGTTTCATGGATCGTTCAATGTCAAGATAATACCTTGAACTCTCAGATCGCAGCAGGCTTTTAATGGCATAAACAGCAACGTGATGGCAACAGCCAACCGCCCATCCTCCTAGAAGAATAAAGAACGTATTTAAGGATAATACGCCTTCTTGATGGCTGAGTGGTTTTAAGCGTCACGGCCAAAGAGAACGATTTAATAAATACAATAAAAGTTTAACTCCTGTTGTATCGCCTAAAAAGGCTCATGTAGGGAAAGTTGCCATGTTTAGTCTTGGCCATATCTAATTGGGTTTGTATCCTCAAAGTTTATGCGGTTCACTCCACATTTTACTATGACTGTTGTCACATTACTGAAATGACCACGAGTGCGAAATAAATCACCAATTGTATCAAACTGAAAAAATAATTAGGCATCATTGCGTGTTCTTACCAGAGCATCCAAATAATTTCTCATAAGCCTTGTCGAATGCCCCACGTGAAATCGACATGTCTCTCAACCTCTTGATCAGAGGACCCCTCTGGTTTAACACCCTCTTCCCGACACATTCTTCGGATTGTCGACACCTGTCACAAGATATAAGAAATTTTTTGTTTGAGCTGTGTTGAAGCCCGTGAATTTTGTGTTCATCATTAATTCTTTACTGTCTCCATAAATATGGTCGTGGGTTTCCCCCGGGCTCTGCTCGGTTTACTCCCACCATAATGCTAGCCGCCGTCGTATAAGTGAAATATTCTTGAGTACGACGTAAAACACTAATGAAATAAATAACTAAATCTTCATAAATAATATTCCATCCCATATATCCGCGAAATTTAAATCCAGCGAATTTGTTTTCGAAGCAAACCATCGAAAATTAATGTCAGAGAAAAAAAGGCATTTACATTATATAGATAAACGTAGAGAGAATATAGGATAAAATGTCCCCAGATAAGTACATGCACTTTGAAGACCAGCCCCGGTAAAATATTCTTAATTCTTAGACATTCTGTTTTCACTTGAGTGCATACAGTAAATTGTTATTACATCTTACACTTGAAATACCTTTTCATCCTTTAACATGTTGATGATGGTTTCTTCTGGCATCGGCTCGGACACGGGATCTTTATTATCCTTGTTTACACTTTGAGAACATTCCTTGATTTCCGTGTTGTAAATCAAGTCACCATTGCGAGAGTTTTCACCAATCCAAGGACTCCAAAACTCGTAGGACGGAGTTATGGTATTATTTCCTAAAGCGGGGAACAACCGGTTAGTGGTTAACCCCATTTGCTAATCACCTGGCCCCTGTTCCACAAAGCACTAGACTGAGTTGATTGTAACTACCATGACAACCCATGTTAAAGAGATAGGCAGCCATTGCTCTGTGAAACAGAGTCCAGGGCCCTGTTCCACAAAGCCTTCCACAAATCAATCATTGCTTTCGACTAAAAATACACACTGACCTACTTTTTCGTACTGGAAAATTGTTTCGTGAAAAGTTTTTAAATTTAGACGAGGTGCTTCACTAGTTGTGCAGTAAATTTTGTAGTCAATTGCCAAAACAATAATTAAAATTTGACTACCTTTAACATATTGATATCTTGCCCTGTCGAGTGTCATGGTTTCTTACGCTGTTCTCAACTGCGGACCAGAAAGCGTTAACATCAACCATTTCAGAAACTGCGCCGGGTGGAATGGACAAATCAGACATTGAAAAATAACAAAGTGACATCGTTATTGATATATAGGTGAGTGTGTATCATTGGTTACTTGTGCTTCATTTGCATATCGCTACATATATACATTTACCTGGGCCTTCATGATGTGTAAAGTATCTGCCCTTGCCCATGGCAAGCCATTTCGGCCTAATTCAGATATCTTGAATTCATTTCTAGATTTCTTAAGTAGCAGCCTTTTGTTCATATGTGGACCACGTGTTATAGATACCTGAATATCCTTTCCAGATACCAAAAATTCTTTTTAACTCGAAACAAAAATACGATGCACAAAATGTACAAATTGCACCAACTGCTCCCTGAGCGGAAATAGAATTAGTACAGACCTGCTCATGCGCACTGCAGGCCATCATGGCTGATCCGGGTGATATAATTAGGGAGCATACATTTTGTTGTTCACATAAATAACCAGATAAATGTAGGGCACGTGTCACAAAGAGAATTCCAGATGTGTCAAATTGACGATTATTTAAGAGATCTTGAATTCATTTCGATATATCTTGAAATGCTTTTTGTGATATGTGCAGCACGAAATTTATTTTAGATATCTTAAAATGAATTTCAGATATCTGAAAATTATTTCCAGATATGTCGAAATGAATTCAAGATACCTGGAATGAATTCAAGACGTCTGAAATGAGTTTCAAGATATCTTATATAAATGCCCTAAGGCAGAAACCGTTTACCATGCAAAGTAACAGTAAGACATGTCGGAAATTTTGACTTTAAACTGCCATGTTAAATGATTATTTAACACCTTCAGAGTTCTAGAAATTATCAACAATCCAGATATCTCCAAGCCCGATGACTGGTGAAACCACTTTCAATTTTATACATTTGGCATGAAAGTGGACAAGTCTGGGCAGGTATTGGAATATGTATTTATGGTTTTTGCCATAATACGAAGTGTTAATGTTAATATTGCTGGATATCGAGAGTGATTCTCAACAACGTTTATACAATGTCATTGTATAACATTAAGTTTAATCTTCTGATTCAGAATATGCAGAAATTTATACCATCCAATTACATGTCTTGTCATATACGCTGCATGCCCATCTACCTGAATGGCGGAACGCTACTTTGCGACAGGTGTCGAAGATAAGTATCGAAGGGTGATATCCACAAAGGACACAATGGAAACTCTAACCGTGGTCAGTACATGTCTCGAAATGTACGTATGCTTGATGTAAAGAGTAGGTATCAGCATTCTCTCTGATCATTTCTTGAAGCATGGCAACAGAGCGCTCTATTACAACGTGGTTGTGCAAAATTTTATATTCAATATTGATAACTGAAGTTTAGTAACTATATCCTGACTTGAGATAATATTAAGCTGGAAAGTTTGTTGGCGTTTAAATTTTCTGTTAAAATCTACATGCTGTACTCAATAGAATAAATATTTCTCTTTAAATCTGACATTTTATCATTGATAAAATTAACACTTCAGGGTACCTGTAGTCCAACTCTGATGAAATGACATACATCGAGCCCAAGGAAAAAGACATCATTGTTATTCGTTCATCATTGTTATGAATGTCCTCGTTCCATTCCTTACACTGATACAACAGTTGGCATCGTTTGCATACCATGTTGTATATGGTAATGTCTGAAACAAAAGGCGTTTGATAATTCCAAAATTTTATTCTTAATTATATTAATTATTATTAATGATGTAACGGCGAACCATTGAGATATCCAGAGATTGTCTTATTCAGATAAAAGTTCCCATATAAATAATCAAGGAACTATAGGATTGTCATGCTAAACCATTCTTCCATTGGCCCAAAATGGACAGTAAACTAACGGTTTCAATTTTTGACAATATTTTACTGCATGCTAAATCCTGGATCTCACAGTGAATCTTTAACACACTACATCATATTTACGTATATCACTCTATCCAAAAGCTTTTGTCTTTTTCTATGAGAACATTTCCACCGGGGATGTAAATTTGGCGAAATGTCCACATAATCTTTTCAGTTACCGCACAGCTTTGCTAGCGCTGCTGTCAGCGTATGATATATAATATCAGATTAAATTCTTAATATAAATTATTTTGCAGTGAATATATTAAAATGTCATGTTTAATGTTAAGCCAAGCTGGTTTTTCATTATTCAGTTCTCCTTAGTGTCCTGAGTTTGGACCTATCTTGCGCCATAAAGCAGGCCTTTAAACATTTTTTAAACATTCCACGATACCGTATGGCAAGAATATTGTCGATATATCATAAGTCCATAACCATTCAATGATTCAGTTGCTCTGAGCACAGTGACCTAAAGTTCTTGATAGTTGGAGGCCTTACCTTTCACCACTAGCTGTAAATGTGTTTTCCACCTGCTGGAAACAAGATGAACATCGAGTGGTCCATGGCATCGAACACATGATGTTTCTCTTGGAGTGATTTCGCGGATACCGTCTCGCGGAAGCCCACATCTTCCTCGTGAATGTTGTACTTTATACCAGTAGGAAGGTAAATTAGCCACCATCCTCCTCATGGATGTTGTACTTTATACCTGTAGGAAGGTAAATTAGCCACCGTCCTCCTCATGGATGTTGTACTTTATACCATCCTCCTCATGGATGTTGTACTTTATACCAGTAGGAAGGTAAATTAGCCACCGTCCTCCTCATGGATGTTGTACTTTATACCTGTAGGAAGGTAAATTAGCCACCGTCCTCCTCATGGATGTTGTACTTTATACCTGAAGGAAGGTAAAGTAGTCACCGTCCTCCTCATGGATGATGTACTTTATACCTGTAGGAAGGTAAAGTAGCCACCGTCCTCCTCATGGATGTTGTAATTTGTACCATTAGGAAGGTAAAGTAGCCACCGTCCTCCTCATGGATGTTGTAATTTGTACCATTAGGAAGGTAAATTAGCCACCATCCTTCTCATTGATGTTGTACCTCATGCTTCTGTAAAGGTAAATTAGCCACCGTCCTCCTCGTGGATGTTATACTTTATACCTATAGGAAGGTAAACTAGACAACATTCTCCTCGTGGATCTTTAATTTTCTTTCATTCCAGTTGCTTATGGAGGGTTATTAGCTTACTGTCAAATTCCTGATAGGGCAGGAGAGATGTAATTTTTCCTGAATTTGGCAAACACCTGACAGGGGTCAAGGCCACCAAGTGACAGATCAGTCAGCCCTGATTTATCACTACTTTATAGCCTTGTGTCTATCCGCCTCCATTTCCTAAAAAACACACAAATTTATACCTGCAATGAAACTTTCAAGCCTGTCCTACAAAGTGATATCACGCAACAAGGAGAAAAAATGAAAACTGGCAGCCCACAGGAGCAAAGGAAAACATCTCTAAAAATATAAAGGAACTACCTTCCGCCCTCCCGACCCAGAAGCATTTTAACTGTGCTGTGTAGCTTAACACGACCCCTTCTGTTGTCTCATTTTAAAATCCTTTCCTCACCATTTACCTTAACATGTTTCAAACACAGCTGACAAATGACAGAGAAATTCAACCAAAGAGAGAGTCAAGCAGAATTTTCCCAAGGGTAGCCCCCATACTTATTACCTCCCCTTTCCAGACATCCAATTTCCTGTGAAATTTACAACTCCACACCTTCATAACTTGACAACCATTGAAGACATCTTCATTCTGTAAGACATTCCTTCGACACCTCACTGTAGCCTACAAGAACAAAGAAAACTAATACATAAATACCATTTGGAAGTCACTGTTTATACAATGTTATCCAGAAACACATACCTTTAGTGACATTTCAACTTTCAGCTATCATTTTCATAAGAATTTAACCTAGAATTGTCACACAGTTAGTGCAACAGGGAAGGCACCACTCAAGACAGCTAGCGGCTGAAAAATGAGAATAAAATATACAAAAGTCCACGTGGCAGACACCCATTCTTGTCTGCATGCAGAATTGGAAATTTATTGGTATCGACAAATCTGTACATTGCCTGTTTCTGTTCACTCAGTAATGGCGACAAATAGGCTACAAGTTAAGTAAACAACAAATGCCATGTTCACAGTCAAGTATACACCCAAAAAGTGATCACAAGTGACAATCTGCAGCCACACGGGCATGCTCATTTACCCCACCTCCTAAACCACTCACCCTAACCTCAATCAGCAGGTCATCCATTTACACGCGATCAGCAGGACAGTGACAGCCAATCAACAAAGTGCCCTTCATCCCGTCACTACTCATAGGATTAAGAGAGTAGTAATTAATGTTGGTGCCCAATGTTCAAGAGATAGTATGCAGGCTATAAAATCTCCAAGAAAAATGGTTGTAAGCACATACGTTTCATACTCTCAGGCTAAACAGAGTAATAAGAGGAGAGAGATTTCAAAAATCACATTTTCACAGGTACATTGTGAGCTTTTCAAAGTTCGACCACAAATATGGAAATGGAAACCCTAAATCGGCAAACCATAAACCCCCAGGGCCTCAGTGTCCTTGTCCCCGCAGAAAACCTCCTGTCGAATTCCTGATAGGGCAGGAGAGATGTAATTTTTCCTGAATTTGACAAACACCTGACAGGGGTCAAGGCCACCAAGTGACAGATCAGTCAGCCCTGATTTATCACTACTTTATAGCCTTGTGTGCATCCGCCTCCATTTCCTGAAAAACACACAAATTTATACCTGCAATGAAACTTTCAAGCCTGTCCCACAAAATGATATCACCCTTGTTAGCACAAGAAATGAAAACGGGTAGGAGCAGAGCAACATATTTCTAAAAATATAAAGGAACTACCTTCCGCCCTCCCGACCCAGAAGCATTTTAACTGTGCTGTGTGGCCTAACACGACCCCTTCTGTTGTCTCATTTTAAAACCCTTTACTCACCAAGAACCTTAACATGTTTCAAACGCAGCTGACCAATGACAGAGAAATCCAACAAAAGGTACACAGTCAATGAGAAATTTCCCAAGGGTAGCCCCCATCCTTATTACCTCCCCTTTTCAGATTTCAAAATTTCCTGTGAAATTCATAATTCCACGCCTTCATAACTTGAGAATCCATTTAGCACATCTTCATTGCGTCAAAATGTTCCTTCGACACCTCACTGTATTACAGTGAACAAAGCAAACAAACAACAACGAACAACGTTAAATATTTACATTAACGCATGAAGCAACATCACGTTTAGTCAGCTGGTAAGATATCTCAACATAAAGACACTGGCATCATTAAAAAGCCGACATGTGCCATTTTGAGATGGCACACACTTGGACATACTTCCGACTTTATAGTCTGCAAATAAAAAAGCTGCCTTTTCACCACAGGTTCAGTAGAAATGCATACTCGTACTCCTGGGGTGAACAATACTACTAGCAAGTGACTAGCTGTCAATGTTCATGCCACAAATTCAATTTGATACAACCTGTAATTTTTACTCCCGCTGAAACAGAAAAATTCACATTTGTCTTCAGACAATGACAACATTTATACATACACATCTTGAGCATCCCAAACAGTCCTTACTGACCAAATATCACAACCATACTCACCAAAAGTGAGCAGTGATAGCCTCAAACGTATTTTGACAGCCTGTGCCAAGCATGCTGGCCCACACACCACAATTCATTTCCCATTTACTTACACGGTAAGCTCGGGCCTCACAACACTGTCCCTAAATCTGCAAGCCATAAACCCTCCGGGCCTCACAGTTCTTGTCCTCTGAGAAAAAAAACTGTCGAATTCCAGATAGGGTGTGAGTGGTAAGTTTTCGCAAATCTGACAAACAGCTGACAGGTCACCAAGGGTCACCAAGGTCACCAAGTGACAGATCAGTCAGCCCTGATTTATCACTACTTTATAGCCTTGTGTGTATCCGCCTCCATTTCCTTAAAAAACACACAAATTTATACCTGCAATGAAATTTTCAAGCCTGTCCCACAAAATGATACCACCCAACAGGCAGAAGAAATGAAAACGGGCAGCCCACAGGAGCAAAGGAAAAGATCTCTAAAAATATAAAGGAACTACCTTCCGACCTCCCGACCCAGAAGCATTTCAACTGTGCTGTGTAGCCTAACACCACCTCTTATGTCGTCTCATTTTAAAATCCTTTGCTCACCAAGTGCCTTAGCATGTTTCAAACACAGCTGACCAATGACAGAGAAATCCAACCAAAGATATGCAGTCAATGACAAATTTCCCAAGGGTACCCCCATCCTTATTACCTCCCCTTTGCAGACTTCCATTTTTCTGTGAAATTTACAACTCCACGCCTTCATACCTTTACAACCAGTGAAGACACCTTCATTGTGTAAACTGTTCCTTGGACAGCTCACCCTAACCTACAAGAACAAAGAAAAGTAATGCACAGATAGCATTTAGAAGTCACTCTTTATACAATGTTATCCAAAAACATATACCTTTGACGACATGTCGATTTTCAATGACGATTTTCATAAGAATTTAACCTAGAAACAGGGAAGGCACTACTCAGGACTGCTAGGGGCTGAAAAATGTGAAGAAAATATGCACAAACCCACGTGGTAGACACCCATTCTTGTCTGCCTGCAAAAGTGGAAATTTATTGGTATCGACAAATCTGTACTTTTCCTGTTTTCTGTCCAGTCCAATGGCGACAAACAGGCTGCATGTTAAGAAAACAACAAAAGCCATGTTCACAGTCAAGTATACACCCGAAAAGTGATTACATTGTGACAGTCTGCAGCCACAGGGTCATGCTCTGTTACCCAACCTCCTAAACCACCCACCCTAACCTCAATAAGCAGGCCACCCAGTGTCAGCCAATCAGGACAGAGCCCTTCAACCCATCACTAATCACAGCATCAAGAGATTGCATGCAGGCTATAAAATCTGGAAGAAGAACTGATGGGAGCACATAAGTTGAAGACTTTCAGGCTATGCAGAGTAACAAGAGGAGAGAGATTTCAAAACTGGGAATAAATGTACTATGGTCATCAGTTAAAAATCACATTGTTGTAGGTCCAGTGTGAGCTTGTGAAAGTTCAATCAAGAATATGGAGTTGGAAACATGCAATTAAGTGACCACAAATACTGCTGAGGACAGGGGGAGGGGGGCAGGGGGGAGGTTACAGGAACTAGCACTGACAGCTCTCCAGTGGGAAGCAGCTAAACTGCCTTTGAGCACACAGATGCACAGAGAGAAACACAGGCATACATACAGAAAGACACATATACAGAAAGACAGATCTACATACAAACAGACAGTGCATATAACAGCAATGCTTAGTTTGATTACAAACTCTTATGCTGGTACCTGACTCCTTAGCAAAGGGCGTCTGTGTTACCTGTCTGAGTGCACACTCAGGTCGTTCAATAACACTGGCCAGGACCCCAGGTTGGGAGAGCACTTGGCCAAAAACCTCAGGCTGCTCAACATGCTGGTGACGGAGAGAAACGGGAGGTCAGCCCCCGGTTGTCGAAATGCCTGTCAAGGCCACTGACTCTCAGCAACAGCTGATCACACTGGCAGACCCCGACCACTTCAGCACATCACAATTCAAGAAGACGTGGTAACACTGCGGCCTTTGACAAGGACCAGCCCAAGTAAACGACTAGAAAAGACAGCCCACAGCAAACAACAACGTTAAATATTTACATAAACGCATGAAGCAGTCTAACATTTAGTCAGCTGCTAAGATGTCCCACAATAAACACGCTGACATCATTTAAAAAACGACACGTACCATTTTGAGACGGCACACAGTTGAACATACTTCCTACTCCATATTCTGTAGAAAAAAAAGCCACCTTTTCACCACAGGTTGAGTAGAAATGCATACCCATACTCCTGTGGTGAACACATACTACTAGCAAGTCACTAGCTGTCAATGTTCATGCCACAAATTTAATTCGGTACAACCTGTAATTTGGACTCACTCTGAAACAGCAAAATTCACATTTTTTTTTTCAGACAATGACAACATTTATACACATACACGTTGAGCATCCCAAACAGTCCTTACTGACCAAATATCACAACCATACTCACCAAAAGTGAGCAGTGATAGCCTCAAACGTATTTTGACAGCCTGTGCCAAGCATGCTGGCCCACACACCACAATTCATTTCCCATTTACTTACACAGTAAGCTCGGGCCTCACAACACTGTCCCTAAATCTGCAAGCCATAAACCCTCCGGGCCTCACAGTTCTTGTCCTCTGAGAAAAAAAACTGTCGAATTCCTGATAGGGTGTGAGTGGTGAAAGTTTTCGCAAATCTGACAAACAGCTGACAGGTCACCAAGGGTCACCAAGGTCACCAAGTGACAGATCAGTCAGCCCTGATTTATCACTACTTTATAGCCTTGTGTCTATCCGCCTCCATTTCCTAAAAAACACACAAATTTATACCTGCAATGAAATTTTCAAGCCTGTCCTACAAAATGACACCACCCAACAGGCAGAAGAAATGAAAACGGGCAGCCCACAGAAGCAAAGGAAAATATCTCTAAAAATATAAAGGAACTACCTTCCGCCCTCCCGACCCAGAAGCATTTCAACTGTGCTGTGTAGCCTAACACCACCTCTTATGTCGTCTCATTTTAAAATCCTTTGCTCACCAAGTACCTTAGCATGTTTCAAACACAGCTGACCAATGACAGAGAAATCCAACCAAACATACGCAGTCCATGACAAATTTCCCAAGGGTACCCCCATCCTTATTACCTCCCCTTTGCAGACTTCCAATTTTCTGTGAAATTTACAACTCCACGCCTTCATACCTTTACAACCAGTGAAGACATCTTCATTGTGTAAAATGTTCCTTGGACAGCTCACTCTAACCTACAAGAACAAAGAAAAGTAATGCACAGATAGCATTTAGAAGTCACTGTTTATACAATACTATAAAATCTGGAAGAAGAACTGATGTGAGCACATAAGTTGAAGACTTTCAGGCTATGCAGAGTAACAAGAGGAGAGAGATTTCAAAACTGGGAATAAATGTACTATGGTCATCAGTTAAAAATCACATTGTTGTAGGTCCAGTGTGAGCTTGTGAAAGTTCAATCAAGAATATGAAGTTGGAAACATGCAATTAAATGACCAGAAACACTGCTGAGGACGGGTGGAGGGGGGTTACAGGAACTAGCACTGACAGCTCTCCAGTGGGAAGCAGCTAAACTGCCTTTGAGCACACAGATGCACAGAGAGAAACACAGGCATACATACAGAAAGACACATATACAGAAAGACAGACCTACATACAAACAGACAGTGCATATAACAGCAATGCTGTTAATCAAACTAGATTACAAACTAGCCTAACACGACCCCTTCTGTTGTCTCATTTTAAAATAATTTGCTCACCAAGTATCTTAACATGTTTCAAACACAGCTGACAAATGATAGAGAAATTCAACCAAAGATAGAGATTCAATGAGAAATTTCCCAAGGGTAGCCCCTATCCTTATTACCTCCCCTTTTCAGACTTTTCACAATTTCGTGTGAAATTCACAACTCCACACCTTCATAACTTTAGAACGAGTGAAGACATCTTCATCTTGTAGAAGTTCCTTCGAAAGCTCACTGTAACCTTCTGTGCAATGTTATCCAGAAGGACGTACCTTTAACGACTTTTCAAGTCTCAGCTATCATTTTCATAAGAATTTAACCTAGAATGGTCACACAATTAGTGCAACAGGGAAGGCACTACTCAGGACTGCTAAGGGCTGAAAGATGTGAATAAAACATGCAAAAGTTCACATGATAGACACCCATTCTTGTCTGCGTGCAAGAATGGAAATTTATTGGTATCGACAAATCTGTACATTGCCTATTTCTGGCGAATCAGTAATGACGACCAATAGGCTACAAGTTAAGCAAACATCAAAAGCCATGTTCACAGTCAAGTATACACCCGAAAAGTGATTACATGTGACACTCTGTAGTCACAGGGTCATGCTCAGTTACCCCACCTCCTAAACCTAACCTCAATAAGCAGGCCACCCAGTTACAGGCAATCACCAGAACATTGTCAGCCAATCACGAAAGTGTCCTTCAATTCGTCACTAATTATAGGATTAAGACAATAGCAGTTAATGTTGGTGCGCAATCCGCAAGAGATTGTATGTCCGCTATAAAATCTGGAAGAAAAATTTATGTGAGCGCATAAGTTTCAGACTGTGAGGCTAAACAGAGTAATAAGAGGAGAGAGATTTCAAAACTGGGAATACATGTACCATGGCCATCAGTTAAAAATCACATTGACGAGTGGAGGAAGAAATGGCGTTTGAAGTGACTGTAGCAGAGAAGTACAAGGACTTCTTCCACTCGTCTCCACAGAAAAACATATTTTCCACCAAGGAGTATTGGACCACTTGTCCGTGAATATATAAAAAAAAAAAAAATTCATGTCAATTCGATGGGCAACAAAACTCATTCAAACCTTGCTTCCTGATCTGACTATTCTTGGCACAAGGATTGATAGAACTTCTAAATATTAAGGGAATAACATTTAACGAAAAACTGAAGTGGATAGAGCATGTTAAGCATATCTGTTCAAAACGAAGATAGGTGTACTAAACCATATACAACATTATGTAAACGAAAAACATTGTCTCTATGTATTGTTTGAGGTAATACATTTCCCATTCATATAAAACGCCTTCACCTTGCACAAAACGGGGGTGTCCATGCCATCTCACTTTCTAATCGCCTTGATCACAGCTCTCCTTTTTTTTCTTGATATGCAAGTTCTCCGTCTTTTAGATCTAAATGTATTTTCTATCTTATTAATGATGCACAGATTTTCTATTATTCAGAACAAGTCCCCATAAGTTTCAGTAATTATATGTCTAAATAATCTACAGTCCACAATTGTGTAACAAGAGAACACACTTCCGATCTTAAGAAACCGATATATAAATCTAATCTCTCATATCATTCTATCAAGTGTACAGGTCCCAGGGAATCTGCATAGCTTGTGTATGCTCAAAGCCTCTCTTTAAATCAAAGCTTAAATCATACTTTGTCAACAATCGAATCATAGCGAGTGATGTACAGTGACGTACTGAGACAGTCCTTTCTCGTGTTACCACACCTTTCTGTGTATAACTTGTTTATTTACCCCACTGCCTTATCAAAATCTTTTGTAAAAATCCTTTGTAAACAATCGGTTAAAAGGGAAGAACAAACTCTCTGGGGCTTCAATCCCGCCAATGTACTAAGTACTTCATGTACATAATATTTATAGACATGTGTTGTCAGTTTCTATGACGTTGGTTTTATTTTTTCTTAGTTGTATTCCATTGGTGAATAAAGATATCAATAATCAAATCAACTCAAATCACAATACTATGGAATACTATCACCAATATTATGGACACCGTATCCAGCTGCCTCTGTATAAGCCTTGATTATTAATCAAGACAACTTCCCTTTCGACTAATAAAAATTTCGTACTTTTCGGTCCAGGTTTACATTGATTACCCCATATTTCACTCGTATCAGAAGATGTTTTACGAAAGAGCTTACAATTTACCGACTCGAAGGGCCAGTCATAGAGAGAGCAGCATAAGCTAAATAAGCTTAGCGTACTATTTAGGATGTTACAATCGAAAACGCTCGCAGAACGTTCAGACTTTTTGTCTCTCTTTTATGTGGTAATTTCCCTTTCAAAACTACTGACGTTTAGAAACAGGCTTGTGCAGTTTTATGTCCACTTGATTTTAAAATTGCTTTACACCTTCATTTAAGTAATAGCCTACATCACCGCTACAGGTCTACTTTAAAATTGATTGTCATGGCACAAGTTATTGGTAACCAGCCCATTTCTAAGTCTATACTGAATTGACTAAACAGTCTGAGAAAAGATCGGGTTCTGACTTATTTCCAATAACGTTTATACATGCTTTACGCCAGAGCTATTTCTATCGAAATATCAAACAAATGGAAATATTGAAAAATACATATGAATTTAATTAACTAGTTGCAATGATTTTTTCCCCAGAGTATTATTTGTGCGCCGTCCTTCAAGTTGATTTGTCCAAGTACATTGTCATTCCATCCAGCTCACCAGAGCTTCAAACTCACAAACTTTAAACCCCTCTCATTCATTTCGAGCAAGCCAAACAATATACTGTGCACCACTTATATAGCATAATCGATGGCTTTAAAATCCACCATTTGCCAGATGAGAGCATCTAAATGAATATGGCTAAATATTTATCGTTTCTGAAAACATTAAGAACGACAGAGTTTAGTAAGAATATCGCTATGACCTTCGCCGTTGTCAGCAGACTTGTTTGGTCAGACCAGTGTCGTTGCCACGTGTCTTTTGAAACATAACCTCAGAAAGGCTCCTTTCTCGTTTGTGCAAACAAAATCCTTTCAATAAATCACGACAGTCCTTGCAACACCCGCAAGAAGCAAAACAACCGCTCACCTGTACCAGAAACAGAAATCCCACGCCTGCAACAGAAACAAACACACGGTGTCATTTCCCGATGGTATAACAGTGAAAGCCATGGCTGCTAGTTTCATTCGCCTGAACACTGAGGGTGAACACTGATCGCCGTGAGAAAAAAACCTAAAATGTATTGCTGGTCACTGAGTGTGCTCTGTGTCGCAGTAGTGGTGGTTAGCGCCAGGGTAAAGCATTGATTTGATTAATATTTATTTGACTGTTGTTTAATGCTATCTACATACTCAAAATATTGTTTCACTTATACGATGGCGCTCAGTTTTGTTGGTGGATGAACCCCGAATGCCCGGTGTAAACCACGGCGATATTTGGTAAGTTACTGACGATCGTAACGCTATATGTGTAAACTGCGACGTGAAAGGGCCCAATACAGGCCGTTTCTTGTGACTATGGACCTAAGGAACAACGAGAGTGTGGAGAAATCGTCAAATTACCTACCCAAGGTCGATACAAGGGTGAATGTTGTAGTTAAATTACTGGTTTTACTGTACACCTGCATGTTTCAATGTCTTTCCTGTCATCAGCACCTACATTATAACTTCTTTCGTTGTGCTGGAAACATAAAGCAGATTTTTTTCTCCAAAAAGTTGTTAGATGATTGCTTGAAGTTACTGGCGTCATCTTTCAGCTGAATATTGCGCGTCACATAAAATGCAAGTATGTGATTGACACCTTAACAATGCATGCACACTGAGGCAGATCGGCTACAAACTACCAATCACGGGCGATCTACATACGTGATATACGGGAGGTACAGAATTTATTTTAAAAAAAAAATCAATTCATGCAAGATTACAACCGAAGACAAGAATTTAATAAAAACTCTGCAGTACCTTTGAAGACATTCCCACGGTAAATTTCCGAGCAGCCTAAAAAGAGATTTAAAAAAAGTATTTCGTTTAAAATGTGTGCCATTTGAATGTTATCTTTGGAGATTAAATCTCCTTCTTCCCTTTTAATTTTACCCTAGCCGCGTGACTCGAATGAGATTTCCAAGTGGCAAGTTAAGAACTTTTATTCAAGAAAGTTGGAAATCTCTTAATTTATTTGATTCATGATTTTCGTGGTTTAATTTCTAACTTATACGATGGTGGTTAGTTTCATGGGTGGCGATTTTGGCGAGTTCCGCACGAGATATCCTACGTGTGACATTTAGATATATACACCATAGTGGTGGATGACATGTGGTCTTCAAAGCATGCTATGTTTGAAGAACACTGAGACACAAACAATGTACAAATTCCGTGTACAGGGCCGGTTTCTTGTACATGTAGTTTGCAAGAATATTTAGTCATATTACAGTGGTCAGGGCTGAGGCTAGAGCAAGCATGTCCAAATACTGCTACCGGACAAACCTCCCCACTTATGTACGGTAACAGAAAAAAATGAGCTTGGCTTGAGCACTAACGGATAAGAGGCCAATCAGTTGGTACGACATCAACGCTCTTGTTACGCACCAGTCTATGCGTGACCCTGATATTATATTAAACTTTGTTGCAACTGTTTTTAATATATTTTAAGCAAGACAATTACACCTTTACCGTTATCCAGGTTTTCCATTTTGTCAGAAATCAAAACTTGTGCATTTCAGCAATGGAATTTAATAGAATTTTTTACAGTGTTATATTTCATCTCTTTTATTTCTCTGGCCAATGGCACCTGCGGATATTTGGAATTCCGAGGCAACTCTGGGTTCATATCCACCATATCCTTACAACTAGGGAATGCGTGTACACCACCCAGCTCAGTAACTTGTCCTCGTTCTTGGTGGATTTCCACGGATATGACTGTGTGTTGGAAGACAGTTCTAACTGCGTCTGGGACTGGATAAGGTTTTCTGGCAACAATGTCACCAGTGGCACCGAGTTCTGTGGAAATTTAAGTGGTTGCAGATTTCCGGGTATATATGTATATATAAGACTCTTTAAGTCTCGCAAGAATGGAAAATTATTTTCACGTTATTTCTAGCGTGTTCGTTTCAGCCATTTTGTTAAATGGCAAAGTAGAAGTAGCTTTTCACTCGGATGGTGGCTTGAATTTTCGAGGCTGTAAAATTGGCTACGCCATCAACAATGCTACTCCTCAGTGTCCTAATGTCACCATACCCCAACCCTCATGGAACTACACGACGCATTCCTGGAAGACGACGCATTCCTGGAACAACGCGACGCCTTCTTGGAATTACAAGACTTATCCCCCTTGGAACACTATGGCTGCTCCCTCGAGTAAGTTTACCTTTACATTTATGAACGGAAAATGCCTATTTGTTCAATTGAAAACAATATTCATGTTGAATGAAGTAAGTCATAGTACAGTGCAGTCTTAGCTCATGAATATCAGTTTCAGGATCCTAAACTTTTAAAGCCATCTATCGACTTGCATTTGCAGAGTTTAACTAAATGCAAATATATGAGTTGTTAATCGATAAGGTGCAAATCGTACATTAAATATAGAGCTTGACCTATTATGATTGACAAGACACATACATATATCGATGCTTATCTTCAAGCTTTGTGGCAAAACTTTCCTTAAATTACTGGTAGTTATAATATGTATATATAAACCGAGTTTTTAAGACGGTTCTATCTATGATCTGCTGAACATTATGTACAGTAAGCAGTACTCTGTAGAACGCGCCTTCGACGAGTAGAGGTTTGCCGTCAGTGACGTCATCAATAGACTATATTTACCGGTAGACATGCTACCGGTAAATGTATATAGCAATTTTTTTTTAAATTTTTGTGACACTTTCAGTTTTCAATTACGAAAAGGTTCCAGCGTTCATGCATAAAGTAGAAAGTGCTTTTAACTGCAAAAAAATTTGAATTTACCTTCTGGTGTAGGCCTACTACACTTATTATTCCCTACAGAAAGGCAAAAAGAGTAACCTCAATGTCTTAAGAAGGTAAGCATAAGATAGGCCGGTCCTGATTAAAAAATATGATGTTATTTCCAGATGACGACTTACACTCTACAGCCGATCATTAAGGCCTGCAACTGAAAACAATAAAGCTTATAAGTGCAGAATAGGATTGAGTTTTGTTAATTATCGTTATTACATTGTTATTACTATCACATTGAATTGCTTGAAACACTTCGGAATGGACAGGGTTCAAGTCAACCGTTACTATAAACCAAAAAATCCAGCAAATTTTATGGCTTGCCAAGAAAAATAATCTTACTAATAGATAAAATATATGTGATACGGAAATTCCCACGTTTTTAAGTAACTCGGGCCTTTGAGTCAGACATGTATGACTCCATCATATTCCATCTGGAAATCTACTCACGCATGCGATTGTACATGCAAATGGCTTTGATTGACTGGTGATTTATATTGGTGAATTATATTTATATGCAACGGCCGACAATTTCACAGTTGGAGTATTAAAACAGCAAAACGCTCGCCTAAGTTAGTAACTGACGAACTTTCATACACATCATGCACATATTTTCACCCATACACATCACTGTCATTTACCAGACGGGATGTTGATGATCAGCTATATTTTAAAAGGCTGGAAAAAAATTTATTCACCTTCACAAAGGAAATTGCAAACTGTTCACATGACATATCTCGACTGGATTATTTCTGCACAACACAACGGTTTCTTGTCTCGCTGTCTGTGCTACGTTGAGGAAAGTTTCCATTTTTACTTCGTTGTAGTTACCCTTACTTGGACAACAATATACCGAATGGTTCACTACATAGTTCATTTACATTATCGTACCTTGTAGCATTTCTTTGACCATAGGTAACGTGGGATAATTTCATTAAACATTAGGGCTACTAGGTTATTAGGTCCTACTATAAAAGCTGGAGTGTGAAGGATATTCGACTAATTTTAATATCAGAATAATTCTCTTATATGTAAACATCAACGTTTAACATGGAAGGAGCTCTGCTTCCTTCCAAGAGGATAAAAAGCTTTGTTAGAAACCTTATCGTTTTTCTTGTGTTTATAATTTTCTGTAGTGGTGAATGCCCGAGTTACTGTAACAGTTTCAAGAATTTTCTCCATCGTGAACGATAGTGTAACATGGGCCAGTACCCTAAATGACGAAAAGTTTACTCGATTTGATATGGCGGGCTAATTGATGTAGCGGTGTTCTTCATAACTCAGAATGAAACAAAACGGATTCGATAGACTGCATGGAATTATATTCTACGGGGTCAATTTATTCCGTAGGAAGGCCAAAAACTTTCTAGGACTTACAGCTCAAAGGATCACACATGTATCTCGAACCTTATATTCGTGAACCTGGAGACGCAATCATAAGGCCTAATATCACCCCCAGGACTTACAGCTCAAAGGATCATACATGTATCTCGAACCTTGTATTCGTGAACCTGGAGATGCAATCATAAGGCCTAATATCACCCCAAGCCAAGGAGACAAATTTTACGTAACCGGAAGTCACGTCAGCAAACCGGAAGTAGTGCTGTCACGCCCGATTCCTGAAATAATTGTTATCTCAGGAAATCCTCTAATAAATTTCCAAACATAATATCCCAGAGGAAGAACTGACATTAGAGTTTAATAGGCACTCTATGAACCTGTTCCTGGGTGCTATAATAAAATGAGACAGTAATAATCAAAAGAAATGAACAGACTCATACGAAACAGAGATTATGAATACAATTATGGATGAATATTTCATTAACCAAAATTTAACAGGCAAAAATATACTTTAGTCTGATGAGTGAATCATCAAAAAGGTACGTGACCCGGGAGAACATCTATCATCTTCCAGGCTCTGTATAGGTCAATATGGGCAAGTAACTTCTATTATCTTTCAGCTCTTCTTGTATTGAATAGGAGGTAGGGGAAAGTAAACCAGACACTGAAACCAATATCACTATAATTGGTGGTATGTCCAGTCCAGGTTGGATATTATGCACCTCCAAATATAGTCATTGACCACGTTGACATAAAGTAGGTCAGTATGGTAGAACGAGCTGGAGGGTATCAGTTACCTAGACAGAAACAGATTACAGTGAAATTGGTGTATGTTCAGTACATGTAAAACAATTAATACACCTCCATAGTATGATCTCTTCCTCAGTAATCACGATCTCAATAATCAAAGTCAGGAAGCCTAGGTCACAATTAGAGAAATTTATCAATAGCCAGATCCGCTCTCAGACGACGGTCTATAAATAGCTACACTCATAGGGAGTCCCCAAAGAATGGTCCATCAAATCCTCTCACCGGATTTGGTCGGGGGGATAATAGCTTTGGGTAAACTCCACTGGCAATTTCACGCACTGCTCGCGAAACAATTAACCATAAAAGGATCCCAATAATGATATGATGAGTAGTTGGTTCCCAGCTCCTATCTCGCACATGTTCGAAGTCTAAATGTTACAAAGCTAGTGTAATGACTGCCGATTTGGTGGACAGTGAAATGTATCTGGTAACGTATGCTCTTCAAAACATGAATATTATAATTAGCCATGTTCTTGGTGTACCGATATTTCCATATCAGTAACAAATTCAGCACTGTAAGTTAACTTACAGTGAGACGGTCACTTTCCATACTAAACTGCCACTGAGCCGTCTTGCAGTGGTCCTAAAGATGAGTCTTCTAATTTTCCTATGTTTCCGAAAAATGACAACGTTGAAGGGGGGGGGGGGTTAGTTTGTATTGGCGTTTTCCGTCCCACTGGGGCGATGCACGCCAGGACAACGTTGAAGCTTCACTGGCTCTGTATTTATACCGAAAGGTCACGGTTCGTGACCTCGCATCTAACCAATCAAAATTACTCATTTCACGAGGAATTCCCGCATGGCAACGCTTCAGTTGCACGTGACCAGGGACTAGCCAAGATGGCACCGCACATTTCAGCCCGAGCTCTCCGTGTATGAAAAGGGAAAAACAAGGCAGAATAAAGTCTTCATAGAGGTATTGTCATGTCAAGTTCACATCCACTCCAAACACTTGTTACTCAACTACAAGCATACAGAATACACACCAGCCATTGTACCATAGGTGTTGATGTATGTTCGCCGAGCAATAGTACAATAACAACATGGTTGTAAATGGAACTAGAACTCAGCTGACACGTCAGACCAACAACTTGAATAACTTCGGGAGCAGGTAGAAGAAGCAGCAGATAGCTCTGTCGTCACAGTACATGTATGCCAAAAAAAATCGCCATTGTTACATTATTCGAAATTAACAATCTATTATGCCTAATGCTAGAAAGGCTCAACAGAAATGCTTGAAACTTGGGTGTGTAGTACACCTGCAGATACCCTTTTGGCAGCACAAATTAGCGTGTATTCAGTCACGCATAGGCGGCTATATAGGATTCATATGAAAATATTTTAGAATCTTCTTGTCCAGCGCCCGCGTTGGGTTCCCGGGAGTGAAAAGAATAGGGCCCCAGTTCTCCAGGCAAGCTTGTCGTACGAGACGACTAACCTGGGGCTCCCCCGTGTGGTTCCGATGAAAAGAATAGTTACCCATCCATCCGGGCTTGTCGTAAAAGGCGGTTAAAAGGGGCACCCTGTTTGCCGTGGGTTGCGACCCGTGATGGGGGAGGACGGGATTCTGATGGCTGCGGGCTAGTTGGTCTTGGGAGATCCTCAGGTCCAATACTCCACTCCAGCCCTTACTTCTCCAGAGACGGCCGATCAATCGGCTGGTCACAACAGTCCAGATATCCGCACATCACACATGATATATATCTCAACATAATATCAGTTTACTGCTTTCCATGTTTGGCCGTTTTTAGTGAGACCTTCGGTTGTCTGGGTGGTGGATGTAGGGTCAATTGAGTGGGCTGTTTCTAATTCATTGGATTCCACCTGCTTGAGCATGAACGACAAATTCATCTTATCGAGGATGGCGTGGAACTCTCGTCGCTCTGCTGGTCACTCGCAGTGGGAGTCTCGTCATACATGTAATTTACACTCCGTGGCGGGTGAGTGACACAACGCTACGAATCATGAAATCGTTATGTCTTCGTCTAATTCCCTTTCTTCTAATATCTCTACCTCCTCATCGCAACCTTCAACAGTTGTGGGTCAAAAAAGGAAAACGAGATACCATTAGATAAAGAATTGGGAAATAATTATTTGCCATCCTTTCTAGTAATATCTCCTAAAAATGAAAATGAAGCTCGGATGAAAATAGATCCTTTACTCTTCAAAAAGATGTTGGCGAGTTAGGCAGAAACCCTCAAACAGGTGAAGAAAATGAAGTCTGAAAATATTTTGCTGGAGTGTTGTCGAAAACAACAATATACAATTTTTTTAAAAGTGCAAACATTTCGAGGGCAGGCTGTTTCTGTTACTCCGCATAAGACTTTAAACTGTTCTCACGGCATAATCCGTGACAGGGATCAAGGCCTCGGCGATATGGCAGAACAAAAAAATAACTGAACAACCGGAAGATCGGGGTGTAGTAAATGTCAAACGTTTCCTCATTAAAAGAGATGGTAACTTTATAAACACCAATACCTATCTCTCGACATTTAATAAACCATCACGCCCCTCTTCTATATTTATTGGTCGTTATAATGTGCGGGTTGAGCTGTTCATACTTACCCTTGTTTCTCCTGCCAGAGGTTTGTCCATGGCAAGGGTCAAAGCCGCAATAAACTTGTCTGATTTAATTTCACGTCAGGTCACGAGGGCTTTGATTGCACAAACCCTATAAAATGTTTGAATTTCAGTGGAGCCCACATGACCCCTTCCAAGGATTGACTGGTTTTCAAAACAGAGCAAGAAACTGTAAAACTGAAAAGTAAAAATAATATACCCTACCAAGAAGCCAAGTGTCTCATCTCTGTCACGGATGGTTTCCCAAAATCTACATATGTTAATGTTCTCAAGAAATCCTCCCTTTCTGTGGGGTACAAATCTTCTTAACTTGCCCACTGGCACAGAGCAGACACAGAAACTGATAACAAACCCCGTAAGTAAGCCTGTGGCTATCCGTGTCTATCCGAAACAATCACTTCGTGTCCTGTATATATTCCTCTTTCTTCATTATCAATCCCTGAACTACATTAACTGAAAGAACAGGTGCCAACCCCTTTTCCAATTATACGGTATTTTAATGCCCATAATCCCCCACGGAGCAGTAATAATATAAATAATAAAGGTAAATTAGTAGAAGATTTTTTACCGAAATATGAACTGTGATATTTAAATGATGGTTCTAATACCTATTTACACCCAGGTAATGGTTCATATTCTGCTATCGATCTCACTATTACGAATCCATCACTTCTCCATGATTTTTCTTGGAAGGAGCCTGATCATCTTTGTGGTAGTGACCATTTTCCTATTAATCTGGAGCATCTGGAACGTGTAGCTATGTGGAAGTTTGATAGAGCAGATTAGGTGGCATTTGGCATGACCTGTGAGGCTGACATCACTCCAGAGAATCTCAATGCTGCAGATGATCATTTGTTAAAGTTTAATGAACTTATATTGACATCAGCTGATAGAACCATCTCTAAGACCTCGACAAATCCAAAATCCAAATTAAACCCTGTTTCGATAATGACTGCCGCAAAGCCATAAAGGACCGTGAAAAGGCAGATTTAATCATTGCCCTAATAATAATAATTTAACCAAGTTCGTCGGAACCTTGTTTCAGGTATTACGTAAAAAAAAAAAACAACATGCGTAAGGCCTGGAACACGGTTCAGAAACTTAAGGGCAAAAACAATGAGACCAAAGTTCAGCATTTGAAAGATCACTTTATTAACATCTCCATTTGAGATAGCCAATAAACTAGCTGAAACAATTTCTGAGAAATCTTCCGCTAAGAATTACACTACTGAGTTTCAACATATCACAAAACAAAAGGAGAAAATTAAATTGCCTTTTTCTTCTAATAACTTAGAAAATTATAATTGACCTTTTTCCAGTGTCGAGCTTAAACTTCGTTAAAATAGGCACACGATACTGCCAGGGTGTAGTGGATCACCAAGCACTTTACGGTCATAAACTTTCTAACGGGTTTCTGCCGAAAATTCCAATCGTTTCGATGCCCAGCTGTATGCCTCTGCCAGCCTTTGCTGATGGAAAGCAACCCAGTTCTCCTGTCCAACTTGCGAATATTGGTGACTGCCTCCGATGAGCATGTCCACTGGGAAACGTTTGTCTCGCCCAAACACGAGATAAAAAGGTGAAAAAGCAGTACTCGAGTGACAAGAGACATTATAATCATATACCAGGTCTTTGATGTGATCGGGTCAATGGCTCTTCTGAGAGGTTAGTAAAGTGTGCAGAATGTCGTGATGGGTGCGATTAAACTTTTCGCACTGGCCATTTCCCTGTGGGTAATACGGCGATGTTGGAGACTTCCGACTACGGTACATCTTGCAGAGTGCTGCTATCAACGACGACTCAAAATTAATCCCTTGATCGCCATGTATTCGCAATGGGATTCCTAACCGTGTGAACTATTTAGATACCAGGGCCTTGGCAACTGTGTCCGCTTGTTAATTTCGAGTTGGCACTCGAATTTGTAAAGCCGCCTGTAATAACGAGGACGTCCTCCTAGCCAGATGCAAACTTCTCCAGTCTGGGGAAAGCAATAGCTATAAACCCCAATTGAGGAGTTCCAGTCAACTTTCCCATGGGCGTCCTCACAGTCTGGTATGGCATTCTCGCTAGAGTGCATCTGCTACACCGATCAGTCCAAGAAACTACATCTCTATGTAGATGAGGCCAGTAAAAACGGGAAGGTATGAGGTTCTCGGTTCTCTGACAACCCTGATGGCATTTGGATTCCGCCTTTCAGTACTCCCTTTCGCATGTTCAGTCTGCTCTATTGTCCCAGAAGATGCTGGCGTTCCTCCCGAGTGGGTTTTCGTTGACTGGTGGCATACTGTAGTACCGGTCCAATATTCGAATCTTTTTGTTGAAGCTCTAAAATTTGACTGGCGCTACTTCCGGCTCCGATGCTTTAACCACCTCTTCTATCTGAACTTTGGTATGTCCTTCCAAGCCCTCTATTTCCACTGGTACAACTGTGGATCCCACAGCAGTTTCCAAAACGCAATCTACCTCGTTTTCCTTAGTATGATATTCACTCTTACGGGATACTCTATCGGCGTTGGCGTTCTGCCGGTCGGTATTTTATCTCCAAAAGGAAAGAAACAAGTGCAGAAACCCAACGTGATTCGACAGCTGACATCTTCGACTTAGACTGGATGTGAGTTAATCGGTTGTTGTCAGTAAATACAACAAACTTGGAACCGAGAAGGTATCTCTAAACTTTTCGGTCACAGCTCATTTAAGAGCTAAGAGCTCCAACTTTTTGATGCTGTAGTTATCCATATTTTTATCGGACTTTCGCAACCCTCTCCTGGCATATGCAATCGGCTTAATTTTTCCATCCTGTTCCTGAGACAGGACCGCGTTCAAACATTGATTGGAAGCATCCGTTTCCACAATAAATGGCAGCTCAAAGTTGGCATATCCCAGGACGGGGGCTGAGGTCAACTCACTTATCAACAGCTGGAAACTATTCTCGCACTCCTGACTCCATATATTTCCGACGCCAATGTTTTTACTTCTTTTACCTTTCTATGAAAGTTCTCGTGAAGTGGAGCCGCGAACGCGGCAAACGACTTTACAAAACGCCGGTAATAGATCGTGAACCAAGGAAAACTCTGAGTTCTTGAAGGGTTTCAGGTCTCTGCCATCCTGAAACGGCTTTGATCTTTTCCAGGTCGGTCTCGACACCATCGGCAGAAATCTGGTGACCCAGGTAGGTGACACGCTTGCGAAAGAAACGACATTTGCGCAACTCCAGTTTCAACCCGTACTCTTGTAGCTTCTGGAACACAACTTCTAATCTGTCCAGATGTTCTCCTACGGATTGAGAGTAACAGATGATGACATCAAGGTACACAAAAATGATTCTGAATATGTCATCCCTGTACATGCTGCATCAACCGTTGGTAGGTCCTGGGCGCATCACATAGCCCAAATGGCATTCTTGCAAACTCGTAGAGTCCCATGGGGGTAGTGAATTCTGTCTTTGGAATGCCACCTTCCTCAATCTCTACATGGCGATATGCAGATTTTAAACCTAAGGTTGAAAAGAAATTTGCGCCTGAGAGTGCATCAATCGACTCCTCTATCCGTGGCAGTGGAAGGGCGTCCTTCCTCGTTTTTGAGTTAAGAAGTCTTTAGTCACAACAAATCCGCAGTTCTCCGGACTTTTTCCTCACCAACACGAATGGATTGGCAAATTCGCTTTTGCTTGGTCTTATGATACCTGTATGCAACATCTTGTCTAAATGAGCTTTCACCTCATGGTACTGATTGGGCGGGATTCTTCTGAAAATTTGCCGCACCGGAGTGCTATCGATAAGAGGGATAATATGCATTATAGCATCCGTCTTTCCTACATCATCACTGCCTGCTGCAAAAACAGAGTGATACTTTTGAAACATGTTCAACCGCTCTCTGGTAATCAGCAGCGGTCCCAGGGAAATCAGATAGATCCAATCCTTTAGGCAGCTGCGGTTCCGGTTCTTGCACGTCAACAGACGAGATATCTGCTTCCCCAACAACAAGTTCCCCTTGGCATACTTGCACGCTGCCACGACTTGATTCAACCTCGACGGGCACTATCTTGGCAACGCGAGTTCCAGGATCCAGCCAAACATCTACCTTGTTGAAATTAGCGACGGCAATAACAAATCGTCCTGGAGTTGAGTCCACAAGCGTTCTCTTTACCAAAAGATTGTTTGGGGCTACCATTATAGGCTCCATGACTGCACAAGGACCACAGGCTACAATACTACAAATACTACAATATCGCACTCCGTTTCTGCCGGTATTCTAGTAGGCTCATTCTCACAGGTTTTAACGATCCCTGTGGGCACTGTAATGTTACCAACGGTACGGAAAAGTCCTTTGCAGCTCGCAATATGCTGCAAAAGATTGGTGCCGATCTTAACAGGAACTTCCTCCTTGCTTGGATTGGGAAGAGACACATTTTCAAGTCTCATGACACAAGAATTCTTCTCTTTGGTACCACCATTCCACACATTTCAACATCTAGTCTAAATACCCAATATAGGGGATATATGTGCCATTAGCCACTGTCAGCTTCATCCCCCCCTCTAGCCTCCCCAAACTTGTCTTTGAGATGGCACTCGTAAAAGGCCTCGGTAACTATTGTTACCATAGAACAAGTGTCAATTAATGCCTTGGCTTGAGGACCGCCCAACTTAACCAAACTGATAGGTGATGGTCCAACAGTGTTACTCATAAAGTTAGATGAGTGCCCCTTTATGTACCCTGTCCTGGCACTCTCGAAGACATGGCCTCCCCGTTTAAATCCTCGATCTTCTTGCTCTTCTTGAAAGCAAAACATTCAGATTAATAGTTCCCATACTTGCTGCAAAAATGACACTTAATTGAAGGCTTGTCTGGCTTCTTGGTCTACAATTTCTCTGATACCAGGCTTTGAAACTCATTCACTTTTGCTGTTGAGTGGCCAAAACATCTAACATGGCCTTCTGCTGAGACACCAACTCCATAAGGACATCGCCTATCTTTGTGGTCGAAAGAGTACATGTACTGTTTAGTCGGCTTCCTCAGTATCTTCAATCTGTTTGACAGAAACCTTTTGGCTTTTCTGCTTTTCTTGGCCCATCTCTGTGGAGTACTCTAGGCACATCTTCCTAATGTCAAGGAATGAAGCACCAGGAAAATCCTCCAGACACTTTTTCACTTCCTACCTAAGT
Source organism: Acanthopleura granulata (assembly GCA_016165875.1). Taxonomy (NCBI): domain Eukaryota; kingdom Metazoa; phylum Mollusca; class Polyplacophora; order Chitonida; family Chitonidae; genus Acanthopleura; species Acanthopleura granulata. Next base: position 36,573 of record JABBOT010000004.1, read on the forward strand.
CTAGCTTCAGCAAGATTCTGCGCGAATTGGTCACGTAACATTTCATCACGAGAAACTACCCTCCCTAGAGAAACACGTGAAACCTTGTCGATCATGGTGATCAAGACATGTGAAAATTCACAGAGCGTCTCGCCTGGCTTTTGTTTCCGCTCATAGAACGCTTTGATTAACTGCATGAGGCTTGCTCTTTCCCCATTCCACACATTTCAACATCTAGTCTAGCCCTCTGTGAGGGCGACAATAATGTCATCCGGTTTCATAATGTCTGCAGAAGATATAGCCTGCGAGGCATCTTCTATCCAGTCCTCCACTGTCTCCTCCCCGTTATAGCGTCGCAGCCGCCTCTCTCTAGGCACGACTACAGTTATGGAAGCCATTGACTCATGTTTTTTACTTTTACATTCACTTTTTACGAACCTCATCATGCTCTTTTCTAAGAGCCTCTAGCTCATCACTTAAATGTGGTTCAGATTGTTTACTTCTACATTTTCTGCCCGACATGATGATCCTTTTGTTACAAATTTACAATAAACATATAGAAACTGAAAATTCATGCAATGCATTCACATTCACATCTTTTTACCATATGGTAAAGTAAATACATGTGTCTCAAATCTAAATCTGTCACCTGGGATCCTAATGGGTTGCTGTTCAACTTTCCCAAAGACGTTTTCTCTGTGCAGTCAAGCCTTTTCCGTGCCATCCATTTTATCTAACCCATCCCACTTCTGACACCAAAAGATGTAAGCCCATCTGAGATGAAATAACCGAGTCAAGGGTACACTTCTCTCACAAAATACACAAAAGAAAATGGCAATCAATCAGGTCGAATGTTCTTCATGCAGGTAATTCCTGCCACATTGTCACCACGGACACTTCACCAGGGCACATCATCAGGGACACATCACCATGTCTCCTTATCCATTATACTAACGTAATGGGTAGCATGAGCAAAACTTATTTACAAGCTGAACTAAGTATGCGCTGTAACAAGAGCACCGTGGAAAAACATTCCAAAAATGTGTGGTTGTGGCGCGCTTTCAGAGGTGAATGTGGCAAGGTCACTGCAGAATTCGGTTCAGCGAATCCATTCTAACTCAAATATTCCCCTTGAAACTCTCACACTGTATACATCCAGATCACATATAGCTATACTCTGTATATAAAACAGACAGCACTTGGATTTTCATGTCTTAAGTTTTACACGCATTGTGAAAGCCTCTGAGTATGTGTGTGTATGTTTTTTATTATTCTTAGTCTTATACCTAACTCAAAGCCGATATTCACGCTGCAGGAATTGAAAAGTTGCCAACTCGCCTACAGTATCACCCATATCAAACAATCAGGGGTCAGATAAACAGACAATTATCGGTCAGATAATTTCAACAGCACAACCAATCAGCACTCTCGTAATTCCTACACGGTAAAAAAAAACGCTTTCACAAAAGGTCGGGAACCCTTATTTTTCTAAAAATATCAGAATCCGCCTGATTTTTATAAAAGGCCCGCGTCTAGCATTCACAACTCACTCACTCTGCAAAATTCTATTTTGAAGGAAGTTACAACATGGATCCAATTTTTATGATGGTAACCAAGCTCAAAGGCTGCGCTGGTATAGCCAAATTTACAGGAGGCCGCGAATACGACGGGGAACCATTGTTTCACTTCATAATAGGGATGCAAGGGAAGGAGTTAGAAGAAAAGAACGCCGAGGCGTGCGGGAGACATGAAGAAGTGCTGGTGGGAGCTCTAACAGGAAGACGAAGGGAGGAGAGGTTGAGGCAGGCCAGGGCGGAGCGAAAAGAAGCGTGGAGCAAATTATTTTCTGCCAAAGCTGAAGCCGAATATTGGCAAACACGTATTCCACCACCCTAGAACTTCAGGGAAATTAGAGCCGAACTAGCCCGAGGAGTCTACCGTCCATCATCATCGTCGGGGCTGGTGCGTGGCCTTGCGGGGTAGAAGCGGCATAATATATTTCCAACTGCCCCTTTCAGGGCCATACCACTCGGCCTAAAGAGAACTTTCGATCTGAGCACAATTTTTGTATATTTATTTATTTTTTAACTATTTTTTTCTATGATTGTCCATTTGTCTATGTATATAAGCTGACACTGAATCAGGCAGTCCCAGCAGACGATAACCTCCCGGGTTTCCCCGCCAAACCAGGGCGTCGCATGGCAAACCAAGATCAGCCCCACCATTCATCCCCATTCAGACATACACACATACATACATATGATCTGAAATATTCTATGTTCTACGTCCCTCCCTACACTCCATGAATGAAGTCCTTCAACGTATCATGTACTATAACACTATATACAAAGACCGCTCTCTTACTTATCATGTATAATATATATAACATCACACCTTTCCCTGTCCTACACTATATGCTGTAGGTGTGTGCTATATGGTAATAACAGTATGAAAAAAATCTTACAATTGTCTCCCGTTCCAGGTCACGGTTTCCGTGCTGCGCTCAACGATGCCGTTTCGAATTTGACATACGGTTGAATTGTCGATCACAGTGTTCACAAATATACAAAGGTCATCCTGACTGGAGAGCTTCAGGCTTGTGTCGATTTAGGCTTCGACCGTGTTCGAACACACCCCAACACACATCACATACAAATCTCATACTCGACCTCTAGCTATAACTATAACTTTAACTATATATATGCATGACAAGTCTAACATCTACTCTTCCAATACTGTGTGCTTGGCTTAGTGGAAAACATGCGAACGACTCATTACCCACACATAAACACGTATGCAGACTATTCATTGTCTTCTAGACCATTGTGTTCTTTTCTGACTACGAACAAACAACCATTTTTTTCCAAAATCCCACTTTCCATACCCGACGTCGCATGACAAGCTTAGACATACGCCCCTCCCATTCATCACGTTCATTCATAACTTTAACCTGAACTCTACTACGTGTATACACTTTTTATGCTTCCAGAACTTTCCACAACACACCATTGCACCGCACTACACACAAAGAAGAAACCCTTACTTATTATGTAGTGAGGCGCTGCACCTCACTACATAAAAGGAAGGAGCCCCAACTTGTTATGTCGTGAGGCACTGCACCTCAATCCCCGGTTGAAGATTCAGGGTTTTTAAGCCACATATACGACTACTGTCGCTTACCTTTATTTATATCCGAACTTATCTGATCGCCAGTTTAAGGTGTGGGTGGGATCAACTCTTTCTGCATCTTTTGAGCAGGAAATGGGTGCAACCCAAACCAGTATTTTATCACCTACACTATTCAGCACAAAAATTAATAGGTTGGCCAAAACATTAAAATCTGACACAGAGGATTCTTTATATATTGATGCCTTCTTTATATGCTAGCGCGCTAAAAATATGGAAAACATCGAGTGGCAACTGCAGCTTTTTCTCAAAAAGATCGAGAAATGGGGAGTGGCCAATGGTTTTAGATTTTCTACGTCAAAAATTGTCGGTATGAATTTTTGTAATGAAAGGAAACTTCATTTAGACTGTCAGATTACATTCTGTGGTGAATCAGTAAAAATTGTTGAAGAAAATAAATTTTTAGGGGTTATATTTGATACTAAACTGTAATTTATACCCCACATTAAAATGGTTAAAGCTAAATGTACAAAGGCTCTCGATATAATAAAGGTGGTCTACTGATCGGTCTATTTTACTGAATTTATGTCGTTCCCTGGTGAGGTCTAACTTGCGGCTATAGGTCCATCATTTATGGTTCCGTAAGGAAATCATATCGTAAAATGTTCGATCTTGTATATCACCAAGGTCTGAGGCTCAGCCTTGGTGAACTCAGAACCTCACGAATAGAAAGTTTATATGTTGAGGCTAGCGAGCCTTCTTTACAACACAGGCGTATAAAACTGAGCCTTCAATCTGGTACAAAGGTTAAAGCACTCCAACAATCCCGGTCTACGACTGTGTTTTCAATCCATCATATGTAGATAAATATAATAAATGTCTTAACAAGATCCTTTCGTTCGGTTCTGTGTTCGGGACCATATCGTGAAAGCTAATATCAAGCTTGAGGATAAAGCTCCGATCCCTTTCCCGGAGTCTCCTCCTTGACTTCTTCCGCATCCTAAATTGATATTTGATTTACGAAAACATAATAAATCTCATAATTTAGCAAGTTTTAGCAGAAATAAAGGCTAATTCTCCGGATTGTAAATTTATATATACTGATGGGTAAATGGATGGTTACAAGGTTGCGGCTGCGGCTGTCTTAGGACAGCGAGTTACTTCTCTTCGTCTTCCACCCTCATCTTCAATTTTTTCCGCCGAGGCCAGGGCTACACTCCTGGCCCTGCCATATGTTCCTTATGGGCATGCCCAGAGGGCAGTGATATCTAGCGACTGGCTTTCTTGCCTATTGGCAATTGGGAATAATAAATTTTAAAATCATTGATTCTTGAAATATTAGCGATACATAGAAATCAAATTCATAGAGGTAAAGATGTTATATTTTGTTGGAAACCAGGACATGTTGGTCACCGTAGTCAGAGGTTGTAATGTTCTCACTATAAACTCCTACCTGCTAAATAGAATTATTAATTACGTACGTAGAGCTAACGTTTGGGATGCATTTGTTTGTGTGATTTTTCTTAATATATATGGTTTGTGTGTTCATCTTCCCTAGAAAACTTTAAGTAGAGCTAGAAGTCACATGTGACGAAATGTTTACCTCCATGGGTTCCTCTGACTGACGGTCTAAGCCTACTGTGAATTGCCCATCAACAACATGTAAGTCTAACAGAAAGTCTCTTACATTTTTGCGGCATGTTCTTTGATCAATTTTATCCATTGTACACGTTCACACAGACCTGGAAGCCAATGAACTAATGATAAATACAGGCATATAAACCAGACCATAGTTTCAGCCACACATACAAGTTCAATATCAGTACTACGCAGGCCTCCTAGTCAGATAGATTAGATATATGGAGGTGGTAATTTAACATGGGGGTTAGTCACAGCCAGCAAGAAATTCTGATTTCAAAATATTGTACATGTAGGCATTTCTTCTTACTGGATTTATTTCACAGCACGTAAATAGCATCAAGTACGTCTCAGTTACGATTTGTTTTTATGGTCCTATTATCAATTTTTCACTGGTGCCCCCAGTAATTACCCCTACTTTAGGATGGTATGGCGTTGATGCAACATCCAAGAAGCCTGATTTAAATTACTGATATATGTAGAAAGATTGGAGGCTACGCGTCAGATGCAGTCACACAACTATATTGCCCATCATGCATTTTTAAAAAATGTTTTGCTTCAGTAAGTACTGTTTCAGGGCCTAAAAATAGATCAGTGTTTATTTTGCCTATAAATAATGAACACTGCGTTCTGTTTTAGGCCTTCTCAATTTCATATTAACATACCGATAGCGATTCTCCACACACTGATATTGTTTCCGAGCAATCGCCTGTGCCTTGGATGGGATGGATTAACTGAAACCTCGCCAGACGTTTCATGTTTCACGACATGACGCGTACGTTGTTTCGTTATAAATATCTGTCACCAGAAAGCTAAGAGTTCAGTGTTAACATCCGCTACACTCACAGCTCCTCGTCAGCCTACCGGAAGTACATCCACCAGCAGTGCGGACATCTATGAGGAGGCGCGAAATGCAAAGTAGTGGGATAAAGTTAAACACTAGTGTTCACATAAGAGATATGCGGATTATATCACTGTATATCTCATACCATTAACTTAAATTTTATTTACTATAGCGCTTCTCGCTTTATGGAACTATCGCCGAAAAATGATAAGTAAGACTAAGGTATTCTATATATTAAGGATACAACAGCCCACGGCCTCTCCAGACCCGTTTTACCGACATGGGCTACATAGGCCTATAGGCCTATACATTATATATGTACTTGCTATCGGGTGCAGGGCGGTGGTTTACCCCGGCATCTATACAAAAAGTGCATAATTTACATTCCTATAGGTATAAGGTACAACATCCACGAGGAGGACGGTGGCTAATTTAACGTCCTACATGTATAAAGTACAACATCCATGAGGAGGACGGTGGGTAATTTATCTCCCTATAGGTATAAGGTACAATATCCACGAGCAGGACGTTGGCGAATTTAGCGTCCTACATGTATAAAGCACAACATCCATGAGGAGGACGGTGGGTAATTTACCTTCCTGCAGGTATAAAGTACAACATACACGAGGAGGACGTTGGCCAAATTACCTTCCTACTGGTATAAGGTACAACATCCACCAGGAAGACGGTGGCTAATTTACCTTCCCACAGGTATGAAGTACAACATCCATGAGGTGGACGTTGGCTAATTTACCTTTCTACAGGTATGAAATACAACATCCATGAGGAGGACAGTGGCTATTATACCTTCCTATAGGTATGAAGTACAACATCCATGAGGTGGACGGTGGCTAATTTACCTTCTTACTGATATAAAGTACAACATCCATGAGGAGGACGGTGGGTAATTTATCTTCCTCTAGGTATAAGGTACAACATCCACGAGGAGGGCTGTAGCTAATTTACATTCCCATAGGTGTAAAGTACAACATCCGTGAGGAAGACGTTAGCTAATTTACCTTTCTACAGGTATAAAGTACAACATCCACGAGGAGGACGGTGGCTAATTTAGCTTTGTACAGGTATGAAATACAACATCCATGAGGAGGACAGTGGCTAATTTGTCTTTCTGTAGGTATAAGGTACAACATCCACGAGGAGGACGATGGGTAATTTGTCTTTCTATAGGTATAAGATACAACATCCAACATATACAACATAGGACGTTGGCTAATTTATCTTCCTATAGGTGTAAAGTACAACATCCATGAGGAGGACGATGGCTAATTTATCTCCCTATAGGTATAAAGTATATATAGGAGTAAAGTACAATATCCATGATGAGGACGTTAGTTAATTTTCCTCCGTAGATGAGTAAAGCCCAACATCAACGAAGACAAAATCAATTTGCCTTTCCCTACATGTACGTATATGAGAAAAGATTCACAGTACCTCAGAATATAGTCCACCAATTATCCAATATGAGAAATCCCGTGACTGCCAATCCCGGACGATTGAATAAAAAAGTCAACCACCACATTCTAGTTTAAATATATGTATTGTAAGGAGCCCTTGCGCAGTGCCATAACCCACTGCATATGGAGAGTTTGCAAACAGAAACTCTAATTTAGCAAGTTCCCTTTGTCCGGAGGACCGCGCAACTTCTAAAAACAGCGCATGCAATACAGTAAAGTGAGCCTTACGAAAACAATACTAAAAATTACTTTTAATGCAAAGAGAAAGCTTATAACACATAAAATGGAAAAAAAAATGGTTACAGCATTGTATGCTTCCGGTTTGCAAAAACATTTACAGAAAGACTGTTATAAACTGAAGAACGCATTACTGGGATGTAGGGACAAAAGTAATGCTTCAGTACATATGCTACGGTGTCCTAGGCAAGTTCAATAGTGTATAAACGAAGCAATGAATGGTATGGAGGTGGAAAGGAAAATACATTATAGGTGTAGGCTGTATGCACAAGCTTGATAGACATCACGTCAACCATGAAAGTGAAAACTTTTAGTGTACAAAATGGCAGTTACAGTCGAAATTTACAACAATGATGCAAAATACCCACTGTCAACCTATCAGTCATCTATTATTTACATATACAGCATGCCAGTTACGACTCAGTATTGCTGACTGAGCGGTCTACTTTTAAATGTTCAAGTATTTTAAGTGCCGTGTGTAACGATGAACGTTCAGCATCTTCGCCTTGCTTCTGGTAATGATGTACAGTTGGTTGGATACAAGTAGTATGGCTATATCCCGAATCAAAGCTTCCTTACATCTCCTATTCCTGATTGTTCCTTTGTATCTTCAACGAAAAAATGTGAACAGAATGTAATCCTGTTAAAGGCTTCCTATTCATTTGTAAAAGGCTGAAATCTGAAAATGTATATAGATGACTACTAATTAAAAATATATGCCTGCACACTTTTTGGCACGTCATGCGCCGAAAAAAATTATGAAATTATAATGATAAATAATTAAATACACATTTAAACATGTAAAATCTTGTAAAATTTTAACATAAATGTAAATGACTATATGGTGACTTCAATATTCTGAGTTACCTTTCTTCTGTTTTATGGCTTAAGTCTTGTAAAATGTTTATGCACATTTGAACAGTCTGCACACAGACTACTTGAGTAACAAGCTGGAAAGCCATTCCGATACTACCCCATGTATAACTGGAGCCATAATACACATATCTAAATATACCAAAAAAATAACCTCCAACAGATAAAATACAAAGTAAGTACAAACCCATCCACTTTTAAAGTCTTCTGAATTCGCTCGGCTCCTGGTAACTGCACTACCTTGTGTACAAATTCAGATGTGGCGGGGCGCCTGAAGCAATGTTTCACACAAGAATATAATGACAGAGAGAGAGATAACCATGGTCCATTTCCAATCCACACATACAGACAAGACATACAAAAGCATACACCGATTGTTTCACATAATTTAATCACACTCTATGCAAGCAACAATGAATCAGTCACTTTCTTCTTCACTCTTGAACCAAAATAAGCTGTGACAACAAAGGGAACATTCCAGTTCTGTACTTTAACAAAAAAAAAAATATAGGCATGATTATTTGAAACATGCATGGAGTAGACCGCGATTGCTGGTAACCATCCTACCTACATGCACCTATACGTACCTTTTGTCCCTAAGCTTCAGTTTGAGAACTTTTTTTCCACACGGGCATCGAGATATGTATAAGACTAAAAGAGAAAATCTTTTGAAGTACCATACACATACCCATTCCAAGTAACACCTTGAGTAACCATAATTTACTCATAAAACATTTACAAAGTTCCAAACTTCTCCAGGGTTGTTTTTGGTACTTAAAATATATATAAAAATAGTAACAAGCAAATGTGCTTTCAGCCAGAAGCAGATAAAGATATCACTGGATGAAAACAAGAAAAGAAAAACTTTTCCATACAAAAGGGTATTTTTAGTACGTATAAATAAAGCTAAGCGAAAAGATCAGTATCAATTTGTAAAAAAATTCATACACCGAAATCACACTTTTACGTACCAAGTCGAGGATATAACCAAAACCAAAGCCCTTTAGAAATTCCGTTCTCGGATTTGTCCAGAAAATCTCCAGCTCAGAGCTCTCGGGTTCATAATTATGTGCACAGTTGTACGAGGGAGGGGTTAGGAGAAGATATCAATAAAACACTCTTTTTAGATACATAATAATATATCCCGCGCGATGAAGAGCATGAAGATCTTTATGAACTCACTTGCTGCCATCAGGTGTGGCCATATGATGTGAAACAATACATTAAACTGTATGTCATGTAACAAATTAATTATTTGTGCCACAGCAACTATTCTTCAAATAGCAGCGAAATCTTTCGACTTTGTGTGATATGAATGTACAGGGGTGCTGCACGTCACTACAGAAGAAAAGGGAAATAGAGATATGATCATATATTTAAAACTACTGTATGTAGTCAAATACAAGTCTCAATTAAATACACTGTGTCTGTAAATTATAATTGCGCAGAAAAATGTATAGGTATTCATAAGCAAATTGTTGTTCACACAAGTGACTGTGTGAAACTCCCACCCAGAATGCGCGGTGGGATAAGTGGAAATATAGAAAAATATGTAAAAGACAAAGAAAATAAATGAAGTGTACAGATTTAAGCTGTACATACCCCTTTGAGCCTCTGTCTGTCAACAAGCCTTCGACATACTGCTCTATTACACCAACCTGAAATGTCAACATTATGCGACATATATATACAATCCAAACATTGTGTTTAATTCGGTTAAAAATCAAAAAATTGTCAGACACAGTTTAATGGCATTTTTCTACTGATGCTGAATTCATTTTTATGTTTTCTTTCTCTTTGAGACTTAGACCCAGCTGTTCTTTCTAGACACTTTGAGTGTGTGCCTTGATATCATGTTCATGGCAACTGCTCCCTTAGCCATACCTGTGAAATGACATCAGATACACAAATAAACATGTTGGAATCTTGCTCATTGGTGAGTTCCTTCAGGTATCATTTTGCATTTTGCTTTATTTTGATCGAGATGACCTTCCAACAGAGGTGTTGCTAGGATATGAGAAATTTACTGTAAAGCGTTATATCCCCCTGTGTTGAGGTGTTTCCGTTGCCAGCGCCTAAACCATACATCGAAATGTTGTATAGGTTCCTCTCGCTTCTCCCGCTGTGGTGGCTCTCATGACTATGAACAATGTCCAAACATAGCATCCCCCAAATGTGTCAACTGTGGAGGTAGCCATAGTGCTGCTTATGGCGGCTGTCCTGCCAGGAAGGACAAGTAAGGCTCGGTATATCAGAATTACCGAGATTGTCTCGTACTCGTAAAATCTCTCCGCAACGCTCGTCCCGAACACACTTATCCCGACCATGTGCAGTCCGTCCAAAACAATGTAGAGTGTTCCCAGGCACCTAGAGGCCTTGAGCGTGTGTCACACCCGAAACTATCTATCCCTAAACCCAGACCACAAACTAATTCTATTGGCGTACAGACTGAAAATGACATGGCTACCCAGACGGACTACTGTTCGGATGTTACCCTCGCGAATGTTGTGGCAATGATAACAGAAATTTTATTTCATCGTGCTAAAGTTCCAAAGAACTCGGAAGTTATCAGTTTCATCGCTGACTGTGCTCGTCGCCATCTTGATAGTGAGGCCTTTGTTCCCTCAGAGCTTGTGGCTCTGCTGAAGCAACGGAAAACAGCCGGTAAATAATGGATTATACGAGAAATCTAAAAATCCGTGTGTTTATATTTCTCACGATGGCTTTCTGTACATTGCATCAAAACATTCAGTCTTTGTTTGCTCATGTGCAAGAATTCAAAGTTTTCTTAGCTGATCTTAATGTTGAGCCTGATGTAGTTTGTCTCCAAGAAACATTTCTTAAACCTATGTATAACCCTACATTCCCAGGATATGTCATGAAAAGAACTGACAGAATTGGCTTGGTCAGAGGTCGGCTGGCTATGTTAATGAAAAATGGTATTTCATTCACGGAAATTTGCTTCCCAGAATTTCGCAGTATTGAAGTCCAGAGATTTCAAATTTTCCTTACAGACGGACGGGTTGTGAGTGTAGTAAACCTATACAACGCTTGTAATAGACTAGATATTCCTGAGCTCAGTGCCATTGTATCGACTGCAAAGGGCCCGAAAATAATCTGTGGTGATTTTAATGCACATAATGTGTTGTGGGGTAGCTCATCAACTGATGCCAATGGTTCTGTAGTTGAAGACTTCATCGAAGACAATGATCTAATTATGTTAAATGACGGATGTGGAACAAGACTCGACGTCCACTCGGGCAAGTTATCTGCCCTTGATTTGACGAGTTATGTCCTGGTTTTTCATGGTATGTGGACATTTGGGGTATCACCACAGTATAATGATGTAGATAACCAGCCTAGATGGAAAATACAAAGAGCTGATTGGAAAACCTTTGCCACTGTATGCTTGTCGTCATTCAATGAATCTGTTGTTTCTGATAACATTGATCAATTTACTGACAACATTATAGGCGCTATCAACTCTGCAGCCAGTGTCTCCATCCCGAAGTCTTCAGGGGCGGTCTGGTCGAAGCCCCCAGTTCCATGGTGGACGACAGAGTGTGCTGATGCCATACTCAGCGTAAGAGAGCTAACAACAGAGCGTCTCACACCCGTTTGATCAACGATGTCGTTTTTTATCGGAAATGTAAGGCTATTGCGCAGCGTACAATCAAGCAAGCCCAGAAAGCCTAATGGCGAAAGTACTTCTCTGGCATTACTAATTTAACACCACTAAAGAGGGTATGGGTCCAGGTAAAGGCAGTAAGTGGTGCTCAGAAGTCTAATAATATTCCTACTTTGACGTCCGATAACTCATCTTGTGTTAGTGACTTTGATAAGTGTAATCTACTAGCGGAAAAGTTTGCTCATATTTCAAGTTCTAGCAACTTTGATTCTGATTTTATCAAACACAAAGAACAACAAGAGCTACGCCATAGTTTTGATAATATTTTGTTCGATGATCTGGCCATTAATGACGAATTTTCTCTCCTGGAACTCAAGCAAGCTCTGAATGGGAAAACAGGCTCCACACCAGGGGAGGACGGGGTATATTACTCTATGTTAAAAAATCTACCTAATGAATGCCTTAAAATTATGTAAACACTATTTGGTCAAGAATGAGTCTCCCCGTGTGCTGGAAAACGGCCACCGTTATACCTATTGCCAAGTCAGGAAAGGATGCTACAGAGCCGGGGTCGTACCGTCCAATAGTATTAACATCAGTGCTGTGTAAAACGATGGAGACCATGGTAAACTCCAGACTTGTGTGGTTTCTAACTAAAAACAATATACTTTCAGACGTCCAGAGTGGGTTTAGAAATAACCGCAGCACATCAGACCATTTAGTGCATTTAGAGTCCACTATCCAAAAGTCATTTTTAAACAGAGAATCTGTCTTGGCTGTGTTCTTGGATATAGAGAAGGCATACGACATGATATGGAGAAAAGGGTTACTCATCAAGATGTAGAATATTGGTATCGGAGGTAAAATGCTGGGATGGGTGAAAGGCTTTTTGTCTGAGAGAGTTACACGAGTTCGAATCGGCAAGACCTACTCAAACCCAGTGAATATTGAGAATGGTACTCCTCAGGGTAGTGTAATATCTCCCACTCTTTTCAACATTGCTATAAATGCCCTCTGTCCTTCATCCAATGATCCCTTGTACTCTTTTTGCAGACGACAATGCTCTTTAGTTCCAATGCCAGGATCTGAACGCTGCAAAGTGGCACATCCAACAGGCTCTAGACTCAACAACACGATGGAATCAGCTTTGAGGGTTCCGTTTTTCGTGTTTGAAGTCAGAGGCGGTTTTGTTCACGAAAAGGAGGATTTTGCCACACATATCACTTAAGCTCGGTAACACCAACATAAAGCTGTCTTTATCCTTCCGATACTTAGGTGTCACTTTTGACACAAAAATGACCTGGCGCAAACACATTGATAATGTTGTTCTCAAATACAAAAAAGTGCTTAACTTGATGAGGTCTATATCTAGGAAAAGCTAGGGAGCTGATTATAAATCCTTACTCTTAATATATAGGTGGTTAATTCGATCCAGGCTCGATTATGAATGTGAAGCATTTGATTCGGTCTGCGATACTTTAAAATCTAGACTTGACTCTATCCAGTGTTCAGTGTTGCGAATTTGTACTGGAGCGATGAAAACAACTCCTTTAAATGTTCTTCAGGTCCATTGCCAGGAATGGCCTCTCTCAATTACACGCAAACTGCGCACAGCAAAATTTGAGATGAAGTTAGAAAGCTCTCTACATAATTCAGCCAGTTCAGTGTTTTCACCATCTTGTTATGATTCTCTCTATAATGCCAACAAAAAGTCACAGCCTTTCAATGTTCGTGCCCAGGATATTTTGCAGAGTGCTGGGGTCAGTTTTGGACATCTGCAGGAGGAATGTGTCCCGCCATCTCGCCCATAGAAGGGCCAAGCACCACCTGTGTACATGGACCTGCACTCTCAGGTCCAGAAATCAGACAGTCCTCACCATATTTCTGTAATTTCTAACGAATACGTAAGCAACAATTGGTTTGCATACATGCAAATTTATACCAATGCCTCTAAGTGCCCTGCTACTGGTAAGGTTGGGGCTTCGGTTTGCGTACCAGAATTGCGATATGAAAAAGTTCTCAGATTTTCGGATAACCTGTCTGTATATCCACAGATTTTAGGCTACACCATTGTGGAAGTAGCTCTCTGTGAATTGATTATGGTTTATTAGAGCAGCCTAGATCCCTGAAACACACCCTATTGCCTTGGCGCAAATCATTCCATGGAATGGAGTTGCCATGTAAACCAATTTATGTATGTATGTATTGTTGAGTTCCTCATCCGCAAATGGAATAATCCTGGACACTTGTGTGTCTTCTGGCGAAAACCTACAAAATCAAAAAATCACAAAAGTTGCATCTTTCCTGAAAATATATGGGAAATGACTGCAACACTTATCAAAATCGACGCCCACATCGTTACACATTCTAAAGCAAAACGCATTAGAAAGAATGTGTTCAAGACAAAGACTTAATCCTAACACATGCAACAATGTTCAGTCGTGCCCAGCATTTCTCTCCCCAAGCACCACAAAGCAGATATACACGAGTATAATATTCAATTCAAATTTGAATTGCATCTCTTAAATTTGTGGTCTGAATTGAGGCACTCTAGACTGACAGGCCCGCTTCCGGGTAGTAGTACGGGGTTGGGTCATACCAACGGTACTTGTTGCTGCCTCGCTTGCGGCTCCGCATTGAGAGGTTAGAGCAGTATAATGTGACAGGGTGGGGTGTCCTGTCTGGTGTCTTCGGCATGATGTTCCAGTGGCGGCAAACTTTGGCGGCATGGATTCGCCCTACTTTTTTATGTACACACCAGAAGGACTCCTCGCCGTCATATTACTGAAAAAATTGTACGACGTTAAACCCATTTCACTCAATCACTCAGTCCACGTGTCGTAATATTTATTTATTTATTTCTTTGATTGGTGTTTTACGCCGTATTCAAGAATATTTCACTTATACGACGGCGGCTGCAATTATGGTGGGAGGAAACCGAGCAAAACCCGGGGGAACCCCACGAACATCCCCAGGTTGATGGCAGACCTTCCCAAATACGGCCGGAGAGGAAGCCAGCATGAACTGGACTTGAACTCACAGCGACCGCATTGGTGGGAGGCTTGTGGGTCATTGCGCTGCGCTACGTGTAGTAATAAGGTTATCCTTATTGTGGGAGCTCTTCGTGTAGCTCATGTGAAGCTATTTTGTCCTCTTCCACGCTACAGGGCACCTGTGTAACAAACAAAAACCGGTCGAAAAATCCCTGCAAAATGCAACTTTGCTCTATGTTATCTGTTATATATTTTCCTCAGTAGGTATTAGTTGGAAATGCTTTGCATGTGAGAGCTTGCATTGTGGAAGTATCAATTACAGTCAACGTATGTGTGGAGGAAGGTTCCCTAATAAAATTATGAAATACATGAGAAAACTGAATTAGAGTTCCATACAGTAAAATGCAGGAAAGTAAATAAACCATTGAATGCATACATACTTGTACTACTGCAGATCTACTGATCTTTCTCGTCTATCTTGGTTTTTTAGGTAGGTTGTCCTGAAAAGGTAGAAAACTTTAAATGACGAAACGTGGAATCCAATCTAGGCATTGGCGATATTGGTGGATTGGGAGAATATTTTCATAAATCATATTTATTAATGAGTTTGTAAAGCAAGTATAGTTACCAGACAAATATCGCGGACGAAGTCGGTAGGGTTGCTGTCTTCAATGTCGTCCGTACAGTCTGGGTGAAATCACTCTGCACAGGCTTTACATTGCCAAAATGTCCTGAAAAGCAAACATCAATAAGCTCCTCCATAACTGTGAATATTCTCTCATTTCACCAACGATATCTGTTTTGCTTAAAGAATTTATATCTGAGTAATCAGTGTCATAAAATTCCTTCAGAATGGAATGTAGCCGAACAACTTCAGAATGGTTTGCCGTAAAAAAAAAATTGCGGAAATTTATAACAAAATCTCACAATTTACACCACACACCTTCCATGGCATTCCTTGTTGCATATACAAAATAGTTGTCCATTTTCCCCAAATCGATGATGCTTTGCTTGAGATTGATGTTTCTATAAACAGAGTTATAGATGTGGTCATGAAAATATAATACATAATGGACGTTGTCATACACCTTGCTTTTTAATATCCAATTTATTTCACTTTTACCATATATATAAATACACAAAATAATCATGAATAAAGGCTTTGACAAACTAAAGGTAATTTGTATGCAGGAAATCATGCCCTTTAGGGGCTTGTTTTAAAAGATGGTGCATCTTATGCCAGACGTAACTGTCGTAACCTCACAGTATGTAGAGATACATCAAATGCAGTTTTCAGCAGTTTTAACAATGGTATGTTGTCTTGTGGAACTTCCGCGCAAGTTGGGCAAACAAATATATCTGGCTCGTTGGTTTCAGGAACACCAATGCATGTTGGATGGAACAATGCTCTGCATTCATTGCATTGCCAATACAATCTAAATCACAGACCACATAATCAGGATGGAATACTTCTGTATCAAGAAACACTACACGTAAAATACATCTGAGGAAAGTATTTTAAATGCAAGATGACTAAAAATTTATGCCCCTAATCCCGATACATGTTATTCAGCATTATGCACCAGCAATATACAGTTTTTTTAAATACAGATTGCAATGACGATATATTCGCTAGACATGCTTCTTTGCCTACTGTGAAATGTGCACAAGAAAAATATGTTTGACAGGGGACATGTCATTTAAATAATAAATTTCCCGTTTCAGAGAGCTGAATAGTTGCTCCAGCGCTTGGGTGTCAATGATTCTACTAAGCTCAGGTAGCAGGGAACACCGTCGGAGTGTCTCTTGTTTGCTCTTACAGTTTCTTGGTGGAACCAGGCTATGAGCGCATAGTTTACGTCAGATCCTGTGAAGGTTTTTTTTCTCGATTCGACACAGTCGGAGGAAAGAATGGGATTTGTTAGAAATTCGGCCCCGCAATCGGCTGTTGCAATGTTTAAATTTGTGTCAGGGGCCAGTCTTCCTTCGTTTGGGGAATAAAAATGTGGAATTATTCTGTTGGCCTGTATTGCCAGTAGATACGCTATGTCGCAGATGGTTATATTAGGTCGATGTTTCATGGATCGTTCAATGTCAAGATAATACCTTGAACTCTCAGATCGCAGCAGGCTTTTAATGGCATAAACAGCAACGTGATGGCAACAGCCAACCGCCCATCCTCCTAGAAGAATAAAGAACGTATTTAAGGATAATACGCCTTCTTGATGGCTGAGTGGTTTTAAGCGTCACGGCCAAAGAGAACGATTTAATAAATACAATAAAAGTTTAACTCCTGTTGTATCGCCTAAAAAGGCTCATGTAGGGAAAGTTGCCATGTTTAGTCTTGGCCATATCTAATTGGGTTTGTATCCTCAAAGTTTATGCGGTTCACTCCACATTTTACTATGACTGTTGTCACATTACTGAAATGACCACGAGTGCGAAATAAATCACCAATTGTATCAAACTGAAAAAATAATTAGGCATCATTGCGTGTTCTTACCAGAGCATCCAAATAATTTCTCATAAGCCTTGTCGAATGCCCCACGTGAAATCGACATGTCTCTCAACCTCTTGATCAGAGGACCCCTCTGGTTTAACACCCTCTTCCCGACACATTCTTCGGATTGTCGACACCTGTCACAAGATATAAGAAATTTTTTGTTTGAGCTGTGTTGAAGCCCGTGAATTTTGTGTTCATCATTAATTCTTTACTGTCTCCATAAATATGGTCGTGGGTTTCCCCCGGGCTCTGCTCGGTTTACTCCCACCATAATGCTAGCCGCCGTCGTATAAGTGAAATATTCTTGAGTACGACGTAAAACACTAATGAAATAAATAACTAAATCTTCATAAATAATATTCCATCCCATATATCCGCGAAATTTAAATCCAGCGAATTTGTTTTCGAAGCAAACCATCGAAAATTAATGTCAGAGAAAAAAAGGCATTTACATTATATAGATAAACGTAGAGAGAATATAGGATAAAATGTCCCCAGATAAGTACATGCACTTTGAAGACCAGCCCCGGTAAAATATTCTTAATTCTTAGACATTCTGTTTTCACTTGAGTGCATACAGTAAATTGTTATTACATCTTACACTTGAAATACCTTTTCATCCTTTAACATGTTGATGATGGTTTCTTCTGGCATCGGCTCGGACACGGGATCTTTATTATCCTTGTTTACACTTTGAGAACATTCCTTGATTTCCGTGTTGTAAATCAAGTCACCATTGCGAGAGTTTTCACCAATCCAAGGACTCCAAAACTCGTAGGACGGAGTTATGGTATTATTTCCTAAAGCGGGGAACAACCGGTTAGTGGTTAACCCCATTTGCTAATCACCTGGCCCCTGTTCCACAAAGCACTAGACTGAGTTGATTGTAACTACCATGACAACCCATGTTAAAGAGATAGGCAGCCATTGCTCTGTGAAACAGAGTCCAGGGCCCTGTTCCACAAAGCCTTCCACAAATCAATCATTGCTTTCGACTGAAAATACACACTGACCTACTTTTTCGTACTGGAAAATTGTTTCGTGAAAAGTTTTTAAATTTAGACGAGGTGCTTCACTAGTTGTGCAGTAAATTTTGTAGTCAATTGCCAAAACAATAATTAAAATTTGACTACCTTTAACATATTGATATCTTGCCCTGTCGAGTGTCATGGTTTCTTACGCTGTTCTCAACTGCGGACCAGAAAGCGTTAACATCAACCATTTCAGAAACTGCGCCGGGTGGAATGGACAAATCAGAAAAATAACAAAGTGACATCGTTATTGATATATAGGGGAGTGTGTATCATTGGTTACTTGTGCTTCATTTGCATATCGCTACATATATACATTTACCTGGGCCTTCATGATGTGTAAAGTATCTGCCCTTGCCCATGGCAAGCCATTTCGGCCTAATTCAGATATCTTGAATTCATTTCTAGATTTCTTAAGTAGCAGCCTTTTGTTCATATGTGGACCACGTGTTATAGATACCTGAATATCCTTTCCAGATACCAAAAATTCTTTTTAACTCGAAACAAAAATACGATGCACAAAATGTACAAATTGCACCAACTGCTCCCTGAGCGGAAATAGAATTAGTACAGACCTGCTCATGCGCACTGCAGGCCATCATGGCTGATCCGGGTGATATAATTAGGGAGCATACATTTTGTTGTTCACATAAATAACCAGATAAATGTAGGGCACGTGTCACAAAGAGAATTCCAGATGTGTCAAACTGACGATTATTTAAGAGATCTTGAATTCATTTCGATATATCTTGAAATGCTTTTTGTGATATGTGCAGCACGAAATTTATTTTAGATATCTTAAAATGAATTTCAGATATCTGAAAACTATTTCCAGATATGTCGAAATGAATTCAAGATACCTGGAATGAATTCAAGACGTCTGAAATGAGTTTCAAGATATCTTATATAAATGCCCTAAGGCAGAAACCGTTTACCATGCAAAGTAACAGTAAGACATGTCGGAAATTTTGACTTTAAACTGCCATGTTAAATGATTATTTAACACCTTCAGAGTTCTAGAAATTATCAACAATCCAGATATCTCCAAGCCCGATGACTGGTGAAACCACTTTCAATTTTATACATTTGGCATGAAAGTGGACAAGTCTGGGCAGGTATTGGAATATGTATTTATGGTTTTTGCCATAATACGAAGTGTTAATGTTAATATTGCTGGATATCGAGAGTGATTCTCAACAACGTTTATACAATGTCATTGTATAACATTAAATTTAATCTTCTGATTCAGAATATGCAGAAATTTATACCATCCAATTACATGTCTTGTCATATACGCTGCATGCCCATCTACCTGAATGGCGGAACGCTACTTTGCGACAGGTGTCGAAGATAAGTATCGAAGGGTGATATCCACAAAGGACACAATGGAAACTCTAACCGTGGTCAGTACGTGTCTCGAAATGTACGTATGCTTGATGTAAAGAGTAGGTATCAGCATTCTCTCTGATCATTTCTTGAAGCATGGCAACAGAGCGCTCTATTACAACGTGGTTGTGCAAAATTTTATATTCAATATTGATAACTGAAGTTTAGTAACTATATCCTGACTTGAGATAATATTAAGCTGGAAAGTTTGTTGGCGTTTAAATTTTCTGTTAAAATCTACATGCTGTACTCAATAGAATAAATATTTCTCTTTAAATCTGACATTTTATCATTGATAAAATTAACACTTCAGGGTACCTGTAGTCCAACTCTGATGAAATGACATACATCGAGCCCAAGGAAAAAGACATCATTGTTATTCGTTCATCATTGTTATGAATGTCCTCGTTCCATTCCTTATACTGATACAACAGTTGGCATCGTTTGCATACCATGTTGTATATGGTAATGTCTGAAACAAAAGGCGTTTGATAATTCCAAAATTTTATTCTTAATTATATTAATTATTATTAATGATGTAACGGCGAACCATTGAGATATCCAGATATTGTCTTATTCAGATAAAAGTTCCCATATAAATAATCAAGGAACTATAGGATTGTCATGCTAAACCATTCTTCCATTGGCCCAAAATGGACAGTAAACTAACGGTTTCAATTTTTGACAATATTTTACTGCATGCTAAATCCTGGATCTCACAGTGAATCTTTAACACACTACATCATATTTACGTATATCACTCTATCCAAAAGCTTTTGTCTTTTTCTATGAGAACATTTCCACCGGGGATGTAAATTTGGCGAAATGTCCACATAATCTTTTCAGTTACCGCACAGCTTTGCTAGCGCTGCTGTCAGCGTATGATATATAATATCAGATTAAATTCTTAATATAAATTATTTTGCAGTGAATATATTAAAATGTCATGTTTAATGTTAAGCCAAGCTGGTTTTTCATTATTCAGTTCTCCTTAGTGTCCTGAGTTTGGACCTATCTTGCGCCATAAAGCAGGCCTTTAAACATTTTTTAAACATTCCACGATACCGTATGGCAAGAATATTGTCGATATATCATAAGTCCATAACCATTCAATGATTCAGTTGCTCTGAGCACAGTGACCTAAAGTTCTTGATAGCTGGAGGCCTTACCTTTTACCACTAGCTGTAAATGTGTTTTCCACCTGCTGGAAACAAGATGAACATCGAGTGGTCCATGGCATCGAACACATGATGTTTCTCTTGGAGTGATTTCGCGGATACCGTCTCGCGGAAGCCCACATCTTCCTCGTGAATGTTGTACTTTATACCAGTAGGAAGGTAAATTAGCCACCATCCTCCTCATGGATGTTGTACTTTATACCTGTAGGAAGGTAAATTAGCCACCGTCCTCCTCATGGATGTTGTACTTTATACCATCCTCCTCATGGATGTTGTACTTTATACCTGTAGGAGTGTAAATTAGCCACCGTCCTCCTCATGGATGTTGTACTTTATACCTGTAGGAAGGTAAAGTAGCCACCGTCCTCCTCATGGATGATGTACTTTATACCTGTAGGAAGGTAAAGTAGCCACCGTCCTCCTCATGGATGTTGTAATTTGTACCATTAGGAAGGTAAATTAGCCACCATCCTTCTCATTGATGTTGTACCTCATGCTTCTGTAAAGGTAAATTAGCCACCGTCCTCCTCGTGGATGTTATACTTTATACCTATAGGAAGGTAAACTAGACAACATTCTCCTCGTGGATCTTTAATTTTCTTTCATTCCAGTTGCTTATGGAGGGTTATTAGCTGACTAATTAACTATGACAAACCAGACAGAGCAGGTTTACAGGTGTTATAGTAATGTATGTATTATCTGATGTCAAGGGAGTTTAAGTGTTGAGAATTTATCTGCTCGGATATGGCATATATGTGGCATATATGTATATATATATATATATATATATATATATATATATATATATATATATATATATATATATATATATATATATATATATATATATATATATATATATATACACATATATGCCATATCCGAGCAGATAAATTATATATACCTTACGTTGCCCAGTTATTGGTAAACGAACAAGTTTCATATTCTGGTGTGCACATGGATGACCGTTCTCCTCGTGGACGTGCTCCGCATGGATGTAGGCTGCCCAGTACTACTATGATATCCCATATAACACAACTTCTATATAACAACAACAATATAATCTTAACTGTAACATTTATTTACCGAATACGTGAGCAGATCGACACATTCATTTGCAGTGTACGCTAATGAATTTTTGCTTTAATTAGTTTTTATATCATGTTCAGTACTATATATGTGCACCGTCTCCAAGTAGTCAGACACGATCTAAATGCATGCAGTACCTCAGTATATAATAAACAAGCATATTGGATTAGGCCTCATGTTGAAATACACCGAATTGGCATTGCAGCTGTCTCGAGAGATTAACGCTGTTTGGACGAGACATGAGTCGGTGCTCTCGCAAAACTAACACAAAATAACGCGGGAACGACGTGATTTCCGGTAGCCTCTACAACAAGAATAACATTCTAAGGTATATCAATTTCCGGAAATCAGGTCTTTTTTAGCCTTTTTTTTGCGTTAGTTTGGTAGAGCACCCACTCACGTCTCTCCCAAACAGAGTTAATCTCGCGAGACGGCTCCAATGCCGATTCGGCGTATTGCCAACGATGTAGACTCCAAGGAACATGGATATGTTGACGTGCTCAATTCGATAATTAAGAATACAATATGGCCTCTATATCTGGATAGGCACTTATACTAAGCTCACAACATTATCTTCTGTCTATATTAACAGGTTTATTTATTTATTTATTTATTTATTGGTGTTATGCGGCGTAGTTTTCAAGAACATTCCACATACAACGCCGTCCAGCACTATGGTGGGAGGAAACCGGC
This sequence comes from Acanthopleura granulata, assembly GCA_016165875.1. Lineage (NCBI taxonomy): Eukaryota > Metazoa > Mollusca > Polyplacophora > Chitonida > Chitonidae > Acanthopleura > Acanthopleura granulata. The sequence goes on from JABBOT010000004.1 coordinate 59,246, forward strand.
TAGAGCTCGGGGGAAATCTACGAGCATCCGCAGGTTGCTGGAGAGGAACTCACAGGGACCACATTGGTGAGAGGCACCTGAGTCAATAAGTTTCATGAGCTGTAGTAAATTTATATATTACTATTCCTATTCATAAATAAAATATACAGAATTGATTCATGTCCTGAACATTGCGGCACTCCACAAATTACTGGAAGTATATAGACCAAGAGATTATTGCATGACATGATCGAATTGAGTGTATTGTACGGATAAACTGCTAGCTCTGTATTAATTACGCTATCGATGCATGTACGTGCACACATAATTAAGGCTTCATGTGCTTTTATTCTATCCTGCATGAATTCCTAAAGCAAGTAGAGCAAAAATTGTAGAGAGGCATGCATGGATTGTTTGAAAACCATGTAAATGCATGCTGATGGGACACTACAAGTTTTTTTATGAAGTATATAAAAGAATCCTCACAGCAATTAGTTTTTCAAATACCTTGCCTTGATGGACTCCAGGGTATATTTATGATTTGCGTACAATGTACATAGTCGTGGGTTTCCCCCGGGCTCCGCCCAGTTTCCTCCCACCATAACACCTGCCGCCCTGGTATGAGCGAAGTATTCTTGAGTACTGATACGACGTAAAACACCAGTGAAATAAATAAATAAATAAATATGTGTATGCAATAACCTTCACGTTTGTGACATACGATGGCAGTATGGCAATGACCAATATGACGGTATCGTATTACATATAAACATTAATCAAATCGCGTATGTATGTATGTGAACTCAAATTGTAAGACGTACAATAAACGTTATTAAAATAACGTGGATGTAACCTCAATGCACTTGCAGTAAATACCATAAACCTTATTCTCACAGCTTATATATGTCGAATCCATTTGTATAAGAAGCACCCTAAATCTTATTCACATGACTTATACACGTCACCTCCGTTTGTATAAGGAGCACCATAAACATTGACATGGTTTATGTACACGTTGCCTGCGTTTGTATAAGAAGTAGGCCTACCATTATTCACGTGTGCATGCAGCGTATATACATGCATTCACGGCGTCACCTCCATTTATAAAAGCAGGTCTATCATAACCCATAATCACACCCAAGGCTTATACACATAGCCTCGATTTGTCAGGCATTCATTAAACCATATACTCAAACAAGCATTCTGAAAATGTTGAGAAAGCAACACGTATACATGCATATCTCATGTCAGTTAACCGCCATGATAATATCTACCGTATACACTGTACGGGTATGTGTCAAGATCCGTAACAAAAGAATAATGGTGTCGAAAACTGACGAAGAGGATCGTAACTTCATTCTGACCTGTAACTGATTGTGGTGGAATTAAAGTTTCAAATCAATACCACGAAAAGTTTTATTAAAATTCCAGAAAACGTATTCACGGTGAACTAAAATGATGGAGTGGTATAAACTTATACTCAACCCAATGCACACGTTACCGGGAGGGAATTAATAATGCCTACACCACCCCATTTGTACTGTAAAGGATATAAGCAAACTGAAGGTAATATATAGACACACGATTCAAAGGGGGCATGTATCACTCTAAATGTAACGGGTATACGCGCATAAACCTTAACCTTAACCCATAAACCTTGCTGACAGTACGATATGCACACGCCTATAGCCAAGTCCTAGTGTTGGTGTACTTCTTTGAGGCCTGTATATCCGACCGATGCTTCAGTAAAATCATGTAATGCAGCTGTGCCGAAATTGTTAGAAAGTGTGATTGTCACAGATGTTTTCATTAACTGATGAAACCTATTTGACACCCCCGATGGGCTTGTCAACTTCTTTCTTCTACGAATTAACCCAAAATTACAACCCTTGATTGCTTATTTCTTTATTTATTTGATTTATTTATTCAACACTAGCCAAATAGTCCCTGACGTCTTGAACTTCGGATGTTATGAGATGCATATAAATATGTGTATGTGCATGTATGACAGGGTATGATGCTATACAAGATCAAAGTTATACAGAGCTCCACTGTTGTTTTATTGTCAAAAATGGAGTTCCCACTTGCCAATTAAAGATATCGCACCCTGTGTTTTTTTTTTTTTTTTTCAGGTATACGCAACTCTCTTCCCACTATTTATACGCATTCTTATTTCTTATAACAGTCACTAAAGAAAGTTGTGTGAAACGACGTCGGGTGAAGCTTGCAATGTCAATATATAGTATTGTAAACATAGGCTTAGCTAATCTGTACTATCAATATATATTGCTAAAATCTCATAGGAGGTGCATGTTTTGTAAGCCCACCCGCTGTGTTCTCCCTCTTTCTTTCAAGCCCACTTCTAATCGCAAAATAATAAGTTAATAGTTTTCAACATCATAATTGAAAAACACTGCGGCGGGTATCCAGACATCAGCTGCCAGTTAGCTTTCGAGCTGCACGCAATAACGATTTTTCAAAATAAGTTTTAAATTGTTATTTAAATGCGTATGTCACTGTATATGTCGATCAATTACCAGTGTTCTAATATAAGGCACAATAGTAAAAAGAATACTTATTGGATTTTTTGGTTCTCCTTAACGTTGAAACCCCATGGCAGATCTGGAGTGTATATTTCTCGGTATAACATTATATCGAAGGCAAGCTGAAACAGCTGGCTTGAAACTGTAGTACATTTTATTCCAGGGTGTAGCGTACAACTGTGTTAACATTTCCACTGTTCCTGTGCATACAATATCTGTATTTCACTGCATCATCAAAATATAATACACGTTGCACGTGTGGGCGTATTTTGACAGATGTTGACTCGTGGTCAAGGGGAAGTAACCATGCATTCTCTAATATGAATCACTTCTGAGCACGCATGCGTGGGGAGACAAAATGGAAGAAAATGGGATAAACAACAATGGAGTGACATTGCTCTCCGTTGTTCTGTAAAGAACAACTGAAGGTTTAGAGAAAAACAAGGCGAGGACTTTTGGTACGACGTTAACGCATGTCTTAATTTGGGAAGGTAAGTCGGCCGTCGTTCGTAGTCGTGTTGCTTACATTGATCGTGAAAGATGTACGTGTGCGCTTGCTGCTGCCGTGCTGCGCTGACTTCTGTTGCGATCTTGGTCTCCTGTGTCTGTCTCCGAGGGAAAATGTCATGGCTTCACGCCTGCCTGGATTTCCTCTCGTCCATATCAGCCTTCATTCAAGTGCTGTGTGAATGTTCCATTTTATTTTTTTTTTATTTTGGGGAGTCTGGGTGCCAAGGAGGTTAAAGTATTGATTATGCATTCAGTGTGTACCGATATTATAGGACTGGCTAGATCATCTAGAAGTGTTGGTGCACATATATATACATGTAACAGGCTTTATTATACCTCACTAAGTTATTATTGGCTTCCATTGGTCAATACATGGTCAGATGATATTCCTAAAGACATGCTCAATAGTAACAGGCTCCTAGAAAGCCACGTTCACGCTCACAAAGTAATATCTCACATACTAGATGGACTCTTACACGTCAAATTTTAAAATTGTGACATTCAGCGCAACACTGAGTCATCGCCACAACTCAGAAAGTTTGAAAAATGGAACTTCTCAGTGTTCAACAATGTTCATGTTTGTGTCACATAAACTTACCCGTATTCATAGAGATATTCTTTTTACACATCCTTCTCTGTTTGTATTACAAAGATTGAAGTTGTGCCTGCATACAACTGTGAAAACATCATAGTTTTCAAGATGTTTTGTACGCCAGAACACAGTTACATTTTGGGGCCCCTGTGGCTCAGTTTGTTAATGCTGTAGCACAGCATAATGGCCCAGATGCCCTCCACCAGCACAGTCTCTGTGAGTTCAAGTTCAGTTCATGCTGGCTTCCTCTCCGGCCATGGGAAGGCCTGCCAGCAACCTGAGGATGGTTGTGGGTTTTCCCCAGGCTCTGCTCAGAGACAATTCTGATACTTTAAAGCTTTCTATGAGACGGTGATAGTGGAATACATCTGTGGTTATTTCTCATGGTCTCAACCTGGAGGGCACAGTGCATGACCTTCGATTGTAATAGTAAAGGGGACCATACTTCGGACACAAACGCCTCTAATACCGAATAGCATAGCGTATGGATGACGCAGCATCGTCTTTCCAGTTTCTGTAGAATGGCGTATCCCATGGCCTCATAAGATTCCAGATTAAGTGGTGATTTATAAAGTTACTTAGCACGTCTTACGGATTTGCCTACGCCCTTTCAGGCCTGTATGGGCCAATATTCTGAAATAATTTTGGTTATAGTTTTTGTTGTCTTTTCTTTTAAAGGTAAAGAAAACAAATGATTTTGTCATATTTGCAGTTCTTCTAGTAACATTTCTAGAGTCTGAGTTGTAGTTTGGCTATCATGCTTGATTCCTTGCTTCCTTGAAGCCTTTATTACTGTTTACATCATTTTATGCTTACTAACATATATGTCCCAACAGGCTTTCACTGGATTACCTCCCTTGTCTTGACAGCCATTACAAGTATGATGTAGCAAAAGACAGATTTAGACAGTGGAGTATTCAACCATAAGCATTTCCAAGCCACAGTAAAATCTTGATATGAGCCAGTGAGGGTTGAGATATCTTCGATGAAGCATAGATGTATTTTTTTTTTTCTGCATACTCGTTTGACAAAGGTCACTGTAATAGAAGGGTATAACAACCCAAGCCTATGATGCTGTTCAATTCCATATATTATTGAGGTCACGTCATTGTTGCGACACGTTTGGTGCAGGTCGCAATTGTTGATACTAAGTTGTGCTGACCTATGAAATGTCTATGAAATGGAATATGAAACAAAATGTTCTTGAAATTTTGATTTGATTTGATTTGATTGGTGCTTTATGCCATACTCAAAAATATTTCACTGATACGGCTGCAGTCAGCACTATGGTAGCAGGAAACTGGGCAGAGCCCAGGGTGTTACTGAAATGGTTTCATTGTTAAAAATTTGTGTGCATACGAAACATAAAATTTCATTTATCTTTCCCTCATCAAGACATAATTTATCTCCTGAATTCGCCAGTTTTGACAGTTCATTAACTGAGTGTGTGGAGAAAGTTGAGATGCTGTCTTGAAGTTAGGTTTTCACTTTACGCCATCAGCCATTTTCAAAATCCCCATGTAACCATACATGTAAGTCTCTCCAAATCTACACCATTTGTATGGGAGAGTGACCTTACAGGTCTCTGTTGTTGTGTCAGTTTCATATAAGGTAATATTTACATGGTTTTAGTTTGACTTTCCTGTTCTTAGAGAGTAAAGACAGCTCCCTGACGGAGCGGACTGGACTGCCTTGTTAAGACCACTGGTCATTAACTGCTGTGATATTGAAAGTGAAGTAATGTTGACCTTGAAAAGAGTGCTTAAATTGTAAATCAACGCCTTAATGTAAATAAAATGAATCAGTGAGATAAAGGAAAGCACTTGGAGAGTTTTCATGTCTACATCAGGCAGCGGTTTTGTGACATTCTCTGACATTCAAGTGTAAACCATCAATATAAAATGTTTTAGTCCTGCATGCATAGCTTTATAGTGTTTTATAGTGTTTTCTCTGGCAGTATACTGTATATATACATGTACAGCAGGGATGACACAAAACGGTGCTAGAGCATGACAGGTGTCGCCTCAAATTCAGCCTTTGCTAGACAGACTGATAACAACTCTTAGTACATTTTGTACAATTTCATCGTTTATATACTTGAAGGAGTTAGCTTCTGTTGGGCTCTGTCATGACACCCCTAGCAAGGAAATGAATTGTGTGGTATGCTTGGCATTTGTTATCTTCATGTCTTTAACAGCTTTTTGTTTTCTTTTTATTTTCCTTCTGTTGAAGTGTTTTAATAATTTTTTCGATGTGCTACTTGCACATGCAATATTTTGTCATTTTATTGTTACATACCAAAGATTCTTCCATATAGAGCATGCTTATGCATGCAAGCGCAGCCAACTAGCAAAGATACCTGCTGACATTGACAGGAGGACATTCCATCTATGGACGAGTGCTCCGGGAGTCTACTAACTCTGTAGTATTTTCACTTGGCTGAAGACTGCAGTTAATTGATTTTATTGTTTCTTTTTTTGACATTTTTCTCAAAACAACAGGTACAACACACCATAAGTAGTATTTATCAATTTCTTGTCTCAAATAGTATTGTTTTTCCGAACTTGATATGGAACACAATCTAAGGCTAATAAAAAAATTACAAATATAGTATTTTTTTATGGTTTATTTTCCATACATGTAGATACATGTACAGCCACGATTTATTGCAGATAGGACAATATTTATTGTTTATGTTTTTTCCAAAACAGTCAACATCTGAACAATTACTGTCTACACAAATATACCAACATGAAAGTCACGGGAAAGAAACAATTAAAAGTACTGCGTGTATTGAGATCAGGTATTGCATACATTTAAGGCACAATGATGTGTTTGAGGGAGATGTTCCCTCATTTGCATGTTAATTACCATAAATGTTAAGGTAACTATTAAGGGTGGTATCGCTAAAAGTGCTGCATGCAGTGAACTCAGGTTTTATATGTACACAATAATACGTGGTCAATGTTCCATCGTTGATGCCTTGTATGTGTTGATTACCGTAAATGACAGTATTCCTGACTTCACCTCCTTTTTTGAGTCCATGTCAAGGTAAATGTTGTTTTAAATGTGCTTTATGCTGATGTTTTTCTTTCATATGTTCCCATAAGGTAAACTCTTTGGTGGTCTTGCTACCACCAAATCTAAGTTCAGAATATTTAGTTCTATCCTGTAGGTAGTGTGTGAATAAGGTTAAAATACAGTGGCCTTTTCAGACTTGACCATATCTGAGGTGTGTGATGTCACATCACGCTGTAATTTTGGGCATAATTGTAATTTGTAATTTTGGAGGATAAGCAACATCATTTTGATGTGAACAACCACTGTTCTCATAGGCAAGCTGTCGGAAGTGTTGCCACTTACCTTGTGACTTACTTCCCATAATGTCAAAGACATACTAAGTTTCTGAAAACGTGGGGAGATCAGACACTTATGGTATACTTTAAAACAAAGTTAAGCCTCACTCCATCGTGGAATATCATGTCAAAACTGTAAGGACGCAGGTGTTTACAGACAATGGTTTCAAGCACAGGTATCCAGCAAAGGCCGCGCTGAAACATTTACGCGCAATCCATCGATGTAGATGTAGGCAAAATAGGTGCCATCTAGATTAACTAAGTTACATGTAGGTCAGTGAGGCTCTTTGACGGACCGGGCATTCGGCCTACGCAGTTTAGGCGCTGTATTTGTGGGTATCCTCCCTGGGAGAGATTGGCAAAACCAGTTTATCAGTTTGCACAATTACACTCCATGTATTTTCGTGGCCTGCATGTTGTATATAGCTTATAACACTCACAGATCGCCACAGGCGCAAGCGCTTTGGCACTGAACTTGTGTGACATAGTCAAAGATCTTGGCTGAGATCTGTTAATATGAGGTTAGGTGTAGATCATAGCCTAGGAGCTATGCAGGTTAAAATAGTGGTATTTAAAAATAGTGAACAGTCGATGAAAATCTTTGCAAAATGAACCAAGACATGCTAGAACTAGGTAAAACTTAGGTGAACTATGTTCACCAAGACATTCCCTGTTCTTCTGCCAATTTTTTTTCACATTCTGTAGCTTTTATGATCAGTAAATCCAAGATAATTCACCTTAGTGACTTATGCTGACGTACGTTGTAGACAACTTGACCTAATAAACCGTGTTGTTGCTCCCTGTGCATGTTCATCCGTGGTTGACCTGTATGAAAATTCATTGAAGGTGTACATTTGTTTTGTATGGATGTAAATTTCAAGATTTGACCTTTATGGAAATTGATTGAAGGTGTAGATTTGTTTAGTATGGGTGTAAATTTCAAAATGTCATGGAAAGATTAAACCATGAGAAGTATGCATGCCTCATTGACACAGATTTAAACAGCATTGCAGGATGTGCTGCCTGACCCTGTTGACTACTTTGGCTAAGATTTACTTGAGAATGGTGAGGTAATGTTAAGTAGAGATTGTGGCAAAATGTTCACAAATATCTCAACTTTAAGAATGAAGGTGGTTTATGTGTATTCGGGAAGAATCTTACAGTGGAATTGAACTAAGGGGTAGCACCTTATGAGCATTGTACCTTCGGGCTAATGATGGCCAGCGGTCCCCACATATCGCTAAATAAAAGCCACCCTGAGACTGTGGTCTCGGCCTAAGTGTGATGGACTGTAATCTTTTGTGTAACCTACAGCTACATGGGTCTGTTTTCATGCGAACGGCATTTCGTTCACGTAGATATTTGAAAAATTATAACCTGCCTATTGCTTTTTTTCATAGGAATTTCCCCTATTTCTTCACGGAACAAAATAGTTATTTTCTTTGAAATCATCTTTGGTGAACAACCTCACAATCAATCTAGTGATCAGTTTTTAAGGACTCAAAATATTGTGAAAAACCTTTATAAAATGTAGTCTCAAACACCCACATTAGTATATAATGTGTTTATTGGGGAATTCTTGGTAAGATAAGATGTGAAAAAATAATTTAAAATTCTTTTGGATACAGTTCTATGTAACGTGTCTTTTAATTTGAGGCACACATTATTGTTGATATTATACCCTCTTAAAACACCAGTCAGATAACTATGAAGAGTGACATTCTGTGTTTTTACTTCTGAGCTACATGTAAGTGGGCAGCAGTTGCTACCTGTCATAATGAATTAGGCAGAATTCACTGTGTCATTGTAATAACCTAACATTATCATGTTCTACACATATGTGTTTTTAGAGATAAGACACCTAAGAGCAAGAAGATATACATAACAACCTTATTTCAAACTCGAGTTAATCCATGGCTGCCATTATATGCAAGCAAATGCTAATTTGTGATGAGAAACAGGAAATCCCTGGAGAAAGGAGGTGAGATGAAAAACCAGGTTTTGTTCTGTTTTATTTCATACATGTATTAACTAATGTAGTTGATCTTATGTGGGTAGAACTCTCCTTTGTGTGTAATAAAAATGTGTATCACTGATGACGTCTGTCATTTACATGTGTAACACAGTTTGCGGTGTTGTGAATGAATTTGTAATATGCGATCAGATCTTCCTGGGTGCACAATGATCCAGCTATTAACCACTGGTGCACACCTGTTCTGTTCATGTTAACACTAGGTTCATGTGTTGGGACATTTCCTAACTCCGACTAGAGTAATTAATTTATGTATAATGAGAAGCCAATTTTATTTTCCAACTTCGAGCAGAGGTTACATTGCAACATTACATAATGTTCTCAAACCCTGCATGTTCTGCACTTGCCCAGACACTTGAGTTGTCGGTTCCATCCTTGAAGAAGGAATTTTTAGTTCCTCATCCTCCGCGGTTCTCTGAGGAGTGGAGGTCACTTACTTTCCTCCATTGCAGTTTTTGTTAGTCTCATGGGTCAGTCATATTTTTTGGCATTGTATATTTTAATCTGACCCTCCCAGCTCTTACCATGGGACCTTTAAGGCAAGGAACCTGAGTGCAAGATGGCATAAGGGCTTAGCTATTACAAATTTGTGTTTCCATCTTCCTGACACAGCCGATCAACATTTGAATCTTGAAGACTGAAATCTGAATTCACGCCCCAGGATCATGTAGCTGTCTTAGACTTAAGTCAGACTGTGTCTTAACTTGTGGTCTTATTCCTGAAGTTATATTTGTATCTTGACACCAGTTTTCAGTTTTACCAAAAAAATCTAGGATACATGTAACTCTAAGGATTTAAGTCATAATTCCTGAGGTAAGTTGCAGTTTTAGAACTGAAAACTACTTTGAAGTTAAGATTATTCTTACTTTCATGTAAGTCTTAGATAGCTTCGTGATCCTGCTCTTGGGAAGTTTGGCCAGTTATCTGGCCCGGGAGGGTACATGTATACTGTTTTCCTCCACCCAGCATTAAAACCTGACCATTGTTGTGTGAATGCGAAAATCTTTTGTTGGTCGTTGAATCAGCCAAATACATTCATCTGGACTTTCACACCTTTCTTTCAGATGAATGAACTACAGGCAACACTTGAATTTTCGGTTGAGCTCAATAAATTCTACAATGTGGATTTATTCCAGAGAGGGTATGTTTTCTCTAATTACTATTCAGTGTCTTTTCCATTATTATATATATTGGAAACTCGTAAAACATCTTCCTGCCTTTTACAGTGTGGTCCAAAGCTGTGTGCTTCATTATTCTTTCTTGGATTACGTCACACTTCTAGTGCATGTGTGCTCAGAAAACCCTTAGGTAGTATACTAACACTGCAGCATCACAGCAGGAAACGATGTGTTTCTTTGCGATTTGGACCCTTTTGTGTAGCCCGTCAGAGCTTCCCATTACTTGTGTATTATTATTCTTTCATTATTAGATGAATGTTTCAAGCTTGGTTTTAAATGTCTGATCTAACTCTGCTATGGCAAGGTTATACTATCAGGTGAATCAATACTCTGACAAGAACATTAGACATATTGAGAAGTCTCCCCATAGGCGTTTGGCTGGTATTCACTAATAATGGTGTTTCAGTAAATACCCAATTGACATCAAAATTTTCGCTCACTAATGTGCATTTTAGAGGATATCAAGCTACCTTCCAAAAAAATTCTAGGGTCAGTCGGGAAAAACAATTGACTGTAATCTTTATTTTCTGAAAGTTATAAATGCTGCTACTTTATCTTCCTCTTAAGGTCCTCTCAAGAAATCACACAAGCTATATTCATGTATAATGCACATCATGAAAATGTCAGTGGCTATATGTACATACACATGCATACTATAAAACATGTATCAGTTTTCGTTTTAACCGGTCACTAAGTGCATATCATGGTACGTGTAAAAGATACGATAAGTTATCTGCAGGGAGAGAAGGGTATATGGGGATTTAAACCCTGGGTGGGAAATTTTACCCATGAGCTCATATTCATTTCTTAACATGTGAATAATGATTTTGCACCCATAATATTTATCACATAGAAATCTTTTCTTGTGTATATATAAAGATGAACTACAAAAAATCATGCAAGCTATTTCCACTGTACACCGGCCTGGCAATGATCTGAAATGGAATGTAATGTCTCAGGGGAAAAATGACAGCAACTGAACTTGTCCAGCTTTTTTCTTCACTGCAATTCAGCATTGCAGGGTATAAATTATTGAAACCTTTGATTTTGTTCCCTTCAGCTCTAGGAAGTGTATGCCAATATTTTAATCTGTCTAATCAGCTAGTGGGTGTTGAGAATCACAGTTGATACTAAAACATGAACGTTCACTTGTACTTCAAACATTGCTTTATACATGTAAGTTATTTTCTGGTAAATTATGTTGCTACTTGGGTGTTATTTTAAGAAATTTGAAATTCTAATGATATGTGTGCTTCAATCCTTTCAAAAAACTTCCATTTTGTTTTATTCTGATATTTGATCTGTTTTCTAAGGTATTATCAGATCAGGGTATCTCTGAAGACTCCACCCAAATCCCCAGCTAAGATTGAAGTCAGTTTGCCTAAGAACTCAGGTAAGTTTTAAAATTTATACTGAAGCTTCTGCAAGTCATGACATGTATTGTGGCAAAAGCCGAATGAGAATTAAATCAGCCACATGTATTCCTCAAAATAACATAATATTTGGTTTTAGACAAGGTGGGTTTTTTAGAGCATTTAAACTGAGCTGACCATCATGTACGTTTTAGGACTAGAGCTTTTGTATCAGGTTATGCAATGCAAACATAATTTTAAGTATAGCCTGAAGTGTTGAACTTATAAGTGGTAGTGCACCTCAGGTATGTCATCTCTTATGTTAGGACAAGTGTTTATGTGCATGGATTTCAAATACATGTCATTTTGTTGAAGGCTATATTATATATTTGCATTAAAGTCCTTTATTGGATATCATTATATGTAAATCACTTATGAGATGTGGCCTGTCTTGTTTACCTTGTAGACATTGCTGTGGTTGTACAATTATGATTGTTGTTGTGAACATTTGTGGCAGATTATTGTTAAACAAAAACATCACGAGTAGGGCCACATAGCCTGATAGGCATCTTATTAGTATTTAGGAAACTCCTTTCGCAGCAGTTTTATAGGCGATATGATGGATGAGCTTCCTATATTATTTTTTGACCTTGTCCACCTTATTGCAAGTAATCCCCTATTTAGGAGGTCTCTGATGAGTCGGTTTTCTAAACTTATTTTCCAACCTTTTCATCATATTTAATTGAAACTTCTTACATGACATCATGCATGACAATCTACAGATCATGTTCTGGTGGACTATTTCATCCAGTTTGAACTAAATTAGGGCTGTTTTTCCTGTTTTTAGCTCTTTTTTTTTTAATGCTTCATTAGTCTGAAATGAAACTTGGCACATGGCTTTCCACCTAGATAAGTTACCTACCAGTTTTGAGTTTGAACTGAAGAATTATTCTTTAGCAAATTATGGCTATTTTGGTTCTGTAAATTTATTACTCCAGTGGCTCAAAGTGATGGGAAACATAGCACTATTGCCATATATCCAGAAAGCTAGATAAGCTTGTTAAAGTGAAAGACAGTGCATGTTCTGAGTTAATTTGCAGAAAAAGGTTGTGTAATGTGTTTGTTTCAGTAAAGTATTTTTTCTAACAGCTTCTACGATAACAGGACATTTGATCGTGCTACATTGACTAGCATGAAAAGCAGCCATTCTGCCTAAGCTGTGATGCAATTGTTCCAAGAGTAGAATACTCTTGCCATCTGAGACTGTAGTAAGCTGCTAGGATTTTGTTTGTAACTTTAGTACATATGTCAGTTTATAACATGAAATGAAACTTAGTCTGGCCATAACACAATGGTCTGGAAATCCCTTGCAGTGTTGTTCACACATTTACTTGTTATAATTAAAACGTATAACATTAAAACATAGGGTGTCCTGTCCCTATGTTATTACATCTTACAATGACAGTCAATTCAGAACATTTACGTCACAACTTGCAAACAGCTTTTGTCTCCTAGCTCTCTGATTTGTCAGTCCCTCATAAGTTTAAAAGCATAGGCACTCTTAGGTCCCCAGTTGGTGGCACAATTCTCCACACTTAAAGGAAGATAATCCAGCAAGGAATTTGTACAATTTCAAACGGGTTTTTACATTCAAGAGAGAACTTCATAATTTTTTATTGAACAGTACCTTGGTCATGAACTGTCTTTTACTTTAACTGCTGCTTAATACCCATAGCAGGAACATTTTTTGTATTCTAAAACCCTTTAAACATTTGATGCTTGTGAAAGATGTTTGAATAAACAAAATAAGCAAAAAGTCATGTCAGTAAATTAAACATGCATAAATATAGTTAAAGATACCTGAACATAGTGTAGGCAGGTGTGGAAATGGATAGCATGATAGGCACGTTACAAGTTTCTATTGCAACAGCTTTTAGCTTGCGTCTATTAAGTACAGGTGTAGCTTATGTTGTACCCTGAGAATTGGCATTGGCGTTCAATAACAGGGAAAGCAATGTTAAACAAAATGTTAGCTGTGGTATCTTAAAATGTACTGCATGCACTGAACTCAGGGCTGAGAGCACAATAACACAGGGGGATATTCCAACGTTGATTCTGTGTGCGCATATTAAATATCGTAAATTACCGAATTCTTGACTTAGTGTACTATGTATTGGAATCTGTCTGAAATAAAATGTTAGGGGTTATGTCTTAAAAAGTACCGTATGCATTGTACTCAGGATTTGCACACATGTAGAGCACAATAACATGAGAGGGATATTCCATCGTTGATTATGTGTGTGCATACAAAATATGGTAATTACAGAATTCCTGACTTGGTGTACTGCATATTAGAATCTATCGTCTACAGGCGAGCTCTGTGGTATTCTTGCTACCACAGCTAAGTTAAACCATGCATTATGCAAACCTACGATATAAAAAACAATAGCATTTAGAGTAAAACCAGATCTGTCCCAGCTCACATTTACTTACTGCAAATATCTGTAAATGACGGCTTACAGAGTTCAGCATAGACAAGTGACAACAGTTTATTTTCATTGACCCTACCCTTGGAAGAATCAACGGTACTAATTGTGATATCTCTCATCAAATCTAGTATAGCATATGAAATGTAATAAATATACGTATTGTCACATGCCCAATGAACTAATTGATATTTCCTTCACTGATATATCATGACCAGTGAAATTAGTGACTTAAGTGAGATTTGAACTCTCTACTTATGGCGTCTATCCCTACCTCTCAACCAAATGAGCAGTCCAGATGGGAATGGCTCACTTGTTAGAGTCAAGTTATATGAATGGAGTGATTTCTGAATAATTATGGCTTAATCTTTTTAGCAGGCTGTAGGTGTACTCTGGTGATTTGGTGTCTCAGTGTTTTAGGGCAGGTGTCTGACAATTACATGTGATCCGTGTCCTGCATTGATCGTATTATCATGAGGTATTGATTGACGAGGACATCATAAAGCTGAGTGATTTGCACCTGGCTCCACTGTTTACCCAGCCATGAGAGAGTAGTGCTGGTTATCAATTAGTTCTTACCTGGCTACCTTATCCAGTGCTTTATTCACATGCTGCTAATATAATTTGGATAGGAAATCAGGGCGACAAGCTTTACATGTTAATTTCGGTGAGAAGCTCGAAGTTGGTGAGCTAGCAAGGTGGCAGTTTTACAGGCTGCCTGGAATTCATTTGGGGAAAAACGGAAAGAAAGGAGGAAATCAGAATTTATTATGCTTTACAAACTAGTGATTTAAGAATGTGTCTTGTGTACATGTAACATTTATACAAATATGACTTCTGTGCGATGGTATAGCAGGAATTGTTAGCTCTTGCCAAATGAAGCCCAACTCGTACTCTGCACAAGTCCAGTGCATCCTGCATATCTTGTATTATGCGTAAAAAGTATTAGATCGTACGCTGTTCCGTGAAAGACGATTAGAAAAGAACTTTGGTCATATTGAGAGCGGGTCTACATGATACTGAAATGAATCCATGCTGGTTTGGCCAAAGAAGACATAAGGAAAAGTTCTCCACACAAAAATTGCAAAATGTGAAGAATATGCTCATAATATGGAACGTTTTTTGTTGGTGGAAGAACAACTAACCAGGCAAGAGGCCCCAAAACGTCATATGTCAATCAATAAATAGTAACAATATTGAATCGACTTGTATCACCATGATGAACCAACTGAACCTAAAAATTTTGATTTATTTTTTTTGCTGTAAGGGTTTACTGACAAAACGCAAACTCTAGTGAGGGTTAAATAATGTCACCCGGGACTTACCCTGACTTTGATTGACCCTAAAAGGGGCCCATTTATCAGTAAACATGGGAAAAGTATGGCAGGTTTAAATCCAAAAACCACGTCAGAATATGGTCATGTTTACATTGCGTATTGTTAATCACTGTATCAACATAGTGGGGTGACGTACTCTATACCTATATAGTTTATATTCCATGTAAAACATTCTGCTTCTTTGAACCAGTGAACTTTCTAAATATCATCCTAGTATACATTTCCGCTGATAAATACAACTCGGAGAATATTCCAAAGTACATGTACATACTTACAAATTATAGGCTGTATGTTTGAACTAGGTTTTTGATGTGAAAGCTAGTACTGGTAATAATTCTATTCTTATCTTTCACTCTCCAGCCATACAAATTTCTTAAACAGCAGTATGTTGAGTGAATATTAAACACAACCCTTAAGTTATTTTAGAGAGAGATCAATTCAACAGTTTGTCTTAGATCCAGACTCACAAGCATGCATAAGAATAATGACACAAGGTTAGCAAAGTAACTGCCAGTGACAACGGCTAGACATGTAAGTGTATTGCTGGTACCTAAAGCAACAAAGACATTGTAATAAAAGAAAATATTTTATTTACTGTTATGAATGAAACGATTAGTTTGGAATTTCATACAGACTCTTATTGGGTTATTTGTTGCAAAAGTCTTAAGGCTCACATATGGTCAGTGTGGAATGTGCCACAATACACCTGAATATTTATGAAACATTATCCTGACTATTCATAAAAGTATTCTCTCATTTCACTTAAAGTAATAAACAATTGCAAGTGCTGACATGTTTACATTCATGTAAATTTGAGCGGTACATGTTCTGAATCAAAAAGGTGTGCACATATATACATATAGTGGGAAAATCTTTTGGTAACTTGCCAAAGGTGCATGGTTCACCTTTGGCACTCTGGTTTTCTCTTGAGTATGGCAAATAAAAATATAACCAGTTCATAGCCATGGTTATATAATAAGAGGTTACTATTTATATTTATAAATTTCAAAGCATTTAACTTTTCATGTCACAATTTTAAGACAAGTACTGACATTCATTATATGAATACATAATTTATTTCATATGAAAGATTCTGTTGAAATTCATAAAATATCAGTGGTTTACTTTGGGCAATGTGGTTTTCTAGACCCATAATGTAAATGAAAATATTTTTGAACTTTGTCATATTGAACAGTTAAATAAATATGTGTACATAAACATAAATTAACTAAAGTGCTTTTAAAATTCATGTTTCTTTTCACTTAAAGAAATATACTGACCTGTACTCATGAATATGAATATATAATTATACTCTTGTAAAGGATCGTGTTCAGGTATGCAATATCTCAAGTATTATATCTGGTGG
This sequence comes from Acanthopleura granulata, assembly GCA_016165875.1. Classification (NCBI taxonomy): domain Eukaryota; kingdom Metazoa; phylum Mollusca; class Polyplacophora; order Chitonida; family Chitonidae; genus Acanthopleura; species Acanthopleura granulata. Next base: position 75,977 of record JABBOT010000004.1, read on the forward strand.
TGGAGATCAATTAACCAAATGTCACCTGCAGGAGAAGGAACCACAGATTTGCTAGTAAGGACTTGTCTATCCCGTCACCATATATGGTTTAATGTCTTTTTATCATGTTGCACTTGGGGTGCCTAAATTTTTGGCTTAGGGATAAATATTGAAAAACATGTGGAAAACAGAGGTGTTAAAAGTTTTTACTGAAACTACATGCATAATCCTGCTCATCAGTGTTTCATGAGCATGTATGATTCTTCAAACTTGCCTTGCTCCAGTTCAGGTGTTTATCGTTCCACTGTACCTTTCACACATCTGTTGTAATATTTTCTTATCACTGGACTGATGACCAGCGGCAATCAGTAGAAGTCAACGTCAATGCTACACACACATTTGGTTGTAAACTCTTCCACCTCTGTCTGCTGTACATCACATGAGAGAAAAGTTTTCCTAATTTTCATCGTGTGAAGGTGCACAGGCGTCACTTGTGTGATAATTACAATGTGTAATGCTCATAGAGACTGTGTCAACAGCTTTACTTTTGGCTGCCATGTTGGGTGAAAGCATAGCTCTGTTTTGTGTTTGTACTCTATTTATCCTTCAGCAGACTAATACACATGGCAGCGAAGCTAATTACCCTTTGATTTCAGTCGTCAAGACAATAGGACTTGGGTAGTGATTCGGCCTATTTCAACGCGATATATTCCACACTTTGATATAAGAATTCTTATAACTGTGCCACTGTCTCAAGAACTTTTGATGTTATATACATTGTCAAATTATCCAACTTTCTGTGACTATTTTATGTAGAGCCTCTCTCATTGGACCGAACTTAAACACTACAGCGAACAGCATACGGCCTATGTAACAGAAAGAAGAAAAGGAAGTTCTGCACCTCAAAGACAGTTCCACTTCAAATCTCAGAACTTGAATGTCACCAGATGAGCAAGCCATTGTTTGACTGTTGACTTTTCAGTACAAATAACCTGGCATTAGAGAGCTCTCAAGGGAGATAAATGTAGTAGAATAAAGGCACATGGTCATGGCTATTGGAGTGAGATTTTTGGCTGTTGCCTTGTGAACATGACATTACTTTGTGAGTGGGGGTATTTCTTTGCTAAAACAGTACAAGAAAAGGAACACAGAAAGAGAGACTATGGTTTTATGAAAGGGAAACAAAGAATTTGATTGATGTTGAAGAATACATCTCTTATATGATGGTGACCAACATTACCCGAGGGAGCAAACAGGGCACACCCCTGAGGGGAACCCATGCCCATCTGCAGGTTGCTGGCAGACCTTTCCATGGTTGACCAGATAGGAAGTCAGTGTCAGCTTGAAATGTGGGATTGAACCAGGGAACTTTAGCCTAATATTTGTGAAATAAAGTTAGGCCAAATTTTTGTTTTTTGTTTTTGAGACATATTTGAAACACCTTTTAATAACCCATTTATACATATTTTCTGCCAGTGGTTGGAAATTTTTCACAAATAATGCCAGCAATGATTTGGGACCAGTTTTAGTGCCCCCATTGTTATTTGTGGAGTCTAGTGTGATAGAACCTTTAATTTTTGAACCAGATTATTGTTAGTTATAATAGCAATTAACTGTATGCCAGAGTTATGAAGGCTAAACCAAACCAAGGTTTGGTTTTGCGTTATGTACGTGTGTATTATGACAGTGTATAAATGAATAAATTAAGATTAAAGTCCACATGGGCAATATTTTGGTGCATGAGTGTGGGAGAATATTTTATGAAAAGGGCAGGACTAAGCATGTGACATAATTGGAAATGTACTTTCGAATGGGTGACATCTGGGAATGAACATTGTCCTACATCATATACCTATACTTGCTGTATTTATCATGTCCCTGTAATATCAGTGGAATATTCGCTGCAAGCACAATAATTATTTCATGATTCACCTTAGGTGCAGTAATGTATGCATGGGTAATTTATCAGACAGTATCAGTGTGCAATCGAACACTGATAAAGTGATTAGAGAACAATTAATTTGCCTGGTTGACTTTCTAATGACACCTGTGAAATACTACGTGCAACTTAATAAGAGTTGACTAATAAGTAATTGCCTGTCTTAAAATATGATAGCTCTTTTTCTGATTGACCCCAATCTATAACGTTTGCTGTCTATAATGTTTTGTGGAATGAAGATATAGTGTAGTTGCTGACCATCTCACTGTTAACTATCCCTCTGTGACACTGTTTGTAAGCCTTTGTGATAAAAAGTGGTTGATACCACTCATGTGGCCATTAGCAAAGGCTGATATTCTTCCACGACACTTCTCTTCCACCAATACGATGTTTTGTCACGTGCGAAGTGCATTAATCTCTTGGCAAAGGTCGGTGATTTACGTGTGCATGTGGTTTCCTCCACCCATAAATCTGATCGCTATTTTATAATAGTGAAAAATTTTTGAGAATGACATTAAGCAGATATCAAATAAACAAATGAAACAGGTTAATTTTCCACCTCAAGAAGGTCATAAAAAACTTGACTTTCCCTTGAGGTCATAGATCCACTTAAGCAAGAGATCTGAGTAAGGTCCCAAACTTTGACATTCATGATATTTCTGAATGGAATTTGAGTTAAAGTTTGTCTGATATGGAATACATGTGAATGTACATATAATTCAGATCTGAACTTATGTGATATGGAATGTTTCAGGAATGACTATTTCGCAAATGCACGTGATAATTGTGAATGGAATTTGGGTTGTGTCCATCAGATGCAAACCAATGATGCAAAAACTTTTCATTAGCAAGGAGACATAAGATTGAAAGACTTTCTACCCATGTTACATGTAGTTAGTGTCACATGGAAAAAAAGAAAAAGGCTAGGGATGTTAGAACAAAAAAATCGGTGAGGAAAAAAGAAAACACTTCCAGACAAAAAAGATTGTAGGTGGATCCAATGCCACTGTGATAAATATTATTAAACCATGGGCAGGTTGTGCCTGGATTAATGATGAGCCTCACCAACATGATTCGTTTTGTACATGTGTCTTCATGTATAATATAATTGATCTGGCAAAGCTTGCTTAGGCACTGAAGCTTAGTATCACCTCAGCTAAGCAGCACTAGGGGGAGGGGGAAGGGGGTGGAGTAAGGAAAGGCACTTTACGGATACTCATTGCTGACCTATTGAAGCACACACCTATTTGCTTCTATAACTGTTTTCAGGTTAGAAGTTATAATTAATTATTTATGGAATTTTTTTTCTGGGTTTCCATAGCAACACAAGTTCACCTTTTAGATGAGTAGCCTTGTCTGCCCTATATCAAACCATATCTGAGTGACTGTCGGTGTACAAAGTTTTTTAAATAATCACTGTGACTGCACAGTTAGGCCTTCATGTAGTTGTATACTGGGTATCCAGCTCTGTTATAAAGATTGGGCTATATCTCTTACTATTTACCACAAATGCTTCAAACCCTCACAATAGTTTCATAGTAAGGCCTAGTTGTGCACTGTATATATTTTTCTCACTTTTAAATTTTTACTGGCTTTCTATGGCAACACAACTTCATTATTATACATATGTATAGTGTATGTAGGCGAGTAATCTTTTTCAGGTCATACCTTGGTTACTATTTATCACAAATGATTCAGACTCTCACAATGGCTTTAATTTATGAACTGTAATATGTTTTATTGCATTGCTAAAGCGTCTATGTTTCCATGGGAACTGAACTGTTCTAAATTTATTCACATAGAGGAACATCCTTCATCACAGACTTCTTACATTCACAGCATATCCCATTGATAGGGGACAGGAAGGGGACATTCATTTCTAGCCATCCTTGATTGCTTCATTCTAGATGTAATTGTATTTACTCAGCTCAGTCATGGTTGTGTATTTTCAGAGATGCCGTACATTGTCCCGGCTTGTGTCCTTCATGGAGTGGCAGCCAGTAAAACATTCCAGATACTGTATCGTAATGAAGAGATCAGCATTAATGACACAGTCCTTTACAGATTGCATACTCTGGCTGCAAGCGACAAGGTATGCCTGCAGGCAAATATCACTGGAATGATATTTTCCTTGAAATCAAAAAATGATGTAGAGTGCTCCAATCAAGGTTTACCTAGATTTTATGACAACATGTATTATAATGCCCATTCTTGACATATAATTTAGAGCTGTCAGAATATTACAAATGGCCATGCCAAAATCTTTAACAGGACAAAATGGCCATATTTCTAATGAAAATGAACAAAACAGCTTGAACTTCATTTGTAATTTGCTGTGGTAAGGCCACATACCAAATATCAGTTGAATACAAACTGTTCCGAAATAAAAAGAGGAAAGTCTAGAAAATGGTCTAAGTCTGAAACAGAAACACAGTTCATGATTTTGTTGAGAATGGAAGAAATGGCCTTAACTGAAACATGACGTGGACTCTTCAATTTATTGAGATGAGCTTTTATTTTAAAAAAGTCCAGAAGACAGAAGAAGGCTAAATATTTAAATCCCTCTTAGTAGTTGGGTAAACCAAAGAAAAAAATTAAATTGGATCAGATTAATAGCTTTTTAAGTGCATTAGTACCTTATACATAATGTGCATGTTTCGGAAACAAATTTAATTTCTCTGACAGTGGCCCAAATCATAATATTTTGGGTGCACATAAATGTTTTCTGACTATATGGTGGGCAAGTCATATTCATGATTACATTGCACTGGGAAGGTAGATGGAGCGAGTGAAGGCAAGGGATTACCAGATTCATTGCCGGCTCCATTCTTTCAAAGGACATACTGGCCTGCCCCTGACCGACATCCTTTTGATTTATGTATGTACATGTATAACAGTCAGTTTCATGTCTCTGGAGGTAGGGTGATAATCCTATAATAAATTGTGCAGTTATTTGTATGAAAGAAGACATATTAATTTATCAAACTTTTAAAAATATTTCCTTTTAATGATTTTTAGGTGGAAGAGACACTTGAAAAGATGGAATTCCAATTAGGGATAGAACTGTGGTTTGGGGATGAAGAACATGGGTAAGTGTATTTGTAACTAATGGTTGGCAGATTTACCGTGTGGCTCACACAGAGATTTGCACTTGGATCTCCAAACCCAGAGTTCAGATTCTGCGGGTGTAAACACTATGTGATGGTTGAAGAGTGCTTGTTTTTCATCTATATGAAATACATATATATATATCACCAACAGCTACACAACACAGGAAATTGACATTGGACCATGCTGTGTATGCAGACATGAAATGCAGCCATTCTGTGTGGGCTGTGACATAATTGTTCCCAGCGCGCAACACTCTTGTCACCTGAGACTGTAGCAGACTGCTAGGGTTGTCGTTGAAATTGAAGTTTATATGTAAATTTATAACATTAAATGATGCAGAAACTTACTCCTGGCACAACTCAGTGGTCCGGAAATACGTCGCAGTGTTCTTCCCACATGTGCTTGTTATAATTTAAATATATAACATTAAAACAGTGTCCTGTCCCTATGTTGTTTATATGTTAAATAGACTGTCATCTCAGAATATTTACATCACAGCTTACAGACAGTGGATATCTGCTAGCTTTCTGATTGGTCATTCTCTCATAAACTTAAAACCATGGGCACCTCCAGGTCCCCAGGCAGCGGCAACATACTCCATAATTCAAACGAAGATAAATCAGCAACAAATTCATACAGGTTTTTTGCATACAGGAAAGAATTTTGTAATCTTTTTAATGAACAGTGCATCAGTCATGGACCATCTTTTACTTAAATGAAAGTTGGTTGCGGTGGCATGGTGGATAATGAGCCGTTGAGTCATACTAAGACTTGAATATCAGTTATCTTGGCACTCTTAGTGCTTTTCAGCATGGAGTGCCAGTGAGGCAGCGCTATAAATATGCAGGCATTGAGTCCAGTCTGTTACCAGGAGACATCATTGTGATATGACCAGAATAATGTTAAAAGAGATGTTAAACCCCAATGATATGCAAATAAAGAAGTCTTACAAATGAAAAAAATATGGCTTTAAAGAACAAATAAATAACATATACTGCAAATCACCTAAGATTTCATTCAAAATCTTTAGAAGCCAATAAATATGGTGATATATTATTTCTGTTGGTGAAATTTGCGTTTTTCCTCTAGGGTATCATCCTGCATTCCAAACAGACCTTAAAACAACTTTTTAAAATCAAAAAAACTGAAAGAATGAACAACATAATCATTGACGAAGTGTTAGATCATTTAGGGTAATCTGTGAAAAAAAAAAGAAGCAAGAAACAAGGTGTGAAATGTGGGGTGTATTCTTCTTTAGTCCTCAGGTGCAGGAGAAGTTGGAGTGTGTGAGCCAGAGGGTGCTGCTGCTTCACTTTAGTCCCACCAAAGGCCTACATCACCACGTCCCAGTTATGTTTGACTATTTCCACCTGTGCTGCACTGAGGTCACTGTGCATGCTACCCTCATTGCCCTCCATCAGCCATACATCAGGTGAGTACCGTATTCACATAAGTAACTGGCATATCAGGTGAGTACCATATACACATATGTAACTGGCATATCAGGTGAGTACCATATTCATGTACGTAACTGGCATATCAGGTGAGCACCATATTCATATAAGTAACTGGCATATCAGGTGAGCACCATATTCATATAAGTAACTGGCATATCAGGTGAGCACCATATTTGCATACATAACTGGCATACCAGGTGATTACCATATTCAGCTACGTAACTGGCACCTCAGATGAGTACCGTATTCATATATGTAACTCTCATCAGGTAAATACCATATTCAAATACGTAACTTTTTTTTAAACTTTTCCGATCCCTGCTCCAGTTATATAGGTATATGAATTCTACATCCAACTTATCAGTTTTGAAGAACAGACAGGTGTTCTGTGTGGAAGTTTATATTATGTGTTAGCTATTGCTGGTGAAACAAGAAACGTACAATTCATGAAGACTAACTAGAACTTTAGGATTCGTAAAACTTTGTGTTTGTCATGGGCCATGTTTTAACAAAGCAAAAGGGAGACATGTAATAAGGTGCCAATGAAATATAAGCCAGAGAATATATCATGGGAAACTGTTAATAGATGGAGTCACAGCAGCTTGGATTATTTCCTGGTTCTCTCACAGTGAGTATGGTTTTCACACCCATGGGGCCATTCCCACTGGGTGACAGGGTGATAACCCACTGTGCAGGGCGAGAACGAGGTCAGCCAAATTACGCCGCACATCACACAAGTACAAAAGTTTTTCTTCTTCTGGAGTTCATTACTGTGGTGAATGGACCAGTTTTTAGAGCAACAGTAGCACTCCTTGTCCACAAGAGGTTGAGGTGCATGTAAGGGTTAGATGTACTGTGGTTGTTGAGAGTAGGAAAAGTACCTCTGATTTCCGGCTGAATTTTCAGTTGTCTTCTTCCACCCTGGATGCTGTTTTCTTGCAATGATCTGTAGCATATACAACCTTCATTTCATATCATGTAACTGCACGAAAAATATTTTTTGTTGAAGACAAAATAAAAATAAGGCTATAACAGTTTTCACTGTACCACAGTTTAGATCAGAGTGGTTAAAAGTCTACTTTGTATGAGACCAGTATCCCTTTTTGCCACTCATGTTCTTTAGAATAATACAAGTATTGGGGAGTAATTTTGTAAAAATATCGGTAATATATGGAAAAAGTATAAATAAATGTGTGTGCATCTTTCAGTATGCCCAATAGACGTCCTAGCTCGGGATGGGCCGGTCGAGGTCAAGATCAGTCCACACTAGAGAATATTTACTTTGGCAACAGACCACTCTCAGGGGTAAGCATATGTCTGTCTGTTTCTCCGTCCCTCCGTCTGTCTGTCAGTATGTACATGTGTGTGTGGGGGTTTGTTATGATGCTTATAAGCAATAACACAAGTTTGAAACTATCTGGCAGTGGTGGGACACAGTCTACATGAAATAGCGTTACATGGTACCTTGCCTGCTCATTTCACCTGTCTGCTGTTGATGACGAAATCAACACATGATCAGTGAGGGGCCAGACTAGAATCCAGATCTTGCAGGCTCAATTGAGGGCAAGTTCGTGAGGAATCACAGGCAAGAGGGTATGGTTTCCTCTAGGTCACTTTGGTTTCCTCCACCTGTAAACCATCAAATTAGTGAGTTCAGCCTAAAAACACTGGTCAAACAAAGAAATAAATGATACTGATAATGTTCAGAATTCGAATTTGTGAAACTTTGCACATCCCCTGAGATAGTGTGAGGTGCCTTGTGGAATTGGGTCATAGTAGTGAGGAGAATTTGAAATAAAACAGTCACTTGGATCTGTTTTTCACCCATTAATACCTAATCTGCTGGTTGTGGTTTAATTTTCTTGTAAGCATGAGCCTGCATTGTTTTTCAGACAGCCTCAAGATTTTTCGTGAAATCTCGGCTGCAGGATGCATGCCAAGTCCACAGGAAAATCTGCAAGATTCTCCTCTCTGCATATGAAAGTCTGCAGTCCAACTTTGAGCTGTATTTGAGCAAGATGTCCCCTCCGCCAAATGTTAAGCTCGGTAAGACTTGTTCTGAGTTGCGTGTATGTCAGGAGGAAAATTTTATAACTTATATTAGAGATGGTATCCAAAGTTTACATTAAAAAGTGTTAATTATATGTCCACTGCAGATTTCAAATAAGATGCTAATGGTTTGAATGTCTCAACTGTTGTTACATCCATCAGAGTATGAAGTAATACCCTGGTTTCAGATGATATGGAGCATGTACATTGATGACAACGAAATAGGAACCTGAGTTGATCTCTGTTGGGAGACTCCAAGTTGCAGTAAAAAATGAATTTTTGCCATGAAGCGTCAGTTCCTGTGTTTTTCCTGAGTGTTCCATGAGGACTTCAAAAAAGGACAGAAGGATACACATCTATGGATCGCTTTGTTCATGGATTGAAGGGATTCTAAGTTCCCTGTTCCAAAAACTTATCTGCATTAACCAATCACTGCATCTTTTCCAATGTCTTGAAAACTCATACCAAAAAAGGTTTTCTGTTGATGCACTTTAAATTTTACCTGACTTGACTCCAAACAAGAACACTTGACATCAACCATTTTGGATGTATGGTGACTGAAGCAGTTCTTTAATGGGAAGGACCACACAAAAATGAAGTTATGATGGGTGAAAAGAGCATTGAAAATTGTATCTGAAAAAGTCTTCACTGAAATTTTTTAGATTTTTTTCCAGTCAGTTGAGTGCAGTCAGATGTTCTGTAAATTAAATTAAATATTTAGTAGGGTATCTAGAATCTATGGCATCAAGGTAGGAAATTAGCCACAGCCTGGAATATCCTATTATGAACTTTCGTAGGGCCCAGTACTGTAACTGTGTTAAAATGATGGATGCATAGCTCTGCATAATATGCTGAGGATATGTGTGGCGTACACGACGGAACATAAGGTGGGGGATCCTGTCCTCCACGAAACATTCCATGACTGGATTTCTGTTTGAATGGTAATGTTGTGTTAGGCTGAATGTCATACAAGCTGTCATAGTAAGAAGCTTCGAGGATGTCAGAGGCAGAGTTGTTCCTATCCTCATCTAAACGAGAACTCAATGGCATGCAGTCATCTGCAGATCTTCAGGGGCCATTCTTAGAAAAATACCTAAAATAAGTGCTTAGAATTGAGTGGTGTCTTCTGCACTTCCCCTGTGCAGATCTGCAGCGCCACACACTGAATGGCATGAAGCTTAGACTTAAGACTGACACAGGCCTTGTGATATCACTGGTGAACCATGTCATCCATATCGTCTTTAAAGCCCACCGTACCAACAAAATATCTGCGTTTAATTTGTTGAAAGCAAAAGTCTAAAAATTCAGTGAAGGTGTTCTCAGAAATAGTGTTTAATGGTCTTCTCACTCACTGTAACATCATTTTTGAGTGGTCGTTCACTTTAAATTTACTCAGTAATGAGCTTATCGCAATCAGTACAGCCATCAGTATCTTTTTCAGAAGTATTGCACAAACAAAATGTGTATTTATCCCATGATAATATGTCATTGCCCAGGTGATTTTCAACAGTATAGCATTTTGTTAATACATGAGTATATTTATGTTTTTCAGAACATGTTGACTGTCACAAGAGACTGGAGTTGATTCTTGAGGTGTTGCAGGTAGGCTTGTAAAATTTTATGAAGAGAAATAGTTGGAGCTATTTATTTGGAAAAATTTTTTTGCTATTTATTTGATGAGTTTTTGTATGCCTTACTCAAGAATGTTTCTTTTATATGATGGCCACCAGCATTATATGGTGGGGGAAAACCTGGCAGTACCCAGGGGAAACCCAGGACCATCAACAGGTTGCTGGCAGTCCTTCCCGTGTAAGGCTGGAGAGGAAGCCAGTAAGAGCGGGACTAGAAGTCACAAGTAGCACATTGGTGAGAGGCTTCTGAGTCATTGCGCTACACTAACATCCTCGGCCAAAGAGGCCCCCTTTTTAGAAAAAAAGTGTCTCTAAAGAAAAGCTAAATAAATCTAAACCTAAAACTCTTGAACTTGAATACAATTTTCAATTGCTCATACACCTCTCCCTCATTATAACACAACTTGTTACAACATGAGATTCGTTACAATGCAGTCGTGGAGCTGTCCCCTGGTTTTACAAGGTGGTGTTGTGGCATGCGTTGCGACAGAAAGTTGCACAAAGAAAAGCCTTCCTGTTTGGTATCTTTTTATTTGTGCAGGTGTTTATCCATTCAACAATTCTGTATTACATGTACATGTTGACTGACTTATAATAAATGCCCAACCACCTTATGTTTCCGGGTTCTGTCATTAGATTGGTCACCCAGCGTAGGCTGTAGCTGGCAGGCCTAGACTCTTCACACGAAGCCCGACACTAGTCGTGTGCATACGCTGGCTGTTTCAAAGAAAATTATCAGAGATAAATCTGATGTATCAGGAGAAAATATTTCTGAATGGAATTGGATGGACGAGATCATGCCAATGTCAAATGTTAGGACAGATGCATAAATTATAGCCAGTGTCAGCAGTGACCCTGATAACACCAGCGACCACAGCAATAGCAATGAGGACGAGAGCCTGTCTGATAAAACTGTCCCTGGCTCCCTGGGACATTGAGTCATTGATCTACCTGAAGGGCACCCTCGCGTACATGGAGGCTCGGAACAACACACCACTCTGAGTTATTCAACTCAGAAACATTATATAGTATGTGAGAAGGCAGCTGTCTGCAGGAAATCAGAAGAAAATGACTGACTTTTTCAGGAAAAATTCTTTGGCTATGCCTGTGGGAAACCTGTGGTAGGCATATAGCTAGGCCCCTACTGTTTTATCTGTGGCATATCCTTGGAGGAAAGGCCTGTACTATATGGTTTTGTTTTCCCTTTCTTAACCTTTGTATGAAATGTTTTAGTTTATAATAAGCTACAGTTACATTTTTATATTTATTATTTGTACAACAATGAAATCCCAGTATTTCCTTCACTGATAAAAGTGCTATTTTCACAGCAGTCATAATGTCAAAAAAGAAACATTTTATTTTATGAAGTTCCAATCTGATCTTAATGGAGTGATGTCATAGTGCAAGTTGAGTCAACTGCTGCATTCTCATGTCATGCAAGAGGACACGACGTCGTATCTTGTACACGACACCATGCTCTAGGCATGTCTGTGACAGCCTTCGGCTGGAAAAAATGACAAAACTCTTTGAAGCACTCAAAATCATGATATTGGTAGGGTATAAATAAATAGAATATTGCACATTGAAGTCTGAATACCATAAGTATTGTTCTGGTGAGAGGTAGAAATGATAACCCACTCGATCAATATTTATGGTATTCAACCTTCACTCTGCAGTATCCTCTATTTATTAAAGGCGTTTGGGACTTTGCTCATTACACTCACTATAAACGCTATCAACATGTGCGTGTCCACCATCTTGGAATTTTGGATGTTCAGCAAACCTCAACTTTATTTCAATTACCACAGGGTAGTTGTGGATCTTTTTTAATTAAAACTTGTTCACTTTGACTGTCCAATATCCTAACAAGTGGTCTAAACTGGAAAATGAACTTTTGATAATTTATAACTAGAGCAGCCAAAACAAGGGCTGACCTCGTGAGATCTAGGGTCTAGTCAAAGTAATGTGGTATTTAAAATATTTATTTTTTTGCTTGTTTGGTTTTCCAGCTAATTGCAAGTGAAAAAACAGTATGAAGGTGATTCAGATATTAAGAACAATTCTATTTCTGTTGTTAAAGGCAGTAATTGTAAAAATATTGTTATTGTTTTTTCCCATTGTATCAGTCATTGGCCTATGGCCTTGGCTACGATTGGCCGTACAGGCACCGGGAATAACGCACTTATAATATGGTCGGTGAATTCCTCCCCCAACAACCGTGTAACGAGGGAGGGGTTTATAGCAAAATTGCGCTTAAATCCAGCTTGGGGGAGTTTGACTGTGGCTTTAAAATGTCACTCCATTCCCAACAGAAACTGGGTAAAAATATTTAAATCACATGGGAACCCTATGGAACAGATTACTTCATGCGTTGAAAGGATTTATGTTGAATAATACTATTTAGCCCATGTGACTGAAGATTCTTCAGAAAGAAAATAAAATGTACGGCTGTGTTCAGAAAATTTTCCTGGTGTGACATGACAATATTCTTAATATTACAACCAATGAGGCAGATCTGATGTCGAGTTATGCATTTATCCTGGGTTGATGTCATAAACCATTGTAAGTAAAGCACCAATTGTGGATATAGGTCAGCGATTTGTGAGGTGATGAATTTGCACATGACGACACAGCAGGAAAGGTGGAAAGGACAGAATTTTGTTTCTGTATTCTCCTGCGAAACGTATTATAATATTCTGCAATTTTTAGGAAGCAATCCAGACTGTCTGAGTCTCTTTCATATCACCATGCTTTTAAGACACAGAGGGTTTGACATGGAAGTAGCTCTTAAAGAGGTTTCTCATGTGTCTCGAGAATGAGATAGGCCACCTGCAAGGCACTGCGGTTTCAATCTGATAAACTAACCACCTTTCTGGAAGGGTTTTTTCATCAGCTATAAAATACATAACTAAACATTGAACTTACTTACAGGGCAGTCACAGGCCATGTTCGAGTAGTTAGAGGTACTTGCCTTTCAGTGGCTAAGGCACACAAGGTGCATTTTCAAATCTGACCTTGGACAAGGAATTTGTACATTCTCACACTCTCACTCTTAGTGCATTCCGTGATGACAGTGGAAAGGCTGCTGCTGCTAGTGACGCAGTCTAACTTTCATTGAACATCTCTTGTCTTCAAGCAGTACAGTGTGCATGTCTTTGACGGCTATGATCCATAGTATAATTGAAAAAAACTACTATCTAATAAATGAATTTGCCACTTCCAGGGCTTTCAGGAAGAGGAGGATCTGCTTCAAATGGCCACGACTGATGTCACCCAGTTGTGTGCTGAGAATGTGATTCTCTGGACACAGTTCCTGAACGCTGTGACTCTTCAGGAAAAAGTCTTGACACACCTCTCTCACGAGCACCACAATCTCAGGGTAGGCCATGACATGATCTTACCTCTTTCTCATGGCATTTAGTAATGCAGTGGTGTGATTGCAGTTGGTGTGCTGGTAATTGGTGAAGTTTTAACCCGTGGTCAACTCTGCCATGATGAGCTGTGTCTCTTAGCCTGTCACTGAAAAGCCTTGGAATGCAATTAATGTTCATTTAGTAAAGATTTTTGAACATCTTCAAAATTGAAAATTGCCCCATATGTTCTGTATTTTATGCCCCATGTGTTGAATATTCCACTTACACTAAATTTTCTGTTTCTGAGAATTGATTTTAGAAAGGATTTTTCAAGACTTGAAAGGTATGATGATATACTACTAGAAAAATTCAGTTTCAGTGCCAAAATAATATTTTATATAAATTTACCTCTAAAATATACTTTTTTGGATGAAATTTTGCTCTTATACAGTAATTAATAAACAGACTGACTGACCCCACAAATCTGACTGTATTGATGTCAACTTGAGATTTGATCTACTTAGTTGCTCTTTCTGGGTTAACTGTTAATATCAGTGTATACATTTTGGTTGCAGGTGAAAAGGCTTGCTGAAGCCTTTTTTACATTTGAATATCCAAAGCAAGAATCTATAGCCTGTTATGAACCTAGGTGAGAAAGCTATTAGACATAAATTTATAAATGAATGAATGTTATTAGTAAACCTGTTTACCTGGAGATTCCAGCTGTTTGACAGGCTATTTTTCTGCCTTTGTCCAAAATATTGATGGCTATGATGCATGTAAAATTAAATCTAAAGACATATGTAGGATAAGAATAGATTTCTAAAGTTGTTCAGTGAACATGTTATCTGATTAAGTTTATCATGAGCTAATCTGAAGGCAGATTTTTAATTAAGTTTGAGAGAGGGAAAGGGGTTTTTTTTAGCGGGAAAGGATTATAGAATGGCTACTGCAAAATCATAAGTACAATTGCTTTGAGTTGTAAAATAACATGTCTCCCTCTTTGCTATTTCCTTCAGTGGGATTGTGGTATGTTTGTATTTTTCCTGGAGCTGTCTTCCTTTCTCTGTTGTTCAGTATTCATGGTCACAGTGACATCGCCTCAGTTGTCAGGAACTCTCCGTATTACCAGAACATCCCCCCTCTTCCTGTCGAGTCCCCAGAGGTGGACGGAGATGCCAATTCCCTCCCTATCATTTTTGAAGACATGTACACAGATCATTTTGATAGCCGAGGTATGTCATTGGTCATCTAGTCTTCAGTTACTTAACATTTAATGGTATTTAGCCTCCAATGTAATGAGTTTTATGTGAAATAGTTTTTGCCAAGTCTGCCAGTAACTACAATCTGGGTAATGACATTATTGGCTTGTTCAGTCTGTGGTGTGCAAGGATGTTTTTTTCACCTGTTTTCGTTTTGAATTTTTCAGACGCATAGCACCTACATTTACTTGTTATTACGTCCAGTCTGAGTGGCAGTTAGGATGATGTTACCAAAATTAGGCTATGTGATACTGAGGAATTACGAGAAATAATTCTTTGTGAATTTGTTAAACCTGGCACTTGAACTTTACCTCATGGGAATGTCTTGGGCACTGCAGCAAAGTTGGATACTTTGTCAAGCAAATTCTGGCATTTCAGTAGGTTAGGGACAGCATTTTATTATGACAATTCTTCGCTGTGGAAAATTTCATACAAGAATGCAATATGGCGCATCTGCGTATAAATAGAAACGTGAGATAAGTTGTTACCATCTTAGTGTGCACCAATCTGTATGCATTGGATCAGCCAGATTGGGAATCAGATTAACAGAATGGCATACTTCTCTCCATGAGCTAGCTTTTCATTTGGTCTGTGTGCTTTTTCATACTGTTAAGATCTGTTCTGAACTGTATCTCCAAAATGACTCTGTTTATTAACATGATATTGTTGTAATGGATAGTGTGCTCTTTGTTCAATAATACACTTTCACAGGAAAGTGGTTGGCTTCCTCTACGCCCCTGTGTGGGAAGGTCAGCCTGCAACCTGTGAATGGCCATGGGTTTCCCACCATAAAACTGGCCGGTATCGTATAAGTGAAATATTCTTGAGGATGGCGTAAACACCAGTCAAATAAATAAACAAACCACAGGAAAGTGGGCTATCATCTGCTCTTTTTTTTTATCTTACCCCAGTTAATTCAATTTTTTCTAAACTTATGAAGAGCTAGGTTATTTATATTACATCAAATTTTCCACAGCATGAATTTCTGTTTCATTGAGCAAATTGTTCTCTTTTGTACAACTGATCCTTAAACAAGTATGTTATGAAGGTTTTGTTTTCCCTTGAAGAACCTTTGACTGGTAGCAAAAAGAAAGCCCAGAAGGAGAACAGTACAGAAGCTGGGAGCTTTTTGACTCCTAAGATATCTAGGTCGGATTCCTCATCTAGCCACAGTGGAGACTCACCCAATTTACGATCCAAGGGAAAGAAAAAGTTTATAAAAAACATTAAACCTGAGGCTTTCAAACGACCATCATCAACCTACAACATCAATGCAGCTGAAATGAGCCCTGCATCACACAAAGACGTTGTTCTGGTTGGCTACCGCAAGGTGCCACCTGCAGAGTCAGTTCCGCGAGTGGAGCCTGTGGAACTGGGCACATTCAGTCCAAACATGGCCTCCATCCTGGATGAGCTGGACTTGTCTAGGGCGGGGCTAGCAAGTAGTTCCTCCATGCCCTCACTCTTAGTCCGCTCGTGCTGGAGCAGAGCCAGCAGTAACTCCATGCCAGAAATGGACCCAGAAGGTAGTCCCAACACAGCAAACACAGGTGATGAGGCCGATATTCCCTTGAGGTCAAATTCTTCACCCAGGCGAAGCTCAGGGTCAAGTGTATTGTTATGTCATCAACAAGAGGCTGCTGTGAAGGGACAGTCCTCTGTTGGTGTTACTAAAATAGGTAACCCAGGCTACCGGCACACCATGTATGAGCCCATAACGCAAGACTTGTACTCACAACAGTTCAAGGAGAATTTGGTGGCAGGGAGTGGCTCGACTCCAGGGACCCCCAAGGTTCTGCATACATCTAAAGAGGATAACTCTGTTCTGTCCAGTGTGGATTCATGGGAAGCCTCCAACAATGTCAGTCAGGATATATCAGTTATGCACACAGGCAAGAAAGACTATGACAATTTAGCCAAGAGTATAACTCAGGCGTTGGGTGAGGAAGAGCCTAAATGTAACCTGTCCAGCTCCAGTTCTGACAGCAGCATCATCCTTGACAAACTCATCAATGGAGAAGTTCTAGATGACAGTTGTATAAACTTTGAGAAGGACAGTGGGATTTCTGAACCAGTAAACAAGAGTGGAGGCAACCTTTCTGAAGCAGAACTTGGACAAGGGGAGGCAACTGGGGTCAGCAGTACGGCAGATGGAGAAACAGTGGCTGTTTCTCATAGTGTGAGTGATTTGTCCATATCACAGTCTACAACTGTAACTTCTTTGAGTGATTCAAAATTGGCCACAGGGAAGTCAGAGGATAGTTCTGGTAGTGAAGAAAAGTTAACTTTGATAGAACTTCTGAAAGAGGAGTATGTCAAATTGCAACAGGAAGGCTCATTGTCAGATAGTGCCACTGAGGAAGTGTGCACGAACAGACGCCAGATTTCAATAAAGAACACAGTCAAGTGCTCGAGTGATACAAATATTTGTGAACGGCAGGAGAAAATTGCACAACCAGTTGTCTCGCAGCGGTCAAATGCCTTGGCCATGTCCATTTCGTCATCCACTCCCGAACTCTCTCAATACAACGACCAAGCTGACCACCCAAAGCTAGTCAACTTAGTGCCCAATCAGACCATTAGGTATGTAAAGACCTCAGACAGACAGATGTTAACCATTTTATTTAAGTTTAGATGATATGTAATATGATATGTGCATGTTTATATGAATTTTCCAATGCTTTCATGTGTTCAGAATACCACTGTATTGGGTTTTACTTTTCAGAGATACGAATTTATGAAATTGAAATTTATTTTTCAGTGTTAAAGCTAAATGAGTACCATTTTTGTATTTTCGAGTGTTATTTCTTGGCATTGCCTTGACACCCACATTTTACAGGTTTATTTGCCCCATATTGGCACCTGACTTATGTTGCAGGCTTAATGGGGTTACCACCATGATAACCTTTGGTGATATGCACGCCTAACAGCATGTTGTATGCACGTGATGTTTTGTTGCAAGAGCTTTGTTAAAATTCTGCCGGATGGCTGTAGTTTGTCTCCTGGAAATAGACCAGATTTATTGCTTGGCAAAAATAGTATCTGATAGCAACATGAAAATGTTCAGTGGAGGTTGGTACTTGTAAGATAAGCAAGAACGGATCTCATTCAGCAAACGCCGTTAATTTGCCAATCCATGAAGGTACAATATTCTTATATGTGACTTACAATGTTGATGGTATAAATTAAGCAAATATAAATCATCCTCCACACATCAGTTGTCTGACATCAGCCCACCACTGACATACTAACTTAATATTGAGAGAAGATAAGAGCGCTAGAAGTTCAAAGGTTGCCTGTATGGTCATTTGATGCTTATCTGGAGATGTTCTCCTCTGACTGCTCTCATATATGTGCATTCCATGCATCATATCAGAATTTTACATTGAATATTCTTAAGAAGGGATTATTTGAAAACAAAAAAATTGCAAATGTGGCATTATTACTTTTGTAAATGTGCTCCAGCAAGCAAAAGAAGGCATATACATGGACATGTACATGTAGAATGATTTTTAATATAAATTAAACAACTGAAACTCAAAGTGGGTGACAGACTCTTATTTGAGCCTGTGACATCTAGTGAATATCAAAAAGGCTTGTGTAAGTTTCAAAACTACTAATTTTTTCCAGTGTTTTTTAGGTATTTTACAATCCATCTTGTATGTACATGTAAAGGAGTAAAGGAATTTAGTGAAACAAAAAATTACTCACAACTGGTAAGTTTTTATTTATAAACTTTTTGTTACTTTTCTGATGTTTGCCATGTTTGGCTTCCCCCATGGGAATTCTCAGTGCTATTTATCTGCTCAGATGGCTGGAAATCTTCTGATTGGTTGATGAGGATGATTGTGTCGGCCTGTCTTGTGAAAGAACCCAATATAAAATATATTCACATGTATTTTTCTTTGTTCACATCTACCTGAAACATGAAATGATCTGTTAAACAAGTTTCTTCTTCTCTTCTTATGCCTACAGTTTTGTTACTATGAAAGAAAAATTGAAAAGTCAACTACGATTTCAAGGGCAGCTCTACAGGTATGTATTTAACTGCTGTCAGAAGTTCTGCGTTCAGCTTTGCAATGGTTGAGGAATATGTGAAACATTGCTCTTTGTGAGACTTAGCAATGTATCTGAGTGCTAACTTTATGTATGGCCTTGTAATTTACATATTGCAAATGACCTAACATTTTGCCTGATTATGAGTATTCTGTTTAGTGTTTCAAGGTTTGTTGGGCGTGGGATTATTTCCTACTGGTAAAATTTAAGTTTAAGCACAGACGTTAATATTTCGTATCATTTATTTACTTCTGATTGGCACTTCTTTGTGGGCTGAATTTTAGACCAAATAGAGTAATTCTTGGTGATGATATTGAAAGTGGAAATCAGTATTTGAAATACTCCCAATAGGTGCCTGACATTTTTGAAGCATCCCTTGGGGGAACTTGAACTTGCTCATGCCACTTTGTCCAAAGGGTTTTTTTCAAAAATGTCAGGCACTTATTTGCTGGCTTGGTATTTTTAGTCAAAATGTTAACATGTAGTGATCATCTGTTGTGTTTCACAGTTGACACAATTTCTCCGCTACATTTATGTGTACATGTTATTTTAGTTATAAGATTAAATGCTCCAAGAGTCCAAGTTTAGCACTGTCATTGTGTCTGATGATTACTGACTTCTTTGTTCTGTTTTTAGTGATTTTTCCTCACTTGCATCACAGAGTCCTTACTTCATGGTGCCAAGTGGTGTTGAGGATGAACAAGAGGGTCTCCACTTAGTCATTTGTGTTCATGGCCTCGATGGTAAGAAACTGTGGGAAGTCAGATCTGTTGAATTAAGAGCTGCAGTCTTACATGTGCACAGTGTAGGAGGACCTTAGCTTAAGGGTGCTTTTATACACCTCATGAACAAGGATTTACATGCTTTATATAAAGAACACATCCTTGACTCACTGCGTATTGTGAAATAAAAGCCATAAATGTATTTAATCTCGTTAAGCCTGCGAATGTATTTTTGGATCCATCTAGAACCATATTACTATCTACAAGTCACAATCCTCCTCTGTTTTGTTTTGGTCCTAGGCAATAGTGCTGATCTGAGGTTGATAAAAACTTACTTGGAAATGTCACTTCCAGGCTACAAATTGGAATTCCTGATGTCTGAAAGGAACCAGGTAAGTCACATGGGAGAGCGTTTGGAGAGAGGAACACTACTGGGAAACCATTGCATATAACAGAGCCATATTTACCAAAAGCTTTGAATCCATTTGTTGTAGATATTGCAAAATGAGGTCATATTTTTGTTTTGATTAAAATAAGTATAATTAAATTGCCTGTGCGTTCAAGTGATTTTGGGCAATCTGATTTGTCAGTGTTTGCGTTCATATCTTGTTAGACTTAAAAAATATCCCAATACGAACAGTTTGCAGAGTGGTAATTTTGTTTATACCTCAATAAACTTAAAAATTAGTCAGTCCTTATGATTTTTTATCATCCCTGATCTGTTTGCATTACTCTGGTAATACTTTTATACTTACGGCTTTAGAACTTGGCTCTCAACGGCTAGTGGAAAGTAGGGAGAACTGGTTGTTGGGTGTGAGCACAGTGACTGAATGCAGAATCATGTCTGATGTCTGTCAGTGGAGCTGCACTGAATCACCTGCTTTTAGGGTACTCTCCCATCTAAATGGCAACTTCTTAGAAGAAAGTTGTGGTGAGGTGGGACCACTGATAATGGCTGATAGCGAGTTTCGTAGTTAAAGGATCATATAAAGATAGTTGAATGCCTGTCTTTAAAACATTCATTTGGTAAACTGATTTGGGAAGTCCAGGATAGATGTCACATAATTCTTCATGCTGTGCAGAGGAATTTAAAAATAGGCTTACAGCAGGCAGCTTCAGCAAACTCCATCATTTATGTGTAATAAATCTAAGCTGAAAAAACATCTGCTTAATTTGAGACTCTAAACATTTCTGCCTCTCTCAAGGACTGATATGGTATTGTTGTACATCTTGTTGTGTGGAAAATAGTTATCACTTTTGTGGCATAACTCACAAGTTGGTAGGGATGGCCTGAGTGAGAGGAGAAGTACCTTTCAGAAGCAGAGAAGACATTCCACCATCAGATTGTTAATGATGTTGTATTTGTTTCTTGCCTATAGGACACATTCTCAGATTTTGACACAATGACTGACCGACTTGTGAAGGAAGTCCTGGGCTATATAGACATGTTCTCCCTGCAACCAAGCCGAATCAGGTAAACTGATTGTGTAATCTGATATTTGCAATCCCAGTCCCCATTGCACTTGGCTGAATTATGCTGTGAATAGGTTGATGGTGGTTTTATAAGTCATATTTGTGCGGACATCGACAAGTACTATTCTAACACTTTGTATCTTCTGTCTTGGACACCCCAGTAAAATATATTCTGTAGGTGCAATAATAGGGTCAGTTGGATGACGATCTAAATAAGGTATTGGTGATATTAGCCGTGAAAGAAAATTTGCTCTGTTTGAGAGGTTGCAGATTTCTTCTGGGCTCTGCATGGATTCCTCCCACCATAAAGTTAAATATTCTGCAGTATGGTGTAAAACACCAATCAAATAAATAAAAGTAATATACAAAGGCATCCCATTGTAAACATTTGTGATGAATAACATGATTTAACCCCTATAACTGGGGAGTCCTGAAAAACAAATTCTTAATCAGTTTCTATATCAGTTAGCCTGATATGGCATTTCAATATTTCTTGTTAAATCTAGCAGATATAATGTTGAGTATAAAGGCAAATGAACTGAAATGATGGCCAGACTATTCAAATGTATAGTGTCATTTGTGAGCTTGTGTGAGAAAAGCGGGAACAGTAGAAAACTTCTATTTCAGTCTGAAAAAAAGAAAAACTATCTTAACAAAATGCACATTGTTTTCTTTTTAAAAAGTGCACAGGGTTTGACAGTAATGTTGCTTTTTAAAATACATTGGTGTAGAATGCACTCCTGTGCAATGAATAAGAGCCGATCGACTTTATGTGTAGTGTAGTTGTGATTTCTGTAACAGCACAGTATTTTTTTTTCCAGCTTTGTGGGTCATTCCCTTGGAAACCTCATTATACGTTCAGCCCTATCATGTCCAGAGCTAGCTCCCTTTATCAGCAAACTGTACACATTCTTGTCCCTCTCTGGACCTCACCTGGGAACTCTGTACAACAACAGTGGCCTGGTCAACATGGGTAAGCCAACAGGGACACATAAGGATGCAGTCAAGTAATCTGCTATGTAGGACACCCAGGTTTCGTCCATTTGTAAGACCATGTCTGTTTTTGATAAAAGAAGCTGTGGTCAGTTCTGAACGTGAGCTGAGAGTGCTCTCCTCTGCACTTGTTGCCAGGGGACAGCTTAAAGGACGAGTGTCCAGATTTAGTATTTATTCATAAGTAGCTACTCCTGTATATATTGTTATATTGAGATTAAAAAAATATTCAAAAAGTGTGCATTAATCTGAGTAATATAGCACTTAAAATCACTAGATAATAAGGCTGGTAAAACCCACCACACCAGCAAAACTTTTGACTGCATTTAATTTCATGAAAAAAATCTAAAAAAATAAGTGAAGGTATTTTCTGTTTTAGTGGTCTTTGTACACATCGTAAATTTCCTTTTTTTGGATTCTTTCCCTGTTTAGGATTAATATGTCCCTCAAGCAGTGTAGGATTGATAAGGTGTGTAAGGTGTTGTAACAAACCTTTACTGATTTGACAAATCTGATGATAAAGAAGTAAGATAGACTGAATCCTCCCCCCAATGTGGTCCCTGATTTATCATCTGCAATGGTGTTTCCAGGGATGTGGTTTATGCAGAAGTGGAAGAAGTCTGGCTCCTTACTACAGTTGTCCCTCAAAGATCACCCAGACCCCAGGCAGACATTTCTCTACAAACTGAGTATGAAGCCAGGTAAGACTGAGACATGTCCACCCAACTCACAGAGAAATAATCCTGAACATTAGGATGCCATTGACATATGGGTCACCACTGACAAAAGGCTACCATTGACAGTAACAACACCATTGACATTTAGGCCACCATCAAAAATAAGTCCAGCATGGACATACAGGTCACTATTGACATAGAGGTCACATTCTACAGGGTGACAACAGCATATGTATTTGTACTGGTACAATCTGGCTAGTGTAGCATTATATCAAGCCATAATATGTTTCTCGTTAATCATATAGAAAGCTAACTTTTAAAATTTGTTTTGGATATGAAACCACATTGGCAGAATACCACTGCTTCACATGGAGATGCACTTCACACTGGTTTGTCTGATGATACATGTGCTCATCTTGTGTTTTATGGTCAATGCATTTCAGCTAAATTCTTACTTTGGCTAGTAAAATTCCAGTCAGGGTCTCTGCG
The DNA here is from genome assembly GCA_016165875.1 of Acanthopleura granulata. Taxonomy (NCBI): domain Eukaryota; kingdom Metazoa; phylum Mollusca; class Polyplacophora; order Chitonida; family Chitonidae; genus Acanthopleura; species Acanthopleura granulata. The sequence goes on from JABBOT010000004.1 coordinate 99,168, forward strand.
GTTAAGTGGTTAGCATGCTACTGCAACACAATGCCCTGCACCAAGATGGTGGCTGTGAGGTCATGCCCCCCCCCCCCCTCACGCTGGCTTCCCCTCCGGTCTTAGGGGGTAACATCAACCATGGGATGGTTTTGGTTGCCTCCAGGCTCTGTCTAGTTGCCTCCCACCATAATGCTGGCGCCTTTTTATAAGTAAAATGTTCCTGAGTAAACACCAATCAGATAAATAAATAAATAAAATTCCAACTTGGTTAGTCATCTGCCTTGACCAGCTTGGCAAGCTAATAATTCTGTTGGGACTTGTACTAGTTTTGAGGGAAGGGAGGGCTTTGGCTTTTGCTGTTGTAATGGATTGGATTGGAATTTCAGTCTCATCTCCCGTAGATGGTAGGCTTGTCTTTTATCATGGGGGTTACTATGCAGATTTTCTTAAGACTATGGGCATAAAAGTAATATTGGATACCCAAATATCCCAAGAACATAATTCAGAAGATTAATCTATCGATGTGTAATTTTTTTTGTATATTCTATATTCCATAAAATGTGAAGATAGGCATATTGACCTTGCAATACTGTTTTATTGAGTGTTCCTCTTGTGAAAACTAAAAATTGATGGGTTTTAAATTAGTGTTGTTTTTTGTGTTGATTGTCACTGAAGGGTTGGAGCTGTTCAAGTATGTCCTTCTGGTTGGATCGGCACAAGATCGTTACGTTCCATTCCATTCCTCACGGATTGAGGTGTGCCGCCCAGCTCAGAGGGATAACTCAACCTTTGGTAAGAAGATGTATTGATCACATGACTTTTTACATGCACTACAGCAGATCAGCCGTAGGGTTCACTAGCTTGATTTCCTGTTTTACCATGGCTTTATGCTGGTCAGGTGCTTGGCAAGAACAGTAAGCCTGCAAATAGGTGCCTGACATTTTTGAAAACATATTTGGTGTTTCCAAATATGTCAGGCATCTGTTTGCAGGCTTGTAATGGGTGGGTTACTCTCAGCTTTGTGTTTTTGTCCTTTCATAAACCAGAGTGACATACGACACGTTAAATGAATCTTGCAGACCAGTCATCTTAATGTGAAATTCACAGTTCATCCACTAGTATTTTTAGTTAGTGCTTTCAACCTGGGGAATGAAACTGTTTATCACGCCAGTTATGATGATCACGGTGAAGAGATCCCTATTTTAATTAAACCATTACGTGGAAACAGGCTGCTAGATGGCAGGGTGTGAACAGTATTGTCAGTATAAGGTGTGATTGGCTTAAAGATTTAAGTCCAGTGGTTGGACATAGACATGATGAAGTTCAGTGGCTTACACAGGGCACTAGATGTTTTCTTGTGCACAGTTTCTTCCAGGGATAAACATGACTTCTGTCTTTGTAAATGAAGAATCCCTGAGAACTGCAAAGAACACTGAGGAAATAAATAAATAAATAAATAAATAAATAAATAATGTGATTTTGATGCTTTCAACCATTTGCAGGTGCTGTCTACTGTGAAATGGTGGAGAACATTATGCGACCTATCATCCACAACAGTGGCACCACGCTGATACGCTACGACGTGTTCCATGCGCTGCCCAGTACCGCCAACACCATCATTGGCAGAGCGGCTCATATAGCTGTCTTGGACTCAGAGCTCTTCATAGAAAAATTCCTCATGGTGGCTGCCTTGAAATACTTCCGATGATATTGTGTAATCTTTGGAGAAGGAATGGTTGTTCGCTCATGATCTTTCAGTTGATGTTTTAAATTGACTAATACTGCGCTAGATATTCCCAGTGTGCGCTTGATATTCCCAGTGTGGACTCTGGTTATCTTATTCTCTACACCTTAAATTCCCCCCTCCCCCCCCAACAGATAGCTTGACCCGTAGAAAGCAAATAAACTACTCAAAGTTTTATTATTATAGGACATTTTGAGTCTTGCAGCAATCATTGAAAGTTTTTGAGTATCGTGACAAAGGGCCAAAAGAATTTATGGCATGTGCTCGTATTGATGTCATTAGATGTCATTCAGTAAGTAGGGATTTGTTTTCTTTTGAGAGGTCTTTTCTGTTTGTCACTTTGTAGTAGGTGGTCATGTTGAATTTGGTAGTGTTCTGAGAGGAATGAAATATCCTGCATTTTTCAACACTTGAACACTTCAGGTAAAGGCATGGTATTGGCTGCTTAGCAGTTCATTGATACTACTTTAAATCAGGTATCTTGCATGTGGCTTTGAGTGAATGGGTTTGTTGAAGTCTTTTAAAGGGTTTGCAAACAAGTAGATCCATTTGCTCACAACTTTTACTGAGATTTTTACTACAAGACGTGTTGATAAGAATATCCCAGTCGTTTGACACTTCTAGCCTCTCATGTCCAAAATCTCTGTGTTTTGCTGCAGTCCAGAGGAAACAGCTGGAAAAAGTTTTTGTCCACTCCAATATCATTGCAATGTCATGTGACACCAGAGCATGACTTAGCATTGACAACATCAAAAACCTCCCATTTGTGCCATGCTTGTCTCTTGTAAGAACTGAATACACTGTACATATCCAGTTACAATGGTAGGTTTGCCTTTCCAAACTCAGATGTGTTGTACAGAGCTGGGCATAATTCATCTATGTTGCTGAGATGTACAAATAACAGCATGAACAGCCATATTTTTTTTTTTGCTTCCCTAAAAGCATTTTAGTGTGTACTTCTTTTTGCCTTGTCAACTTCTGTAGATTGTTGAGATATATTTAATAATGTAGAGGTTGTTGGTTAAAAACATGTATTTTTCCACCAATTCTCTATGCTAGCAGCAATACTGTTTCCAAAAATGCAATCTCAAATAACAAATAATCTATTGCTAAGCCCTTGGATTGGCTATTGTACTTGTTTTAGCCAACCTGTTCATCTAACATGAATTACTGTGAAGGTATTTTGTTACCTGCATATTATTTGTGAAAAATGGTTCAGGAATACCCTAAATGACCTAAAATTTCAATCAAGAGTTACTTACTTTTTTTCCCTGAATCTGCAAGTTCTACTGATTTTAGAAAGTTGTTTTATGGTTCTTTTGGAAGGTTTGATGATACCGTACTTGAAAAATGTGAGTTTCATCACCAGAAATAATATTTTAAGGTATTTTTTCAGCCTTTAAAGATGCACTTTTTGGGAGAAAATGTTAGGTCATTTACAGTAATTTTTCTTGTGTGTATAAAAATGTGTAATTACAAGCCTGATGAATTAGTTCATTCATCTACTTACATGTAGGTAGTGTTACACAATAGAAACAACATGTGTGGCTGATGCATATGTTGGAGGCTGAACCTGAGAGTTAGGTCAGTATGAAGGATTGTTCACTGTATTTTTTATGCTGCTGGTGACAAACAATCTCACCAAAGTCAGATCTATTAGTGGCTTCCCTTACTGACTTGATAATGGGCCGAATCATACCAAAGAATTTAAAAATTGTACTTTTTTGCTGTCTCTTTTGGCGCTCAACACTGAGTGGTTAAGGTAAGGAAACAGTGTGACTTGGTTGGTTGTCATGTCTGGTGTCATCGGCATGATGTTCCAGTGGCGGCAGCACTTTGTCTGCATGAACTCGCCCTTTCACAAGAAGACACACGATATATATATATATACTGAATATAACTTAAAGATTGTTGAGTAGGTTATAAAATCCATTTCATTGGATGACCAAGTGTATACTAGCCTGTGACTTGGTTGAAGTGGTTGTCGAAATAGATGACGTGAAGGGATCTTCTGTAGCAAAGTGAAAAAGAAACCTAGACATTGTGAAGGTGGAGGTGAAATGAAAGAGAGTGCCGCCTTTACTTCTAAAAAACAGAAGGGAAAATTTAATTGGATGAGCTGGAAAAGTGGTTTCTTTTATCTAGACCTTGACAAACCAGTTATGGGGAATGACTACTAGATCTGAGTTTAGTGACACACCTGTAGTAATTGTAGATGGACATTATTTGACCCTAGAAAGGGGGGGAGTTTTTTTCTTATTTCTGTAAGACTAAGGTTACTTATTCTTGTGATTTTGTAACGGGTTTTCATAGGTGGGGTGGGAGTGAATTAAAAATTTCCCTTCGTACGAAAGCCACAAAAAGCCAAAAAGAAAAAAATGATAATTTCTGTTGAAAGTTAACTTTGTAAAAGTAAATCTGGAAAATTGGCTAAAAGCTAGAAAGGGAACTAATACAGGTATTGCTGGAGATGTTAAATGCAAGGAAATATATATTTGTGTAAATGACAAAATTCACAACTTAGCCTATTGTGTATTGTGATCAGTATTAAGATAAATGCTCACAAGTAGTGCATGTATTGAGTTCAGGCTTTTACAGTAACACTGGGGATGTTCATTGTTGAGGCTGTACAGTTTACAATATTCCTGACTTCACTTTGCGTTTTTTGTATTCGGATCTGTATTAAGGTAAATTTATATATTGAGCTGAAGTTTTTTTGGTGGCTGATTTTTTTTTTCTTTTCTTTTTGGGTGGGGGGTGTGATTTTTGTGCTTTTGAGGTAGAAGTATTTTCTTTTTTACTTTTTTTGTTCAGCAAGAGAGCCATCCCACAGAACATAGGTATATTCAAGAAGTAAAAATACCAGAGTTCAAGACAGTGGTAGTTACATTATGTGCACTGTTTGTAGCAAACCCCAGGCTTGTTAACATTTTCATTAAAATGTAATATGTAAATTATTATTATTTTTACTTCCCACAACCCTCTTAAAATCCATGAAAAATATAACCTGTACATGTTATTACACTGGTCTGAAAAAAAAAAAGAACGATTGAATACACTATGAATGGTTACCAGGTTTAGAGTTGTTGATCATGGTTGTGTTTTTATCAGCTAGCTCTCATACCAGTAGGTTGCATTAGAACTTGGCATGTAGAACTAATGTGGTTGTCAAATCAGCTGCCGATTCCACAAAGCCATTTTTTTACATAAATGAAGGTTTGAATTTTGATTGCAGAGTTTATTTTTAGGCTCTTCAGAATAAAACTTTCACCACCCGATAAATGTCATCATATTACAGATGTATCAAAAGGTCAAATTCAAGTACCAAAGCTTAGCAGTTTGATGAAGTTTTAAATTTTAACTTCAGTCAGAAATGGCTTTGTGGAATCAGCCTCGGAGCTTGTCATATGTTGGTGTGAAAACTGCATATGACTTAGTGATTACCCTTCACCCAAGTATTTTTAAGCAAGAAATCCTAATTTTATTTATGTGTAGGATATTTGAAGTATTATTATTATGTTATCTATGGTTTGCTGTGAGTGAATTTGACCATATGTTTGATATTATGTTATGTTCTTATCATTTTAGTCCTTAGTATTAATTTGCTCTAAGTTGTGCCTTAAGGGATTTCAATTAGTAGAACACTGAAAGAAAAAAATGATCTTGTTCAGTGTGAATAAATATAGGTAATTGTTAACCTGGGATTAAGATAAAATAAAAGAATACACTCTTTTTAAATTCAGAAAACTTACATTGCTGTTGCTCTGAGTTGTTGGACAATGTCAGATATAAATTGGAACCTGGCTCTGTAAGGTCAACTGGTTCCTATACTGACTGGCTGCTTACTGCATCAGAAATAACACCTGCTTTTTGCGCGTCCACAATGCACAAAAAACAAAAAACATAAAACACTCAAAGAAGAATTTGATTGGAGAAAAAATGGAGATGCCGTGAGCGTGATAAATGACTTATGGTTTTGACCATGACCAAGTTATAAGTTATGTATGATTCCAAGAGTTCTGTTGTTTGTGGAAAGATGTTTTAAAGGATGTTTGTCTGGAAGTTAGGATGATATCCTACTGGTAAAATGTTTCAGCACCAAAAGTAATGTCTCATATCTCATACCTCTTGAAAAAAGATCTAGTTGGCGACAAGTCACTTTTAGGAGCGGCAAATAGTTCCGAGATTAGCGAGACTGAAATTTGATACAGTTAAAACTGTCCAAGTTCATTTGGACAGTAAACTGTTGGATATGAGAAAGGCCATGACAACAGAAGACATACATTATTGGCCATGAAAGAAAATACAGAGCTAACAGCATCATTTTATACTTACATGAGATGGAAAATAGTGTACCTCAAAAAACTCAATAACACGCCAATGGTTCTTGTGTGAAAGTTGGCTTTGATGATTTTGCCAAGGGTAGTCCTTTGACTCTACCATTGTTGTGTCTATTTTACCTTCGGCCATCTTTGGCTGAAGGATACTGTATTGTATTGTCATTACCATGTAAATATGTGTAGGAACTTGAACAGATTTGTGTGCAATTTTAAAATTGCATGAAGCCTGTCGAATGGTAACTTAAATTCTCTCATTGCATGCTAGAGTTGTTGTCGCTGTTGAAGAAGGTCCCCTATTCCATGTGTTTTTCTCCACGGCTCTTTTGAACATTTATCCCCAAAACAGACAAGATAAGTCCCACAACAGAGAGAGTTTGGCTAGCACAGTTTCATCTTCTTATGTATGACTTTTAATGGTTTGGTCAATATAAATACAATGTAATAACAGTGTATGAAATTAAACCACTTGTGTTATGAGTGTGGTGTTCATTATCTTTCTAAGACTGGTATCTGTGAATCTGCTATATTGGACCTGAAATTTCGTATATTTAATCGAAAATTTCATCTACTTAACATCATTCAGGGGTTGAGTTTGTCTTCAGAAAGCTTTCTGAGGTTTTTTGGCAGGTGAGACAACATTCAACTGGGGAAATGTCAGTGCCATCACCACTTTATTGGTTGAATTTTGAAGTACAGTTCAATGGCCTACAAAATTCTTTGACAGTTTTGTTCTGAAATAGATCTTGCTCTGAAATAAAGCTAGTGAGTCAGCTTGTTGAGTTATCATTTATGTTATGATTGACAGAAGAGTTATCCTAAGTATGAACCCGTGCCCCTGATTTATGCCAATGTCAGATGTTAATTACCATGAAATTTGAGGCCAAGTCAGGTTATTTACAGACAGGATGTTCTTTGTGGAAGGATTTTTTGTTTCAAGTTCACTTGTGTATGTACCAAAAGATAAAAAAGGCAGAGAAATTGGGTGACCACAGTTCAACGCTGCAGTCGATTTCATACTAGAAGAGTATTGGCTGTGTTCTGTTCTTAATATTGGGATTTGTAAGCCCATTAAGCATTTATAGTCTGTATTTACATTGTGGAGGCAATTACACCTGTCCTTTTGCATTAGAGAACTGTTTTCAGCATTCAACTGCTAAGAAGATTTAGTTCTAGTCATGTTCATCAATGTGACTAGTTTGGCAGACATTTCTCTACACAAATGTTTTGATCTTTAATCTTGTTTTTAGTATATTAAATGAGGTGAGGTTATACGAATTGGAAGTACTGTATATCACCTGAACTTTGGCCTAGATTGGGGTGTGTAGTTGAGTCACGTATCCAGTCACAGGTGACAGTATTTTCTTATCTATGGTGTTTTTGTTTTTTGACTCCCTAAGGTTCACTTATAAGAACTCTTTTTCTACAGTGGAAATGTTTTTGTGTACATCGTAAAACACCAGTCAAACAAATAAATAAGTCTATCACTATGACATAATGCTTCTAGTAGTGGCATTTATATACTAGTATGTTTATTTGAGCAAGTCAAAAAGTGAGGCATATCAGTCACCAGTGGTGTGTTCATCCTGAATAGAGGATCAGGGGTGTCACAAAAGAGGTTTTGTTTTGAACAGTTTGTAACACAACCATGAAGATCACAAATCTGTGGCAATACATCAACGTGGATTTAAAACGTAGAATTTTAGGAGTCTGAGCGTATGCATATTATGGCAGAGATGCCCTGTGATGTTGTCAGATCCTATCTATATCCTAACAGAGCACTGTAGAATGTAAAATATATAATATTCTTACCGTTTCCTTGGTCATCCCTTAATTTTCTTTCCCTTGATGTGCACCGGTATTCATGTTCACAGTTGCTTTTAGATTTGCCCAGATGCGTAGTGTTGAAAAGGTTACAACATATTTTTATATCTTGTAATGGAGAGTAAGCCTGTCTGTCTCATGTGAAATTATCTACAGCACAGCACAGGTCTATACACATATTTATCTCCATGCTCAGACCGATTTGCTGAGTGGAGACGGATCCAGATTTAATGCCCAGGGACTGATTAAACTAGTTTTGAAATTAGAAAGGTGAATTACGTGCATAATTTTGGAACCTATTGTAGGTTAAATGTTGACAAAAAAAGACAGGTGTTGCATTCAGAAAAATGTATCCCAGTGTGAAGTTTTAGCATCATAAATTACTGCACATAATATAGAAATGTTAATTTATCAAAGATTGCTTTGTTGAATGGAACCCAGTTATTCTTTTATCATCCCAACATCATGTGACTGGAATGAAAGGTCATCACATACTTTCTTCATACATTGATGCTAGACCTGCATTGGGATGCCCAATCTTGTCCATTGATTTATTATATAATGCTTCTAACTTCTTGACAATCATTGAATACTGTAATGACAGACAAAACAGGCTACATGTAAAGTTTTGCAATTTCAAGCGAGTCATGGTGCAATACATGCATATTGGAAATGCTAATGCAATGCTCATGCATTGTCTACCATATTCTACAACTACATGCTGCGAAGATAAAGTGGACGAATCAATCTGAATCAAGCAAAATATGCCACTGGAAAGTTCCAGACCTCTAGGTGAAAAACAATGAAAACCCTGTCAGTGTTTAGTCCTTGATATTAGAGGTGGTCAAAATTCTGATCTTTATGGCCCCTAATAACCTCTAAATCAATGTTAAAGGTTTGTCGTAAATCAGTAATTGCTGAAGAAACACTAACTCTCAGCTTGCCTGATGATGTTTTTTGGTAGGAGAGTCGAGTTCAATTCTGGAGCTGCATTAGACCATTCCAGTTGAATTTTCGCTCAAGATTTCAGGCATTTTTGCAGGGAAGCAACGAGCATGCGCCAATCTTTTTGCTTGTTGCAAGATGATTTTTCTTTTTTTCAAGCATATTTTGAGGGTATTATTCTGTGTAGACTGTTAAAATTATGCTTTTTATGATGCAACCTGTGGTTTTGTCTTGTCTCGTACTGAAAGTTCTTTTATGATATGCGAAAACTTGGAAGAATTGGGGTGGACATGATCTAGTTAGAGACCAGTGAATAGAAGAGACTACTAGATATGGTTTGAGGGAGATGGACATTGTGTTTTGTAATCGTCATATTCAGGTTTTATGTACAGTACACCCCTCCCCCTTTCCCATGTAACAATATTGATGCATGAAGTGGAATTGCAAAATGCTTTACCATGAGATGTATAACTTCTTCGGCTTGGCATAACTATGCATACATATATGATATACATATATCTATACAAATTCATATCAAATATATATATCCATATATATATATATATATATATGTATATATATATTTTATATGAATGTCTGTTCTTGCCTGTGCATGCGCTTTTGTTTTGACACATATAGAGCTGGCTATATTTGTGTGAGGAAATAGAGCAAAGCTACTTATATTAGCTTATCTGCGTATGAAAATGACGTACTGTTGTGAAACAAGCCAGGTCTGAAAAACACGAATATTATTTACATTTATGTACATGTACTTATACATTAAAATGTTAGCCAATATTGTCTTTCTGATGTATATTCATAATGTCATCCTTGTACAGTTTTGTACTCTCCCCTCTATTATAGATATACATATATAAGTATATATATATACACATGTATACATATTTCCAGTGTGCTCTTTAATTCATCCGTTTGTTGAACATGTCTAAATAAAAGATTGTTTGACATCACTTGATCTGTCTTTCCAGATTGATTATTGAAATTTCTAACTCAAAGTTGCTGGCTCTGCTTGTGAGGCATAAGTGAAAATAAACATAGCACACTTTTGGGACACTTTATGCAGTAATATAGCAAAGGTCATTGGTTTAACGTAGTTGCCTCAACATGTAATACTGACCCTCATTATATGGGTGAAGAAATCTTGGGTGTGACATTAAACAAGAAATCAAATTAAAATTAAACTTGCTGGAGTATTTTATTTGTTTGATTTGGGTTTAACGCCGAATACAGTATTTCACTTACATCACTGGGAAAGCAATACAGTGGGAGGAAACCGTGCAGTGCCAGAGGGAAACCCACAACCATCGTCTGCTGAAAGATCATGAAGACTTCATGAAACTGAGCACTGATCCTTGGGGGTGCTCTGAGTCTGGCTGAGGCATTGCATAACTGTATCACCAGCCTGGCATTCCAATGCGGTTATTACCCCAAAATACCTAAAATCTCGTCAAGACAAAGTTGCTCATGTTTCCTGATACTGAGAGTTCTACTGATTGTACAAATGTGCTTTGAGGTTTGTTTGAAAGATACAAAGATATCCTACAGGAAATTTTCAGCACGAAATGTAATATTTTATGACATCTTTTTACCACTATAATGCACTTTATGAACAAAATTTTAGGTCATTTACAATAATAGTGGGGCGGGACTGCTTCAGTGGCACGTTCACCCCCTCTCCCATCCCAACCCCCTCACCTCAAGCAAACAGACTGGATGGATCTATCACATCTGATGCTCCACAACCTCTTCTGGTGTCATTATTTGTAATATACCTTTCCAAGCTGTCGATCAAGGGCATGCAATTGACAAAACAGAATCAATATTGTTGTAAGTGGATCAACTGGATGTCTCACACATCAGCAACAAATGTTCAATGAGTGTGTCGTAATTGGTTTCACTGGGAATGGAATGAAATTCAAAAGTCATGAGGAGTAATGGAACGTGCATGTGATAGAGCTATCCATGCCATTTCCAATGAAACCAATTGTGACTTCATGACATCGCAGAAAGATTGAATGTTTGTAACCAATGTGTGGAACATCAGATTGTTCTACCTGCAACAATATTGATTATGATTGGTTGGATGTGTGGAAAGGTCCAACGTAATTACAAGCCACAAAGGTAATATGTTGGCAACGTGAGACACGGTCATGAAATGAAATACCATAAAACCTCAAGCAAAGCAGAATATGATGTGTTTTAGTCAGTGGATTATTTTGATTTGAGTTTGCAAAAAAACAAAGAAAAACTGGCTGCGGTCTGGCGTCTGTTATGTCCCTTCATTAAAGCCATCCTTAAAAGTATGTTCATTTGGCATCTCCCACCAATCCCTATCTTTCTCAAGAGCCAGAATATAACAAGAAAGACTTCAGTCTCTATGGATTCTATTTTATCTTATAGGGCCGGGTTACATCAACAAAGTATTTTAAGGATACTATACAGGGGTATGTTGTGATCAGCATGCCCATAATGATTTCTTGTGAACATATAGGTATTTCCTACAGTTTTCTGTTAATTTTCTCACAAATTTGACCGATGATGTTGCAAGGACTACACATAGGTGCAAACGCCACATTTGCATTCGGGAGCTATGGCCCTTTTGAGGTCTGATTGTAATCCTTTTTCGTGAATGAATCCCCTTTAGTTTTCTACTAATTTGCTAATATTCTGGATCACATGCACATAAATGATCCAAACCCTCTGATTTTCCAGACTTTTCAAGGCTTGGAAAAAGGTGCATTCAAGGTTCTTTTCAAGGTTCTCTATGACATTTCTCGCTCTCACAAAAGACAAATCTGGTTCTTCACATGCTGGCTTATCGCTAACTAGATCTGAGAAAATGCCTAATCTCATCTTACAAAATGCAACAAATTAATCTGCTTGTGCACAGTCCAATCAAATTCTTTGAGAAACGCTAGTTGTATTCATTGATTGAGACCATTATACTGATTGGTTAAAAGGGTGATTTTTCCATCCAAAGGGTCATTAGACAGCTTAAAGAGTGGCTACTAAACATTTGGACGTAGTCTATACCTTCTACTTGATTTATATGACGACGCCAGATATTATGGTGGTATGAAACCAAGTGGAGCCTGGAGGAAACCGTCCACAGGTCCTGTCCATGCACACCTGGAGAGGCGACCGTATTGGTGAAAGCTTGCCAAAACTGTACTCTCTGCCAAAACATTCTTAAAGTTACAACTAGAAATAAAGTATACATTTAATTTCAATGCTTTAACAGATCACTGGAAGCTGTATACTTTACTAATTATACCAGTCATCATAAACACTGTCCAACAAATAAATTGAAACACACAGAGAATTATTTGTGTTGCAGCATTTATGGATGAATTATATGTGTGAAGATTCAACAGTTACATTAAAGAGAAAGTGAAAAAAGTATGATAGAGTTAAGGTTGAAGTAAAAATGTATGTGGTATTCGAGGTCTTTTTATGAAACTATGTATATACTAATCTACACAGAACAGTTGATATATACATACACATCTGAAACAAACTGTACTTCGGTATTAATTGTGTTTACAAGCCCAAATCATTATTATTTCTCTGTTACTCAGCATTAACTACTGACATTCACACAATGTAAATAGTACAATAGGCAACTCACATTTCCCTGACACTGTTTTGTATGAAATACATTTAAACTTACAAGAACTACTCCCATTCCGGGACAAACTGAAACAAATTTTTAAGAAGGAGGAAGCCATACAATACACCACACCAAGGTTTAGAAAGATTCACGATGTATTACATCATTTAATGGGCTTAGCTCAATGTATCCTCGAACAAAATTTCAGTGGTTTCCACACACATTCTGTGTGATGTGATTGTAATATGTTTCCGATGGAAATACGTTTCTGACGTGACACCTAATGAGCAGATATGATGTCAAGTAAGGCAATTCTGCTGGAATTGATGTCAGAAGCATTTGAGAATACAGCAACAAAAGAATACAGTTTCGATAACAAAGTGATGTCACTTTGCCTGTGACATCTGCACAATTTAACAAGGGCTCATAGTGAACATTTATCAAAAACAATGAAATAAAACTTCTGAAATGTGTTCTCCAGCAATGCTGGATATCACTTTGGGCATACAGAAAGAAAATTCCGACAGCAGATTCTTCTGAAAACAAAAGCTGCACTGTTAAAGGACAGGGAATTGACTCTACCATGCCGTAAAATGGAAACATCATTTCTCAAAGTAAAGTCACTGTGTTGGCGCAACGACGTAACTTGAAACGTGCATATTATCACTAAATGGCTAACATTACTGCACTGGATTTCCTGGTGGTGTCATCTGTTCTAGGGTGATGTAACATGAAAATGACAATAGAACTCTGTATTTGTACAATTCTCCAAGACAGGCAAGCAAGGCACTGATGTCCTGCACTTTCACAAACCCCTCCTCAGTTACTCTCCACTGTATAATTTATCCACAGAAGTTGTTTCCTCTGTCGCCTGTCATGCCTCATAGGGAAATATCTGCTTGGAATTTTTATGTTTGTTTCAAAAGTCTTTATTACAACGAACAGTTTTTATATGCAGGCAAGCACCATAAGTTAATCTGCTCCACTTTGCAATTTGGCCCTTTTGGAAGCAGTTTTCTTTTTCTCATCTGCATTTTCATTCTCCTCTTCACCAGTGGAAACGGATATGCTCTTGCTGGTATGATGCTGTACATAACGTGTCACTGTGGAAACCCCGTCAATGAATTTTGTCCTGAACAACACGTTGGCATTGTTGAACATTCCATCCTTGAGGGAAACCACAATGAACTACAACAAAAGCATGTGAAACTGTGAAATATTCCATCCACAAAGAACAATAAGATGAACTTCAATGGAAAAACTTCAATAAAATATGACAACTGGCGTGCATTCCATCCTGGATTTATTTATTTATATGATTGGTATTTTACACCATATTCAAGAATATTTAACTTATATGACGGCGGCCAGCATTATGGTGGAGGGAAACCCATGAAAATCTGCATTTTGCTGGCAAACCTACCCACATACAGCCAGACAGGAAGCCAGCACAAGCTGGACTTCAACTCACAGTGACCACATTGGTGAGGCGCACGAGAATCATCAGGTCACACTGGCGCTACCCTTCCCCGGCCACTTCCATCCTTGAGACAAACTATATATGACAACGTTTCACATTATACATTTCATTACTGAGAGAAACCAAACAAAGTTTATAAGAATCCCAGTGTACATGTAGCTTAGTTAGTTTACAGGTTTACACCACCTACTTTACTGGTTGATGACCGAAAAGAGTGTATCCATGCCTTAATCATTGTGGGCTTACCTGTGTGTTTGAGGTGGAAGTTAATCATCTGGCCAATGCTCTGTGTATGGGAGAGGTCCAGAGTATTGTGGGCTTACCTGTGTGTTTGAAGTGAAAGTGATCATCTGGCCAATGTTCTGCATGTGGGAGAGGTACAGAGTATTGTGGGCTTACCTGAGAGTGTTTGAAGTGGGAGTTGATCATTTGGCCTATGTTCTGTGTATGGGAGAGATCCAGAGCAGCATCCACCTCATCCAGGATATAGATAGGAGCAGGTTTGAAGAGCAGCATGGCCAGGATAAGAGACAAGGCCACCAGAGATCTGACAACACAATCACAGCCATCTACACCCACACAACTAACTACAGGTCGATTTCAATGGATTTACCCTAAATGACCTAAAATTTCATCCATGAATAAGTTACTTATATTTCCTGACTTTGAGAGCATTATTGATTTTAGAAAGTTATTTTCAGGTTTGTTTGGACAGCTGGATAATATCCTACAGGAAAAATGTAAGTTTCATCACCGGAAATAATATTTCATGACATTTATTTGCTACTAAAGATGTACTTTTTTGGATAAAACTTTAGGTCATTTACAGTAAACTAAGCAGATTTACCCAAATTCTTCAGCCTTTTCAACCTCCACTGAAAGCAATATTTCAGTATTTTCTTGGAGAACTGTAGGGTCTAGAAAAAACATTCCTATAGTTTTCTGAAGCTTATATCTCTGGTGACACAAACAAATCATGTTCTGCTTTATTTTTAAAATAACTGTATGCATACACTATCCTTTTAAAAACTGCTTTAATGATTGAAAAGGCTGAAGATGTACAGTAATTTATTTACCTGATTGCTGGTTTATGCCGTAGTCAACAATATTTCACTTATATGACAGCAGTCTGAATTATGGTGGGAGGAAACTCGGCGACGCCCAGGGGGAAGCCCACGACCATCAGGCTTAGCAGGTTGCTGGCTGACTTTCCCACCTATGGACGGAGCAGAAGCCAGCATGAGCTGGACTTGAACTGAAGGCTATCATATTGGTCAGAGGCATATGCGCTAACCTCTTGGTCACGGAGGCCCCTATACGAATAAAATATGCACACAAAGTAACAAAGCTTTAAGGGTTAAGCATACATACCTCTGGCCTCCACTCAGTTCATGCAGCGACTCTTTCCATACATCTCCAAAGGCCACCTTAACCACAAGTCCATCCAGAACTGTCTGACCCTCAGGAGGGGTGAGCTTAGCTTGGGTGCCCGGTAACAGGGTGGAGAATATGGAACCAAAGTCCTGGTGAAGAAACAAAAGTCTACATGGACACTCACAACAAATTTGTTTAAGTTTATAGGCTGATCTATTGAGTGTCTGCAAACAATGACAACAGGAGAGTTCTGAGTTCGAACATTCACTGATGGTAAAACAAGTTCTATTGTACCAAGCAACATGTCTGACACATTAGGCAACTATAATATTTATTATTACATAGTTGTGTCGAAACAGTTTCATAAATCATTTAGGAAATATTGAGGAGCTGGGCATTTCTTAATTTAAGAAGTTCCCAAAGGAAAAGGATGTTATTTGTGCATCCAGAATATGGTGACAGAGGTGATTGGTAAATTAATATCAACAAAACTGTTTAACATTTTTGGCAAGTGACATGATACAGTAGGACTATTTTTACCTTTCCTGACACAAGAGTTCAATCTAAAAATTCCCCTATTATAATGGCAACATGAAAACACGCGTATTTGTTGACATGAGAAAAGTATATTCAAGGCTAAAGCCACATGTACTAATAAAACAACTTCCTCCGATCTTTCGTCATTTATGACGGGGTCCTGTTAAAGAATATATCTTTCAAAGGCTACTTTTAAGGACCAGTGAGTTTAAAGTACAATCTTTTAGGAACCGTTACAGTACTACACATATTTTGATAGCTTTATATATTGGTCCACTTCAGTCCCAATGCAATCAAATATTTAACACTGAAAAATCAAGTACATATACTTTCAAAGAGCTATCAAAAATTAAACTATTTTTAAGGACTTTCAAGGTCAAGAAAACACTTCAACAAAATTCAAGGTTTTCAAGGATATCACTGATCAGTGGGATGTGTGCCCTAATCTAATGTAATAATGTTCTATCATCACAACTACATCCATCTTGCCTTGTTAACTTGTTCCCATGCTTTCTGTAAAGCTTCATTCTTCTTTTTATCCAGTTCAGTGATGACAGCTGTGATTTTGAGCTTGTCATTCAGCACAATTTTCCTCTTGATTAAGAGATCATTATACTGTGGTAAAATTAAAAATACACTCTGAAAGCCAGGTTACCATAAAACATGATCACACACATACATCATTAAAGACATGTTTGTTGTGGGTAACCCAATTGATCCTCTGGAAAAAGGCCCTACTCTCAGTTCAAATGGAATTTTTTATTTTTCTTATCTATTTCATTAGCAAGAAGAAAGAAAAATATCTCCTTACCTACTGACCCACCCCATTTTTGGTGTTACCCACAACAAAGAATTTTCTAAGCATGGCCAAGTACAATATCATAACATTATAAAATCTAGAAGATTTACAAATTTACTACCATCTTGGAATGTTCCCTGCTCATTTATGTCCCATGCAAACTAAACATGTCTTCCCAAGTGATGCTTGATGCAAGAAAGCAAAAATTTATTTATTTGTTTGATTTTTGCCTAACACCAAAACAAAGAATTTTACACTTATGCCATGGTTGTAAGTATTACACATGTAGGTGGAGGAAACTATAGTATCCAGGGTAAACCACTTATCTTGGCATGTTACTGACTAACTTTCTGACATGATATTCAGATTTCACACCATACTGGTGAGTCTGAATATGTCTACTTACTGTGACCAAGGCCACACAAACACTAAGAGCTGGGAAATCTAAAATTCCATGGCTGGGTTTGTACCTGCATACTTGCGTGTCCTGGTGATTGCAATTCAAGCGCCTCCAACTACGGCCAGCTCCATAACCGAATACACAAAAGACCTTGCACCTCACTGAACTGAGTGCAGCTTAGGACTAATCTTTAGCTAATGTTTTTAGCTGAAGATATAAAAACAGGGCAATGGTATGAACCAGTTGCTCTGTTATGTATGCACTATTCATGTCAGTATAATAGCCAGTGACTGACCAGCACTGGGCATCAATTCTTCAAGAGGCATATACTTGCTGGACAAACATGTTACAAAGTGCGTCAAAAAAATGCTTTGTCAAATGTGAAATCACCTGCTCCTCTGTATCGCCCAGCATGTTCATTGCTCTCAAATTCACACTTGTAGACAGCTCCTGTTTCGCCTTCTGCAGTTTCTGAATTTGCCGCTGAGCTTTCTTGGGGTCATCTGTTACAAAATCATACGCTGTATTTGCCTGCCCAAAATATTTCTGTTCGTCCACAATCCAGTCAAACCTCTGTAAGAAGTCCTCGATCTGAAACAGAGATTGCTTTATTTATTTCATCAGATTTATTTTACACTTTATTCATCGACATTTGGCTTTAATGAGAGAGTTTGCATATTTGGAAGACAAGTCCTTCAGGAAACCATTGCATCTCACCTACAGAACCTCTGGACTTTTTGTTTTTTTCGGTTGTTGTCTGATGTCACACTCAGAAATTTTTCACTTCAAAGAAAAAACACTAGACCAAATTTGTAAATGCATCAATAAAAAATCCCAACTAAAGTCAAAAAAAGAAAAAGAATAGCGACACTTTTTATTTTTGTGATGTAACATGAACGAGACCTCGTAGCTCAAAGTAAGTAAAAACACCCATGTGAGGAATATCAAATGGGCTGCCATGCTCTCAATTTTAACCAATCAAGGGTGAGATATTTCTACTATCCGAGAAGGCATCTGTTTCCGCTGTAATGTCACGTATTCCTAGTTCAACATTCTGCCATGTAAAAGTAATGTTAGATCAGCTGTTTTCCATGTGATTATGAGACAATTTTGATATACTTTAAAGCCATTTTCAATGAGAACGTGGTTGTGGAACATATCCGGGGTTATTCCCTAAGGTCTCAACCAGGAATAAAGGGACTGCAGTTCGCGCGACAAAGAGGTGTCTCATCTCTAATACTGAAGAGCGCAATGATGCAACATTGTGTTTTCGGTTTCTGTAAAATGATGTATCTCATGGCTTCATAAGAATGTCAGACTAAAAAGTGATTTATAGACTTATAAAGCACGTCATAAAAATGCCTATGTTCTTTCAGGTCTGTATAGACCCCTCTGCTGAAATAACTTAGGTTATTTCAACTTGTTGTCTTTTCTTTTTAACAAAAATAGTGTGCTATTTTATAGGTGGGTGAAACTGTGAGAACCAGCTGTAAATCACCAGCCACTGGTAAAATCCCTGGTTGCACTATTAATGTCATGGTGTGGATCTATAATGAATATCTGAACATCAGTAAAGTTAATTTATGTGTCTAAATGCTTTAAGTGATTTAAATGATTTTACAAAATCATGGTGGAATCATGATGCAATGCAAGGGTATCAAATGTTAACCAGGGCTGATTTTTTGAAAAAGGAGGAACAACTTGAATCTAAAATCAGATTCCCATGGATGGATTCCCAAAATCCTGAAAAGTGATCCCTGTCGACAGACAGAAAGGTTAAGACATGGAATCAATTGCTACCTCCCGATGCGACACTTGCGACCTTATTCAAGGTTACTGTAGAAAATTTGCTAGTGATGGCAGTGATGTAAACAAGCGAATGCACTGTTAAAAGTATGCAAGGGGTTGTGGTCTAAACAAATTTAAATGTAATTCTGTTGAAATTGCAATGGATATAATAAGTGATGGTGAAGGTCTGTCTGATGATGCTAACATCTTTTCTTTGCTGCATTTTTCTTGAAGAAATCCATGTATCTGTACCTGTTCCCAGTCAATTTAAACCAATAATTTATTTTGTTTGACTGGTGTTTTACGCCCTACTCAAGAACATTATACTTATACAAAGGCAGCCAGCAAACACAGTGGGAGGAAACTTGGCAGAGCCCGAGGGGAAGCCCACAACCATCGTAGGTCCATACAGAATATATATGGATGACCTTATGTTTCACACAAGTAATAAATACACAAGTAATGTTACCTGTGCTCCCGCTTTTTGAGAATCTTCCTTAACAGCAAAAATCTTGTGCTTCAATTCCTGTATCTTCACCTCCAAAGCTATAATGTCTTTCCGGATAGATTCCTGTTCGTTTACTTTGTTGCTAATGTCTTTGTTACAAGATTTTAGTTGGTCCTTCTGCGCATTCACCTCAGCCTGAGCATCCTTCAGGGCTTTCTGCAAATATTAATCAAAAACACAACTGTAAACTTATGGTGAAGGAAAACACAACTGTAAACTTATGGTGAAGGAGAACACAACTGTAAATTCATGGTGAAGGAGAACACGATTGCAAATTTATGGTGAAGGAAAACAACTGCAAATTTATGGTGAAGGAAAACACAACTGCAAATTTATTGTGAAGGAAAACAACTGTAAATGTTAATGACAAACACAACTGTAGATGATACTGAAAACGCAACTATAAATGTTAATCAATTTATTTATCTGATTGATGTTTTATGCCGTACTCAAGGATGCGTCAGTCAAAAGACAGCGGCCAACATTATGGTGGAAGGAAATCGAGCAGAACCCGAGAGACACCCACAACCATCCGCAGGTTGCTGGCAAACCTTCCCACATACACCCGGAGAGGAAGCCGGCATGAGCTGGACATGAACTTGAATGCATTGATGGGAGGCTTCTGGATCATTACACTGCGCTACTGCGCCAACCAAAAGAGCCACTGAGGCCGCAAATGTTAAACAAAGACACATCTGCAAATGTTGATCAGAGAAACCAAAAAAAAAAAAAAAAACAAAGAAAAACTAAATATCAATAAAAAAAGCAACTGCAAATGTTAAAGAAGAAAAACAACTGTAAGTGTGAATAAAAAACGCAACTATAATCAAAAACACAATTGTAAACATTGATCAGTAACATGGCTATAAGACTTGCTCTTCCTTCATACTATTCTATACCTGCAAGCAACCCACTCCACTGTAAAATTAGTTGAAATTCATATCCATGAACAGAAATCATAAACCAAAATGTTATTCCTGTTCTTTCTGTACAGAACGTCTACACAGAAATCATGTCTGGGTACAAATGAAAAAATTGCCACACAGCTACCAAACCCCCACCCCTCACAAATGAAATTCACAAAGTAATGTCCAAGAAATTTTGATCAGCTGATGTGTGAACATCTTACCTTTGCCTCTGAGGATGCTTGCTGCAGCTGTGGTATCTGTGCCTCATATTCTTTAATTGCCTCCTCAACACTCTTCAGCTGCTCTTCACCATTAACAATGTCCTTCTCCAGCTCTTCTTTCTCAAGGCACAAACTTTCCATCTCCTGTTATAAGAAAAACATATGGTAAGGAATAACCTACTGTTTCGTAAACTGCATGAAAATAAAACCATTTGGACACAGACTACATAAATACACCTGTGAAAAGAAACAAATTATAAAGAGGATGCCACTTAAAATATTTTAGACTTAATGACTCAATCTGTTGTCAAGTTAGGAAGACAGCCTTTGGGCTGAACGAAACTGGGGACATACCACAATATACCAACATTACATTATTTATCTCATCGGTGTTATTCCATACACAATGTACATTTTTTGTTTTTGTTTTTGGGAACACTTGTTTCTGGGCACACATATTCATCAATATTTGTGCTAAGCCAATAACCAGGATACTTGTTTTATCCAGTGTTCATTAAAACATGGTCTCTCATGGCTGTCTTGAATTAGCATGATCACTGACATACTACACTGGTTTCTGTTTCCTTTGTCACTGTGTGACTATCTCAGACAAAATATCATTTTCCTCTTTTTGTAGAGGGAGGGGACAGAGATGGTGGCGGTGCTTCACTGCCACAAAGATCAGCAAAGGAGTATGATGGGAGAAAGGTGTGAAGATGAATCCCACTATGACTAATCATTCTCAATTTACCAGTGGTCATATCCCTTCTACTCCTTAGGGTTGGCTGGAACCTTCACAGGGTTATTTGACTTCAGTTCAAATGCATGCAGCACACTTTGAACAATAAGGTGCTAGCGCAAAGAACCATTTTGCTCTCTATCAGAGTATTTATTTTAAGTGTGCACTGCAGATTTGATGTTATACAAATGAATTTCCGCAGAAGCAACTTGTGACTGAAGATACAGCATGGGTAGAAATAAGACTTGAGAATCAAAAGGCCACCTGGGTCAGCTGGCCTGGAAATCAACTGGCCCTTCCAAAATGCTACAGTCCCTATTAAAGGGAAGTAAATAGCATACAAATAAGAATTTATATGCTTTATAAGTTTTCTTCATACATTCGAACTGTTTTGGTTTTATTCTAACTGCTGAAAGCAAAAAATGACACTTGTTTTCATGGTCTTTTCATTTATTTTTTTTACTGAAAGGTAAAGATATGTTGTTCATTAGATGTACTAATTATCTGAGAAAAAAGAAGCTGGCTTTCCTGTTATAAATATATCATGTATATAGGCTTACTAGGCCCCAGTCCCCAAAATTGGAAGAATTAGAGTACAACTATGTCCATGGCAGGCCAACATGCAGGTTGTAGATCTAACTTCTGCTGATCAAAATGATCATAATGGCTCTATTTAAACGCCATCCAGACGTCATGGAATTCCGATTTTTTTGAAATAATGGTAACTGATCTGTCCCTTCCTGAAAACCACATACAGTGTTGACTGGAAGAAAAAAATGATATCTTTATGTCTAGAAAGTACAGTAATCAATACATGGCGTTTTACACCCTCAATGTGGCCCATAAATACCTCTTAATTGTGGGATTTCTTATTATTGACCATAGTGTAACTAATGAATGTTGTTGTGTATAGTGACGAAAACTGGGCTCCAAGTGGTGCCTTAACTGTGTTAACCACTATGGTAAAAAAATCAGATTTTTTTCCCTTGATCTAAGTCACCTGCCTGATTGTGGTGTTTAACATTAGAAGCAAGGCATAATATAGTCAATCTTTCAGTTCTAGAGTTTTGTCCATGCATCCAGAATTTACACTAAAAAGTTCAAGTTGTTGACATTCCAGCTACTCCTGCTGTTCTAAAGTTTAATAGCTGTCAAATCACTGTCTGCCATTAAAACAAGAAGTCCCAATGTTTATGATACTATTTCTGTGTTGCCAGCTTCCCATTAGTTTTGGATTGCTTTGCCTTTTTGCTCTGCAGCCGGTCAAATCGCTACTGAGCAGTCACAGTCACAATTGGCAGGATATTATAACAGCAATGGTGGTGTTGTACAGAGGCAACATTTTGTTAGAAGCCCAGGGATTGGTCCAAGGGAGAGACACAGCCAATGGGACTGCACGTACCATGGTGACGTTTGTTGGGAGCACGTGTTGCTATCTACTTTCCTTTCACTTTAGCCAGTAGGCCGCGATCATCGATGAAAATAAGGATGACCAATCACTTTGTTTATACACAATTCCTTGCAGGTGTCTATAGCTAGAGCAGAAATACATACATGTATATTTCGAGCTTATTTTTTCTATTATTAAAATTGAGCTGGCCCGCTTGACTTGCTTATCTCAACACCAGCCAACCCGGCACAGATTTTTCTATCCCCTGGCTGGCGGGACAGCAGTTATTTCGACCCTTGTACAGAGTATGTGCTGAGCAATTTCATTGGATGACCTAGTTAAGACTAATTTAGGGTCCTACAACCTACAGTGTTCAATTCAGTCAAGGCTCCTACTACAGTGAAGTGAAAGAGAACGGTTGGCATTTTGAACTAGTTGTAACCAACCTGTTGCTTCACTTTTGTCTCTTTATTCGACTGCTCCAGCTTCATCTTGGCCTTGGTGACTTCCTCTTCAGCTCTCTTCAGTTCAGTTTCTTTCAGCGCTTTGGCGTTTTTCAGTTTGTCCTGAAGGTCCTTCAGCTTGTCCTCGGCCTTTTTCTGTACTTCCTCAGCCTTAGACAGAATCTCCTTCTGCTCCTCTGTTCAACATTCACAAACATTCATTTATATATAATTTACACAGGAACAACAATATACTTTATTTCACCCGAAGTTCAACTTCTTTCCAGTGACACATTTTGCTTGATTCTGATTGATCCATCCACCTTATAGAGCCACTTAAAGGACTAGTGTCAGTCTTTGCCACTGGTCCTAATTATAAAGATTATACAATCAAGAGGCTTCTCAGAAACATAATAATGACTTTAAATCCGCCAAAAACATATTTACTGCCCTAGCCAAACTCAGGCCAGCATTCAGGTAAGGCTTTGCAAGTATATTCCTGTGTATTTGGTTTATGGGAGTCATGATGAGAATTTGATTCCCATATTCCCATTGAAAGTAAAGCCCTGGTGGATTCCTGAAAAAAGCTGCTTGCTGACCCTTGAACTTACCCACGGACTGTTTGAGAGCATTGACCTCTTCAAGTTGCTGGTGGTGGGTGCTCTTCTCTAGTCGTGACTTCACCAATGAGGCCTCGTGCACCTTTAGTTCATACTGCTGCTTCAGCTGCCCATACCTGGTCACCACAAACAAACTCAGAAAATTTACATTCCCGGATAAAACCAGGGCCTGATCTAGGTCATTTTTCAACCTGTTACGTGGGGTTTCGGAGTCCCTACTTTGGGTGCCAAAACAAGAGTACATGATGAAAAATCACAACAAAATGATGTAGAATGCCAAAAATTTGATTTGTTGTGAGGAACTGTTGTTAAAATAGTCCAAGAGGTCATTAAAGTAAAAACAATGCCTCATACAGCCTGTTCAGCAGATTAGAACAATTCAAAGTGTACAAAATGTACGCTTCCATGTTGTATGGGTGCCCAAACTTTTATCCCACATCGGGCCCTGAATACGCACGATGTATGCATGGATCAAGCTAGACTTTGAACTTGATATATCACAAAATGAACAAGTACAGTATAAAAAATTTTATACAAATCGTACAATATTTGAATCAATTATTGCATGGTGACCTATAACACATCAGATTCAAGGAAGTCATTAAATATATAACACCTATGCAGCTGGCTTTCAAACTTCAAAGTGAACCTCCATATCAAATGTTACCAAAATCTGATAATGTCTGCAGCAGTTATAATTTCTAATTACTCAAAATGAAGAAATAGGAGAAATTTTGTCATGGATGAAATTTGAGGTCATTTAGAGTACAAACAAATCAATGATCAATGAGAATCATGAAATGAAGATTAATTCACATCTTAGGCATGTATCAGGCTGGTTTCCAATTCAATCTGAAATTCCACAAAGTCAAAATGGGCACAAAATTTTTTTGAATTTGACATAATTTGGAGGTATTAAATTGCACAGAAACCCAAGCTTGACAGAGGGACAGGCAAAACAAATCATTAATAACAGAATGTTAAATTGTTGATTTGAAAACCACTAAACATGTGACATTGCTATTCACTCACTTGTCAGTCACTGTTTTCAGTGAGAACAGCTCTTTTTCCACTTGTTTCAGTTGTTTTTGTTTGCTGTTCAATTTCTGTTCTACCTCAACCAGCTCTTGTAGTTTGGTCAAAATTGAGCCAGTCTGAGTTCGGGCACCTGAAAATCAGAAGCATTCTCTTTGTCAGGTGTACTACAATCAAGGGGGCATCTCTAAAATTGGTCTTGGCTTGCATAGCATGTCTGTTTTCCTTTGTTGTTTTAATGAAACCATGTCTTAACCCCACAGCAGTTAGTATATCAGACAATCCCAATCATCGCCCTTCTATTGTCCAGATAATTCAAAAGAAAGCCGAAAGTAAACTTTAATATTTAATAAACTTTTAATATGTATTAAGACACACAACTGTTCTGAGAAGTATTAATTCATTTAGAAGTTTTGATATCACACATGACCATATTTCCTCAACCCTCTGCATACGAGACAGGAAATTACAGTGCAATTTATGCACATATTCAGTTTGATTTTGGAGACAAAACTACGTTGGTCGGATTAATCAGTTTCAGGGCTTCACAAAAAATATCATTTTATCAGTCTACTCAGAATAATGCTTCACAATATGCAAAAAGGTTGACGGAATATGGTAATACATGATTTTGAGAAGATTTACCTCCTGTAAGAGTTCCTGCTGGGTCAAAAGAGTTGCCATTCAGAGTCACAGATTTCTTCAGGATTTTCTCATCAAAAGTGACTTTCTTGGCAATGTTCATGTCCTTACAGATAAAGCTGGAGCCAAAGACAAACTCCATCGCCGGCTGAAGATCTGCCTCATAGCCAATCAGGGAGAGGGCAGTGCTTACATTATCTTTGCCCACCTAGTGAATGATATGTATAAACTGGCATTAAAAAGGAAAGCTATTAAAGTATAACGATATGCTGGAATATGTAGCACTCTCATGGCTTTTTGCTATAATTACCAGTACCTTGAGATTTCACATTCCAAACAATCTGCTAGTTTTGTGTAACACTGATGCCAAAGTTTATTTTGTGTTTCACTAGTGACCAGAAATTTGAAAGAAAAAAAACAAAAAAATGTTTTTACGATTTTCCTGTTCACCAATCATATAAGAATTCAATAAGAAAAATTCCTGAAACAGTTCACACTGTCACAAATTAAATGATTTAATGGTGACCTTAACTTTAAGAATCACACATGATAAAACGACTACATGTATCCTAAATAACCATGACAAAGATGCTTATTTTTCTACATTGTGAGTGTTCTGTTGATTGTAGAAATGTGCTTTAAATTTTGTTTTGATATCCTCCTTGATTTCAGCTCCAAGAGTAATATTTTATAGTATTTATTTGCCTCTATAACTACATTTTCTTGGGCGCATTTTTAGGTCGTTTACAGCAATTACATGCACACATCAGTCAGCAAATGTCCAAACATCACTGACCCCTGAAATCTGAGCTTGGTGGCTATAGGATTGACAGCTCTCTTACCAAACTTTCTGCTCGTTTCACAGTCTCTGTGTTGATGGATCGTCCAGCAATCTTGTTTAGAGGGATAATCGTGTAACGTTTCCTCAGCTCTCCCTTTTGCAGCAGCTTCTTTCCCGTCACTTCTGTGTCCACAACGACATTAAAGAGCTGCAAACAGAAGGGCTTACAGTAGTTCACTTGTATCTGATCAACAACATGACATAACTTCACACTGCTGTTTTTTTTAATGTTTTGTCAAAATAAACCTTATTACTAGAACACTGAACTTGACAATTTTATGAAATCTCCTGTTCAATAAATGGTTACCAGGTATAAACACATTAGTCTGCCAGCAACTTGCGCATAGTCAGGGGTTTCTCCCAGGCTCTGCCCGGTTTCCCGTCACCATAATGCTGGCTGCCATCCTATAAGTATAATATTCTTGAGTATGGCATAAAACCCTAATTAAAGAAATATATAAATAAATAAACACACTATCAACATCATTTGGCCCAGTGAATAATGCAGAATATTTCAACTATAAACTAGAATGCATTCTGTGCATACACTCATTTAATGTCCTATTTATTTCTTCACCTTGGCAAGCAGCAATAAACCCCTGCAGATTACTGCTGTGGATGTGCAGAGTTATCTCACCTTGCCCCCAGCGGCTACCTCCAGCCCTACGGCAGTGTGAGGTTGCTTCAACTTCACCAGTTTAGCCACTAACCCATGCACCTTACTCCTGTCAAAGTTCTTCTCTGGGTCTCTGTAGTCAAACTGCAGCTGAGGAAATCTACAACACATTAGAGCAAAGCAGCCAGTCACATCGAAGCTACACTCAGTGTCACTTCACTATCAGCTCCTATTAAGAATGTATATCTCAGGGGAGATTTTTTGATCTTAGAAAGATTTTTTGAGGATTCCTTGAATGATAGATTGATATACTATTGGAAAATATAAATTCAGCAAATATTTTATGACATTTATTTGCCTCTAAAAACATTACTTTTTGGGGAGAAATGTTTGGTCATTTACTAATACAGTATGTGCCAAGAGACTTGCCTGGCCTCTAGCTGGTCGAGTTTCTCCTTGAGCTGTTGTACCTCCTGATTAAGAGAACGTCTCTCATTGGACAGACTCTCCTCCTTCCCATCCTCATAGCCCAGCTTTTCCATCTCACTCTGACACAGGTATATACATCCATGAGATCTCAGAATGTATCTATGTATGCTTTGGTTTTGCATCATATTCAACAATTTTTCAGTCATACAATGACAAGGGATTCTTAGAATGTACATATACTGTGTCTTCTTGTTGCATGGTGAGTCCTTGCTGAAGACATCACACATGACATCCCACCCAGTCACATACTGACACTGGGCTGCTAAGTTTTGTTTCCTTTCTCTAACCTCTCAGTGCTGAATGCCAAGCGAGGCAGCAACAAGTGCCATTTCTAAAGTCTTTGGTATGACCCAACTCCGAGATTGATCCCAGATTTCCTGACCTCAAGGCAGATGCTCTAGCCACCTGACCACCGAGACGGATATGAGATCTTAGAGATAAATGCTCTAATGCTGCTTTTCATTTGACTGAAATCATTACGGTTCCAAGCCATCAGTAAAACTGTAATTGTAGCAGCTCAACCACATCTGAAGAGAATCTGTTATGTAAAACAACATGGTTACACAATGACTTGTTTTGGCGTGGTTGTTTTACCTCTGAGTTCTCCATGTCGTTCTCATTGTTCTTTTTAATCACCATAACTTCATTTTTGTTGGATGCCTTTAAGCAAATACCATGAGGAAATGACTTGGTGTGGTTGTGCTTACCTGTAACTTCTCCATGTTTTTCTCCACATTGCCTTGCGCAGCCTGGTCTTTCTTGTAGTCCTGCTCTGTCTTCTTTAACTCAGCCTCTTTCTTTTTGATCTCCTGATAGGTATGCTTTAGTCTGAGTGAAACAAATCAGCTGTTATTATCAACACTTCAACATTATTTCAACAAAATTCAACTTTATCCATCACCAAAGAAAAAGAAAGAAAATAAATTGATCCGACAAGTGCAGTTATGCAAATGGTTAATAGTTATAGTTCTCCATGTACAGGTAGCAGTAAATTACATCTAGTTGCTATGATGGAAAATGAAGGACATGTAGGTGCTCTGTTTGAGCAGACATACATGTACATAAATGACAGGTAGGTGCTCTGAAGGAACTGATGTAAAGGTGCTCTGATAGAAATGACATGTATGTGGTCTGATGGAGATGACTTACATGTATGTGTTCTGACATAATATAAAGTGCTCCAATGGAACTGATATAAAGGTGCTCTGATGGAGTTGTCATATAGGTGCTCTGAAGAAACTGATGTATAGGTGCTCTGATGGATCTGACATATAAATGCCCTGAAGGAAGTGACATAAAGGTGCCCTGATGGAGCTGACATATAGCTGCCTTGATGGTGCTGATGTTATAAGTGCCCTGATGGAGCTGATGTATAGGTGCCTTGATGGAGCTGGCATATAGGTGCTCTGATGGAGCTGACGTATACGTGCTCTGATGCTGCTGACATATAGACGCTTCCGTGAAGCTGATTTATAGGTGCTCTGTTGGATCTGACATAATATGGGCATTCCAGGAGCTGACATAATAAGTGCTCTGATGGAGCTGAGACAAGAGTAGGTGGAATCTTTCAACTAATCCAAATCCCTGCAAGCATTGAAACACTGACTAAATTGTAGGTCACTTGTTACATCAGTCATGATGACCATGTAGTTCAAAAATCAAAAACAGGGCATTGCTCTGTTTTTAAGTGATAACTATAGCTACACTCATGCAGAAAGGATTGAGCACTTGTGCAAAATACATTCACTAACTTGAGCTTCAATTAATACAAAATCATTGTTGCTGGGTGAGAGAAACCTAAATTCTTAGGGGCAACCATTTCACCTCACCAAGTATTGCAAAAAAATCCTGATGTAAAGCTGCAGCAAAATCAGGGAGGGTTAGACATTAGTCTTAATGCAGAAATCCAGACCACCCAACTAGCAAATAGGTGTTTGATATATTTTGAGAACATTAAAATTACATGTACAATGTAGTTTTGAATCCATTTATCAATGTACACATGAACTTGCTAGTCCGCTTCTGTGTACTGCTGGCCAATCTTTAAAAATTAAGTAAAGCTCAACAATAATAATCTTCAGAGGCGAAAGAAACAATTTGACAAATATTTCAAACATGGTAGATGACCTAAAATTTCACCCATGACCAAGTTGCACTTTCTCCTGATACTGAGTTGTTTTAAGAAGACAGGTTGTTATCCAAACAGAAAAATACAATTTTCGGCACCAAAATTAATATTCTACAACATGCATTTGCATCTGGGGGGGGGGGGGGATATTTTTAGATCATATGCAGTAAATATAAAAGCAAACAAAATAAGATAAATACCTTATTTGAGTCTGCTTTGTGTCAGTTTCAGCCTTGTTTATGTTATTCTTGGCAGCTGAAAAAAAGAAAAATTCAACATAACGTAACTTTTGAGCAACTCAATCTGAACAAATCAGAAAACTGAATACTTTTTTGTCACCATTAAAAACTCTTTTTTTATTTTCATGAAAACTAAATACCAAATTTGTCTAAAACTCAATTCTCCCATATTTTTTCCTGTGGGTACAAAAAGAAAGTGGCTAGAAAAACCCCTGTACTCACACAATTTTTCATTTATACAACGGCAGTCATGTTGTTACTGGGTGTAACAGGAAGCCTTGAGTAAACTAGTGTTCTCTTTCTCCAGCCGCCCCTAGCTACTTTATGCCCTTTCATTTTACCTGTTATATACACAGAGATTAAATAGCTCTGAGATCGGTTGTCCCTGTATCCAGGTTAACTGATCTGAACCGTTACAGTTACTAACCAGGAACACAATCCTGTCTCCTGCGTTGTCCAGTGTGTCAAAGATGCACACGAATAAAACTTGTGTCTTGTGACTTTAACGTAAGTTTGATTCCATAATCCTGGGAATACAGACCATAGCTGTACTATTATTATTCCTGCATAACGAGGTGATATGAATTCAGATATACTTTAAGATCACCAGAAATCTGTTTTTTCGCATACAGCTATGACACTTTCTGGGCAACCCCTGTGATAAGACCAAGTTACAGGTTAATGAACGGTAGAATACAGACCTGTATTTCTGAAAGCCATAAAGCTGAGAAGAATAAAACAGATGAATTTCATAACTTTAAAGACTTTAATAACTCTCTGTTCCCATGTGATGCTCTCCATGTACACATCTCAAAGTTAGGACCAAAATGATTAATAAAATCAAGTACAATAAAAAAAATTATTTATGAGGCTTTGAGAAAGTGATGTTTGAAGGACTATCCCATTTGAAAGTGGCCCTGTGCCTTACCCATGAGCTGGTCGTTAAGAGTGGCGTCTTCACCATCAGCATTACTGGAGAGCCCAGAGCTCACTGCCTGGTAGTGTGTCTGAGCGACTACATGAGCCTCCTGGTCATTTGTGCTCTGTTTCTTCAGTTTCTCCAGCTCAGAATGTATCTTTTCCACTTCTTTCTCTTTGTTTGTCAAGGCAGCTTTATCCTTAAAATGCCACAATAATAATGATAACATAAAAAACTTTTCAAATGCAGCATGATGATGACTGTTGTTCATCAGCTCTAGGATGTCTGCTTTGATTGCTCTGAACACTGTATCATGATATTTGTTTAATATTCTTTCATGATAAACGATCTCGTCTTAATAGTGAACAATTTGCACACAGTTACAGGGAACAATTTCATTCTTTTATTCTATGATAGTTATCTTCCCTTGCTCCCTCTCTGTCATCTGCTTATTTGTAAAGAAAACAGTTTGATGATGGTTTCTCAGGTAGAGCTATACAAGTTAAAAGAGAAAACAATACTAGACCAAATGTATATATGTAACGATAAAGAATCCCATTCACAGTTCAAGAAACGTGACTTTATTTGTAATGTAGGATATCTGAGATATTGCAGTTCAAAGTAAGCAAAAATGACAAAATAGGGAAAATCTAATGGACTGCCATGCTCTCAATTTTAACTAATCAAAGGCAAGATATTTCTACCATCCAAGAAGGCATTTTCTTTCGCTGTGACATCACCTGTGCCCAGTTCACTATTCTGCTAAATAGCAGTAGTGTTAACTCATGCTGTTTTCCGCATGATTACGAGACAATTCTGATAAACTTTAAAGCTATTTTCTGCGAGAAAGTAGTATTGGAATACGTCTTGGGTTATTTCCCAAGGTCTCAACTACAAGGCCACAGTGCGTGGTTTTTGATTGTAATAATAAAGGGGGCTATACTTCACACACAAAGACTGGGCATGGATGATGCCACATGGTGTTTTCAGCTTCTGTAAAATGGCGCACCCCATGGCCTCGTAAGAATTCCAGATTAAAAGGTTATTTATAGTTACCAAGCACGTTATATGGAAAGTCCTGTGCCTGATCAGGTCTGCATGGACCCCTTTGGTTATATTTTTTGTTGTCTTTTCTTTTAAGCAATTTAAAATACCTAACATCAGATACATGTATTTTTTCTCCTTAGGTATAATGAAACAGATAAGACCATCCTTAAAAAATTGTTTGTTGGGTGAAACCTGACCCTATGAGAAAAAATAGGGTTGGTTGGCAGGGAATTCTTTCTTTTAAGTAGACTGTTTTTTGAGGGGTCAGTCGGGTTACACTCAACAAACATATTTTTATGGATGGCCTAATGCATATTCATGCATGCAGTATCGCGATTTGTTATCTCTCAGTATACATGATGTTCAACTCACACTCTGCAATCACTGAACATTACCTATCTTGAGCTAACATACTGTGATACTGTATGTATAACCATCACTCTTTTCATGCATATGTGGATCCCCTGTAATTTATTTATTTGACTGATGTTTTACGCCACACTCAAGAACATTCCACTTCCATGACAGCAGCCAGCATTATGATAGGAGGAAACCAGGCAGAGCCTTGTTAAAACCCACAACCATCCGCAAGGCAGCTTGAGGAGCTTCCCATGTATACGGCAGGAGAGGAAGTCAGTATGAGCTGGACTTGAACTCACAGCAAGCACATTTGTGACAGGCATCTACGTCATTACACCATGCTGGTGCATTATTAAACCCCCTCAGCCACAGAGGTCCCCAGAACCAATGTTACAGGCAGGTCTTTCTAGGTTTAAAAATGTAACCAAGCCCCAAAAAATACTTTCCACACAAACAAACAGACAAACAAAGTGCCAGCGTACCACATCCACATATACATAACCTGTGTTTGTTGGGCTTGATCCAACTGGCCCTCCAATTTCGAATGTTTTTCATACACTTATATTTTACCCTCAGTGTTAACGTCTTTAAAATCCCTCTTTTCACTCCGTTAGAATAAAAAAAATATCCTCGACCCATTTTGCTTTCACTGCATGACAGAGTCAAGTTAACAAAGATTAAACAAAAACGCCTAAGAAAGATTTTTTCAAGGATGACCCCAGGGTGCCAGTCGTCCAGCCTTCATGGATTCTTCAATTGGTCACTAGATGTATAAAGCAATAGATGTGACAGGCTGGTTAAGTTACCTCAGTTCCCTGTTTTATGACGGCCTTTTGTTTCTTGATCTCTTCCTCCAGAACCTGCTTCTTGTGGTCTACTGTAGAAGAAGCCTTGGTGTCTAAAGCTTGCTGTTCTTTCAGTTTATTCTCCAGTTCAATCAGCAGACTGCCAGTCTCCTGTAAGCATGAGCAAAATCCCCAATCAGCTGGACAGCAGCCTCTCATTACTCACTCTTTGCAGGAAGAAATTTATTTAATTGACTGGTGTTTTATACCGTATTCAAGAATATTTCACTTATGTGATGATGGTCAGCATTATGGTAGGAGGAATCCGGGCAGAGATTTGGGAAAACTCACGACCATCTGCACACTGCTGGCAGACCTTGCCATGTACAGCATGAGCCGGGCTCACAGCGACTACTGGGATTCCTGGGTCATTATGCTCACTAGCGCGCTAACACTCTCGTCCAGCAATGAAGTGTGTGTGTCCACAATACCGTGAACCATAGGGAAAACTGCCACCAGCATCTAAATTACACAATAAAGGTGAAAAAAAAACAAAACAAAAAATAAAACAAAAACAGAACAAAGGAAAACTATTGAAAAGAATATGCCACCTTTAAAGAGACTGTTCTAGAGTATTATCACAAATTTTCCATTTAATCAACTCAAACTAAACCTTTTGTATTCTTCCTGAACTTCACACTTTCAGAAAATGTCATCCTTGGTGTCTAATAATTTTCTGTTTTTAATACTGAATTTTCCTAAGTTTCATTTCCACTTGAATTATAAAAGTTAACATATGCATGAAAAGTATTGAGTACTGCCATACGTGGATGTGGAAAGCCATTCAGCAAACTTTGTGGAAAACGGATGTCACTTACATTTCTTGGAAAAAGCAATTGTAACATTATGACGTAACAGAATGATGTTTGCATCAGCTGGTTGACATACATGTTTTTGCAACAATATTCATGTGTCATAAGCATGTTCTTTAGTGACAGCTCAGAAAACGGGTCACTCTAATGTTGAAAATTAATGAGTTTAAGCGATTTTCCCAACCCAATATACCTTCATTTACTTATATTTAAGACTACAGCATGCAAAGCTACTTTATCAATGCAAGGTACAGTCAAGTCACATATTATAAATTTTTCTGTGTAGTCTCTTTAAATAATGTATACAACATGTAAAAGGCAATTTCCAAGTATGGTCATCATTTTTTTTTGTGACACTTTTTTACAATGATTAAAATGTAAATAAACACTGAGGCGCTACAGAAGATTTTTTGGACCATCATGCACAGGCTGAAACACGACATCAGATCCTTTTCAGCTGCCAAACATCATCTGACTACTATATGTCTATGTTCTACATGAATACACACGTCTTTATTTGTATTCAGTGAGGAAATACATATGTTACAGAGTGTTTACCAGAAAAAAGCAATGTGTGACATCTCTGTCCTTCAGCCTGTGCCAATATGGTTCAAAAAGTACACCGAAGCTCCCTAATCATTAATTTCCATTTTAATCAATATAAAAAAAATGGAAAAATAAAAAATAATTAAGACTGACTTAACAGTCTAGCAGAGTAGAATTGGCTGTTAAGCTCTTGTGCATGCTGAGCTTATGAGCTATGTGCATTCCAACTACTCTTTGATCTCCATGTCTTTGTATATTTTCTGAAAATGAAATTATGATCACAGCTTAATGAATGGGCTGGCTTTGTTTACATTCTGGTTTTTGGAACATCTATATACATGTACATGCACTTCTCTTGACTGAGACCTGCAGAGCTTACCTCATCTCGTTTCTTCTCAAGTTTCTCTATGACATCTGCTAGCTCCTCGATTTTCTCTTTACCCTTCAACAACCAACACATATCATTCAGAAAACTGCATTCTTTTATTGTTTTGATAGCTGGGGGAAGCAAGATTTACATAAACTCTTATTTTTTTGGTCATTGGTGTTTAGCTCAAGAATTTCTTAGTTTAGTTACACGCCAACATAATGACGTTTATAAAAGATCTGGTAGACTGTCCAAGCAAAGCAGTTTATTCCATGTATTTGACAAACCTTCTGACTTCGTCCAAACTAGCGAGAACTGGATTCAGTCCTGCGTCAAAATGTGTAAGTGACTGAGGGACTACAGGAAGACCAGTATCAAAGACACAGGTAGAAGAGTTCCTCTCTACATTGTCTTTGCTTACTGATACAAAGTGTATACAACTTACTGTAAATGACCTAAAGTTTCGTCCAAGAAAGTGTATCTTTAGAGACAAATAAATGTCCTAAATATTATATCTGGTGACGAAACTCACATATTTCCAGAAGGGTATCATCCAAAACTCCAAACAAACCTCAAAACAACTTTCTACAGTCTCTCTTACCTAATAATACACAACCCTTAATACATAAACAATGGCCAGAGATGATCAGAAGAGACACAAAATCGCAGACTGATTTCATTGGAATATACAAGAATTTTCTGGTTGCACTTTATGAACAAAAACCATCAATGGAAAAACCCTAGGTCTACAGAACACTGTTTACTGATATCAATAGAGGAAATCTAGCAAAAAGTAATTTACGGCCAAATAAAAACTCTTGTAGCAAGAAACAACATTAGCAGTTCACACATGATTACACTGGTGTCAGAATAAGGTATTTATAGCCCAATGTACAAGACTTGCAAACATTACACCATAATAAATTTTTGACCACAATCGTTTCAAATCTTTCCAATTATTTTCAAAAATAATGGCTGCACTAGTGACGTAAGACTTAAGACATAATTTTTATCATGACGCTGCCCTGACCTCAGTCATTTCACTTTGCAGAGCTTTGATAGACTCCTCCATATCTGTCAATTTAACAGCTGACTTCTTCCAAGTTTCCTGCAATTGAACATACAAGTGTGATTTACATGTAGATACATGCACAAGTATATACCTCTTAATGATTGTTCTTCCTGTATGATTGAAAACCAACAGTGCACAACTGGTTTTACTGACAAGCTGGTGGTAAGGGGTGTTCCTAAGACACTCACTTACAGGCATTATCGCCTTTTTTTGTATTTCTAAGACATAAAACACTTTTGCAAAATTATATTTATCACATGTTTTCCCTTTTTCTTGCTCACACATTTGTGGAATATTTTTGTCACCTGGGATATGTCACAAAAATGTCAAATTTTGTTATGTCCCAAATACAAATTACACATATATCTCACACTAAATGTGCAGTTTCCTCATAACAAAAGATTACAACCGAACAGTAGTAACTCAAACTGAAGGCCATTAAAGAAGGTTAGAGGGGCTGTGCAAAACAGAACAAATATGCCCCTCCATTTTAGTGCTTATGGCCAATATCAAATACGCACATCCACATGTACTGGGGAGTTCAGGCTTACTCTAGTCCAAAATCTGTAAAAATCTTGTAAAAATTAAAAACTAAAGCAGCACACATATACATACATATGTGAAAAAAATTAATCATTTCATGAGAAAGTACTAAAGTTTAACAATATTTACATAATGATAATAAAGTGAACATACGGTAAAATCTGCCACTACATATACATTCAGAAAAAGAGCTAATCTTCTCTAAAGTTTTGAAAGCCAAGAAGATATAATTTAAGATTAGGGATATGGAATTGATGGATAATTCAATTGGAGCAGCCACGTTGCCAGTGGTGACATCAAAAAAGAAGCCTAATCAGTCCTGGACTGTTAGTATGGCTGCCTATGGTGTTTGCTAGATCGTCACAGTAATTTGTCAGCAACATAACAGCTTGGGACAGAAGAAGATTCCACTGCATAATTCTGCGTTGATTTTGCCAGATTTAATACATAAATCTTCCCAACCTTGACAGACAAGAACAAAATCCAAGAGTCTCTTATTGGTACATTGGCTCGGGACATTCCCTGATGTCCAAGGCCAGCTAAATGTGAACACCTGTGTAGGCGGAGACGAAAACGAAAAGCACAGTTGAAAGATGACCCTTTGTCCAAAAAGTTCAACCTGTGGCCCAGACATTCAAGCAACCTTAAAAACACATGAGTTAGGGATCTCATATCTGATATTATTGATTTTATTTCTCTGTCAAATTTTTATTTTGGAACCTCGCAATAGCATTTAGCACCAACAGTACAGGAGAGGTTCAAAGTGATGTGATGTCACACAAGAGGCTAACACAGCAAAATGGCATCACCAAATGAGAGGTAGTGAAAATCATTTCCTGTTTATTCTGTTAGTAAGCACTGTAGAAGTTTTAAACATTTCAAGAACACCTCTGAAAAACATCTTTGGAAATCAACTCATATATAGCAGCTCACTATGTTCACTTCATAATTCATATCTTATTTGTACTTCCTTTCCCATACAAATGCACATAAACTGACCTCTGCACGAACAAATCTATAGGCGATGTCCAGTTTGTTAAGACGACCCAGTTCTCTAATTATTTTTTGATATTCCAAATACGATGCTCGCTCCTCCTTCAGTTTGGTCAATGTAGGGAAAATCTCTTCTTTCAAAATCTGTGGTGTAAAGAAACAAGTTGTCTCAGCGCAGATTCATTGTGTAGGCATTTGCTCAATCTATTATTTATCTAAAATAATGTGGTACTTGTGATTTAGGAGGGGATGCCAACTGCTCACTGCTACACTGTAAGATTTATATTGTTAACATTTACATATTTTTTTAATAACATGTTCCTCTGGAAATACCCATCAAAAAGAATGTTTAACTACCAACTGAAACTACCTCTGTACTAGAAGAGCTGGATAAAGATATGTTCATGTCCTAGTTTCTTCATCAACATTTTGCAAAGGTGTGAATGAATATTCTCTACGGACACCCACTGTAGAACTCACAAATTTATGTTCAGAGAACCTCGGTCATCAATAAGTAACATTTTAAAAGTCTTCATATATATTTCTGGCTACACGTGGCAACCTATTCTCATTCCACTTAAACTGGGGCCAAAATTCAGCATATCACACTTATCTTAGAAATTTATATTTTCGTCAGCACTTATGTATTTGTTTGAAAGAAACCTGATGTTTAGCAGATGCATTAACAGGAGGAGAAACATGTGGACGAGTACGAAAAAATTAACTGCCACATGTGACACTCACAGGTAGAAAAAACTTCCATATTTCAACCACTGGCTAAGGCATAACAATGTGTAAAATTATGGC
The DNA here is from genome assembly GCA_016165875.1 of Acanthopleura granulata. Lineage (NCBI taxonomy): Eukaryota > Metazoa > Mollusca > Polyplacophora > Chitonida > Chitonidae > Acanthopleura > Acanthopleura granulata. The sequence continues at coordinate 137,139 of JABBOT010000004.1, forward strand.
TGTTTAACATGAAATGATTAAAACAGTTCTACAACCAAGCCTATGTCTGAATTCCCCAAAACACATATAATAATTCCAATAGCTTACTGTATCAATCTCCTTCAGTTTCATGTCTTTCTTCTGAATTGTTTTCTGAGCAACTTGTTTTTTACTTTCATACAGCCTGGTGCCTGTTGCTTCTTCGATCATAGACAAAATCTGATGGGAGAAAGGGTACAATAATGGATTACAATAATATTACAGTACATTTACTGCGCGGGGATTCATACAGATCCATTCTCAGTGCCATTTACATGTAGTAAGATTTTTGGAATAGGAAAACGTCAATACCCTAATTCTTCCTATTTTGGGGACATCTGGTCTGCCTTTTCAGTCAATGTATGTGTTATAGTAACAGGAATACAGTTTCCTTTTCCTCGCATGGTTAGTTCTTAAATGAATATATATCTATATTCTCACTTTTTTATAAAAACTGGGAGAGAATAGTAACTTTTTACTGTTACCAGCACTAATGTCTGTCCCCCAAAAATGGAAGAATTAGGGTATTCCACAAACAAACAAAAAAATGTTGTGACATCCTCTTAAGACCCAAACACTCATTATCTTTGGCATAAGTGTAATTTTATCTTCCAATGTGAAGGTGCAATGAATTATTTGCCTAGCACTCAGTAGTTACATTGCTACATGTACGAATCAAACTCTCGCTGACTTGGCTGTAGTCATGATTAAGGTTTGTAAAGTACCTGGTAAAGAATGCTGACTTACATAAAGAAAACAAAGAAATTTGTTTTTTAATTGGAATGGTTTAGTTTATATTTCCATCTCAAAAGCTTCATCCTAAGACCTTTCTCAACCCCATCACAGAAAATAGGGTCAGTCGATAGGGAAATTATATTCATTCTTACTAATGAAATAGATAAGGATTTTAAAGAAATTATTATGGAGAGAAAAATAAAAAAGAGAAATTCCATAAAAAACCTTAGCGTGGGGTCCTTCTTGGCAGGGTAGGTCGAGTTACCTCTAAGAAACATATTTTCAGTGATGGCCTCACCTGCTATTCGTACATGAATACAGCCCCCCAAATGTTGATAACTATTTCAGCAGTTATCCCAGATTCCATTTGTTCGTAAAAGACTTAACTTTAATAATTTTACATGCATGTATTATCTCCGGATCTGTTCTGATTGGTGTTTTACCTCTGGGGGTTTCATGTTGATGACTTTGGTGATCCTGCCCTGCATGATTAGGAAGTGAGGATTGTTGACGTTGAGTTGTACAGATTGGAACAAGTCCTGTACCCTGGTGTTGTTGGCACTGCTGCCATTTATGAGATATTTGTTCCGTCCTTCCACAACAACCTGAAATACAGGAGAGAAAAAAATAAATTCTTGGCAAATTCTCTGTCTTTTACTAGTGAAATCTCCATATCTTATTTGTAGTTATATTATTTATAGTCACTTATTATAGTTTTTCATTATGAGACAGAAAGTCAACTACAAATTATGGGGTCCAGAAATTCTACTGTTAGTGACGATTTAAGTTTTCCCCAGACCTGGTTAAATGACAAGTCAAATGAATTTACATGAATGGGTTACTTCGAGGAGGAGGGGAGCGCCATGGCCGAGTGGGTTAGCCTGACCCCAAGCAGCCATGATTATGGCGCATCAAAATATTTCTCAACCAATTTCTAGTCAGTGTACTTGGGCCAGCATGCACAACCACTAGGCCACACAACCAACTTACATTATCAAATTTCAATAATATAGAAAAAGTTCACTTACCCTAAATGACATAAAATTTCGACCAATAAAGTATTTTTACAGGCAAATTAATGTTATAAAATATTGTTTTTGTGGCTGAAGCTTACATTTTTGGAGTAGGACTCAACAAACCTCAAAATACATTTCTAACATCAATAGAACACTAAGAATCTGAAAAAATCAGCGACTTAGTCATGAACAAAATTTTAGGTCATTTAGGGTATTCGAAAATGCAGATATCCAGGCATTAGTGGTTTTAGACGCACCAACATGATTTGTTTGCACAGATAAGGCAGTGAAAACATTGTCACAATAACATGGAAATTAATACAGAACTTTGATTCATGGCCTCATAAGTCCAAAACTAGGTTTCCTTAATGTTCATAATTTACATATGCTATGCAGTTTGTTGTGTAGTAAAACATACTGTAATTTTTGATTATTATCAGCCACAGTTCTCAGAATATTATCCAGCTTTGTTCAGTTTCCTAACCTTTCCTATATTATCTTTCACCTCATTTACTTCAAGAGGGTGAAGTGCCCGGATGTCCGCAGCCTCAAATACAGTTTTTTAGAAAGACTTGGAACCTCATACTTTGGTAAAGCCCTGTCAAACTCACCTGCCGGGTTACAATGATTTCCTCATGTTGTTCATAGCCCAGTGGACTCTGCTTCTTGTCTTTGTTATCAAATGTGATGCTAACAGTTGCCCTGGTTATTCCAGCTTGGCCCCTCTTATACACCAATTCTTGCAGATTGCTTGCTCGCACCTTTTAACACACACAAGGCATTCTAAAGCCAAAAAAATGCATTTTCTGCATCCATCTCATCATTTAAGTTTTGTAACATTTGGCAATAACTGTGATGACAACACATACTGTACACTACAAATACGTTGCCATGGCAGTTATGACTGATGGAAACATTACAAACTCGTCGCAAAATGGGCCCCTGGTATTGACTTGGAGACAGGGAGATCTCAGATATTAATTATGCTCATCATGACACTGTAGTTACTATCATCATTATATAAGTCACCGTGTTGTATGAAAATGAGATAAAATAAATAAAATGTTCTTGTGTGTTCCCAACTCTAGTCTTAGTTTTAGTGGTACTCTAGTCGTTTCTTTACAATTCAGTTTTTTATTAGTGTTTTCAATAGTATGATCCAGCAGACAAATACATGTACGTAGGCCTACCTGTGTTAGATTTGATATTCCCAAGAGGAAACAGATCGAATCCAAAATATTAGATTTTCCACTCCCATTTAACCCTGTAATTGCGTTGAACAAGGGGTCGAATCCATCGACTTCCGTACGCCGAGCGTAGGATTTGAATCCATCGATGACTACTGACTTGATGTGCATTTTCAGTTGTACAAGAAAAAGCACTATAATTTCATTATCCTTCTCCTTATTTCACAACTGAATCTGGCGCTTAAACTGTAAAAACAGCAGAGCGCATGCGCTAAGTCTACATCCGGTTGAAAACAAGATGGCAGCTCCCCTGGCGCTGATCATCTGGCTGCCCAGCATGACATGAAAGTGTAACAAGATAAGAAGAACAAACCTTTCGGGAGTAAAACGGTAAGTGTGGACGTCAGTTAGTGAGGAAATACGTGTACATACGTGTGTGACGTGATTATATTTGAGCTGGTGACTAATGAGGCGAATGGAGGTAAGGCCCGACATAATCTTGTGGGTGGGGATCACGTTGTCAGTCAGCCTCACTATCCGACCTACCTGGTTCAAAGCCAACTGGATCTGAAGCCAGGGGCCAAACACTCTACGTGCATAATTTAATTTTCTACCAAGTGTCCTTTTCCTGAAACGAGCCGGTTCTTAAAATACCATATTTTAATAGTGAGGGGTAAATAAACTTGTTATTTTTTCATTTATTTCATCAGTGTTACTCTTACAAGTATATTTCACTTATATGACGTTTAAAGGCAATATTTCAGCAGGAAACCGGGAAACACATGAGGAAACGCACTACCATCCGCAGGTTGCTGACAGACTTTTCTACATATGCCTAAAGGGGAAACCAGCTTGAGCTGGACTTAACGCTCAGCGTGGCAGAGTTGGTTAGCGTGATAATGCAGTGTAAAGATCCAGGTGCCTCTCACCAATGCGATCGCTGTGAGCTCAAGTCCCACTCCAGCTGGATTCCTCTCTGGCCATATGTGGGAAGCGGCTGCAGGAACCTGCAGATGGTCGTGGGTTTCACTGACAATGGAAAGGTGGCATGTTTTTTAATCTTGTGAGGTGGCCCTAGTGTAAAGCAGGATCTTACGCTGTCAAAAATTGATTGTTTATTCTACAATGTTACAATGTATCACTTTCTATTGTGAGGCCTTGGTTAATTTATTGTTAGATTCTCATGACGTCAGCTTTTGAAAATGATGATGCTGTTGGCTGTTATTAATTATTTATTATTTGGACCAACTGGCAGACCTTTACGTGAGAATGCAACCGACCCCTCACAACTTGTACAAAGATACCTTGTCATACTACTGAGGACTCCATATTATAAAATGGATAGATACAGCATTGTGGAGGAAGAAAAAGTGAAAGGGATACCTTAAGCTTTAAGATAGCTTTGTGCAAGTGGACACCAGTCAATATCTTGAGTGGGGTTCAATGTGCATCAAATGTGCTAATAATTTAATCACCTCTGTCAAGGTGAGACATTTTTTTGTGACTGAAGTAGTGTAATTTTATCATGTATCCCCTGCAAAAGAAAACACTCAAAGATTCATAGAAACCAGATTTTAATGTTTGAAAATAGGCAATTCTGGAAAATCTCTTTAAACAGTGAAAATAACCAACTCAAAATCATTAAAATTTCAATACATTTAAATGAGAGATCACAAATAAATCACAGCATGTACATAATCTTGTGTAAAGTCATTGAAAATCAGGACAGGAATACAATATGGCGTGTGGTACAATAGACCATATTGCATCAGTTAATGTCAATACAGATTGTCCAACGTTATGCTCTTGTCTGTTGTTGTTGTCTGATGTCATGCTCTCATCTACTGTTATTGTTGCCTTTTCATTTGAAGTTTTTGGCAACACGTACTTTTTAATATCAACGGCTGCCTTGGAATAAAGTTCAGTTTTAAGGGAAGATATTTCAAAAGCGTCGGAGTGGTTAATAGCTATCCACAGTTGCTAGTGCTGAACAAGGAGTTGGTTTATTACGCATTGTATGTGATCATTTATGCATGTGAGAAACGTTGCACATACCACTGCCAAACTGTCAGCTTCAAAAAATGATTTTGCCAAAGGGTTGGCCAATACCTTCGATTGATCACCTATGACCCTGCCAATGCAGATGATCGTCATTTTCTGTCAGCGCAGGGATTTGCAACAAACATGGAGCCCATTGGAAACACAGGTTACATTGTTCCCATACAGTCAAGCAACTAAATACACTCTTTAATAGTATAATATGGTACCAGAAGTAACTGCATTAGAGGCATTGAGAGTAAGATAAATGTTGGTCACAATTACGAATTGGCGGCTTTACCGGTTTTGAATTGAATTAGAAACTTCTTTGCTGACAACATCAGATTATGGTATGGATCTTAAGTGAATTGTGAGTCATGTCCCTTTTCTAAAAATCGGCAAATAATTAAAGCAGTGCGTTATTATTATTGGCAAAAGTAGTAATGCGCGGCTCGTGAGAATCAAACTATCAATGAACAGAGGCCTAATGTTGCGCCGTCTTTAATGTGACGTCATTATAGTGTGCTGGGAAAGGAACACTTGACATCAACAAAATGACACCACATTCCTGCTGTTGGCATTTGAGAGGTCCCCATTTCTTGCCACAACAGTCTGCAGTCTTTTGAAATAAATCATGGATTACATTGACCTGCACCTTGTTTTGACTGTATTTTTACAGTAAATTATTAAGCGTAAGTTTATTGTTGACAGTGTTGTTAAAGCAGTCTCGCATTGCTTCTTTCTTTCATGGTAACTGTAAGTCTAGTGCACTTTTATCGTGCTTCACCTTGACCCATTCATTTAGCGACCTTGATCTCGGTAATGGCCGCCTCCACATACACACTGACCTCAGGAGTAAAACTCTTCCTTTTTGAAGGCCGTGGGTTTCTTATTGACACTGGTACAAATGACATATACATATATAGTGAAATATCCTTGAGTACGGTGTAAAACACCAATCAAGTAAATAAATCAAATATAAATATGTATTGTCTACAGAGCTCACTTCGTTCATTCAGTGAACGTCATTCACTGTTATATCGTACAATATGTGGCAACAACAAGGCTAGGACTTAGCATCGAGTTTTTACAATTTAGAGTAAAACAACTCAAGATAATGGCATATAGGGCCATCCTTAAAATATTGTCCATTGGGCGTAACTCAACCCTGTGCGAAAAAACAGGGTCGGATGATTGGTAGGGAATTCTTTTTTTTTTCTGGCTCTTCTAAAAGATAGGGATTTTAGATAAATTAACATGGAGAAAAAATAAAAAAGTCTTTTGAGTAGGCCCTTTTTTGAAGGGTTGGTCGGGGTACGCCCAACAAACATATTTTTAAGAATGGCTGAAATCCGATCTTAGGTGCAATAGTGCACCTCTCACTTCTTCAAGTTATAATGTGTTTCATGTTTTAAAATGTTGATCTTCTGATTGAGGACTTTTATCAGTAAATATCTTCAAAATTATGTCATATGGTCTTCAGAAAGTTTCACTGAAAATGCCCAGTGTGTATTCGGACTTACCTGTACCCTGAAATCCCACAGACGAACTGTCGAGTAGCGGGGTGGGGAGTGGAGGAATGTGTGCACTCCATTTGCACTCCCTCTAGGCTTAGACTCTACACGTCTGTGTGACTTGACCTTGTACTTTAATATTGGCCACAGAGACACTACTTGGTTAACTCAGGTCAGGTATACTTTTTCGCTCGAAGCATAGCATTTTCTTGCCCAAACATAAAATTCTACACACATGTAGTGATGTATATCTGCTCTAGACTCAGCCACAAGTTCAAGTCCTGACTGCCCTGGTACTCTCAGGGTGTATCTCAGCCAAATCTTGGCGAACACACTGACTTCACCCAGACAAGTTAGTCTGTTGGAATTTTCATTAGAAGGTCACCAGCCACGCCCAAATCCCAAGTCTGAGACTCTCCATTACATCACAGTGGAGACTAACAGGTTGCACCTTTTATAAGCACTCCATACGCTCACATACATGTGGTAACATCACCCCTCCCCATCGACATACATAATTTTGTAAGCCTAAGGTTAGTCTGATCTGGGTTTGCTATTATCGAGGTAATGAACATGAAATAATGTTGAATTTATTCCCTGTTTTACAGTAAAATGGCTGCAATTGCTTTTAGCTCTGATGCTGCTGAGCCAATCAGAAGAAGTGTTTCATCAGGGAGAGGTCAGATGCGGACTGGCGAGAATATACAAGAATTTTATGAGCTTGACAAGTGTGAGAAATGGATTAATACCCACCAGCTGAAGAGGGTGAGAGGATTAATATGAGTGAATAGGGGAGTTTCGACTCCCCTCTTTTATGGTTGGAGGTAAAGAAATGATATGCTGCTTCATGTGACCTGTCAAAAATGTTCGGCAACCTTTGTTAACATTAAATTACGGATCGTCTGTCTCACCCTGTTCCGAAGGGAAAATGACACCTCCTTCCAGCACAAACTTCTTTCACAAATGTGAAAAGTTTTCTCCATTGTTCGTCAACTCTAAATAACTTTTTGTAAGACTTCTTTCAGACACCTGTGTTATAGTAAAGGCTGTCAAAACTATTTGCCTAACATTTCCGACAAGTCACATAGTATGGTAGGGCTTCTTTTACCTCCAGAAATAACAGAATTCGAAATCAAAACTCCTTTATTGATTTTGCTGTTTTGGTATTTTGAAGAGGTCTGGTAGGGAAGCAAACATTACATGTACTAGTGTCATGTTTCTGTGACAATATAGGTGCAGGTATGTATTCTAATGTGTACAGCCACGGTAGCTGAGGGACTTTGAAAATGGTTTTATGATTAATTGGAAATAAGCCCTGTTTACAAATTACTGTATCTCATCTAAAGTTAGGCATATTGCAAGGGACAGATTTTGCTTGATTCTGATTGATTCATCGACCTTATTGGGTCATTTAAGTGTGTTTTTTTCTGAAATTTGATTAACATCTTGTCAAAAAAAATAACTGTTGGCATCTGAAGTATGATTAATTATTATTGATTTTTACAACACAGAAACAGCTTTTGTGGCATGGTTTCCAGTGATGTGGTAGGCCTTCGAAAGGGCATAACTGAAAAGTACAAAATTTATGTGGTAGTCTTTTAAATGGTCCAGTTTTTTACTCTTTCAATGTAAGGTCACAGTGATTTATAGGAAATACGTAAAAAAGCAATAAATGTTTCTCTAAGATTTACACACCAGTTAAAACCTGCCAAGTAGGAAATGTATTTTCTTTCTGACTGTTGACAAATTAAATACCATGTATTTCAATGACGGAGTCGGGGAAGATCACCTTATTTCTCTGATGTCCGAAAGGAAGTTGTCTCCCTTCTTCTGCACAAGCATAAAAATGTATGTAGGGTTGGTCCATATGTAGAAATGCCTTTAAATGATGTTTTAAATGAACAGTATTATTCCTGAAGATTTTACCTACAAATGGTTAAAGTTCTTTTTCTGGTTGTGATTATTCTCAATGAAAAAAAGATAATACATGAGCAAGTAAAAATGATCGGTCATCATGTGCTCGAGTCGATAGTGATAGCCAGTTTTTGGTCTGATAGTACAGGATGGCCATCTCTTTGGGAATTATAGCCAATCAGAATTTGCTTGTCAAATTACTACATTGCTGTCGAAAGTGACAGCACTCTAAACCCCTAAAAGTTGACTCATTTTATTCACTGTAAAATAGCTATGCTTATGTAATGAAAAAGTGAAGGCAAAATTGATAACCTGGCGTATGAAAAATACCAACCTTTCTGAAATATGAAATAGCTGGAATTTAAATTTTGGGATTGTTTTACATATATTTATTTTTACCCAGACCCTGAAAAAAGGGATTTTACCCAGCTAAAATAATGTCCTCATTTTGATAGTTATTATTTACTTATTTATTTGTGTATTTTTGCCATAATCAAGAATGTTGTATGATGATGGCCAGTGTTATGGCACACCTTCCCACATGCAGAAAGAAAGCCAGCCTAACGTGGTCTTCCAAGTGACAGACCGTTTTCACTATTCAGAACATTGGTAATTAAAGTTCTTGTAGTTCACTCTATATGTGATGTCAAAAGTCTAAAGGGTTGACCATCCACAATATTTACATGAAGTTAAAAGATTATCCTTGGATGTACAGTGGTTGAAATACTTAATGTTTTTACTCAGTTTTTTTTTTTTTTACCTACCATATTCTCCAGAATAAAGTTTGACTAACTGCGAGTGACACTGCAGCATGCCAAAGTTTCGTGTAAGGGCAACGGCTACAGAAGAGTGGAGAAAGCTTTAATGTGTAATCACCCTTTTTCATACATTACCTGTCAGTGATCTGTCATGGCATAGCTAAGATGGCTGCCACTTATCCTAAATGACCTTAAATTTCATCCATGACAAAACTGCTCATATTTCCTGAGAGTTCTGTTGACTGTAGAGAGGTGGTTTGAAGCTTGTTTTGAATGTCCTACTGGAAAAGTGTAAGTTTCATCTCCTGAAGTAGTATTTTGTGGCATTTATTTGCCTCTAAAAATGTGCATTTTTGGACGAAATTTAGGTCATGTACATTTGGTCCTTTAGAATTGAAAATTTAACTTGTTTGGGATTTAAAGCACGTGAAAAAGCCTGTTATTGATAAATTTAAAACCTTGAATCCATCTGTGGGTTAGCGCACTAATATGACAAATGACCAATTGGTCTATCATCAGTGTGATTGCTGTTCAAGTCCAGCATGGGCTGATTTCCTCTGCGGTTATACATTGGAAGATCCGCCAACAATCTGCCCATGGTCGTGGGTTTCCTCCCACCATAATCCTTGCGGCTGTCAGACTGTGGTATAAGTGAAATATTCTTGAAGACAGCATTGAACACCAATCATATAAATAAATAAACTGAGTTCATCATCTTTTCACTTGGTTTGGTCTGTTTCACTCTTACAGGTCTGCCAAACGCCATAACCAGTACTAAAAGAACATGACTGTATATTTTTAAAACAAAAAGGCTTTGAAGGATTTTAATGTCAGCTAAGAGAGACAATCAGCTGTTTTGTTAAAAGGAAAAAAATGACCAAAGATTGCATTTGTTTCTTGTTTTAGGTTGCACTTCAGTTTCCTGATGAGTTACTTGTAGATTCAACAAAAGTTGCTGGATATCTGAAACATGCAACATTGGCAGATGTTTTTATTCTTGGTGATACTTCTTATGGAAGGTAATAAAAAGTTTTGATAAGTGAGAAAAATTGTTTTATTGGTTTAATTAGAGGTTTGGCCCTCGGGCGAGTACAGGGAAAACTGTGGAGAGTAGAATGTTGAAACTTCGCAGGATAACCCTTCTGGGGTTGATGTATTGTATATCCCAAGGCTGGCTCAGTTGGTTGTTTGACACAGCAGTCATTTTGAATGTTAATGAAAGTCTTTAAAGAACTTCTCCAAAACAACTGAATGGATTTTTCTCAAATAAGAAATTTCAATATAACTTCTCTCAAATATGTTCTCAAGCTCTTGATACAATTGGGTTTGGTTTTTATGCAGATAAGCTCTGGCTGACATCTTGAAAGTGTCATGTGAAATGGCTTCACTAACATTCACAATTTTGTTAAAAAAATTGTGAGTTTATATGTAAGGTAACAAAATGTGGAAGAAGTTGTCAAGATATTGCCGAAAAACTGTGAAAAAATCTCCTATTTACTTAACACGAGAGCTTTTTGACATGAAATTCTGTCCTTGGTTAAGTCAGTAGTACACCGAGAAAGTGTAATCTTGATATCCTTTGCAGGCAGCAGCCTGCTGAAAACATTTGAATCTTGTCCACTTCAGCGGCTGAGACTGATGAAGCCCTATGGTTAAGAACATTTTTGCAACTCAAACAGAAGGGTCAGACATTTACTTTTTATGGCATAAACTAAGTAATAGAAGACAAACAACATTACCTTTTCATAAATTCTTTAAATGGCAATGCAGCATTTTTTAATGTCGTGGTGGTACTAGTGTGAAGCAGTGTGTCATCATTATGTCAAACTTTGATTGTAGTACAATGTTTATAATGTGACAATGTATCAGTTTCTGTTGTAATGTGGTGCTGTCTTTAACATGATAATGCTGTTATGAGCCTGGAAACAGGGGTGCTATGTAATATTTTTGATGGTAATCTAACACAGCTTTCTCAGATTTAAGGTAAAATGGTATGGTAACCTGCTTTCGGTTGCCACAACTTTAATCTCATAACCAAAGCAACATTATTGTGAGAAATGTTTTGGTCGAGGGTTTCCTTTTGGACAGATAGTTGTGCCTGGCTCCCATCTCTGCTTCGTCAAATAGGTTTCACACATTTTGTATCAGATTATCCTTATAACCTGACTTCAACTTTAAAAGAAAGGGAATGTTTAACTGCAGCATAAGGATGTTTGACTACAATCTGTCGTAAATCCCCTGGTCAGATTGAAACCCCTTTCTACGATGCCTTGAGCAACTGCAATCGACAGGCACATTTCCAGGACTTAAAGAATTGCCCTATAGCCCTCTACATCATTTTCAAACATAACATGAACTTGTCCTTGATATTTGCATATTTCTGGCAAATAATTTTCTTCACTTGTTTTCACTGTCCCAATATTTCTGGCAAATAATTTTCTTCACTTGTTTTCACTGTCCCAACGAAGTGAGGCCCACCATTACTGTGTAGCAGCAGGCGTCCATCATCAAGCAAGAAGTCTCCCACCAGACTGCCTCCTACCTTGCTTATGTTTAATTATTCTCTTTTCAAGATACGAGCACTATGTAGGAAGGGACATCGGCTGGTGATGGCACACTAGCCCATAAAATAAAGAAATAAAATAAAGAACACCGAAATATCACCACTCTGCCAAAAGCAATGATCTCCTTGGTTTTCTTTAAGATGGTTAAAATTTATGGCGAACAATTTTGTTTTTATGGTAACGGAATACAGGTGGCCTAAACTCAATTTTGCGAAACTGATAGGCACACACGTTCAGCCGTTTACCATAATCTTGCATCCCTGTGGAAAGGAACATTTGATGTCAAGAAAATGAAGTCAAGGCCCTACTGCCAGGCATTTGACGGGTTCCCATTGTATATGCATTTTCTGTTTATTGTGGGAACTGGCTGTGCGACTGCAAAGCGGACTCTGGTCTTGGTATGGTTGTAGATGACATGCTGTACATATATATCCTGTGTTACAGCTGCTGTGTTGATGAAGTAGCCGCCCAGCACTACAGAGCAGACTCTATCATACACTATGGCCGCTCCTGCCTCAGCCCCACAGAGAGGCTGCCAGTGTTGTATGTATTTGGGAAAGGCACAATTGACGTGCAAGACTGTGTACAGAAGATCACCTCTACATTCACAGATATCGAGTCAAAGCTCATTTTAATGTATGATGTCATGTTTTACCATGCTGTAGGTAAGATATTTACAAAATATTATTCACCAGTGAGGTCCCAGGCTCAATTCCAGCTCAAGTTGGATGTAAAGAAATTCATAATTTTTAGGAATCAGTTGATTCCATCCCTTTATATAAATAAGTTCTGATATATCCTTGTGAATGAAAGCTGTTTCAGTGATGTGAGCTCTCTTCTTTCTTGGAATTTTTTTTTTTTTTTTTTCAGTCCCCTGTCTCATCCCACATCTTGAAGAGACGTGCAGGATGAGAGGGATTATTTGAGTATATAAGGCAAAGGCCTTGAGGTGTCATACACACTTTGTCAGCTGACCGCATGATAGAATATGCATGATGAGCCCGAAGTAGTCTCATGCGTAAAAGATAGACTTTGTAATGTCTAGCTTCCATATTGATTTATATTCATGCATGTGTACTGGTGGGCCATTGATTCAAGTGAGGAGTGGGTGGTGGCCTAATGGTTAAAGGTATTAAGGACACCCAAGGCACAGGTTTCAGCCCCAGAACTTGGACAGGAAATTCGTACATTATCCAGGTCTCACTGTCCATGTGGCATCCTTGGTAACGATAAGTGATCAACGACATTCGAATGATCTTGTCTACTTGTTGTCAGTTAATATAATGTTCATGCCTTTGTGTCACATGTATGAATGTTTGTTAGTAACTTGCTGAAGGTCTCTGTTAGGCTCTCCATTTTCCTCCATCATGATTCGTAAGACTGACCACCAGAGTTTTTCACTGTGGTGTTAAACAACATGACAATCAAATGAATAAATACATGTCAAGTACTGAGGTGATGGTGTGTTCAGACCAAGTGTACCAGCTATCTCTGTTCACCTGAGCCTTTCACACCCATGGTGGGTAACTTTCAGGGTAGTGTTTATAACTACAGTTTCATCTGATGTTTAAGGTGTTAAGTGTCTTGATTTTTCTATTTTTACTCAACATTTGTTCTAGCAGTTAAAGCCTGTTTAAATTGATTGGCATATGTCTGATTTCTCTTTCCTTGTCAGTGTTTTGTCATGACAAATGTTTGCTGATGTGCAGGTGATTGGTTGTGTTGGTTGTGGTGACAGTATTGTTTATAGTGCCATGGCCCCTCCTGGCTCAGATGTTTATTTTGGAGTTAGCTCTATAGAGTGTGACTTCGTGTTCTAACTCAGAGTTATACTTTATGGCTTCGTAGGCTGGTGAAGAATACCTACATGACAACAACCACAGCATTCACCAAGGATATTGCCCAAACCATGATAAGTTTGTGGCTACAATAAGGCCAAATAGCTACATGTAAGCAATTTACTGAAAGTTGGCTGTTGAACTGGGCTTGACTGAACTGGTCGGGCATGCCACTAGGCAGTTTTTTTGATAATTGGAGTGATGTGCGATTTGGAATTATTCACAAATTAGACTTCTGCAAAACAAAGGATTTCATTGGCTTGAAGCCATGTTTCATCATTCATTACCTATTTGGCTTTACCCTAGCACCAAATTTATGTTGGTTTAGGAGAAAGATATCACGCAGCCATGAGAGGCAAGGATATAAGTCTGAGTTAAGGCAGTCATATTCTGTAGGACTGCTTTGGAGGTAATCATTCATGGGAATGTATACAATTCTGATTGATCTTTTTTTCTTGTTTTGAACAATATGCTCTCAGTTTCTCAGCAGTACTAATTGATACGTTTTTTTTTTTTTTTCTTTAGCCTATATTTTGGAAGGGCTTCATAAAAAGTTTCCAGATGTCTTGTGCTCAGAGCTTCAAATACCAGTCGACTCTGGGATGGAATCCAACGGGGAGCAAAGTGACAAATATGGCCAAAGTGCAGATACCCTTGAAACAGTTTGCCGCTGTAGGCGAAAGTTCACCATTCCAAAAGAGAACTGGCTGGGACAGTATACAGTGCTCTATATAGGCAAGGAAAGTTTGACTTTGACTAATTTGATGATGAATTTTAATCGATGTCAATTTTACACTTACAATCCTGATGAAAGAGCTGTTCGAAAAGAGACCTTCATTGTTAATAAGGTATTGATGAAGCGGTATTACATGATAGAGCGAGCAAAAGATGCCAAGATTGTGGGTATAGTTGTAGGAACTTTAGGTGTGACAGATTATCTCCAGGCATTGAATCGCATGAAGGAACTGTTAAAGAAGGCTGGGAAGAAGAGCTACACATTCGTTGTTGGCAAATTGAACGTGGCCAAATTAGCCAATTTCATGGAAGTGGATGTTTTCGTTTTACTGGCGTGTACAGAAAGTACCCTTATTGATTCATCAGAGTTTTATAAGCCTGTTGTGACTCCAATGGAAATGGAGGTGGCTTGTAATACAAATAGAGAATGGACAGGAGATTACTATACAGACTTCAGGCAACTTCTTCCAGGTAAAGTTATCTCCTTTTTAAAAATATGACTATTGGAATGGACCAAAAGGATAATAGCGGAGGTTCAAGCTTATTTCATTTGTTGTGTTTTACGCCATACTAAAGAATATTTCACTTATATGACGATGGCCAGCACTGTGGTACCAAGCAGAACCCGGGGTTATCCCACAACCATCCGCAGGTTGCTGGCAGGCCACAGAGGAAGTCAGCATGAGCTGGGTTTGACCTCAAAGCCACTGCATTGGTTAGAAGCACCTGGGTCATTATGCCGCTCAAACTCATAGTACCTCATGGCTTTAAAACAGAGCATATTGTTGTATTCAGACAGTTACAGGTAACCACAGGAAGTTAAGGGTCAGATGTGTTGTAACATATAGATACTTTCAAACTAAATTGTTGAAATTGTCTGGATTTTAATATTGGCTCACAACTACTTTATGATATTAACAAACTTCTTATCATTAAGTGAGAGTCTTTATTAGCCAGATCATGGCTGCAGTATTCATTTATTTATTCAATGGGGGTTTTACTGTATGTATTACTGTTATATAGTATATATTAAATTGTATCCTTTCATACTTTTGTGTGTTAATGAAAGGTTCAATCAGCTCTACTCTTTGTTTCAGGTGGCATTGGTCATGTTGAAATTCCTGTAGAAATTTCTCAAGAAGACCAGTATGATATTTCCTTGATTACTGGTCATCTGCGTCATCTTGGTGAAGCAGAGAATGAAGAGATTCAGTCATTAGCAGTGTTGCCAAGAGATGAAGCTTTACATGTAGCTGTTTCCAACAATACAGACACAGGAGGTTGGTAAATATTTTCATGAAAAATTGGAACTGATAGTTCTGTAAGAACTAGACTTAAATAGGTGGAGTTCTTGACAGTTTTCAAAAGAAACATTTATCTAAAGCAAGATTGCTGTCATGTCACATTTTATCCTCATTTAAAAAAACTTTTACATGAACAAAAGAATTTTTTTCTCATTGTGTGATTAAAACAGGACAGTTACCTTAGACTCTTAACTTCATCTGCTTAACATTTCATTTTAAGGAATGCACATTGAACAGAGACCAGTAATGTTCTGGTAAGATGCAAGAAAAGGAATAGCCACTGTTGTGGTGGGTGGAAACTGGGCAAAGGCCGGAGGAAAGCCACAACCAGCTAGGTTGCTGGTGGACCTTCCCACATACAACTTGAAATAGATATTTTGCTATACCTGCAGAATCAACTTAGATCACAATTGGAATGTCCCTGTCTGTTTTTCAGCTGACTTACTCTCTGGGAGGCAGTGGAAGGGGCTGGAGAGGAAACTGGGTGAGACACCTGTCAGCAAGGTTGTGACTGGTCAGAGTGGTATAGCAGCAAGCTATGAAAATGAAATGCCACATTGCTCCTCATAGCTATGGATTAGACAATAAAAGGTTATACAACAACACTGGTGCTCATAGTTTTTACACTTATATTGTCCTATATTGATTTCAGTGAAATCTGGTTCATCAAGTAACTTTGATAGCTGTTTGCCAGAATACTGTGCTTGCTCCTGATGTTTGGCACACACTTTGATTTAAGTATGGTGTAAGTGGCTTGTTCTGCATATTAAAATTGAAAGATGCAAATTCTGTGAATGTATAGATCAGTTTGACATACTTAATGACCTAAATTTTTACTCTAAATTACATAAAATTTTGTCCAGATAGATGTATCTTTAGAGGCACTAAAATGTCAAAAAATATTATTTCTGGGGATGAAATTTTTCCAGAAGGGTATCATCCAACTTTATAAAACAAACCTCAAAGCAACTTTCTGAAATCAATAGTACTCTTGGAATCAGAAAATATAAGCTTAATCATGGACAAAATTTTATGTCATATAGGGTATTCTGTACCGTTCACAAATAGCTAGATGTTTATCCAACCAAGTACTGAAATGGCATAGAAATTATGTCATGACACATTATATTTATGTAATTTTATTTGTATATACTGTTCCTTTATGTTCAACTTTAGTGGTAACAAATAAATACTGGTGTAATTTAAATCTGTTACAGATGACTACTGTGCCACTTATATATAAGCGCCAACTGTATAAAGATGAATACATTGAAACTTAAATTTGTATGTAATAAATTCATTCCAGTTAACAATTAAACATAGGTAGTCAAATAAATAAAACCTATGCACAGAGAAATCATGTATATCTTACAAAGGTATTCTTAAGTTATGGAAATCTCAACAGTTGGTTTTAAATGTGATACATACATATGGATGAGCTGACACTGCCACTGTACCCGCAACTAAACTTAAATTAGCGGAAGTAGTCAGTTGTATGCATACTCATACTTTAGGAGCATATGAGGGTAATTAATATGTATAGAATATGCTGTGTTCATTATTCGCCACTAACTTGTTACTTGTAAGCTTTGGAGTAACCTATTAATTTGGACACGTCTGTTAGCTTTTTTAAAGCTCGGATCAAATGTACTGAATTTGCAATATCCCCATCCCTGATGATTTGGTACTCTTTGTTATGTCTGATATCAATTTCATCAGCAGAATAAAATGTCTAACAATCAGTGATATTCCTTGTCAAGTTCACTAATGTGTGTTGAATTTGATGAATTCACAGCATTCCCCTCCTTTAAGCGGGTCTCTCACGAAGTGAATTCGGCTAGTGAACCTCAACCAGGATGAGCCTTTTGCAAGCATATTGCAATGAATATACTCACATGGTGTGGGAACAACACTCACAGTTGGTAGCAGAATGTCATTTCCACTCTCCAGCAGTGGCAAATGTTTCGAGTAGGACCAAAAAATCTGGCCGCAAAAGACTCACACTAGATCACTAGTCGAAACTGACTTTGTGCGAGTTCTGCTTTAGTATTAGTGTGATAATCTGTGTAGTAATGGATTGTACAACAGTTTGCACCACAGTTTCAGAAAAGTGTCCACTGCCATGTGGGGAAAAGGTTCAAAACAATTCTTCATAGCATGAAGCTCAAGAAGTCGGTTACAAAATTACAAAAGACCGATAATGGGATAACTCTCCAAACAGTCTTCACTGCCTTGTAGCAAAAGTTCAGGGACAACTTTCATACACAAAATTTCTCAAGTCGTATTTCTCGTAACTATTTTCATAAAAGATGTTGTCTGGGTTATAGCACTACAGGGCGACATGATTTATGAAAGTAGAAAAGTTTATTTGTGAAATTTTGTGAAAATGGGCCCAGGCCATAAACCTGATGTTTCTCACACAAGTGAAAAGTTCTTTAGCATGGATATAAACACCAATCATATAAAGAAATCAGAGGTTTAGGAGAATGGATTGTTGGACAACTTAGATAGGGGATCGGTCAGTCTTGCTGTTTTTGATTGTGGTGAAACTCCAGACACTTGTAACTTTTATTTCCTATAGGATGTCAGTCAGGCTTGTGAGTGGAGGAAATCAGTTCCTGGAGTAAAGCACTGAACTGTGCTGGATCAGATTGACTGAGCTCAACTGCAGCAAGGCTTCACTTGAATGAGAATCAAGATGCATTTATGTTCACATCACTTAAAACTGACTGTTTAAGCCAGCCACAAACGCAACAAAGATGAAATATTACACATTCAGCTAAAACACCAATCAAATAAATAAATCAACAATGCCCACCTCTGTTTTTCTGGCATATTTCCATTCTGAAAAACACAAAATCAACCAAAATGTTATTAATTCCTTTCTAAATACATGTAGCCATATTTCTTACTCAAACCACTAAGCTCTCACCCTACAAACAAACTCTAATTAGTCTACAGTGTGCTGTACTACTGCAAAGAAAGCAAGATGCAACCTATGAGAATGTTCAACTAAAATATTTGAACTGTCCTTTCCCATCACTTTGACATTCAATTGTTACCAAGCTCTCACCCTACAAACTCTGATTAGTCCACAGTGTGCTGTATTACTGCAAAGAAAGCAAGATGCAAGCATTTGACCTATGAGAATGTTCAACTAATTTGAACAATTTGAACTGTCCTTTCCCATTACTTTGACATTCAGTTGTTATTAAAAGGGATGAAATGATTTGAGAAGGAGCGAATATACAGTAAGGTTCCCGCAACCAAAGAGGCAAAGGGTATACCAGTTGGTGGAGTTTCTGTTGGCTCGAGTACAGATTCACGCCACCAGAGAGGCGAACAGACTTCTGTGGGCAAAGAGATTCACACCACCAGAGTTGGCAAGTTTGTATCTGGATTGACGTGATTACAGAAGTGACAGGCATCAAAATGGATGATTGTTGCACAGAGGAAGTGTGGCTTGACTAGCTCTGCTTGGGTGTAGGCAGTGCCTGGCCACATGCCAAACAGGCTCTGTGGCCATTTCTATTGATTGTAGCTCAAATCTTAAGGCACACCAGTGAAAGCACAGTAGATGGGCTACAATCTGGTACAGGTCCCTTTTCATTCTGGCCTTTCACAGTTTTCATTCTAAAACTTTAAAACAAAGTAAATTCACTGGAAATCAACATAGTCTGAGACATATTTCTTAATTTAGGCAGTTTTATTTACCGATACGCAACAAAAAATATAAATGTTTGAAAATTAATAAATTAAAATAGAGACATACAAAAGTTACATAATAGCGTATATATGTATATGCTAATAAAATGGGATTACATCAAGTGTCCTGGAGCTGTTTGAGCAGCTTCTCGGCCCGCTCGCAGTTCCAACCTTTGCCAGTGAGGGGACCCTTCACAGCACTGATGTAGTCTTTCAAAAGCTTCAGGCCAGCGGATTTGGCATCAAAAGCTGTTGCGGTGGGACTCTTGGCGTGAGCGTTATACCAGAAGCACATCTCGCCACAGTACATGAGAGCAAGAACATGTACATCACTGAATAAGCCTAAAAAAAAACAGTATCATCTCTGATTTTTTTTATTTGTAAGACTGAAGACAGAGCTTGAAGCTGAAAAAGAAATGATACCATCAATATTTCAGGAATACAGTTTAAAACAAACCTTGTTTGGCGTGTCGTTTACGTGATGACAGTCAAGTCAGTGTATAAGTGAAATAATCTTGAGTACCCCGTAAAACACGAATCAAATAAATTAATCTTGGATGTCGCAACTTTAACGGTGAACTATCCAGGTTGATCAATTTTTTTTTATGCTGGAGGTACCTGAAACTTGGAGCTGAAGTGATTTTAAGAATAAAACTCACTACATTTTTTCAAGACTGATAGTCTGAATTTCATGTAGCTTGATATTCTGTACACGCTTATCTGCCCATGATCTTGCCTAGTGTGTGACATCATACTGGCAGTTTTTCATTTTGTGAAGCAATCAAATGTGCTAAGCACACACCATTTTACACTCGAGAATTCTACTGCAGGTTATATGGAAAAGAGCATTTTCAAAATACCTTAACTTCTGAGAAATGGCATCCAATCTAATAATTAAGAAGTACATTTCAAATCACAGATCACATATGTTTGTTCAAGTCTTTCCTTAGACATACACAAAATCATGCAGGCCATTCAATGGCTTGTATTGATTTTGGTTCACACAAGCGATCCAGGCTTTAGACTGCCAAATAATCAAATATATAGACTGGTTGTTTTTCCAAGTCTAAACTGACTACCATGCAACACTATAATTTACGTACATGTACCTGTACCACAAGACCTGTGAAATTTCTACCTTGCCATTAATCTAGGAGCATTTGTAACAGAAGACATCTAGAGATTCTGTCCGGTCATTAATCTATATGTACAGTGTATCTGTAATAGAAGACTTGTAGACTTTCTGAACTGATATTAATCTTCTTGCATTGTCATTAATTTTCATATATCTGTGACAGAAGATGTAAAGAGTTTCTGTCCTATCATTAATCTATGTGTATCTGCAACAAAAGACCTGGAGAGTTCCTGTCCTGTCATTAATCTATGTGTATCTGTAACAGACAACTTGAAGAGTTCCTATTATTAATCTTTGTTTATCTGTAATAGGAGGCCTGTAAAGTTCCCATCCTGTCATTAATCTATATATATCTGTAACAGAAGACCTGGAGGGTTCCTGTCCTGTCATTATCTTAATGTATCTGTAACAGAAGACCTGTAGAGTTCCTGTCCCGGCATTAACTTATATGTGGCTGTGACAGAAGATCTGCAGAGTTCCTGTCCTGTCATTAATCTATATGTATCTGTAACAGAAAACCTGCAAAGTTCATGTTCTGACATTAACCTATATGTATCTGTAACAGACAGTGGTGTAACTTACGCTTGCTCGCTTGCCAAATGCGAGTGAAATTGGCGTCAGGCAAGTAAATCCTGTTTTGGGATTGCTCGGCAGCACAAATGTCTTTGGGTGGACATAAAAACAAAATATAATCCATAATCTGAATAGCACATGTTGAAAATACTTCCATTCTTTTAACCTTTCGTCTGTAGATGTCAAATATTTCTGCAAAATCTCAAACTTAAGGCACTCCGGGAGGTTACTTCTGAGTTGCCATGCAGCCAAACTGTGTGTTTGGAGATTTCACTCCCGATTAGTAGAAATATCAGACTTGACAATGGGGTCATCAGAAAAACAACATGGAATCACTACATTTTTAATTACAACTGGAACTGTTGAGTATTTGTAGTGTATTTTACAATGTTATTTTTCCTTTACCAGTATCTATCGGTCTGTATGTGTGTATGTTGCTTCTCCCAACATACAACCCATGACTTCATTTTGGTGTTTATGATCCAGTCTGATTCGGTTTAGGTCATGGTTTTTATATGGTGCCAGGTTACAATACAGCTGCAATCTGTGACAGCCGTGAACCGGAGAGATGGTGAAAAAACAACCACAAAAAAAAAACAAATGCCCCATGCCCTAGTTTTATCTTTAAATCTGACACATTTACAGGGTGTGATATATAGTTGGAAATACAATGATTGGGATTTGATTAAGGGTTATCCGTTATGACTAAACTTCAAAAGCATGTGGTCTGAGGATGGTGTAGAAACAAAAATGGTGGACTAGAAATGTCATCGCTAATAAAGCAGAAAATTTTGTGAGTAGTAAAATATAGTTCTGTTGAAAAGCAGTATTTTTTTCTCTAATCTGAAATACATGCATAGGATGTGGGGTTGAAAGTGACTGCATGCATGCAGGAGCCATTATTTTCTATGTTGAATTTACAACTCCAGCAGAGAGATGCCTTTTGTGACCCTAAAGAGGTAACTTCATTGCAAAGCCATTCCGTTACAAACTATTACGAGTTGTACCCCATACCAGTCAGCCCAACCAGGTCTGTCATCAATTTATTTACGCTTGCCACGCTGGGCTGGTGAATATGGCGCCATTTACAGCATGTGTCCTTTGTTGGCATAGGTGTACATGTACAGCATGTTTGGGGGGGGGGGGATGTCAGAAACAAAGATAGCACTGCGGTTTACAATAAGATGGGTCATTTTTGATATTCATCCGTGGATTTAGGGGTTACATAATTGTCCTTCTGTCTACAGTATACATTGTACATGAAACTTGCAGATAACCCAAGTGAATACACCTTATATTTATGGATCTCTTTTTGGAAAACATCTCTTTAATATCACATTCCTGTTGTGCCTTTAAGCAATATCTAACTGTAGATCAAGACCTGTGTAGTTTCTACCCTGTCAATGATCTGTGTTTTACCTGACTGCAACAGCTGCAGAGTTTCTATATCATTAAACTCAATTTCCTCGCTTTTTTCTGTTAAAGGAACCCTAATTTTGAGCATCTCTTGAAGGAATCCAACACCTTTCTGCAAGTTCTGCAAGACAGAAAAAATATGGAGCTTGTGAATGTTGATTACAGTATCTCTAAGTAGAAATTTCAGTTCAAATATTTCACACATTCATTCCTGATTCACAGCCCTGTTTGTCTGCTCCTGTAAATCATGACTTAAGTAAGACATACATGTATTGATCATGTATTTTTTCAGGCAAAGCTTGGGGGCAAAAACAGGACACAAAGAACTTTTCTTAGATACATGAACCTTTGTGCCAATATGAGTTGCACTACAACACAATGCACTGTCTCTGTGAACTTCATGTTTATATTTATTTATTTGATAATGGTTGGCCATCCTCAAGAATAATTCACTTACACGATGGTGTCCAGCATTATTGTAAGAGGAAATTGGCAGAGCCCAGGGCAAACCGGTGACCACTGGCAAGTTACTGGCAGACCATCCCACATGGGACAGGAGAGGAAGCCAGCAAGAGCTGACCTTGAAATCACAGAGACTGCTTTAGTAAGAGGCTCCTGAGTCATTGTGTTGCACTGGAACGCTAACCACTACGCCACAAACTTCAAACCTAAAGGCCCCAAACTTTATGTAAGACTGTCAACCATTTATTGCCAGCAATTTCCCGACAGCAAAGAAAGCAGAGTAATCAGAAAATTATCTGTCTGCATACAGTATTGAATCTTTACCTGGTGTCACCTAGCCATTGAAAGGGTTGCAGTTTTTAGTCCGGTATCTAGCTATGGATTGGTTTGCTTTACTCATACACCTTTACTCTGTCATATGAGTGAAAAATTCTTGAGTATGGTGTTATACACCAATGAAATATATAAATTAAAATACAGAAATAAACATGTGATAGGCACAGTTTCAATTCACCTGAAGTTGGTGGGAAAATAAGGATATCCTCCAGCAGCTCAAGGCCAGAGTCTAGGCTATTTTACAAAATCTTTGCTAATTTCCATAAGACTTGTCTGATGACTTTGTTGTAATGATATGACATAAACCTGGTCAACATTGTTCATTTAATTCAGTAGTTTCCATGGTAACCAAGGCGCTCTTAATCTTTCTTGTATTTTGTAAATCAGTAAATGTCTGTAGGATAATGCAACCTTTCAAAACAATATCTATTAGAACTTCAAGGAGTATCTTGCTTGGTATGTTGACAAAAAGTGAAATCCCATTTACATTTTGATTCAAATTCAATTTAGCAAGCAAATGTAGGAAATTTTTGGAACAGTGGTTTTAAAACTTTTATAATTAATATTTTCTTTATTGTTTTCATGATCAACTGCTTAATTAATAATGCTGAAACATTTCCCTAGTAGTATGCAAATGCTGAACTCGCTATTATTTCAGATTGTATTTGGCAAAGCTGAAAGAAAATAGCCACAAAATTTTGTCCTGCTATCCGCAATTAAAAACACAAGTTACTCTCCTTGAATGATATGCACTTCCTTGTACAACAGTTAAAAGTTGCTTGTCCTCTGTTTACTGGTTCATGTAGGAAATCATGTTATTCTATTCCCTAAAAAGAGATTTTGCACAGCCATTTAATCTGACAGTTCACATACATGTAGCTTATGAATACATTCTCAAAAACTTTGGTTGTTGTTGATTCAACGAGATGAGGATCACGATGGAAAGTTATATAAGCCTACATGTTGTTCCTCATACTTTAGTGCCAAACTGACAGTTATTTACACTAAGATCATTACAGAATAAGTATTATTTTTAGTTTTAATGACCCAGTTTTCAAACTCGAGCTTGAATCTTGCACTATCATAGCAACAGCGGGGATTCTCCAAAACTGTGGACAGTGGCAACACCTGGTGACCAGGCCTGTCGCTGCCTGCCTTGAACTACTGGAGTCAGATGTACACAATGTTCTATAACATTCACGAGTTGAACTTCCCACTGCATGAAATGATCAGTATCCACTTTGAAAAAGCATCAATTTAATTCAAATTATTTAAATTTTCTAACTATATCTTCACGTACATGTACTTAAAAAAACTATGTACCAAAAATTTATATGCACAATTTTGTTCAAGTGTTTTAAAAAATACAAAAAAAAAAATGTAGATCCTGATGGATAAAGACTAGAAACAATAGTTACAGAAACTTGTTGCCAAGAGTTACCTTCGTGAAGTCTGATGACTGCACACGAGTGTCATCCTTCTCCACACAGGAACAGTACATGTACAAGAGCGCACCCTTCCTCCACAGGATGCACTCATACAAGTCTGGGCTGAGCACATCAACAAGCTGACAACATAACCAGCAGACAGGTTCAACAGGCAGCAATTGTGGGGTCCACTTGCACAATGTCATTTCAATGTTCACAGCATGTAAATACCATGGTGACGTAAAGCCCACTCTGTTGTTTCCCGTGGTAGTTACAGACCCGTAACTAAGAGAGCTTCCGCCAAGTGAGCCCAGAGCCTACTCCCCTTTACATACATTGTATTTGTTTGTCTAATTGATATGGGGTTTAACAGCAAAATTATAAGATTTTTAGAAAGTATCATCAGAAGGACCTTTCCATGCTGGCCCTATGTCAAATATGGTCATTATTATTATTTGGAATGTTTTTACAGTGATTAAAACGGAAATAAATATTAAGGTGCTATGGTGACATTTTTGGACCATATTGAAGCACAATGATATCACAGAATCTTTTAGCTGCTAAACATCCCCTGGCAGCTAAATGTGTACGTTCTATATGTATAAATATGTACCAAAACTCCTGTATCTGTATTCAATGTGGAAACATAACAGTTACAGCATGTTAAGCGACAAAAAAAGAATCTGTGACGTCACGGTACTTCAGTCTGTTAAATATGGTCCAGAAAGTCCACAATAGCATCGTTTTAATAATTGTAAAAAAATGCCAAAATGTAATGCAGAACATATATGAAGTCATCACACAATGGCCTTATAGATGACGCGTACTTTGTTTAAATATGGTCTGTTCTATTGCAGCTTTTCACATGACAAAGACAATTTTTACCTGCAGAGTGTGATTTATGTCTTATAGGTAGGAGGGACATGTGCTTTCACGCACTTCATGTAAGATAAATGGCCTTTCGAGTGCTGTGGTATGAATGCTGTCATCTGCCTAATGCCACCACTGCCCCTGTAGGTGTGGGTAATCTCAGAGAGCCCCTATACTCAGAACTCTGATACATTTTATATTTTGTGACAAGTTTTCCTTTGTCACCTGGATTAAATAACAATCTGAATCTAAAATGAACTCTTATGAGATGAAGAAATGAAAATATATTTGGATTTCCTCACAATCTGCCCACAAAGGAGTCCTGAATGAGTAATATTTTCTGCTGTAAGTGTTTACCATGGCCAGTACTGTTTGCATACAAATGTTAAATGTTAAACAAATGGTAAATGGTAAAGAAATTGGATAAAATCTCACATTTTGACAAGAGGTCAATTCAGTTGCCAGTTTTATGACATTGTCCAATTGATCTGAAAATAAAATAAAACATATATGTAATATAAATGCAAGTCAATCACAGACTGTTTAAGTATATCCATTCAAATGTATATCCATTCAAGGTAGATATCTCTGCACAGTCAGTAGCAATAACCTTGTTCAAAATTTAAAACTTTTTCAATCACAGGATCTTTTCACAATAATATGAAGGAAAAAAAGACATACATATAATAATTTGTTTAAAACCATGAAAATGGCTGGTCAATAAACCTGCCAGTACCCCGGATAAATCTTCATAACAACTCACCAAAGACTTTCCTAATTCTTTCATCAGTGGAAGACTGAGAAAATTCTTCTTCAACCAGTAGATTTTCATCAACATAGGTGAAATCAAGACTTGCCTGAGAAGAAAGAGAAGATGATGAGATAGAAAAAGTTAGTATTAGAATACAAAGAAAACTGCTATTTGCTACCTTATATGGGGATACCGACAGAAGCTGGAAGTGGGGACATATGACATCATTTTAGTGACACTGATGTTACTACTGCAGCATCATCAGCACGACATCACAGTGAGCAGACCTTGTACGTCATAAATGAAAACCTTCCATTTAACATGGATAAGCAAATGACTTCTGACATAATTCACTGCTGCATCACCTGGAAGAGAGAGGAAAATCCGCCGATACCCAACGCCTATTTCTGTAGATATTCTGTCTAAGTCTGGCTTTTCAAACTGACATCCCAAGAATAGGGTTTATATATTCATGTATAGATTTATACAGTACAATCATTTTATTCTACTGTACCTTGTAAGTTTCAGGGTCATATCTAGAATGAATTAATGTTCTGATCCAAAGGCAGTGATATCGCT
Organism: Acanthopleura granulata; assembly: GCA_016165875.1. Classification (NCBI taxonomy): domain Eukaryota; kingdom Metazoa; phylum Mollusca; class Polyplacophora; order Chitonida; family Chitonidae; genus Acanthopleura; species Acanthopleura granulata. The sequence continues at coordinate 164,013 of JABBOT010000004.1, forward strand.
GAACAAAAACACTCTACTTCATCACACAAATTCTGCAATGTTTTTGCCCATTACTTGAAAAAGCTTTGATACTCTGCCTAGGAATAGAAAATACATGTTGTGTCACCACTGATACATGTACATTTGATTTACTGTGGCTTGGTTAGTTTCAGTACCTGAGAGATTTGAGCCAGGACTAATTTAAAAATGGCTCTCGACATTAGCACTGATCTTAGGATTATCTATACATGCACTAGCAATCTAGCACTAGCCACTGACTGCAAAATTTCACAAAGTAAAAGTACATGTAACTAATGCTTCACCATAGATTTACCATAGCTGGGTATGTGGCTGCTGTGCAGTTACCTTATTGGTTGGATCAATAGTGTTAACAGTAAAAATTATCTTCAAAATACGAATAAACTAAATTCCTATGTCTACACATTGGAAAAAGATGATCATTTCTTCTTCATTCTAATTTTTGTCCCAACACTGCTATTTGACAGTTGACTCACTTGCGTTACATTCGAATGCACAAGGTGAGATGAAGAAACTTCTTAGGTACCTGGGCATATCCCTGTAAGCAATCTGCCAGTGTAACAGAGTCTTTGTTGTTGACTTGCTGAAGAAGTTTTTGACACACCACTTTTGAGGAAATAAGAAGTTCGTTTCCTGAAATGAAAATCACTGGTTAATTATTACATGTAGCTGTGACGAACAGGTTCTGTCAGTCTCTCCATGAGTGTTTGTCTTCCGACTGGTTGAACTTCTGACATGTCTTGTAACATGAACCATGCATTCAATCAACAAGGTGATCAGTGAGTAAAGCACAACAGTGACATTGTGTGAGATGTCACAGTAAGTATGAAAATAGGTGCCTGACATTTTTGAAGACATCCTTGTCAAGAAAGCGGTAGGATCCATATTGACCAACTTCAAATTACTAGACCAAGTTAGCTTTCGTCTAGAATAATTATATAACACAGATCATATGAGCCTTACCACTTTCTATAAATGGGGGTTTTCACAAATGTCACCATCTATTTTCACCTTTGGGCTTGCACAGCTATTACATGTGTACATTCAGTACACTGTCTATTGTATCACACTTATATCATCTCCTTTGGGCTTACACAACTATTACATGTGTACATTCAGTGCATTGTCTATTGTATCACACTTATATGTATACCATCTCCTTTGGGCTTACACAGCTATTACATGTGTACACTGTGTAGTGTCTTATAACTATATCTGACAGGCTGAAAAGCATACATCAGATCCATCAAATTTCACAGATTTTGGAATCTTTGTGACACCTGAAGCTTTACATGGGGTAGAGAACAGTTTCAAGTCCAAAATCCAAAAGACTAAAGCCTAGAAAGTGTGCTGCCATCACAAGTTACAATGTTGACGCACAAAGATTGCCATTAATCGCCATGCGATTCTGTTTATCTCACATATGACCCCTTCTACATATGCATACTAAGGCATGAATCAAGACACTCCTGTCTTGCTTATTGCTTTACAGTTAATGTAATTGCTATCCTAACTATTATAATATATTAGTGCCAACAATCAATCAATCAGGCCGGGTTTAAGATGAAACACATTTACATGTACATTTCAGCTTGTTTGGTGTTCAGTAAATGTCTGATTTATAACCATAAAAAGATTATACATATAACAATAGTGAATGTGAACATATGTTGTGAAACTGAAATACTTCCATTAACATGTACATCTATCATCAATCAATAGTTTTGCCTGTCACAAACTGACTATATTGCATGCCTTTAGTTCACCATGAAAGTTGCAGTGTAGAGTTAGCATATTGTTTTTCTTTCCTGTCCTTCATTATTTTCTTTCCTTTTTTTTTTTTTTTTGTTTCTTTTTCTTTCTTTCTTTCACATTTTTGTCATCTGTTCTCTTTTCTGTTAGTGTTACCTTCGTCAGTTTGCAGCAACACTGAGCATTTTTCCTCCAGAGTTTTTAAGGCGTCTGCTACGATGTCTAGCGCACACGAAGCCATTTTGACACCTTTAAGATGGTTTTAAGTGTTATCACATGGTTGAAAAGGAAGACATCGTTTGTGTAGAAGCCGAAATCTGACCAAACACAAGATCTGATCTCCTTTAGTGACCGTAGCAGCCAGAATATCTTTCGTTGATGTTGCACCGATGCCTGCTTGTATGCAGAACGTGGTCAGTCTATGACCCACACTCCATACAGGGTAAGTTAAACTCCATACAGGACAGGTTTGTATCTGTGCCACACCCAGCGGATTCCTACGCGCACTTCTTTGACACTAATGTGAATTTTTTTCTCTTGAATGAGCAGTTTTTACCATTTTGATTCCGTGGTAGTAATACAGTCACAAAGAGAATGTCCGCCTGCCATTTCAAGTGCGCTGCGCAAATGTTTTCCTCTCGTGTGAAAGGTCAATCTCAATGAAGCGTGGCAGAGATCCCAAGACAGCAGATATTGGTATAAAGTGCGATCACGTGACAAAGAGGAAGTAAAACTAAACACGCTCCTGTTGCGGTAAGGGGGTAGCAATCATTTACAGGAATTCATTGGGAGATGCGCAGGGTATTGAGAGGATAGAAGTTGGTTTGAAAACGTGACACGAGCTAATGAACTATGGCAAGTTTACGTTAGAGGAAATTGTGGAAAGCGTGACGCAAAAAGTTAGCGGTGGGAAAGGGTAGGCACCTTGCATCAAAACCGTAACCTCCTCGGCTGTACCACTGGCACTGAAAGCGAAAGATCAAAGAGACAGATTAATATAAATTGCTGGATCTGTTTTTTCACTGCTCAGAGTTTTGGTTTTATTTTGCTGCTAGCCACTACAGACATCTCCGCGCCAGGCTATCAGAATAAAATCAAGATGTCGGTGAGTAATATTGATGGAATATTGTTCAAAAACTTCCAAACTTCTTTGAAAAGTTAATTTATAATTTCTCGAATTTTTATAGTACAACAATTCATGTGTGATGGACGGATAACTTGTGAATGTGTTACAGGGCTTATTAAAAAATTTGTTTTTAAAACGAATAAAAGCAGTGGGACCAAAAGTCGTATACATGTAGACTTTAGAAATTGTCAGCCTGGGAAAGCCGACAAACTGTATTATATTATAGATGCAAACACAGTTGCTGTACTGTAGGAAATTCAACACCCCACTGTGCACTTATCCTTATTCTTTCAAAGGTGCATGCGCATGTAACTGAAGTATCATTTTGTGTGATTTCAGATTGTGTTGAACAAGAACTGTTAATTATATAATGCAGTAGGTGTTTTCTATATGTACATAGCTTTTCTTCTACCTGGATAATTTTTCATGCGGTAGCCAAGACAACTATTTATTTCACAGACCATTAATATCAGGAAAGTGACATGTTCACTTATATTGTAGTTCTTGCTAGTTTGGCTGCAGCTTTAAGTGGGGAGGTTTGTGCAGGTCTCACAAGATTTGGGGATTTGCCTTTGATTCGTTTACTCATAAACCAAACAGAGCTCTGTGATACAAAGCTGAAAGGGGGAATATTTTGTTGACAGTGTATATTGTATGTGCACACAGACACATGACATTGGTCGTACATTATTATTTTTTCTTGTATTTAAGAGCCCAAAGCGAACACAGACTTTAGATGAAGCTTACCATATGTGTATTGCCTGTGGTCATAAAACCGTATATACTGTAATTTACCTGAAGTTCATTTAATTTATTCATGTTCTTCAAGTGACAGTTTGCTTGATTCTGATTGATTTGTCTACTTTGCAAGTTCAGTTATGTGTTATTTATGTTTTGATTAATTTCCTATCAGAAAAACATTTAAAATTGTTGGTAAAATCAAAAGTATCATTTTGAGGCCTTTACGTGTTTCTGAAAATGTATTTTTCAGGCCAATGCTAAGGTGAAAAGCAGTATATAGATATTAGGCCTGGGGCGCAAAAGTGAATTGTTATTGTATAATCCAGGTTTACAGAAACTGTCAGGCTTCAGTTTGACGAGCATAGTCAGGTGTAATTTAAAATATATGTACAGTATGTATGTCTTAATAACTTGTCACTGTCAACTTGCAAGATCAAATAACAGTACATGTTAGCATGTGTATGTGTATTTCCATACATGCAGTAGTGCATAGTCTCGAGCAGTGATTTCAGCTTAGTACAAATATGCACCTTTCTTACACATCTGAGACAGTTCTGTTCCAGTCAAAACCTATTAATGACCTCTCTTTTGTCTATATGTATGCTTATTTGTGCATGTTAACATTATTGCTGACACATGATCATGCACTTACTAAGCGGTGCAAGGTCATGCAGATCAAGCTGCAATTACTTTAAGCTACAGAAGTGATGAATTGTTGTGTACATTGTTCTGGGTATGGTAAGTGTTAATGACTATTTCATGTCAGTAAGAAAAAGGCAGGATGTGGGGTTTTTTTTATTACCTGTGCTGGCTTGTGTTATAGTACATGTATATAGTGCATATAGGTGTATATACATATAGCATATTGAAAGACTTACCGATAATTAATACAAAAATGACAATCTCACTTCTCGAGCTGGACATTCAGTGTTCTCCTCACCACACTGGTTCCAAACCAGGGGCTATTAATAACGCGGTAAGGCAACATAAAAATCACTTGTTAATATTCCGCAAAATCATAAGAAATCAGTCTGTTTTGCTCCTTTCTTGTTTTTTGTAAATTTAAAGACAACTAGGACATAAATAGAATATTTAGAAATGTTTCAATGTTTCAAAAGTTTGGAAAAATCAATTCTTTATTAATTATTACCCCTTTCTGGAGATGTGCCCAATCTTTAGTGCTCTTATGACCATTGAAATTACTGTTACTCTCTATATCATGCAGATTATTCAAGATAACTATAAAACGAAAAAGACAATGAAAACCAGTTTGGCAGATTTTGTAGGGGTAAAGGACTGCGGGGGAAAGAAGCATGTCTCGGACCCTCTGCAACATACATGAGCTAATTTAAGGCTAATTATAGCCCCATGCCACGGACCTATAATCAACCTTCATCAGTAACATTGTTTCAGGTAACTGTTAAAACAATGTTGTGCATACTTCAGGTAAAGAAAAAGCAAGTGTGTAAAGAATGAATATAGATGAAAGGTTAATGCAGAGTTTTTGTGTTTTCTGATTCACTCATCATCATGATGACCCCAATGACTTGGCATTGTTCAAGTTTTCAGTGTACAAAAATTTGCCCACTGATGGCAGTGATGTAAAACGAATTTAGTGAGCAATGCATGTCCTGTAAGGACAGCCCTGGACCCCTACAAGTTCTGCTCGTGTTGTTCCTACATATGCCTGCTTGCATGACTACGCCCTAGTTCCATAATGTTAAGTTCCTGTCTACAACCTGCATTCTCCTGAAGGCGGGTGTTTTTGTACCAGCATCATCAACCAGGCGCACATTAGATCCAGGTTTCTAAACCAGCTCATATGGATTACATTGTTAACCACTGGAACCAGGATGACCTACTTGCATTGCTTTGTGGGCAATTGCACAACCTTTCAAATGCCCCATTGCTTTCAGATGGTTGCAGATACAGCAACTCACTGAATGTCTGTGAAATCCAAATATTTAAGAAAGAATTGATGATATGCCATTGCAGACAATACAGTGATAGCAGATGGCCAACTGAAATACTTTTAATTAAACTTAGCTTAACAGTTGTGGTCTTATAAGTATTCGCTTCACATCCCTGGGCGCAGAAAGTGCTTGAGTCATCTACTGAAATCTAAATGGCAGTCCTTGGAGAACTACATGTAAGTTTTAGAGCCAGCTGAAACGACGGTGATTGACGTGTCTTTCACCAATACAGCAGCTAAAGATAGCACGTGGGGAAAGTTGACTATGGATACTCTTTTTCTCCACCCATGTAAAGAAAAGAACACATTTATAAAACGGATACCTTAAAAGAAAGAGCTTTACTTATGGTTAAGTAAAAAAATCTCAGTTTTCTGGGGGAAGTGCTTGTTATTTGAGTATTTAATTGTTAAACACCCAAGACTGAGAACCCTTTTCAGGCCGCCATTTTAACAGATTGCTTACGTCATCGTGCTTAGCTTTGCAAAGTAGCTCTTCTGTCCTTGAAGGTAAAAAAAAAAAAAATCATGTAGATAACATAATGGAGGGCTTCAATGGGGACCCCAGCTCTAGTTCTGATGATAGTGAATGTGACTTCGGCTTACAAGGCTACCAGTTTGAATAGCAGAGGAGTGATGCTGAGAGCAGTAGTTCGACCGACCACGCATCCTGCTCAAGTGAGAGGGAACCAGGATTAGGACAGTCTGTGAAAGGACAGGTTGCACTTTCTGTCTTCAGGACAACGCAATTCAAACACATTTTGGCAGCCTACACTGATGCATGTAGGCGTGATTTGGCCCTCTAGTACATCTCAAACTCTACCTTTTTAGAGTTGGCTTTAACCGAACTTAAAATCCACAGTTATCACGATGTACGAACATATTTAGCTGAGAGTGGAAATGCACGTTAATTAAATGGTAGGAGGAGGAAAGGAGAATTTTCATTGGACAAGCCTAAAACAAGGCAGGACTTTCTATGTGCCCCAAATAGGTGGATTTTGTAAAAAATGACGATATTTAAAACAGTTTGTCTCTTTTATGAAACCTTCAAAAAATGTTAAGAAAAAGAGTATTCCACACAGTTGGTATAGCTCTTTCATTTAAGGTGTAGGTTGTATGAATGTGTTTTTTATAAATGTTCTTTTAATCCGATTATCATTACATTATAAGTGAAATATTCTTGAGTATACTGTTAAACAGCGCCGTGCTTTTGTTTTATTTTTGAGCAGGAGCTTGATTATCATACCAGTTGCAGTAGTCCAGAGCTTGATCTATATACCTGGTTTTACTCTCGCTAGAGAATTCATTATTTCAGGTGTTTTATTAGCACACCTAGACTTTGTTTCAGGAGTGTGTGTTACATGTACCTCAGATATGAAGGTGTGCAGCAGTGTCCATTGTAAAACATCTTTTTTGGGGAGGAAGACTTTGCAACATATGTAGCTGAGGCACTGAGACATTAGCTTTTGAACACAGGTCAACATTGCCACATGCTGCAACACGATACCTACACACAACCACATTTTGCCACACCTAGCATGCACAACTTCCTCAATGACAATAGCAACTCAGCCATCAATATCCCCTCATTTGGGACTGATAGAGCATATGTTGAACAACATGGAAAGGAGAATTGCTGAGCACTGGAACAATGCAGCCCTTCGTTTTAATGGCTCATGTGTTGGACCTTACTTGGCAGAGAATTTGGCAGTTCACAGTTATTGCTATTTCAGGCCTTCGTATTTAAGGCATGCTATCACACTTCCACACATGGCACACTCCTGAGACAAAGTCTCGATGTGCTAATGGCGCATGCCTTAAACAAAAAGGAGTGTGGAGATTGTGAATGCAGGTGTGGTAATCACACTCCTGGTCGTCTGCAAGGGGTGTGAAAAACAGAAACCTGTGATTCAGGTGATGTAACTTGCTCTTCTGGTGATGCATAAATGGATTTCACAATATAACTGTATCTTAGGTCATTTATTTTAGGTCATTTAGGGTACTTGTCTGTTTAGTGTTTGCCCAAATACATTGTCTGAAAGAAGTAAACAACTGCCCTGGGTCACGCTACCTAACAAACCACCAGACCTAAAGCCCAATCCACAACAGGATTCTTGTGGTTTAAATTAACAGTCTGAGAGCACATTTTAAACTTATTCAAATTACTGGACTGAAGTCCTTAACCAATGCAAGCCTAATATTTTACTTCATGGGTAGTCAGATGTTTGTCAAGCTGTAGTTTTTAGTATTATCAACTGCATTTACTGTAAATGACCAAAATTTTGTCCAGGACTAACTTGCTTTATATTTTCCCAGATTCATAGAGCTGTATTGATTTTAGAAAGTTGTTTTGAGGTTTCATTTGGAAGGCTGAATGATACTCTACTGGAAAAATTATTTCCCTTCAAAGATGCAGTCATGGAAAACAGGACAATTTCGTGTATGTCAACTGACAACAGCAGTGTTAACTCTTAAGTGCAAGAAACTACACATACTGAGACTAATTCTTAATATTTGATATGCTTACATACACATGTATATAGCTGTGTTATATGTCTGCCCTTGTAAAACAGCTGGGTTTATGCTAAGGAATACATGCAGTGTATATATATAAGTATCACAGTTTCATGGCACTGTCTACAGAAGCGTAATGATGTAATGATGTCACTTTCAGTACAGTTTCATGTCGTATAAATTCATTCACGTGGCCAAAGACTAGCCTGCAAGGGATGTAATTTTGTGAATATCACTTAGTATAGGCACAGGAGAATGAGAATTAGTGTTTGCTATGTGGAGGAAAAGCAAAAACACAGTTCACATGTAGATTTTACAGTTATTTATGACTGGCATATGTGCAGTGCCCAGATTAAACTGTCCTCGCCAGGTATCTTACAAATTATCAGACTTGAACATGTTGAAGGCACAGTGAACTGGTGTCAGCTTAGAGATATCACAGACGCCATCATTATGGTGGGAGGAAACCAGGCAGAGCGCGAGGGAAACTCATGACAGGTTGTTGGCAGATCTTCCCATGTATGGCTGGAGAGGAAACCATCAAGAGCTGAACTTGAACTCACAGCGAGCACTTAGGTCATAATGCTGCGCTGGCGCTAACCCCCTCGGCCTCAGAGACTCCTACACCTGTTAACTTTCGGTGCCCAACTAGAGTAGTGGAAAGTGTACAAGCACAACACACCCCTGAATCTGTATCAGCAAAGGTCTCTTTTTGTCTTACCATTATGTATGACAAAACTAGCACATTATAGAAGGTCTATAGAAGAGTAGAAGTTCTGTGCCAGAAGATATGGGTTTTATGTGGATGGCTTCAATGTAGGTGGGTGTTGTGCAAACAGGCTTTCATTTTTGTTTTTGAGCAGGAGTGAGGTCATCACACCCGTGCCGAACACCAGGAGAGTGATTTGCACACCTGTATTCATCATCCCTGGGGCTTTCATTATTTCAGGTGTGTATTATTAGCACACCTGGATTTTATTTCAAGAATGTGCCAGGTGTGAGAGACTAATAACACATGGGCCTCAAATATGATAGCCTGGTGCATACATGTTCACAGACCTTTCAAGTGAGATGCAGGCATGTAGAACAACTACGGTTTCACACAGCTATGTAATCAGCTGTAATAATTTCACATTGCATCTTATGGGTCAAGGACATTATACTATATCTGGCGTTTCAGGCTATCACAGAACATGTAGGGGTAGTTTTCGAAATTTGTTCATCTCTGCTCCTGTAGGAATTAAATCTAGCTGTTATAAATGAAATGTTCTTGAACAATATTTTAGTGACCTCTGGCTAATATTACTGAGTCAAACTGTATAAAATCTCTGAGACAAAGGTATTAACTCTTAACTGGTTTGGTCTCACCATGATAGAGCTGACATATTGTTCATTCGGGCTCTGCCTGGTTTCCTCCCACTACAATGCTGGCCGCCATCGTTAAAGTTGTCAGAGTAATTGTCAGAGTAATTGTCAGGAGTGCACCCTCTTGTGCAGCCCTCTCTAAACCACCCTCACCCATATTTCCCGATGTACACACAAGTTACATGAGAGTACATGTACTCAGCATATCCCTTTGGCTAGTGTTTGTTTCAAATATTGACCTTCCCGCAGCTGTGGGCTGGTGTTACCTCAGGTAGCGCTGACACTAGATATGAGACAAGGAAATGTTTTGATCAACCCTTCACATGGTTGCATTTACTATATACCAACCAGGAAGTCTGTTTTATAATTTTTTTTTTACGGGTGTATTGGTGAGAATTACAAGAGGCACATCCTCGAGGCGTGAAAAAATATGGAGAAATTTCCAGAAGTAGTTTCACCAAAGTTCTCAGTGTCAGTGCATTAAGCAAAATTGTGTCTGGAGTGGTGCTTTCATTTATTATCCGTTTAGTTATATGTCCCGAAAGATCATCAGATGTGCTATTTTGAGGATGGTAATGGTAAGTGTCACATTCCGGTTGGTAATTTGACTGCCTGAGGCAGCATATGTAGCGAAAGGATTTACATCATGTAAGATAGCCTACATGGATGTATTTTGTTTCTGATTGTATTTAGGCCAATCTTGCGGCAATCAAACGCTTGGGTAGTCATTAAAATAATGGATGTAAAGAATGATGCGGAAGTTAATTATCAGATGGTGGGTATTCATTTGACCTGAACCCTTGGGTTACTGCCCAAGAATAGTAAGCTGGACTGGAGTGAAAAACCAGAATGAAAGTTGGTGTCGAGTTTCGAAGGCACCATTGCACATGTGTAGGGAGCAGTTAGTTTCCAGAGTTTTGTGCTGCCATATTCTTTTGAAATCAATCTAGATGGACTCAGGCTGTCATTTTAAAATTCTGACATTCATCGCAACCCTGAGTCCATCACTCGTTCTCCAAAATTTGCTGAAGATCTCCGAAGTTAAAATAGATGTTTATGGAACAGCTTTCAACGAGGTCAGTGCCTATGACCTTGAACCCTTGGGTTACTGTCCAAGAATATATAACTGACACTTACCTTGCCTGCCACATTTTCAACCTGTGCAAGAAATTTCCAGGCAATGTACAAGTCATATGGGAAGTGTCGCTCGCAGTTGGAAAACATGCAAGTTTTGTAAGTCAAGATACTTTAACTTGCAAAAACTTGACGCACAAAGTTGACGGTGAGTTTTAAAGGCACCATTGCACATGTGTAGGGAGCAGTTAGTTCCCAGAGTTTCGTGCCGCCATATTCTTTTTAAATGTTCTGACTGCGAACTCCGGGAACTAACTGCTCCCTACACATGTGCAATTGTGCCATCAAAACTAGATGGATTCAAAACCTCAAGTTTATGCCAGTTAAAGGCCCAATTAATACGCAACATCATGTTTTGAAACGTGACGTTGAGGTTTAAATGGAGTTTAAACATGCAAAAAGTTGATGCAAAAACTCAATGTCGCGGTTTGTTAAAGACGTATTTGTCTCCAAACTCGACAGGATCAAAACTCAGCATCCAGTTTTTAAACAGAAGTCATATTTCTTGTAATAATTTTCATAAAATATGTTGCTTTACAAAGTTTTCTGAAAGTGGGCCGAGGGAGGCAGGCTTATCATTACTAGGATATTATTAAAGTAATAATGGCCTTGACAAGTGTGAAGAAAGTGTATTGTATGTGTCCATGTAATCCATGAGCATCATTTATTTATTCACCACCGTAAATAATATGATATTGAAGTAAATATTAATTAAATATCAAACTTCACTTGAGGGAATGAAAGCTTTTTCTATCCCGGATATTTTAGATATTTAAGGTGTTGTTAAAAAAAGAAAACATTTCACATAGTGCAGGCAAATAAGATTCTGTGTTATAAAAAGAGAGCAATACGCTTACAAAGGTCTCAGCCACTCACCTGCAGCTTTATTACAATTGTTTTCTTTTGTCACATTATCTCATGTATTGGTCAAATCTTGCGTACAGATTTTTGTGTGAATCCTAGCTTTCAATTGATTTATCATTATACCCTTGAGTTCTTAAGGTTCGCATCAAGCAGATAACTATGTTTTTACTATATTAACATGTACATGTATTGATGTGTACATGTATCTCAAATCTGTGTGAAAGACCTTGGTGTAAAACGTATCTAACCTTGCTTTTTATTTGTGTCTGCATATTGGCAGTCAGACTTTGGGTATGTATTTTGAATACAATAGAATTTTCACACCATTCATACATGCATCTTTAACTTGAAGTTAATCCTGAAGTTCACTGCCTGGACTTGACACATTTCCTGTTCCTAAGTCACAGTGGGGGTTGGTTGATGTTTGGGGTACCCATAGGTCTTGCAAGTGAAGGAGTGTGGATTGAGAAAATTTGCAGTGCAATGATGTGGCACTGCAGATAATTTGGCATATTGAGACCGATGTATTACAAGATTACTCAAGCAATACACACATGTATAATACATGTACTGAAGATGATATGAAGGATTATGGACCTCTTCTCTTCAGTACACAACGTTTTGATAGAAAGGACAAGAATAATATAACTTACAATCAATTTGAACAACTCCAGGCATCACCACATATGATGTTTGTACAGATCCACAAGTTTTTAACCTTCATGCCGAGGGCTTTTTCAAGTGAATAACCACTTTAATATCAAATAATATAAAGGTATGATATGGAATGTTTACATAACAGGAACCAACAACTCTACAGCATACCATATATAATATAGTATTTGTAGTTATAGTGGTTATTCACTTGAAAAAGACGTCGACACGAAGGCTGGAAGCTAGTAGATATGTAAAACTTCATAGGTGGTGATGCCGTGAGCTTTTCATTATCATCAGAGAATGCACGTGTAAGTTATAATGACTCTCAAGCAGTATATAATAATGTAACTGTTTATTTAGGAAAGGAGTGGTAACAGAGCTATATGGCCACTGAGCTCATTTGTTTGGATTTGCTTGGTAATTGTGTAAGCCAGCTTTCTATCTGCAATTCCGATGAGGCCATATTTAATTGAGAAACTGAAAATATGATGCCAGGCTCCTATGTCTTGCTCATGGCTTGAAAGGATAAAAGGGTTCAGGTGACAGTAAGTGTCAGCAGAGATGATTTTGTTCTGATTTTTTTGATTGTTTTCATTTGGCTTACTTTGAACTGCATATGCATACTTTTTTGATTTTATATGGGATACCTTATCATGTATATACAGTTGGCCTGGTGTGTTTTCCTTTAAGGTCTACCAGAAGGTAAGGTATATCTAAATGGTGCAATTTATCAGGTATGGCAGGCAGATTTGATTTAAGGGTATATTTTTGAATTCTGTTTCTTAGGCAGTTAAAGTGCCAAGTTCTCTACCATAATTATCCATCTGTTTCTATGTCCTTGTGTATGAGGTAGAATAATGAGATCATTACTCATTTATTTATTTCATTGTTGTGAATGCCATGACATCAATTTATCCCTTATATGATGGCTGATATGTTTATATGCAGAAGTGGAGTAAACCAAAGGCATTAAATTGCGGGCACTTAAAAAACATCAGGACTTAAAACTGGAGATGAAATAAAAGGAGAAAGAATAAATTATGAGTTCTGATGAAAATATCAGAGTGTATATTTACATAGACAGGCTTGATACTCAGATGTTCTGAGCCAACAATGTGAGCACTGATGCTCTAGCTGACTTACGTGAAGGAAAAGACTTATTGTTAACACATCTTTTGTTCTCTCAGACCAACCCTTTATAGCCATCCTGCGAGTCATGATATTTGATGTCAAATATGAAAAATTCTCACCAGTATTAATCATTTTATTACTTCATCATTGTGCATCAGAATTTTTATGACATTTAAAAAATGAATTTGTGGAATACTTGCATGTTTGTTGTAGCATTCATACAGAAATCATTATGGCATTATTTCCATTACATGTCCAATGTAATCATCAGTGAAAGGGTTAAACGACATGGAAGCATGATTAATTATGGTATGCAGGTATTTATAGACAGAATTAACTCATGATCTGTAAACATACGGAAGCTACAGGTCCCTGAGTCAGTCAATGTTATCTGGCTGGAAACTCCATATGCTTGAAGCAGGACATTGTATAGCTCTCCAGTTTGGATCCTTTGCAAAATTCTGGACATTAGTTCTTACAATTTCTTGTGTGTTGGTGAGAAAACATGGGGAATATTTCAAATAGGGTTTTACCCTTCTATCCTACCTATGAAAAGGTAAGCTCAGACATTAGCATATTAATAGGGAATCATGCATGGAGGCGGTATTGTAATCACGTTTTCTGGTGAGTGGAAAACAGAGAAAAATGTCATTTAGAGGAAATTGTCAGATCTATTTCCAAATTGCAGTTGTATTTGTAGTTTCACTTTATATTTGCATTTATGTTTGTTTGGTTTTATTTAAGGCAGAGACTTAAACATAACATGCTGTCGGTTGTACTTACGCTCTGCGCTTCAGGTGAAGCAACCTAGAATAGGTCAACCATAATTGAAATCATTATATTTACATGTACATAAAATTCAGATTTAAAGGCATGATAAAATAGGTACAACTTTAGAGAAAGGGGTTATTGTTTTCCACCTGAAATCAAAATTGAATGGGCTGAAATGTAGTCCGACAAATTTGCATTAGTAGAATCTATGCACGGATATGAAAGAAGATCAAGTCTGTGCTTTAAATCACTTCAGGAGAAGTCCAATGACACCCATATCATACAGAAGGGCCTGCTTGTAAGCTGCTCCTGTGTATAACTACACCCCTAGCTAGCCCATACAAGTTACAGACATATTTTGAGATTGACAGCTACCTTTGTTTTGCAATCCTTGTTCCAGTCCATACCAGGCTTTCTCTCGTAATAAACAAACATGGCATCCAGTTTTGTGATGTCTCCGCTCACCATAGATAAGCGGAGTAGTTGTTTACCCATGACCCATCTGAGAAACTTGTGTATCTCCTTAAACTGTGGAGAACAGAACAACAGTTGTCAGAATTCTTAACCGGGGTTTTTTCTGTTAATCCCTGGAATTTTTCTGGAGAAAGGGCCTGGCTGTGTTCGGGTGCCTCAGGTGTATATGGGAGACAGATCACAGACCTGTGATTTGAGCCATTCTCCTCTGTATTAGGTATGTAGAGTTTTTGCTACCTGATTAGTAAGAAAGGGTTTGAGCAACACTTCGTCTGCAGCATGTACCTACAGGAAAGATTTTGTAAAACTTCATATGAGTTACAGTTCAGGAAATTTTCCAGCCAGTTTCTTTTTAAAAAACTTAATTTGAACAAAGCAGAAATCTCCATACTTTTCATCATTAATGTATCAAAAACTCAATTCATTTCATGAAGACTCCATATAGAATTTGTCTAAAACTTTTCCGACATTTCTTATGGTGGTTACCACAACAAGAAAGTGGCTAGAAAAACCTCTGTGTATTTTTGCAATCATCTCCATAAACCTGTTCTTAGAGGATTCCAGTATGAGCACTGATTAAATGTGAGCCTTAAACAAACGTAAAATGATACTCTTCAGCAATCCAGAAAATGCATTTTTAGCATACCTTGATACAGTTATATATTCCCTTGAATTTCCTGTGCACATACAATCTGAGAAATACAGTGTGTATCATGTGAGTGTCAAATAGATTAAGGAATATTTTTTAGGTAAGGGTATCAATTGGAGCTTGTTTCATTTGTACCCCAAATGTTTCTACACCCAAATAAGTCTTGGTAATATACTGCCTCTTATTTCAAGAGACAGTATCAGTTATTTTTCACACTGTAAAACCTTAGGTCAAACTTTATGGAAGTATAATTCAACATTAACTCTTCTATTATGGGTCACATTTTTGAGATGTATCGTTGCATTATAATGTTATTAATGTAGATATTTTGTGATTTAAGTATAATTGTTTCAGTATTCCTCGTGAAATTGTAATAGCTGTTCAGTGTATGATTAACAGACCTGAAATAATATCATCATTCAGCAAAATTTAATAATGTTTAATAATACACTAAATGCCAGTGTCAAGTAATTGTGTAATTTTCTTTACATTATGAGCTCGTTGTGGTAATTGCATGGCTGACTGACCGTCTTCATCTATTATAATTTATCAGGCTTGCACCCATATATAAAAGGATCGAATGTTGCAATACTTATACACTACATCTGACAATTTCTTGATTTGACTTTTTTAAAATTATCAATATCGCCACTTCAGATATTTACAAGATTTCTTAAAATGGTATAAATACACCACATTGCTGATGTTATCTAGGCACCCTAGCTGCAGAGTATGTGTTTTTGAAGGTAGGTAATTTTGGAAGGAAGTATAATTAAATCGTATTATACAGATTATAAGTACTGTACATATCAATCCTATGCCATGTGTCAGATGTATTACTATCCGACATTTACACGGATCTGAAGATCTTCATCCTACAAAGATACTGAATGCTGATTGAATGCGTCAGTTTATAATGCAAGTATGATATAGTACATCACTGGTTTCTCTTAACCTCTGAGCTTTTAAATCAAGCTGTTCATATTCAATTCTGATGCTTGATTTGATTTTAATTAACATTTGTTAATTGTCTGTCCAAATTATGGATCATTATGACAAACAAAGAAATAATAGCAAAATGGAACTAATGTTTTGTTTGCCCTTGCTACCAGTCATTATTTCATCGCCAGAAAAATTGCCGAAAGTGCATCTTCAGATATCTTAAATTCCTGTAGCAGAGTTTCCCTTGCCTGTCGGGCTGAGATAATAGCTGTTTCGACTCACCAATATGTCCTGTACTAACATTTGTTCTGTGAACTAAGTAATATGGAGAATATGGACAGCTTACAACTTAGTCAGGTGATCATTACAATCAGTCCCAGTCCAAGTCCACTTTAGGAACGTTCACATACACGTACCTGAAGCAATTGCCCCTATATGTGAAACTTCATTTATATGTGTATATACTTGTAGGTCTTGCCCTGGTTACAGTTTCCTGATTTCAGTTTCATTGTGAGCCACTTTAAGAAGCAGTCAGCAAAATGATACACTCATGGTATAATATAGGCAGGCCTTAGTGTTCATTGCATACATGTACATATCTGTATACATGTTTATTAAATGTGCAGTATTTGTAAAGCAAACCAGAACATAAAAGAAGTCAATTCTTGTCTGTGGATATGAGGCAGGTTATTTCCTGTAAATCCAGTTGTAGAGCTGTGCTGAATAGTCTCTGTGCTGGCTGAAGTTTGTGCTGGAGGTTTGTGATTAATGTTTGCAACCTGTATGTTGTTATTTTACCTTTACTCTTCAGAATAAGGTATTAATTAAGTAAGGTACGTATAATTTTTCATCATAGTTTTGCTAAAAAAGTATAAATCCATGTTGTTGAGAGCTTTACATTCATGCTGTTAAGAGTTTTACATCTTTATTGCTTAGAGTTTTACATCCATATTGTTGAGAGGAATATACATCTGGATTATGGGAAGTTTTAGGTCCATGTTGACCAGAGTTTTACGTCCATGTTATTCAGAATTTTACCTCCTTGTTGCTGAAAGTTTACCGTCCATGTTATTGAGATTTTTGCACCGATGGTATTGAGAGTTTAACATCTGGGTTGTTGATTTATTTGATTGGTAATTTACACTGTACTTGAGAATACTTCATCCAGACTGTTGAGGTTTATGCATCCAGATGGTTGAGAGTTCTACATCCAGATCATTGATATTTATGCATCCAGATTGTTGATACTTTTGCCTCCAGGTGGTTGGAGAGCTCTATATCCAGATTGTTGAGATTTATGCATTCAGGTGTTTGAGAGTTCTACATCGAAATCGTTGAGATTCATGCATCCAGGTAGTTGAGAGTTATACATTGAAATCGTTGAGATTCATGCATCCAGGTAGTTGAGAGTTCTACATCCAGATCGTTGAGATTTATGCTTTTAGGTGGTTGAGAGGTCTTCATCCAAATTGTTGATATTTTTGCTTCCAGATCGTTGAAATTTATGCATCGAGGTGGTTGAGAGCTTTACATCCAGATCGTTAATAGTTTTGCATACAGATGGTTCATTGTTCTACATCCAGATTGTTGATATTTTTGCATCCAGGTGGTTGAGAGTTCTACAACCAGATCATTGATAGTTTTGCATACAGGTGGTTAAGAGTTCTACATCCATATCACTGAGATTTTGCATCCAAGTGTTTGAGAGTTCTGCATCCAGATCCTTGAGATTTATGCAGCCAGATGGTTGAGAATTAGTTGCAATCAGTGCTAATGTGACTAGAAATTTATTTCTATGTGGTGTAGTTTATTTCTATATTATAAAATCGCTATTTCTGCTTCTGAAATTCACATAGATCTTTTGGGCAAAGGTCTGTAAACATGTACATGTAGGTACAAATGGTGGGAATATAAATTGTGTCATGGAACAAAGATCTGCTGTGAAACTAAGTATTAGTCATCTTCACATTGCTAGGATATGTATGCCATGCCAGGATTACCATTGGAGTGGTAGTCAAGAACACCTATAGAGCACTAGTACAGCTCTAGGAGATCGCTACTGGTGGTTTACAACGGGCCTTTAGCCTGGACTGTACAGTATGTATCTGTTTATCAAAAATTAATAAGTTATATGTGGTGAAAGTGAATACTTTATGGTTTAACTTTGTGGTGACAGAAAACTTCTTGGTCATGTTTTTTAGGTGAGAAAAACATTATAGAAATTTAACATGGGCAAATGAACCGAAATTTTGCGAATATGTTGTTGAAAGGAAATGTTTACCAAGAGCAAGCCTGTATGTTCAGTTATTAAGAATATCCGTTTATAATACTTCGTCTGTTTTTTTAGTGGTTTGCATTAAAATTCTGTCCAGAAAGCCTTGGTTTGTAGTACATGAATCATTCCAGTAATGGGAGAACAAATTACCAACATTCCTTATTAAATACTAGCTGCGACTCTACAATCATGTAAGTCTTAGGCTCACAAGACAATGTATTCACTTGCCTCACATACATGTACATTTACTAGCTCTCTGTTTGCTAATTTAAAAAGGTAACAATCTGTAATATATTACGTAATTTGATCGTTCTGTTTTATAGGGCTGGGATATTGTTTTAAAACCAGAAATAACCACTATAAACTTATTGCAAGCAGTTTTGTATATATTTTCACATTACATGTATGTGGAAAAACTTTTGGACATACACATGTAAATCATTTATACATATGTAAAATAAATTTCTATTTGCCTGTGTATGTCCAAAAGTTTTGTTTTACATAATGAAAAATGATTTCCACATATGTATAAAACTGTAACAGTTGGCGAATTTGGAATAAAAAAAAATAGGGTATATGTTTATGTGTACGTTATATTCTTGCAAGATTCCTGCACTGAAACACCTGACCGCTGCCATGGAAGTGGCAAATATGACATGAAACTCCAATCAGATACTAAGATAATGCATGTAATGGGAAAAAAAAGTAATTACTGTTTCAGCAAGAAAAATAAAGGTTGATTTGATAGTCAGGAGACAAAAATCTGTCGCGTTAGTTGTATTTTGGGAACTGTGATCAGACAAGGCAGTGGCATTTCAGGCATGACATATTGTCTTAAAAAAATGCTTTAAGCAGAAGTTAATTTGACCTTGTTAAAGAGTTAACACCTGTGAATGTGGAGGCAGCGAGGTCCAGTAGAAAAAACTTTAATTTAAGACGTACATATACCAGAATGTCTTTAAAAATCATCCACTCTGAAAATACATG
Source organism: Acanthopleura granulata (assembly GCA_016165875.1). Classification (NCBI taxonomy): domain Eukaryota; kingdom Metazoa; phylum Mollusca; class Polyplacophora; order Chitonida; family Chitonidae; genus Acanthopleura; species Acanthopleura granulata. The sequence goes on from JABBOT010000004.1 coordinate 183,382, forward strand.
CATATCTACCTTATTACATTTATTGGTAAACTACCAGAAGTCTGTGCAAGAAGAAAGCTGTGCAAAAACAATTACCATGTCAGTCCTTGCTGACTTGTATATGAACCACAAGTGCCATAAGAAATTGGCTTTAAACTGCAGGCTTTGTAAAAATGTGGGAGGTGTAATTTTTCATGGGCCTGTCAGTTGTAGTAAAATGCTTCTGTAAACTTTTTCACATACACAGCTGTACCCCATCACCATGTATTTATTTGGTGTTTCGATCATGCCATTCTCATGATTTCTTCACTTCTGCTCAAAAATATTACTCCTGTATGAGGGCAACCAGCATTGTGATGGGAGCAAACTGAGTGAAATCCACGACCATCCGCAGGTTGTTGGTCAACCTTTCCACGTTTGACTGAAGAGGAAGCCAGCATGAGCAGGGTTTGAACTCTTAGTGACAGCATTGTCGAGAGACTCCTGGGTCATTGTGTGCACGCTAACCACTGCAGCCACGACCACAGATAAAATGTGCAATGGGTAGAATATACATGTACGCATGCTGCTGCCCTTCACCAAGTGGCTGACAAATATCCTGATTCCATATCTCAGAGAGCTTAGGTTTAACTAGTGGGGTGTCTCAGTGTCTTTGAGACACTCTATTCTGACAAAATTAACATGGGTGGGTCAGGGTCAAAAAGAGGGAAAGGTGCAAATGAATTTGAAATCAGGGTGGAAAATTCATGATTATGTACCGTATTAAATTTATGAGTATTAAACTAGTCTAATTTAAAATGAAAGCTGTGCAAAAACAATTACATTTACAGTATGATTCCTGGCTGATTTTACTCAGCAGAAATGAAAAGTGTTGCCAGTGATGACAACAAGGAAGATGGCTCTATTAAAGTGTCTGTCATATGCTGGGAACAATTACCCAAAATGTAGAAAATTTAGGAGGTTTGGGACTAAAAATAGGAAAATATAGGAAAATGGAAAAATAATATAGGAATTATAGGAGTCCCTCTAAGGCGTGTGGAATCAGACCTGAAATCTAATTGAAAATTGCAGTGTATCAGAGTTACAGGGTATCACAAAATTGCAAAAAATATAAGCCTATTCCTAGGCTACTTCAACTTTAGTACATTTTTAGAGATACTACTGTAGTTGCAGTCCTGAAGATCTGTATGCTGCATCCTGTCATGCAGTGATAAGGGACAGCCTGCAGTGTACATGTATAAGTGTGTATCGAAATCTGCACTAACGTGCATATCTGAAGCTTACTCCATAACTTATGTGAGCCTCTGCACCCAAGGCTTAAATGTAGCTAACCTGTTCAAACCAAAATACCATAAAAATGGTACATATTCAGACAGAATTTATTAATCTGAAGTTTGCATAGATCAGAATTCAGAGCCCAAATATTGGGATGCCGAAATAACTGTAAATAAGTGTGTAAAAGTGGCAGCTTTGGATGACTTGCACCCAACTGTATTTGTTGTGTGCCAGGATTACACCAGAAAAGTGGCAGATTTACATCTACCAGTCCTCATTTACCCAGACTGGTATACACATTACTGTGTTATTGTACACATCAGGCGTGCCTATGGCCTTCTGTCAGAAATAGCTACTCTCATCTTGGCTGGCTGATCTGCCATGTACATCAGTCCGTAACAACATATACTTGTAATGTGTATCTGGGACTAACATAACATATACTGTAAATGACATAAAATTTTGTCCAGAAAAGTATGGTTTTAAAGGCAATTACATGCCATGAAATATTACTTTTGGTGCTGAATCTTTCATTTTTGAGTAGCATATCATCCTACCACCCCAAAACACCTTTCTGCAATCAATAGAACTTTCACAATTAGGAGAAATAAGCAACTTAGTCATGGATGAAATTTTGGGTCATTTACAGTAATGTGTACTAGTCACAAAGTTCTTGATTTGGACAAACCTAGCTGCATGTATTCTCAGTTACTGTCTCTTAGTTAGATTTTGAACATCTTTGAAATACTGCCTTTTAAAACTACATTGTTTCACATTAAAAATGTATTTGTTGTCTTTTTGGGTGTTATTTCTGTGGTTTTAATTGTTATTAGTGATTATAGTCTCTGTCATTTTTCACTCAGAATAGAACGGTCCTGACATGGTGTGTACTTTTGTATTTTCACCCTCTGAGAAAAATAAATTTTTATCATCTTCATATATATGTCAGTGCTGAAAGTTTGAAATTAAAGAAGCTTGGCAAGGCTACATATACTGTGTACACATAAGTATATCATAACTGTGGACGTTTGCACATTGATACACGCTACAAAACTAGTGCTTCAGTGGTGATCGAAGGCACTGTGCGCTGCAGCTGTCTGCTTTTCTTCTCATTAAATTCTTGAAATGCTATATTGGTGTCTTTTCAATCATAAATTTTCCTCAATTGCACAGTCAAAAGGACTGGTTCATACTTCCTCATGTCTTCAGAGCTAACTTAATTGCTCTTTTAGGTACATGTAGTCACTTATTAAAACAATTATAGCTGCATGAATGTCCATGTGAAATTTTGTTTCAACTGGATATAAATGCTTGCATTATGGTAATGTGCTTTAATTTCCTACATGTATTGTAGGATATGTACCGAAAACTGTATCAGGCATCCTGATAACTTTATTTTGTGCCAAACTGTCAAAATGTGTAACAGGAAATAACCAATTATAGACTTAAAGTATGTTCATATAGATGTAAACTTATATACTGCATGTATATGCGTCTTTACATAGTTGTGAGAGGAAATCCTGGAACCAGAGTATCCCCTCTCAAATTATCATGTTACATTACATAACATATCTACATATTAAGTGAAAGCTACTTGTGTAACCTTTATTATATACCAGATTACGATGAACTGTAAAGAAGGAACTGATTTAATACTGATTGGCTGACAGTAAAGATAGCAGGTCAAAGTTTAAAGACCTTTATTTTGGTTATATATATGTGTATTCACAGGTTGTACTTTGATTTTATGTACTGAATCCATAATTAAATGGAGATGTCTTGACTTTCTTATCTCACAGTATATTTGTATATATGTTTAATGATAAGGTCATTCTGATAGCACACAGCACAGTGACTCATGAGCCTCTCACCTGGCAGTTACTGTGGGTTCAAGCCCAGCTCATGGGGACTGCCTTTCTGATAAGGGGTTTTCCTAGCTGCTTTCTTGTCATGGTTACCACAATAACAAATATCAGAAAATTGACTTTTAGACAAATTTTGTATCCAGTTTTCAGGAATTAAATTGAGTTTTTGATACCTTGGTGGCAAAAAATAATTGGTTTTATGATTTGTTCAAATTGAATTACTAAAAAAAATTGGCTAAAAAATCCGCTGCGATCATATGTGAAACTTAGGTCAGCCAGCAACTTGTTGATGATCAGTGGTTTTCCTTTGGGCTTTTTCCACAGTTTCATCTCATTATAATGCTGGTCAGCTTCGTATGAGTGAAATATTCTTGAGTTTAGCTTAAAACAGCAATCAGATAAATCAAAATGTTAAGCAGAACCATTAAACTATTCAGAGATTTCTAGGTAGCTTGTTTGCTGAGTGCTCATAGGAAAGATTTGAGAAAATCCACTTTCATGCCTAGATGATAAGCCTAGGGTTTTTATACCTCCAATGTCGCAAGAGCTCATGAAATCTGCGTTCTTCTGATAGCTGTAAGATTAAAATGAACAATACCTTGAACATCAGATATTATGATTAAGTTGTAGAGGAAATTTTTACATGTATCTGATACTATGTATCCTAAAGATCTTTATTGCCAACAATGTGGGTCACATTTACATTCACCATTAAACCCTGACCAGATGAGTAATAAATACTCCATGAAAAGTTTTAAACCTACATTTATGAGAAGTTTGTTGTTTTATCTCATATCTGTTTGTTAAGCAAACCCTTGGTGCTACATGTAAATCTGACATAGTTATCCTTCGTTCATTCTGGATGGTAATTTGATATGTAGGTTTTGAGTTACGTTGCTACAACAACACAGCTCCGTTTTGCAAAATGATGTCACCACTGTACAGCATGGTAGGGTGAATTCTCTATCCTTTAACACAGCAGCTTCTGTATTCAGAAAAAGCTACAATCTGAATTTTGTTTCTGTTGCCCAAAATGATATCCAGTATCACTGGAGAAAATATTTGGGAAGTTCCATTGCATCATTTTTGATAAATTTTTAATATTGTATATACCAGCCCATGTTAAATTATGCACATTGACCCTACCCTGCTGTAAAACGTCGTCATGTTACAAAGGGACATCACTCTATTGTGTTAAGATCGTATCTTGAAAGTTGCATATTCTGACCATGTTGATTTGAGAAAAATAAGACTGAGAAATAATACTCACAAACTTGAATAATAGATAAAATTCCGATGAGATAAATGTTGACAAATGTTCCAACATGTTACATGTGGACTTTCCACCGTACTGGTTGAAAAACATTGTCTTTTACAATAGTGCATTGCTACATGTAACTCTGGTGCCCCCTTCATTCATTTATTTATTTATTTGATTGGTGTTTTAACACTGTACTCAAGCATATTTCACCTATATGACAAACTGAGCTGGACTTGAACTCACAGCAGCCGCATTGGTGAAAGAGCAGCAGAGTCATTACGCTGCCTAGCGCTTAGCTTCATTCAGGGAGCTAGGTGGCTTATGTATGTGTAACCTTTGACATCAGTAAATTGCCATGGCTCATACCTGTAGTATTTCTTGACTGTTTTGTCAACAATTCTAAATGAAACATTTCCAGGAGTATATTTATTGTTCATGTTTTCGACCATGAAGTCCTTTGTATGTCAGTGTACAGATTAATTTTCAGGTTCCATGTTGCTCGCTGTAGGTGTTTTGTTAGTCTGTTTTCCTGGTGGCTAAGTGTTCAGGTGGACCGTATATTTATTTGCTTTCTTCATTTACCCGATTATTATTGCTGTATTCAAACCTTTTTGACTAAAAGCTTCCTGTCTCTCCTGCTCATTGGGACTACTAAAGCAGGAAAATAGTTCTTCTTTTCCTTTAATATTCTGACTTCATATTTTTATTTGTTTGTGACTGGTGTGCTCAGTTTACATGTACACCTTTTCACATTTTCAGTGTGTTCAGTGTAACACAGGCCCTTTGTTATGGTTCACTGAGCTTAGTGACGGGTAACACTTACCCAGGCACATGTACCTCACTCCCTCACCCCACCCCACCCCTCCTTCACCTGACACCTAGCCACTGGCCGAGACATGTGTATTAGGGATGCCTGACAGTGAAGCCATTCTAGTATATGTGTTTGTGTTTTTATTTAACATGAAGGTCTTTATAACTTGTAAAGTTTGCGCCTCTCAGTGATGATCTATATACCATTTTGTTTGTCTTGAAACAAGCTTTCAAATGATGTAAATTAGGTGAAGGTTAGAAACTGTGGAATATATTAGCAGCTCAAAGAGGTGAAAAACTACTAGGAAGGCTGGTCATTTGTGCCTTTAGTTGGCTTTAACTTTTTGACCTTTGATTGTGTATTGTTCTCAGTTCTAATAGCTTGTCTTTTTCTGAATATTGTGATATATGTGTTTACCATGTTGAAGTTACACAGTGTTTTATAAATCAGCTTGAAACCTGTTAAAGTGAAACAATAAGGCTTGTCCAGCTGTAGGCTAGTAGTTTATCAAAACAATGCTCTCACTGAGGTCTGTAAATCATGTAAATTACATGTACAGTGTGATACCGAATGTATTTGTGGGAAGTAAAGGCCATGGGGAAGAACGGTTTACATTGTAAATTGATCGAGATACCTTCCATAAGTGAAGATACTATAAGTATTATTATGTATTATTATTATATAATATTATATATATATATATATATATATATATATATATATATATATATATATATATATATGTATATGCAGTGATCAGGTTTCTTTGGGTGCCTGAAGTGTGCCTGATACACCTCCTGGAGCCTGTTGTACATGTATTAGATTTTTCAGAGTTACTGTATGCATTTTCACATCTTACTGTATTTCTTCATGTCACGATATCTTTGAACATGTTACTGTATTTTTCCCCAGAGAACTGCTACTGTACATGCATCTTTACATATTACTTGCAGATATGTCAACAATCAGTTTGTATAATTTTGCACCCAGTGATAAATTTGTTTTCAATCTCTCTTCAGTAATTAACTTGTGTTTTTTTTTTTCTCATATTTCTGTTTGAGGCATGGGATGCCTCTCCCGGCTCCTGTTTGTTCCCTTCTGTGATTCAGTCTCCATTTTTTCATCTGTCATATTGGGCCTGCAATACTGTAATTCTGCTGTTGCTACATGAGTATTTTAACATGTTACTATATTTTTCTCCATATATATGACCCTGCATATATTTACTATGCATATCTTCTCTGAAGCACATGCCAGCCTATTGTATATGATAGCCTTGGTGGCCAAGTGGTTAGAGCATTGCCTCGAGGTCTGGAGTTCCGGAATCAATCCCGGGTGAAGTCATAACAAAGACTTTGAAAGTGGGACTTATTTTTGCCTTGAATGGCACTAAACTGGTCCACCTGTTGTCACTGTAATGTGACTGTGGTGTCATGTGTGTGAGTGTGGTGGACCCACCCTGCCTCAAGAAGGCACAGTATATATACCCACTTGTCATCACATGACTCAAAACTTCTTCAGTAAAACCCAAGCATACATACACACAGCATGTGTGCCTCTTCATATAATTGCTTCCTTTCAGGCTGTACGTGGGAAGTTCTGCCAGTAACCTGTGAATGGTCGTTGTTTCCCCCGAGCTCTCCTAGGGTCCCTCCCACCATAATGCTGGGTGCTGTCGTATAAGGAAAATATTCTTGAGTACAGAGTAAACACAAATCCTATAAATAAATAAATATAACTGCATCTTTGTATGTTGCAGTGTATGTGCATGCCTTTTCATATAACTGCATTTTGTTTTGTTTTTTACATATCACTGTACTGCACCGTTGCATGTCACAGAATGTGTGTATCTATTCACATGGCATCTTCAATGACATAGGATGTCATTGTCTTTGTCTCTTCATATAAATGCATCTATACATGTTACTGTGTGTGTGTGTCTGTTTATATAACTGTACATGTATGTCTTCATATATCACTGTATTAAATGCCACAGTCCATATACCTGTGTCTCGTCACACTGGCATCATATACATAAGACTGTACCCATGTCTTTTCATGTAATTATAACATTATGTCAGGGGGTTTTCTAGCCAGTTTCTTTTTAGAAACTCAATCAGAAAACTCAGTATTTTTTTGGACAAAATGTATTGAAAACTCTATTTATTTCATGAAAACTCATTTTTCTGATATTTCTCATAGTGGTTACCACGATCAGAAAGTGGCTGGAAAATCCCCCTGCATTTGTTCCCGTACATATAGTGCCTTTATGTAACTATACGTCCCTACATTGTGCTCCACCTCTACATATTACCATATTTCTGCTTTTCCAGGCGGATGTGGACCAGGAAATCTATGTTGACTGCACCACGGGTGTCAAACCACCCGTTTTGGAGAAGCCCAATGTGAAAAACATCGCAGCTATGTTCGGGGGTGGAGGCCCTGCTGACCCAAAGCCACCTGTGGGGCCCAAAAACAATGGGGTGCAGAAAAAGCCTGTGGCAGTTGTGCCCCCTTCTAAGACTGAATCAGGCCCCTCAAAAGTTGCATTGAGACCAGGCTCCAAACATCTCCCAAAGACAAATGGCGAGGTTAAAAACAAGATCACCAACACAACTCAACCTGTGGGCAAAGTTGCTGTTCCTGGAGTATTCAATGCTTCATCTGATGGTTCATCTTCAACTAATGCTACATTGGCTGGTGCAAGGAACAGTTTAAAACCTGTAGGAAAACCTAAAGCAAATAACATTAATTCTTCAGAGAAACCAACTGTGATTTCTCCAACAGTGAAAAAGGCCCCACCTTCTGTTCCAGTAAAGTCACCGGTAACCAAATCACCACTAAACATGTCATCGGCAACTAAATCACCAGTAAATAAGACACCGATAACCAAGACAGTAAAATCACCTCCCTTGTCCCAATCATCCCCGCCGAAAACAGATTTGTGTACACTTGTATCAGATGATAACTGTAAATTTCGACTGAAAGCCATGCCAAAGGTGTTTGGAAGAGCTCCCATCAAACCATCCAAATTAAAAGATGTGGATTTGGCAGAAGTGAAAAGTTTCCAGCCTCCAGCTCTTCCCCAAAGTAAGTACCAGTCTCCACAAATATGTATGAACACTCTACGATTTGCTCAGAGAACAACATGGCTTTTTTCCCTTTGGGTTTTGGAATGTTGTGATGGTAAAGTGATTATAAGTCATTCCTATAGCAACCAACGGTGCCATGAAAAGATCAAAAGCTGTATGAAATAAAACATACTCATAAAATTGTTATTAGAAAGAAAACTTTTGGGAAATTAGACATCAACAGTAAGGCCGCTGATATATGATCATTTCTGCAATATTATTTTAGAATTTTTTCAATAAAATTCAATAACTGAATTGCCTGATGTTGAATGAATGAATTATTCTGTTGTAGGTTTTGTGGATGACTTTTTGTTGTCATTGGCATTGTAGGCTTGTTTTTCACCTCCTTGGTTCGTCTGACTCCAAGTGTTGGGCCACCATGTCTGTAGGAGCTTTCAGAACATTTAAATGACATGTCTGAAATTTGTAGTTTGCATAAATTCCTTGCCAACTGGAGCAGGCTAGTATCTTTTTGGGTAATGATGATGGCCTCTTGAGTTGTGGTAGGCAGACTTTCACCTAGCCAGCGGACCAAGGCAGAAAACAGAGGGACTTAAAAGCATAGAGATATACATAGTTTATGGCGTGACTTGATAAAGATGCATCTCTGTGGCTCTCAACAATATCAAGTTGGTCATATTTTAAGCCCATTATAAATATGAAGGAATTGATGTCATTTGCTGCAGAAAAAAAATCCAAAGATACCAAGAAAGGTAGTTTCAGATATAAATGCTCTTTGGTGGTCTTCCCTTCATGCTTAAATTCTGTTTATTTTCACTTTTGTATATTTGTTTCATTGTTGCTTAATGCAATACTCAACAATTTTTCACTTGGATGATGGTCAGTTTATGGTAGGCTATTTTACCAAATTATGCTTAACAGTAAACCTGTATCCTCTAAAGCTCTGTTACAACAAGTAAAGATTTGAAATAATATAAAAGCAAAAAGCTTTTGGGAATTCCATGCTCATAATGAGCTGAAACAATGATTCCTTTAGATTTTGTTTATGGGAATTGTGACAAGAATCCGATTCTAGGATTCCCATCGAAAGTAAAGTCTTGGGTTACCAGCTAGGTTGTTTGTCTTGTAAACCTGCAGTTACTCCACTCTCAGCTTCTATGAACCCAAGTGCCCTATGATAATCCCTAATCTTGTTCAGTACATCACATTTTCCTATTTCCCTGTTTCTGCAACTGATTCCAGAAAGCTTGCCTCTTTTTCTTATCAATGAGAAAACTCCACCGCATGTTAGATTTTTGGGGGGGGGTTGGGGGGGGAGAGGGAAACGCTACACTAATAGGCAGTTGTATAATACTATAAGTATAGCTATTAGCAGCTACAGTTGTGTAGTCAGTATTGGGATTTGAACTTTGGCCCTCAATATTGCTGTGAGGGACATAACAGCTTTAATTGATACATGTGTTTTATATTGGTTTTAATAGAATTCTTTTTGTACATTTTTCTCACGATGTTAATTTCTTGAAAATCCAGTACTTTTCAATTAGACAAAAGAAAAAAGATAGCAGAATTCCTTTTTGACAAATCCTGTTTTTTCAGATAGGGTTGGGTTGAACCCAACAAAGAATTTTTTAAGAATGGCTTAAAGTGTGCCAGACAAGGACTTTGGCATTCTTATTACAGGACCTGTACCAAAAACAGTTTCCATCACCTCAGCAGACGGCAGTTTCAGTGAAATGTATGATGATGTCGACAATGTGGTAACCACCAAGGCAAGACCTGTCTCAGAGATGTAAGTCAGTCCTGGAAGTTCTAGCTGCACTTGCTGCATCAGATTAGTGATTACACTCCAGTTTCATTATTATGAGGTTAACTTTAAATGGAAACAGTACTCTATTTCTTCTAACTATCAAGACAGGTATCTGTAGTGCTGAAAACCAAAAATTATCTTTCTTTCCCAGTTTTTCAGCATAACAAGATATAGTTATGTTGTTCAGTAGATGTACTAACCATTTGAGAAAGAGAAACTGTGTATCCCTGTTACAATTACATGTATATTGGCTAACAGGGGCGGACCAAAAGGGGTGTCTCAATTATTAGATGGATTAGGGATATTTATATTTTTTTGGGTGGTTTATGAACACAATGGCACCTTCATTTTATATGCTAGTCCACAGTTGTTTTTAAGTGATAGATTTCAGTGTAACCAGTTCCATAGTTTGATGCCTATATGTGTAAAACTTTCTGTCATAATTTGTCCTTGCTTCAGGGAGGTAGATATTATGTTGTGTTGATCAGAGAACAATGTTGTGCAGCTGTTTGTTTGGAGGGAAAAGTTCTTTAATATAATTTGGACAGAGATTATGCAATGCTTTATAGATGATACAAGGAATTTTGCAGTTTATCCTGTTATTAAATTTTAGTCTTGAAAATAAAGTTTTTCCAGATGAGTTTATTCTTTCTTGTAGAACTATACAAGCAGCTCTTTTCTGTAACTTGACTATTCTTTCTCTATTTTTAATTGAGCATTTTCCTCATACTGAACAGGAATAATCAAAGTGAAGAAGAACATAAGACTTAGAGAAAATATCACTACAATGACATATTACAAGAGTTCTCTTCCTTCATACAATCCGTAACAATTTAGAAACCTTTATACACACATTTTTGGTTTGTGTGTTCCAGGAAAAAGTTTAATTAATATAAATACCAAGCAGTTTGGCATTACTGACTTGTTCGAGTTTACTTCCATCAAGCATAACAGAGAAAGGAACATGCTTGATGAACTGCAGCCATTGGCCTGGAGCCCAGTATCATGTATTTAGAATTTTGGAAATTAATGAACATGAGGTTTTTATCTACAGCTGTGTCAGACATTTTACCTGAGGAGCAGTGTATAGTTGTGTCACCAGCAAAGTTGTCAATAGAATTGCCACTGTCTTTTTATAGATAATGGTAGATCATTTATATATAGAATAAAAAGTAAAGGTCCCAATGTGAAGTCTTGCAGGACACTGGCCTTAATATCCAGAGCATCAGAGATTTTTCCTCCAACAACAACCTTCTGTTGTCTGTTAGATAGGTAAGACTGGAGGAAAGTTAGAGCAGTTGAGTGAAATTTGTATACTTTAAGTTTTTTAAGTAATATATCATGATTATGACTATCACATGCCTTCTTGAAGTCTATTAGTATAGTTCCAATAACTTCCCCATTATCTATCGCCCTACGCGAGTTTTCAACCATTTTCAGCAATGCAGTCTCACAAGAATGTAAGGAGCGAAAACCAGATTAACTTTTATGCAATAAATTGAAATTTGAGAGATACTCATATAAACTGTTATGTACATGCCATTCAGTGACCTTTGAACCAATGGGTAGGTCAGACATTGGATGATAGTTTTCAACTTTATCCTGTGGATCCCCTTTGTGAAGAGGGATAATTTTCTACATATCTTGAAACGAAATGATCTGGTTATAAGACATTTGTTTATTAGCATGGTCAAATATTTTGGAATAATAGAGGCAGCTGATGAAAGAAATTTAGCATTGATACTGTCCAGTTGGCCTTATTTTTATCAAGGTTTAAAAGGTATTATATAACAGAAACATATGAGATATTTGGTATGGAGTAAAATGTACAAGTATCATGAGGAACTTTTTCCTCAGCTTGTTCCCTGAGTTTTTCAAGACTTTGAACAAAATTTTCCTTTTTTATATTATCAAAGTCCATCAGATGTTGGGCTACATTTTGAGAAAATGGTATTGAAAATATGTCTAATTTTAGCGACATCATTTATGACATAATCATTAGTGATGGCATCAGGCTATAAAGGATTGGATTTCTACGATCAATAATAGGACTCTTTATGAGCAGATAATACAAATGAATGTTGAGGTCTTTCTTTTCGAAATCGCTGCATGTTGTCAAGGGGCATCATGTTTGTCCAAATTCCTGGAACCACGACTGGAAATTGTGGACAATGGACTACCGAGACAGATGCATGGACAATAACCACCAGCCTTGTCTGAAACCTTTAGAGTTGTTTTTCATGTAGTGAAATTTGCTATGATTCTAATTCATGAACACAACGAAACGTAACGTATATTATACGTAGGATTCACTAGCTGCATGGAGGAAAATGTTTGAACACAATGATTAAACGTTCAGTAAGGTAAATGTCGGGAATTGTTGGAATAGGACCTCAACATTTAATTTAATTGAATTAAAATCGCCATAGCATGACACCACAGTGTATGTTGTATGCAGTCTCACAAGTATGCCTTTACCTAAGCTTGGTGTGTATTTTTACATCACGGCACAACACTTCACTTGATATGAAGTCTGGCAAGTATACAGTTACCAAAGCATGGTACGTAATGCCATTGCATGGCGTAACACTGTACATAATACAGTACTGATAATACTTAAAATAAACCAGGTGAGCTTTAAGTACAGATGAATCAATGTGTTATTTGATGAATTAATATGTTATTTGTTGACAGATAAGAACATAGATGAATGGGTGCATTCTTTGTTGACAGATAAGAACATAGATGAATCAGTACGTTACTTGTTGACAGATAAGAGCACAGAGGAATCAGTATGTTATTTGTTGACAGAAAAGAGTACACAGAGGAAGAAGAGCTGAAAGATGTGAGTGGTGGCCAGATAGAGCAGGAGGCCTATGACGATGTAGCCATCGCACCAGCTCGCAACCAGCCACAGAAACCTTCCCTCTCCAACTCTTTCTCAGGTGTGCAGGATGAGTTTGAGTGATTGTAGTATAAGATAAGATAAATTTTTCATTCTTGCAATCAGTCAGTTTATAAATCATTAGCTTTGTTTCTCTGACAAGAAGCACATGAACATGTTACAAAACAGTGACAAGCAGATACATTATATACATGCATTTTACCATCAACATTTTGTGGCATAATAAATGAACAGTTACGTTATTTTTGTGCAGTTGTATAAAAATATATGTAAGAATTAAGATGAGATTAAGGTAGAAATGAAAACACTGCAGGTATAAATATATAAGGATTGGTTGTCCAGAATTTCAAAAGTTTCCTAAGCAATTAATTTTGTTCAAGCCTATGCTTGTGGAAGCTGGATTTCAGCATCAGCAGATTCTTATGTGATCTGAAGTTGGGATGTTTGTCACGTTAATGATAATGACAAATAATAACAATCGAATATATACATGTAAAAACAGTGACATTTCTGGGAAACTGTTATCATTAATTTTTATGACATGGATGTCCAGAAACCTTTAACTTGAATGTTTCATGTGTTAACAGGATGTAATGACATGCATATGCGTGTGTGCAACATGTTAGATGGTTCTGTTATGAATGCATTTTTGTCATGTTCAATTAAATCAGGATTTTAATATTTTAGGGGGTCCTCACTGGTTTATTCAGCCATGAGCTAGGCATGAGAGGTTTCCTCATTTACAGCAATATTATTCCCCCAGGGAGTCCATCCCAGACTTCAATTCAGTTCTTGTCGCTTCCACCTTGGGCTCAGATCAGATGAAGGGGTGGTGGTTTATTCTGTTTGGACCTGTTGTTTCCCCCACCTGTTAATATGGCCACTGAAAATTCTTGACTCTGGGGTATATAGTGTAGATATGTTTTTAATGAACGTCATTTTTTCACAGATGGAGAGATATATGATGACTGCGCTGTGGAGGTAAGGGTTTAGTAGTCCACTAATTCAAGCCTGAAAACAGGCAATATTGCTTTAAGTAAAAATTAAATTGGTAGATGTTCTTGAAAACTATCTACTTTTACTCAATTTAAGAATACATTAATTTGCTAATAGCTTTTTACTCTGGAGTAGGTTTTCTACAGGTTGAGGCTTTCAGAAGAGCATATGGACATGTAAATGTTCAGTGATCTATATAAGTCTAATTTGGTGGGTTTAATGCATTGATTTATTTTGGGGCTGTACATGGAAAGATCCGCCAGCAACCTGTGGATGGTCGTGAGTTCCCACGGGCTCTGCTTAGTTTCCTCCCACCGTAATACTCACAGCTGTTGTATAAGTGAAATATTCTTGAGTACAGGGTAAAACACAAATGAAATAAATAAATAAATGTATTTTTGGCTCTTATTATGGTGATCATAGCACAAGGTCTCTTGTCGGGAAAGATGTCTGCATAATTTCTGTCTTCATGCCAAAAGTCTCTGTAACCATATGTTTCTAATGTCTTGTTCTACAGGGCGAGATGCATATAGAAGAAGTGGAAGAACTGTATGAAGCCCTAGATGAAATTCAGGCAAAGTAAGGAATTTTAATACATTTGCTCTTCTCTTTATATTTGACAGTCAAAGTTGACAATATGCAGGTTTTGAGTTATATCTTGACCACAAAACAGCGATATGACTTTGCTAAATGACGTCGCCAAGTTTACTTCATGGTAGATCACATGCCTATCCTTTAATATGGCAGAGAAATCTACTGTCAGAATTTTCTTTCTGTTGTCCAAAATGTTTTCCAGCATCACTGAAGAACAAATGTCAGAAGTTTTATTCTTTCGTTTTTGATAAATTTTCAATGTTGTATTGACCAGCCCATTGCAGGGGGAAACAGTGTGGGCAAACTTGCAAGAAGTGGGGGGGTTTATCCCAGGTCACTCAGGCTGCCTGAAACCGTAACATTCACTGCCCTTTTGCAAGGAAAATGTGTAATACAGTAAAACTTGTCAAATCCATCACGTTTTGAGAAGTTGTCCGTCTGTGGAATGTACAGTGTGCAACAACAACAACATGAACAACACTTGCCGTTACTTCCTTGTACACAGTTTGCAAAAGTGTCGCTAATAAGCAAAGTTCTGAGCATGCAGACAGGGTGAATGAAGTTGGTTTTCTTTTCACTGCAGCTTTTATTTCTTTGAATTCGTGGAGGAATAGACCTATTGGTACGTGGAAAACAAAAGTAGCCTAACTAGTAAACATGTGTGGAACTGGAAATTCTGATGCATTGTTTGTCATATCAGCAATTTTTTCATACTTGTCAAGTCAAAGTAAAACCGTTTCAATCTGAGGAAATCCCTGGATTTGCATTTGTCAGTTTAGGACTTGGGTAAAGACTGAATGAGTTGAACTTCATCAGTCAGGGACTAGTATATTTCCACACAATGTTTCTTAGCAGATCGGCCATCCATGCTTGATGTAATAAAATTTGGAAAATAATGTGACCATAAACTGGAGTATTTATTGATATCCTGAATTACTCAATGTCATCTCAGCTAACAGTGTGTGTGTTCTAAGCAAAGTCAACTTTGAACAGGAGAATGTCTTCATGGTTTAGTGAACTGTTCGCTTAGAGGAGTATCACCTTTTCTGACAACACCTCGCTGACCCTCTGCGGTGATAATAGAGGAGGGTAGGAACAGTCAGTTTGCGCCACACTGTGTCAGATTATTGGTATGGATGATTATGCGCTGGATATAATGGGGACTGGAAATCCCTGTTGGTATTCAGAATGTCAGTGTATTCAGTAAAAATACCATGGGCTGTGAATGGAGATAAATGCAGACCATGCACCATTGTTTTTAGATGTGTTGGTGTTGGCATGATCACTGTAGTATTAAGCCACATGTGCATGTATGTATGCTTGGGTGTTACATTGTACTCAACAATTTTTCAGTTATATGATGACGGGGAGTCCTTACAACATTTATATCCTGTGTCTTCTTATGGAAAGGCGAGTTCATACCACCAAAGTGCTGCCTCCTCTGTAATATCATGCTGAAGACACCAGACATGACACTCCACCCAGTCACATTATACTGACACCGGACTGACCAGTCCTGTTTCCTTGCTCTAACCTCTCAGCACCAACTAAGGCTGTAGCAAGTACCACTTTTTAAAGTCCTTCGTATGACCGGACCCAGAATTAAAGCAACAGCTGAAATGAATTGATATTCCATGCTGTGTAGACTTAACTTCACACAGTCCTGATGTTTCATTACTTTGCAGTGTGGGGCCAATTGCTAAAGGTGACAAAAAAGATGAAAAGAGCAAAGAACAAGAAAGAAAAGAGAAACGTGGGAGAGAAAAACGAGAAAAGGATGAAAAAGTAAGTATCCCTTGTAAAAAGAATAAAAGAAGTCTCTGGTGAAATCATGATATGGGAGCAAGTGTACTGGCAGAGCAGTTAAGGTACTGGCCTTTAAATGGTTAGACAAACGAGTTGTAGGTTGAAAGCCTTCCATGGGCAGGCGATTTGTAAATTGTCTCACTCTTATCATTCGTGGGGCCTAGGTGACTAAGTATTAGATGATGCTTTTGTGGTCATTTGCACAATCTCAGGCTTAAAAGAAAAGACCGCAAAAAATATAAGCAGAGTTATTTCAGAAGATGGGTCCATACAGACCTAAGTGTGCATAGACATTTTTTATGACATGCTTGGTAACTCTATAAATCACCTTTTAATATAAAATTCTTACAAATCCATGGTATGTGCCATTTTATAGAAACTGAAAACATGATATCGTGTCATCCGTACCTTACATTCTTCAGCATTACAGGCAATAGACTCCTTTGTCGTGCAAAGTGCGGTACCCCTTATTATTGCAACAGAAAGCCATGCATTGTGGCCTTCTGGTTGACAACCTCAGGGAATAACCCTAGACGTATTCCACTACCACTTTCTCGTTGAACATGGGTATCTGAATTGCCTCGTAATCAGAAGAAAAACACCTGATTTAACACTGCTTATACATGGTAAAATTATGAACTAGAACTAGGACACTAGTGATGTCACAGTGGAAACAGATACCTCTTCCTATGATAGAAATATCTAGCCCTTGATTGGTTAAAATTTAGAGTATTGCTGCCCATTCAGTTTTCTGAACGTTGGTGTTTTTGCTTACTGTGAAGTGCAAATATCACAAATATAAAAAATGACATTTTTTTAACGTTAAATGTGATTCTTTATACATTTGGTCTAGTGTCATCATCTCTTTTAAATGGTTTTCTTTATTGATACATATATACATATGGTTCAGTGCTGTCTTTTCTCTTAATTGTTGAAATCCACTTGTCTTCTACCAACATGGTGGGCATGCCTGTATGTTTGTGGGCATGTCTGTGTGTCACATACAGGGAAGGTTCATTACTAACCTGTGGTTTACCTGGTTCACTCCAGTTTACTGCACCCATAGATTTGTTTGCCATGATGTTTGTGAAAAGTTCCTGAGCATGGCTCTAAAGAACAAAAATAAATAAATAAATCAAAATCAAACTGTGATACTTTCTTATGCAGTCTTCTTATGCTGCTCAACAGCCCTGAGTAGCCGTGGTTTCGGTATAACTTTATATTTCAATGGACAGACAATGTTGTGGACGAAAAACAAACAAAGTGTGTAGGTATGCCTGTTCCATATCAGTTTTCTGAACTTAACACTGACAGATGCCATCGTTCATGGCAGGCAATTACAAGTTTCCAGCAGGAGCTGGGGAAATCTGTGAACATATCATTGATATTATAATGGTAGTGTATCCTTACTATTATAATGCTCTCTGTCTAGATTTCATCACACATATTGGACACACCTTTTGAATGTAGAGTACACCCAGTGAGAAAGTGTTGCAGGTGTATATCTTACCTGATTTAGTGTATTGCTCTATAGCCAAACTTTGAACAGATTACATTAATTGCAAACAGGTTGTAATACATGACATTAGTTTAGAAGAAAGATGTTTTCATTTTTTAAATTTCTTCTTAAAGGAGAAACAGAAAAAGATTGAGAAGGAGAAGAAAAAGGAGAGAGATCTTTGGAACAGGTTGAAGGTATGTGATTAAGTTGAGTATCAGAATGGGATTAATATCAGACATTGCTGTAAACGTACATGTACATGCTTTACCCTAATTCCTCAACCTTTTCGCATATGAAAGAGCAACTTTCAGTGCAATTTATGCACATTATTAATTGGACTTTGGAGACAAAATTATATTAGTTGGATTGGCCAGACTGAGGGCTTCACAAAAAGTATAATTTTATCAATCAGCACAGAATAATGCCTTCAGAATATGCTTGAATAAACACCTTGCAAACATGCGAAAATTTTGAAGAATTACAGTTAAAAGGTACAAGCAAGCAATTTTCTCAATTTTCTTGATAGTCTCAAACGTTGCTCCAAGTGTATATATGTAAGAGAGATATAGTCAAACAGTTTTCACTGATCACCTCAAAACATTTTTGTTGATTTATTGATTGATTGGTGTTTTACGGTGTATTCAAGAATATTTCACTTCTATGCTGGCTGCCAGCATTATGGTGGAAGGAAACCGAGTAGAGCCTTGGTAAAACCCACGACCATCGGCAGGTTGCTGACAGACCTTTCCACGTATGACCCGAGAGGAAATCAGCATGAGCTGGATTGGAATTCACAGCAACTGCATTGGTGAGAGACATCGGGTCATTGTGGTGCGATAGCACGCTAACCGACTGAGCAACGGACTCCTCCCATTTGTATTGAGAGATACAGTCAAGCAATTTCCATTGATCGTCTCAAACATTTGCTGTAAATGTACAGTGCAAGTATTGGTGCGTGTGTAAGAGCGATGCAGTCAAGTCATCTTAAGGAGAAATGCAGGTATGCTAATTTGGGTAGACAGTCTTTTCAAGTTTCAGTTATTTTTTAATTTCTGTAGATTACTGGGAATGAAGTTCCTGTAGCAGACGGTAAAGTGCTAGAGAACTCCAAAGGAGGACGTGATACTTTGGCTGTGAAAAAGGGAGAGAGCGTGAACATTATACGAATGACTGAGTGTCCTCAGTACAAATGGCTGGCCAAATCCCAAGATGGTAAAGGTGAGGAGTGAGTGCAGTTGTGAGGTTCACTGAAAATCATACATCTCATTGTGGCTGTAAATAATAAATTTGCCACCAGGGTAGAAAAAAAATCACAAGTTACTGACCTAAAATTTTTCCCATACATTTTTACAGGCAAATATATGCTAAAAAAATACCACTTTTCTAGCTGAAACAGTAAACACAACTTACAGAATGAGAAAATATGACCAATTTTCTCAGGGACAAAAGTTTAGGTCATTTAAGGTAATTTAATTTGCAACTTTGTCTCAGTAATGTTTGGAAATATTTGCATTTATTACCAAGCCATATTGTGAAAAGAAAATGTGAAAAACATCTCACAAGCTTGTAACATACATTTATCGTGTTATAGGATAGAATATATTACGATACATCATCAAAGACAAAGGGACTTCACTCTATGGATTTAAATATTGTAACTTAAAAATTGTAGGTGTAAAATTTTTCCTTGAGGTGGCTGGAATCTGCCCAATGCTAGATATAAAAAATAAATACTAATGAGGTGGCTGGAATCTGCCCAATGCTAGATATAAAAAATAAATACTAATGATTTTAGAATGGTACTTCTGGCATGTTATCCTGACTGTAATTGTGTGAAAGAGGCTGGTAGTTCTGGCCATCTTGGTGTCCATCTTGGTGTCCATATTCTCTGGGTAGGTGAGCGGGTGTGTCAGGTGTCTTGTACATGTTCGATGTCCCTGCAACCAAAGGGTTTACTTTCCTGCTATATCTACATATACTTAAATTTACAACACCTTAATGACATTACAAAGACATTTATTTAGTTATTCGATTGTGTTTTAAACCATACTCAAGAATGTTTCACTCGTGATGATGACCAATATTATGGTGGAAGGAAACCATGCAGACCCCAGGGGAAGCCCACAGCCGTCTGCAGGTTGCATTTGAAAGACAGAAATAAGTTTAAGACATAGTTAAGAATGAATAATAATGTATTCATGCTAAAGACAATTTGTCTGTGTCATGTCATGGTAAAGATCAAATTTGCGTGTGTTA
Source organism: Acanthopleura granulata (assembly GCA_016165875.1). Classification (NCBI taxonomy): domain Eukaryota; kingdom Metazoa; phylum Mollusca; class Polyplacophora; order Chitonida; family Chitonidae; genus Acanthopleura; species Acanthopleura granulata. The sequence goes on from JABBOT010000004.1 coordinate 203,530, forward strand.
TGGAATACACTGTAGTAAAGGCAGAACTTACCTGTATTAAAGTATGCTAAAAATCATTTGTCTGTATTATGGAAAACAGTGTAGTATTTATTTATTTGATTGGTGTTATGTCGTACTCCTAAGAATATTTCACTTATACGACCATCTGTAGGTTGCTTGTGGACCTTACCATGTATGGCCAGAGAAGAAGCCAGCAAACACTGCAGATTGCATTTTAAAGACAGAAATAAGTTTCAAGATATAGTTAAGAAAGAATAAGAGGCTGTGTTATGGCATGGCATGATAAGGACAGAATTTATCTGTATTAAGGCATGCTCAAAACAATTTGTATGTGTTACATTGTGGTAAAGATCAAATTTGTGTGTGTTACAGCTAAGTAAAGACAGAATTTATTTTGCATTAAAACTTTGTTAAAATGGAATTTGTCTGTGTTATTGAATGGCAAAGAAAAAAGGTCTTATGAAGAGTACTCCTGTAATGTTTGCCTGTGTAATAAACTCTAATAGGGGATTAAATTTCTGCTCCAGAGACATAGAAAAGTGGGTGAGACGTCACCGGTGAACCACAACATCAATATGGTGCATAAAACACACCATACAATCAAAACATTTGACTGCATTTATTTTTGTGAGAAAGAATCTAAAAAAAGCAGTTAAGGTATATTTGGATACAAGTTTTAATGGTTTTGTCACCCACCTTATGTTCATTTTTATGAGGTCTTTCTCTTGGAGGAATAGTTTGAAGGTACATTTCCCTTCATAATTTGAAATAAATCACCAAAGATTAGATTTTGTTTGTTATTCTATAACAGGATTCATGAAAAGCCATAGATTGTGGACAGTTATAGAAGGTGAAGCAGTTGTATTTTAAGACTTTCTTACAGGCAGTGTTGTGTGTGAAATGCCATTTTTAGTAAGTCCATATATGTTTTCTTGTTTCAGTCGGCTATGTGGATATCTCCAACATTGAGGTAGATACACAGGGTATTCGACATGTAAGCTTTCTCTGCTACTTCTAATGCTTCAGCTACTACCACAACATCCCTTTTCACTATGCTGGTTTCGAGTTACGTTGTTTCAACAATACATGACTTTACGAAACGAAAACGCTTTTGTATCTGTCTGGTCCCTACTCCAAATATTGTCCAATTTTGAAAAAAAAAAATTGTCTGGAGGGTCATTTTGTGGAACCTCAAGTCTAGTTGGAAAATCAGCTGGATCTGTACATAAGTGTGTAATCTGTACAAACAAAATCTTCTGCTGTCTCCTGTAAAATTTTCTTGATGTGACGTGATAAAGTTCCATGTATGACATCGAATTAGGCAGATGTGACATTGAGTAAGGCATTTATGCTTGGATGACGTCAAGGGTGTTTGAAAGGGCAGCGTCATATGTGTATATAAGTCAGCGATTGATGACGTCTTGTGTTCGTGGCTGTCGTCACACCAGGCAAAGTGGAAGCGACAGAAATATTTTGTGGCCGTATACTCTGACAAAACATACATCGGTTTTAGTTCGCTGCAATATTTTCACAATTTAGGAAAGCAGCTCAGACTATCCCAGTCTTTGTCAAGTCACCTTACTTTTAAGACACAGATGTTTTGACACCAAAGTAGCTCTTTAATGATGTGTTCATGCCTCAGTGATGCACTGAGATATTCTGTCTCATGTAGACTTTACTGTCTCATTGTGCTGTTGTGCAGCGCTGTGAAGGTACTCCAAAAATATATGTTTTAAAATCAAGTCATTGAACTTGGAACAATGACAGCATACTGAAATTATACTATACTTCATGTTAGTTTTCAAAGCTGAAACACTGAGGAGCATTGGCATTTCATGTTTTGCTGGCTTTTTGAAAATGTCTGCACCGTTATAATGTTTACAAGATGTTGTAGTGTTGCTATCATTCAATACTTGCAAAGGCCTTTTGTCCTGTTAAGGCAAGTCTCTCCATGATGTTAGAGTTCTTGTTGTTTCCTGTACATCTGAAGAGGGAACAAACTATTTTCAAGCACTTTAAAGCTCATGCCTTTCAATCGCCTGTAAGGATACAAACCCGTCCTTGGACAAGGACTTTGTATTTTCCCCCCAGTCTCACTGTTTGTGAGGACAGTAATTGGTCAGCAAAGTTTACGTGGACGTTTGCACAGTGTAACCTTCATTAAAGACCACTTGCCTTGCACGAATAGGGTATGCAGTTAATATATTGCATTTAACAAGAAACAAATAATTAAACATAGGACATTTAGATGTAGATTTTGGTCACTTCAGTAGATAATGGGGTAGCCTCTTGTAGAACTCTGCAGGACAGCAGTTGTGGGCAGCCTGGAGAAGTCTTCAGGCAGGGAAATGCATATTCAAAAAGCGATTTGAGTATACCTGACTGTGCTAACTGTGAACCACAAGAATTGTTTTCAAGCTTGCAAATAGTTACCTGACATTTTTGAAAATTCCCCTGTGATGAAAGTGGTATGACCCAAGAGGCCTTTGCCTAGTATGTATAACATAGACATGGTCGTGCCATTTCGTCCAAAGGGGTGTTTTCAAAAATGTCAGGCACATGTTTGCAGGCTTGCCAGCAATTACTAAAGGTTGATTTAATGAGAGTGATTAACTGCTCCAAGAAACCAAAATTACATTAATACCTAAAATTATATATTTTAATTATAACTGAAAATGTATTTCTCACATTAACTGTTTGATGTATCTCTGGGCTTGCTTGCACAAATTACTTAAGATGTTAACTACTATGGTAACATTATAGTCTGTACTACTCTTTGCCATGGTAGTTACGTGCACGTAAAGTTTTGCACTCCTCAGGGAAATGGCTTTTCTATCCCTAAAACTTTTTGCATTCTACTCTAATCAACAATATCTTTTGATTGTGTATTTTTGCCATTTTAAAGTTAAAAAATACTAGTTAATGTCAGATAAATATTTAAATGGTATTTCTTCACAATATATTCTTGGTAATCATTGTTTTGTAAAAATGGTATTGTTATACTTTTGTCATCATGTTGTACTTTTCCTTACAGTATTTGTAAATATCTGTGAAAATGTGCTCCAGATATGTTCCTGTAGGTCATTTCATTTGTGTCATCTGTTTCAACCATTTACCGTCTGGGCAATTGAAATACTTACATGTTTTAACTTATGTGAGATCAGGAGTTTTCCCATTTACGTTTTACCAGGCAAAAGCAAGTGGTTTACTCCTGACACTTTGGTCTCTTCCACCTCAACTCAGACCACCTTCATACAAGATCAAAATTCTTGACTACTTGCAGTGTTAAACACCAAGCAGATCAATACAAAAATATATGTACCTTTGAATATGTACATGTATCTACATACAGTATGTATATAGTCTGTTTTTCTGGTGTGGAGAAGAGATATAAGAAAAAAAAAAAACTCGAACTTTCCATTCTGATTGGTAATTTGTTAGCTGTCACTGTTAGCAATGTAAAATCAGGAATGTTTACAGTATAACATTTTTAATAGTGACAAGTAGTACCAGTATGTTAAATCTAACTTTCACAAAAGAACTTTGTTCAAGGATGGTATAAATATGAAATGGGGAGTGTGCTATGCCGTGGTGGTTGAAGGTGATTGCCTTTCAGTCTCTAGGACACATGAGACCCGGGTTGAAACCTAGTGTGTAATTTCCTGCTCCCTTTCTGAATGAGAGGCCTTTCGACAGTAAGCTGTTGACCATGCCAGTGTGGCCATTTGACATGTGCAGTCTGTCCCTTGTTGATTCCACTTGTCTTCCACCAGTATGACTTGCATGTCTTTATGTCACTGGTTGGAAAGTTCAACAGTAACTGGCCAAAGGTCAGTGGTTTACACCCCTGAAATGACTGCTATAGTATAAATGAAAAAGCCTTGAGTGTATGGAATCATGGAACAATCCAATAACTAAAGAAAAAAAAAATAAATATATAAATAAATGGAGAAAGTAGAAATTAGAATTTATCACCTTTGCATGTTTTCAGGATTGATGTTATTGTGTACGTGTTAATTACTTCTCTTCAGATCATGACTGGCACATTGCAGACAGTCAAGAGTGTAGTGAAGAGGGAATCAGCCATTGGGTAAGTGTAGCAGAATTATCCTACACCCTAAAAACAAAAAATTGACCACAAACACACATGATGTGGATGCTTTAGCATATTAGGGCAATATATTTTGATAAGGACAGGTTATTTTATAATTTCAGTGCATTTCATATGTGCCCCTCATTGAACAGTATGTTATGGTCTTCAAAATCTGGAGAATGAGTTTTTCAGATTTCATCTGAAGTTAGACTTCAGTGGTCAGATTTATTGAGGATATGTTCACCAACATGTGAAACCTGTCCTTCTGTTCACTAGGTCCCATGGTTCTGCAACTTATCCTCTGTATTCCCAAGCTCCCAAGGTAGTAAAATGTTCCCTCTCCATTAATCAAGTTCCAAGTCTCCAAAATGTTTGACCAGGGGCCACAGTTGAAAAACTAACCCTGTGTGTTAATAAGGCTCCATGGTTGTAAACCTTGTCTTGTCAGTTCACCAGGTCCCAAAGTTGTAAAACTTGTCCTGTGTGTTCAGCAGGTCCCCATGTTTGTAAAACTTGTCCTGTGTGTTCAGCAGGTCCCCATGTTTGTAAAACTTGTCCTGTGTGTTCAGCAGGTCCCCATGTTTGTAAAACTTGTCCTGTGTGTTCACCAGGCCCCATGGTTGTAAATTTGTCGTGTGTTCACCAGGCCCCATGGTTGTAAAACTTGTCCTGTCTGTTCACCAGGTCTCATGGTTGTAAAACTTGTTCTATCTATTCACAAGGCCCCATGGTATAAAACTTGTCCTGTATGTTAACAAGGTCCCATGGTTATAAAACTTGTCCTGTGTGTTAACAAGGGCCCTTGATTATAAAACTTGTCCTGCCTTTGCACTAGGTTCCAGTATTTAAGAATTATAACTTTCCCTTTCTGTTCACCAGGACCCAAGGTTGTAAAACTTGTCCTGTCTAGTTACCAGGGTTCATGGTTATATAACTTGTTGTGTATGTTCACTTGGCTACAAGGTTGTATAACTTGTCGTGTCTGTTCACCAAGTCCCATGGTTGTAAAACTTGCCCTGTCTGTTCACCAGGTTCCATGGTTGTATTACTTGTCATGCTGTTTATCTGGTCCCAATGTTGTATAAAATATTTCTTGTCTGTTTACAAAGTTACAAGGTTGTAAAACTTCCTGTCCATTAAACATGTCCCACAGTTGTAAGACCTGTCATAGGCTGAGGTTTTGAAAACTGAAAGGTCTCAAATAAGTTTCCCCCTTCTCTTTCTGTTGCTCAATTTTTTGGTTTTTTGTAGTATGTGGTGAATGTAACATGGGCAAGCAATGCTTGGCCACTATCCTAATGCTAGGTGTCAAGTCAAGGAAGCCATGTTGAATAGTAATTTATCTCAAACAATAAATAAGTAAGACAGTTTAAATTTGTTACCCATTTCTTACTGTTTCCTGATCTGATTGATTTTTCACTGTTCTCCATGGTTTGAGCCTTACACTGTTTTTTCTAGTTTGTCATGAAATTGTTACAAGACATGGTTAACTTAAGATAATTTCTGGGTTTTTTTCCTTGGTTTGTGTGTAATATTCTGTTTGCCCTTTACTTGGTTTGTATGCAATGGTTTTTTTGCCCTTTACAAGGTTTGTCTATAATGTTTTGTTTGCTGTTACAGGGATTTTGAGGAGGTATATGATGATGTGGCCATGGCAGAGGATCCAGATCAAGGTGGGGAGGTGGTTCACATCAAATTAGAAGGCTATCTCACCTTGATATACTCTGAGCATTGTATTCAAGGAACTTAATTTATTTATCTATTTATTTATTTATTTGATTGATGTTTTATGCTGTACTAAAGATCATTTCACTTATATGACAGCGGCCAGCATCGTACTCAAAAATATTTCATTTGTACTACAGTGGCCAGCAATATGGTGGGAGGAAAGCCACGGCCATCTGTACTTTTCAAGAGACATAAAGTTCAATTTGTAAACAGTATTGGTGTCAGTTGCCTGCTATTAATGTACTGTATATGTAGGATGGGACTGGTGGGCCAGAGTCAGCATCTGAGGGAACCACAACACCTTGCCAGTAACCTAGCAGACCTCCTGGGGCCTGATTTACAAAGATGGTGTAACTTCCATCAAATGTAACTGTCATAACATCACATGCTATAGAGATACATCACCATGGTAGTTACGTTTGATTTAGTGTTACATCTTCTTTGTAAAATGAACCCCTGGCTTCAAGCTGATGTTGAACCAACAGGCACTAATTTGAACAGTTTGATAATCACATGTATATCACCAATCAATATGTCTGCCTTGTGGACAAACTACAAAAACTGAAAGCCATGTTTGCATAAGCAAAACGAAAAGGTGTGACTAAACATGTCATCACTTCATCTGAATGATAGTGTGCTGCTTGGTGACTGGGTGAATTAATTTATCGCCTGGCAAGTTCGTTCCTCTAGTTGAGTAGTAGTGGTCCGAAAATGGCCTTTAGAACCTGAAACTACTCCTATCAGTGCTATTGGGAAGGCTAGTGTAACGTCTCAACACATGACAGTTTATTACTGATTTTCCAAAAATGACTGTAATAAGAACCTGATAAGATACTGTAGATGTAGATTTGAGATATTTTTTACCAGAGAGGATACATTATCTTTCAAAGAGACAAGTAAAATATTATATAAAGATGGTGTTAAAACAAGCTATGATCATCAGTAACTTTTTGTTGTTGGTCATAAGTCAGTTGAATTTTCTTCTTTTTCAGACATCTATGAAGATACCATGTAGGATGGTGTGAGAAGAAAAAAAGTTTGCAAAAACTGGTTCCATATTGACACGATGTTTTTATTCTCCAAACCAGTTTCGCTTGTGACAAAATCTCCGAACATGATTGGTCTGTCATGGACAAATCAGTGATCATTTAGAAATGCCAACATCTGTCTGTCACCTTGATAAGTTCATTTCAGACACACTGTTTCATCTCATTTCAGAAACCAGTGAGCTGTGTGCTTTTGAAAACCATATACAATTACTGAACACCTGATCAAGTATGCACATTTATTCGTATCTGGAAACTTTCTAAATGTATTAACTTCCTACATGTATTTAAATGACGACTACAAAGGTTTGAGCTTCTGTCAGTGACAGTGGATCCATATGTAATGTTATTCCATGCAAAGTGTTTATTTTTCTGCTATTGTGCTTATTTTCCTATGTCAATCCTTTTTATTATGTATATAATCTCCTCTATTTCCATTTGTTTTTGTTTGATACTTTTGAGTTGTTTTGTTCAATTTTGAATGGATATCTTTCCCTATTTCAGCAATTGTTTTGTATATTAGGATATTAAAATTCATCAGGAGCCTCCGTGGCTCAGTCGGTTAGCGCACTATCGCAGCACAAGAACCCAAAACCTCCCACCAATGCGGTTGCTGTGAGTCCAAGACCAGCTCATGCTGGCTTCCTCTCCGGCCATACGTGGGAAGGTCTGCCAGCAACCTGCAGATAGTCGTAAGTTTCCTCTCACCATAATGCTGGCCGCCGTCGTATAAGTGAAATATTCTTGAGTATGGCGTAAAACACCAATCAAATAAATAAATAAATTAAAATTCATAAAATAAATAACCGTTAAAAATTTATTGTTAAAAATTTTCATACATTTACATGAGAACTCTGTGAAGTGTCAGTTACTTGTGTTGCAATAAAACCAGTCTATAAGCATTATATTTGGGCTGTCACATGTAAGTGACACATGTAACAGTCCTGGACTGTTTGGCGTGGGAAGTCCTGGATGGCTTAAAGCTTAGCCTGGGAAGTTCTGGGCAGCTTAAAACTTGCCCTGGGAAGTCCTGGATGGTGCAAAGGTTGACCTGGGTAGTCCTGGACTGCTTAAAACTTGTCCTAGGAAAGCTTGGACTCTTTAAAGCTTGGCCCAGAGAGTTTTGGACAGGTTGAAAGCTTGGCCTGGGAAGTCCTGGACTGTGCATAGATTGGCAAGGACCTTTTACAGATTATTATGTTCAAGCATGTCAGATTGCATGTGAAGTGCTTGTATTGAGGCTTGTATATGCTTTGTTCCTGGTGAGGTGCATGAGTTAAGGCCAGGCTGAAGTGTTGAGGTTAAGTATTGTGTCTGTGTTGTGCCTTGTGAGGTGTAATAGTGAAAGCCAGACCGAAATATCTTGAGATTAAGTCTAGTATCTGTTTTGCTCCTGGTGAGTTGCATGGGTTGAGACCAATCTGAAGTTTTGGGGTTAAGTCATGTATCTGTTTTGTGCCTTATGAGGTGTAATAGTGAAGACCAGGGACTGTTTGGCCTCTGCTGCTATCATGTTAGTGGACAGTGTCCACTCCTATTAAATCACATGTGTGCATGCACTTTATAAAGCACATGTGAACAAAATTTATTTTAATAGTTTTGTCATTATTAAATGTTTGTGTTATTTAGAATTATAGCCTTTTTAATTATGGGACAGTTTTAAAATTTTTTTTATACATTTCTAGATGATTACTAGAATGACAAAAATAAGTCAGAAGCATTGGATAAAAGGATATACTTGCATAGTTATGAAATTAAAATATCACAAGGAATTGATTTTGTATTTTTCTGAGAAGTGAGTAATTCTTGAAATACAACTTATTTGGTTAGAACAAAAGCAAGGATTTGATCGGCAGAAATTTTTGTTATGTCTGAAACATGTTTTTATAGGAGTTCACCTATTTTTGATATGGCATTTTGCTATTTTTGAAAGAATTTGTATATATGAGGTTTGATGTCAAACCTCATACTTGTATTGTGTGTAATTATGTTGGTGTGTTTGTGATATAAAGAAGTACAGAGATGGTCATATGCTGCAAATACAGTGTCAGAAATTATTTTCAACAAACTTTGAAATGAAATGCTCATTTAAAAAAGAAAGGTAACCTTTAGTGCATAGCTCAGGAGGGAAGACTTGGAATATTGTAATAATCCCACTGATGTCTGCGTGTCCATTGTTGTGGCAAGACATATTCTCACTGACTTTAATAAATTGCAGAGTCATCGTTGTATCATTGTGACACTCTGGCATTACCATGGATGTGACTTCCATTTATTATTCTGACCGCCACTGTTGCAGATATGGTGGTCCCCATCACCATCAAGACTTGTAGCTTGTGGTCAATTTTTTAACAGTGGAACCACTTATGAAAGATACATCTTTGGCTTGGATTTCCTCATGGTAGCTGAGAAACAGATCCAACAAAACCCATGGTACAGTGCTGGCAAGAAATGCCATGTCATTGTCCCCCCATAAACATCAGAGACATCTAATGAGCATGGACATGTGAATTATTCTCCGATCAAAGCCCTCCCATTTACTTGAAACTGTCCACTCTGTTCTGAGTTCCTTCAATATTTTTTCCATGACAAATTGCTGCTGTAGTAAATTCTGTCTGTCTGTAAAGCAGTGCAGACTCAGCTAAGTAAGCAGAAATGCAACAAGCCACACATAGACCTGTGAATTCAACCGACATAATAAGCTAATCCAATGATGATAAACCGTAAATGACCTAAAATTTCATCTGTGACAAGGTTACTTAATTTTTTCTGATTCTGAAATTTTTATTGATTTTTGAAAGACGTCCTGAGGTTTGTTTGGAAGGTAGGAGGATATCCTACTGGAAAAGTGCAAGTCTTAATCAACAACAATTACAACATTTTCTGATATTTATTTGCCTGGAAGAAAATTGACATTTGCAGAGGTTATTAGTATATGCAAGAAAATAGGATTTTTGAGTACTGTGCCAAAACACCATTGAGACCATAATTTTGATGTTTAAGCTAAAAGTGTAAGGCTAATACATTTTTGAGGCAAATATTGGAGACTAAATTTATTATCTCAGCTGTTGCTGATTCCACAAACCATTTCTGACTTAAGTAAAAAATTAAACTTTCATTAAAATGCTTAAGTTTTGGTACCTGCACTTCAAGTTGAAAAGCTTCCATGACTAAGCCACTCATATTCGTGATTCTGAGAATTTCACTGCTTTTAGAAAGATGTTTCGAGGTTAATCTGGAAGGTATGACCATATCATACTAAAAAAAAATGTAAATTTTAACACCAAAAGTATGTGTTTGTCACCTTAATGTGCCTCAAAAAATGCATTTTATGGGCAAAATTTTAGGTCATTTACAAAGTTTGGCTGAAGTCAAAAATGGAGAATTGTCACTCATCCCTACATCCCTACATCCCTCAATAGTTGCTTGTCTCTGCTACATCTTGCTTATGATATTTTTCTTTCTTCTAATTCTCAGAGTATAGGTATTATCAGTTTAAGTTTGCCCTGTGAGGGTTGTTTTGCAGAATTTCATTGCATTCATGGTTTCCATGGCAACAGATTTTACAGAAGGTTCAGAAATTTTGTTAGTTTTAGATTCTTTCTCATAATTTTGAGAGATGGAAGAAACTGCATACAGTAAAACAAATACTGTCAAAAGCTTGTTATTTTTACACTGCACATGTAAATGTATTAATGATTTTAGATGTATAGGGGTTGAGGTCTAATAAAGTAGGCGATTTTAATCTTGTGGAACCTGTGGTTTGTTTCGTGCATACCTTGTCAATGTGAAACTTCCACATGAAATCATTTGGTGATAATTCAGTGCTGTAAATAATTATTCTCAACACCGCCCTGTTACACATGATTGAACTAGTTGCATGTACCTTCGCAATCACACAGTTGCATGTAAGTTGAGTAAAAGTAATACAATTTTGGGAATGTATTATTTTGTGTATATAGTTAGGACAATAATTTTTTGGGCAAATATAAAGCTGTATTTTGATCATTTTGTAACATATATTACCATTCTTGATATATTTTTTTGGAGTAAATATCTATATTATAAGCAGAAAAAAAAATATTTGACTTTGATTTTTCGTGATAGCTGTTCAATGAATATGAGGTTTATGATTATTTCTTCATGTAAATCCCATCATGAATACAAACGCAGGAATAAATGGTGTCTTTTTAACAGAATCTGATAATCATCCGAGCATCCAGCACTGCTGTGAACTTATTCATTCACCTCTTCAGATTTTATTTGTAGATTTCCATTTTTGGTTAGTATTAGTGGTGTAATCTGAATATGGCTGAACAGTTCAAACAAGAACTCAGTGTGTTTTCACATGGGCACACTACCAGGTTGTTAATGAAAACATGTCCTGATGCTGTCGAACATATGTTATGGAGCTGGGCCCGAAATAGGGCTCTGTTGCCATCAGTTTGAAGGTGTATTATCTGTTTGTTGATAGAGCTAGAGTTGTCCAACAGTCAAATCACACAGCTGTGTACTGTAATATTACCTCCAGGCCAAATCCGTGGACATGGTGAAGGGGCTTCTGCATTGTTCCAGTTACAGGTGCTACAGTTCTTGATCATGTGTGGCATCAAGTGTCACAACTCAAATGATGAAATGATGAACAGAGTCTTCACATTTGACTACAAAAAATGAGATCTTATTACATTTATAAATTAATAGAGCTGAAAAGTATTAAGAATTACTGAAAGTGACTGATGTATATTTTGTAATGTTAACTACAGAAATTAAAATTGTTGACAAAATCAAGGGCTGTGTTTTTTATTTACTGATGTTTATTTGTTTGCTTATTTGAGGTTTAAACATTATTTTCACCATGTTTTGGTTGTTTCAGTCTCATTGACTGAGACATAGCCCTGGTTGACCCAACAACAGCAGATCCATAACCTGTACTTGTACCAGCTGGACCAAAGCAAAGTTGTTTTGGATGTTATGTGGCTTTTTTTAGCTTGTCTGAACAAAGTACATGTAGGCCTACATGTGGGCCCAATAACAACTGAATAAATGTTAAGGATTGCATCTTAAGTAATAGTACTGGTCGTACGTGGAAAGTTCCGCCAGCAATCTGCAGATGGTCACGAGGTCCCAGGCTCTGCACGGTTTCCTCATACCATAATGCTGACCGTTGTTGTATAAGTGAAATATTCTTGACTACAGGTACGGCATAAAACACCAAGCAAATAAATAAATAAATAGCACTGCATGTATTGAGGGAGGTGTTGCATCGTTAATGCCCTCAATGCATGATAATTGCAGTAAATCGCAGAATTCATGGCATAGCCTCTTGGAGCTGCCTCAGTGGCCTAGTGGTTAGAGCATCCGCCTTGGAGTCGGGACATCCGGGATCAATCGGCAGTTCTTCTGCGTAATGTTCCAGAGGCGGCAGCACTTTGGCAACATGGAGTCGTTGTACTCGAAACATTGTATGTATATATTCCAAGGACTCGTCGTCATATGACTGAAAAGTTTTCAGTGAAAGTATGATGTAAAACCTAAGCATACATGCATGCACACAGAAACACACACATAAAGCCTTGCGTATCGGAATTGTTGATCGAAAAGTAAATGTTACGGGTGGTGTCAGAGGAAGTACTGGATGTATTGAACTAAGGTTGTACACACATGTAAAGCACAGTAACAAGACAGGGATGTTCGTTCCACTGTAGATGCATATTAATTTCCCTAAATCCATGATTCCCTCTCTTTGCTGTATCACAAGTCATGTCCACATAAATGTTTCAGTACTTCATGTATTGGGCTAGCAGGTGTCTGCTACCAGATGACTGTCTCAAAAATAGCGAAGGAAATTAATTTTATTCAAGAATTGTTCCGCATCGTCAAAATGTAGATCAATATACTGGTGTCAAATTTCAAAAATAAAGCACCATTAAAGTGTAAGTTTGTGTTTTATCGTGACAGTTATGAGCAAAACCTGCAGGAATGTGTTTATACACCCCCACCCCAACCCCACCCCGATGGCTCACAGGTTGTTTGATTAAGGATGTGGATTTTGTTAGCATGTATACCGATATATGAGCTCCACAAGACCTGTTTGAGTAGACGTACAGTTTAAACAGATACATGTCAGCAGCTGGCAACATTTATCAGCCGGTAATCCCTCTCTCAGTGATTTAATCCACCTGATCAGGAGGAACTAGTTAAGAAACCACAACCTCCTTGGTTCACAATTTTTACATTTTGTCCAATTTAATCTATTTAGAATTCGAATTTGGATTTTACCTAATTTAAGTGAGAGAAAAGGTAAGAAAATGGAAAATCAAAATTGTGAACTAAAACTATTATGGCCAAATTTCACGATTGATTGTTTGGGAATTTATTTGTTTGATGTGGCTTTTTTGTGGGCGAGTGGGTGTAAAATATATTTCATATCTCAAACATCATGTCGTCCAGCACTTCTTGTGTTAGCCTGTATAGGGGCCTGCATGTATATATATTTTGTATGAATGATTTGGGTAATGTAGTTTAACGTATAATATGACATAACGCTATCATATTCCAGAATATTTCACATGTTAAATCAGACGGATACGGTACCGGTAATCATAATATTATTGTTGATTTACGTGATTTAAACTGTTTAACTGATTCCCTGACACGTCTTATGTTAAAAAGCTGGCTAACTCTGACCCGGTTCTCAAATGTTTGCACGTGGAGCCACACCCCAAAAAGCACGTGGCCAGTAAAGAATTCCCAGAATCCCTTGTAACCAGGTAAACCGAAATGGCGGGACTGGAGTCCCAGGTGAACGACAAACCGAAACCGCATACGATTATTACCTTGTCTCGTAACTTTCTGCTCCCTTTCATCTTTCTTGTCGTGTCATGGAAGGCGGGTGGATGCTGGGGTAGTACACATAGTGCAGGAAAGGAGGGACAGATCGCAGATGATGTAAAGTTGACGGAATCGCCAATGGGCTTGCTGTCATCGAATATTGTCAGGCGGGCTTCACTGTCCTTCGAACGACACGACTCGTTTGTGGAGTTCTACACAGGACTTAGTGCCGCAGATGTGGACAAACAAATCGTGCAGACACGCTACAGCCAAGTTGTTGACAAACTCAAGCTCTACAGACGCAGAGAAATAGCTCAGGTAAAGTTTTAACTCTTAACATACCCTTGGTCTTGGATGTCTACATTATGCTGTGGAAAAGAAGAATACATCGAGGAAGACATAGGCTGGCCAGTAGAGTGCCACTATCCAATTAATTTTTATGAAAGTTTTGACCCAAAATACCTAACATTCGGCCAATAAATTATAATTACATACCGGTATTCAAATAAACGTGTAAAATAATTATAAATCATTTAGTATTTATTTTAGAAATGATGTGATTGACAAAGTTGTAAACATTAGAATCAGACAGACTTGGTAGGCAGTTAGCTCCACGAGTGAAGCTGATAGATTTAACAGTATACTACCGTACCAAGCTGCTAGACCACGTCAGGGCATTGTTAGGCCAGTTGTGCCACATTCCTGCTGCTAGGTTGGCAGTATGAGTAGGCCTATCGTTATTTGTTATTTTATGCAGAAGTATTTGAATTATGGTTTATGCACTGGAAAGAGAAGAATTCATGCTTGTGTATTATGGTACATAGTAAATAAAACTTGCAAAATACTTTATACAAGTCAGTATTTATTTTAGAAGTGATAAAGGTACAAAATTACAGACAAACACTATGACTGTTAGAATGATCTGACTGGTAGTAGGAGTATAATTAGTTTAAAATGTGCAAAAATATGTGAATTATGGAGTACCAATGTGCCTTTTATTCTTCTTATTTAAAGCCTTTAAAATATTTCCAAATTGAGGTTTGAAAATTAGTTTTAAAGCTGTAAAAGGTATTTTTAAAGATTGAGAAATCATTTTCTCCCAGAAAGAAAGTGGGAAGAAAATAAAAATATGCCTCTTACATACTGAGCTTAGGTCAAGCATAGGACTATTGTACTTTTAAGTTAGAATGAATGAATGATTATGGCTTATTGCCATGTCAGTCATATCGTGGCGTTTTTCAAGTAAGAAATGTGTAATGAAGGAATTCCTTATCACATTATTAATCCCTAATTATGCCAAGAAAGTGCATACTTCTATAAATTCAAAAGCACTGCCATATTAACAGTTTTAACCAATCAGATTTAAGCCATGTCACTAATCTGAGGAGACTTGTTTTCGATGTCATATCAGCTGCATGCTAGGCCTTTTGTGAGATAAACTGAAGAGATTAGGTATGACTGAGGTGACAATATGTTTCTAATTTCTGTAATAAATTAATTGGCACACACCATATATGCTCTCAATATTATGGCCACTGTCATGAGTGTGAGTTACATGTACATGGTAAGTCCATCTCCTGCTGGCTTCCATTCTGGCCGGTCTGTGAGAAGGTCTGCCAGCAACTTCAGGATTTCATCCTACCATTGTATAAGTGGAATATTCTTGACCATGGAAATAAAACACTAACTGGTTAAATAGATGAAATCATTCATCTTGAGAACCCCTGTACAAGCATGAGCATGAGATCAAGGGCACCACTTCTGCAGTGTTCCGTAACTAATTTGTCCAACTGACCAAGTGTCTTCTTGGGAATCCTCGACAAGCAGGTATAAAAGTTGGAAATATTAGGATAGATTTTAGCTCGGAGTGGTATTTATTAATGTCAGTTTGTGTGTTTCATAAGTATTTTGTTGCAGTTGGAAGATCTACATCGAGATGGCCCTGTAAGTGTTACTGACAGACTTTACTCTGCTTTGAACCATGGCAGGCTGCCTGCTGCAGGTAACATGTGCACAGAAGTATGTATAAGTGGTGAACCAATATATACTTTCACACAAGTATAACAACACACACGAAACTCCAAAACAGAAAAGTTAGCAAATGGTGATATATTTATATATTCTTTATTTTTGTGAAATGTTAAATTTATCCAGGTTCATATTTCTAATAATGGCTGCTCAACGTGAGCCAAAATATAAAGCATCCAATGCTAACTTCTGTAGGGCTACAGTTGATTTTTTTTTCAGAGAGTGCACCCAACTCCCTACTTTCTGCTCAGTAATTAGACATGTATCACATAGCAGTACACAGCTTTATTTTAATAGCACAATGGCGTGTACAGCTTTGTAACAACAATAATGTTCAAACAGCCTTTAAGCTTTAGAGTGATACTAGGTACATGCACCATTTGGTTGAAAATTTAACCCATTTTTGGTTCAGATATCGTCAGTTTTGGAAGTGCCACTGGGGTGAAGTCCTACTGGATGGAAATTAGAAGGGAGATCAATCCTTCTGGAAGCTTCCTGGAAATCGGCGATTGTGTTACAGCATTCCAAATAGCTGCAGATCACCCAAACATTACAGTGATTGCTATAGTCACGTCAGGTACCTGTCAGAAGTTTCATTTCATGGTGGAGGGTTTAGCAGGCTAGTGCAGCACAGTGACCCAGGAGCCTCTGACCAGTCATTGAATAAACAGCTAGCAAACATCCAAAAAGATGAATGGAAGAATTTTGTACTCAGACAATTTTGCTGGTTTTCTTGACTAAAGAAAGCCAGAAAGACCCATATATCCCATTTACATGGATTTCACTTTTTCAGTATCAGTTTCTTTCTAACAGACATGGTTATAGGCCCTTGAATGAATACTGGTTGAGATGGACAATTTCTATTTTGCATGGCACCAAAAATGGATCAAAAAGTATTTTTGATTATTCATTGAGGCCCATAAATGTTATGAAATATTACTTTTAGTGCCAAAAGTTGTGTGTTACTAGTAGGATATCATTCTAAAATTAAGAATACCTTTCCAAGATTAAACCACGAGTCATTAAGGTTCTTAACACATAGCGATTGCTGCCTCTGGCTGGTCTCCTCTGATAAATCTGACCAGCTTTATATATATGAAATATTCCTGAGTCCTTCACAGAAGTAAATTATATTGCTCTGTTGGGTGAGATACATTCATTTTAATTGATAAATTTTGAACTGTACTAATTTGCTGATTTGCATTTTAGTTGTTATTTTTTGTATTGACTTTCAGACACGAATGTTCCATTTTGCCTGGACAACGCTGACAGTGGAGGGATGAACAACTTCAATCTGGGTTTTGTTGATCTTGGAGACTTGGAGGACATAGTAGAGCAGCTATACTCTAACCCACAGGTGAACTAATTCATTGTTTGGAAAATTTTCATTTCAGAACATCAATCTGATTGCAGATGCAATAAGTACATTTATAAGTATTCAGTGATCAAAGACTTTAGAAATGGTACTTGTTGCTGCTTGCTTAGTGCTCAGCACTGAGAGGTTAAAGCAAGGAAACAGGACTAGTTGGCTGGGTGTCCGTATAATGTGACTGGGTGGGTTGTCATGTCTGGTGTCTTCAGCATGATGTTCTTGTGACAGTAGCACGTTGGCTGCATGGACTTGCCCTGCCACAAGAAGAAACAGTATATGTGTATACACTGTTCATACTAAGGACTCCTCCTTGTCATATGACATATTGTTAAGTATGACACAAAACTCATACAGATATACATCCATGCATACACACAGTATTCATTGAAGTTTCACCGTAAATACAGTTACCTTGGCCCTTGCCAAAGCCTGCCGAATTTGACACTGTTCATGCACTTGCCAGTAACGTACATACAGTATTCAGTGAAGTTTCGCCGAAAATATAATTACCTTGCCACAAAACTTTAGGTTCTCTTTATAAAATGGGCCCTTAGTTGTCTGCATGACAGGAGGATAATAAGAACAAATTTTGTAGGTGCACAGGTGCACTCTTTGTGTACACTGGCATAAAAACATTTAACTTTGAACACTGCATGATGTGAGTGATATTGAGCCCAGAACATACATACAATCTATCCTGAGTATACTAAATGAAAAGATAAGAAGTAAGTGTGTGAAAGAGGATGGTAATAATACAGGGTTTAATTTAAATGTTTGTCAGTAACCTAACTTGCCTTGTAAAAGTGAAAAATACTTCAGTGTGGATTTGAATAAATGTAAGTGAAATAAATACATAAATGTATGTACCTCAATGTGTAATAAATTGTTAAGGAACATACATTAGGACTAAATCAAACTTCTCCTAATGTTATAATTGAGGGTAATCAAGTAAGTTTGGCCAGCACACATAATATTACCAGTTGAAATGGTCATTGAACTCCAGCTCTGACAGATGCGGGAGTGAAAATCTCAGTGTCACTTGTGGGAAGTTATTTGCAATGACCCGTGGTTTACTCCAGGTGCACTGTTTTTTTCCACCTATGAATATGGCTGATAATATATAACTGAAATATTATACAAGTCCAGACACCAAATAAATGGCTCTTGTTATTTTTAGGTGATGTTTGGGACAGTTTTCCTAAGTAATCTGACTCAGCTGGCTGATGGTCTCTTGCCTCATGAGCTAGAGGAAATAGTGGCTAGAGTTGTCTCCCTTGCTCCCCATACGCTGGTCATGAACAGTCACTTAGGAGATATGGTAATATGCAACAAAAGTAAGATGCAGTCATTGCTGAGTAGCACAGCTCTCAGCTGGCAGGCCTGATCATTTGTTTAGTTGGATGTTTTCCCAGATCATCTTACACTCTAAGCATTCAAGATTGTTAACCTGGAACACCCTGTTCTCATCTTGTTAAAGTTGAACATCACAGCAACTTTTCTTAAGTCTGAAATAATTGGACTTCCATCACCTTGTTGTCATTAAATTCAAGAGTATGTAAGTTTACAGTTGAAACTGTTCTTCCACCAAGGCCTTCACTTTACAAGCGTAAATATAGCACCCCATTATATATATAAATGATACATTGCTCAGGATGAACATAACATACATGTACATGTTAACTGAGCTCATTTACAGTTCTGAACATATAACATTATTAAGTCAGAACTTACAACAAAAATGAAATTACAAGGACCATATTTCTGCCCACCTCACAACAGTCTCAACTAGCAGGTGAGACAGGGTAGTAGGAGACCACCCACTAATATTGACACCTGTCTGTCCCTTCTGCAGTATAGCATTAAGCTGATATGGTTTTACACTGTATTTGAGACTATTTGACATATAAAAAAGCAGTCTTGTTAATGAATAGAGAAAAAAAGGAAAGAAGAGCTCTTAACAGGTGGTGCTGGTCTGCCAGGAAGATCCATTACACTCAGCTACAGTTTTTGAATCGGAATGATGTTTTCTCTTTTGGTATGAACATTAGCATAAAGTATGTACTGTGAAATAGCTCCATATAGTAAATTCATTGGTAATCATCAGATGTTGTGACCAGTCAGCTTCTGAGAAGTATTCTGCATTGTTTTGTTCTATGTATGCATATATTTTTTGTTATTTTATTTTTTTAAATAAATGACCTGAAAATATGTATCTAAGACCGATGGAGCCTAAGGAAGCCGGCAGAATATGCAACTTAGCTGTGGGCTAAATTTTAGTTCATTTACCTTATTTTATTTCATTTTTTCATGTCTACATCTCATTCAAAAAGAATGTTTTTGTTTAGGTGAATTACTTCACATCCCAGTGGGCGAATCTGAAGGCTTTGCTACAGAAATCCTCTGAACTTGCCGGGCTGGAGTGTGTTATAGATGCTCCATACAGCGGTGCTGTGTGGAAGAACAACGGAACTGTGTACAAAGTCCGAGTAACGCAAGGAGCACGAGATTTACCTGCTCCTGTTTGTAATGCCCTCACCAACCAATCAGATGTAAGGAAAATGTGTGAGCTAATTGTAGATCTTTCCTTATTATGCACTGTAGGTGATTTCACAAACAAATAGATTTTTTACTTTTTGACAGGATAAAGTTGAACTATGGTCTGTACATTTCAAATTGTGAAAAAATTTTACAAATTTAGATGTATATTTTTAAGTAATAGTAAGATACACCCCTAAGAACTAAAATTGACTGTGAAACTACATTTTAAATCTTGATTTATATCAATATGGCTTACTGGAATTTGTTTACAGTGTGTTCTGTTGTACATCGATTCATCTATGTAGTACATTTCAGTGCGTGCTGCTGTACAACAACGATGCCTCCAGAGCAGTTATCCAATCAGCAGATGGGAAGGCTTTTCCATTCTCTCTGAATTACAGCACAGTTGCATTGGATGTTCTCTTAAAACTAAGTGAGCCATGTTTAGATGGAAATACCCAAATGGCATAATGGCAAATAAACCAAAGAAAGTTTCTTATTTTTTCTCAGATGTTGAATACAGTGTTAACAATTAGATAAATCAGTTGAATAACACACCTGTCAAAAAGGTTAAAGTGTGTGTTAGTCACTGACCAAGGCCTGTACAAACAACAGTCCTTGCCTTGAAATCATTGAATTTTGTTAAAATTTTTAAAACCCTAAAAGTCCTTGAAAAAGAGTTCTTCAGGGGATATGGTAAGTCCTGGGAAGTATTTGAGTGTTCAGTGTTAAGTATGATAATCATGTTGCAGTGTGTTTGAAATAGATAGATTCATAATCTACCAAATGAATTACCAACATAGTATCCAACTGATCTCCTCCACATAAAGGCTTAATTACACTTAACCTATAATGGCCCTTAGAAGTGATGGAAACAGAGAAAATGAGATCCTCAAAAGTCTATGAAAAACTTTCCATTCATTGGTGGGAGCCCAGATGAGAGTCAAGTAGTCAAGGGAGGGACAGCATTAGGTTGCTGGCTTATTGTGATATTGCTCCATCGATTACATGCACATAGCTAGTTATGAATGATTTTTTGATAAGTTTTCAAAACATAGCATACAAGCTTTCCAAACCTTCTGGCTGTATGGCTATGTTTTATCAAGTTGGTGTACGGTAGGAATATAAACAATGAGCACAAAATGATCACAAAATGATGTATTTTTAATGTCATATTACACCTAAAGTAAACTGATCCAAAATGAACATGGTCCACGGTCATAGTCCAAAGTTGGCATAAAGAATGGTGTAAAATGTAAAAGTTCACATTTCTTTACCCATGAATGATTCAGTAAAAGCAATTTTGCTTTTAAGCTTATGATAGATGTATGTGTATGATATCCATGGTGTTTTCTCCTTCATTCACAGATCCTGTGCTTCACACCAAAGAGAAGCTTTTCTGCCTGATGTTAGGATTGCCTCAGTCCCTAGAGTTGAATGGACTGGTTCACCAACTTTCCATTTCTGGGGGCAGTCTGACTTTGTCACATCCAAGAGTAAGTACCAGTGTTTAGCCTGAAATATCATGTGATACATGAATTATTCTATTTCTGATATGGAAATGAGCTCTTATTCCACTAGTTTACCAGTCTTGGTGGGAACCTCATGTGGATGAAGCATTTTACTCTTTATTGAAAATAATTTTAGTTTCAGTTTCACACTTTTTGCCTCAGCCCTGATGAGTGAAATGAAGAGTCTTAAAGAGCTACTTCAGTGTCTAAACCTCTGAATCTGGAAAGGGGTGAAATGATAAAGATTGACACAGTCTGAATGGCTCACCTTAATGGAAATTAAAGCTGATATTGTACATTTCAGCAGAGAATATGGAAACAGAATTTTTTGTCCTTCTTGCTTTACCTGGTGAGACTTCATGTATGAGCATATTGATCACCAATCGCAGACGTATATCCACATATGACGCTGCACTTTCAAACACTCTTGATGTCATCCCAGCAAAAACACCTTACTCAACTTCACATCTGCCTGATTCAGTGTCATACAAGGACTATTATCACATCACACCAGGAAAATTTTACGAACACTGCAGCAGATTTTGTTTTTTGAGCAACCTTCAGTTATAAGAGGGCAGTAGTGTTACTCATTGAAAATCCTTTTAAATCATGTTATTAGCTTTGTTCCACAATTAAAAATGAAGAGTAATTTGTAATTAAGGTCTACCCTCACATATATATACATTTTGGTGTTTATTTCAGACAGAACGTTATACCCGAGAAGTGGCAGGGCTGACCAGCAAGGCTTCACCTACGCATGTACAGATGTTTGTGTCCAAAGGAGAGAAAAGTTTGTGGAAGGGGAGTGTGGACACTGAAGATTTGTCAGGTAAAAAGTCTGTGAGGAGTCCTGATGGAAATGATGAGGAAGACCTATGGCAAAGAGAGGATGACAACCACATCGACACTGAGCTTGACAAGGATAGGGTATGGTCTGACAGGATTGACAGCTTGTGGGCACGAGAAGGGAGAGTTAAAACACCAACCAAAGGACAAGGGGCTGGGTTAAAGGAGGAGCCTGATGTCTATCAAAAGTTGCGACAGGAAGAGGAGGAGCCTGGAATGACCAGAGATGAGCACGAATTGCAACAGGCTATTGGGTTTCTGTATGGGGAACCTGATTCCAAACAGACAGAGCCCAAGAGAAGGACAGACAGAAGAATTGATACAGCTGCTGGTCATACTCTGGCAGTGTCCACAAGAACTGATCCTTCATTTCAAAGTTTTAAAGCTGTAGACAAGACTCATGGCCAAGAGCTGAAAGATCAGAATATTAAATTGCAAAATCAAGAGCAGCTGGTGTTTCAGTTCACTCGACATGATCCTCATTTGCCAGTCAGGATGCATGAACCACAAGATGCAGCTAGGAGACATGAACTGCAAGAGGCAGCTAGAAGACATGAACCACAAGAGGCAGCTATAAAGCATGGACCACAACACTCAGCTGGCAGGCATAAAGCACAACAGGCAGCTGGCAAGCATGAACCGCAAGAAGAAGCTTGGAGGCATGAACCACAAGAGGCAGCTGAAAGACATGAACTGGAGGAGGCAGCTGGGAGACAAGAACCGCGATCAGGAGCAGCTAGTAGTCCTGTACCACAAGAGATAATCAGTCCACATGAAGCAGCTCCAATTTTGGATCAACCTGCAGAACAAAAATTACACATAGATAGACAGATGAAGGAAGATGTGAGAAGAGAAGCAAAGCATAAGGATGATAGGTTGAATTTTGAAAAAGCATCAGTTAACATTTCACCAAGACATGCTCCAAGGTCTAAGAAGCACAGGGTACGTGGGAAAAAGTTCAATCAGCCAGTGGCAGCACAAGGAACAAAAGCGGGCCAGGTAGGTGTAGGACTGTATAAGGCTGCCTTGGCCTTGAAAAAGATTTTGAAGGAATTCTTGCTAAAAAAACAAACTAAGGAGGTAAAATGTACACTTAGCAGTGATCACTCAATCAAAATTTTTTACCTGTTTCTTTCTGGTACTGTACTAAGGAATATTTTAGTGGGGCCAGCATGGAAAATTTCATGTACAGGTACACTGTTTGTTTTGAACATCTTTCATTTTATGACACAGAACAAAAGTAAGCATAAGACTTATAGTATTGCCCCCATAACTTGCGGACATAATACAATGAAACAGTTTATAATAACATTAATTTAACCAGTGGATAGTTGATGTTATATTGAATTGTAGGGGAGTCAGAGTGTATTAGCCATCACAAAAATAATGAAGTGCAAACATTTACAATAGGTTATTAAATAAGTTCATTCATATGAAAGAGATAAGATGACAAAACATTTTGTGTACATTCTTTGTCGTAGAACTAGGTGTAACTGGTGAAAACTAGATATTACACAAATGGCTTGGTTTCTGTAATCTACAAACACTCAAAACTATTGTGTCATTAATTTTAATAGTGGCATCTCGTAATAACAATGAGGTGTTGATCTCTCCATGGTATCTACATGGTTTTATTGTGTCCATCAGCACCTGCTTATAACATGCATCAAAATTATTGGCAGACTCATCAAGTTTACAACATGGAATGCAGTGTTATCTGAGATGTGGTTAAGAAATACACCACCATTTAATGGACTACACCCATTTCGGAGTTGGCAGAGGAATATAATTGAACGTCTCTCTCCAATATAATACCATTCTTGAGGCTGGCATTTTCTAAAGTGATTTTTTATCTTACAACTAAATGTATTTGTGTCTTGAATTGACTTTTTGTCATTAGATAACTTATTCCAGTCAACCTTTGTTGAAAAATGACTTTTTTCTGTCCTACAAGAGAGGGTTGTTAGCTGCTGTGAGTTCCTAAAAAGGATATGGGGTAGGCAGGGAATTTGATTACTTACTACTTTGTGGAGATTAGAAAGGTGTATCTTAAAACAAATTTGAAGTTCGAATAGTCCAGATTCTTCTTATAACAACTCAGGAGATGTATTAGAAGTTTATTATGTATTAGAAGTATTAGATGTATTAGAAGTTTCCATTTATGGTTTGAATTGCATCCTTCTGAATTTTTTTCCAGTTGCATTACATCAGTTTCTGTCAAGTTGTCCCAGACAACATCAGCATACTCTATGCTTGGATGTATGAAACTTTTATATGTAATATCAAGACATTTTCTATTCAATATATACTAATGTCCTCTAAGAAGAGGACTTTAGTGCAGTGGTAAGCAACTGGTCGCTAGGATCCTTTCATGTTCCCTGGTTATTTAATGTTACACCTAGATGTTTATGTTCTCTACATAACTCAGTGATTGAACTACCAAAAACCAACATACTGTTTGTTGTTTCACTTATAAAAATCCTACAAAAAAATCCAGTCAGCTAAGAAATAACAAAGCCAAAACAATTTACTTGAGGAATGAAAACAGGACCATATTGCCCATACAGTGCTTATACTTTGGCATTGCTTTGAAGGAAACAGGTTGACAACTATCAGTGTGAGAATTTGTTATAAATTGTCAGTCTATGTAATCTTAGATGATACACTTGCCATATTGGATACAATTTCTCCCATGGATACAGTTGCTCTTATTGGATATATTCGTTTCATAGGATACAACTGATCTCATGACGCACAATTACTGCGATGACCACAGTTCTCATCAGTCAAAAGTTTGGTTTAATTTTGTTTTGAAATCTTGAGAGAATCATCAGAAGTGATAAATGTTTGCAGTATAAGATTCTGAAAATGTGGATTACTTCTCTAAGAGTATTCTCCAACATGTATCAAATCAAATCTGGTCATGCTCCACAGTTAAACAATTACTCATCTTTTAACTCGCCCCACTGAAAAAATATTAAAAAGAAATAAAATATATGTTTCTAAGTATAATGCAGTTTTCTTAACCTCGAGCACCACATTCAGTGCAGCATTTTTTATCAATGGTTTTTGTGACTCTTTTTTGCACAGAGAAGGTTGCTGATGGTGGACTCGCCTGTACCCACATCCTATATGAGTAAGCTGAAGGAACATGCTGCTCAGCGGAGATTACAGTCTGCTACCAGACAATCTGGGACCAGGATTAAAAGTAACTGACACTTTAAAGATTAACTGACACTACAAAAAAAGGGCATGACAAAATGTCTTTTATTTTCTTCTTTTTTTTTTTTTACATTTTTCTCACAAGGTAAATTTCTTTAAAATCCCTATTTAGTTTCCATTAGCTACACAGGCTGATCATAAAGCAGAGTGAGGTACACCTATGGTGAAGAAAGCTATAAGTGTTTTGGGTGAGGGAGTCTAGAGACCACAAGGTGCCTGCAGGCTGTTTTGTAGGACTTGTTTAAGTGGCATTTAGAAGTTGGGATGGAAGTACACTAGAACATGTCTTTCTTATGGATATACAGCTTCTTGGTTTATTATCATGACGTTTCGATGTAGATACTAACATCGTTATCAAGTGAGTGAAATCAAAACATTAACGCTCTTAAATATAACAAGTAGAGATACAAGTCTCAACATGTAGAGCAATGGGGCGATATGATACACAGCACTCGGGGGGATTAGGCTCGGTGGGTTTCCAGGTCAGTTTGGAGTATTAACAGGTCAAAGGCTGAGGGAAGGTAAATCCCTTGATCTCTGTTGAGACTAGGCTGTAATCTCTTATTCTGGATGGCTTCTTGTAGTTAGCGTTTTTTCCAGTTGGGTTGATTAGAGTTCATTGTTCTGATTGTGTTCCATTTGATGTTGTGGTGGGGGTTTTCTTGGATGTGGTCACTTATGGTGGATTAGGAATCAGATTTTTCGACAGATGACGCGTTCTTTAATTCGGGTTCCTAGTGGTCTTCTCGTTTCTCGGATGTAGGATGCGTTGCAGTTGCATTTTATTTCGTATACAACTCCTTTGGGTGGTGAGGGCTTGGTGGCTCTCCTGTTCCCTGTGGCATGGAGGAGTGACTTGAGTGTAGTCTGGTTTTTAAAGAAGGTTTCTATTCGTGTGGATTGTTTTAATATGTGGGCAATTTTGTGACTGGTTGGACCAATATATGGAAGGCTTATTCGGATTCCAGGGCCTTCATCACTGACTCTTGTTTGTTGGTTGGGTGGCGGGTGTATAACTTTCTGGATTGCTTTGTTGACTTTGTTTGCTGGGTATCCATTGTGTTGGGTGAAGACCGCTCGCAGGTGTGTTATCTCCTCATCTAGGTTATTGGTGCAGATGTGCGCGGCTCTCCTAGTGAGGGTTGAAATGATGTCAGTCTTGCGCAGGTGGTTGGACTTGTAGTGGATGTACCGGTCAGAGTGTGTTGGTTTGCGTTAGACTGTGGTTTGTAGGCCATCTGTGGTTCTCTTTACTTGTAGGTCTAGGAAGGCTATTTCATGGTCTGTTTATGTTTCCATTGTAAATTTCATGCACTGGTGTTGTGAGTTCAGGTGGTCTACTAATACTGTTGGATCATCGTTCTGGTGTAGAGCTACAAAAGTGTCGTCGACTTTCCGCATCCAGCAAATGGGTTGGATAGGTGATGTTGACAGGGCTTTGTTTTCTGGTTCTCTCAGGTAGATCTTGAAGACTATCAGGGAGAGTGGGGATCCCATGCGGAGGCCATGAATCTGCTCTTAAATTGTATCAGCCCATGTGGAGTATGTGGATGATAAGCAGTATTCTAGCAGGCGTACGATGCATCCTGAGGATAGCGGGTAATGGGTGGGTTGTCTGTTATTTTTTGCTTGATCAGGTCGAGGGCTAGGTTAGTGGGGACATTAGTGAATAGGTCGACAACATCATAGCTCACGAGCTGGCATGGTCCCTTTGTCTGTCTAATTTTGTTGCAAAATTCTGCTGAGTGCTTTATATAGGAGTCAGCTGCTTTGGACCATGGTGCTAGGATTTTGGTGAGGAACTGGGCAGTGTTGTAGAAGAATGTTCCTCTTGAGCATATCAGGAATCTGGCTTTTACTGGGTCCTTGTGGATCTTGATGGTTGCGCGGGAATATTTAGGGTTCGGTACATGGATTCATCTCCCAGTAGGTTCTCTACCAGTGTGTTGAAGGCCGATTTGTCCACTTTCCTCTTATCCACTGGTGCTATGACTATGGATTTGTCTTCTTTCAGTTCTGTTATTGCTTTCCTCTCTTTTTTTACATTTCTGTGTTGTGGTTGGGCTTTGTCCAGAAGGGTTGCAATCTGGTGCCTCAGGTAGTCAATGTGGCCCCCGGGAGCTAATTGTTGTAGATCATCTTCAATGTCAGTGATGAAGTCATCCTTAGGTATGGCATTGGTCGTTGGGACAAAGTTGAGTCCTTTGGACAGTAAGTTCAGTTGGTGGAGGCTGAGTGGTTTACTGCTTGTTGACGACAGTTTTAGAAATGAATTCTCTTCTGTTTACCTCAAACTGGTTTTGGCTGGCTGGGTTTACTGTGCTTCGTGTGAGGTTGTTGAACTTTTGCTGTAGCTTGGACTTAATCTGCAGGTTGAGAGAGTTGTTAGATTTGGTCTGTACTTGGCGTAGCTGGGCGCACACATCTGGCTGTAGAGTGGATTGTAGTTTTTCCTGTTGTTTTACTATCTCCCCAATGGAGTATGTTTTTGTTTTCCTATGGTGTCGGATATGCTCTTTGACTAAGAGTGTGCTTGCCTGACCGTATTACTAGACCACCTGAACTCACAACACCAGTGCATGAAATTTACAATGGAAACATAAACAGACCATGAAATAGCCTTCCTAGACCTACAAGTAAAGAGAACCACAGATGGCCTACAAACCACAGTCTAACGCAAACCAACACACTCTGACCGGTACATCCACTACAAGTCCAACCACCTGCGCAAGACTAAGACTGACATCATTTCAACCCTCACTAGGAGAGCCGCGCACATCTGCACCAATAACCTAGATGAGGAGATAACACACCTGCGAGCGGTCTTCACCCAACACAATGGATACCCAGCAAACAAAGTCAACAAAGCAATCCAGAAAGTTATACACCCGCCACCCAACCAACAAACAAGAGTCAGTGATGAAGGCCCTGGAATCCGAATAAGCCTTCCATATATTGGTCCAACCAGTCACAAAATTGCCCACATATTAAAACAATCCACACAAATAGAAACCTTCTTTAAAAACTAGACTACACTCAAGTCACTCCTCCATGCCACAGGGAACAGGAGAGCCACCAAGCCCTCACCACCCAAAGGAGTTGTATACGAAATAAAATGCAACTGCAACGCATCCTACATCCGAGAAACGAGAAGACCACTAGGAACCCGAATTAAAGAACGCGTCATCTGTCGAAAAATCTGATTCCTAATCCACCATAAGTGACCACATCCAAGAAAACCCGCACCACAACATCAAATGGAACACAATCAGAACAATGAACTCTAATCAACCCAACTGGAAAAAACGCTAACTACAAGAAGCCATCCAGATTAAGAGATTACAGCCTAGTCTCAACAGAGATCAAGGGATTTACCTTCCCTCATCCTTTGACCTATTAATACTCCAAACTGACCTGGAACCCCACCGAGCCTAATCCCCCCGAGTGCTGTGTATCGTATCGCCCCATTGCTCTACATGTTGAGACTTGTATCTCTACTTGTTATATTTAAGAGCATTAATGTTTTGATTTCACTCACTTGATAACGATGTTAGTATCTACATCGAAACATGATAATAAACCAAGAAGCTGTATATCCATAAGAAAGACATGTTTAATTTTTGAAGTAAATTTATGTAAAGTGATCACAGTGTAAAACTGATGTTTGTAAACATATTTTGAATAATGTAGGAACCAAAACCTTCTCATGCATTTATTTGTGCATTTTAATAGGCCATTTGGCATCCAGCTACTGCTAGAAATGTCAAAAAAACAAAAAGAATTCACGTCTGGTTGACCCGATAATTTTGATTGGGTAGGATTATGCCCAATAAAAAAATACATCGCAGGAAACAACGATCCATGAAAAGCTGAGGTTGTTATTCGTTATATCTGTATTACCCTAACTCACTCATTTGACTAAATGATTTTCTCTAATCAGCTGATTAGCCCCTGACCAATGACCAGCTTCATCACTTTTTTGCTTAAATGTCACTGATTTGGCATAATAAGCCATAATAATTTATTCAAATTCATCTCATTCAGCAGCAGTTTTATGTATTTATTTATTTGATTGGTGTTTAACTCCCTACAGAAGAATATTTCACTGATATGACGGCAGCCAGCATTATGGGGGACGAAACTGGACAGAGCCCAGGGGAAGCCCACGACCATCCACGGTTGCCGGCAGACCTTCCCGTGCACGAACGGAGTTTGTACTTTACCTGGCATATGTCAGACGTTTGACTGGGCACTGTGATTAAATTTCTTCCTCCTATAACCTGACAGCTGTTGTATTGTTGAAAAATTTTTGAGTTCATCTTTAAACACTATGAATCTAAGGTAAATCAATGAAATTCTTGTGCTGAAATATTTTTATTGTTTTATTCTTGTCCACAGCTGGCGTTATTCAGAGTGACCCAAATGCACTGACACAGACAATGGTGTCAAAAATAAAAGTTGAAGATTCCAAAAATGGCACTTACTCAGGTCTGTTAGTGAAAGCCAGAGAGGATTCAAAAGGCAGAACTAGTGTGAGTGTTCGGTGTAGTAATTAAACAGTGCTTGTTGGTGCAGTTTTTTAATTGACAGGCTCATCTAGGGATTTAGTCTCTTGGGTTAAAGATAGTTGTTCAAATCAAAACTCCTCGTCCTGTCTTTGTTCGGTTAAAATAAATGTGCTGCCCATAACTCTATTGTATATCTGACAGAATAAATTAGAAAGGTATGTACAATATTAGAATATGGCCCCATGTAAACCAGTAAAGGGATACGCCAGTGGCTTTGCATTTGAGTCCTCTAGCCTTTCTGTGCCGATAGCAAATCTTTTCATATTCTTCACAGCTCATACTTATTTGGGGTTTAGAAATATAATACATCTAAACAGTCAAGTTGCATACTTGATTTAAGCTCTCAACTTAACGCTGGGATTTCATGTCCTGTTGTTTACAGGTAATGAGGTGTGCATAGTACATTGTTTCCCCAGACATAACTGCTTCCTGTCTGCTGTCATAAAGGAAGTAACCTTCACTACAGCTGAAATACAAATAAAATCATGTAAAAGTTCACTTGAAAATTTCACTCAAGATAGTTCTTCTATTAAGAATAATTCCCTGTTGTTTATCTGATAGTTAATACCAGAAAACATGCACTTCATGTCAGGGGTCAGTTTTCATGAACACATTTAAGTCGGATACAAGAACTTGATAAAGAAGAGAGACCAAAGTCTAACAAATGACCTGTGAATGTTAATGTAATCTCATTTTCCATATCCAGTCACCATGTTTTACTGTCCTTATGTAGACCACAAGACCGTTCCATCATGCCTTCACACCCCACAAGAGCAGTCACCAGAGATTTGACCATTACTGGAGGATACTTAGACCTTTGACAGTGGAGGAGACTGAGCAAGCAGATGCACACTTCAGCTTGCTTACGTATGGTAAGTTTTACAAGCTCAGTATAGACATATACATAAAAAATGTGTTTAAGAAAAATTTTTGGCCTCTCAACAGAATTAAGTTTTTTAGTCAAAACTAATCAGTTTACCGTGACCATAAGTAAAACATAATTTCACAGGATTTGGCATCCACTAACAACCCTGCTGTGAAGGAGAAGAATAAAGAATCAGTAGTGCTAAATAGAATTAATGTAGCACTATTGAGATACTCCCATTTGTAACTCCTAAGGTCAAAAAATTAATATTTTAATCATGATGTCATTCAAAGGCTGAAAAAAATGGCACACCAGTTTCAGTGCAAGAATTTGATTGTGTGGCAGTCAGTGGTAACATGAAATTAATAGCTGAAAATTATTGAATTGAAAAACACTTAGATGTATATATTGGTTTGATTTGTACAGCTAAGGATTTCTACATTTTTTGTCCAGAGTGTTTAAACCACAAAAGCCCATGGTAGGCCTGATAAAATATTTTACATGTGCTGTGTTATTCATGGTTAGGACACTTGTTTCGTGTCCAAACACAGAGTTTGGGCTGCCTGATATGTATGTTTGATTTTAGTCTGTTTCTGAAGATTCTAGCACTTGAAGTTTAGTGAGATTGTCACAGTAGACAGGAAATAACTATGTGGTACGTGTATTGTTGTGCTATTTTCTTTAGACTTCTACAAGTTTGGTAATCTTCCTGAAGTTTTGGTATGAGCTGTTGTCAGTATCTCCAGATTCAACTGCCTTATTTCAGTCAGTTAATATTAAAAAGGAACATCATGCTATAAACATATTTTACCGTTTTGGCACCATTTGTAGTGTGTGTGTCATTTCTGTCTTATTCCTTGCCTGCTGTGTCATTTTCAACTCACCCAAATTCTTCAACCTTTTCAGCCATAACTTAAAGCAATATTTCACTATTTTCTGG
Source organism: Acanthopleura granulata (assembly GCA_016165875.1). Lineage (NCBI taxonomy): Eukaryota > Metazoa > Mollusca > Polyplacophora > Chitonida > Chitonidae > Acanthopleura > Acanthopleura granulata. The sequence continues at coordinate 235,118 of JABBOT010000004.1, forward strand.
AGGAACTGTAGGGTTTAGAGATTGAATTCTTATAGTTTTATGTACCCTTTACCATTTTCATCTTACTTTTACAAAAACCGTGTTTTTATGATTGCTTCTCAGTATGTATTGTTTCTTTGCTATAATCTGAAAAGATGAATGTTACTGTTCTCTGGAGCAACTAATAATTAGTTTTAGAGCTTAAATTAAGTTAGTTGGATACATATATTCTGTTACCATAATAATGAAATAATTATTTTATTATTTTTCTTTCATCATCTTGATCAGATGTTTGATTTGAAACAAATTATTAGTGGGAAAACTCATCTGATGCTTAGTAGAGCTAACAGCAAAGTCAGCATACTTAAGGAAAAGTGCCATTTCGATCAGTCTGACATCACAGAAAGATTGCACTTGTGTGGGACCTACTTGCAAGAATATTGATTGTGACTGACTGACAGCTGAGAAAGGTCCATTTCTTCTTTTGCTGGTGCCTGAATATTTTCAACTCACTTTTTCTGCAAGGAAAACAGATAATGAGACTATAATAAGAAAAAAGGGGTATGGAATTTCTTTTTGATTTTGAACTGTCCTTTCGCTATTTGCCATAAATATTGTCTATTGTTATTATTTTTGCTTTTATGCAGGGGGGGAAAGTCAGAGTTTGCTAGGCCTGAAGGTGGCCAGCAGTTTCCCAGCATCTACTGTAGTATCTATCATGTCATCCATAGATCAGACTGCTCTGGCTAGTCACAGGTATTGCTTACAGTTAAATGCTTACTCTTGTGTGAATAAAAGAGCAGCCTGGGGTGTGATCAGTAATGATAAAAGGGGCATGTCTTTCAATCACTATAGGTAAATAGATGCCTGACATTCTTGAAAACAACCCTTTGTTGGAAGTAGTATGAGTGAACTTTGCCCTGTACTCTTATAATATAGAAAACATGTTTTCAAAAGTGTCAGGCACCTATGTGCATGCTTGTAAGGGCAGACAAGATAGAAGTTCCAACCCAGCCTTGGGAAGGGAATTTGTGGGTGCTCTATCTCTCACAGTTTGTGGAACTGTTTGTTGGCACTGTTTAACATTTGTTGAAACCATCTGTCTCCCATCAATATGGACAGCACATCAGCATGTCATATAGTTTATCGATAAATTGCCAAAGGTGAATGGTTTAACCCTAGGCACCACTCATAAAACTGACTGCCATCATGTACATGAACACTTCTTGAGTATGGTGTAAAACAATAATCAAGTAAATAAGTAAATAAATGAAAGTTTATTAGTACCAATTAGAATTATTGTTTCGATAAACAAAAAGAGTGAAGGAACCGACTTAACTTCCCCCAAAAATGGAAGCAAGGATTAGATTTTACCAGCTGTAAAAGACAATGAGTTGGTCACTCTTCAGATCTGTTTTATGTCTGGAGTAACTTCATTGGATTTCATTGAGATTAGTTTCTGTCAGAATATGTTGAGAGTGGAATGTCTTATGAAGTTCCCAACATGTTTACAGTACGGAGTAAATGACCTGATGTTTTGCCCATGGAGGTATGTCGCACTAAGCAATATTTCATTTATATGGTGACGAGTAGTCCTTAGAACAGTATATACTCTGACTACTCGAGTCCATGCAGCCACTGGAACATTATTCCGAAGACACCTGACAAAACACCTCACCCAGCCACATTATACTGACACTGGGCCAACCAGTCCTGAGCCCACATGTGCAAAACATCATAAATCAATTTTAAGTAACTGTTCTTGTAAATTACGACCCTGTATGGCACCATAACCTAGACATTTACAAGAAAAGTTATGAAAAAAGTGACGTATGAAGTTATGTGAAAGTGGGCACTGTTTCGTTGTTCTAACCTCTGAGTGCTGAGCGGCAAGCAAGGCAGCAAGTACCACTCTAACACCTTTGGTATGACCTGAATTAGTTCTTGCTTTTGGAAGGTGATAATTACATCTTGAGTCTAGATTGGCAGATACACGAACCATTTTGATTCCACAAGGTCATGGATGTTGTGTTTGTTGCAGGAAATCCATGAAGATTCTGAACAGAGAGAACTACATGTTACTGTTAAATGACATTGCTCCAGATGTACTCAGTGACCTCCAGCGGCTGCCTGAACTCTTCAGGTTCCAGGTATGCAAATCAAATCAGGAGTAAACAGCTGAACAGAAAAATAAATTTATCCAACTGTTTTGCAGAACACTTCTATATGTACAATGTGTGGAACATAGGCATCGAAACCGACAGTCATATACCAGCCATCAGCCAACACTGGCAGTCCGGGTCAATTATCACAAAACCAAAAATGATGACACAAACCACCAAATATCAAAGAAATCCTTCAATGCCGTTGTTTTCCACACTTATGCTATTGCATAGATTTAGCCACAATTTGAAATCGGGGCGTCTCACCAATGTGGTCACTGTGAGTTCAAGCCCAGCACATGCTGGCTTCCTGTCCGGCCATATGTGGGAAAGTCTGCCAGCCACCTTGGGGTGGTCGTGGGTTTCCCCCGGGCTCTGCCCAGTTTCCTCCCACTGTAATGCTGGCTGCCGTCGTATAAACGAAATATTTTTGAGTACGGCGTAAAACACAAATCAGGTAAACAGATAAATAAATCAGGGCGTCTCATTCGCACTTTGCTCTCCTATGTTAATTTGGTCAGAATATGGGGTCTCAAACCCCCCTGGCTAAACCTATATGCTGTTGTTTGCACCATTTGCAATTTGAAGATTTTGAGTTACATCATTTGGACAACACAACAGCGTCTCAGCACAAGATGATGTCACCAATGTGCGACACGGTAGGGCTACTTGCCACTCTATTAACATGGCAGTATTCGAGTGTAGTTAAAACTACAGGCAAAATATAATGATATTTTTGCAATTCTTGATACAGAAGCCGACCCAAGGAGATTACTCTAGTCCTCTTTAATTAATTTCAATACACTCCCTGGAGTTGCAGTTAGCAGATTGACCCTGTCATGCCGTAAAGCAATGACATCGCATGGCAAAGGCAAGCCGGTCCATTGCTGTGACATCATGTCTCAAAACCCATCATTAGAATAGTCAAAGCATATGAGACGTTGATACCCTGGATGCTGTTGCACCAGGAGTAGTTAATACCTTCAAGGATCAGTGGGTGTCATGCTTTAAATCACTCAGTACTGTCCTCTGTAAGATAGTCACATCAACCTTGTTTTGACTCTGCTGGGTCCGTCTTCATAAAAGGATCATAGCTACAATCTTTTGTAAGACCTAGAACATTTTTTACAATCATCTCTAAAAATAAGTTACTCTATTTGCACAAAGGAATTGTAAAGGTGAAACTTTTCTGAGTAAAAATCATAATCGTTGGCAAATTTCGACTTGTACATAATTCACCAATCGACTGCTACACCTCCCAATTTATCCCTAGCCAGTGGGAAAGCGAGATATACATACCTCAGTAGACAGCGTGGCCAGAGCAGTGAGCCTGCCTGACAGACTACACTGTACAATCCATGTTATTGCGTAGGCAGTGATCAGTAATAATGCAGTAAATAGCTAATATCATCAAAAACCATGTCAAGATATGAAAATAAATATTGTTAGAAAATTGTCGAAAATCAGATTCTCGCATATCGGATAATAATGAAAAAGTTATGATTGGGTTTAATTCTATCTCAGCTGGAATACCTTCTGTTTTATTGCAGTAGTATGAGTAGATTTGTACGGAGATTACTTGTCCACCACTCTGGTGTCTATAGCCAGTTGACATCCACACAGTTTAATCGCTCGTATTTGTTTTTGTCCATAAACCGAACAGAAGTGTGGAATAATGAATCTTGTGAGTCATTCTTGTCATTTGTACTAATTCGTGTAAATGTGAATGTGTGAAGGTAACAGACAAATTGAAGTGAAGGGTAAAACTGAAAGTGCCTCCTTGTAATTATCACAGGTATACATTTTCACTCAGTGTGGTCAGAGAACACTGTTGTCGTGTAGTCCTGGTGTCAAAGTTACAGGTAACATACAACAACCTTCATGTAACACTACATGAGCATCAGGTCAGTGTATGGGTCTGATCTCTTCTAAAAAAAAAAAAAAAAAAAACAACCCGAGTAAAAAAATGCAGTAATATACATCCACCATAACACAGATGATTTTGGACATACAGATTCTGATAGTGGCTTTGTTCCAGATATTAACCCTCTAGGAAATTTTTAGAGCTTTACAAAGAGATCATGTCTTCCATGCACCAACATGCTATGGTTAGACCTAAACCCTATGGTGACTTACTCCGTCCTACTCATATATGATATGGCGAGCTGTGAAGATCCACACCACTCCAGTACAATGATGCTTTAATGATGCTTTTTGTAAATATACAGTGTAGCAGTCATGTATGTTCTGTTCACATAACATGTCAATGCATATGGTTGCCATTGAATGAGGACCTGCACAAACAACTGTATGTAGACCTAATGTTGGTGTTCTATGTACATGGTACATGGTACATCACTGTACAACTAGCTCCAGGTAGCTCGGAAGCGCTTGCTCTCATTACCTTAACAGGAGTTGTAACTGCGAAGCCTTGTAGTAAGTCCTGACTTCTTGTGGACTGCTTTCTCGATACACATAGTGTGCATGTAATGACAGTTCAGACCCACAGCAATTAGAAAACCACAAACGTGATCGTCTTACCATGTCCCTTTCCCGCCAGCCAGCCTCAAAGTACGAAAGCCCCATGTTATGAATACAATGTTGGTTGGATACAATGGCTGTTACATTATATTCTTTTATATGTTGGTGTGCACCATATTAAGTTATCATTTACAAAATTTTATTAGGTCCTGGGCGTGGAAATATTCACCAAGTTACTGTTGTTGAGAGAGACATTTTTGTTTTACTTGGGCCATTGGTTGCTGCTGGCCCGCACAACCATCCTGGAGGTTCCACATCCAGAGTTGTTACTACAGGCCTACACCAGTGTACAGCCTGATTCCCAGGAAAACACAGCTGAACCCATTGTCAAGGTGAGAAACCCAGGTAACCTCTACAGTTTTCCCCTGAGACTGTGATACTCATTCACCTTTTTATACCCCACTGCAATGAACTTCTGTGGGAGTGTGTGACTGTATTGGAATAACTCTGTCTGTCTGTCCATCACCAATTAGGCAGTTTTGTCCACACAAACTCTTGTAATGTTCTGCACTGACTTCCAGGGAAATTTGCATGTGTCTCCCTCCAGATGTAAATTTTTGTATGCATTGGTTTTGTCTCATTTTGTGTTACAAATTTACCTCAGGTGACGTACTTTAAGGTTTGCAGATAAAATTTTGTTGGCATGCAGGTATGTTGTGCTCACTTTGATGTTACTGTGGTCTCACCAATGCAATCGCTGTCAGTTAAGCCCAGCTCACAATGACATCCTTTTCAGTTCTACATAGACAGGTCCACCAGTAACCTGCAAATAGTTGTGGATTACCCCTGGGCTTTGCCCAGTTTCCTCCCACCATAATGCTGCTCATTGTCGTATAAGTAAAATATTCTTGAGTACGGCATAAAAAACCAATCAAGTAAATAAATAAATGTTATTTTAAAACAGTTTGCATTACAACTTGCCATTTTTGTAGTTGTTGACATTTTGTCAAAGTTTAAGGCATAAAAGTTTAAGTAATGGAAAGATGCAGTAAGTAGACAACATTTAATGTTGTTTATTGCAGTGAATTAATTCTGTACATGTACATGTGTGGATCTTTAATACAGGGATTCATCGAGGATGCCATACGATTGGTGGGTGGTTCTGTGCAAAATATTCAGATATTACCCGGGGTTCGTCACCATGGTTACAGATCTGTGAGTCAACGGCGACTGGTTCGTGTGGACATCGACACGTTACAGAGACGAGTGAGTTGAAATAAGTGATCAGCAAGATATTTTACTATATTTTTTAATGTCCATACTGCCTGGTCCAGTCAGATATGCTCATCACTTAACCAGGATGTTAGTTAGTCAGATGTGTGGCAAAAGATGATTGTTTGGTCTGGACTGAAAAGTTTCAGTCAATGGTATATATCTAGAGAAGGCAACAGTTTCATGAGTTTTTAACTCTTTTCCTTGTACGTGGATGAGCTGTTGTGTTCTGCATGTCACATGGGTTGCTTTGCAGTCCATGTCTTTTCATATAGGTGGAGGGGGCCTGTGTGGCTCAGTCGGTTAGCGTGCTATCGCAGCACGACGACACGAAGCCTCCCACCAATGCGGTGGCTGTGAGTTCAAGTCCAGCTCATGCCGGCTTCCTCTACAGCTTTACGTGGGAAGGTCTCCCAGCAACTTACGGATGATTATGGGTTTCCCCCAGGTTCTGCCCGGTTTCATCCCACCATAATGCTGGCTGCCATTGTATCAGTGAAATATTCTTGAGTACGGCATAAAACACCAATCAAATAAATAAATCCTATAGATGGAGATTTTATCATTTTGAGGCTTCATTTGATTTGACATGTTGACTCTGGATGTGCAATAGTGATGACTTCAGATAGAATGATTTTATGAACAGATTAATTACATTCGTCATCAGACTGAACCTAAAGATTTGCCTAATTAAGATATCCACATTGTTGTGTAGAAAGTTCATCTGTATGTGATATATAAATACTGAAGTGAGAACTTCGTACAAGAACAGACTCATTGGATTACCAACTTTTAATCAAAGGTACTTTAAAAACATTTTCGTGACTTCAACATTTTGACTGATGAAGAAAATCATGAACTGTGTGTTCTGGAGTCAATTGCACAAAGCAATTTTTGACTGAGATCAAATACCTTAGTCTCAGTTTTATAACTTCTTTCATACTTATTGATTTCAAAATATTTGTCACTTGTGCTTTGGCATGATATGCATGCACTGTCCATGCCTTTGCTTTAAAATTTTAAAAATGTTTCATTTTATTTCAGTTTTAAAAGATTTACTTTAGTGCAAACTTGTTTTGTGGAATTTGCCCCTGGGAGCACGTGTTTTGTTTTCAGGTTTTAGTGACAATCCTTCTCCAAAAGCTTTATCAGCCATACATGTAATATTGCTATAATGTCTTAAGATCATAAAGAAAGAAAAAAAAGAGATGTGATTTAAAAAAAATCTGACAGGCTCCGAAGAGCAAAGAGGGAATAAAGTCATATGGGGGGGAGGGGGGCAGAATTTTCAGTATCCATGAAAAAGTGGACTTCCATGTTGTGCCTGAATTTGCATTTGAAACTTCCCCAGTTAGAGTTAAAAAAGGATTTTTTGTTTGTGAAATGCTAATAAATTAGTGCTTATAAATTTTGTCTTGATAGGTTTTTGTTGATTGTGGCAAAGCGTCAGGTGACCTCCATTTGAGATCAGACGGTGTGGCTTACTTGAGTCACATGACTGGTAAAAAAGAGCTTGCCATAACACCAATTGGTCGAGCAGGCAGTGGGGTGGGACTGGAATTCATACTGCAGATTGGTCCATCAGCACCTGAGAGGTAGATGGCATCCGGATTACAGATAAATGTATCCTGGCAGCAATAAGCTGTGTTTTACTACTCATGTACATAGTAAGACTTGTCTAAACTAACCATGCCTGGTGCCAAGAAAAAATGTTGGTTTTGACAAGACATTGATAACAATAGTCACAGTCACTTCCTTATACAGTACATCACTTATAAACAGTGCTCTGTGCAAGAAAGCAAGGTTTTTAGAGGTGTCGGTGAGCACTGTTTTTCTGTTTCACAGTTTCAGTTTCACTGTTTAATGATTGTCTGTGATGACTTGTATATAAAACTTAGGGCCTCTATAACTGACTCTATTCTTAGCTCTGATAACATTACACTCGTAATCGGTTTCCTAATTTGTACTGTGTAAACAATTGAAATGAAAAGATTGATAGGGATGACCTTTCTGTGGTTCAGTGCAAAAGCAAGTTCTTACTTTTAGGAAAGCATTATTTCTAAAGTACCTGAGCCTGCCGCTGCAGCCAGACATGTGTCCTCATCACATGGTGTACTTTAACCAGACGCTTATATACCACCCTGTGACCACACCCTCCACCCAGCTCTCTTCGAACAATCTGCTCCCCCAAGGAGAGGCAGACCAGACACAGGTAAAATACAGTTGTCTAACTCTGTGGTTAGGTGACATCAGACTCAGGACATTATTTAATAACTCATCATGAGGAAATAGGTCAACTGCGTGTACTGGTCATCCTGTTGTTTTGGAATCTTCAAAGGGACTTAATAAGTGTCATATTAGGTGTCTTTGGTAAGGCTGATTCCACTATGAGTCAGTTGATGAGATTTAATGTATGGAAGGATTCAGTCAAGGTTGTGGTGAAAACTTTTTATGTGAATATGATTCGGCCACACCAAATTTCCTCCCTTGAGGTCAAGTAAATGGCAGATTCATGAATGTTAGCAGCCTGCTTCTTCAACCTTTTTGCATAGGAAAGAGCAACTTTCTGTTCAGTTGATGCACATTGTTCATTTGCTTTTGCAGACAAAACTACATTGGTTGGATTGGCCAGTTCCAGGGCTTCACAAAAAGTATAATTATATCAGTCAGCACACAATAAGGCCTTCAGAATATGCTTGAATAAATGCCCTGCTGACATGCAAAATGGTTGAAGAATTACAGTATGGGTTAAGTGGGTGTGCTAGAAAGCGTGCAGGTTTGAAGTTGAGAAATGGAGATGACAGATTTTCACTGGTCCATTGAATTCTTTAAAGTACTTCAATTTTGTTCAAAGGTTTTCAAGACCTTGAAAAGGAATCTACATTGGGATAAACCCTTGAAAGTATTTTGTCAGTCCTTGAAAGTATGACTGTCAGTTGCTGTATTTTTCCTCTATATTCTTTTGCATATGAGAAAGTTGTTGCCATGGTGACATAACCTCTGGACTCCATGTTTAATTTAACTGTTTGACAAGGTTCTACTTGTAGTTTTTTAATCAAAAAGTACACTACACATCCCACATTACTTAGTTATAGCTACTGTCATGTGATGAGGGAGGCCTGTTGGTACAATGGATAAAATGTTACTTTGCAGAACACTTTCTCTTGCATTCTTTTCAGTTGTTACTGCAAATGTTTTCCTCAGAGCTGGGGCGTGAACCTTTCTCATTTATGGAATACAACAGTAGGAAAGGTAAACTTCATTAAGTTGAACTGAATGGTGATATACTGAAGACAGATTCTAAGTCGACTTGAATTTTTTACATTTTCTTCTGGTCAGTTAGCTATTAAATGTTTTGATTATATTATGGGTTTGATGGACCATATTGATAATGTGGTTCACCAGTGACCCCACACCTACTTTTCTCTGGCCATAAAGCAGAAATTTAATGTCATATTACCTTTTCATTAAAGCTAAATATAAAAGGTGTACAAAATTTTGTGTCGTCAATGGTGAAAGATGTTATCAACATGGTCCGTAAAACCCATATACAATGAAAATACCCAAGAGCATTTAATTTGGCGTATGTCGGCAACTATACACCTAGGATTCTCAAACTTACACAAAGTGTGCAAATGACATGAAGTTAGGGACTTTCTTTGCTTATTTTTTTGGGGATCTATTTTAGAAGTTATTTGTGCTATATTTGTGTTTTTTCTGGAGGGAGGACATACATTTTTACAATCTGTGATGGCAGTCTTGCTTTAAATAAATCAAAAGGTGATTACTTTTAGAGAATGGACAACAAGCAGTAACTGCAGAAGAATAAATGCTTAAGAACTCTGGGGTATGAAATACAAGATCATTTACAATAAAAAAATTAACAAGTATCTTGTGATTGTCTTAAGACCAATAAAATCTGTAGGTGAGGCATAATAATCTTTGAATATAGCATGAATTATCAGTAAAATAAAGAAAGAAATAAAACAGGTAAACATGAGATTGAATTGTAGACTGACATATACTTGCAGGTTTGTTGATATCCAGTCTGACAGCTAAGTACCGAAACAGCACATTTGTGTCCCTTCAAGAAGAGAGGCCTTTGGCAGAACAGTTACACAAGGAATTAAAGGCAGAGAATTTACACAACATTGCAATCTGTGTTTTGCACATCAACAGGGAGTTCACTCAGAAAATGGTTAAAAGTCCTGATTTTCTACGATATCAGTTCATCGGTGAGTAAAATATGTCTTTTGTACATCATTATCCACAAGGACATATCTTGCATGTCATTTGCCTCTAGGGCATGACTTGTGTGTCTTGCATCTAGGGTATAGCTTGTGTGTCACTGGCTACCAGGGCATACACTTGTATTATAAGTGTCACTTGCCATTGGAACATATCTTCTGTGGTACTTGCCACTGGGTCATGTCTTGTGTGTTACTTGCTACCAGGGCATATCATGGGTGTCACTTGCCACTAAGACGTGTGTCACTTGCCAGTACCGCATATATGTACTTTGTGTCTTTTACAACTAGTGCATAGCTACTGTGTTGCTACTTGCTACTAGGGCATGTCATGGGTGTCACTTGCCACTAGGGCATGTCGTGTGTGTCACTTACCACCTGGGCATGTTTTATGTGCCACTTGCCACTAAAACATATCATGGGTGTCACTTGCCACAAGAGCATATCTTGGACCATCTCAGTAGTCTGGTGGTTAAAGCATCTGCCTTGAGGTTGGCAGATCCAGGTTCAAGCCCGGGTGGAATGATACCAAAGACTTTAAAAATGGTACTTGTTACTGCCTCGCTTGACACTCAGCATTGAGAGGCTAGAGCAAGGAAACCGGACTGGTCGGCTCAGTTTTCAGCACAATGTGGCTGGGTGGGGTGTCATGTCTGGTGTTTTTGGCATGTTGTTCCAGGGGCGGCAGCAATTTGGTGGCATGGACTCACCCTGCCACTAGAAGACACTATATGCACACACTAGAAGAACTCCTCGTCGTCATATGACTGTGCACTCACTGACTCGCTAGGGCATACCTCGTGTAACTTGCCACTAGGGCATATCATGGGTGTCACTTGCCACTATTCTTCAACATGGTTACACTGTTCTAGGCTCTGTTGAATTTTTGAGACTGATGAAGAAGAATTCCAGGCCTGAGTTTAACCATTTACTGGGAGAAATCTTGGCCACTTCAGTCACCAGCTTTGTTCAAGTGCCTTCTGCTGTGGTAAGTTACAAGCCTGGAACATACATGGAGCCTGAACAGCTGGAGGTACTTCCAGGTGTGCAGCAACAACATTACACTCTCACAAGGCTGACACACATATTTGTCTATTTAAAGACCAGGGACCACTTGCATGAAGCCCTCTTCATGTTACGAGCTCCCAGCTGAAATAGTGACACAATACCTACAGTGCTGGTTGCCTTTGTAACTACGTGCTTGTAATGTTAACAGGGCTAAGAGGTAGTTTGCCCAGCCCATCCTTAAAAAATTCTTTGTTGCGGGTAACACAACCTATCACAACGAAAATAGGGTCGGTCAGTAGGAAATTATTTAATTCTGTTCTTATGAAATAGATAAGGATTTTGAAGAAATTAACATGGAGAAAAAATAAAAAAAATTCCACCTAAAAGCCCAATAAAAACTTTAGTGTAGGGCCCTTGTTTGAAGCAAATTGAGCACTAGCATTTTTATTTGCACTAGTTATTAAAATTTCTTACAAAAATATGGATGAAGTGACAATAACATCATCCATCCTAGTATAGATTGATACTAAATGCTTATCTAGGATTTTGTGCATGCTGTAACAAAATTTGCGAAGGCCTTGTAGAAAAATGTTGGAAAGACATAAAATTAATGTGCCCAATTATACAGTGTCACACCTGAAAGAAAGTGTAAAATTGAGATTCTGTCCTGTGATCATTGTTTCTAAAAAGACATATTTCTTGTTACTGAAATGATGTATTCCTTTTTCCTGTAAGGATATGTTTCTCATTTACGGAAAGGATGCACCCCTTGTTCCTTTAAGGATGTATTCCCAGCTGTGTTTCTCCTTACTGAATGGATATGTTTCTTATTACTGAAAGGATATACTGGGTGTAACTCTTTAGTCTGGTGATATCTCCAAAAGGATTTGAACAATGAAGCAGGTAAAGAAATCTGTAAGTCGAGTTGTGTCACTTGTCCTTGTAAGTAGCAAAACCTACACATTTAATATTGCTTTGGTTCTCCAGATCTTTTCCTTAGCGATGACAACATTTTTTCAAGATGAGAATGATGATAACCTGTTTGAAAACAGCCCTATTGAGTACAAGAAAAAGGTATTATATGCCCTGAACCCTTTTGATTTGTTGTATCTGGTATGTATAACTTATGTGCATCTGTAAATTATAACTGTGCCAAGATTATATATTGTCTAAAACCTAGGTTAAGGGATTCATAGCTATGCATGATTCAACCAAAATTTTGTGATGTTTATGATGAATTGAAACTCTACAAGTTCATACTACAGATCAGCTTAAAAGAATTAATTTACAAGTTGGTATTACAGGTCAGCTTAAGGGAACTAATTTACAAGCTTGTACTACAGGTCAGCTTAAGGGGACTAATTTACAAGTTGGTATTACAAGTCAGCTTAAGGGAACTAATTTACAAGCTGGTACTACAGGTCAGCTTAAGGGGACTAATTTGCAAGTTGGTATTACAGGTCAGCTTAAGGGAACTAATTTACAAGTTGGTACTACAAGCCAACTTAAGAGAAGTAATTTACAAGTTGGTACCACAAGTCAACTTAAGGGAACTAACTTACAAGTTGGTACTACACATCAGTTTAAGGGAACTAATTTACAAGTTAATACTACAGGTCAGCTTAAAGGAATTAATTTACAAGTTGGTACTACAGGTCAGCTTAAGGGGACTAATTTACTTTAATAATTTTGTCAATAATTTTGAATTTTGAACACTCTTGGAAGTTGTAGTCTGTCTTTCTCAGTTTCCTCACAGAACAATTCGGCTAAAGCCCAAAGTCTTCTGCTCAAAGCCCATCATTCCTGAGAAAAGAGATTCCCGAGTTGAATCTAACCTGTGCTAGTTTGGCTGCGACTAAAAAAAAGTTGAGAGTTCTGTCAAGCACCTGGCAATAAATTGGTGGTTTCCTCCGGGCATTGTTGTTTTTGACTTCCGTAAGCCTGGTCATTGTCATCTACTTTAAAAATTCTTGAGTACAGCTCTATTAAATGAATGCTTCCTTTCCACAGCAGTAATTATTTCTGCTTGTCCATTCTTAACTTCAGTTTATGAGGGAAAGTCATCCTTTAACCAGTTATGAAGGTGCAGAATTGAAGTTTCTGAGAGAGGTATGTACACATTAAAGTACGTCTGTAGATTTGTAAAATGAGTTTTCATGACTTAATCAAAACACTTTATACTTGCAATTCTTAATCATTAGTGGTATTCAAAACATTTTATACTGCTGGCCTTGCCGGCCTTTACTGATATTTGGCAACTGTAGGAAGCCTCTGAAACTCACAGATTTTGTAGCAAACTCTGATAAGCTGTACCCTTTATCTTCAGTTTGTACCCATGATCTTTTTTGTTTTGTTTTTTTTTGGTAATATTTGTACTTTTCAGACAAACTTAAACAATTTCACATTGATTTCTGCCAGTGGCAGAGTTCGAACAAATCCATGTTCTCAAAAAATGCACATTAACTCTGGATAACTTAAGAAGTGATAGAAATTTTGGCTTCCTTCATGATGTATTGGGAGACTCTGGATTTGTATTGTGTTCATTTCTGCCTACTGACAGACATGCTGAGGCATTTTCAAAATATGTGTATGATGGTTTGGTGGCCATGCACATTCAGTCTGGTACAGTACTATTTCATGAAGGACATTTTTAAAAGCTTATGAAATTAAACCATGTTATGTTTTACAGGGTATTCTCAAAAGCATAATACATGAAATTAAGTTGAAGTATGTGTTGAGCAATTTTACAGTGGTTTATATGGCACATGTAAAATAAGCGCCATGTCAGTTGAAATAATTTGGGCCTTAAAAGGCCATGAACTTCTCATGCTCACATGTACACATGTGTCATGCTGTGTTTTGTGTATGTATTTGTTCAACATGTTAACCGTACTGGACAGAGGTGTGCCAAAAACATGTACGTTTTGAAGAGTTTGATTTTACAGCTGGTGTTTATCTATTTAAGACATCAGGATATATCAGTTTACAGTTTCATAAGAGCAGAAATGTGTTTTTTAAGTTTGATTTCATCTGTATGTTTTGTAGTGTGCCCAGGCCAATGCCAATGTGACGATATCAGCTGAAGTTGTCTCCCTGCCTGCCGTTGCCAGCAGCTTGCCATGGAGGATGATACGAGTGGATGTGAGGAATTTGAGTGTACAGGTATGGTTATAATATGCAGCTGTCATGATGCTATGTTACAACGACAGAGTGGTGTCCCTTTGTGACATAACGTTGCCTTTTTATGGCACAGTAGGGCCAGTCTGTGCAATTTAACAAGGGCTGGTATGCAGTATTGAATTTTATCCAGTGATGGTGGATTTCATTTTGGGCAACGGAAAGGAAATTTTGACTTTAGATTCTTCTTTGAACATGTGCTGTTATGTTAAAGGATAGGCAAGTGACCGTAATGTGCTGTAAAACGATGACGTCATTTTGTTGATGTGTATTGAGTTGAAACCTGTGTATTGAAAACCAGCATGTATGGGTAACATAACCAGGACCTTTTTTTTAAGGGAATAATGCATACTTGATGATATCACATGGATGGTGGCCTCCATGGCTCAGTCAGGTAGTGCACTAGTTCAGCGCAATGACCTGAAACTGTTTGCTGGTCTTGAGTTCACCTTGCAAGCAAATGCTAGTTTTCTCCCATCGTGAGTAAATGCTAGGTCATACATTATAAATTTCTTCAGTGTGACATATAAGGTGAATAGTTAAATGGTTTCCCTTTTGAGGTAACTATATATATAGTTGTTTTTTGGGTAGGAGGACAGATTTATCATAATTGTGCATAAGTTTGGTATTGAGTTAATCATGGAAATTAAATCGGTGATCATTGAAAAAGTCATGGAAAGTCATGGAATTCAATTTTTCCAGTGGGGTATGAACCCTGAGCACAGAAAAAGAAAGAAACAGGAAAAATAAAGTGTAATTACTTGATACGTAATTACCTAAATAATACTGCTGGATATAACAGGCTTCTGCCTAAACCAAACTACTATTGCAGAGGAAAAATTCTCAAGTTAGGCACAGAATTCGTAGTCAAATTAGTGATATTGCTAATTGCTTTGAGGTACATGCTAAGAACAATGTTACCACAAAATGAACAAATAGATATCTTGAGGATGTATTTTGTTTTACTAAATAGGTTGATCATCACTTTGACTACAGTTTGGATGGGCACTCAAGGAAATATCAGCAACATTGTGTGGCACGGAACAAAACTAACTATGATGTTTTCCTCATACGAGAACAAGATGGCTTTAAAATCCCATATGGGAATTTACATGGTGAGTCCTGCATGGCTTTGTGGTTGAGTCCAAATGTTTATATTAACTCTGTTTCCCCTCATTACATGTAATGAAAAATTAAGCTTGTAGAGTTCACTCGCTAGCCATTTTATGTTCATCAGTTGTGCACATGGCCACAAACAAATACTTGTATAGATCTGTTTGTCTTCAATCTATATTACTATCAGGGTACCACTTTTGCAGGGGAAAAATGATAAACAAATGGCTTGTTCAACTCTCAAACAGCGATGGGTAAAAGGTGAATAATGCAGAGCTCTCCTATGTTAGTCTTGGAAGCATAGTGGATCCACATTGTTATCCTGCTTGACAATAAATTTTCACTGGATTGACTCTTAATCATTAATACCCTAATTCTTCAACCTTGTCAACAACCTCTGCAACACATATTTTGAAACACTCTGACATAACTATGGGGTGTAGAGAAATAATAAGCACAGTTTTGTGAAACTCGCATCTTTAATCACACAAACAGATCATTTTGTGCTGTAGTGCTTCAAAAGGTTGAAGATTTAGAATACCTTTTACTTATGACATTCTCTGTTGACAGCTATATCCTTGATAGCGCTGTTGAGGATGGGAATTTTACAGGACATAAAATCAGACTTTTATGACAAGTTTCTGCAACTGCCATTGTATGAGGACATGGCTCCATGGAACATAGGTACATGTAGGATACCTGTCAGCTTTGAGTAATGCTACATGTACATTGTAATTAATGCATGTAACATTCAGCTTACCCGTGGCCAGTGCTGCTGAACTGGTGCTGCTGAAGTCAATGAGAATTCATATTGTGTGGTAGTTTCTACGTTCTAATACAGTAAATGAGCTAAGATTTTGCCACAAAAAAGGAATTTTTTAAAGGAAAATAAACGTTATGAAATTACTTTTGTGCTGAAATTTATTTTTTAAGAGGATATAATCCTATCTACCAAGCAAACTTCAAAACCTCTTTCAAGAGTGAACTGAACTCTCAGAATCATCCAGACAAAAATTGAAACCTAGTCATGGGGAATATTTTAGATCATTTTATAGCAGGATTAAATGTTGATATTGAGAACATCCACAACTATCTTTCCATTTGTCATGAATGTATTATGTCATGTATTATGACATTTATGTCAGTGAATGAACTTGCATTTGGCTCAAAGCAGGGCTTTACTTTCCATTTGCATCTGGGAATCGTATTCTCATCATGACTCTCGTAAACAGAATTTGTGGGAATATACTTGGATTCCCATAAACAGAGTCATTGTAATAAAAACATGGATTGCAATAAAAACATGCATTGTTTAAGATCATTAAGTTTATTCACATAGAATCCCCCAAACCTGTTTGCTTTTATATGCTTTCATACCTTTACTTGGATCAAGTTCTTTCGATACAAGATTTGGACAAGATTCCAGTAAAAATAATCTATGGGAGTTCATTTAGATGCTGATAAAAAATGACAAAAATAAAGCTTTTCAAAGATTAATGTGTTCCAGAATTAAATAAAAGAAGTGAATTAAGTATTTGAATGCAGCATTTTGGGCTGTGGTTTCAGTTTCAGTTACATTGCAGGAATGATCCTTTTCCTGTGTCACATGTGCAGAGTGTCATTTAGAAAAAAATTATGTAACATTTGCTGTTATTTAGGAATACCTGGGTTTGCTTTCTGCCCAGATACAAGTTACAGAAATTGACGGGTGCCTTTACAGTTTTGCTATCAGTCATCAGAACCTTTAGAAAACCTTTAGAGGGAATAGATATGAAAGCGTAATTTTACCTGTTTACAGTGTTTCAGGCTGGGCATTTGGACTATATCGATTATGACAGCAAGGATGTCACCTTTGATAAAATGGCTCCAGCAGCCTATCAGGTTAGTAGTGTCATATCCTAGTCACCATACATTTCACACCATAGTCACCATACATGTCACATCATAGTCACCATACATGTCACATCATAGTCACCATACATGTCATGCCATAGTCACCATACATGTCACATCGCAGTCACCATACATCGTGCCAGTCACCAAATCATAGTCACCATACATGTCGCACTGTAGTCACCATACATGTCATGCCAGTCACCATATCATAGTCACCATACTTGTCACACTATAGTCACCATGCATTTCATGCCATAGTGACCATACATGTCACATTGTAGTCACCATACAGGTCACATCGTAGTTGCCGTATGTCATGCCAGCCACTATATTATAGTCACCATACATTTCACGCAATAGTCACTATACATGTCACATCGTAGTCACTGTAAATGTCACACCATAGTCACCACACGTCACACCATAGTCACCATGCATGTCACACCATAGCCCCCATGCATGTCACATCATAGTCACCATGGATGTCACATCAGTCACCATGGATCTCACCATAGTCACCATATGTGTGACATCATAGTCACCATGGATGTCACGCCATAGTCCCCATACATATCCAACCATAGTTACCAAATATGTGACATCATAGTCACCATACATGCCACACCATTGTCACCATACATGTCACACCATGACCACCATACATGCATGGGTCAGATTTCAGCAGTAAATATGCAGTAAGCTGCTGGAAAGTGTCAAGTTTGCTGAAAAAAAGAAATGATTTTAAATGCCTTTGGGCTCATCAGAGTGTACAGAGTACTGGTGTAGCTCAGGTCTTTACTGGTAACTTAAAAAGCATTAGAAATATTGAGCTCAGGTTTGCATACATATACACAGTTGGGGGGAGGGGGAGGAAGTTTGGAATTTAATCAGTGATGCATTATGTTAATATTAATTGCCATAAATTACAAAATTCAAGAATTAGCCTCTTGCTTACTGGATTCAGTGTCAGGGAAATGTTAAATATAGTATGTTTAAAAGTACATCATGTACTGAGCTTAGTTTTTGCATACATGTACAAGCAGTGTGGATACCATTGTTGATATACATGTATTAATTACCCATAGACCTCCATATAAGTAAAATGTTCTCCAGTTATACATGTAAGTGGAGGAAACTTGACTGCCTTGCGGCAGTAAATTGGAGTGGAGTTGTAATTTCAGAAATTATGAAGAAGTAATTTCCTCATTGCAGATCCTAGCCATGCTGATGAATTATGAGCGAACAATCAAAGATTTTGGACACTGTAATGAGCATGCTAAGTATGTAATATAGGTGGTGTTTTATTGGTCTTGGTGATACATGTATGTTCAAACATTCAGAGTGAAAATTGACCAGCTCAGTTTAGAAGAAAATGTTAATATTTATTTTTTGCATTATGTTTCTCTGCTTTGCCATTTGAGCTTCATTTGCCGGGGTTTTTTTTCGCATCACAACACACTATTGTGCGTGTTGATCTTCAACAACTAAATCACTTTTGTCAGTGGAATTTATATTTGTTTGTATGATTAAGGATGCAAGCTTCAGAAAACTGTGCTAATTATTTCTGTAGTCCCCATAGTTCTGTCAGAATGTTTCAAAATATTGTTGTAGAGGTGGCTGGAAAGGTTGAAGAATTAGGGTACATGCAGAACAGTTTAAACCTACCTTTACAAAAAGGTGTTTCAGGTACTGGAAAGCCTTGATTTCAAGATTTGCAGATTTGACTACATTTATTTGGCATTTTCTCGCAGTCCTGGAAGAATCACATTGCTAAATTTACTACCATACAAATATTAAAATTGCTCTTCACGAAAACATCATGCTGGTGACACCAACCCCATTAGTTTCACAGCACAGATTAACAAGCCATTGTAGTAGCGCCTTGTCCTAAAATGTTCAGCGAAGAAACCTCTAGCATTGGTCTACAGGGATATTTTGGTCGTGTGTGAAGTACATGTACTAGAGTATATCAGTGGAGCAAATCCTTTGTCCTGTTATTACATTGAATTGGCCATTAATTTTCCAGGAATCCATACCAGTTTAAACTGATCTCCAACTGTGTGGGAGACAGTGGATTTGATGGACCATGTACTGTAAGTGCATGACTTTGTTCTCCCAGATGTGTATTTATTTATTTATTTTTAAGAACTTTTTACTTATCAAATGCCAGTTTTATTCTTGGAAATAAACCACCCACTTTTGGCAAGTTACTAACAAACTTTATCCACCTGTGACAAAATGAACTCTGTATTTCTTAAAGACAAGTGAACGAGTGCAGGAAACTGCTTATTGTCATCAAGTAACTTTATACATTTTTGAAATCAGGTTTTCAATCGGAATATTCAAGTCCAGCTCAGACTGGCTTCCTCCGGCCATAGGTCTGCCAGCAACCTGCGGATGGTCGTGGTTTTCCCCTGGGCTCTGCCTGCTTTCCTTCCACTAGAATGCTGGCATACTTTGTTTTAAGTGAAATATTCTTGTGCATGGCGTAAAAACACCAACAAAATCAAAATCAATTCCATTTGAATAATGACTGATCAATTTGCTGTATAGGTTATAAAATACTGGTCCTTGGTGCAGCTATCGGGTCCTTGGTTTCTTCCTCCTCCATATATCTTACCACTGTCAGGCCATCCTTAAAAAACTGTTTGTTGGGTGTAACCCAACATGAGAAAATATAGGGTCAGTTGGTAGGAAATTCTTTTTCTGTCTTCCTGGCGCTGGAAAAACATAGGCATTTTTGAAAAATTAACATGAAGAGAAAAATACAAAAAAAACCTTTATCAGAATACCAATAAAAACTTTTGAGTAGGGCTCTTTTTTGGAAGGGTTGGTCGGGTTATGCTCAAACGAACATATTTTGAAGGATGGCCCCATATGAATGAAAAAATTTCGGAAATAGCATTAAACAATGATGCTAAGTAACTAAGTAAAATATAGGCTAGTTTATGAGAACATAGAGAATGAGGAAATTGAGGGCTATGCTTGGATGGTATCCTAAATGCCCTGTTGCAGCACTCCCGATTTCCTGTCCCTTGTGGAGACCAGACCTGCCGCTCCACGTACATAGAATGTCTACAGGCGCTTAACCAGCTAGAGAAACACAAATCCACGGTCAGACACACAGGTATTTTATCAGCACTTCTTTTTGGGTGAAAATGTTGTTTGTAGTAAGTGGACAAAAGACTGGTCAGTATTTCTGCCCATTTCTGCAGAGAGGCTTCTGACAGAAGTGGTTAGTGTGTTAGCGCTGTGTAATATGGGACAGTCTGCCAGCAACCTGTGGATGGTCCTCCCACTGGTGGCTGCTGTCTTACAAGTCAAATATCCTGGAGTACAGTGTAAAACACCAATCAAATAGATAAATAAATAAAGACCTGTCTGCTGAAGACATGCTAAAAGAGTAGCTATGCAAAAGGGATGTGGCCGTACATGGAATGGTCCGCCAGCAACCTGTGGATGGTCGTGGGTTTCCCCGGGCTCTCACCAATTTTCTCCTGCCACAATACTGGCCGTCGTCGTAAAAGTGAAATATCATTTTAAATCTGTTAAATTAGAGGTGTTTTTACTAATCAGGGTAGATTATTTCAATGATATAAACGATTATACAAACCGGATGGGTATGTGATAAAATCCTTAGTTTCTGCTAAACCACATGATTTTCAGCTGGAAATATCAGTTTTTCGGCAAATCATATCATCTCGTTATACTTTAAATACAACTATCTTGGAACTGTGGTAGCCGATGTAAAGGTGTCAGTAGAACAGCCTCTCAGTAATGAGTATGTGATTCTGGAATGGGGCATTGTTGATAACATTTCTCTCTTTGCAGTATATCAGGTCAGAAGTCACCCTGAGGTGAAGAAGTCAGGATTGTCAGACTTGGACCTGGTTCAGCAAGAATGGGTATGAAGGCTTGCTGCTTTAGACATTAGCTTATATGTGATCAAGTCATCATGACATTTAACACTTAAAAGTGATCTTTAAGAAGTGGTCTCTTTTGCTTTAAATGAAGAAGGCTAAAAAAAAATGTCCTCATAAAACACAGCAGTGAAAGCTATCTCAAAATATGTTTGCCTATTTATTGAGCCTTTCTTGAATGAAATTTCATTTAAGATATTTCATTCATGCAGCAAAAGGTAATGGGTGAAGAAAACTGGCCACAACCTGCAGAAAAGCACTGCTCTTTACCAGACTGCTGACAAATTATACTTTTTACTAATAATTAACAAATCTTTTCCAAACGTTAAGAGTGATTTTATTAGTGCATGAAATATTCTTTGTTTCTTTCAGTCCTTTAATTTGAAGGGTGCTGTCTCATAAAGTGGAATGCAAAAGTTCTTGGCTGTCTTAAACATGAAAATGTGTCATGTTTTTCTGATTGTTAAAAGCCAAAAATGTGGCTTTGTTGTGATAAAACTAGCAAAACTGATTGTTGATATCCTATTACTTCAGGTGTTAAAAACAAATCCAGTAAAGCTGTTGTTGATATTCCCATAACTTTAAGTATTAAATAAAAACAAATCTAGTCCAGTTTTTTAATCATATATATATTATACAGTAGAAGTATTTCTATCCTTCTTGGACCCTTATATATTCAGCCAGAATTATGACATTCTTTTCTTAAAATGAGCCAAATGTGCAGTGTCATTTTATGTATTACCTGGTAACAATTAAAATACAATCCCTCTTGTAATTTGTCTGTTCTATACAGTTTTAATTTTAACAGTTGTCTGTGTACTGTACAATTGGTTATCTTTCATACTAAAGTAATGATGATTTAATTTGTTGTCCCTCAGTCTTGATCAGTCAGTTCATCAAAAATGAAGTTGTGGTGAGTGAACAGAGCATAAAAAAGTGTATCTTAAAACATGTTCTCTGATTTTAACATTATTTCCCCACCAAGTTAAACGCAGTCAAATGTTCTGATTGTACGGTGGACTTTATGACCCATATTAAACAGCCTCTGATTGTCATATTTTCACATTAAATACAGATACAGGTTTAGTACTACATATATGTGCATGTAGGAAGTAAAACATTCAAAGCAGCTGAACGGAATGTGTTGTGTCACTCTTCTTCAGCCTGTTGAACATGTTCCATAAAGCAATCAAAGCAGCTGAACGGAATGTGTTGTGTCACTCTTCTTCAGCCTGTTGAACGTGGCCCATAAAGCAGACAAAGCAGCTGAACGGAATGTGTTGTATCACTCTTCTTCAGCCTGTTGAACATGGTCCATAAAGTTCGCCAGAATCAAAATTTGACAGCGTTTAATTTGGTCGAAAAAATCTAAAAAATCAGAGAAGGCACAGATACAGTTTTTCATGCTCTTCTGTCTGACCACAACTGCATTTTTGAGTGGTCTTTCACTTTAATCAGGTACTGAAACGTTCATTTTTTCATGCCCAACATGTCCAGCTGTTTCATTGCCTGGTATTTAATTTAAATGGAACAACTAGCCCATCATTAACACAACCATTTGTTGGTGTATGTAGGGTATGTTAATTAGCACTTGTTCTTTTGATCTCTTGTTAATTTATCACACTCTTGTTTTTGCCCTTGTTGGGTTTATTTTTATTTTTGTCTTTTTTTTTTTCAAGTGGTGTGATATTTTCAAATTAAGACATCATCAGTTCTTGTCAATAAAGGCAGTGACCAGAAAGCGATGACATTAGCCATCTCATTTAAGATAATCAGTCCATGGTAAGCTGCAAAATATAGTTTGTCAGTACATTGTTTTAAGTGATAAGCCACTGTTCAATGTCAATGACTTGAGATAACTGTCAGTGTGATCTTGTACACTGATCATTTGGTACTCCACTGTTTCTGTGTTTAATCACTGAATATACTCGCATTAATAAAGATTCTGTACACATGGTAAATCTGCTTACATTTGTTTTACTAGTCAGAGATAATTTTTTGAAATTTCACTGCTACACATTCAAATGACTGTCTCATTTTTTCTGTAGATTGTTATGACTTTTTTTGTGTGTGACAATAATCTGTCTGTCGTCCATTTTGTTTGACCATGGTAATTTATCACTTAACATTCAGTTTGTACAAGTGATAAGCTTGCAGTGATGTAATTGTGAGTACTGTAAAAGATATTGACAATATTTATTTGTCCATTTTTATGCAAGTGTCAGGGTGATCTGCCAGTAATTCAGCATTGTGTGTATGTGTGTGCAGGAAATACTGCACAGTTTTCTGAATTTTATTTTATTTATTTGAATTATTTGTATTCCTGATTTTATTAAGGAGCTTTTCATATTTATTGATACAGTTATATGTAAATGAGTATTTAATGGATGTTACATGTTTTATGTATTTGACCAAGCTAGATAAATGAATAATCATAGATAAATGAATAGTCAAATTCAGATCATATAATTCCTTAGATCAGATAGTTCAAAGTCTCAGTCAGATCACATTATGCTATATGAAGATTGTTCGCTGGACTTATCCAAAATTTATACCAGTGCTAAATAAGTTAATATGTCAGAGTGTCGTCACTGCCAACTCACCAAAGTCAAATTGTCTAATACCTTGATAGGTCAGATATTTCGAAGTCTCTATCAGATCACCTAACATTATATGCAGATTGTTTGCTAGCTCCATATTATATATGATTGTGTAGACTTGTCCTTCATTGCCGATGTCCATATTGTAGGTCAGCTTGCACCCCAAGGTTTCTTTGTTGTTTGTTATTTCACCATTGCAATCAACAAATGGAAATTCTATGAGCTACGTTTTCATAGAGCAGGGATGCCATGAAGTTAATCGGAAGGATTCTGTCATATATCTTGCCAATATATGTCGCTCAGCATTGAGAGGTTAGAGCAAGGAAACGAGACTTGTCAGCCCAGTGTCAGTATAATGTGACTGGATGGGGTGTCATGTCTGGTGTTTTTGGCATGATGTTCCAGTGGCGGCAGCACTTTGGGGGCAGGGACTTGCCCTGCCACAAGAAGACACACTATAAATGCACACCAGACGGACTCCTCATGGTCACATGACTGAAACACTGTTAAGTATGACATTAAATCCCAAGCACTCACTCATTCACTCTTGCCAATATGTGTGGACACCTGCAGCTTTGTTATTCCATGTCACAGATTAGCATCTTTGCTGATATTACTACCTAATTGTTGACCCTAATTCTTCAGCCTTTTCAACCACTGCTGAAAGCAATATTTCAGCATTTTCTTGGAGAACTGTAGGGTCTATAGAAATAATTTTTACGGTATTATGAAGCTTATACATATGGTGACACAAGTCGGTTTTGGATTAATTTTTTCACTAACTGTATGGATACACTACCCTTTAAAAACTGCTGTAATGATTGAAACAGTTGAAGATTTACAGCAAAATTACCTTGGAGGGAATTCCCTCCAGTTCCAGGATAATCCTGAATATTTTAACAACCCTTAGTATCAATGTCAATGGCAGAGCTCTGCTCGGAGGAGAAATGGAAGAAAAAGAACAAATGTAATTTTTCATACATTCATGCAGTCATGGATAATATGGAAGCAGTAATCTAAGTACATAATAGGCGCGTGAGGCTTTGGGAATGTTAGGTGATCTGACTTGACTATCAACGATTCAATCTAAGGTACCTGTATCAGATGATTTGACTTCGACAAGTTCACAGTTAGACGATATGACTGGTTATGACTGGGGTACAGTATAATGGAGAACAATAAACCCATGTCCATAGTACTTAGAAGATGTGAATCTGAATGCTTTGGCATTGGTTTCTTCTGTCCTTAAAAAATTTAGATATGATGTATCAAAATAGTAATGTCTTTGTACATTGCAAAAGCCTGTGCTACTTGCCTTTGTTGAAAAGAAATGGTGATTTCATCATGTGACATCTCTCCATCTTGTCAATGCAACTCTTACAGTTTTCATGTATTGTCATGAATGTCCAATACATGAATTACTTTCCAAGTTGAGGAAAAGAATATTGACATGTAAAATGAATGAAAATGTAGAGGAACTTGTGTGGTGTTTGGCATCTAAGGTCTCAATTTACTTGAGACCTTAGGAAACCAGCTTAACTTTTATGACCCTAGAGTTCATGTGCGACAATGTCATACTCGGGGCATTTAGGCCACCCAGTGTGAGTACACTTACTGCAGGCTAGGCCTCATGCTAGCCAACATTGTCCATGATCTATTCACATCCAGCTCTGTGGATTGCCTGCAGCTTTAAAGGGAAACACCACAGAAAAAAAAGAAGTTATATTGAGTGAAAAGACCATTAAACCTGTATCTGAAAATACCTTCACTGAATTTGAAGTTACACATGGCTAAAACCTTGGTCTTACCTGGCTAAAGCCTTAGTCTCACCCATTTAAAAACTTGCCCAATCCCCTCCCCATCCCTTCATTCCCAAGTTATTGCCCTGTTCTCACCCAGCTGAAGCCTTGGTCTTTCCAAGCTAATACCTTGAGCTCACCCAGCTAAAGCCTTGTTCTCACCCATCCAATGAATTGGTCTAGACCATCTAATGAATTGGCCTCACCCAGCTGAAGTGTTGGTCTCACCCAGCCAATGCCTTTCTCTCGCCCATATAAAGCGTTGACCTCACCCAACTAAACTCTTGGTCTTACCCAGCTAATGAATTGATTCTCAGCCAGCTAAAGGCCTAGCTAATGCCTTGGTCTCACCCACGTAAAGTTTCGTTCTCTTCCAAGCCAGTGCCTTGTTCTCATCCAGATAAAGCGTTGGTCTTACCCAGGTAATGGCTTCATCACCCACCAGAGGCCTTGGACTCACCCTGCTAATGACAGCTAATACATTGGTCTCACCCAGGTAAAGTTTCGTTCTCTTCCAAGCCAGTGCCTTGTTCTCATCCACTTAAAGCCTTGGTCTCACCCAGCTAAAGCCTTGTTCTCAACAAGCTAAAGCCTTGATCTCGCTCAGCTTAAGTCTTAGTCTCACCCACCTAAAGCCTTGGTCTCACTCTGCTAATAACAGTTAATACCTTGGCCTTACTTATCTTAAGTCTTCATCTCACGCAATTTACCCCCTCCCCCTTCCCAAGTTAATGCTCTGGTCTCATCAGGTTAAGCCTTCGTCTTTCCAAGCTGATACCTTGGTTTCACCTTGCTAATGTCTTGGTCTCAGCCAACTCAAGCCTTGGTCTTTCCAAGCTAATACCAAGCTCTCACTCTGCTAAAGCCCTTGTCTCACCCAGCAAAACTCTTGGTCTCAGCCAGCTAATACCTTGTTCTCACCCAGCCAAAGCCTTGGTCTCGTCCAACTAATGCCTTGGTCTCACCCAAGTAATATGTTGGTCTCACCAAGCTAATTCCATGGTCTCACCCAACCAATACCTCACACAGTTAATACCTTGGTCTCGCCCCTCTAAAGTGTTGGTCTGGCCCAAGTAAAT
The DNA here is from genome assembly GCA_016165875.1 of Acanthopleura granulata. Lineage (NCBI taxonomy): Eukaryota > Metazoa > Mollusca > Polyplacophora > Chitonida > Chitonidae > Acanthopleura > Acanthopleura granulata. The sequence continues at coordinate 261,851 of JABBOT010000004.1, forward strand.
TCTTTATCTCACCCAACCAAATCCTTCGTTTCACCAGAGTAAGTTAGTCTCTTACATCTAGAGACTTGCTCTCAGCAGATGACTTAAATCCAACTCTTCGTAGTTTGACTGCAGCTTTTCTCAAGATCCTAGCAAAGGGCAGAGGTTTACTTACTTATTTTTTTAACTTATAAAACAGACAGCCACCATGGAGGTAAAAATCAAAGGAGAGTTTTCAGAATTGATCATGAAATATTCTTGGAGTGAATAGATATAAACATACAGTGAACAAAATCCATACAAACCAGGTTCTCTGATTAGATTAGCTCTATTGCTTGGGACAAAATTATCAAGGGAGTCAATTGCAAAATTAGGCATGAATAGCGGACAATGGATAATCAAAATTAGTACTACGAAAAGTATATCTTGATTCACTTGTACCGAGTTTTGTTGACTTGGGACAAAAACTGTAAGATTAGAAGCATTTTGGAATGACTGTTAACATGCCTTGGATGAACCAACAGACAGACAACTGATCATTGAAATGGAAAATTGATACAAGTACTTATGTATCTTGATGTAGTGTCCACTTAATCCATTTTGTTGAAATCAAACAAGAACTGTAGGAGGAGTAGAATTTTGCAAGATATGTGAAGATATATTGGATAACTTGACAGACATCCGATCATCAAAATGAATAATTGATCCTAAAATTATGTACCTTGATATAGTCTACTCTTCCATCAGGTTTTGATGCAATAGGACAAAAACTAGGATGAGTGGCAGTTTGAACAACAGATCATCAAAATGAAAAATCAGTACTGAGAATTATGGATCTTGATATGGTCTGCAGTTGAATAAAGCTTTCTTGAAATCAAGACCTGTATTGTGTATTAAAAGAAGTCTAAACATGGTGTGTGAACAGACAGACAATGGACTACCGATCACTGAAATTTGAAATGGATACTAAGAATTGTGTATCTTGATGTAGTCTGCCCTTGAACCAAGTTTTGTTAAAACCATACAAATACTGTAACAGCAGTTACGTTTTGATAGAAATGTTAACATGGTGGATGAACAGATAGACATATGGACAATTGATCATGGAATGGAAAATCAGTTCTATGAATCATGTATCTTGATGTAGTCTACACTTGAACCAAGTCTCACTGAAACCGAACAAAAACTGTAGGAGGAGTACCACTTTGAAAATGCTAACATACTATGGATGAACAGAGACAGAAGGACAAGTGATCATCGAAAATGAAAACTGACACCGCAAATTTTTTATCTTGATGCAGTCTACATTTGAAAGGAAGAGCAAACTGAGATATTGCTGTACACTTGGTTTAAAGAAATACATTAAAGACATATTTTAATGGTAATAGCAACACCTTTATTAAGTCTTCAGTCTTGCTGTTGCTTTGATTATAGCAACATCTCTAGATGTACATTTCACCCAGTTGTGATTTTTTCAAACCGTCCAAAATTCATCTGCAGATGTTCTATATATACATGTACAATTATGTTACTTAAGCCAACAATTATCTCAACTGTAAGTACAAAAAGGAAATTTACCAGGATTACCTTCACATCTATGACCAAATCAATGTGGCGCTTTCGATAAAAAAGCTGGATTCAATATTAAAGTTACCTACATCCCATCATGACAATATATAATTTTCTTCACACAGTCTCTTCAAATTAGCTGTTTCAAATCTAAACTTATGAACAATTGATTTTAGTCCATTTCCATGTTAAGGTACAAATCATATGAAAGCTTGAACAACATGTATTACACACGTCACATTTGACATAGTAGACAATTTGCATTGTGTGAATGTGACTTAGACATAGTCTGGAATCAATCTGAACACATTTTAATGTGGGCCAGATCTGGATTTAGTATTATTTTATTATAGTTTATTTTTTATTAGTTTATTATAATTCATTATTTTTTTCCGCACACACCCTTTTGAAAAAATATTACATAAAAAAATCAATTGCCTTAATTAAACTTTCAAAAAAAAAAAAAACACAATTTATCTCATAAAAGAAAAAATAAAATTCACAACCATTAACTTCTGGACGTTACCACTTTGTAGGAAAACAATAATTATGAAATTATCAAGGATTTGCTATGTAAAACAAATCTAAAGTTCCATCAATGTGCATCTTTCACAGATAAAACAGAACTATATATACCCTCGCAAATGCTAAAAGCTACATGTATAATTTAATTCATGTCTATGATAAGTGTGGCCTTCATGACAAAGCTATGACATACTGTTATCTGAGAGCTCACAACTTCACAGTGAAATGAAATTATTCTGTCTATGAGTGCAGACGTCACAATATTTCTATAAGAAAGTAATATGATTTTGCTAGATTCTACACACAGGCCTGATAGCCTTCACTCATAACATTTGTTGAAATTTAGAAAATGACAATGACCCAGTTTTACTTGAAAAGCACAATTAATACAAACATTAGGAATGACGATAAAAACACCATCATCATCCTCATCAGACAATCATCAGAGAACTGCTGTACAAAATACATTCACTTATCCCTTAAAACTTTCATGCATAAAATAAAACTGCATTTAAATATTTGAATTCTATGCTGGGCTTCACAAACCATATTTTCATTATTTGGCATGCTTGACTATTAACAGAATTCTTCCAAAGTGGATTCTCACCATGATATGGCTGAGATATTTCTGATGTGGCATAAAACCTTAATTATTCATTCCTTTCCAAGTGGATTACTGCAAACTGAATTCACACCAACACAGTTAAGGAATAAATAAATGATCAAATATATCTACAGAGCCATTCTAGACATAATACAGTTTTGAATTCAAATACTTAAAAATACCTTTCATTCGGACTGGTTTTCTTTCTGAGATAAAGCATCATTGTATAACATTTTGTTTTGGCCAGGTGCATGTTTACATCACACTCTTTTGTTGGATTCTAGTTACTGAGACACAAAATAGTAGAAAATTCAAACATTCTATAAAACACTATTATATTTCTCAATGTCTGGAAAGTTTGGCATTTTCTTGCAGGCTAGTCATTGTCTACCATCATCAAATTTTATAACAAAAAATTCAATTATTATCAATAATCATGATGACCAATAACAGATTGTGACATGATTCTGACATTATAGGCAAAATATCACATTGCTGAGATTCTAGTAGGGATTAATTGATGCCAAGATTAATTAGTAAACTGTTCTGCAGTACAAGTGTATAACTTGTCAGATTATTTCAAATGACTCAGAAATAATCTGACCGTTTCAGGCTACATGGGGTGTCTGATTATTTAAAGTCGGTTCAAAATACAAAACAAGTCACAAATATCACACACACACACACACAAAAAGAATACATGCAGCGAAGGATACACAAAATACAGAATCAGTGTCACATAGTAACATAAAGATATAATGGAAAACCAGAAACATAAACAACACTTGAATTTACACATTTATCATCACAAACAGGTAAAAATTTGATTGACATTTCAAATTAATCCTATTTCAACTGCCGTGCTGATTTTAAAAAACTAATTTTTGTAAAAATCCTCTTAAAGGCACATTACAAAGCCGTGTTCTTAAGAATTTCTAAAGACTGTTCTGAAGAATACAATGTAAGGAACATGTTCTTAAGTAATGAATGTTGAAACTTGTTCTGTTATCATCAGAGTTGAAAATAAAGCAAGCTGTGCTTGGTTTCCTCCTTACATAATGATGGCTGCCCGCCATTTTTCTTGAGAGACAGTGCAAAACACCAATCACATAAAATAAGTCAGGTCACCTGATAGGATATGATATTCTTCAGCAAATATGACCAAGAATACATTCTCTGGGTTAAGACCCAGAATTCTAAAGAATGCAGTACAATGATATTTTCACTGATGTCATGTTCGGAAGAATAACCGAAAGATAACGGCTGGACACCACTCTGTGTTCTAAAGACTAGATGTTCAAAACAAGATAATCTCTAAAAGCAAAAACCATAAAAGGATTTAAAGGACATTTTGTTAACAAGAACATGTAACAATAGGCATGTTTCTATGACAACTCAGTACAGAAGAATATAAAATAACCCAGCTGATCAAAGGTCTTAAAAATTTAAGACTTGTTACTGTATTCACTCGATCTTAGTAAACTCAGATGTTCATGAATAATGATACGTTTTGAACAGCAAGCCCCAGGGCAGTGTACAGTCGAATTGGTCACATCATACACGAACATGAAAACATCCAATGCTGAAAACAGTCCTGTATATGGGACGAAAATAAATTTTTTTGAGAAAATACTTGAAACATTGCATGCAGAATCAATAAATAATGCATGCACACAAAATGTTTTCCAGATAAAAACCACCTAAGATAAAACAGTCAACAGGTTCAAACTATACTTTATAAGATGTTTCACGCTGAAACTTAGAATGTATGTGATGGTTGAACAATGTGGAAAAAACATAAAAAGTTAAGTTTATTGGGTGGATTTGTTCCCACTTATCCATGTAAAGGGGCAAATTTTATCACCCTTATTCTATTACATACAGATGAAAATGTACAGTAATTCTTATGTAAAGTGTTTATTTGGTAAATTAGTCTGCAAGTTTTGATAAGTTTATTATCAATTCAAATATTCTTCAAATATCTCATCCTGGAAGACCAGCAGTTTCCATAAAAACCTGCATCACAAAACTGACTGAAACAAAATGTATCGATGTATTATAGTACACCAGGCATTACAGAATAAACTCTGATGAGCACTGAATTTGTCTTACGAAACTAATAAGGACAATTTTTTTCCTGACATACAAGATATTGTATAGGTTTACACATAAATTTGTACTTATATACATTTTGTCACCTTAAAGCTGGAAAAAGTACATAAAATATGAAGAACAGCACTTGTCCTATGACAGCAGGCAGTGGCATCCACCAGAAGAACAACAGTAATCCATTAAGTTTCAAACCCATAAAACAACATGTTCACTACTCATCACCAACAACTGAAATTTCATCAGAAAACTGATTTGTCAATTCATTAATACACGCTGTAAAAATAAAATCCACACAATATGGACACATTTATACAAACACATAAGACATTTCTGGGAAGTGAAAAATCAGGCAACGTTAATAAAAAGTATTCTGCATTCAACAGAAAAGTTGTCTTAGCATTGCAACAAATATTTCAAGCAGCATAATAGGTTTTGATTTCTTTTTGTCATTTCCTATATTATAGCAATAGGTACAAACCATGAATCTTTACAAATATGGCCATCATGTGAATATCCACATGTACTTAAAAGCACTCAGTCCTTGTGTGGCTGTGTATGTATATAAAGAGGCAAAGAATTGGCTTCATGGTCAAAAACATGCTTTGCATCATGTGACTGTGTAAGAAATGAGGAAATTTCCAGGGCCTGATTATCTCAATTCTGATATGTAAAAACAAATCTGTATAATCTCCTGGGGCAACATCCAGTGAAGCCTGAACTGCTCATCCTTTTGCGGTTTTGGTATCTGGTAACTTCAGTTCAAAGCCACTGCCTGCAAGTGAAGAAAGGTTTACGAAATACACATTTACTAAAGAAAATAACACTTGTAATACAAGAGGAATTGTTTGTAAATACATGAAGTGAGAAAGGAAAGTCCTGAAGCATGGAAAAGGAAGTAGAGAGCATACAAATGCTTAAGTGAGAAAAGAAAAGGGTAGAAGCCTGAGGTATGAAGTGTGTGAAGTGACACCCTGGGGAACCAAGAGCCTGTAAATGCGAGAAGTGATAAAGGATAGAGCTAGTTAATGCAGGACATGACAAAGAAAAAGACTTGAAAGCTTGGGGCACTAAAACAGAATGCCTTTGAATGCAAAAAGTGAGAAAGGAAAAAAGCATGAATCCTGGTCATTACTCTCCTCAAATCAATTTAAAAATCATGTTTTTAATGCAAGCTTCTGGAAATGACCAGAAAGATCAGGAGCTAATCAAAAATAAACTGGAAAATAAAACAATTTAATTACTTACGTTTCTGATCTAGAGCTCTTGTTTCAACTGCTTCATGACGTAACCTCTGCTGCAGAATCTGTTTCATGAGTTCAGCACTGAGAGAAATATGACTCATGAGTATGTCAATTCATTTACAGGACTGAAATTACCACATTTAACTCCAATAACCAAGTGAAAACATTAAATACTCCTCAAGGCTTAATCTAGTATAAAAATCCAGGCATCTATACACAATGTTCTACAGTTCAGTTGGTTTGAATAAGGAGTTTCACCTCCCTACCAGACACAATATAAGACAATAAACAACCTCATAAAGACTTTGAAGAACAATTCCTCTCTGGTCCGCAGCAAGCCGATGAGTGTCGGTTTCCCCCGCACACTGCCCCGTTTCCTCCCGCCATAAGGCTTGCCCCCTTCATGTAATGAAATATTCTTAAGTATGGCTTTAAACACCAAATAAATCAATAAATACTTGGCAGCGTCTAAATACTGTTGCTCAAGAGAACATGGGCATCAAAACTGGCCTACTGGCATACATACATGTATCAGCTCAGGAAAATTACTCTCCCCTTTAATGAATGTATTCAGATATTCTGTTGTTTAGTATTTAATACAAAATGGGTTTTGGGGTTTGTGTAAAAGATAGACTGATACCCTTCTGGAAAATTACGAAACAGCCTGTCTAGATCACACGACATTCCTTTAATATGTTAAAACATGCACTATGTCTGCGATCAGATGGTGTTGAGGATTTAGTGTAGGTGAATTTTATTTCTTCTTCAAAGACATAACGTTTTACCTTTTCAACACTCTAAAACTGCATTAGATATCTAAAATAGAATTACATAACTGCGGCAGTTTCATCTCACGTTATCCATAAAAAAAAACTTACTTGTGAACTGGGTTTGTTATCCCCATCTTTTCCAATTTTATTTCATTTAAGCGGATAAGCGTCCGTCCTGAAAATCAAACAGCAGCTCATTTTGAGGGCAACAGCAATGCTTACAGGCTGATAAAACACAGACTATCCAATGCACAATTCCAAACTCACCAGTATTCCGGTTTGATTTTGGAGGTAAGAAAAAAAGAGACACATTCCTTGATCATTATTTTGAACATATTGCCAGTTTCCTTCAGTTCCAGTCTGAATGTCAACATATTTATAGTCAAGGATCACTGCAACATCTAGCTCTGAGATCGGACGACAATGTTCCCAACTTTCTTGACAAATTATCCATACTGAGTCACTGCATTCATTAACCCTGAATTTAGGTCTGTCATCTGCGAAGCGCAAACAGTGTTAAAGCGGTACACCCAAAAGATGTTACCTGTGATCTATGTTAAAGCAATTCAAATTTCATATCATTATCTGTGAACAATCAAGACCATACGATTCTTATTAACACCCAATCTAACTAATGTGTTCAACAGCATCATCGAACAGCATCCATACTTTGCAAATTCCCGTTTTCTAATCTGTAACTGTGACCATGTGACATTACAACTGCAGCAAGCATCACAACAATGCAACAATGAGGTGATGCCCATAGCATACAAAATCAAATAGCATCATACACCTACACTGTTAAGCCGAACTGTTTTATATAATGATTCCTTAGTCCATAATATTGTGACTTACCAAATAAAAATATATGAATTACTGTATTTCACCATTAAGTTCAGCATTTTTGAAGTAACACATTCTGCTTGATTCCAACTAATTCATCCAACTTACAGGGCCACTGAAGAGCTTTTTTGTGAAATCTGATCAACATATTATCAGAAAAATTTGAGCGTTGGCATCAAAAGTATCATTTTAAGACCTTTATGTGCTTCTTAGAGTGCATTTTTATATCTTAACTTTAGGTGAAATTCAGTATTCTGCACACCTTACCTGTGCACTAGACAAGTCTTTCTTGTGGATATACAACTACTTGGTTTATTAACACAATGTTTCAATGTAGATATTAACATCGTTTTCAAGTGAGTGACATCAAACCATTAACGCTCTTAAATACAACAAATAGAGATACAAGTGTCAACAGGTGGAACAAAGGGGGCATATAATTAAACAGTGCTCACGGGGATTAGGCTTTGTGGGGTTCAAGTTCAGTTTGGAGAACTAATTGATTGTTAGCTGAGGGAAGGTAAATACCATGATCTCTGTGTTGAGGCTAGGCTTTAATCTCTTAATTTGGATGGCTTCCTGTAGCTTCTGTTTCTTCCACTTGGGCTGATTAGAGTTTAGTGTTTTGATTGTGTCCCAGTTAATGCTGTGGTGCTGGTTTTCTTGGATGTGGTCGCTTACGGCCGATTTGGAATCAGATTTATTGACAGATGGCTTATGTCCTTTAACTCGGGTTCCTAGTGGTCTTCCAGTTTCTGCGATGTAGGATGCGTGTAGCATGGAGGAGTGACGTAAGCGTGGACTGGCTTCCAAAGAAGGTTTCTATTCCTGTTGATTGTTTTAATAGAAGTGCAATTTTGTGACTGGTTAGACCGATGTATGGAAGGCTTATTTGAATTCCAGGGCCTTCATCTCTGACTCGACTGTTGGCCGGGTGACAACTGTATAACTTTCTGGATTGTCTTGTTGACTTTGTTTGCTGGGTATCAATTGAGTTGGGTGAAGACCGTACGCAGGTGTAAATTCTCCTCATCCAAGTTGTTGGTGCAGATGCATTTGGCTCTCCTAGTGAGGGTTGAAATGATGCCAGTCTTAGTCTTGGGTGGGTGGTTGGACTTGTTTATGGTAGACTGTAGTTTGTAGGCCATCTGTGGTTCTCTTTACTTGAATGTATAGGAAGGGTAATTGCTGGTCTGTCTTTGTTTCCATTGTAAATTTTATGCGCTGGTGTTGTGAGTTCAGGTGTTCCAGTATTACTGTCAGGTTGTCATTTTGGTGAAGAGCATCAAAAGGGTCGTCCACTTTTCGCATACAGCAAATAAGTTGTACATGTAATGTAGACAGGGCTTTGTTCTCTAGTTTTGTCATGTATATCTCGAAGACTATCGGGGAGAGTGGGGTTCCCATGGGAAAGCCATGAATCTGCTCGTAAATTGCGTCACTCCATGTGAAATATACAGACAATAAGCAGTATTCAAGCAAGCGTACGATACTTTCTGAGGAAAGAGTGGTAATGGGAGGGGAGTTTTTTCTTTGATCAAATCAAAGGCTAGGCTAGTCGGGATATTAATGAATAAGTCAACAACATCATAGTTCATGAGTTGGCATGGTTCTTTTATCTGTCTACTTTTGTTGCAAAAGTCTGCCAAGTCGTTTATAAAGGAGTCAGCTGCTTTGGACCATGGTGCTAGGGGTTTGGTAAGGAGCTGGGCAGTGTTGTAGAAGACTGTTCCTCTTGAGCATATCAGAAGTCTGGCTTTTTATGGGTCTTTGTGGATTCTGACGGTTGCATGGGCACATGGTGGTCAGTTAACTTTCGTTGGGTTTCAAGTGTGATCTCCCCACTGGCTTTGAGTTGATTGCGGCAGGGACCTGTGCTGGCAGTCATATTTGTTGGTGGGGGTCAGTTTTCAGGGTTTGGTACATGAACCTGTCTCCCAGTAGGTTGTCAACCAGTGTGTTGAAGGCTAATTTGTTTAGTATAACAGTGACTTTTCCCTTGTCAGCTGGCGCTATGACTATGGATTTGTCTGCTTTCAGTTTTGTTATTGCTTTTTTGTTTTGTTTTCTTCTCTGGTCAGCTTGTTGCATTGTGGTTGGGCTTTATCCAGAAAGGTTGCTATCTGGTGCCACAGGTAGTCAATGTGACCCCCGAGGCCATCTTCAATGTCAATGATGAAGTCGGGACCAAGTTGAGTCCTTTGGATGATAAGTTCAGCTGGTGGGGGCTAAGTGGCTTACTGCTTAGGTTGACCACAGTTTTAGAAATGTATTCTCTTGTGTCTCCCTCTAACAGGTTTTGGCTGGTTGGGCTTACTGTGCTTCGCGTAAGGTTGTTGAATTTTTGCTGTTGCTTAGACTTACTTTGCATGTTGAGGGAATTAGATTTGTTCTGTATTTGGTGTAGCTGGGTGTACACATCTGGCAGAAAAGTGGACTGTAGTTTCTCCTGTTGTCCTAACGATGTTAGTATCTACACTGAAATGTCGTGCTAATAAACCAAGAAGTTGTTAAGAAAGGCTTGTCAAGTGTACTTCCATCCCAACTTCTAAATGTCACTCAAACAAGTTATACCTTACCTGTGACATCATGCTCCAGAAATAACTCCCCATACAGATCGAAACACTGGCCCCCATGTTTCTTCAGCCACTTGTTCACATCAGCCGAGTTCCAAAAATATAATGGTTTGCTTTTGCTTTTTGGAGTCTTCTTCACTTCTTTTGGTTTTAAAGGCTAGGAAAACAAGACAGATCATAAATCTACATATACAGCACACAGAGAATGACAAATTCAAACACCTGATATTCATGCATATGTACCTGCACATCAACACATGTTTGTAAACATATTGTTTGTGTGATAGCCAATTCACATTAACTTTTAAAAAATGCCAATCACACACATTCTTATACACACAATTATAACAAATTACTATTTGTAATGTTTTTTTACCATAAAGACTTCAAGTGCTTTAGACAAATATATAAACAAGAAATGTTAGGCACTACTGGTTTTCACATTCGGGTAGCAATTAACTAACATAGATTACAGAAGTCCAAATGATCAATTCTATACTGAATTTTCCGAAAATCCAAACGGTTAAACTGTCCACTTCGATTAGTGACATATGTATGCTCTTTGCTCAAAAGTTAAACGATGAAGTCTAGTTATTATAAAGTATTCGAGTAAAGTAGCCAACTGACCACAGGAGAGACCATTTGATCAGGGGAGCTGGCTTTGTCACACATCAGAGGGCCTACTCGGCCAGGTGGTACTTTGACAAAACCCTCCATCACAGCAATAGGCCTCCCACCATAGTATTACTTGCTTCACAACCCACATAAAACCTGCCAAGTTTTCCACGAAAAATTGTCTCAACTCTGAAAATGTAACAACCTTCATATCATGGCACAAAGACAATAAAGTGTATTCAGAAAAGCGAGGGCCTCTGTGGCCTAGCAGTTAGTATTACAGTGCTGTATAATGACCCCAGAGCCTCCCGGCAATGTGGTCGCCCTGAGTTCAAGCCCATCTACGACTGGCTTCTCTGTCGTCGGTGGGAAGGTCTGCCTGAAATCTGCAGATGATCTTGTGTTTCTCCTGAGCAGCTTCTGAACATTTCTCCTATGACTAAGTTGCCCATTTTTCATGATTGTGAGCGAGATCTTAAAAAGGTGTTTTGAGCATGGTTTGGTATGTAGCGTGATATCCTACCGAAAAAAAATGTCACTTTCAGCACCAAAAATAGCATTTTACGAGATCAATTTGTCTCTATAAATACACTTAGTTATGTTAAGAATTTAAATCCCACTCGAAAAATGTAAATTTCAGCACAAAAAAAAAAAAAGAAAATAAATTAAAAAAAAATTATCACATTATCTTGCTTGTAAAAATACACTTTATCATTATGGAATGAAACTTTAGGACAAGCCATGTCAAATGAGAAATTAGTCCGTGTTCATGTCGTCAATGGACTAAAAAGCTCATGTCAAGTTTTAACGTTTTCCGTGACGCAAATCAGTGGCTAGCCGGTCCCCAAAGCTATGCTCTTAGTTAGTGTTCATGGCATATATAAACTGCAGACCTTCACATTTGATCTTGATTCAGATATGTTGTTTTTAAATCGTTCCTCATCTCTACGTTTGGTCTGTCTGACAAGCGATGTTTATTTCATGACAGCGCCATCTATTGGCATACTTCCGCTTCCGCTTTCATTGTTGCGAGGGAAAATTGAATGACCGACAGTGGTATTCACTAACTTGTAATTTTATTAGCAGATATTTTCAAATGTGACTTCCCAAATTTTGCCAGAGTGTATTAACAAAGGTATGTTTGCAAGAAAAAGTAGGTTTTATTGCACTATCTACTCATCATCTTAAGCCATACAAACTGTTTGTTTTGTTTCTATAAATCTAATCTCAAGGAATACCAACAACAACTACAACATGTATGCGTGATACCTTTTTTAATACATTTTTAAGAAATGATATTTCCTAATTATTACAATTGATGGGTTTGGAAATATTTGTCATCGATTTGATGTTTGCCACCCTTGTGCAGGCAGAACAATTATGGCTAAAAATGGTGCAGTTTTCAACCCATCGAGTCAAGGCAACTACACCAGCTCACGGCATCAGTTCTGTGGGCAAGACAGTCCGGTTTGGGGAAAAAGATGTTTCTGTCTTTTTTTTTTTTTTATAGATCCGAATGTAACTAAAGTGACGTCCACATTAAAAATTCTCTTTGCCCCTCCATTCGTTCAAGTCAGCCCTTCTTTTGCTTGCAGTGGATTGCCATCTGTTGAAATGCTGTACTGACTATACTACCCCATGTGTACATGGGGAAGAATAGCATAAACAATGTGGTCCTTAATATCATTATCAGATCTTATTACCTGTAGTATTCAGACATTTTCTGCATTTGTAAAAGTTGAAAGTTTCAGTCTGTCAGCTCAGTGTTAGGCAGAGGGGTCTGTGTCATTTATCGTGTCCGTTGTGTAATGACTGAAATAATGTTGAAAGTGATGTTAAACTCTGATGTCTAATGAAGCAAACAGTCTTTCTCAAACAGGTCCTGGAACTCATTTGTAAATAATACCAGCATAGGATTCTTCATTGATAATTCACCTTCGTGATAGTGTAAAGGTTAGGTATGAACTATGCTGTAGGACACAGCTCACACTTTCTTTACAGGTACCTGTCACATAACATGGATGGGGTCATTAAACAGGTTTAAATGTGACATGCTGGATCAAAGGCATAATGTGCTGCACCTATGGCTAGAACAAAAGAGGGCTGAGGTGTATCAAGTGACCTTTGACCTCACCCTTCACACTGATTCCCTTTGACTATGACCCACATCCCAAGACATGCAAAGATACTGGTCTGAAATATTTCTCTTCTGTTGAGCAAAACAGTTTGATGTTCTTATCTCAGGATAGTATAACTAAGGGTAACATATACGTGTAGGGTACAATATGGGTTTTTTCTTATTTGGCTCAGCAACAGAAAGATAGTACAGTGTTTTTTTTATTACACAAAAAGTCTTTTATCAAACACAATTTCAAAAATTCTCTCAATTTATTTTTGCTTGCATACAATTCGTAACTGAGCTACCTTGATGAGAATGTGTCAATAAAACCTTGATAGGAAGAAATATCATGGACATATTTGTAGATGTGTAATTGAGCATGTTTTCTTTTTCTCCAGGGCTATATTTTCTGAGATGGTGTGTATAATTGTACAAAGCAAGCCAGAAGCATTACTATGGAACAAGGTGCAGCAGGGGTTAAACTGGAGGAGAAAATCATAGAGAGTCACATCTTGAAAGGTGAATAATTCATTCTCCCTGGATTCTTGACTGTGTCAGGATTGTATTAGAACACCCAGATTTTATTTGAAAAGTGTGCAGGTGTTGGTGTGAGATAGCATGCCTCATTTTTCAAATGTCTTTAGTACTTGTTTTCTGTAATTCAGTATCATGTATTTAGTGGACTTTTTGCAGGATTTGCAATTGACAGGGCTTTACTCTTGTCTGTTATCTCTCTGCAAGTATGTCTTTTCAGGACAGATTGAATTGTCGATTTATAATAATTTTGTGGTTTTCAGATGTCATTGCATACGTGGATGTTTTCTCCAGCAAAGACAGTAGGAGCAAATCTGTAACTCAGGTATTAGAACAGCTTGGGGCCACTGTTAAGAAAAAATTTACGAACAAAGTGACTCATGTCATCTACAAGGAAGGCACACAGAAGACGCTGAACAAGGCTCGCAAAACAGGTGTGCATTTGCTGTCTGTTCTCTGGGTGGACAGGTAAGATGATTAAATGACCTTTGTTATTAAACCTTTATATTTTACATATATTATTATTTTACAAACTGCAACCTGTGTGGGTGCCTTTTACCATAAACATGATCATATGTTAAAAATGAAACACCAAAAAAATAGGTTATGGTGTCTGTTTTGTCAGGAGATTTGGGATCTATCCTGGGTCAGGTCATACCAAAGACTTTTAAAATGGTACATGTACTTGTTGCTACTTCACTTGACATTCATCATTGGAAGGTTAGAACAAGGAATCAGAATTGGTTGGCCCGGTATAATGTAACTGGATGGGGTGTCACGTCTGGTGCCTGCGGCATGATGTTTCAGTGGCAGCAGCACTTTGGCAGCCCATGGACTTGCCCTGCCACAAAGAGTCACACTATATATACATTCTTAGGACTCCTTGTCCTCAGATGAATTGTGAAGTACAATGTAAAAACCTCAGAATACATCCATACATACAAACATACATATCAGAAAATTAAGCATATGTATTGTATAGATGTAGTAAATAGAAAGACCTGGCTTGCTGCAGCTATCAGTCCCTTGACCCGTGAAGCCATGTGATCACATCCAGCTTCTCCTGGTTTGGGCTGCAGCTTTATGTTAGGAGATTTGTCTGGTGCCTCAGGCTGGTGAAGGGTGATGATTTACTCTGGTTTCCTCCACCCATAGACTTGAACACCTTCATGCAACTGAAAAATTCTGGTGTATGACATTTAACAGCAATCACATATATGCATGTAAATAAATATATAGTACATGTCCATAAAGCATGTAAAGTAAAGGTGACTTTGTATAAGTGAAATATTCACAGTTTTAAATACCAATGAAATATATATATATATACATGTGTAAAGTAAATGTGAATGTATTTCAGCTGTAAGCAAAACCAGGAACATGTGTCAGAGAAACTGTTCAAAGCTAACCTGCCTGATAACAGCGTGCCGCACTTCTTAATGGTAAACCGAAAGGTAAGATTCTGGGGTTTTGGTACATTAATTACAATTTGCACAAAGTCATGTGTACTGCAGTAGCTTTGCTCTGTACTGCTTTTGTCAACCTAGACAGAGTGGTGATTCTTTTGTTTCTTTGTCTGGTAATGTCATACATTTTGACTTGTATTTTGCTCTTTGCTTATCCTGTTTTAACCATTTGTGTGCTGCATGTTTATTCCAGTTTAAGGGGAGACAATACTGATTTCGAACAGCTGTTTGGTTTAGCCATACCTAGTTTCCATTTTCTTTAAATGTTTATGAAAATGGCCTTAGAAAGAACTGAAATCCTGTCAGAAATCATTGGTCTTGTGCTTTGAACACTGGAACATGTCCCTGTGTTTCACAACAGATCAGATTATACTTTACCATGACAGAATCTTGATATAAAATGTTATTGGTGAGTTTTGAAACTGTGTAAAAAGGCTTTGAAATTCATGTTCATGTACTAATAATAAAGTACATGTACAAAGTGCAGAATGCAGATGCCCCTTCCCAGCATTAGAGGTGGGCTGACATTAAAAGTGAACTGTCCCGCTTCTGTTTTTTACTTTACTTAACTGAATGATATACCTGAGATACAATATAATAATGTAAGGTAAAGAAATGCATCTGGTGAGTATTTTCACTTGTAGAAAATAAAAGTTTAATATATTAAAAAAATCCCAGAAGAAAATCACACATGGCTTGCATGGTGCAAGTGTGCCAAATATGCATCACATAATTGTGGCATTTCCGGTTTTTGGGGGTATTGTTTTCTCTGTATGCCAGATCAAAACGCTTCTCAAAATGGCTAGAGCATAACTTAAAGAGTGCTTATTCAGTTTGAAATCTTGAGGTCGCATGGTAATTATCCATTTTCGTTGCATGGAAAAGCATGAAAACTAATCCATCATAGTTTGGTGTATGATTAGCACAGTTGATATCCTCACAAAATGACAAACTGCAAGGATGACATCATAGACTAGGCAGACATCAAGGGCAGATAAGCTTGTAGAGAATATCAGGCTTCACGAAATTCATCCTGTCTGTCTTGAAAAAAATATGTTTTTAAAGACTCTAGTAATTTTTACTCTTTAAATCACTTTGGCCCCGTGTTTCGGATACATGTAGGATATACTGTGTAAATTTTGTGCGAAAAAATTTAGAACCAGGACATTTCACCTTTAAATAAGTGCTGTCATGATCATATTGCACTGTCATTATTCCCCTGGCATATAATGCTGGGTGGGTTGGGGGAGATATAACAATGAGGTCATCTGTCTGTCTGTCTGTAATCATTACCTTATGGAGACATCACCTACAGTTTTCATTGGATTCTCATGAATGTGAAGACCTGACCAGACACCACATGAGGAGGTGCTTGAGCTATAAACATACAATTGAGTACTTTTCAATGCATCTCCTCCAACAGTTATGTTTGGATTTTCATGAAACTGTAAGAAAGTGTGAGGATGTGCATCTGCGATGTGGGTTGCCTCATATGAATGATTTCCAGAGTTAATAGCCCAGATTGTAAGTATTATACCATAACTGACTGCTCTTGTTACTTTTGGCAGAGGCCCAAGTGTAGGCGACCACAGGATTTTGTTGATGAACCAGCTGGTAAACATCACAAACTGCAGGCCCGTAACAGGCTTGTGGAGAAATGCAAGGCAACATATGATAGCCCTTCACCTTCCACACTGCCAAGAACTCTGGTAACTTGCAGCTGGATTACTAAAACACAACGATGTATCATTTAATACCTTCGGCACTGGCTTTTTCAAACTTTTGGTTTGGTTTGATTTTGTTCAAAAATGCTGTAATATATTTTTATTCCTCACACATTGGATGTAATATTGCCGTTGTAACTCCAGAATCATTCTTTATTACTGTAATTCTTCAATCTCTATATTTTTACAAGACATTTATTTAAGGATAGATCCTGAGAGAATTATTCTGTGACTTCTTGATAAATATATCAGGAATATATAATTTGTCAGGACTTCACAGAATAATTCTCTCAGGATGTATCTCTCAGTAATGAAGATTGATTCAGGTTTTACATTGGCAATATTTTGCTGGTGTCTAAATAATAAATGGTAATATTTTCTTGGTGCTCAGGACTTCAGGAGCCCCACCTGTAGCAGTCCCATCAGACTGGCTGTGCCACAGATGACCCCAGGCATGAAGGCTAAGCTAGAAAGGCTGCAGAAGGGTAACTTGGTGTCAGAAGGTAAGAGAAGCTCAAACATAGCTCATTAAAAAGATTGTTTGAGCAAACCGTGCTCAACAAATATCCTAACCAATCCTGGCCTGTTCAGTCTTGACATTGGTCTGATTGGAACTCAAAGGCCCTTGATTAACTCTGACAACCTTGTATAGCCAAGGGTTTGGTATACTATTGAAGATTGGACAACAATTTCTTATTCGAGAATGATACTGGTATTGACATCATTATTTCATGTTAAATAGTAAAAATAGTTTACCATGGTTTTTTCCTTTCTAAGTTCTTGTCCATCAACAGTTACCTTGTTGCAGTTACCTCCAGTAAATGCTCCCTAAAGAAATCATTGAGATAAGTAAATAAACTAAGGAATGTCAAAAGAACATCATGAACTTAAAAATTGTCCCTAAATGAAAAATCCACATAAATTTTGTTGAAAAACTACAATATATAATCTGAAATTTCACTCGAGATAATTTTAGAGGCCAACAAAGGTCATAACATATCACAAGAGCTGAAACATTTTTATCATCATATCTCCTAGACAAACCTCAAAACATTTAACATCAGTAGAACTCGCAGAATCCAGCAAAATGAGTAACTTAATCATGAACAAAATTTTAGGTTGAATGCAGTACATTAACATGCAGTTAAAATGCATGTCTTTCACTCACCACTCACTAGGTTTAAGCTAAGTATTATTGCTGGGCAGAGACTTTTATGAAACATTTCATGGTTTACGAGTGGGATGTGGATGTTAGACTTGATGCTTACATTTGATGTTTCATGTATGGGTGCTAAAAAGGGAAAGTACATATTTTTTCTTTGTTTTATGTTGAATAGGTAAAGAATATGCAAATTCTCCAGTGAAAGGTGAAGTATGTGAAAGACTTCAAGGGTGGCTGTGTGTATCACATCACGCCATTCATTTCTAGTTTTGGGGGGAAGGGTGGAAAGGAGAGGGAGGATTGGTAGACTGTGGTTGCTGTGTTTGATCTTACTGAAGTAGATCGCTGGCTGACAAATGACGTGCCTGTCCAGTGAGATTACAGGTTCTGACCTAAGTCTCACTGCCTCATTTGTGCAGCTTTAAGTCAACAGGATTGTCGGGTTCCTGGTGGAGGGCTGTGATTTCCTCCTTCCATAATGTCCATTGTCGTTAAAGTTAAAATTCTTTAATACTGTATTAAAACAGCAATTAAGTTAATAACCTAAAATAAAATCAAGAATTACATATTTTTGTACCATTTACGTTTTATCTTGAATTGATAACCAAGCTGTTGTAAAAAGCCAAAAAACAGTGACATTCCAGGAGTGTGGAGTATCATACAGCTGTTGTTTTTGACCGCCTCACTTGGCTAGATCACTGTTTTGAGATACAAGTGTCTTCTGACCCTGCTGATATGCCCCTAATCAATAAGATTGTGGGTTTAAATCCAATCCTTGCTGCAGCTGCAAGTCAGGAGCTTTGTGAGGTACCAGGCAAAATGCTACTCCATGCTGCTGCACTCTGGTTCACCTCATCCTTATATCTGACAGTGTCTGCCAGTAACCTGCTGATGGTCATAGTTATCTGCCTGGTTTCCTCTCATCAAAATGCTGGCTGCCGTTGTATAAATAAAATATTCTTGAGTTTTCTTTAAAACACAAATGAAATAAATAAGTAATTATATCTGACTGCCCTGTGGCTAGCTACTGAGTATAGCAGTAGAGACTATAAATAAGATTAACAGATAAATATGTTTGTGCTCTCTTTTCCTGTTACACTCATAACTGTTTCATTTTTATCCCTTTGATAGATGTTTCCTCTGACATGAATTCCTCGGATCCTGATAATGCTGGCTCTTATGAGGTGAGAAGTGATGATACAGGATCATCTGGGATGTTGATGTCGAAACCTGGCCACAAAACCAAGTTTCTTCCTAACACTGCTGTGATGAAAAGTAAGAACGTGACTAGGAGGTTGTTGTCTCAGAAAGAAAACAGCCCACTGATACTGAGTCAGGAAGGTGGGACATCACCGCCTGTAGGATATACTTGTAGTCCACTGTTTATACAAAGTTCTAAGAGAAGGAACATCAGTAAGAGGAAGGGACAAAAACGGAAAGAAATAGAAAGTGGAGAAGATAGTGAGGGGAACAGTCAGGCAGCTAAAATTCCCAAACATTCAAACAGTGTTAGCAGTGAGAGCCCTGCACTTTCGAGGCAGACATCCATAACAGATTATTCCATGGCTGACGTTGTAAGGTCAGTGCCATCTATGCGCAAGTCTTGGAGGAAGTGTGTCCCTGCCTCTGGGTCTCATGGGCCTGAGAGAGACAGCACAGAGATGAGTGGTGAGGAAATGGCACCCTGTAGGGCATCAGTCAGTGGGTGGCAACAGAGTTGTGGTAACATCACTGTGCTTACTGTCAGTAAGCAAAGGACAAATGCCAGGCCTACAGTCAATGGCTTGTGCTCTTACAAAGAAGGTGTGAATGATGAGCCAAGTGAAACACCCCCCATCCCAGATGTGAAGCCAGCTACTAAGAACACTTCAAATGGCAAGTCCACAGTCAGCATCAGTGGTTCTTGCAAAGCTGAAGGAAATATTCAGCCAATTAAATCAAGTGTTTCATCAGACAGTGTTGTCGGTTGTCAAGTGATCACAAAGCGACAAAAGGGCAGTAGTGGATCTGTTTCAGGACTGTCCGTGTCTGTGGCTTACCAGGACTCCCTTTTATTCTCCACATTCACTGGGGCATCACTTGCTCCTCCAAAGCCCAGTATTGATGAGTTTCAGCTTGCCAAAAAACACCCCGAACAGAGAATAACTGAGTCATCCCAGATTAGTTTCACCTCAAGGGAGATAACCAGAGGTGAGAGAACCAGTAGTCAGCAAGCTGAGGAGGACAGTGGGAATTCTTCAGGATCAGATCCTAGTAAACCCAGTTTTAAGCTTGTAAAGCCACTGCTGCTGGATGCAACAGGGAAACAACAAGGAGGAAATTTTCACTCAACCAAATCTTCTGACAGTTCAGAGGGTGAAAAGAGTCAGATGGGAACTCAGTATTTTACGAAGGGAAGAAAAGTGCCCAATAGATGTGGTCAGAAACCTATAAAGTCTATTGTCATGACCAGTCTGCATAGACCGTAAGTTTGTCTCACATTATCACTTATTAACCCAACATGTTGGAGACAGGCCTATTCTTGTGGGTGGGAGTGGGATAGGAGGGGAACCTGTTCTCAAAGTAAATAGAAAAATGAAGAAAATATAGGTTGTCGATTATTATTTGAAGAAATATTTTAGACTTTTTTTCTTGACCTTCATTATTTAGGATATTTCTATTCTTGTGTGTGGGGTGGGATGGGAGGGGTACCTGTCCTCAACATGAAGAGAAAAATGAAGAAAATATAGGTTGTTGATTATTATTTTGAGTAAATGTTTTAGAAATTTTTTTCTCGACCTTTTATCGCTTTTATCATTTTATTTAAGCCACCAAAGGCACAGAGCTTAAAGTGAAATGTTGGCCTAGTTGACAACACTGTGAGCAGTGAATGGCACTTCATGTAGGATACATTTGTATGCTTAGCATGCAAATTGAGCTTGCTCTGTAGGTGGACATTACTGTGTCACATTTGGCAAAGTTTGTCAGTTACTAGTATTTGCCAGTAGTACATGTAGTTGGATTACATGTGAAACTGACCACTGTTGACAGGCAAAATTTCCTTGACTACACACTGAAGCAGGAATCAGATAAATAAATAAATAAATAAATTAAATGACCATGATAATAAAAATCTGCAGAATCTTTACCTCACAAGCACTCTACACTAGAATCAGGGGTATTTCTAGCCACTTTCTCATTGTGGTAACAACAACGAGAAATATTGGAAAATTTAGTTGTAGACAATTTTTGGATTGGGTTTTGATGAAATAAATTGAGCTTTGGATAGAATGGTGACAAAAAACATGGAGTTTTCCGATTTGTTGAAATTGAGTTGCTAGAATGAGAGTACTCCAGTGATACTATTGAAAAAGAATGTGTGCTGACATGAAGGTTGTTTTCATTCATTTCAGGGAGCAGGAGCTGATAATTTCTGTGGTGAAAGAGTTGTACAGCACTGAACGGGGTCAGTTCTATATGAGGGACATGGTCGGTGAAGACACCACCCACGTGGTTTGTGGAGACGCACGCAGGACTCTCAATGTCTTATACGCCATTGCCAGAGGCTGCTGGTTACTGTCCTACACATGGGTACGTAAGTTTACGTTTTTACAGTCATTTATTTGTGTGTGGTGGCCCAAATGATTTGATACTGAAAATAGATATTTTGATACAGTAGTCTTAAGCCAGGCATGATTCGACCTTGTGACTCAGTGCAACTAGCACTTTTGCAACCGAAACATTTTTAAGCAGCTTGGAACATCAGATCAGGCCTGGGTTTAATCAATTTATGAGGATTTGCGATCATCATCAACTTTTAACACGACAGTTGCTCAGAGTTGAACAGTTCTACTATTCCTGGACTCAAAGCTATATCTGGCCTCTGCGAGATACTCAAGATTGCAAACCTTTCGCCAGTCAAATTGATCTGCGATACTTATGATTGCAAGTGACCTTACGCCCAGTGATGTCGTCAAGATTTTAATTCAGTTTAAAACAGTTTAAAAATAACCTCTGAAATCATATTTCAGTGTTTGACTGATGTTATAACTCTGATTGTAAGGACAGGTTCTCAAGTCATTAGCGACTGGAAGGTGGTTGGATGAGGAGATCTACGAGTGCGAAGAATATTTCCCAGCAGCTAAGGTGAGATAGCTTTTTTTGCCAAATCCAGCAATATTAGAACGCTAGTTTAATCTTGTATCTAGTGGTTGTTGTTAGGATGTTTTGTTTGTGGGGTTCATTTTTGAAATGTATAAACACTGATCTCATAGTCAGTTGTTGTCTTCTGTACATAATACTGACCAAGATTGTAACGTCATGTAAACTTAGTTGCAAGTCATCAAAATTTCTCACTGACAGTGCATTCAGAGGTTTGATTAATGGAAGACACCATGGATGTTAAATCACAATACACTGTATGTGAAATTTAAAATCTTCTATCTAAGTATTCTTATAGGTGGTCATTAATTTCATGTGAGAAATAGCAGAGGCAAGGACAGTTTATTTTATTTTTTTTAATGACAACACTGCAGTGTAACACAAAATTTATGCACTATTTTTTAATAGTAGTGACTTCATCAGACCACCACAGTAGAGAATGTCGAGGGGGACATATCCAATTCTGTCTCATTTTCAATTTCATAATATACCTGATAACCATCTTGGAGGATAATTTATGTGCAATGTAAAGTGAATTGTAAAAAAAGTAAAATAATAATTGTTTTTGAATAAATTGTTTATAATTATTGGTATATTTTAAGGTATTTCTCTATCCAGCATTTTCTTCTTCTAGTTGTCACGCCAAGAGCGCCAATGCAGCCCAGGTGTATACAGGAAGACCTTCTTCTCCTCTGTAGGACTGATATTCATCTGTGAGAAGACAAAACCCTCACGGGAAGATCTGGTCAGCTTGGTGCAGCTTTGTGGAGGACAGGTCAGTGGTAGAGAACTCCTAGGTAATCATCAGATATATCACAACGCATCAAGTGCTCCATGATAGTTAATACTGATATTTTTTTATTGCAATGGTAAATTGGCATGTACACATGGGTATCATGAGAGACAAAACAAATGAGCGCAGATGTGATCTCCTTAATCACACCAATGACTGCAGGACAAGTGTGACCCCTTCCACCCCACCAATGACTTCAGAGGTCAAGTCTGATCGCCTCCACCCCCCAGTGACTTTAAAGGTCAGGTCTGATCACCTCCACCCTACGAGTGACGTTAGAGGTCAGGTGTGATCACGCCTCCACCCTACGAGTGACTTTAGAGGTCAGGTCTGATCGCCTCCACCCTACGAGTGACTTTAGAGATCAGGTGTGATCGCCTCCACCCTACGAGTGACTTTAGAGGTCAGGTCTGATCGCCTCCACCCTACGAGTGACTTTAGAGGTCAGGTGTGATCGCCTCCACCCTACGAGTGACTTTAGAGGTCAGGTGTGATCGCCTCCACCCTACGAGTGACTTTAGAGGTCAGGTCTGATCCTTCCACCACTCCAAGGACCATATAGATCAGATGTTACCTTTTCCACCCCACCTGTGACTTTAGAGGTCAGTTGTGATCTTTTTCACCCCACCAATGATCTGAGAGGTCAAATGTGACCACCCCATCAATGACTTTAGTGGTCAGGTGGGATTTCTTCAAACTCACCTGTGACTTTATAGGTATGATGCCATTCCTTCTACCCCGCCAATGCCTTTAGAGGACAGATGTTACCTTTTCCACCACACCAGTGGCTTTGGAGGCCACATGTGAACTCTTCCTTCCCCTTTTTAATACATCTTTAAAAATGAATATGGCCAATACATCTTCATAAAACTTTATGAACATGCTTTGGAGAATTAAACTTATTAATTTTGTGATCTTATTTATTTATTTTTTTTTGTATTAAATTATTCCACTGTGGACTCGGCCAATTTCCATTTACATGTAATGCTTTGGTATTAAATGTATGGCTCTCCTAAACTTTGTAAGTAAGCAGAATTATTTCTGTTTTCATTGCAGGTTACAACATGTCGAAGAAAAGCAAGTGTTTTTGTGAGTTCGGAATTCCATCCTGATGTTATTAGTGTCTCACCACAGTGGATTCTTGGTAGGTCAAAAAAAACACTTTCCCTTTTTTTGATCATGGAGCCTTATTCCACAAAGCCATAGGCAACAGGTTTGAAGATTGTGACTTCCATTGCAAGTCCTGAAATTAAAGGCTAGCACTGCATTAACTGCTCAGAATACAGTTATAATCAGTAATCTGCAACTAGGTTTTAGGGCTGTGCCGTCCTCTGAATAACTGAACATCAGACAAACCGAGTTTTCTTAAACCTGAACTGGTTCAGAGTACATATCA
This sequence comes from Acanthopleura granulata, assembly GCA_016165875.1. Lineage (NCBI taxonomy): Eukaryota > Metazoa > Mollusca > Polyplacophora > Chitonida > Chitonidae > Acanthopleura > Acanthopleura granulata. The sequence goes on from JABBOT010000004.1 coordinate 286,019, forward strand.
GCTTGTTGTTGGGCCAGTTTTACAAAAAGGGTGTAAGTTAAGTCATGTAACTGTCATGATGACACATACTGACTATGGAGATATGTCGCCATGGTAGTTATGTTTGATGTAGCATTACACCTTTTTCATAAAATGGGCCCCAGAAATTGGAAAAACCATAAAGTCCCAATTATCACAGAAATAACTTGGCTCACACAGTATGCACTCGCGTACATGGGAAGGTCTGCTAGCAACCTGCAGATGGTCATGGGTTTCCCCCCGGGCGCAGCGCGGTTTTCTCCCACCATTATGGTGTGTGCCGTTGTATAAGTGAAATATTCTTGAGTACAGTGTAAAACACCAATCAACTAAATAAGTAAATCAGCATGCATTCCTGGTTAACCACCATTTCTAATCACCCTACAGAGTTGCTAGGCTCAACTGCTCTTCTCACAATTAAGATTATAGAAAAGTGCCCGTTGAAATCAAGCTGTATCAGCCACACAGTGTAAATGGCATGCCCATACTTCATGTACTATTCATTCCATAACTGTTATTATGTGTTAAGGAAAGTTTGTGTATGCATGGCAAGGTCATTGCCGAATTTTCATTTGCAGTGTAAGAAATACTCAACACTTCCAACATTTCAATGCTTTTTTCTTGTGGGGTCCTTCTACTAACGTTTACTTTGTTTGTTTGCTTTTTGTTCAGTTTGTTCAATTTATTTATTTATTATTTTGCGCCACACTAAAGAATATTTCACTTCTATGACGGCGGCCAGCATTGTTTTGGGAGGAAACTCTTCCCGGTGGGAACCCATTACCATCTGTAGGTTGCTGGCAGACCTTCCCCTACGGCCAAAGAGGAAGCCAGCATCAGCTGACCATATTTATGAGTTGCTCCCTAGCCAACTGTTCAAGTAATATCCCAACCTTCAGCAAAAGTGATGGATATTGACTTTTATGTCCTTTCATCTGTCCATCACGTTTTGGTTTCCATGTTGTGTTGAACCTCACATGACTTTGCTGAACCTCACATGACTTTGCTGAACCTCACATCACTATGTTGAACCTCTCCTTGGCTCCTTGATTTTCATTATTTTGTTAAGTGGTTGGTCCTTATTTTCTGCACTAATTGTGTACGTGTACATCAAGTACTTTCTGATTCTGAGCAAGTCTTGCGTGCAGATTCATTCAGATCTGTGTTTATAAGATTTGCATATTGAGCAGGTGATATAAGGGGGCTTTTCAGGCTTGTGGAGCATAATGACTCTGGTGCCTCTCACCAATGCAGTTGCTGTTAGTTCAAACCCATCTCACGTTGGCTTCCTCTTCGGTTGTATGTTTGAAGGTCCACCAGCAAAGTGTGGATGGCCATGGGTTGCCTCCGGCCTCTGTCCAGTTTCCTCCCACTTTAATGGTGACCGCTATCATAAAGAGTTTGACGTAAAACACCAATGAAGTGAAAAAATAAATAGTATAGGCAATAGCTACAAGTGGATACTTGAGAATGAGTTTTTGTCAAATAACTACAACATTCCCTACAGTCTGATTTTGCACAGTATTTATTCATATTTTTGTTCTTTCAGACACCATCACAGAGTTTAAGTTGCAGGCCTTCGACAAATATTTGACCAGTGGACCCAAAAGGCAGTTCAGCCCTGAGTTCTGACACAAAATCACAGGGGATTCTTATTTCTGTTAATTTTAATATGACCATCAAATAATGTGGCTAATTTTAAAGTCATTAGTATCCATATTTTTGACTGTATGTAAACAGTATTACCTTGTTTACACTGCTGGAGTGGGATAAGTAGGTTGATAATGTAATGAATGGAGCTATTTCATACTAACCCATTCGTGTCACACCATGAAGGTGGTGTTTTCAAATCAACTGTGATATGATACAATTGTACAAATTGTTACTGGATTTATTCAAATACTGATTTTGATTCATAGTTGTGTTGACTTGTTTCTCAGGGATTGTTAAATAGCCATACGTTGACATTATCCTGGTTGGTTGACTCAGTCAATCGGTGGAACTGAACTGGACTTGTTTTTCTGTAGGCTTTCAGTTTTGGTTGTTTATGATCTTTTTCTTCAACAAGAGACACACTGATCTCTGGGCAAATACAGGGCACAACTTTTTGCACTTGCTCCTGTGGACTCATCCCGGTTTCCTCCCACCGCAATGTTGGTCGTCGTCAAATATTTAAGTTAAATATCCTTGAATAGGGCGTGCAACACCAATCAAATAAATAAATAACGTTCGCACTTGTCTACAAGGCACAGATGATGACGGAGCACAGAAAGCAACAGCAGGAGTGGTGGCAGTTACAAAAATAAGCCACATAGCAGTCCTGTGTGGGAATCCGTATGCCTGTGCACATTGTAAAAGGGACAAACGAAATCACATGGAAATCTATGCCTATGCTACAACATTACAGACCTTGGTGCCCGTTTTCAGCAGAATTCTAATTTTTGCATGTATTTTGTCAACTTGAATTTAGCTCATGTCCTTGACCAATGTAAGGTTCACAGATTCACAAGAATTTCACAAATTCGCTAAGTTGTGTGTCACTGTCCAGGGTTCCAATGCTTGAATTAAGTTGAGTCGCGTCTTAAGCTCTTGCGCATGCCGAGCTTCGGAGTAACAGGGTGATCAAGACAGTTATTAAGATGCTTCATAAATATGTTACCAGCAACTCCTGCTTGTCTTGTGAATTTTATTAGCAACTGAGTGTAATTCCCCCATCTTTTCATTTGCTTAATAATTGTGTCCGTGAGCGAGGGGGTTAGCGCGCCCGTGCGACGTTATGATCCCGTGCCGCTAACCAATTCGATCGTTGTGAGTTCAAGTCCAGCTCATGCTGGCTTCCTCTGACTGTATGTGGGAAGGTCTGTCAGCAGACTGCGAATGGTTGTGGATTTCCCTCCACCATATTGCTGGTCGACGTTGTATAAGTGGAATATTCTTAAATATAGCGTAAAACACCAATCAAATAAGTAAATAAATAATAGTAGTGTTTTGGGGCATATTTTTAGTATGTTTTCCAATCATAACTGGAGAATCAGCACCCCAGTTATCATATCTTGATATGGACAGGTTTGAGTTAAAGTTGAATTAGAACTGTTATGCATTAATACATTACTTTGCATTACTTTCATTAATATTTGTTGTCATAATTCTTTGGAAAGTATGTTGTCTAGGCAAAGTGACGCACAAGGAAAACACTCAGATTCACTGTTATAAACTGGCTCGTTCTTTTTATTTTTCTTTATGTTTTCATTTCCCCAAACACCGCTGCTTGATTTCGCCGGTTTATCTTGTACATGTATAAACACTCCATCTATTGCCTTCTGTTTAGGTGTGGTAGCCCTCATCATTTTCTGGTTAATATTGGTTTAATAAAACTAAACCGTGGTATTGATTAATTTGAATATCAAATGTAGAAATGAAGTGACTGCTCAACATTGAAAAGACCCCCACAATTTATAGCTTCGTCAGTTATGGGATTGAGGTCTTGCTGCACCATGTTGTGACACAATCCCACAATAGCCTTGTCACTTTCTCCTCGTCCATCTCTCTTATTTCACGTCATCTCGATTATGAAGATATACAAGGGTATGGAGGTACTGAAGTATCCATGTACTAATGCCGGACGATCACCTTTGTAAGAAAAATAAATAAATAAAATTTGAATGGAATGCAAAAAGCGTGTTTAGGTTTTCACAAATTGACCTTTTGTATCAGAATGTCGTGGAAAGTACATACATATTAATGCTTCGAGAGCTGTTTTTTTTTTTTCTCTGTCTTTGTTTTTACTCTTTTTTTAAATATCGGAAAGTTCAGTTTTGGACAAATTTTGTATTGAGTTTTCATGAAATAAGCAGAGTTTGTGATACATTGGCGACCCCAAAAAGATGAGTTTGCTGACTTTTTCAAACTGAGTTTGTAATACGGAACTGGTTAGGAAAACCTCCGGACGTTGCTCAGGTTTATGACATGCTCTTACAGAACACCCCTTACAGAATGTTACGCACTTGTGTTTGTCATTTGATGTCAGCATTCAGAACCAACACTGGTTGCCGACCCTCCGGGCAGGTACCCCTACCCCCAGCTCATGGGACAAGTACCGAAAGTGGCTCTTGAACTCATCAATGTTAACATAGCAGCCCTGGAGGATGAGAAATGATATGAATTAATGTACATGTATTAGTAATTATCATGAAGGAACAAGAATGTTGTAAGACTATCGGTGGTGGGTTTCCCCCTGGCTTTGACCGGTTCCCTCCCACCATAATGGTAACCGCCGTCATATAAGTGAAATGCTCTTGAGTATGGCGTAAAACACCATTGAAATTAATAAATAAATCGTAAGACTGTTTCGCATCCTACAATTTCTACGTAAAAATCATCCAAGGAGGTGTGCAATACACACAGGAATGTTTGAAGGAGCGAATAATCATCCATGTTTGTTACAACAGCAATCAAAGCGCGACTGAGACACCTGGGTTTGTATTTGACCCGAAAGATCCGGAATTTGTTTTGGACAACATGCTTTTCTCTCTTACATGCTACCAGCTTCATTTACTAACGTGTTTTTATACAACTAATTAAGTAAGATATAGGGGGACTCCGTGGCTCAGTCGCTACCGCAGAGCAATGATCCAGAAACTTCCCACCAATGCTGTCGCTGTGAGTTCAAGTCCAGCTCATGCTGGCTTCATCCCCGGCAGTACACGAGAAGGCCTGCCAGCAACCTGCGGATGGTCGTGGTTATCCCCCGGGCTCTGCCCAGTTCGCTCCCACCATAATGCTGGCCGCCGTCGTATAAGTTAAATATTCTTGAGTACGGCGTGAAACACCAATGAAATAAATAAATATTAAGAATTATATAGTGTAATTGGTTGTTTTGGAGATGGCCTTGTGATTATAGACTTGTTAAGAGGGCTTCGTGCAAGCGGGCCCTAATCGATTCTTCCACCGTTTCACCGAGTGATGTTTAAAGCTTAGGGCTTAAAGCTTAGAATTGATCATTTTATTTTTTAGATTTATACGCTATAGGACATATTTCACCCCCTTAAAGCCATAGCCCATCAAGCAAGAGCATTCGCCATTGGTGAATGGCCGATCAACTGTAAGGCGAGTTATGCTTCAAGTGAATGAGCTAGGTAACTGTGACGTGATTGGTTGATTGGAAAGCTCCTTCATGGTGCGCGCAGTAACCACTGGCAACAGAAGAATTCGGCTTATTTTTTTGGAGGCGATGGAATTAGAACGATACAATTGAGTGTATATCTTTGACCATAAAGTTCCTCAGTCTTTAATGGCGTTAAGTCGTAATCATTCGTCAGTTCATTTATGGTGCATACTGTTTTACATCATATACTGATACTCAAAAGCTTTCAGTTACGATACTTCGGGGCCTCCGTGGCTCAGTCGGTTAGCGCGCTACCGCAGCGCGATGACCCGAAGCCTCCCACCAATGCGGTCGCTGTGAGTTCAAGTTCAGCTCATGCTGGCTTCATCTCCGGCCGTACGTGGGAAGGTCTGCCAGCGACCTGCGGATGGTCGTTGATTTCCTCCGGGCTCTGCCCGGTTTCCTCCCACAATAATGCTGACCGCCGTCGCATAAGTGAAATATTCTTGAGTACGGCGTAAAACACCAACCAAATAATAAAAAATAATAATAATCAATTACGGTACCGGTACACAGAATATAACCAATTCGATGGAGTGCTTTAATGGGTTTACGGCAGGCCTGTGAAATATTGTGATGGGTGTATGGTATGGTGTATGGAAGCCTTTCCAACACCCTTGAAGCTGTCAACAGAAGTCATAAATGGGAACTTGTCTGGTGGAAAACATGTGTTAGTATTGAGGGCAGATTAGCATTAGCAATGTTATACTTTACGGTACTGGTCACATTCATGTCAGCAACGTCTTTTTTCCAAGTTATGGTTGCCGCCATAGAACCTCAATCTATAATGTTACCGTTGAAGGTCTGCCAGCCACCTGAGGATGGTCGTGGGTTTCCTCCCACCGTAATACTATCGTATAAGCGAAATTTTCTGGCGTACGGCGAAAAAACACCAAGCATGTGTCATTTAAGCAGGCTTACTGTTGCCACCAGATATCTTCACTTCATCAAGTAATGTGCAACACCAGCTTTTGCATTCGAGGCTGTAGTGCATGGTTAAGACCAAAGTTGCTGCAACGTAAATTATGGAATCGCTTTGATGGCTTGGTGGTGAGAGCGTCCGCCTAGGGGTAGGGAGATCCGGGATCAATCCCTGGAAAGGGTCATACCGAAGACTTTAAAAATGGTACTTGTTGGTGCCTTGCTGCTTGGTGCTCAGCACTGAGAGGGTAGAACAAGGAAACAGGACAGGTCGGCACGGTGTCACTATAATGTGACCGAGTGGGGTGTCATGTCTGGTGTCTTCGGCATGATGCTTTACTGGCGGCAGCACTTTGGCGGCGTGGACTCGCCCTGCCACAAAAAGACACGTTCTAAGGACTCCTCTTCGACGTTAAACCCATACATACACATATAAATTATATGGTACAATTCAGTGATCTTGATCAAGACCTTACCTCTAAGTGCCGACGTCCACCGTTCAATACAAATTCCTCACGACCATGAAGAATACGTCGGTTATTAAACACAATGGCGTCTCCTGGTTCCAACTTGACGCATTTCTGGCAACAAACGGCATGCCAAAGCTTTAGCATACACTCTGGCCTCTTTTGTAGTAGCCATTGCTGATAATTCAAACGACAATAACCATACAGGAAGTGTAACAGAGGCAAGGTGAGATATTGAAATCCAAGTACGCCTAAACGCAAGAAATATAACAGAGTAACGTTCGCCACCCTGACAAATTTACAACTTAAAAGCCCGTCGTATAATTTATTTAATTTTCCTGAAGATAATTTACGCCGGGTAGCGGTTTTTGCAGCATTATAGGTCTGCTTTGTTATTCCTCGCACCCTTGTCCATCCATTACTTTCAAAGGAACACATTAGGTGTTATTACAACCCCGGCCTAAATGGGGAATTTGTAGATTTCCCCCACTTTCAGTGCCTGGTTGGGCTTGGTGTCAGTAAGAGGTTGGCGACGCTCTTGGTTGGCTTACTTTAAACAAGTTACTGCCTGCAGAAGCTTTCCCACTCACAGATTTGTACACCATATTGGTGGCAAATACTCAGTGGTCTTAACCAACGTTAAAGACCGCCCCTGTGACCTACTGAGTGTTTAGAACGTCCGCCATGCCCGAGGTCGCGTGATCCGGGACCAATCCCGGGTCGGGTCATACCAGTGACTTTAAAAAAATGGTACTTTTTGTTGCCTCGCTTGTCGCTCAGTGAAGGGTAAAAGAAAGGACGACAGCACTTGGACATGGACGCCCTGCCACAAGAAGACACTGCAGCTGAGTCCGAGGCCGGATTTTAACCACAGCCCGCTCCCCCTATCTATTATGGATATTAGTTTATAGGTATACCACAAGCCGGTTTTCAGGCTGAACATTGTCGTATACAAACCAACATGTCTGAGAATCTGATGTGGGCGGCGAACAGCCGATAGGCACGGTAGTAAGCTTCCACGTCTTCCTGAAGATGACACAAATGAGTGTCGCTTTCAGTTCATACCACCGTGACGGAGAAATTCAACGCGTCCGTATGGGTTGACACTGTCTTTAAACTACTCTAAGAAAATCTTCCGTTTATGCCGTTATTTGAGGGATGGCGGACTGCCTTTACGTAGATGTAATGAATTTATCCGTTCATTGGATAACAAGGAATTGACCTGTTAATGGTAACGAATTAATCCGTTCATGATAATGAATGAATCCGTTCATGGAAACGAGTTAATTCGTTCCTGATAAGGAATGAACCTGTAATCACGAACCGATTACTCCGTTATATCATGCAGCAGAAAGGCAATCCGCCATCCCTCAAATAATGGATTTAATGGAAGATTTTTCTGGAGGATATAACTTCATAGAATTGCAAAACTCATTTATATGAATGCATAACATATTTCATTTGCTTATTTGATCGATGGTTAACACCATATACCTCATGTTTTTTTAAACTGCTCATGAAACTGCCTATGACTACTCATGAACTGCGGTGAAAACCATGCACCGCTTTTCAGGTATTCGACAAACATCATGACTTAAAGCCACAGTCGAACTAGAGAGAGATGGATTCGAGAGTGTGAACTCATTGAACTCATTGATCTGTCGCGAAACGATTTTGCGACACCTTGAACAACTGAACCGTGACCGTCTTGAACCGACTTTCACAAAACTTTGTAAATCAACTTTTCTGGTAAATCACGTCGCGTTGTGGCGCTATAAACCTAGACGACGTCTTTTACGAGAAAAGTTACCAAAAAATGACTAACGAAATTTTGTAAAAAGTGACCCCTTACTTTTCAGTGTGCTTTAATTCACTCAGCTATGACAACACGACGGCTACAACTTAACATCTCATATCACCCCTGTCAGTAAATGAATGACGATCAATTGCTTACCTCAGCAACCGCCAGAGGACCTTCATTCTGCTGGGTCCAGAATACCGCCACAATCTGCATCACAATATAAATAACTAACTAACTAAATAACTAACTAACTAACTAAATAAATAAATAATAAATAAATAAACAAACACGCATTCTGGATGTATTGTGAAAACAACGCATGTCCCTTACCGGGTTCGAGCCGTCAAAACATAATTATAAAACTCGAACTTTGTCTGTGACTTAACTACATAAAGCCACATGCCTGGTTTAAATTCAGAGTGGCCCACTGTTTTGACAGAAAGTTTCGAAAATTACCGATGTCCAGAACTCGGTCTGTAACTTTTGAACCCAAGTAGCAATCTTTATTTCAATACACTCTTCACAAAAAGAGTTCTATAAGTGTAAAAATCCAAAACCAAGGCAAATGACGAGATGACCTGAAACTCGAACATGATCTGCAAGTTGTGCAGTCATATGCCAAATTTCAATTCACTACGATAAAGAGTTTTGAAAAAAAAAAAAAAAAAAACGTGTTTGGTGACAACCTGAAAGGCCGACAAATTCACGGACTGACAGACGAGGGTAACGGTATGGGCCTAATTAACAAGAAGACATCTATTTGAGTCGCTCCACATTTCACAAGAAAGAAGAATGTGTAAGAATTTGCACAACAAAATAAGCCTACACGGATAATTTGCTCGGGCATGGGCATAGTATGCCAGGCTTACCTCGTCTCTGTGGTTTAGCAGTATATGTGGCCTCTGAAACGTCATATAGACGGGATTTTCTCTGCAGCGAGAAAGAGAAAAACGAGAACAGTGAGAAGGAGAAATACCAGAAAAAGGAGAACAGTGAGAACGACAGAAACAAGAATAGGTAATAGAGAATATAAACGACTGTAGCACAGCCAGTAGAGCTAAAGCAGAGACGGCAATGTGGTAGTTGCCAAACTGTCACATGTAAATTGAACAATAACCATCCACGCCCGCCATAGCAGCACAGCTGAAATTGAATTAGGTAATAACAAGTGCATCAAGGACACCCCTATGAAAAATCCACTGTGGATTAAAATCAATTTATTTTCGTGTTAATGTTAACTTGGCAGTGTATAGTAATTCAGTGCTCTGTCAAATCCATTATGCCTCTAATGCAGGGGACATTGCGTGTGCAAACATTTTAAATTCCATACATTCATATTTTTATTTGTATAAAGCAAGGGAATATCTTTTTCAAATATCTAGGTAACGCCTTTGTTGAGACTGTTCGTTTAAACTTATCTTACGGCTAGTACCGCTGCGTCACTGGCGCTACTGTATTATTTCACTAAGCCATAATATATAGATCCGTTAGCTTTAAATATATATTTTAGAAAAGAAGATTTGGATGTGCCATTTTCACATGCAAAAACCATATTGTATGTCCTCGCTCCTAGATGGCTGAAATACTGCCGAAGACATAATCATTCATTCATGTATTCACAGCAACGTAGTTGTGAAATAAAAACTTCCCCATGTTTGAACAGCTTTAGTCCAAAGCAGAGTGCCAAACGGCTTAAACTTGATTATATAGTATAGATATTTCAAAATTTCGTAAATTTTAAATGGAGGCGACCAATGGGAACCTTCGCTGCTCAACATAACAAGGTCAAAGCCATGCAGTTTTGGCTACTGTATTGAGAAGTCCTCCGCCCGCAGAAAAACTTACGAAAATTTTTCTTCGGCAGAAGTGTTTTTGCTTCAGGAACATACATACCACACTTATGTATAGTGCTTGACTTAAGCTTTGTGGTGAAACACTCCACGTTGTACAAGTTGTGTTAAAAAGAAATCAACTGAACCTGAGAACTTACGTGAAACTGGGTCCTGGTTATACATGTACCTTTCAAAGTGGATCCTCTGGAATGTAGCTGGGATCCTGGTCAGATCCCGGAACTCTTGTGGGTGACTCTCTCGGAACCTCTCCGCGACGTAGAACACATCCAGCAGGTGACTCCCGCCTCCAGTCACACAGGAGTCAAAACTGGAACCGACAGTACACAAAGATACGAAAGAACTCGGAAGTTAAAACACCTTGAAAACCCCAAATAGTGTGCAGAGCAAAATGCGTGCCCAACTAATATATACACTATAATATGAGTGTTTCTGTTGGAGGATTTTACCCCTACGGTCGCTTTAGTGGTATTATACATTACTATACATTTGATTTTAACGTATATATATATATATATATATATATATATATATATATGCAGTTCAAATGCAGTTCATTTCAACCATATTTAACGCATGCATTATACAAAAATGTATGTTTCTCCTTTATCTATAAGGAATGCACGCCTTTATCAAATATCTACCAAACTAACGGCATATTATACCAGCTCTATGGTTATACCTGAGGCAGTGTAGAAGCTGGAGTCCCGGGGGTGATTCATAGTTCAACAGGTCCATATGAAGGTTTAGTCTGGACACACTGTAAGCTATGTTGATAGGGTCCGGTTCGTTTACAACCTGGAAGGTCTGCAATGATGAGCGTGGATTTTACCGTTATCATTGTATAAATATTCATCCACATCGGATCAAACGGGGTTCATAGCCGAACGCGCCGTGTAATGTGTTCTCATGGGGCTCGTTTTACAAACCGGGTTCAAGTTATTTCAAACATAATTGTCATGACGACACATATTGTTAGAGATAGTAGTAGTTAACCGCTTGGGTGGCGTGGTGGTTGGAGCGTCCTCTTCGAGGTCGGGAGACCCGGGATCAATCCCAGTTCAGGTCATACCAAACACTTTTATTATGGTACTTGTTGCTGCTTTGCTTGGTTAGAGCTAGGAAACAGTCGGCTCGGTGTCAGTAAAATGTGACTGAGTGAGGTGTCACGTCTGGTGTCTTCGGCATGTTGCTCCATTGGCGGCTGCACTTTGGAGGCACTGGCTCGCCCTTCCACAAGGGACCACAGCATATGAACATATAACATATAACAGCATGTGTCGTCATATAACTGAAAAATTGTTGAGCACGACGTTAAAACCCAAGCATACATACATACATGATAGTTACGATTGACAACAGGTTAGACCCTCTTCGTAAAAGTGGCCCCTCCACGATGATAGCTGCGACTGTCAGATTCTGGACCAAAGAGGTCGCGTGTTCTCTCTCGCTATCCATCTCTCGCTACTTTTTGACAAGAAGAAATGTCGAGAAGCTTGTCATTTACCTGGTAGCGGACATAGGGCACTTGGGATTTCTCCAATCTCCCATTCTTGACCACTGCGTTAAACACCAATCAATCAATCAATCAATAAATCAGTCTATGCGGTCGTGTGTTCAGTTTCAGCTCATGTTCAGGAGGTTTATCATTATTATATCTGGTGACGCCTCCGTCCGATTTCCTCCTACACCTGGCTCCCGTCGCATCATGACTACACATACGCCGCGAAACACCCCATCACCTGTACAATTTATTTACTTATTTATTTTATTGATGTTTTACGTCGTCCTCAAGAATATTTCACTTGTATGACGGCGGTCAGCATTATGGTGCGAGGGAACCCTGCAGAGCCCCGGGGGAAACCCAAGACCATCCTCAGTTTGCTGGCAGACCTTCCCTGTTACGTCCGGTGAAGAAGCCAGCATGAATTCACAGGTATTGCCTTGGTTCATTTGCATGCATCATACACTAGCTTAGATTAATCATATACAATGTATTTAAATGATTTCTTCGAAATGGAACATGGCACATTGATTATTTCATCAACTGTGTTTCCTTGGGGATGATCGTTAGCTAAGAATATAATACTCACTTACTCCTCAGAGACTACAAATAACACCTACCCTTCCATAGCTGGTACACTGAACTGGGGCTATTATTTCTGCCACCTGAAAAACATACCCCCCAAAAATATTTTACCGATAATCTGTAATTTTACATTTCCAAACTTCATCGAAATTTCGCTGTTTTTCTCGAAGACCGACCCGAGACCTGTGTCACTGAGAACAAAGACACGCAGCACCATCAGATTCACAATTCGCGAAATATTTTCTACTTCAAGTCACCAACATCTTCAGCCCCGTGGACTAAGTCATAGCCCAATGTTTAAAGATTTCTCTGCCAGCTCAGGTAAAGCTCAGGTAAAGCACCAACATGATCTTGGCCAGTCTTGAAGTCGCCTTTTGGACGCTTGGGTGTTTTGTCAGGTACCCCACCCATTAATCTAACCGCCGTCATGTAAGTTAAATTTATTAATTTATTTATTTCATTGGTGCTTTACGCATTTCACTTATATCATGTAAGTTAAAAATTCTCGAGAACGGTGTTGTAAAGGGAAAGATTTGGAGAATTATGGACAGTGCTGTTGAGGCCAAGCATTAACATGTCAGTAAGTGGGAAATGAGTTGTGGACTGTAGTCTGATGACTTGCCCTCTACCAATAAGACACATGTATATTTCCCCACAAGCTTGAAGATTAGTCCGTTATTTGCCAAAAATCGGTGGTTTACCGCGGCATTGCAACCACCATCGTCGTATATGTTCCATTAATTAACCCCGAGCAAACAACTAAACAAACATAGACCTTTTCAGCAATCTCCCGACTAAGTCAAATTGTTTCCAGGTAAGCCCAGTACCTTAGCGATCTCCCCAGATCTGGTTGGAATGTCTTTAACGAGGCACAAGCCGTAGTCGCTTATGTATTCCATCCATCTGGAAATACGCCATAATGTCATAATGACTAACGGCATGGTTGATTGAAGATTATAGTTGTGACATATAGCTCCTTTTTAACCATCATAAGCTACAATCGTAGTCACAGTGATAGTACATCACGATGAGAGTGGGGTTTTGCTTTCAGGAATTGAAATCGAGTTCTTCATCATGCCACACATTTCAGCTAGCCTGATAAAAAATAAAAGCAATTAGTTTCATGATTGGAATCGGGGTGACCTACAAACTTGTCGGTCTAAACCAGGATCATATGATTGAAATAATTAAAACAAAAATGTCGAGGCTGTGCCTGGGTTGTCCCGTCATCTTTCGCAGCCCACATCCATTCCAGGAGAATAATGTCACTCTTTGTTTAAAGGATGAGGCAACATAAGACAAAGAAACTGTATCCAAACGTAATTTCTCCTATCTTTAATATTCACATTCTTGAACAGAATTATTACAAATTCATTTAATTATTTTAATTCTTTAGAGGGATTGATCGGTCATGTTTACAGTGTTTGAACGTTGACGATATGACGGGGTAAAATGACTAAATTCTTGTGAAAAAGAGCTCGCCTTTTAAACACTTCTTTGTACCACTGGCCCACGCGTCGAAACAGTTGTATAACAACCGTCATGCAAAATGGGCGTTCCGGTCAATAATCGCAACACCAGCTTCCAAAATGACAAATAACACAAACCTTCAAACAACTAAGAAAGTATATAAAATATATAAAAATTGCGACGGTCTCGCGCAAAGAGAAGCAGTAAACAGTTTTCAATGATGGCGAAAAGACGCGATGAATGTTTTAGGCGCATTAATTTTTTTCTTTACATGCTTTTAGAGAGTATACAAACCTGACCGCCCCAATATATAAATAAATAATAAATAAATAAGTAAATAAATACAATACAATATAGAACCTTTACCTTAGTAAACCTTCCTGAGAATTCTGAATATCCTTCAGTGATATTTGGGGGACACCGTCCTGAAAATAAGAGCCTGCAGCTAGAATGCTTCTGCCACTGACCCTAATGTTTCTCTGTCTTGTACAAAAGTAAAGTGACAACCCATGATACTTGCTATGCCCTTGAAGGCCAGCGTACATGGACAACATTTATTGGCGTGAACGGGATTTGATCCTTGGAACTGAAAAAAACAGCATTTACTCCCGTGGTTTTAACCACAATAACTATGAAAACTGGATGCAGGAATAATTTGTTTGTTAAATTAACTGGTGTTTAGAGTTGCTTCCTGTACTTTTTCGGTCATATCCCTTGGCCATATCTCCTTATAGCAGACCAGGCCTAACGTCGACATATTTAGATTGCTGCCTCACTGCCATGCCAAAAGACACCAGACACGACGACCCACCTAATCACGTTACCACGTCACCCAGTGTTTGGCCTATTCCCTTATGCTGAGCGTCAAGATCGCTGATGTTAAAAGTATGACTCGATTTCAAATTGAATCTACCGTGTACCAGGCAAACGTTCTAGTCAATACGATAACTCAATCGATGCAGCAGGAATGGGTCTTAGACCATATAGCCCCGACCCTAGACGAAAACATTAAATGAAAGTGCAATTTTAATTACAAACACCTGTGAGCCTCTCACCAATGCGGTCACTGCGAGTTCTATAATCCAGCTAATACCAGTTACCTGTCCGGCGATAAGATGGAAAGTCTTCCATCAACTTGAGAATGGTTGTGGGTCCCCTGGTTTTGGTTAGCTCCCACCATAATGCTGGCCGCCGTCATGTAAGTGAAATATTCCTGAGCTTTTAATTCATTAATTAATTACAAACCTGTGAGTAAGTTTTTGGTCTGGAATCCATATCTCTTTTCTCCAGTATGTCCTGAGAGTAACAATGTTGACGTAGAAACTGCAGTGGCACACGGGTCACGTGATCATCTTCTTCACACCAAGACAAGGTAACATGATCGTCTGCAATAAAGGGGGAATGGAAGACTTAAAGCCGGGGTCAAAGGTCTTTGGATCTCTAGTTTACACCAAAATACGCTCAACACGGACTTTGGAATCTAGTGTCTCGGTCAAGTGAGAAAAGGAGTTAGAACCAATCTGGTTCTGTGTGGTGTGGCCTTGTTCAAACTAGATCGGATTAAAGGTAAAAATATCTGAAGGATTTAGCCTATATATAAGTATAAAAAGATAACATATTGTTGGCTGTTTGTCGAAATGAGGTCAAAATCAGTTTTTCAGATGATAAGCCTATATGTATACAGGAGAATCGCACAAAGACCCCTATGTCTCAGTTTCCAATCCTTCGTTCAATAGTTGAAGTCTGCGATATGGACGCAGTACCCATTTCGCGAGGGAGGGACGAACGTAATTCTGTGTATTTCAGGGTGCAAAGTCTTTTTTCGTTGGCAGCTAACCCTTTTTGGTGTACAGGTGCATGCTTTATATGAAAATAATGGACACTGTGTAAACTTTGGACAGGTACGAGTTTTAATGATGAAAGTTTGAATTCTTTTGGAGAGAAGGCACAAAGTATCAGGTGATAATGAGGCTGCGACTGACCTTCCCTTTGCGTCGCTAGGCACCATTCGCAGCCTCTGGAATAGGAAGCTTCAGATTTTGGCGGTAAACCTATGTCAAATTTTATATGCTACTTTAACACAGGCTGGGCAAGGTATGCATCAATGTTTATTGGCTACGGAATGTTTGAGTTACAGCACTAAACGTTAACACCGTCGTTTACGGAAAATTAATGAGGGTCTGAAACCATATTGACCCAACCGATTTACCTCGAGTATAGGAAAGTTCAGGCCCATCGGCGACAATTCAAATAATGGCTACCCTCAAGTGCATTGGTTTCAAAAAAGTTTGATGGCGTTTGTCGTTGTTTTGAATTATAAACATCGTCCTTATTTCATTCACAGATATTTTCGATGCAGGCAAATTTGTTATTATTGTTTTCTTCTCCTATAAACACCGTCAGTTAATTGTAGTGTGTACGTTGTTGTTGTTTCCATGTTTACGTTGTTTACCTCTCGCATAGCATTCACCTAGTACTTAAATCCCACCAGCACTTCTGTTAATTGTTATTGTTAATACTTTAAAAACAAACATCTAGGCCACGCATCTTTCTGACTATCTGAATGTTTGCTTGTACTTATGTTGGCGAATAAAATCTCTTTCTTTATGTAACATTTTTTATTAAGTCACTGTTAACAGTCTGGAGAAAGATGCGATTGTCTAGACCAGTATTGCGTGTGCTGCACAAATTATGAGGTCATAACCTGATCATCACTATCCTTGTATAGGCCCACTCCTGTTACGCTTCCCTTAACATATCAATGAACGACTCGGTTATTTACAGCATTCTCTACGCCGTCAATCAGACTTATAAGACGGTGGTCAGTATTATGGTGGGAGGAAAGATCCCGGGGAAAACCCACGACCATCCGGATTTTGCTGGCAGACCTTCCCACAGGAAGCCAGCCTGAGTTAGACTTGAACTCACAGCGACCACATTGGTTTGAGGTTCCTGACTCATTGAACTTAGTTAGCGCGCTAATCCCCTGGGACCCGGAGGCCTCTATGTGGTACTTTCGGTAGAGCCTTGGATTTACAAAAGGCATCATCAAAGGACCCCTTGCTAGTAGATAGGAAATCGTGCCGTAATGGTGGAGGGGCGAGGTGTAATTTCTTTCATGCCAAAAAAGAAAGAAAATCTACCTAAATCTGAAATACAATTACTATGCAAAACATCTGTGAAAAATTGTGAGTCGTTTGATTCATACTTTTGGTTTCATCAGAAGGCAAAAGTAAGCTCAACAGCAGATTTCCCTATTTTAAGGCGCTTTGCCGAGGGAATTTCCATCATATAATAAAAAAATGATCACGTGAACAAAAGTCATGTGTGTGCCTTTGATGTCAAGCTGGAAAGTTCTAATCTACTGCGAAGTACTATGTTGGTTCACGTAATCATATTTTTGTAATCGAAAAACATGAAATATTTTCTAGGGCCACTGGAAATGCATCTTGACCACAATAGTTCATGGTTTTTAGCTTGTTGCTCCCTTTAACACGAATAACGGAGAAAATGATCAAACCAGGAAAGAGACGGGTCATAATTGTTGAATTTGTAAAGCTAAACGTATTAAACACGTTTGCAGCCACAATGAATATACATGGATGATATATATGGTATACACATCCAATGAAAGCTCGATGTATTCAAAAATATGTAAGTGATGACCACGTTATTAGCATATCGAATAGTTACATGTGGAGAAAAGGGAACTATTTGTATTTATCAGTTCACCTTAATAAATATCCGGCAAAGTCCGAGACAAAACTTATTTTAAATCCAAATCTCATACATCTCATAGATCTCACTGGAAGAGATTTTAGCGGACAAAGTTTTGTGTCACAAAGACTAGGTGGAGGCTCATGGTTAGGAGCGAATATGTCGTTATTGTTGGCCTATTGCATAGGCCTGAAATACAAAAACTTCAATCACATAACGGGGAAACCCTTGCGTCATTCTGTAATAGATCTTTCACTGTGAGCAGGTTGGAAATCGGCCTCAGCGGCAAGGGGGCGATTTCTCATCCAGTTGCAAGGGGTGCCTTTCTGCTAACCATATGCCTAATCACTATTGTGTTAAGGAAAGACTTATTACGTACGATGTAAAACCTCAATCAAATATAAATAAATAAATAAATAATTGAACAAATACCGGTACCATGTAGATGTGCGCCTGAAATGGTGGCCGTCTCTGGATAATCCAATACGTTTTTCTTCCGCTGGCCGGCCGGCGCTCGACATTGGTCACAATGACAGTTATGGCGTAACCAGACACCGTGGAACCTGCGGGAACAAGGTGTACAAAAGACTCTTGGGTGCAGCCATGTATGTATGTATGTTTGTATGTACTGTACTCAATAATTTTTCTGTCATATGACCACAAGGAGTCCTTAGAAGAATCCTTCTCCTCATACCACCTGACAGCCTCCTGATTCCATGGCCTGCAATGAGCCCCGATCTCAATCCAGGCTGACAGGTGGTGTGAGGAGAAGGATTTAGGTTGTTATCGAAGCACACGGCGGATACACCCCATATTAAAGTATAACGCTTACAACACAACAAATGACGTTATTACTGAGTAATTTCAACCTCTGCTTCAACACTGCTCACTCCAGATCCCTACTTGTAAAGCCATTGTTTCACATCAAAACCAGTGATGATAGAAATGCATGTGTGTTATCATTAAAATACATGGATTCCAATCATTCTGTCGTTTTTAATTAGCCGTTCACACAATTCACAACCAATCACACTTTACACTCTTTTGATACAGAAGAACATTAATCGCATGTGTACAAAATCGCCTCAGTGAAAACCATGGGGGTGCTAAATTAAGTCCCTTGTGTATAATTTGAACTATTTTGATCGGCCGAATTGAGTGAAAGAAATCCCATTATATCAAATTTCACGGTGTTATTTGCTTTATTCGAAAATTTGGATAATTATTCAAGTCAAGATTAAGTTTTCGATTTTAAAGCATTATGACTGGTGTTTTTTGTGTTTTATTGATTTATTTATTTTGATTGGTGTTTTACGCCGTACTCAAGAATATTTCACTTATACGACGCCAGCCAACATTATTGTGGGATGAAACCGGGCAGAGCCCGCAGGTCGTGGGTAGACGTTCCCACGGATGGCCGCGCTAACCAACTGAACCACGGAAGCCCCCAACTGCTGTTTGAATTACCCAGATCAAGGTTTCAGTCCCAGATTTAAACACCTACAGCCTGATACGACTACGCCTAAAAGAATGACGACTAACTCTACAAGTCGGCTGATGGAGCCAGCTGTGTAAGTCCGCACACGTCGTGGATAAAATGATGTTGTTGACTGATATTGCCGAGACATTAGGTGCAGTTGAGTGATATGAGCGAAGCATCTTATCCACATTGATAAAAATAAATCCACGCGGGAAACTTAGCCCACATGTAGAGCTGTTTACAAACAAATTTATCATTTGAAAAATACACTTTTTCAAAAACAGTATATCTTCGTATTCTAGGAGAACAGTCCGTACCTGTCACAGTAGAATAGGCTACACGTAGTGTGTAAGCACAGTGCAACATGCAGCTGTATTGTTGTTTCAAGGTAACAAAAAACACTGACGTACTATAAGTGACATGTTCATGTCTACATGAACCTACTATAAGTAAAGATGCCTCCAAATGCCATAAATAGAAACTCCATCAGGGTATTGAGTGCAGATGGTGGAATTCATGTTGACGGGCCACGCACGCGACAAAAATGCGGTCGACCTGTCAGCTTCATTGGTAAAGGTGACTGGTCACACAAGAAAGGCAAGGGTTACACATGCCTTACGTTATACATAAAGGTGCCTACAGCTTCAATATATATTAAATGTAAAGGTGGTTGTACTGTATCAGGCCATCTTTAATACGGCCCAGACATCGAATGTAAAAGTGAATACACGGATCATACACCAAATGTAAAAGTGACTACACGGTCCATACATCTAAGGCCAAAACAGTATAGGGCCAACCACACACACCGATTAAAACAGCAGGCCGAAACTGTGGACATGTACACTTAAATACACATTGATTAAAGCAGCAGGGGCACACTGTAGACATGTACACTTAAACAATACACACTGATTAAAACGGTAGAGTCAAACTGCAGACATGTACACGTAAACCATACACACTGATTAAAACAGCAGGTCAAACTGCAGACATGTACACTTAAGCTACACATTGATTAAAACAGCAGGGTCAAAATGCAGACGTGCACTTAAACCATACACACTGATTGAACCACATGGTCCTGTGGTAGACATGTACACTTAAACCATGCACACTGCTTAAAACAGTAGTCAAGCAGTAGACATGTACACTTAAGCCATTCACACTGATTAAAACAGCAGTGTGAACGGTAGACATGGGTCCTCTTAGACACTGCTTGAAACCGGGGAAAACAAAACAGATCACTGAAAATACCTAGCACTGGTTCCTTGAGGCCATTTGATGTTCAGCATGCCGCCATCTTTGGAGATCCCGATCTTTGCCCCAGTTTCTTCATTATGCTACAACAATGTGGTAACAACTGGTCAGAAACTGCGAAATCAATCGACGAAGCATCTGCAAAACCTCCTGAAGTGGCATTTTTCTTTACCTGGCGTTCAGCACCAGAAACGTTAACTCATTTTTGAAGTTCAACCCAAGGATACCAAAAAAAGTTTGCCTCGATGAACTGACCGCAATCAGTAAGATATGACACTGCTCCCATAACAAGTACTGTCGTAGAATAATGTAAAACTGCTTTATTTTTTATACATCAGTGAAATCCCAGTATTTTCTTCACTGATAAAAGTGATATCTTCACTGGTTAGATATCACTTTTGTTATTACATTTTGATATTACACTGCTGGTGACCTTGAGCCATGATACAGACGCAGTGACGTCGAAAATGAAACACTTCGTGTTTTATGACGTTCCAATCTGAGCTCCCTGGGATGAGATCATAATACAAGTCTAGTCAACTGGTATATTCCAACATCACGGAAGAAGACGTCATGTATACCGGTACGACGTCACACTACTGACAGATCTTTGAACACCTACAACTAAAATCATTGCTTAAAACTTCTTTTAATACACAAAATCATGACATTGTTAAAGTATAAATAATAAATAGAATATTGCACAATGATGGGTGAATACCATAAACATTGTTCTCATGAAAGGTGGAAATGATAACCGACGAGACGCGAAGCGTCGAGTGGGTTATCATTTCCACTTCTCACTCGAACAATGTTTATGGTATTTTTTACTGTGCAATATCCTCTATTTACGTAATAACCTGTTGATGCTGACACCAATGTACAACACTATCCCATAGACCGAGAGCGCTCCTTTTATTGCTGGAAAATAAATTTTTAATGGCGTGAGCTAACATTGTATAGGGAGAGTGTGAGGTGGGGCTCCGTAGTCTAGGGGTATTGCACACCAGCCCGGCGTAATGACCCGGCTGCCTCTCACCAATGAGGTCGCCCGGACCAATGCTTCCTCTCGGGTCGCACGTGGGAAGGCCTGCCAGTAACCTGTGGATGGTCGTGGGTTTTCCCCGGGCTCTACCCGGTTTCCCTCCACCATAATGCCGCTCGCCGTCGTATAAGTGGAATATTCTTGAGTAGGGCGTAAAACAGGAATCAAATAAATAAATAAATAACACTCAAGGAACAGGTGCTGTGTTAAACCGGCCAGAGCTGGTTTCGAACACACAACCTCATTGTCAAAAAGCCTCGTACTGTCGTCGCTACCATGTTTTTACTCCTCCCACCATAATGCTGGCCGCCGTTGTATAAATGAAATATTCTTGAGTACGGCATAAAACACTAAATAAATATAAAAAATTTGGTTTTACTCGCTATGCTGCAATCTTTTATATAATTGCACTTGAGGCGTGAACTTGATATACATGGAAACTTCTAGGTGCGTTTGTTTTCGCCTTACCTAACATCCCCAGTGGAAAACTGGCCGAGTAAAAAAATAAAGAAAACTAGTACAATCCCTGCAGCCATGGTAGGCAGCCTATAAAAAGACAGAACAGATGTGATACTTACGCAGCTTTTAGAAGGAGAGGAAAGGGAGACTGCTTGGATAAAAGTGAGTGGTGGGTTAAAGGTGGTATCTGCTATAAGAAAGAAAATCCCACAAAGAAAATAGCAACATGATGACAAAAAACAAAAACAAAAAAAACCCCCAACAAACAAAACAAAACAAAAAACAAACAAACAAACAAAAAACAAAACAAGTAAGTGCCGTTAATAGTTCTATACATTCTTGAAGATGCTGATTTAGATAGTGACAAGTCAGCTCTGGTGGTTTTCACTGCTTTTGGGGTCTTAGGGTGACGTTTGCGCAGTCAAAGGCGGAGTGCCGACACGTTCTTTCTGCTTAGGAAAGCACCTCTCGTACGGGTTGGTAAGCACATGTACTCAAGTCATGTTTCAGCGCACACGTTATTCGTCCGTCTCACAACGTGGTCGGACCCAAGTCATTTGAGAATTTAACAAATGTCACAGAACATATCGACGAAAACGCTGCTTTTTGAAAAATGTCAAACAAGACATATTTTCTTTAAGACCTCAAGATGTGAAAAACTAAACAGAGTTACACGCACACCTAAGTAAAGTGCTTAGCTGTTAAACGCGAACAACATGCGTTTTTCTAAGCAGATAGTGTGGCGTGTAGGAGCTTGTCAAAGGCTTACGTCGGGCACCACAGCTTCATCATCCATAAAAATAACTGATGCCATACAAGTGAAAAAGTACACATCCATGATAATTCGTTGCTGATATACATACATGAGTTTCAATCAATGACAAATAAAATTTCGGTAAATGTATATGATTAGCGCATACCTATATCTACTGTTGGCTTGAAACCCAGTTGTCTGGTCACTGGTCATAATGGAAAAATCTAAGATAGGACGGACTATGATTTGAAATGTGCTTTACGACAAAGAGTGTAGATAAAGAAAACAAACACACTGATGTGTCCCTACCCTCGAAAGGTATCCGAGCGAAACGCGGTGATCCGGGGGGAAAGCGAAGTCGTGTACGAAGTGGTTCTTGTCGTGGAAACTGCGCCAGAAGCCTTCTTAAGAACATCGTTTCCGATTTTTCGGGAAGCAAATGACAGAAACTCTCGGTGATGATTTTATGATGGTAGCTGATCGGAGCCGGTTACAGCCTGATTCTGAGGTGGTCATGCGAATGTAGATCAAGTACACAGCTGTTCTAAAAAGTAAGCTGAACTTCCTTTAACCCCCACCGGTTGTGATAAGACAGTACCCAGACATTACTTTGTTTACAGGATACAATAAAAAGTGTGTCAGGTTAGACATCTTAAATCCCATGCGCCAAAAAAAAAAAAAAGTGACTGGGGAAAAATTCATATCTTAGAAAGAGAAATTTGACGAAATGTTCAGCCTTACGGCTTATAACTGCAATTATTACCGAGGACGACATAAATAAACATGGAAATTGTGGTTATTTGGGATCTTGGTATGTATTCTTGGGGCAATAATGTTATAAATGAAGATGTTACACGTGTTTAATAAATATATTGGCACTAGAATTTGGTCTTTTCGTCTAACAAATGTATTCCACATATCATATTCATATTTTTAATATATTCATAAACATTATCACAATTCAGATTAAACGCGTATGTTTGAATATAAACAACTAATTTAAATACAAATACATTTATTAAACATGCATCTCGTCTTCATTTAGAACATTATTATGCAAAGCATATGTTTGCCAAGAGGAGATCCCAAATAACCACCATACAAAAATATTTTCAAGTACTCTTTTCTCCTGAAAGACAAAATCAAAGTAAATATTAAAGACTGTATCTGAAAATAAATTTTCACGTTCTTTCATCTGATTTTGGAATGGTTTTAATGTTTTCTTCTCCTTTAAGGCTTATCACAGAGCGCCTTGTTTGCCGAGCCGCCTGAATTTGTATTTTGTGATCACTGTGGTACAGCACTGAATTATTGAGCGATATACCATGATAACAGGCCATGGAAAATTTGTCACAACGGCCTATCATATGTACCGGTGACTGGTATACAGTTCTAAAGTCTGGTTTATATTTGACGACCCAAATAACACAAATCAAATAAACGATGAATCCCCACTTCACATTGGAACCTACCCTCGAAATATCCTGTGGCCAACTACTGTACATATGGAATAAAGAGGGTAACCCTAGAAATAGGGGCCTCCGTAATTCTCAATCAGACAATTCATGGTTGTGGAGTTGATTCTCGTTTGACAGTTTCTGGTTGTGGTAAGGATTAACTGTTGACAATTCATGGTTGTGGTATGGATTAACTGTTGACAATTCATGGTTTTGGTATGGATTAACTGTTGACAATTCATGGTTGTGGTATGGATTAACTGTTGACAATTCATGGTTGTGGTATGGATTAACAGTTCACAGTTCATGGTTGTGGTATGGATTAACAGTTCACAATTCATGGTTGTGGAATTCATTCCCTGTTGGCTTTTCGCAATTATGGTGTTATGGATTGTCTGTCGACAGTTCAAGGTTGTGGAATCGATTCAGCAAGTGTCAACAATTTACGCTTAACGTTGTGGGATGGAATCTGTCTGAACCATTCATGGTTACAGAAAGTAATTTTTTGGCAGTTGCTGTAGGCGGTATCACTTAAGAATGGATAGATCCACCACCCCTCTCGCGATAATGTTACTTTTCATTCCAAGATCGTTGAAAACAACTGTGACGCCACCGAAAGACTGAAAATTTGTTACCATTTTGTCGGATCTACTTGCAACAATATACAGATAGTTCATGTCGTGGGATTGTCTGTGAGAGATTGTGAACTCCAGAGATGTGACGAGTGCGGAGCACGAGTTGAACATTACTTGTCGAGAGCTCACAATTTCTCATAGGCAAACGACATACACCACAGGCCTATGTCTCATTATACCGAACGAAAGCTGTAGAAAAAGGAAAAATATGACCTGCTCTGCTGGAGTCCTAACTAAGCCGGAGAGCTGTTTCGGCTGCGCATGACCGGAATGCCTTCGCTGGTGGATAAATAGTTCTTAGTGGCTGTGTTAAAAGCATTGCAATGGTAGACAGTCACACACAATTTAGCCCATTTCGTGCCTTTTATGTGTTTCTTTCACATTTGAGACCATTCATGGGCTCTAGAACTGTTTCAAGTGGAAAACTCATTGACACACACGGAATAAATTAGAAAAGAGTTCTATACAGAGCTCGGTTGTCGCCGAAGTTTGTAACGTTAAGAGCATGGCAGGAATGACCATGTATTTTTGTTTATCTACCGTATAGCGCGATATGCTCATGGGCAGTTATATGGAACTCAAAACCACTAACTGGCTTATTGCTTCGCCGGTGCTAGTTAAGAAGGCTATTGTCCGCCTGTTGACTTTATCAGCAAGTGGACGTTAGAGAACGGACACAGGGGAATAAACCTGTAGATTAAGCGCATGAGATCATTGGCTATTCGCGCGTGATCGTTGTTCATTACCTCAAGACCTTTGCACATCATGTTTTGCCGAATATTATATGACCGTGTATTGACCAATGGAAACTACTTTGGAGGAAGGCTGGTTTCGTAGTTTATTTTCTTGTGGTTTGGTGAAATCACCAGAGGAACCTGGTTATTAATACCCATCTTGTTCTCCTACACATAGGTGCATTTGCATAAAAACTGTACCCCAAAATGAAAGTTTTCCTGTTTACAAAAATGGTACATTTCGTGAAGTCCATAAATCTCAAAAACAGAAAAGTCACAGAAACCCTGTGTACAAGAAACTGTTGCCCCCCATGGAGGCTTTCTAGAGAACATGTGTTTTCTACAAAAAGTGATGTTTATATAACTGGTAAATTTTTGCATTGAAAGTCTATCAATTAAAATTATTGAAAAACAGTCACAAAACCAATGAAACTAAAACCAATAAAAACAGTTCAACCTTCCATCAGTAGGCCTCTTGTAGATGTGCACAAGCGAATTAAATTTATGAAAAAAAAAAAAAACAAACAAAAAAACTTGTTTTTCTATCCCTGTATGTTGGAGCTATGAAAAAAGCTTAAGCCTCCATTCGAACATGTACATTCATTCATCCTACCTTAGGCAAGGGGGCGAAAAAAGCCTAACCTTCAAACCTTGTATGAGAGACCAATATACAAGAACTGAAAAAAAGCTTAACCTTCCATCTGAGTAGGGTCTAGTGGTTACAGCATCAGCCTCGAGGTCGGGAAATCCAGGTTCATGCCTCTGTCGGGTCATACCAAAGACTTTAAAAATGATATTTATTGCTGCCTCGCTTGGTACTCAGCTTTAAGAGATTAGAGCAAGAGCACGGGACTGGTTGGCTCAGTGTTAGTATAATGTAACTGGATGAAGTGTCATGTCTGGTGCCTTCGGCATGACGCTCTAGTGGCGGCAACACTTAGGTGGCATTGACTCCCCCTGCCACAAGAAGACAGACTATATGCACACAAAAGAATGACTCCTCGTCGTCATATGGCAGAAACATTGTTAAGTACGACGTTAAACGAAAAGTATGTACATTTACACACCATACCTTAGATTAGAGAGTTAGAAAAACATAACCTTCAAACAATGAATGAGAGCCTATTGCACAGGAGATGAAAAGAAAGCTTAACCGGACACGGACACTGACACCGCCACTCCCCCCCCCTCTCACAATACCACGCCTTACTTCGTACAGGCGAGCTAAAAATGACACTTGTTGATGCCTCGCAGCACAGAGACAGGACTGGTCGGCCCCGTGTCAGTATAACGTGACTAGTTGGGGTGTCATATCTGGTGTCTTCGGCATGATATTCCAGTGGCGGCAGCACTTTGGAGTCATGGACCCCCTGCCACATGAAAACACACCGTACACATTTTAAAGATTCTTTGTCGTTATATAACTGAAAAATTATTGAGTACGACTTTAAAATGAAGAATACATACATATATATATATACTACTTGAAAGGTACCATTCCTAAAACAGCAGTGAGGCATGAACCTGGCTTTTACCAACAATGTCATGCAATAAACAATCGAGGACATAATTAGGTTATATATTAGGGCTACTGTTTACTCGACATTATACTCCACCGATCCACACGATATTGCCTCCTGTCCGGTGCCAGCATCGTGAGGAACAATCGAAAAAAGAGTCTTCAGTTGTTGTCCCATATGCATATTTTCTCAAGAGTCCTTGCCCCCATTGGTCTCCATGGTCTTGACGGAAATAACCAGTCCATAGCACTCGTACTCTTTGTTGCCTTGTATAACACACTTGTAGGTCATCTGTGAGTACTTACCTTTACCGATGCGACAATATCGTGAATACATGATTGCTTAATTAAAAACGAATCACAACAACAATGGAGGGGCTGACACAAAGAGTCATTTTGGTCATTTTAATTAATTAAATAATAATACAAAGACAACATTATTTCATGCGTAGTATGATATTAACTTTACTGAATGCAGACGGGTCGCCTTAAACATCCTCCTCAACAGCAATAGCAGCAAACAGCAGGTCGTAAGCATCTGCACATACGCACAGGTCGTTGACTGTTGGTTTACATGGTTTACCAGCCCACAGACTCACGCACACTTGAGGGCAACTCTATGCTTGCCATTAGGTGATTCTCACCTAAATCGGCGCAGCTCATCTTCAAAGCCTATAGGTAAAGTACTCCACGATGTTCGCATCGTCAACACAGGTTAATAGCGATAGCGCGACTTCTCTGACAGCAGATTCACTGTTACATCATTCGATCAGTTGTAAGAAAACCTGGTAAATCGTACAAAACTCCACGAATCGCACAAAACTCGTACGAAAACATGTTTTGCTTCATGGGTCATGCAGGAGGACATATATGCCGCTGCATGGATGGTCATTATTTCAGGACCAACACTGGTTGCCGACCCGTTTCCCAATGGTCAGTCTACCTTTGCTGTGTGACAGAAACCGGAAGTGACTGAGAAACTCATCAATGTTCAGATAACACCCCTGAAATTTAAACCGAACATCATTCAACTATTCAAGTATTACTTTATTTACTTATTTTTTTTATACATTTGTTTATTCATCTAATTGGTGTTTTACGCTGTACTCAAAAATATTTCATTTTATACATGACGACGGCCACTGTTACTGTCAGTGATATTGTCTCACATCCTGTTATTTGTATTGTTAGAGATTCTGTTGCTAATATTATCAGAGATACTGGTGCTGGTATTATCGAAGACAGTGTTGCTGATATTGTCATATATACTGTTTTCAGAGATATTGTTGCGTACAAGGTTAAAGATACATTGGTTTATACTGTAAAAAATACTGCTGCTGATATGGTCAGGGACAGTGTAAGACCAGATATCGTCAGATACTACAAGCCAAGTGGACATGTCGGGAGTCTCACGAGTTCATGATGGTTGAGGTGAAGCAAATGGGGCTCCCCCTCAAACTAACTCGGCTAAAAACGTAACTTAGTGTTCATGGATAAAGCCGACATGTTCGGAACTCTTCGAGCGTCAAAGTTTAGGGCCAAGGAAACCCCCGAGTGAAGGTCGACCATGCAACTATTGCAAAATCCAGTCTTCTGCTATTTTAGTTTGCGAGAGTACGCCCCCTCCCATCCCCTCTTTGTCTCGCATCAACCTGCGTGAGTCCCGAGATGCCGACTCGGTTTATGCCTGACATGATCAGATATAGTTGCTTAGATATAGTCAGAGGTAATGTTGCAAATACTGACTAAGATGCTGACGTTCATTCTGTCATACAAGAGCGCGTTACAATGTCCAGTATAAACGGTTCAAACACCCAACCTACATGGCCTACCTCGAAATGTCTCTGACCTCCATTGAGTGAGAACTCATTACGCCCGTGAAGTACTCGCCTGTTGTTGAAGACAATAGCTTCACCCGGATTCAGGCGGATAGTTTTCTGTTGGCAAAAAACAGATGGGATTCGGAACTCAAAATGTAAAATTAATGGTCTTAAGCATCGACAGGCAGCTGGGATCACCTTCTGAAATATAGGAAGTTTTAAGCTCTTTGAATCCTTTAATCGAGACGTAAACTTCACTGACAGAAAATGTGGTCACAACTTTAACAGGTAATGTCCCTGATTTCAGGTCTCAGATCAGCTTAAGATACACGATGATGGACTGATGTTTCACTTGTTTACAGTGTTTCACTTAAATGATGGCCGCCAGGATTATTTGTGGAACTGTCCGTGGAAACCAACAGACGTCGCCAAGTAGGCTACCTGACAAACCAGCAGACGTCGCCAAGTACCTGACAAACCAACAGACGCTGGACACACAGTGACCGCATTGGCGAGAGGCTCCTCATTCAGTACGTTGCGCTAGCGCTCTAACCAACCTTTGTCTACAGGGGAAGAACCACGAAGTGCTAGGCTGAGATACACAGAGACGTACCCGTAATGGCGAGGCTCTGATGGATTTCGACAACAGGTGATACGCTCGGTAGTATGGCTCCACGTCTTTCTGTCACGTACAACAACAACCATTAGCCAACATTATTACAAAATAATACACTTATTTTACAGTTTTATCCGGGTATCACTCAGACAACAGACTTCCTCTTAAAATTAACACATTATTTTTGGATAATCTGTTACGTTGGAGTATGCCGATATACTGGGGACTAATATACACAAACCTGACTTTAACAGTTAACGATGTGAATAAGTAGGCCTGTACTCATGCAGATTGTAAAACCAGTGCTATAATAACTGTGAGTGAAACTTAAAAATATGACTTACTTCTGGAACGGACAAAGGACCTTCGAATGCCGGAGACCAGAATACGGCAATAATCTGGAATTCCAAGACGAAACATAATATATTCTACATGCACCTGGATGTGCAAATCAGGGCTATCATGTACATTGCAGACAACAGGTTTAGCATCACGGCACAAAGGACAGTGAGTGTGGGGACAATCTACGAATCCTAGAGGTATATTGCAGACAAGATGTTAAGCACCAAGGCACAAAGAACAGTGAATGCCAGACAATCAACAACTTTCCTGTCCACGCAAACAGATGGAAAGGTAGGAAAGTGTGTTAATATATAGTACATCCAACCAACACACATCTGTTATCTCACCTCTTTGTAGGCATTGAGCGCAACATGTGGCCTTTGGTAGGTCATATATACTGGACGGTCCCTGCGAAAAGGAGCGAAAGAAATCCTTGATTCTGTATGAATAATCATCATTGTCAGTGATGCGAGATTTGCAATCTGTTACTTCAATAAAGCTAGCAACACTTACGTGCGGGACAGCATGCACCAGACGCATATTTATTTTACTGCAAGCAATATATTTAATTTAAAGCATATTTGTTTATATCACAGAGAAGGAAAACGCTTTCGCAAAGTTGCATTAACAACACGTACACATCACAATCATGGTGTCACAACCAAGGTGTGTACAACAGTACCCATAAATCTAAACAATGTGACCAGTAAGATAAAAATGAAAAGTAAAATTTCCTCGGACGTGCTGCCTTGTACTGAGTAACGCGTATTGACAGCTCATATAACAGTTGCGTGGAAACAGTTCATACTCCTAACTACACTAGCTTCACGTCACATGTTAATGACATGGCATGCCCAGCGTTGCTATAATAATGGCAAAACATAAATTAAAAATTTATTCATGACACAGAGGATTGATTACATTAGACATGTGGGTTAGCATATGTAATATGAAAAGAACCTTAATATCATTTCCTTTTTTGAGGAGAGCACCGGCTACCTTTCTAAACATACACCTCGCGTCGCCCCCTACTTTCGCTTTACGTCACTGGCACCATTAGCAATTTTGGAATATAAAAATATAAAATAAATATAAATATATATACAGGGTATCGAGTTAGTATGCACAACATTATTTCCAAAAGCCACCCAAAACAATTTTATTGATATAGGCTTAATACAGGTCTGCGGAAGGACATTATAGTGATAATGCCAAGTCTTAACAATCCAACATGCGTTGCTGTAGTTCTGACAGTTATGTACTGTGAGCGTAGAGAGCGCAGCGCATGTGCTGTAAGGAGGAGGAACACAGTAGTGACGTGACCTGATGTCACTGAATTCAGCTCTGATAGCCTTTTGCAATACAGACATATCACTACCTACGGAGAAACAACCTCTCTCATCCCTTCCGCTGTTGGTCCAATCGAATTCTTGCTTCCACATTTTGGGAGATCCGAGATTTCATTTTGTACAAAGATCTGCCCGGTCACGGTTATAGGTGCTTCTCCCGATCTGGCTACAGGGTACGCCGCGTCGATAAGATCTGACTTTAAAGAGAGTGTCATGCACTTGACGGACAATATTGTGAAAAGACCCGAACAAATATTAATAAGCGTCATAAGAAGAAAGTAAACAAAAGTCCTTGCCTGTTGAAGTGTATTTTCTGAAAAGTAGCTGGAATTCTGGCCAAGTTCTCAAACTCCCGAGGATAACGAGACCGGAAGTCCTCCATTAGCGGAAACACGTCCAGGAAAATGCTCTCACCCCCAACGACACAGTCGTCAAATCTGGTGTACGTGAGAAATCAAGATCAATCTTTTGTGCTACATGTTCTCGGCAGGGTATATAGTGAACATTTTTATTTATTTATTTGATTGGTGTTTCACATAAGCCATATTCAAAAATATTTCACTCATACGGTAGTATCAAGGTGGAAGGAAACTGGGCAGATCCCACGGGAAACCTACGACCATCCACTGGTAGCTGGCGGGTCTTCCCAAGTACAGCTGGAGTGGAAACCAGCATAAGCTGGACTTGAACTCACAGCAGCACATTGGTGAGAGAAACCTGAAGACCCTCTCCCACGGAGGCCGCTATATAGTCATTAGCATTCACTGAATTCAAGTCTATTTGGAATTGATATATCTATTATAATACAGAGTTCAAGAGATTATATAGCTTAATTAAAAACAATACGTGCTTCTCGCCTGGTGCTTTTAATTTAAATGCGATAGTTATAATACATATAAATTTATGTACCACCTTCAAACCATGCCCAAAACAGACATACAGTAGGTCTATTTGTAATGTTTTCTTAGCCATGTTTAATTCAGGCCTTGTAACAGACATTCGTGTACCAGCCGTGAAATGTACGTCACGGCGTCACCACAAAATTTCGACGTTTCATGAGCTATTGATCTTCTTGCCGAGATCGTTGTCGAGTGAATAATCACTTTTACTTCAAGTAAATTATCCAACAAATTAAAATAAAAATGTCGAAACCTTGAAATTCCCTTGGTGACGCCTTGACTTAAATCTCCATTATTATCACTGAACCCATTATGATTATCAACAAAACTTAGAGTGGTGTAAAGCCATGACTTGAGAAACGTTAAAGTCCGACAAAACGGGAAAAGGGTCTTTCAAACTGCTGCCAGATCTGTCACTCAAAAAAAAAAAACCAAAACAAATCACTATTTTTCTTTTCGTTTCGACCCCATATAAAGTCACTGATATATGCTAATAGCTTATCTGTTTTCTTTCTTTTTCAGTTTTATCTTTCTTTCTGATGTTGTTGAACCTTAATTGTGGCGCAAATAGCCTAACGGCTGCATACGCCAAAGAATTACCAAACCGACCAAGTCAACAACCTGATCATCAGTTAGACTGACTCATAGGTTAGAAAAAGCAGGCTAGTGCAGAGAAAACAAAAAGAAAAGGCTGTATACCTGGCACAGTTGAAAATCTGCAGTCCCGGTGGTGACTCGTAGTAAGCTAAATCCATGTGCAGGTCCAGATGCACGCAGCTATAGGCGATGTTGATTGGCTCTGGGCTACTCACAACGTCAAACTTCTGTATGAAGCATAAAGAACAGAATCACATGTACAACCGATACCAGAACTGACCCATGAGCTCAGTTGTTTAAGGATAATGAAGGTTGCCACTTGTTTCTAGTTTGTGCATCTTCCACATCTCACTACTTATGGGGCCTTGTTGACTATGAGCTAGCGGTCGACGACATTCGTGTGGCCGTATGTGGACTCATCGGTATGGTGTGGATAGCCGTACGTCACATAATGGAAAGCTTGCATGTATGTATGTATGCTTGGGTTTAACGTGGCACTCAACAATTTTTCAGTTATATGACGACGAAGCGTCCATAGAAAGTATATATAGGCTACTTCTAGTGACAGGGCGAGTCCATGCCGCCAAAGTGCTGCCGCGACTGTAATATCTTGCTGAAGACCCCAGACACGACACCCCACCCAGTCACATTATAATGCCACCTGGCCGACCAGTCCCGTTTCCTTGCTCTAACCTCACACTGATGAGCGCCAAGCGAGGCAGCAACAAGTACCATTTTTAAAGAGTTTGGTATGGCCCGATCAGGGTTTGATCCCGGATCTCCCGACCTCCAGACGGACGCTCTAACCACCAAGAAACCTGGGAGGATCGGAAAGTTTGTCAGTAACTTTCCTAAGGCGGGCGCTTTACTCCAAGCACTTCGGTTTCCCCAACAAATGCATAAAAGTGACGTATAACTGGAAATTTCTTGAGTTTGGCGTTAAAGAACAATGCACCAAACAAATATATTTTATTCTAACCGATGATAGTAATATTTCAACCTGAAAAAGAAACCATGCGATACATGCACGCCACATGATTAAGTCAGTAATGTATCAATTAATCGGATTAATTCCATTTTTTTCAAACAAAAGAGATTGATATTTCATATACATTACTGAACGGATATTAGACACTTTTCATGAAAATTTCAGCAGAAAAGGCGCAATAGTACAAAAGCAGCAACAAATTTAAAAGCAATGTCTGCAATGTATCTCATCCCAGACAACGGATGCCTCGATGTGTGACAATGTTCAGCAAATATGTAGTTATTCACTAAATTAAGGTAGTACCAGTACCACAGGTGTAATAGTATTAACAAATTTAAATGTACCATATCACAGACATATTGTACATTACACACGTGATTACTGGAAATGTTTCATAGTTGATTTGCTGAGATCATAATGAAACTTTGAGCAATTGTGAATTTAATTGAGAGAACTGTGGTTTTTTTCAGGCCCACCCACCCCATATATCCAGATAAACTGCTTGCTGCACTGACTTACCTTTCCGTATATTGTATGTTGAACGGGAGCCATCTTTTCCGCCAGCTGAAGATAAAATATGCACACTGACGAAAATTAACACACCAGCTGATAAGATGATGGCGTTACGGTGGAAGAAAACCAGACAGAACGCGGGGGAAACCCACGGCCAGATGGACAGAGCAGGTATGTGTTGAATTTGTTTTACTAGAAAAATATACCGAGCATATTTTTGGTTAATGTTACTACTTGATGGCTTCCCCATCTTGTCGAATACGTGGGAAGGTCCGCCGGCAACCTGCAGACGGTCGTGGGTTTACCCAGGCCTTTGTTTCGAGACTACCACGTCATGATTGGACAGAGGTCGATGGGCTGCATGGAGTAAATTCTGTGCACACATTTAATCAGAGGTAGCTATCATGAAAATTCGAGTGCCCGTGAAGCTTCGGTAAAAGCCTAATAAACGAGGCGCCTTCTTTAACACTATCGTATTCCTTATCAGTTGAACTGTCTTCTTTAATATTATCATACTCTTTACCAGATGAAGCGCCGTCTTTAACATCATCCTATTCTTTACTAGATGAAGCGCCTTCCTTAACATCATCATGTCCATTACCAGATGAAGCGCCTTATTTATCATCAATATACTCTTCACCACATTGAGCATCATCATACACCTGATGCGCCAGTTTCTACGCTCGCTCAACATCGCTCCCACCATTAGCAATGTTTGTATAGACATCTTGAACAACACCAAGATGATTGTGGTAGTGGGAGTAGTATAAAGCAAACGTAGAGAAATGTTTATGCGCAGTGAGTAGTATTTAACAGTATGTTAAGTATATTTATTTTTCAAAATAAATCATTATATATATATATGACTGACCTCAGTGGCACCTCCCCGTGCGGATTGCATGCCTTCAACCAGACACAAGCCAAACTCGTTCACCATCGACATCAAACTACATCAACAAACGGCAGACGGCAATGGCAAACTGACTGGTTATACAAAAGGGTTCAATCGAAATTCAAGGAAACACATCGTTTTCTGCTGTGACGCTGCAATGTTTGTCTACTACCTAAGTGCTTTCTAAACACACATGTATGCACGTAGATTTGTGATGTATTCCAAAACGAACAAGTAGCACACGGCTTTGGACTCCCTTGTTAAATGCGAGGTAGGGAATTTTACGAGTTTCCCATTGTTTCAAGTCAGAGGAAAATAAGACATTGCTCCAAAGACAAACGCATACAGAAGTCGAAATATGAATCAAACCTTTGAGGACAATGTAAAATTTGGAGTCGGCTACTGGTGAAGAATCAATTAGAGTCACCGCACAGTTGTCCCCAGTTAGGATTTTATTGTGATTTTAAACAACAAAGCTTCGATTGTATTAACGAGAACACCATTTACCATGAGACTAGCTCGAATGACCTTTACTAAACTGTTTCCATCACATAAGCAAACTAAAAATGCTTTGTTCCCATCATTCAAAGACTAAATTTTGCGAAGTTCTTTCTTCTGTAAACTGTGATTACAATCAATCACCTAGAATTTCAATAAACTTTTCACCAGCCAATCATGGTGCAGTACTGTAAATTGCCGAAAAATGATTTTATGCTATTAACGGTGAATCACTCAGATTTGATTCTTCATGAAAGATGCCATCAAATTATATCTGACTTACAGTAATCTTTCCACCATAAGTGTACATGAATTCACGCAATATCACGTTGCGTCAGAAAAGATTCAGATTTTCCAGCCTGTTATTGGTTTCCTTTCTGGCACGGCTTGAGGACGGCAGCTGATACTAACGTAGTTGTTGTTGTTAGTCCTATAGACTCACCTGAGTAATCCGTCTAATGAGGTATTTACGTCATCAAAGTGCACCCTCGGCAAACCTTCCTGCAACAGATAAACAACGACGTTTCATAAACCACAACACTAACCCTCAGTGAAGCGGGTTAAAGACAAGATACAAGGTGTGAACAAATTAAGCGCCCTGTGAAACGGGTTGAAAACAACATGGTAAAGGATACAGAGTCGCAGAAGTGAACAATCTGGGTACCCTGTGAATTGGGTTGAAAACAACATGGTAAAGGATACAGAGTCGCAAAGTTAATAATCTGGGCGCTCTGTGAAATGGGTTCATAACAAAATGGTACATGATACAGAGTCGTAGAAGTCAACAATGTGGGTGTTTTGTGAAACGGAATGAAAGAACATGATACAGGATACAGGAGTCGTAGAAATTAACAACCTGGGCGCTCTGTGAAATGGGTTGAAAACAACAGGTTACATTATATAGAAAAAGTGAAGGCTCTGGATGATCTGTGAAACGGGTTGAATGCAACATGGAGCAGGACGCCGAGTCACAGAAGTGAACAATCTGGGCGTTCTGTGATACGGGTTGAAAACAACATGGTATAGAAAACAGGGT
This sequence comes from Acanthopleura granulata, assembly GCA_016165875.1. Classification (NCBI taxonomy): domain Eukaryota; kingdom Metazoa; phylum Mollusca; class Polyplacophora; order Chitonida; family Chitonidae; genus Acanthopleura; species Acanthopleura granulata. The sequence continues at coordinate 322,409 of JABBOT010000004.1, forward strand.
CGCAGAAGCGAACAGTCTGAGTCGCAGAAATGACCAGTCTGGATGCTCTAAGAATTGGATTCAAAAACAGCATAGTTAAAACAACAACCTACCTGTATACAGAGTCGCAGTTGTGCCCAATCTGAGCGCCCCCTGATATGGGCTTAATATAACTTGATATTGTAATGTTACATCCATGTTTTGTTTCAGTTTTTTAATGGTAACCATTCAACCATGATAACGATCACGATCATTAACACAGGTTGCAAGCCTATTTATGTTCAGACTCGATCATCTCTGGTGTTGTTTAATCAAGCAGCATTACAGATATATTTGATTTTTTTATCTAACAGTGAGAGCAGGGTAATCTACAAGTTTCCTTTACAAGGCCGCCACAAAACCCTCCACCAAGCACGCCCTGGTGACAGAGAGACTAGCGTGTTTACCACTTGGCCGCTAAGCGATACATCTTCATACAGCAGAAACTAAAACTACAAGAGAACAGTGTTGATTTGAACAGACTGACTCTTTCAGATCTAGGCAGCTTTGTGATTAATTGATTGATTGATTGATTGATTGGCATTTTCATGGTAACGAACCTTTTAAAACAAAATAATACTATTTTCACTTAGGTATCTGTTGTCTAGTCATTGATACCATGGTGGTGTCACCGTCCATTATCCGGTTTGACACTTTCCAGTGGTAAGGAGTCAAGATCATTGGTTAGAAGGGCACACAAAGATCACATTTTCCATAAATGTAGACTTACCATCACTGCTGCAGAGCCAAGCTTCTAGTCAGTCATCATCCTTTCAAACATAATCTGATTTTAAACTACCTCACGCTGAAGCTGCCTGACCCGATCTGCCTGACCCGACGGTAGGGAATAAGGCAACTCCATTGGAGTGGGGATTCTAAGCAGTGTTCCGTGAAGTGACTGCATTATTAGTTCGAGGATATTTGCTATGCTGATTTTATTTAAGTTGTCTGCGTTTGAAACTAAGGAAATACAAATTTGTATAATATAATTATATTCGACCTGAAAAAAATCTGCTCATTTATAGAACTACATTTTGTGTCGCAGGTTCTCTAGTCGTGGCAAGTCAGGGTACGCAATATGAAGAAAGTGTTATTTTTTTACCATTTTGTACGTCAAAATAAAGGTAGTTGATAAATTGAATACATTATGACGAAAGTGTGTGTTTCGCGATGCTGAAGACCTCAAATCTCGTTGTTCGAGGTCTGCATGTTTCATTTAAACATTAGTATTTGGGTTGCTGATCATCCGAGCAAAAAAGCCTTCCTGAAAACGGCTATCACCAGTTCCAATGTACATTAACAAAGCGAGGAAACTTATTTACGTAATAGATCGGGGAGTGGTTCACTGGTATAGGGTATGCCACTACCAGCCACGAGGCACAGCAATTGTCAATTCAACCCTGCCCTTACTGCACACTAAGAAACGAAGGAGCAGCCTTTGAAGCTTTAGGGGACCCATGTCTTGCTTCTGTTATGGTACCCTGTAAGTTTCATATAGAACCTTATTAGTAGCATTCAGTTTAGCACCACAAATGAAAGGTTCCAGGTTGCACCAAAATGTTATTAGGCCTAAGTGGAATTCACCACCACTGACTTTTCCAGGGCGCCGACAACCAGATACATATGCTGGCTGATAGCTTCCATCGAAGGCCGCGCTTTCCGCGATCCCGCGGAAGGCGCGGTTATAAAAACACCCCCCCCCCCAAAAAAAAAACGCACCGTTCGTGCCTTCGCGGAATACATGAAAGGCGCGGAGGGTGCGGATCCGTGAATCCGCCTTCCGCGTCCTCCGCGGGATCGCAGAAGACGCGGTTTATTAAAATCCGAGGTCGCGAAAGGCGCATCCGCGGCTTCCATATCTTCTGAGCTCTCCGTGGGGTGACGGAGATCGTAGTTTTTCTTTTAAATCCGCGATCTTGGCGGGGTCGCGGAAAGCGCAGTCAGAAATAGACGCTATCAACCACCATTGATACAGGAGATCTCGCGATGGTGTTTTCTTCTTTAAATATTCGTTGCATATGAAATCATCTTTATACTTGTTTTGGAGTTTAAGTGTGGAAAATATTATTTTTCTTCCCTGATGTCCACAATCTTGAATTTATCTGACTTGTTTGAAGGGTGAGGTTTCAACAGTATAACCCCATCCTCGATCACTGAACCGTTGGAATGAGGAGAAAGCAAGTTTACAAAAGATATCGCCCTAGGGTTCAGAATAGAACCATAAGTTTCTTTATAGCATTCCAACTGAACACTCTGTTCTAAGCATGTGTTCTGCGACCTTGATGATAACAAGCTGACGATGGCACATTCTGTAACGTTCTTTAAACAATATGTTCTCACCAACCTGGAGTACATCTCTGTATGTCACATGTGAGAACGTTCGCCATTAATTTTCCAGGCAGCCTTTGTTTACCCTGGGCTTTTCGATTTTCACCACCCATAAAGCTGACCTCCATGGTAGAAGTGATTCATTTATTTATTTACTTGATTGGTGTTTTACCCCGTACTCAGGAAAATTTCACTCATACGACATCGGCCAGGATTATGATGCGATCGAGGAAACCGGTAAGAGCCCGGTCTGGAGGGGGGACCCACGACCATCCGCAGGTTGCTGGCAGACCTTCACAAGTACAACCGGAGATGAAGCCAGCATGAGTTGCGCCTGAACTCACAGTGATCGCATCGATCAGAGGTTCATTACGCTGCGCTAGCGCGCTAACCACCTGACCCACGGAAGCCCATCGAAGAAGTGAAAAATTCTTAAGTACGTTTACAAGCAACAATTAAATGAATAAATAAACAAATATTTATAACAACTATAAAATGGGCTGTAATATTTTTAGACGAGTTTCTTTACAAGACATACCTAATCAAAAGAGGACCTGAAATCAGGTTTCATAATTCAGAAACTTCCAATTCAAATTCGAAATATGTACATTGCTGTCCTGTACTAGAACAATGTGACCCTTGGTGTAAAAGATTCCCTTTATAAACTACAAACTCTAAGATTTTACAGCAATGCTTACATCCAGGTACTCCTTTGGTCTCCTTTTCACCTGTCTATGCCTTAACATAGACTCGTTATAACTGTTGTCCATCAGGAATTGTAAGGGGAGACAACCTACGTGATCAAACTCTTCCCGCCATCGTAACTCGATATTGACACCTGGTAAGAAAAGGCGTTCAGAGCAATTTACTGACAAGTCACGTGATTCATTGACGTGCTGCTAGAGGCAGAATTCATTCTGAATGCAATCGCTCTACATATGAAAAAGTTCAAGGCGATGGCGTCGATTTTTATTTCGCGAGTTCATATATATGTATTTCTGGTAGATCCAAGGATATCCTTGGGCGGAAATGTTGGAGAATATACTTTTCGTACTTAATTTAGTAACATAGGGTACGTACCTTTAACTCCCACCGCCGAAATAGTTAATCTCTCCGGGAACTGGGCGGCGTCCAGGCATTTTTGACCACTCCCTTCTTGTCTGCAGGCAGGACAGTGACAGTTGTGACGTAACCAGGAGCTGTGGAATCTACATACAGTGATAAACATCTATAATCCCAGTACTCCTTCCTTTGCCGTCTATGGCGTTTTGCACACTGGCCAATCTGTTTATATTTTTCTTATTGTTGCAGAGTACACACAAGAGCTGCAGATAGGAACAATGAAGTATTGTAGCATGGGATACAAGAACTGCAGTGTGAACACTTAATGTAGAGCAGCTTACAAGAACTGCAGCGACGAACACTTAATGTAGAGCAGAATACAAGAACTGCAGCGATGAACACTTAATGTAGAGCGGGATACAAGAACTGCAGTGTGAACGCTTAATGTAGAGCGGGATACAAGAACTGCAGTGTGAACACTTATTGTAGAGCAGCTTACAAGAACTGCAGCGACGAACGCTTAATGTAGAGCGGAATACAAGAACTGCAGCGACGAACACTTAATGTAGAGCGGAATACAAGAACTGCAGCGATGAACACTCAATACAGAGCAGAATACAAGAACTGCGGTGACGAACACCTAATGTAGCACAAGATACAAGAATTACAGCGATGAACACCTAATGCAGCGAAAAATATGAGAACTACACCGATAGTAGTATATAATGTTACTCACAGCTATCATTCCTATCTTTTAACCTAGGAGGTACCGGTTGGACGGATGGTACCGGTGGGACGATTATGACGTCATAAAGGTCGCGTGGGCTGGTGTGATTTAAGGAGTTTGGCAAGGTGCCAGTGAACTGGGAGTTTTAAAAAGTTAAAGTTTATGAAGGCTGAAATATTTTGTTATAAATTATATTAAATTATGATATAAATTATACTAAATCATATTAAATTATAGATTGAAGTTTTGTTTCATTATGAATTAATCGGATGGTTGGACTGGGATGAGGCTTGTGTTGGAATGAATAAGGTTGTTTTAAGAATGAATGGAAGGATTCATTTTTATACATATATGGACAGTCACAGACAATCACTGAAAAACAAAATAACGAGACATTACATAAAACAGATTTGTGCTAAGATTTGAAATATCACTTTCGGTAGAATTGGCAACCCTGTTTTCGTGTTCAGACAATCAAAAAGTACAAAAAAATAACGGAACATACATACATAAAACGTAGATTGTGCTCACAGACAGATACTTTCGTAAGGTTTTTTAGTCCTGAAAAAGGACAAATCACTGGTGTATCGACGACGATGATGGTTCGGTCGCCATTAGCCATTCTCCATCGCCCAGGTATACTGTTACTTCTGCCATGGCGCTGTCCTGCTGTCCAGCCGGGTACCCTGCTTCATAACTTTTCATCTGGCCGTAAATCCAGCATTTTGGGCCACATAGAGTTATTCAGAATTGTCTAGCTCCTTCTCTGGATGAAAATACATAGGTCTACATGTAAAGCACAACCTGCACGAACGCTCTCGCACATAATGCATATATAGCTTGTCTGTCAGTCAAACGGCTACATGTGGCAGACGACAAACGCCCCACCAGGCGTGACGTCACACACCATGACGTCGCATGACAAGCCAAGCAGGGGATTCCCGCACGAGCTGGCATTATGCCAAACTCTGAAAAGAAAAACAAACTATTGTATGATATTTCTGGCGTTATGCCAAGATTTGAAAACACGTGCTCACGAGCGCGTTCGTTTAGTTTTCTATATAAAGCGGTTCGCTTTCACACCTCTGCCGTCAGTTAACCGTGGGGCTTCAGATTGTCAACTACAACTGCCTGACTTTTTTCATTATGCCGAAAAGTAAACAGCAGCCATCAACAACAACAGCAACTGGGGCGATGAATACTGTTCTAGCGGAGAAAGAGTCAACAGATGCACAGCCCGTGCCTAGGAAGTGGCTTAAACTTGCTCGATCGGATAAGAAGAAGATTTCGTTAAAAACTCATGATATCGACATTTCCTGCGGATGTCGTATTTGAGTTGCTGAAGATAAAATCACCTTCTTCCAATATATCAATCAACCTTTCCAGCGCCGTATAGCCATTCTAGTGTGAAAGCCTCTTTCAATCACAAACCCGCCGAAGAGAAACCGGTTCTATACCAGCTAGTGACGATGATGAGATTAGCGTACCGTCAGAACAGCTGTTTCACCTGAGTGAGGATATTTTCCTCACTTTTTCAACATATAAGAATCCGCAAACCGGGGAGCGCTGGTGATATGCAAATATTAAACAATGGATGCAATACAGCAAGCAGGGAAAATATTATCCTAAGAAATGGGGTGTCACTTTTCGATCTGACCTGCGCAAAGACCTGCCCGAGGCCTCTCATCATATACGGGCCATACTTGGGAAAACATATGAAGCAATGTCCCAGACAGCTAGTACAGCACTTACCTCCCCACCCCCTCCAATTCCTCTCACCACTGCGGAGAACCATTTTAAATAATTTAATGTGGAGTGCAGTGGTGGAACATATTATTCCCCTTGTTGATCAGGTGAAGGAAGAATAATGGGAACGCTGTCGTGTGGATCATCCGAGTCAAAGTCAGCATCCGTGTCTCGAGCCATTACATTGTATGGATGCGCAAAGCGAAATTACAGTTGACCAAGCAGCATCGCGTTTGGATGAATCTAATGTGATCATCGATTTTCAGAATGCGGCTAAAGAGGATGAATGGCCAGATGGCAAAGTCCGCCAGTATCTGCAAGGGAGTAATGTACAGAAGCGTAATACTGATTTCAGCAAAATGTACTTGCAGCGTTTGACAGGAAGATGGAGTGAAGATGGAGAAGGGGTAACATATATATATGTTTAATTAATTTACATACTGATGTTTCCAGGTATATTATGTACTGTTGTGGGAGTAATGTGACCTTATACTGAATTCTACATAATAATATATTATGTATATTTATTTTATTTATTTATTTATTTATTTTCAGACTACCTCCTTCCCCTCCCAAGTAATTTCGATTCATCTCAGGTCGTAGAGGGAATATAAGAATACTCAATCTCGACAATTATACCGGTTTTCAGTTGGGCAACACATCGGTGTCAACGGCCCATAGGTATCAGGGGAACGGCCCTGTGGAGACAGAGAGTACAACAAAACTAAGCCATTATATGGACGACTTATTGAATTTTGAGATTTGGTGAAAAAATGTTGTTAACTAATAGTTCCAGTTTGTGAGTTCTCCATTTATTTTTCTGTACATATCCCACAATGAAGGTTTAATACTATAAAATATCGTTATATCGTTCAGAGTGTTTGTAATGTTCCAGTAAAAACAAAAGAAAAGCAATTTGTGGAAAACTATGTGTTCGTTTTTTTTTATGATTTAGCAGTTTACCCAGATAATTGGTCTTGATCTGATAGATGTTTATTATTATTAGGGCGTAGTGGAATCTATGTTTGAAGATCAGCTTGTGAACGAAGGCCGATGTACTATTCTCCGACCATTCACCAAAGACATTTATGACCGCTTAGAGCATTCTAATCCGATTCGTAAATACTATTATCGTGAAGTTATACCAAAACTCATGAGCTTACTTCTCAAGTCGGCAGCTACAACCCATATAAAACCCGAGTCAATATCTCTCATGCCCTGGATGCTAACATCTCTAGCTGTCTGTATCACTCGTGCTGCTACTTGTTGGTGTTCAGTGAAATGTGTATAAAATAAACGAACCCATCCATTATGACTTACCGCCGACGGAGAAAGAGAGTTCTATTCCATACGAAGGCAAAGAAAAAAGCTAGCAAAACAAAATCTCCGGATATCGTTGCTAAAGTCTTAGAACAGCTATATTATGACCCAGAGCCCAGCTGCTTATAGCGGGGTAGGTGCTTTATTACGGGAAGCACGTCAGCATAATCTACCTGTGTCACGTGATGGTGTAAAGACTTGGTTAGCCGAACAAGAGACGTATCCACTTCATCGTCCAGCTCAGCGACACCGTGCCCGTAATAGAGTTATTGTGGGCGGGATAGACAGTCAGTGGCAAACTGATTTGGTTGACATGAATAGGCTAGTCAGGTATAATTCTGCCAACCGTTACCTGCTCACATGGATCGATATTCTTTCTAAATATGCTTGGGTAGTTCCCGTTCCTATCAAGTGAAGGGCTAATCTTATTGAAGCATTTAAAAGGATTTTCAGTCTAGAAGAAAGCCATTATTTTTACAAACCGACGAAGGGAAAGAGTTCCTTAACAAGGCATTTCAGCCATTTTTAAAGGAGCATCGGATTTTTTCTTTTCACACATTTAATGAAACGAAAGCCTCAGTAGTTGAGTGGTTTAATCGCACCTTTAAAGCTCGCATGTATAAACATTTCACCGCTAATAACACTCCACGTTACCTGGATGTTTTACCTGCCTTAACACGGGGTTACTATCGGGCGTATGACCGCAGCATTCGGCGAGCTCCGATTACCGTTACAGCTGACAATCAATACGAAGTTCGGGCTATATTATATAGGTCTATGCAGTCCTGGTACAGTCGGAGAATTTATCAGTATAAAATAGGAGATCTCGTTCGCATTAGTAAAGTCAAGAGGACTTTTGAGAAGTCTTACCTATCTAACTGGAGTCAAGAAATTGTCCATCTTGTAACACGTCATCCTCGGGAACCTGTGGTGTGTACATTAGCCGATTTGGACGGAGAAAGACTCTCGGGGACGTTTTACGAGACAGAACTCCAGCCCGTTAAAACTACACCTTATACGTATTATCAAGAGACAGCAAAAAGGAACGTAGTAAAACATATCACTTGGTGAAATGGCGAGATTGGCCGGGTAGTTTTAATTCGTGGGTGCCAGCGACAGATGTGAAACTTATTTAAAAACGGTCTTCATCCTGTCAGTGTTCTGTCTCATTTCGCGACGCCTAAGGGTGTAGATGACTGCGTGCGAAGCCTGCGTGAGAATAAAGGCAACACTATAATTGCTGGTGTCGCGGTTTTGACGAATTGGGAATTGATTTAACATTCCAACTGACCGAAGACAAATATTTGTTAAGCATACTGCAAGAGCGATTGAACAAGACGCTATTTGACAAGTTATTGAGGAATAAGAGGGACAAGTTTCCCTCGGCATTTACCACGCGCAATAGACTGCTTGCGGCGACTGGCATTACCTCGATACCTTCTTCTTCGGTTCCTACTCAGTCTTGGGCCTACCTAAGACCGAACACATCACTTAGTATTCAAGATATTACTAGGCCAATTTGGCCCAGCGATATTACCGATGAAACTAAGCACAAGACTGAACTTACTACAGCACCTTTGCAGGTGAATTCATCTCAACACAGTACCGTAAAGACTGAACCTGCGAGCCCACCTGTAGAGGTGAATTCCTCTCAACACAGCCCCGTATCTTACCAGCCCCAGCCTCGTCAATCTCAGCCATTTTCCTTCAACTTGACTTCGCCGCTAGTCCCATAGATGTATGATGGCGCCACACATTTACCTGTCTTGTCAGCCGACCAACGGGAAGTGGCAATCGGTCTTTGTCAAACGTGTTACAGAGCACGCTAGCGAACTTATTCATCCATCTCCCGAGCGGGTAGTCATCATCGTAATATCAGTGTGATGTACATTGTGCACAATCTGTTTAACAAAAGCAAAGACCATAGAACCATTAGCTTAAACGCTCGTTATTTGGTCGTATTTAAAACCCACGAGATTCCTCTTAAATTACTACCATCGGCAAACAAATGGCCTCACGTGAAACTCAGTACGCGCAAGAGACCTTTAAAGATGCCACATCCGAGACTTACGGATATGTGTTTCGTCGATTTCAAGCAAACTACACCTGATCATCTCCGTTTGCGTACACACGTATTTCCGGATGATGTGCAGTATGTTTATCTGCCCAATTCATAAAAAATGTTAACTTTCAGGGGGAATAACTCTCATGCAATAAAACTCCCAGCATTTCACTTACCACGTCAGTATATAATTCGACACCAACCATGTTAGTACGATAACGTCGCTTTGCACATTTGCTAAAACTCCTGGTCACTGGTCACCCGCAGGTGAAGGAGACAATTCCTCGCGGGCCTAATTGAATTTATCTGCTGTGTATGCGAGGCTTGTAAGAACATTTTAAATGGGAATATCCCATTGACACCAGCTCAGAAGGACGGTTACGTCCGTACATACGTCCGGACACATCTACGTAAGCTAGTAAACAAGCGCGTCTCCGCTTCATCGCAAACGGACCACTATGCAGAGAGGTGGAATATCACCTCTCTTTATGGCCATTCCGGCTATTGCCTCTCTTACAGGTGGATTGTTTAGGGGGTGGAAGTTAAGAAAAAGAAAAACATGTCTCATACGAAAAAAAATGGCACAAGTTGAACCTCGTCTGTTGGAAGGATTGCTTCGGCCGACTTCATCTTACCCTGTACCGTCTACTGTCAAATTCCTCCACACATTACATGGAGATATGGAAAGAATTTTAAAGAATGGAACATTGTCAAATGAAGATAAAATTTACCAGTACCAACAAGCCCTCCAACGCTATTTGACATTTCACAACCAGTATCAGCAAAGTCTGAAGCCGCCACCACCTAAGCCGCCTGCAGTCCTACCTGCGCCTTCACCTGCTACATATGTGGCCCCTCAGACAGCCTTGCCCGTACAAGAAAAGGAGAAGGGAGAAATGGACTTAGGACATCAGCCGGATGGCATGTTGACACCTCATAAACCAAACAGGTCAACTACAAGTTTACGCTAAGAAGCGTAAACCAAAGCCCAGATCAAGAGCTGGGTGGGAACGACTACAACGGGAGCAAGGGTACAGTCTCACCCCCACCATGACCCCATCTCGCGGTAATTCAAAGGTCAAAAGAAAAATTATCTAACCTCAGCGGTTGTCTCCTTATTAAAAACGTGGTTTTTCATGCTATAGAGTTAGCTGGACTCTGCGACGTGAGATAAATAGCAAGTTTTATATGAGGTTACTGAGCAACAGCTCATTGAAATATTTCCCAAATAATACGTTAGCCAATGACACTTCCCAACTGCCTAGACCGATTCATCTCACAGGTGATTGGGAATGTGGTCTGGTGGAAATACAGTACCCACGATTGTGGCCTAATGTCGCAGCCGGTGAGATCTGGTTTAAGGTGTACTCGGAAGATCTCTCTCACGATCGAGTGGTACTTCCCTAAGGCCATTACCGGACACCCGAAGCCATCAACTCATGCCTCAACGCTCAACTGATGGCTAGCACTAAACCTTCTCTTATGCCTACAGCGGACCAAATTGTATGATGAACGTTCTGAAATATATACACTGGAATTTAAATCATGCCAAACTGTGGGCTTTGTTAGTACGAAATTTCCGGTCTCATTCTTGAGAAGGCGCTGATATCTACAGGGGCAGAAAAGATGCACTTTGGGTCAACTCGCTCGACACGGATGGTCCCGACCCTTTACGTATAATAAGATGTGCAGGAACCTCGTGAAGTAGGGGTTGTATTAGCCCCACTACTTCGTGAGGTAGGGGTTCGTGGAGCACCTGAAGATTACGTTACCAAGTCCTTTTCACACATCAAGTACGTTCCTGTACTGAAAAAGGATTTTTCAACCAGTGAATTAGATATTAGGGACGACACAGGTCAACCTGTTCCATTAGAGCATGGGAAAGTGTTGGTAACACTTCATTTTCGAGAGCGGAGGAGTTTACCTCTTCTTTAACACGTGACAAAAAAGTTTTAAAAGAAATTGAAAAAAAATTGACGCTCACCCCACGAGGATTCGAGCCAGTGATCTGCCAGTTGTTCATATAGGATGTCGGATAGATATCAACCTTACATCAAGGTGAATAGTGAATTTGATTTGTGGACTTTATCTCCGACTCAAAGAAGTGTACAGGAAGGATGATGTGATACCTACAACTCTATTGCCAGCATTATGGATGGTGGGCATATAGAGCTTGATATAAGCAACTGGGATCCGGACACGTACTTGGGCTTGGCTAACACGTATTTGTAAGTGAAAGCCAAAATAGTGCAAGGTAATGGGAATGATTTGCCGCAGAATGCCGCCGTGGCAACCGTTAATGTGTGGCTGCATTCCCTGTGGCAGTAAGTAGATGTTGCTATCAATGATACATTGATTAGGCCATCAACGAATATGTAACCTTACCGGGCGTACATAGAAACTTTACTTGGCTATGGGAGGGATACTAAAGAAACTCAGTTGACAGGGAGTCTGTGGTATCAGGATACTGTTGGACAAATGGAGACTAAAGGAAATCAAAACAATGGATTTCAGAAACGGAGGGCGTTGGAAGTCGGTCGATTAATATGATGGGGAGATTACATTGCGACTTGTTTCTACAAGCCCTTTATTTGTTAAACAATGTCATGGTTCGAGTGCGTCTGACTCGAAAGGGAGACAGCTTTGCAATTACGTCAACTGAACAACATGGGGAAGGAGACAATGCAGAGGCGGGTAATTACAAGACTGCTCTTGAGGAAGTGAAAATCTTTATACGGAAAATTAAAGTCGCCCCAGGTGTTCTGTTAGGGCATTTGAAAGCCTTGGTGAAAGCCCCAGCCAAGTACCCGATTCGCCGTGTCTTGACCAAGTATTTCAACGTAGGTATAGGACATACCACAGTGAACGAACAAAATCTGTTTTTAGGCACTTTTCCTCAGCGTCTCGTCATAGGGTGTGTACAAAACTCGATCTTTAACGAGCAATACATAGAAAATCCCTTCGACTTCAACCACCGTTACATAAACAACATAGCCTTACACGTGAACGGATGTCAGATACCAGCCAAGCCACTCACTCCGGATTTTCCGAATGATAATTACATTCGTTCTTATATGAACTTATTTGTTGCCACGGATAAAGCTGGGTTAGATGAAGGAAAATATATACCGATAAAAAATATAAAATATAAAGATAAAATATACCGATTTCGGAGGAGGGTTCACTCTCTTTGCCTTTGATTTGACTGCCGACCAACACGACGACCAACAGTTGATCTCCGCTTGGAATAGCGATTTTCCCAGCCTCTAGTTCAATCTACTACCGTCATTTGCTACGCCTAATTTCAAAAATATCATTGAAATTGATAAGAGTCGCACTGTGTTGTGTGATTTCACCAACTAAAAAAAAAATCGGCGTTGACCTCCCCAGGATTTGAACTCACAACCTTGACAGTCATCCCATACTCCTAACGGATGACGTCATGAACAGCCAACAATTATTACAATGTCTTCAAACCGACCCTTATACACGCGACTTGGTCCAAGGTGTGCTCCCTTGGAATGATTTACCTTCACGAATGTAGGCCCCTGTACGAAACCTAGTACCCATTGGATTGCACTATACGTAGATTATGAGGAAACAACACGTCACTTGTCTGGGGATTATTTGGACTCTGCCACCCTGGCGTAGGGAGAGACATGGCTAAGTCACGGTACACACCATTGGCAACTGAATCATCGCCTTGCAAAAATACCGCTGTGTGAGGTCAATATTGCTTGTATTTTGTTCTTCATCGAGCTAGAAGATGAAAAATGAACTGTATTACGCAAACATTTAATTCTCCACCCATGGACTATACCAATGATCTTTTGGTTTATGACTGGTCAGAGCGAATGTTCGGTTTTCACCCACCTTTCTATGCTGATTAACAAATATATATGTGCATTTACGAGGATTGCAATAAGTCATAATCGAATGAAATCATAAGTTAATCGGACTTGTTTTTTCTTCTTTCATGTTTATTGTTGTATTTAAAAAAATGGAACTCTATTATTCAAACGTGCTTATAACAATGAATATGTTAGTATAGCGTTGAACTGATGGGTGTTTGGTGATTAGAACTATGCTTATATACATACATTGATCAACATTGCCCAAAAAATGACGTTTAATTCGGCTTGTTTGTTCTTGTTTTATTGTTGGAAAAAAAGTAATAAAAATGAGATCTCACTTGATCTTGATATAACAATGAGATCTCATGACATGTTCCTTCCTTTCCTTTTTAATTTTGCACTTTACTTACAAAATAGTCGGAATCTGAAAATATACTTAGAAATGTGTCTAAATATCGAGGTAAGTCGTGCTTACTCCATCTGGCAAAATTTTACATTTCGTATAAAAATACGTGAACACATTTAATGACCACGTACACCTATGCCACAATTTACTCTGGCTTCACTTTGTCGACCCTGGAGCACCGAGAGATACAAGTCCTTTTGAGCGCTGTGTCGATTCATCTCTTTTGCAGGAAAACTTGTCACCGTCTCCACTATCCCCAACGCAGCAGTAATATGTTTTGGAGCAGAAAGCGATAATGTCATCTCCAGGCCTACCTTTGTCCTGTTGATAATAATCACGACGTGGTAACCAGCGGTCGTGTTCGGCTTCGTAAACTTCTCGTAGCTCTGGTTTAACCAAGGATATATATATATATATATATATATATGGTATAACACATTATTCTTTTATACATATATTTTATATATATGATATATTACCTGGAAAATAGTACATTGGCCATTCACCACAGCGAAACCGTCAACAGGGAGCTGGCGATCTCCAATTCTCTTTCCACATCGTTCAGGCCATGACGAATATTCTTTTTTCTTTTTTGATTCCTTTTTATAAATATTTATAGTGTCTTTTCTTTCTTCTTCTTCCATGGGTAGCCAACGAATATAATGTCAGTCAAGACCGACAATACCCTGGCACAATTTTCCACCCCGAATACGAGTCACTCCCTTCTCACGATAGCGACGGACTACAATGCTCGGTCCCCTGACAATATTTGATCTCAGACATTGATAAAGATCTTTGTCTGTTTCGCCTATTAAGGAAAAGTAAGTAGACAGATTCTGAAACAAGTAACGTAAAGTCACCCCAGGAATTCTGATACAGTCTTTAAATATATCTACACGCATGGTTTGATAAAACACTGACATCTTTCGCAAAGCTTCAAGGAATGGAGTTACGTCGAGATTATTGTACCAAATCAGAAAATCACGACGGGTCTGCATTCCGTGCGATTCTCATACATTCTCCAAAGCACGGTTATCTTGTTCATGTATTTCTTTTTTTTCCACAGCAACTTATTTGTTTTTATATGTGTTAATAATCAATATCTTTTTTGTGTTCTGTACATCGTAATTATTACATATATATAAACACTTGGATTGTTTATGTCTTATGAAGTTTTACATGCGTGCTGTATATATATATATATATATATATATATATATATATATATAGACACACACACACACACACACGTGTCTGTTTAAATACACAGTTGACATGGGCGATATCGATATGCCAAAACAGGGATTGAAAATTCACAACCATCTCCGTAGCATAATCAGACGCGAAGGATTTGGTTTCTCTCTTCGGTTCGCAATTATTGGCGCGCTGCTAAAAACTGGTCTAATCCACAAGCATGCTCAATCATATAAAAGCGAAACTGACTCACTTGCCACTACACACATCAACATGGCAGACGAAGTACAACGGTGTGGTATAGAATACGGTCAAGCCTGTGCACAGTACGAAGAGATATTAGAATATAACTAGATCACCTCAATACGGGAGGAAGAAATCGCGGCTCCTGCAAGCCTGCATAACATCGAGGGCAGACATGATCCTAAGACCGGGAGTGGAAAAACCGGCCGCAGCACAGTGACGGCAAGCCAGCCAGAGCTAGCGACAAGCCCAGGCAGCCCCGGTGAGGCCAGCCACTGCACTGTTCTAGTAGCCGAAGCGGCCGTAGCTGTCGCAGTGAACCGCTCGACTCGATGGATATATGTCTTTATGTATTGAGTTTTGTTATTTATATGTCTGTGATTGTCATGACATCATACATCGTGATGTCACATAACAAACAAACGTCAGCCCCTACCATTCACTGTTTCTTTTATTAAAAACCCCCTTAACTTATCATATAAAAAATAACACTAAACACTATGCTGTAAATATATGCTAACAACGGTATAAAAAAAATTATACTTACCGTTATTTCTCCATCCATATAACTCCCCTCTCCATGCTGCATCCAACGATGATGTCGTTTCAGGCTTGATATACTGGTAAACTTCTCAGCACACTCCTTACAATTATACGTATACGACCCATGAACTTCCCGCTTGTGACCATTTAGGGTTTTACGCTCCATAAGCACACGCAAACACAAATCGCAGGTAAATCCCTTCATTGAATTTCTTCCCTCTGTCACCCAGCACAACGTGTGGATAGACCAGCAAATATACGAAAAATGACGACCTCCCCCCAACCTTATATACTTTTTAAACCGTTCTCTCGAAACTTATCACCCCCAAATTCAGGAAGTGGTAGTTGACGATCGGTTAACTGATGACTAGGGTGTGGAAGCGAACGGCTTTGTACAGAAAATTAAACGAACGCGCTCGTGAACATGTGTTTTCAAATCTTGGCATAACGCCAGAAATATCATGCAATAGTTTGTTTTTCTTTTCAGAGTTTGGCATAATGCCAGCTCGTGCGGGAATCCCCTGCTTGGCTTGTCATGCGACGTCATGGTGTGTGACGTCACGCCTGGTGGGGCGTTTGTCGTCTGCCACATGTAGCCTGTCACGCCTATCTTATACTGTGAACATGTAGAACTCTCCTGTGCCAGAGTTAGTTTTGGTGACATTACATATCAGAAAATGGTCGAGGCGTATTTCTCGTTCCAGTTATCTAAATGGCGCTCAAAGCTGACAACAACCAAACAACCACAGTTTATTTACCTCAGCATGGTTCGGCAATAAAGGCGACTTGTTGCAGAACTTTGCTAATCTGTTAAAGCCCTCCGGGGTGAGGCAGCACAGTAAATAAACTCTGACCGACTGGTTGTTTCCACGCTACCACGGACACAGGAGAGACCCCTACACGGCCAGCCTATACAGGAATAGCTACGGGCACTGGACATCGTTCATCGCACGACGCCCAGAACAACGGTCAACGCCTGTTTCAGCGAACCCTTACAGCCTGTGCCACAGTGGACAAACCTCACAAAAACGGTAACCTGCGTAAAGGACCCTTGTGTATAATACATATGTATAGCACACACGAAACATTAATTTTCTTGATTCGCATAAGCCAATAAGGGCATTTATACATGCTATGCTTCGGTGAACTGTGTCCAGGAAAATCAAGAAAACATATCCCAGTATGGATACCGATAATACAGACAACAGTGTTGCATCACCTTCCCAGGAAACATCAGCAAACACCATTATACAGCCAGACAAAACCATGAATAATTCTACATGCCATGAGTTGTCAGTTAAGCTAACAAATGCTTGGGAAACAGTTGAAGAACATTTAGATCAATGTGAAAACTGTCCAAATGAGTTAATAGCACTACGTAAAGCTGAGAGAGCATTATCTCAATCTTATGACTCTTGTCGGTCAACCTCAGCTCAATATATCGCTCTACTCCACGCGGTAGACACTCAAGAAAGTACTGACGAGATAGAATTTCGCGTTTCTCTAAATATCGCGAACTCCGAAGTAGTAAACAAAGCCATGTCAGATGTCAACGAGCGTATTGACCGCGTATTGGAGACATTGTCGAACAGATCAAGAGACTCACGCTCTCACCACAGTAGATCGTCAGCGGTGTCTTTAATTGCCAAGATGCATGCCAAGGCCGAGGCAGCAAAGGCTAAGACAACCTTTAGTTTACAAGAAGCTGACCTTCGTAAACGCCACGCGCAGATTAACGAACAGCAACAAATAGCCGCAGTCCGGTCCGCACGCGAAAAGGTCAATTTGGAAGCTGATTTGGAAGTTTTACAACAGCGAAGAGATGTAGCGGCAGCGGAAGCTGAACTCAGAGCAGTACAAGAAAGTGAAGTCAACATACTGTCACATCGCGAGCCAATAAACCTCTTGCTACCATCTGAAAACCCAGTACAGCGAACACTGTGTTATGTTGAGAAGCACTCGATCGAAAATTCACATGAATGTTCCTTCGTCGGTACTAATACTCGCAATGCACAAAATCTGTCTGGTGATCCAGTCATATCGCAAACACCGATTGCGCAACCTGATGTTTCAAACTGTTGTACCGATACCTCTCCTAGAGCCCGGAAAAACCTGGAGAGTACGAATGTCGACTCTCACAACGTCACACGTTCTGACCTCGACCCGAGAGCCCCAAGTTACGTACCCCAAGTTAACAGTCGACACAGTCAGGCTAACGGGAACACAATGGCTAATGACTTTACAACGTTCTAACTCAGACGGGACCTACTTCTGACAAGACTCTATCAGTTTAATGATAAGCCAGAATCTTACAGGATGTGGAAGTTGAGTTTTCAGAACGTTATGCAGGAATTACAAGTCAACCCCCGTGAAGAGCTAGACCTGTTAATTAAATGGCTCGGACCGGAATCCACGAAACACGCCCATATTCTCCGAGCAGCCAATGCCAGAGATCCAGCAATGGGACGAAAAAGGGTCTGGGAACGTTTAGACGAACGCTACGGCTGTCCAGAGATGGTTGAAGCGGCCTTGAGGTCAAAGCTTTCACATTTTCCAAAGCTGACGAACAGGGATGCTCCGAAATTGTACGAACTGTGCGATGTCGTTTCAGAGATTTCAACCATCAAGGAAGACCCTATGTACAAAACATCGCTCTCTTACTTCGACAGCTCGACTGGGATAATTCCAATCGTGAGCAAGCTTCCGTATGGTATGCAGGAAAAGTGGACAACGCATGCTTCGAACGTCAAAAAACAAAATGGAGTTACATTCCCACCATTCAGTTGTTTTGTGGACTTTATCAAGGAGCTCGCGAAAACGAAGAACGATCCAAGTTTTCGTTACGAAGAATCACTCCCCTCCTCCGTTAAAAACAGACAAGCAGTTCAACCACACGAGAAAAGTGTTCTGACGAGAAAAACAGAAATCATGAAATCGGAAGATCCCGGAAAGGTCCTAAATCCGAGTGTTCATTGCCCCATTCACAAGACCAAGCACCCACTTAACAAATGTAGGACGTTCAAGCAGAGGCCCATAGAAGAACGCAACAAACTCATAAAGGATTTTGGCATCTGTTTTAGATGCTGTGCAACGACCGAGCACATGTCTCGTGAATGTAAGGCCGTCATCGAATGTTCCGAGTGTGGAAGCTCAAAACACCCTTCTGCATTACACAGAAATACAGAGTCTTCTGGGAAAACCGCAACAGTTCCTTCTTCCAGACGTAATGGCGGGGAGAAAGTCTGTCTAGCAGGCGCAAATTCACCCTCACCCTCCTTACCAAATGTTACCTCTAAATGCACGGAGATTTGTGGAGGAGACTTTAAAGGAAAATCATGTGGGAAAACCATACAAGTCAAAGTATATCCACAGGGAAACCCACAGATTGCACAAATCATCTACGCTATTCTCGACGATCAAAGCAATGCTCTGATTTCTTCAACCGTTTTACGTCAACTACGAGCACAATCCCATACACATTATCTTCATGTTCTGGACTTGTGCAAATGACCGGCAGGAAGGCCACGAACTTTATGGTAGAAGCCCTGGATGGGAGCACAGTTGTTCAGATTCCGACACTGATCGAGTGCAATCAGATTCCGAACATGAGACAACGAAATCCCCACACCGGAAGTTGCGCTCCACCACCCACATCTGTACAGTATTGCTCGACATATCCCGGCCATAAATGACAACGCAGAAATTCTCCTCCTTATCGGGAGAGATGTTGTCGAAGCTCACCATGTTCTTGACCAACGCATCGGACCAAGAGGAACCCCGTATGCCCAAAAATTACCCTTGGGATGGGTAATAATAGCGGAGGCATGTTTAGGGAAGGTACACGCACCGAATATGGTGAATGTAAATAAAACCAACCTCCTGGAAAATGGACGTCGCTCAGTCTTCCGCCCATGTCCAAACAGATTTGACTTGAAGCAAACGCCTACGTACTACAGACTTTCAGGGGGCCCGATGATTCTTTCTGAAGATGATTACATCGACTCATCGCTCTTTGAAATCACAAAAAACGATAACAAAACAGGAATGTCTATGGAAGACAAGCTTTTCATAGAAATAATGGACAAAGGAGTCTACAGAGAGAAAGGAGGGAATTGGACTGCTCCGCTTCCTTTAAAAGATCCTAGACCTCGGTTACCAAACAACCGCCAACAGGCTGTAAAACGAGCAAAGAATCTCCACAACAGCCTGCGAAAGGATCCCTTAAAGCGCGAACACTTCGTCAATTTTACGCAAGGCATACTTGACCAAAACCATGCAGAATTAGCGCCGCCGTTGAAAGACCAAGAAGAACGTTGGTATCTTCCGCTTTTCGGGGTTTATCACCGTAAGAAACCAGGCCAGATACGTGGTGTATTTGATTCTTCTGCCCAGTACGAAGGATTGTCTTTGAATAATGTTTTGCTGTGTGGACCAGACCTTACCAACAGCCTTTTAGGCATACTTCTTCGCTTTCGACTGGAACCTATTGCAATTACAGGGGATATCCAACAGATGTTTCATTGTTTTCTGGTGAGGCCAGATCACAGAAACTTCTTAAGGTTTTTCTGGTACGAAGAGAACAACCCCGACAAGAACCTCGTCGAATACAGAATGAGAGTACACGTATTCGCCAACTGTGCCTCACCCGCAGTGGCAACATACGGTATTCGTAGAGCTGCAGAAGAAGCAGAACGCGTTTATGGATCTGACGTCAAGGAATTCGTTAATAAGGACTTCTACGTGGACGATGCGCTCAAGTCACTCTCTTCGCCCAGTGATGCCATCGACCTGATGAAACGGACTCAAGAGGCTCTCATGCATGCTGGCAATCTACGTCTTCATAAAATTGCTTCCAATAGCGTAGAGGTAATGGAGGCTTTTCCGACAGAGGACCGAGCCAAAGACTTGAAAGAGTTCCGATCGGACAGAGGGACAAATTTTATTGGAAGTCTGGACAGTCTTGAAATCGATTCGACTAAAATCGAGAATCCGGAAATCAAGCGCTTTTTGTACGACAAGGGCACGAAGTGGACATTCAATCCTCAACACTCCTCACACATGGGTGGGGTGTGGGAGCGGAGTATCGGGGTAACGAGGCGTATAGACTCCATGTTATTACAAGCTAACACCAAGAGCCTCACACACGAAGTATTGTCTACCTTTTTGGCTGAAGTCTCGGCAATCGTGAATGCTCGACCTCTAGTGCCGGTTTCGACTGACCCTAACGAACCCACTATTTTGTCTCCAGCGATACTGCTCACACAAAAGATGAACCAGGAAGTTGAGCTTGCAGAACATTTGGACATAAAAGACACTTACCGTGCCCAGTGGAAACACGTGCAGGTCTTGGCAGACACCTTCTGGAAATCTTGGAGGGAGGAATACCTTCAAGCACTACAACCACGGCGCAAATGGCAGACTCCTCACCCTAATGTGAAAGTAGGAGATATTGTGCTCATGACAGATAAGAACACCCGCAGAAATGACTGGCCTATTGGAATTGTTACCAAAGTCTTTCAGAGCGCGGACGGCAAAGTTAGGAAAGTGGAGATTCGTGTGACGAGAAATGGATCCATTACCACGTATCCTAGACCCATTTCTGAGATTGTGCCGCTTGTGCCGAGTGATGATATTGATTTATGACCATATTTCTTCCAGGCAGCTACTCTAGATCAGTGATCCATTGGATGACATATGTTTGTGTTTAAATAATATCATAATCTGATATTAGGCGGGGAGTGTCACGCCTATCTTATACTGTGAACATGTAGAACTCTCCTGTGCCAGAGTTAGTTTTGGTGACATTACATATCAGAAAATGGTCGAGGCGTATTTCTCGTTCCAGTTATCTAAATGGCGCTCAAAGCTGACAACAACCAAACAACCACAGTTTATTTACCTCAGCATGGTTCGGCAATAAAGGCGACTTGTTGCAGAAGTTTGCGTGGTTATCTAATCTGTTAAAGCCCTCCGGGGTGAGGCAGCACATAGCCGTTTGACTGACAGACAAGCTATATATGCATTATGTGCGAGAGCGTTCGTGCAGGATATGTTTTACATGTAGACCTATGTATTTTCATACAGAGAAGGAGCTACACCATTCTGAATAACTGTGGTTCAAAATGCTGGATTTACGGCCAGATGAAAAGTTATGAAGCAGGGTACCCGGCTGGACAGTAGGACAGCGCCATGGCAGAAGTAACAGTATACTTGGGCGATGGAGAATGGCTAATGGCGACCATCATCTTCGTCGATACACCAGTGATTTGTTTTTTCCCTGGCGAGAAAGAAAACCCTGCCTGAAGTCCTTTTTTCAGGACTAAAAAAAACTTCCGAAAGTACCTGTCTGTGAGCACAATCTACGTTTTATGTATGTATGTTCCGTTATTTTTTTTGTACTTTTTGATTGTCTGAACACGAAAACTGGGTTGCCAATTCTACCATCTTTCAAATCTTAGCACAAATCTCTTTTATGTAATGTCTCGTTATTTTGTTTTTCTGTGATTGTCTGTGACTGTCCATGTATGTATAACAAAGGAAAAAATGAGTCCTTCCATTCATTCTTAAAACAACCTTATTCATTCCAACACAAGCCTCACTCCAGTCCAACCATCCGATTAATTCATAATGAAACAAAACTTCAATCTATAATTTAATATAATTTAGTTGATTTATGTAATAATTAAATATAATTTATAACAAAATATTTCAGCCTTCATAAACTTTAACTTTTAAAACTCCCAGTTCACTGGCACCTTGCCAAACTCCTTACATCACACCAGCCCACCCGACCACGCGACCTTTATGACGTCATAACCGTCCCCCCGGTACCACCCGTCCCACCGGTGTCACCGAGGTTAAAAGATAGGGATGATATCTTTGAGTAACATTGTATACTACTACCGATAAACACTGAATAAAGCGCAGAATACAAGAATTCCTGCGATGAATATTGAACCATTGTAGAACAGAACACAATAGCTGAAGCAATGAAGATAACAACCAGGACTATGAACGCCGAAGGACTATAAAGCTCTCCTATATTCATTTATTTATTTATTTGATTGAGATTTTACCCCGTACTCAAGAATAATGCGGCCAGCATTATGGTGGGAGGACACCGGGCAAAGCCCGGAGAAAACCCATGGTCATCCACAGGTTGCTGACAGAACTCCCCATGTAGGGCCGGTGAGGAAGCCAGCATAATATGGCCTTGAACTCACAGTGACCGTACTGGTGAGAGGCAACTGGGTCATTACGCCTCGATGACGTGCTAACCCCCAGGAATCATGTATAGAATGAAGTGCATTTAATACTGCATGGAATTGCATGGTTTGTCAAACGGATCAAGTTTCCCGTTAATTACAATAGGAAATAAATGGAGAATATGTTACCTGAAATGTAAACCTGAGTCCCATGTCAGGGTTACCACACTGCCGTCACACACTGACAAAACGGGCGGACTGCTGCCTTCCTGCAGTGGGTGAAAAAAAGATTTATTTATGCCTATTTTTTTATTTGACTGGTGTTATATGCCGTACTCCGAAAAGTCTTAAAAATAGTAATCCCCAAATGGCTTCATTTCAGATGATCTGAGAAATCAAAAGTGGACTATGGCGCAGTTTTAGCTGAAGTTTAGAAAACTTTTTATGAAATGCTAAATCTGTCAGTGAGCACGGGTGAGGCTCAAGATCTGCATGGCATATTTAGCTTTGTTTACTCAGTGTGGGTGGGGTGGCATTGTGCACAGGTGTCTTTTTGTCAAGCAGCCGTAGCTAACGCACGGTTGCCGAGGCGATATACACTTTTACTACGAGTTAGGCATATCGTAACTTCAGCTTCAAGTCTACAGCTATTTCAAACAGAAAGAAAGCTACGAGATGAAGAAAGATTCATAAGATCAACAACAATAAGTAAAAATTCTTTCACTTATTTATTTCTTTTGTTAAAAGATTTTTAAAGAGTGAAATGCATTCAAAATTTGAAATTCTATGGTAGGATTTATGGGCCATACAGTCGCAGTATAGAAACTCTGACATCACAAGAACTTTTCCCATTCTAAACACAGTTTATAATATAGGAATATACCTTATTACCCACGAGTGAAAGATAACTTGAATAATGTTTACCAATATTTCGCCTTTAGGTCAATATAAAAAAAAGTTGATGTGACGTCAGATTACCTACCACTGTCAATGTAGGCCATAGGACCTTGACACATTTCAGGCATTTGAATGCATTTCATTCCATGTTTAAAATTTTATATGAGTGCAAATATACTTAGTTACATTTTTCATCCGGGTATTTGGGGATGCTCACTTCCGCTTTTAGCTGTCTTTCCCTTTCAGACATTTCATCTTCTGGCCAAATCTTTCCTTACCTTACATTTATGTCCCATTTTTGGGTTGGCTTTTGGGTCAGTTCGTGTCAAGCCACTCCGCAGTTCGTACGACCTTCTGCCTGAAAAGATTATCATGGACCGGTTGGTGTCAACTTCTACCTTGCATGCACATAAGGAATCAAGACCCGCACGTTGAAATATTGATCTAAAATCAACTGTTCGTACGCAGTCACGATGATGACGTCATCTAGCGGTATTATTACAACTGAATTCAAGAAACGAATTGACAAAAAAAGTGGTTATCGGGAAGACAAATCGTATTTTATGCCTGTCTGTCAGTCTGTCGGTCAGTCTGTCTGATTGCCTGTGTCTGCCTCTCTCTCTGCATACATGTATACGTGCCTGTCTATCTACTTGTCTCTCTTTCTGCGTGCCCATCTGATTGCCAGTTTGTCTGCCTGTCTGTCTGTCCGTGCCTACCCGTGCCTGTCTTTCTGCGTGATTGCCTATCTGTCTGCCTGTGTGTCTGCGTGTCTGTTGGTGTCTCTATCTGCTTGCCTGCCTGTCTGTCTATCTGGGTGATTGCCTGTCTGTCTGCCTGTTTGTCTGCCTGTCTGTCTGTGTCTACTTCTATCCGTCTGTATCCGTACCTGTGAACCTGCCTGTTTGCCTCTTCGAACATCCAACCTTTTACCATGGGCCATTTAATGGCCAACACGTCTGTCTGTCCGTCTGACTGCCTGCCTGTGTCTTCCTGTTTCTCTGTATGTTTGTCTGCCTGTGTGTCTGGGTGCCTGTGCCTACCTGTCTGTCTGTCAGTCTGTGTACCTGTGTGCCTCTCGGCCTGTCTGCCTGTTTGTCTGCTGGTGCTTACCTGTCCATCTTCGTACCTGCCTCTCTGACTGCCCGTCTGTATGCGTGCCTATACCCACCTGTGTCTGTCTGTCTGCGTGCCTGTGCCTACCTGTCTGTCTTTTAACCTGCGAGTCTGTCTGTCTGATTGTCTGCCTGTCTGAGTACCTGTGCCTACCTGTTTCTATGTCTATCTGCGTGCCTGTCTGTTTGTCAGTATGTTTTTCTGCCTGCCTGCCTATTTGAGTGAATATACCTGTTTCTGTCTGAGTGCTCGTGGCTACATGTCTGTCGGTCTGTCTACCTGTGCCTATGCCTACCTGCGTATGCCTTTCTCTCTGTCTGAGAGCTCCTGCCTACCTGTCTGACTATCTGCGTGATTGTCTGTTTGCCTGTCTGTCTGAGTGCCTGTGTCTGGGAATGTTTTTGTCAGTAGGGGCTATACCCATAGCCATACATGCTATTCCTTCACTGCAGTCAAAGGAGTATATGTCTGTCTAATAATAATCACGTAGACCGAAGCGGTTAAAGTAGGACATTTTTTGTTACAGTTTATCAAGTGTAGGGGAGAGTGTAGACGAGGGAAGGGGAGGTCAGAGATGCACAGCAGTTGATTTTTCTTAAATAAACGGCAAGCAAATCACAAATTATTAATCACCTAAAATCACTCTGTGTGTACAGTTATATGCACCTCTGTAAGTCCAATGACTCCACAGTACTGTGTTTCACGGCATCGGGCAAAAGATAGGTCATATGGGTTAGTTGCATGTGTGTAACCTACATCGTTGCATTAAATGTCAGCTTCACTCGTGCACGACTTATGCCTAGGCCATCTACACGGACTCTTCACGCATTACTTTAAAATTCCAACATTTATAGTCCATCTCCGTATCTCAAAGATATCTCAGCCGTACGTGGGAAGATCTGTCAGCAACCTGTGGATGTCGGTGGGTTTTCCCCCGGGCTCTGCCCGAATAGAAATAGTCAAAAGAGATGAGTTAAGGGAGTCCCACTTGTATCTACCGGCTTTGTGTTAGGAAATTCGATTGTTTGGACGGCGAATATGCGCTCAGTGTTACGATGAATGTCAGACTTTCAAAATACATGTAATACAATGAGTTCCTACTACAGTAGATTCATAGTCCTATTGTACGCGCCTGAAAAGCTAAAAAAAATGGCATGTTGCTAATTTAAACATGCCATGAAACGTCACGCACACGGAATACCATACAGTTCGAAAGCCTCGCGTGCACGCTACAAAAATTTACGCGAAATATTCTCGCATGTACTCGAGAGTATTCCGTGCAAACATCACTCACTCAAGTCTGTTTTTTCCATATACGTAAAACGTCTCGCGGCTTCCCGGGACTTTGACAAGGTCAAAACATCTAGCTTCCATATGTTGAGGTTAAATGTATTTAACATGCGTAATACAAGAAACAGAGAGGGAGAGAGAGAGAGGGAGAGAGAGAGAGAGAGAGAGAGAGAGAGAGATAGAGAGAGAAAAAGAAAAAAATCAACATTGGAACTGGCTCAGTGTGATAGTGAAGTACAATGACCCGAGAGCCTCTCCTGTGAGTTTAAACTCAGCTTTCTCTACGGTTGTACGCGGGAAGAGCTGCCAGCAACGCCCTATGGGCTCTGTCCTTGCACCATATAATGTTGGCGGCAGTCGTATAAATGAAATATTTTTTTGTACTGCGTAAAATTTCAATCAAATAAATAAATAAATAAAGCCATGCTATCCGAATGCGTTGGTGGTGTTGTTGTTTTGTTTGAAGGTCGTGCTACTCCCCAGGCACAACTGTATCCGGGGCCAGGGCTTACCTGCTGTTAAGAGTCGGGACTGGGAGGTTAGTTGAATTCGGGTCAAAAGATCCACTGTTCTGGATGTCAGCGGACGAAGACGCAGATAAAAGGCGAGGCTGGAAAACATTGCTGGTAGCGACATAGGTCCTACGCTTGAATGAGACTGGCGCAACTGTAAGATTTTCAATATCTGTTATAAAGCTTTGTGAGAAGTGCTGCTAAAAATAAGCACTCTGACGTGAATGAAAAAGGGCGCTAACTCCTGTGTCCATAGGGCCTATACTACTCAGCCAAACTTGCTGTGAACCTAAAATTATGGACTGTGTTCTCAGGTTCGCAGCCAACTGAAGGGGGTTTGTTACACCGTGTTATGTAATAATACTCAAATGATGTTACATCACCGCGTAATGTAATAAAATTTGCAGTGTGATGTCATAACACCCTTCTTCGGGTATTGTAAAAATATTTCGGCGTGATGTAATAACATACACTAACATCAGGAAAGGCCCATATGCATTATTCTGTGTTTATTTAAGTGTTTGAGGGGATCTGAGTGTATCCCATAGTTGTTTCTAGTGGGACACGCGGCAGTGCCCTATGAAATCCTCAGATCTTCGCTAAGTTACTTTCCAATGTATAAACGTACGAGAGTTCACATCAAAAGCAATCGTTTTCAACATTACTTTAGTCTTATCCCCGACAGTCTTGTTTTCAGTTACCTAAACCGTTTGTTTGTTTGTCTGTTTGTACTTTACGCAGCGTTATTAAATAACACGGTAATTATTGTTATTACATTACCCTAGCATTATTATATAACACGGTGTAGCAGAGCTCCCATCCCACCGCCTAAAACCTGTTTACATGTTTGCTTATTTGTATCTTTTGTTGGTCCGAAAAGCGTTTAGAACGCGGGCGTGAAATCTCAGAGCTTCGGGGATCTATGCAGCAACTGGACACTGACCGGAGTAGTCGTTCCGGTCGGCTTGAAGCACCCACCCTCTTCTCTGTACTTTGAATGCTGGATCCGATACAAACCTGATTCTGAAGAGAATTTGAAACTGGTTTAACTACATGTAGAGCGTACACTGTTTGGTCTATCTCTTTATCGGCATTTCTACCAACATCTTGAGATCGCACTAAGACGCCTATATATTTATTTATATGATAAGTGTTTTACGCTGTACTCAAAAATATTTCACTTATACGACGGCGGGTGGGAGGAAACCGGCCGAGCCCAGGGAAAAAATACCTATATAAGACAAACTATTATGTTGTCCGCCTAGTACGTTTAGATTTTCAATTTTCCCACAATTTAAAGAATTAAATATGACATTCTGTTAACTGTGTTAATTGTAGGTCTGTTATATTATTGCGTGCATGATTGTTCACTTGAGGTTGGGGGAGGGGGAGGGAGAAGGAGGCGGCAAGACAAGCCTAAATGTAATTCTTGTGCGATATAACCACTTGTTCACATAATGTATGTGGCACGTCGTTATGTATCTACTTATTTATTTGATTGGTGTTTTACGCGGTACTGAAGAATATTTCACTTATACGACGGCGAACAGCATTATGGTGGGAGGAAGCCGGGCAGAGCCCATCCACTTCGATCTCCTTTGGTCAAGCCTGAATAGCTCACAACCGTCTGGTATCCAAGAATATTTTACCTGTAGGACGTAACATGTTTATTTGACTTGATATGGAAATTAAATACTGTAATTCTGTAAAAATTAGTCAGAAAATATGCATACATACAAATAAAGGATGCAAAATATTACATTTTGAGGCTATTCTATCAATATTTATTCTGCTGATTTAGGAATTCACAAAATCATGTTGGAAGTTTGAAATGTTCGCTTCTGGGGGCAGGGTCTCCCCGCCTTACCATGCACACCAGGACCATTACCAGGGGCGAATGGAGCTTTACATCTGTCCATTTCTACACGGTTATTTCTTTGTTGAATTTGTCATGTTCAAATGGTTACGAATGCCACTTTCAGGCATACCGACTGTGTGCTTCATATTTGTTCTTGGGCCTTCGTGGCCGAGGTACGTAACGCGATAGCGTAGTGCCTTACCCAGGAGAGTCTCGCCAATTCTGTCGTTGTGAGTTCAAGTTCATGCTGGCTTCTTCTCTAACCCCACGTGAGAAGGCCTGCCAACAACCTGCACATGTTCGTTGGCTTCCCCAGGGATCTGGTCGGTTTGCTCTCACCATAACGCTGGCCGCCGTCGTGAAAGTGAGCACGGCGTAAAACACAAATCCAATAAATAATTAAATAATTAAATCATGCTTGTCCCCTATTTACAAGGTCTCCCGAATAGTAATTAGATGGTGTTTTCGTGATTTCCTACCTTGGTTTTTCAACTACGTGATTTTTGTCCTTTAACAGTAATGCCTATAATTTGTCGGAAACTGTCAGAGAAAATTACTTTGGAGGTAAGGTATCGATTGGACACAATTTAGTGAGAATTTTATCCTTCAAATACCCTGTTAGTCCAAAACTATGTACACTTATATTCTGTGTCATTTTTCCTGTTTGAGAGAAGATTTAAATTATAACACAAATTTAATGTACTTAACATCATTACAATGCTTGTTCCATTCCGTCAGTGCTGTTATCTTAAAAAAATGTGCTGCAATATGAGAAAAAAATGAGAGGTCAATGGAAATTGAAATATTGCCTTAGTTTGGATCTAAGAATAGAATGTGATTGTATACTTTTTGATAATGCACCCAATTCTACTGACATGGGCCAGAGAATCATAAGAATTTATTTCCCAAAACAGTGGAACTAAATGTTCTATGCAAATTTAAATTTTGGGTCCTTGTGGTGTACTGGTGGATATCTGACTTTTCTGAACAAGTGGCGTAGAGATGAAGGAAGAAAGCCGCTAAGGTACATGGACTCACGACAAAACTGATGAGATGAAAGATATGAGTGGCGTATATAGTTTCCTGCACAATAAGAAGACAAGAGATTTGATTTAGTCAAAGGAGAGATCTTTAGAGACGTGGGAAATGTTCTCTGACTAGTATTAGGAAGTCGTCCAATGGTACCTTTTCACACATATTTAATTAGTTTTCCCGTTTTGCATTTGAAGTTTGTAGTGTAAATACTATATTATTACACAAGACGTGTTAAAACCACAGCGGGATGGCAACCGGCTACAGTCAGGCCTGTTCAAGACTAACAATCGGCGGGACAATATGAAAAGGCCTAAAAGAGGTTGGCAACAGTGACTTTAAATACTAATTACTTGTTTAAACTTGTGATCAAGTGGACAACCTGGTTTGTTTGGATAGGACATATAAACTGCTGTGTCATATCAGCTCTGTATTTGTGTTCAGGTGAGTTTGTGTTAAATTATACTGAAATTCTAGTAATATGTGATTATTCTACTACGGTGGTGACATTCTCAGTTTTGTTGAACTTATGTTTTCTTTACGATCACCATCTTTAGTATGTCATAATATTATACTAATCAATTCGAAAGTAATATTATTCGTATCACCTAGCTATATAAATGTATATCTCATAACTTATGTTTTCTTTACGATCACCATCTTTAGTATGTCATAATATTATACTAATCAATTCGAAAGTAATATTATTCGTATCACCTAGCTATATAAATGTATATCTCATAACTTATGTTTTCTTTACGATCACCATCTTTAGTATGTCATAATATTATACTAATCAATTCGAAAGTAATATTATTCGTATCACCTAGCTATATAAATGTATATCTCATACACTATCCGATCAGCTCTGTGTTTGTGCTCAGTTTTTCAGGATATGGCAACGATTACCAAGTCATCATGATAGGAAAGTGTCGGAGACTAAACCGTCTTATCTCTACTAGCCTGTGCGAAGCGTAAATGACTGGAATCTGACGTTTTTCAAGTTGAGATGAGATGTGTTGCCGTGGTTCAAATCGGCGACATTGAAGAGTAAAACATCTATAACGTCTTCTTGTTAACATACTTGGCTACATGTTTTAACACTTCTTGTTCGGTAAGAAATTAACATGAGAGTGAAAAAGTTTGTGGTTTAAAAATAAGGACAGGAAGTGTATTCTTGAGAGGTTAGAACCAGGAAACAGGACTGGTCGACTCGGACGCAGTTTTCACTTAACATGTTTTATTTTAGTTTGTTATTACGGTTGAACAAAAGTTATCACAGAATAATTCTTGGTTTCCCTTGGTAAATGCA
Source organism: Acanthopleura granulata (assembly GCA_016165875.1). Taxonomy (NCBI): domain Eukaryota; kingdom Metazoa; phylum Mollusca; class Polyplacophora; order Chitonida; family Chitonidae; genus Acanthopleura; species Acanthopleura granulata. The sequence goes on from JABBOT010000004.1 coordinate 353,134, forward strand.
TAATCACATGACATTCCGTCAAACATGATGTACAATGACAATGAGCTCGAGCAAAGCAACGCCACGCTCACAGAGCATGTTTATTAGGCAATAGGCAACGATTTGGCTGTAATAGTCAACCACCTTATGCCTTTATTCTACTGCATTAATCTGCCTTTGTGTGCTCTTTTACATCTGCTAGTCTATAAAGTAAATGCCCAACGCTGTCTTGCTCAGCGGTATAAGTTCAGTGATTTTATGTACCAGCTGAGCAGCTGCACTTACATTCCTTATAACAAAACAAAGGGATGGGATATCGGAAATTGTCAAATTTTCACTCTTTCACTTTTCACGACTTTGAACTTCTCTTACGCTGACAATTCCTGATATTCCATCCAATGGCAAGTCCTAATTTGCCTGTATATTAAATGCTCAACAATGTGTGCAAGGGGTTACAAGTTACAACACAATATTTGTGAAGTTCCCAAAGGTTTATTCCTTAACACTTAATAAACGAGAATGACATGAATACAATAGTTGAATCGACTCTGCCACAGAACCGGCACAGAACATGTAGCATCCCTAGCTTTCACCGCTTACAGCGCCTTAATGACAATACGCAGCTGATGGAGTTCATATATGCGGTTATTTACGCAGTTTTACGTTCGTTAAAGACCACGTGTCTTCCATCAATAATGTGTGCATATATTTATACCTCAAATGTCACCAACTTGTCAAATGTCGGTGATTCCGCTTTCTTTTGACTATTACACTGACCCTCGTTTTGTAATTTATACATTCTTGTGTACGTATGGTATTAAGCAACAATCAAATCAAATCAAGTCTATTTGCCACATAACGAAAATCATAACAACTGTAACGATAAATACCTTTTAGTAATATATAGAAGCTACTGGGTCAGACGACTCAAAACGGCATGCTATAAACAACAGTTTGCTTTGCTCAACGAGGTCGCAAATCTGCAGGTAGCCGTCGATTGTAATGAACCTAGACAAAGACACCTAACAGCATTCGTCTTGTACGGCAAGAGCACCAAATAAATAGATAAAGAAAATAAAAAAACGACAAAATTTAAAAAATTAAATAACGATGACATTTCGTATTAAAATGAAACAATGTCGAGATCGGTAATTGGCCTGTACTGAATTTCCTCACTTGTCAGGTAACAGTCAACTGGAATTAACGCGAGATCTGTATTTGTCACTTGAAACTACGGTATCTGGGACCTCGTTGGAAAGCCTGATTGACATATACACACCATATAGGTCTAGGTTATGTCACGGAAGTAATAGCTCTTTTCTACGAAATAGAATGCACATTTATCGCACAAAATGGTTAACATTTTTTGGAAGCTAACTGATCGGTTTCCGACACCACAACGAGGCAAGCTGACAACACTCTGCTGTCGACGGATTTCTTCTCTTTTTCCATACCCAATACACAACACAAACCTGTAGTCAATGGCAAGTTGTACATCAACTGTCTCTAGCCGACAATGTTCTACTCTGTATCATGCAATAATTGTATTTTATTTTACAAATTTGTATCTTTTACACTATCATAACATGGAGAATACTTATTTTTATACAGAATCTACCAAAAAGAAACTTTCGCTTTCACCACATCCTTGGAGTCTGTATCCAACGACGTGCTAAATCTTCTTCCTTTAAGATCTTTGACGAATGAATATCAATATGGGAAGACGATTTTGTGACATTGGTTGACTCAGTGGCTGTAGAAGCTGGTTTTTGTTCGAGTTTTATTATAAGCTGGGTTTTGTTAGCTCTGTTTTGGTGGATTTCATGTCCGGAACACATCGGATCGCCAGGACGGTCTTGACGAAGCAAACCGTGTTGAAGACAAGTATTATTGCCAGGGGAAGGGCGAAGAATAGACCGATGTCAAAGGGTTCGTCTATAAAACATTTCTTTCGTCCGTATCCAAATCTGTCTCCCGCGGAAGTGGTTAAATTATAACCAAGGCAGCCGGACACGAAGATAAGAGCTAGCAAATGACAAATACCTGTGTATTTATTCAAAGCTCGAGCATGCCCCGTCCCTGACCCGGCTGTCCTGATCAGCTACGTGTTGGTGAAGGCGGCATACATATGGTAAGCACTGACGGCCACCCAGCCAAACGTGGCCAGCCAGGTGTAGTGTATCACAACACCCATCACCCGACAGATTGTCACATCGTCTGAGGCATCAACGCCGGCTTGGAACAGAAGTTGAGCGAAAAACAGATGCATTATAAGCGCCATAATGTTTTTGCCTGGAAGCGGTCTTAGTTGACAAAGGAGACAAAAAATGATAAAAGTTAGCAGCAAGGACACAAATGACATACTAAGACAGACAATAGAGACAAGTCCAAGGAGTGACTTTGCGCCGAGTTTGCTAAGTGGTTGTTGTATATCAGACAAGGCGTTCGTGCAAAGTTTCAGCATACCTTTACAGTAGAGCTGGTAGGCTCTGTTCAACTTTATAAAGGTATCATTTATATACAGAGTTAAATTATGGCCATCGTAACTATACTCGATCTCGGAAAGATTCGTTTCTATTTGGGGACAATCTAAGGTATGATACGATTTCAGTCGTTATCCATGCACAGGTTGAATCCCACAGGTAGGGGTTCTCGTGCATGAAGGCCAGGCGTACCCTCTAACACGGAATCCAGACATTTCACGGTTTCTGTACGAAAGCTGACATTCTGTCCACCTACAGTCAAACTGTCCACCCTATCCCCGAGAACGTGGCAATTATCTTCTGTGTCAGATAAGCTGTCAGGTGAAGATGGCGGAACGGTAATGTTAAGAAAGAATCCTGCGGCGCGTTCACTGTTGTTGTCGTGGCCGGCACTGGTACTGTTGGTGAGAATTTCACGATAGTCGACGAAGAAAAGACGAACTGGCCGATATTCCTGCCATTCTTCCTTCATCTGGTCCACGTAGGTTACGGCGAGGTCCTGTGGAAGGTGAGTGTCCAGCGGCGAAGAAAGGGTCACTTTCAATAGAAGTTCATAGCCTTGGGCATCTCCTGTCACGTACACAGGATGGCAGACTCCATCAGTGTAATCACGTTTAGGGGGACATTTCATAGATAGGCAGTTTTCCTGAAAAAAAAAACCCATGAGAAAATAGTTAATATGTATGGGGTGACAGGAGGTCTTTAAGTGGGGCTGTTGTATCAGATGGATACAGAATTCAACCTGTTTTGCCGTATGTTTGTCCTGAGGCTAAACCAAAAATCTACGTAACAGGTTACAGTTTTGCCTTGGACCTCCGTGGCCGAGGGGGGTAGTACGATAATGTAAAGCAATGACCTAGAAGCCTTTCACTAATGCTGTCTCTGTGAGTTCAAGCCTAGCCCATGCTGGCTTCCTTTCCAGTCGTGCGTGGGAAAGTTTGCCAGCAACTTGCGGATGGTCGTGGATTTTCAAATATTCTTAAGTATGGCCTAAAGCACCAATCAAATAAATAAATATTTATCTCACCTAATGTAAAAGCGAGGTTAAGCTCAGATTTCAATGAAACGAACAAAAGTCACCTGCAAGATCATTGGGCCATCTTTGTTATCAAGTGCTGTTTCGGCCTTGACTTGACCTTTGCTTTTTAGATCAGGCCCAGAAAAGAATGTTTTCAATTTTACACCGAATTCTGTATTGGAGGCCTCGATTCTTCGATAGTCCAATTTTTGGACAGAAACCGATGACCGAAATGAAATATGGACCAAATGTTACTATATTATTCTATGCACATTAAAAGAATAAAACTGATATGGTTGATGTATACCTACCATTTAACATTAGTAGGCCTGGTTGGGGAAGTCCTCTGATATGAAAATGGCGGCTAGCGAAGTTTCGGATGCTGTCCGAATGGGAGCGTCGGTTATATTTGTGTTAATTGCGACGTTGTGGTCTGTATTGTTCCCGCTAAATAAGGTAATGCGAATTAAAATTTATTTTAAGATCACGGGACACACAATTTTGACCCTTTGAGGACAGCACAGGCGACTGAGTCGAGTTCCAGGTTTGTGAATGTGACGATTCAGAGCGTTGAATGTTGAAGCTAAGCTCGGAACCTGGCAAACCGCTCTCAAAGCTATGAAATAGGGTACCTTCTTGAAGGAAATCATTCACCTCATACCATCCAACATTACATGAGCATAGTTACATTTATACATAGAATAAGAAACCATCAACAGCTTTGCCGGCCAAGTTTTCTTCAGAACAATGTCAATCTTGAGTTGTATCATTCAATAATAGCTGCCTAGTTTACCTAGTATTGTCATTGTAGTCTGTTTCGTGATCCTTTATTTTATCAATTGTTTCAGCTGAAATTATTACAGCAGTCATTGCCTCATTGCTTGGATAAAAATTCTTAGCTCTCTATGACTCATTACATGCATTAAAGTTATGAATGGCCCATGCATTGCTTGGTTAAACGTTATGAGCTCTCCACGACTTACTGTTTGCATTAAAGTTATGAGTGGTCCATCCATTGCTTAGATTAGACCCTGTGCGTCTCTGTGGCTTGATCCTTTACTTTACTATTTGCCACGGAGACACTGCTTGGTTAACTCAGATTAAGCATATTTTTTTCTGTCGAAGGCTATAGTATTTTCTTCCAGCGTCTAAACGTAACAAATTCCACACACCTATATCGATGCATATCTCGTCTGGACTCAGCATCAAGCACACGGTCCTCATTGGCCTCAGTACGGAGAATCCAACATAAAACCTTAACGGCAACGATAAATTATTATGCTGCGTACGCCATCATCCTAGTGGCGACATGCCTTGTAACAAACCAGTGCATTTTATGATCGTATTTTCGTAATCGTGGTAAACGTAGGATTATAAATATACCGCTGGTGTTACTGTTTTGAGCTGAATTCTTCCTTGTGCTTGCGACTGAGTCTAAGCGAGATATGCATCAATAGAGGTGTGTGGAATTCGTTACCTCTGGAGGCCGGAAGAAAATGCTATGGATTTCGAGTGAAAAAATGTGCTTGATCTGAGATAACCAAGCAGTGTCTCTGTGGCAAATAGTAAAGAACAGGGCCAAGCCAAAGAGAATCGCAGCGTGGATAGAAATTAGGAGTTCTGCATGACTCACTGCTTGCATTAAAGTTATGAGTGATACATGCCTTATTGCTTGGATAAAAATTGTGAGATCTCCACGACTCACTGTTTGCATTAAAGTAATGAGAGGCTTGTGCCTCATGGCATGGATAAAGCTTTTGATATATATAGGCTTGGATATAAAGTTATAGGTGTCCGTACCTTTCACACCTTAAAGGGAAAGACAGCAACAAGCCGTCGTTATTAGCCAGAGAACAGGGAACGTAGACAACCTTGAGATGAAAATTGTGTTATGAGGGCTAAAATATATGTAGAGTTATGTTGACCGTACAGACACGCACCTTATAGAATGAAAAAGAAAAACTAGTGACGCCATAGTCGCCGCCATTCTTCTAGGTCGCTACAAATACTATGTGACTTCAAAGCGCGCTCTTGTGGTTACACCGTTCAACAAATCGCATGAAAACAGAGCAGAGCCCTATTTCATACAACTCGTACCCGACAAATTTTTTACATCATAAGGCAGTCCAATTCGTATGTTCACACGTTAACATTTGTCGTATTAGACAAGTTTTATGCGACAAAACGTACCGTGTGAACGGGCCTTAAAAAAAGAGTAGGGTCCAGAGCGTCCATCCTATAGTATTCAAATATTTGAAAGCATTGAATTCTGTTCAAGAAAAGTTTTTATAGCAGGATAGATGCTGCAGTTTTATTGACCGACGAATATATGTACTTTATCTTAAGATTCCTTTACTTAGCTGAACTCTGGTTTAGCCACAGAGCCGCGAAGACCATAATCGTCAGAATGAAATCATAGGATAAGATTAATGAAACACTAAGGCTAATAATGCTACAATATCACTTGGCACATGCCACAGATTTAGAAGTCAAGACAAAAGCAAAAGAGCACGTGGAAAGGAGAAGGTTTTCATTAAAAATACTTACAGTGAGGGGATCGTATGTTTCATTTTTTGGACACGAGTCGCTCTAGATAATGTCATCTTTTCCTGTATCCTGATCAGATGATTTGGGATTGAGATCATGAAGGTCATTTAGTCCATGGTATCTAGGAAATCTACTCAGTCCGATGTCATGAAACTCAGAATGCCATTACCGGGTGCGCAGAATACGTTAAGGTCAGTTTTCGTCGATATAGTTACAGGAGCTCCCGACGACGGGTAACACAGCCTCTCACTCATACTACTGTAATTACCACGAAGACTGACATCACACGCTCTGGTGTAGGCGTCGTGACATTTTCTGACGTAGACACCTGGTGGGGGTACGTCTCTGACGATACATTTATTAGACGTCAAAACATGCCGAGTAAGTTCCCCTCTAGACACATCTGCAGTAGGAATAGCTCCTACTTGGCACTCTATGGAAAGTGTCCACGAGGTCACGTCCGTGATGCCATTGCACGCAGCACAGAAACGATTCCTGTATATGACGTTTGTCAGGAGACCACTCACTGGCGTCACCTCGTCGATGTTCGTTTCACTCGCATACTCGCATTTTCTGTGTTTTCAGTACAAGAAGATATCATAAACGCATAAGATCAATCTCCATGTACTTATCAAGTCGCTTCACGCACATTCAGGGGATTTTGTGGGTTTCCTTTGTTCCACCCTGATCGGCACAGCAGTCTCCGAGATCCTGACACTTAGAGTCATAGTGACAAGGCCGGCACTTCACAAAAGGTAGTGATCGTTCGTACTCTCCATGTATCGAATTGCAGAAAGAGTATTTACCACAAGCAAAGCTGTCGGCCTCTACCAGAGTATCAAAGCCTGTTAAAGATTCGTTCGAATATATCAGCGAAGGTGGCAAAGACGCGGGAACATTCGAGTTTGGAACCGAAGAATGTACGTATGGAATGGCGGAAACATTATGGACACAGCTACCAATGAATGAAAACACAGAAAATTGTCATCGCTGGCAGATTCCGTAACATTTTCACAGACTCGGTGACTCGCTACAGTCCTCGATAATTTCACGAACTGTCTGTACTGCAGTACTGCATGTCTGTGATTACAAATGTGGTTATACTGGGTAATTCATATTCAAGCATTACTCTGCCCAGGACATGATGCGTACGTTCCAAATTAGCTGACCTACATCACTAGTCCATTATTGTGGAGAGGGTTCCCCGAACGCAGGCCCCAGTAGGCAAAACGCTTAATACCACTGGTATTCAAATGGCGCAGTGGTGTAGCATCCATTAGCGTCTTTTAATTACCAAAAAAAAACTGGGTACTAATAAGATGTGACCTAAATTGCGTTATTACTATTGGTGTACATCTGGCGTTAACACTAATTCGCTGATGGCTGGAAGTTTGAGCTGATTAAAGCAGTGGCTATCATTAACCGAAGCGCTGCAACAAAGCTATCATGAACAATAAGCCGACTCTGCATTTCGACAGGCTCAGGAGTTCATGCAGGTTGATGCGAGACAAAGGGATGCAACCTAACGTGGCGGAAGACGGGATTTTATGGTAGCTGGCCACACACCACAATAGGGGTGTTTCATGTTCGAACTCTTTTGTCGTTACAGGTAAAAATCGTCCCACTGTTTCATGTGGCTTGTCAAATATGTTAGGCAAGATCTGATGACTTTGTGTTAGTGATTACCTATTTCATCGTGTGCAGAAGGCAAGTTCACAAACTCCCAGCTCTTCGTTTTTCACTGTAGTTCGTCCAGTCTGAATAACTTCTTGTCACACTTTTTTACGACAATCCAGTTATAGTAAATCTAATCACAAATATTTGCCTAACATTTTTGTAAAGTCACGTTGTACTGCAGGACTTTTCTTACCCTTGGCGATAAAAGAGTTCGAATTCGAAACTCCCCTATTAATTTCCCATGTACTTACATGTTAACGTTTGCCCTAAATCTGATAAAGTCCTTCCTTCTTAAGAAAACTCCAGTCAAATTCCTGATAGGGGTTGACTGATGAAGCTTTTCGCAAAGCTGACACACAGCTGACAGGTGTCGCACCAACCAATTCAGAGATCAGTGAAAACAGATTCATCACTACTTTTGCTTTTTGTGCACCCGCCTCCATATCCTGAAAAACACAGATTTATACCTGGAATGAAACTTTACACTCTGTCCTACAAAATGAAACCTCCCAAAAGGCAGAAAAATGAAAAAGGGCAGCCCTGATAAACAAAAGGAAATGTTTCTAAAAATACACTATATTCGTCCTCCACGACCCGGAGGCACTAATTGTGGAGTATAGCCAGTTGCGAATGGGTGCCGTTTTCAATATTTATGAATTTCACATACTAAATATACATTCCATAATTAAAACTTGATGTAGAGCGTAGAATGTGAATTGTCACAGTTTTAATAAAATAATGACTGCTTCTTCGTTAAACTAACTAACGTCATATTTTTAGGGTAAGATCATCTGGCATACAATTTAAATGGAAAGACCCTTCCAAAATGAAGTTATGTCAGTAAAAAGATTATTTAGGACAGTAACTGCAAATACCTTACCTGATTTTTTCAGATTTTTTTCACCAAATTAAATACAGTCAAATATTGTGATCTTTTCTCTCACCCTAAAGCTAAACGTTAATGTCATATTCTATTTTCCTTACACAGATACACATTACAGATGTTCACAAGATCTTTAGTAAGGGCTGAAGATAAATGTGTACAAAAAGTTTTGTTACTTCGGTGTTGACACACGTTATCAACATAGTGATCAAAGCATTTTGCTGTATTTATTTGGTGAAAAAATATTCCGTGAAGGTATTTTCAGAAAGAGTTATTACTTTTCTTTTAACTCAACCGAACTTCATTTTTCGGGCTCTTTCCCTTTAAGCATCAGTTTCAACAGTCTATGTTCTTACACCCAAACAGAACTTAAAAGAATAGACAACATTTTTAGAAAGAACTCATCATCAGATAGACAACCTCGTGTTGATTCCAAATATGGTCTTCAATATCGTTTGGAATTTTCTTAAAGTGATTAAAATGCAAATAAAGATTGAGACCATACTGAAGCACAGCAACGTCACAAATTCTTATTAGATGCAAAACATCCTCTGATTGCTATATGTCTACGTTCTACGTAAATATGTATTTAGTACAGCACCTGTATCTGTATTTAATGTTGAAACATAACAGTTACAGCATGTTTAGCGGCAAAAAAAAGAATCTGTTATATCACCGTGCTTCAATATGGTCCAAAAAGTCCGCCGTAGTACCACAATCTTGATTTCCGTTTTAATCAATGTAAAAGAGGACAAAAAAAAATGAAGACCAGATTTGGAATCAGCATTAAAATTGCCTTTCACCTGATGCGTACTTTCTAAAGATGTGATCTGTTCTTCTGGAATGCTTGCCTCTCCCCCTGTTAACCTCTATGAGTGACGCCCTCTCTCAGTTTTCATTGTACGCTGTTGAGCAAGATGACTCACATTTAACACTCACACAGGACGACCAGATTTATCTATTTATTACTTTATATCATTTGTGTTTTCCGTACCACTCAAGAATATTTCATTTACTCTGAAATGGGAGAGGAGGAAGCAGCAGGAGCTTATATATTTATTTATTTATCTGATTGGTGTATTACACCGTACTCCATAATATTTCACTTATACGACGGCGACCAGAATTATGGGGGGAGGAAACCGGACAGGGCCCGAGGGAAACCCACAACGATCCACAGGTTGCTAGCATACCTTCCTACGTACAGCCTGAACTTACAGGCCTGACTTATGGGACACCAATATATTCATGTCTAGTAAACTTTCCGAATATACATGCACTTTTTAAAGAAACAGGATGCCTTTAAATAAAATACGCATCACCTGATTTAATTTCATTCCAAATATGGCTTTCCTAAAGAAAAACAAAAACAAAAAACAAAAAAAAAACCCTAAAGAATAATAATTTCCCTTCTTTGGTATTCAACAGACTTAAGCACTATGTGGTCACACATTTCTTTTCACCCTTTGACGCATTTTCACACCAAATACAAACATAGATGTAAGTATAACAACGTTGAAGGTAGAAATATAGCAATAGAGCTTGTTCCTCGGTAAAACGCCCAAAGCTTTTAATGGGTGATTAAACTTCAAACAAGTGTGTTTAATATATATATACACATATATTTAAGTGTTAAACATAACATTCTAAAACATGTATATAGGCCTACATATAACCCTATACCGGATTTATCAGCTAAATTACCACATCTTCACTGTTTGAAATTGGCCTAACACATTAGACAGTGATACGGGGTAAGGGTTTGTGTGGCTACTTGTACTCTACACGATGGAGAGTATACTGTAGTTTTTTCAGACACAACTAGATTGCAACTAGCTATACCCGTAACCTTTATAAAACTATATAGTTTTATAGATAAACCTGTGGACAAAGTGACTACAACGACAAGGGGTTGAGTAACAATAAAGGAGTTCTTTAATATATACTTACTACTTATACTTACTATGTGCCGCTGTCCCGGGTTCAAATTGGAGAGAGAGCGAACGCTAGCCAAAAAGTTGATCCAAGTTCAACTTAATAAAGTCCGAAAGCAAAGGTGTATCCAAAGGAGAGAGGTTATAGTCCTAGACCGAGAGTATCAGGAAGTAACGTAGCGTGTGAGTGGCCAAAAGACTTCTTCTTCATTAAAATTTGGAATTCGCTTAAATAGCAGCGAACAAGTAAATCTTTTGTCTCTAAATCGCCGGTCGTAAATTTTGAAGCTTGCGTTATCTCACTTTCATGTATTGTCTGGAGGGGCGTTCTTTCCACTTTTGGTTAACATTAATGGGGACCAACGGCGAGAACCATCTTTGACACATCTGTGGGATTTTCAGCTTGGGCCATGGTGTAGTATTGTTCTATCTGGACAATCAGCCACGCCAAACGGGCTTCCACCCAACCATGAATTTAACCACCATGTGTGGGCCTTAAACTTACGCGGGTCTTAAACCGGACACATGTAATTACGACATGTGCCTCGTAACAACAGTGTCTGGCACGTATGGAAGAAAAAAGAAGACCTCGTTGCCTCGCTTCCTCGACATCTCGCTATCTCGCATTATTGCCTTGTTCGCTCATTTCGCTATCTCGTTGTCTCAACACTTCGCTCTGTATGACGAAGACCAAAGTAGCGAGGTAGCGACAGGTCCTCTATCGGCTTCCATAATTTTATCTGGTACCTCCAATGTTTGATCTAACCCAAGTTATTATGGCGTCAGGTGGTCGTTATGCAGCGGTATGTAGGACGGATGTGAACTCCTGTCAATGTTGCGTATGTGCTCAGTGAAGGAGCGGTTCTGACTAGCAGCACTAATGTAAGACACAGACTCATCTAAAGGGGCCCCTTTAAGGGGCCACATGCAACGGGTGGCGCCCAGCAGAAACCCATTTCTGTGTAATTCAGGTGGCTGCCTAAAAATTTCTATACTCGGATATTAATACCTCGTTTATTTGAGTTCAAAGCCCTGAGCAACAAGAATTCCTGTCTTTGGACAATCAGAGACTCTGGCAACCTACACAAAACGGTCCAAAATCGCTGAAAATCGTGTTTGTGTACTACCTTAGTGTGACGTAATCAAAGAAAGAACAAAAGAACACACGGTTTTGGACCCCTTTGCTAAAGGATGGAAGGCATTTTACGAGTTTCCCATTGGATCCATAATTATATCCTTTGTTTAATTTTCGACAAAATAAAAATAAATCCATAAACAATTGAATCAGTCACAGATATCGCCATCTACCAATCAGCGTTGATGGCAATCCCATTGAATTTAGACAACATGGTGGCCTTGTCCAAAACCATGACCTCGAACGTACCATCTGAACGTATTTCGCCGCTGGAAATACAATCCTTCAAAAACAAATTCAGCCCTGGAGCAAGTAAATATGGAAGCCGGATGAGACCGGATGTTGTCTTCCAGATGTTGCCCCAAACCACTAACAACGATATTCGAACAACATTGCGAGATTTAGTCAAGATTCAGTCGATATAAGAGCGCCAGCGCAACATTCTTATGTCATTGGGCTCACGCCGATCTTCATTTAGTTCTCGACCAAATCTCGCGATGTGCAGTGAGTTGATATTTAATCTCGCCAGTGAACCATATTCTGTATCATTTCACGTCGGGGGATCTGAAAATCCTATTTTTGACAACAAATATTGTCAGTGTACTGCTGTCAATGAGGGCTGGCAATCGGTCATATGAAAGTCAAGCCAGATACAGCATTGTAAAACTGTGGGCGAGACGAGTGAAATCAAGCTTCAACTGGCTTGTCACTGGAAAGTATTCCATCTTCAGTCAATAAACGAAGGGGAAATAATTAATTGTAAACTGTAAAACAGCCAAAGCTTCTAACAGATTGAGAATGGATAACGCATGAGCACCTAGCCGAAGAGCATCATTGCCTCTTTTAAAAGCTTCAGTGTCGATAAGTGTCTGATAAAAGCCATAAATGTAGAATTTTAAACCCGGCTCTCTGCGTTAGCCAGTCGGATTCTCCATTTTATGACATATGCGTACCTGTTTGGATAGTTGATCACAAGGGATTTCAAAGCCTCATGCTGGTTGGTCATTTATAATTCGGTTATCTCATCCCACCTCAACAGGAAAAAGTACGCAATGACATACGAAAGTCATCATGAAAGTCATCATTTCCGAAATTTGTCCGAAACATTCAAATGTGCAGACATATTTGGTATCTCTAGACATGTGAAGATATGAGCAAATCACAACGATGCTACGATTCATTCAGATATCTTCTCCAGCTATCGGGTTCGTTCTGTGCACGTTACCTTGGATAAGTACGTATGATGTTACCATCCCCCCAAAGATGACTGCATGGCCCAGTTCACCTGCTCCATCTCGGCCTCAGATTCTGTCAACCTAGTCTGCAGGATTCGACATATGGGAAGAACAAAACTTCACTGCTATGTGTAGACTGCATACGTTGTCGGTGTGACTCTAAATGTCATGATTTCGAGGACGTTAGTCTTCGTGGTAATTACAGTAGTGTGAGTGAGAGACAGTGTTACTCGTCGGGAGCTCCTGTAACGACGAAAACTGACCTTAACGTATTCTGCGCACCCTGTAATGGCATTGTGCTTGATCAGGACTGTATTCCACCCATTACCTTTTCGGCTAAGAATATGTTTCTCAACGTTGGGTTGAAGACTCTCTTAGATTTCAATCCTAGACCTTCTGAGAACATTGGACAAAGAAAGCAGCAGTGCATTAAAGGCGACCATTGCTCCAGGACCACAACTTTTGACCCATTTATCTCCGCCTTGTGCTAAAAATAGATCTCCCCCATCTTTTTTGGACGAACCTTGAAAACCTTTATCTGACGTATAACCCGGCGATGTTTGCATAAGCAAAACGAAACGGTGCCACTAAACATGCAATCCCTTCAACCGAACGATAGTGTGCTAAAGGATGGCTGGGTGAATAAATTCGACGCCTGGCAAGTCGTTTCCTCCTGTTGAATAATAGCTGTCGGAAAATTGCCACTAGTATCTAAAACAACTCCGATCGGCGCTATACGTTTTCAGAAGTATCTTTTCTCTTTAAGAATCGTACTTTGATACAATGGAATTTTTGCTAAGCTGTGTTGTAAACTGACCTCGGGAATTTTAGACACTTTTCATATTTCTGCATTGTTTATAAATGTAAAACTCTTTCCCACCTGTAACTAAGCGATGTTGTTTCTTTCCTGTGGGGCATTACATCTTTTGTGTATGCGTGCTCATGAAAAAACACAAAGTAGAGTGAGATAACAGTAGACACCGATGTGCTTTTTGGACCTCTGTGTAACTATCAGCGGCTCGTTTTGCGAAGAGTGTTACGTTCCGTCAAACGTAACTACCATGTCGACATATCTCTACAGTTTGCGTCATCATGACAATTACGTTTGACATAACCTACACCCTGCTTTCAAAACGGACTCCCGAATCTCCTGTGTTTTTTGTTATGTATACATGGATACTGAAACGCCGATTGCTTGAACGCTCAGAGGTCCTGGCGCATAGTCTACATGTTTGTCATTTTGCATTAATGGTCAGGATTCATTAATATTCCTGTACTCCTTGTGATGCGCATCAAAAACAACATTCTCGCAAAATCGTGAATCTAAATATCTGCACCGACTGGTACGGAGTATATTAGGTAGAGCGTCTACCTTTGCATTGTTTTCATGTTATTGTGTATACATGTGTTTAATGTGATGACAACACACCACTTCAATTAATTCTAGACCAGTGACGTCTAATAAATAAAATCTCTGTATTTTTTTTACCTAATACTGCGTAAGCCATGGTGTTAGGAGCTGCAGTCTTTTTCTTGTAAGCGAGATTAACGAGGTACACTCAACATGGCAGTACAGATACAAATACTTGTGCAGGGCCATGTTGGACTGGTTGAACCATGATCATTTCAGTGTCTGGAACTATGGTATAACTCGTTCTACTGTGTTTTCCTCAGGAGCACTGTCTACCTGTAACCTGTCCCCCAAAACGTTTCCTCACGGGCATGGCCTGTCAGCCTGTGTACGTGACAGCAGGTGCCCAGGGCTATGGACTGCTACTGGAAGTGACCCTATCACCGCCGTTGGACCCTCGTCGTCTGCGGAACCTCGTTACAACCTACGTGGACCATTTGAAGGAAGAATGGCAGGAATATCGACCGTTTCATCTTGTCTTCGCCAACTACAACAGTAAACGCCCCTCAGGATTCTTTCTTAACCTTACCCTTGCGCTATCTTCAAATGATAGCGTACCTGACACAGAAGATAAGTTCCGCGTCCTCGGTGATCGGGTGGACAGTTTGACTGTAGGTGGACAAAATATCAGCATACGTACAGAAACCATGAAATGTCTGGACTTCCTGTTAGAAGGTACGCCTGGCCTTCAGACTCGTGAAACCCTACTGGTCGACTTCAGTCTATAACTTCAGAGCGAGTGTACATCGTATCATTATTCAGTACCTTGGATTGTCCCCAAATAGAAACGAATCTTTCCGAGATCGAGTATAGTTACGATGGCCATAATTTATATAAATAATACCTTTGTAAAGTTCAACAGATCCTCCCATCTCTACCGTAAAGGTATGCGGAAACTTTGCACGAACGAATTGTCTGATATGCAACAACAACTTAGCAAATTCAGCGCAAAGACGCTCCTTGAACTTGTCTCTATTGTCTGTCTTAGTCTGTCACTAGTGCCTTTGCTGCTAAATTTCATCGTGTTTTGTCTCCTTCGTCAACTAAGAACACTTCCAGGCAAAAACATCAATGCGCTAATAATGCATCTGTTTTTCGCTCAACTTCTGTTCCAAGCCGGCGTTGATGCCTGAGACGAAGCCTCGAGCTTTGAATAATGTACTTGTCATTCGCTAGCTCTTATCTACGTGTCCGGCTGCTTTGGTTATGATCTAGGCACTTCCACAGGAGACAGATTTGAATACGGACCAAAGAAATGTTTCATAGACGAACCCTTTGACATCGGTCTATTCTTCGCCCTTCCCCTGGCAATAATACTTGTCTTCAACACGGTTTGCTTCGTCAAGACCGTTTTGGCGATCCGGACATAAAATCCACCAAAAACAGAGCTAACAAAACCCACCTGAACGCCTGCTGCCGTTTGTCCGTGTTACTGGGATTTACCTAGGTGTGTGGCTTCATGGCCTCTGCTCTTCACAGTGACATCCTCTGGTATTTGTTTGTCATTCTGATTGGTCTCCAGGGCGTGTTTATAGCGCTGGTGCCAACAAAAGAATTGTCAAAATGCTGAAAAACTAGACTAGGAAAGGAATCACTGCCTTCAGTAACTCTTTTGACGAACGTATCCACCTCAACTTCTGCTATTCGCAGCCTCTCCAAAAAGGCCTGATCTTTTTCTCCATTTCAGTTAGATTTAACGTAACAGTCTAGTCATGAAAATGTGTGACCAGTACCTGTGCCGACAAATGACGATGCCTGCAGCTCAAATGCCTGTATAGACAAACGTCGATTGTTTGCAGTTAAAATGTATGTGCCAACAAATGACGATGCCTGCAGCTGAAATGCTTATGTCAGAAAATAACGATGCCTGTATCTCAAGTGCCTGTGCCGACAAATGAAGATGCTTGCAGCTTCGGTCTCTGTGTAGACAAACGACGATGTGTGCAGTTCAGGTAGCTCTGAACTGAGTCTGCCATAGGTGTGCTAACTATCTGGCTGACACTGTCAGGTTCCTGCTCGTGCAAATGCTGAAGTATATCTTTTCAAATTGGTCTATATTTATCATAATGTATTTATTTGATTAGCGTTTTACCCCATACTCAAGAGTATTTCACTCATAAAACGGCGGCCAGCATTTTGGTGGGAGGAAACAGGGTAGAAACTCGCGATCATCTGCAGGGTGCTGGCGAACCTTTCCACATTCGACCGGAGAGGAAGCCAACCTGAGCTGGGCTTATACACATAGCGATCGCATTTGTGAGAAGCGCTCTAGTGCAGCGTAATGACCTTACGCTGCACTAGAGCGCTAACTCCCTCGGCCACAGAGGCCTTTTCATTTATCATAAAGCGTGACAAGTGGCAGGTTGGAAATGAAATTAAAAAATAGAATCCCTCAAGGAGTGGGGAGTGTCTTGGTGACAATGTCATGTTTCGGCTCATAATGTTACAGAAAGATAACTGCGCTCAGTGTATTAGGTGATTAAGTAACGAATCTTCGATAGGCGTGACGAGTGCCTAGATCAGTATTTTCCATTATTCATTTTCTGATACTGTTACTTCAGTACTTTTTATTCAAATTTACCTGTTTACCAAATTTAACAAACGAATCTATCTTAGGTATGGCATTTTTCTGGCTGACATTGTGACGTATTTGCTTATACAGTTGGTTTTGTTTTTGCCACTTTCTTTCAAGACCATCAAACCTGACAAGTGCCTGGCTCAATAGCCTGGCCTAGTGATTAAAGATCGTCCGCCTCGGGGTCGGGAGATTCGGAATCAATCCCAGTTCGGGTCATACTAAAGACTTTCAAAATGGTACCTTTTGCTGCCTTGCTTGGTGCGAACCACTCAGAGACTATAGCAAAGGAAACAGGACGGCTCGGCCCGATGTCAGTTTAATGTTACTGGGCGTAATGTCATGTCATGTCAGGTGTCTTTGGCATGATGTTATAATGGCTGCAGCACTTTGGCGGCCTGGACTCGTCCTGCCGCAAAAAGACACAGTATATATACATTCTAAGGACTCCTAGCTCGTCGTAATAGCATTGAAAACTGGTTGAGTACGACGTAAAACACAAGCATACATACACACATAGATGCAAAATGTCCTGCTTTTGCTGATGCGGTTGCTTCAGTATTCCTTTTCACATTTGTCTATTTACCATAAAGAATAAATGTCGGAATGTTTGTGGTGCGTATGGTCTGCGTGCCAAACCACTGCTCGTACTAAGTCCTAGCTGAATTTGTCATTCTTTAGCTTGCTGAGATGTTGTTTACAATCAAACTTAAGATAATTACAGTGCGGCTATAATGGGGTTTATGCCAAAACAAATACCTGTAATGGTCACCCTTTGTAAATTACAATTAATTTCTATTGTAAATTTAAACCTGATAGACGACGTTTTCTTTAATATACCCGTCATTTTCAGAATGATCTTAATTGTCAAATGGGGTGTTCTTGTTGTTTCTTCCACAACACCGCAGCGGTATTAAATGGCGCTCAAAGGTTAGAGCAAGGAAACATTACTGGCCGGACCGGTGTCAGTATAATATGACTGGGTTGGGTGTAATGTCTGGTGTCTTGGACTCCCCCTGTCACAAGGAGACACGTCGAGTGTACATACTATGGACTCTTCATCTCGTCGTATGACTGAAAAAATGTTGAATTAGACCTATAACCCGAGTATACATACATACATATATACATCGGTAGTATTGCAGCCATATCGTGGCGATGATGCGATGAGTAGACATGGACAGATGGATTACTTCCGGGGCTTCTCTTCCAACACAGGCGAAAACAGAGTGTCTCTTCCTGAGAGATAAAGAAACACATTCAAAAGTATTTTCATTATTTTTCTCGGAATGTGACATATATACGATATTGCACAACTCATTGGTATTAATTATCTCGCCTTGACAAGATACACTTCCAGGTATATATGTTCCATTAAAATTATATATAATTTAAATGGACATGATCGGCCAAATAGTAGCTATTCTTGCGTTATTACAGAATGACATGAGTATTCTTCTCAGCAAGTACAAGTTACAAGTTTTTCGTTAATCCCACCACTAGCATTGTACGTTATGGGAATGTTTAAAAACACTGAGAACTCAAAAGTCTGCCACAATATTTAAATAAGGGGCTGTTAATTCAGTGGAAATGAAGCATGCGCACAGCGCTCCGTAAGCTGCATGTGTAAACAAACATGGCTGCAGACGCGTAAAAGAAGGACTTACTGCTCTCTCATAACAGAATCTGCCAATAAGAGGCGTAAAAGAGAATTCAGCAGGTTGACAAACAAATCTAGAGTTGTAATTGGTGGCCAGTTGTGGCAAAACCACTGCTCGATAGGTGGGTGCAAATGTTGTGGCGGGGTTAAACATCGAACGTTCATGTAGCCAATATAAACTAATCCCGAGCTCCTGCAAAAATGCCTCGGATCCTTTCGGTTGAATATTAATGAGGCAAAATGGCCTGCACCCTTTGTGTTGAATTCGAATAACTCCATTACATCCAGATCCTTGATGAAATAAAGGATATACAGGCAAGTCTTGGTACTTTATTATAAGTCAAGCGTATCGAAACTGACAAGTTTGAACGCAAATTCCTGAGTAGAAGACGACACGACCTAACACATATGAGATGTCGCAGCTACTGGAAATTTGCACTTTTTATATTTGATCGGATTTTAAGGCCTCAAATACAGGCATAAGAATAGTTCACTTATATCACAGCGGTCAATTTCTAGCAACGGGTTGAACAGTCTTACGTATGCTGTCCACCGCTTACTGCGATACAGGCAGACCCTTAGAGCGGTGAAAACTGTGTCAGCCTAGATATACAAGATTTTTATGTTCCATTGTAATTGTACAAGAGGTGTCAGCACCATGGGTGTCGGGCCATGGGTTTTTGTGGTATTAACACTTTGTGCACTTGTATAGTATCGAGCCGTAATAGTGATATGATGCAAAATAAAAATATTGGTAATAAAAGTATTTAACTTTTTCCGTGTGTGCGTGTCTGTGCTCTCGAGATAATTGACCAATAGAGACGTACGATTATCTCGCGAGCACGACATTGTAAAGATTTCGTGCGCACGACATATCAAAGATGTCGGGAGCACGACTTAACAATTATCTTG
The DNA here is from genome assembly GCA_016165875.1 of Acanthopleura granulata. Taxonomy (NCBI): domain Eukaryota; kingdom Metazoa; phylum Mollusca; class Polyplacophora; order Chitonida; family Chitonidae; genus Acanthopleura; species Acanthopleura granulata. The sequence continues at coordinate 372,583 of JABBOT010000004.1, forward strand.
TACTCCAGACATCTTATCTATGCCGTGCGCACGAGATCTTTACAAAGTCGTGCTGACGAGAAAATTTAAATACTGTGTTTATTTTTTCTATAACCAATATTTATCTGTTGCTCTTTGCCTTTTCCTTTTCTTTTCTCTGTAGAATAGAGAATTCATCAGTATTAAAAATAGAAGTTAAAATTATAAATGACTGTCTATGTACCAGTGCTGTTAAACGTCTAAAAACTGGAAAGAATAAAAAACTGTTGTGTGCTGATTTAATGAATCTCGTGCTCAAAATCTTGTGCTGTAGATGATTGCCACAATTATGTGAGTACCACGAAATTATGTGACGGTATTGTTGTCAGAGAGTAGGGTGACCTGTACTCCTAATCAGTCATTGTTCGATTATCATAGCCTACATCTTTCAAATGAAAAGTTGTTACAGATTCAAATATCTTTCAAGTTTTCCAGTACAGCTAATTCAGCTCAGAAAACTCAAAGTCATATGATTAAATTGATCAAGTAATTAAAGACTCATCTGATTGTGTGGGTAACTTACAAGAAAAATCAAGGAACTCATCGGCCATTTATGAATCAGTGAGACAATCACTTCTTCAGTGACTCAGCCGTCTTCAATGATTCAGCCAATCTGGTCACATGATTCAACTTTTTGAACTAGCTCTACTGAAGACTCTCAGGTTTTTTTCAACCTCAAGTGAAAATAGTGTTTACTAAATCTCTTTAAAATAGGGAGATATTTTTTGATGATATTAATACAGTTTTTATTAGACACTTTTAACTTCATTCTTTCACCACGTATACAATAAATCAACATGCTTATTTAACGTATGTTGCACTGTATTAATTCGAAAATTAATTGTCAGTTATAATGGAGTGGTTTGGTTTATTATGGAGGAATCAGGACAGTATCCACCTTCGGAAAACAACGTCGCACTTTTTCAAATACTATGCATTATTCGTGGCCAAGATATTAAATCTAGATGGATTCAATCAGCCTTCGGTGAAGATTTGTTGTTCTTAAAGGAGAAGAAACCATAATGACTAGGACACTATACCAATTGATCAGCCAGATCCACTATATGTTTGTGCGATTTTATACCATTGCAACTTACATAATTCTTTTTCTAAAAATCTATGCACTCTATTGTACAGTTCATTCCTAATATACATAAGCGTTGTACTCGGAGGGGGGATTATGGCGATAAATCATAATGGTTCCGATTTGCATATGAGTCACTAATGGAGGGAAAAATCCAACCCAACCTCACCAACTATTATTATCATTGATTACAAATAATCGAATTCATGTTAATAATTTCATTTAGTTTTATTACATAAATGACTTTTCGACGTAAAAAGAGTACTTGGTCTTATAAATCTTTTGCAGTTAAAGAAGAAACTGGAGAGCATTTCCTGCGGACAAATGTGGACATAAATTTTCACAGGTCTGACATATTTATAGATTGGGGTTTGTTCTGTTCGCTTTCTAATTCTAATTTTTAGACAGTTAAAAAGGAATCGGTCACCATGGCAACTCTTACATCACAATAATAATATTGGGAAGATAACTTTCATTCAGTCAGACGTCAAAGTTGTCGCCATGACCACAAGTCCTAACTAATCACAGTGTCCTTTGCTCAAACAGTCATGGCTGCACCGCCAATCGTCTCTTCGCAGCTCGGACTTTATAGGTTAGCGCTACCGCCACTATCGTACTGACGGCAGACAGACATCCGAGAAGTCTGACCGATTTCGCCATTCTATCAGTTGATTCGTCACACGTCAGTGTAAAGATGAAATTTCTCTTCCCAAGATGAGGTACAGAATGGGAAACAACGCGCCAAGTCCTCTTTGCCTTGTCAGCAAGTGTTTCAGATTGAGGTCTTCCCTTGGTATTTGGTACCTGGCCTCGTTCGACATTTTCTCCCTCGGGAAAGGCGGTATTTGTCCCACCTACGGTAAGAAGAACGCATCAAAGAATTGGTGCTGGTTTGCGCACAAATAAGTGGTCAAGCCTATAGCCAGTGTAAGGAGACATCAAACCGCCTACTCTTTGTTTCTTATTACTGATGGCTGTTTTTAAACTGCACCACCGGAAAACGCTACTGATTGATTGATTGATTGATTGCTTAATGTTTACCGCCAGACAGTTAGTTTTATGGGTGAAGGAAACCGGAGAATCACCCGCCGTTGGCAAGTTACTGACAGACTTTCCCACTTGTGACGCACAGATATACTGGTGAAAGACATGTGGTCTTCACGGTGTGTAGGACTGCGCAAACGCTCACACAACCGCCACCAACCTGTTAGCAAACGGTCACACGACCGCCACCCACCACTTACTGTCGTCAAGGGACTTACGAATGGTAAGAGGGGGGATCCTACAAATGTCCTGTTCACGGAAGGAATTGCACTCACATCTCGTGAGCCCCGTGTTAGCAGTCGATCTCCGTACACTAAGGGGTAAGATTGCTTAACGCAGAGATCCAGGGGTCTCTCACCAAGGCGGTGAGTTCAACTCCAGCTCACGCTTGTTTCCTCTCCAGCCGTCCATGGGCTCTCCTTCAGGCTCTGCCGGTTTCCTTCCACCATATAGTGCTCCGGCCATCAAAAATTTTAAATGAAATATTCTTGAGTAAAATTCTTGCAGTCAAATAAATTCATTTATTTATTTATTTGATTGGTGCCTTACGCCGTACTCAAGATTATTTTCACTTATACGACGGCGGCGTATGATCGGAGGAAACCGGGCAGAGCCCGGAGGAAACCCACGACCATCCGCAGGTTGGTGGCAGACCTTCTCACGTACGGCCGGAGGAAGCCAGCATCAAACTGACCATTCATACATTTAACTGTACAGCAATTTGACTTCTCATGTCATCACGATACGGCTGAAAATATGACCAGGGCGGCCTTGAACTCCAACCTTGCATTTACTTTTTTCTACAAGAATTTGAATGGAATAAAATAAAAAGTAGAATAAAAACATATGATTTGCTAACAAAAAAAATGCAAATCAAACGAAAACTATTTATTTTTAAAGTCAGAAAAGTGAAGCCAGAATTTGAGGACAGAAATTCAAGAAGTGTTGCTTGCAAGCAAACATTGCTGTTCATTTGAACTGGGTTTTCAGACATAAGTGATTATGTGAATTATTGTGTCATAAAAGTATGTGTCTGAAACTATAAGCGACAAACTGATTCCATCTAATCTGCAAGATGACAGACTTTTAGCACTAGAGGTAAATGTCGTGAAGTAAAATGTCCTCATTTCGAGAATCACACCGGGAATTTCACTACTGGTCTCGATTTCATTCATGGCACTTTGCACTGTCGTGTCTGGTGGGTCGCAATTAACATCGGTTCCCTCTACAGGCTTGGCAGACACCAAATGATTAAATTCCATTCCTTTGGCATTGGCCCCAGACAAACAGATATACATGAACAAAGGACATCGGTTTGTAAAATGTCATTGCCATTACCTTACCGTGGCTGAAAGTTATGTTGAGCATTTGCCCGTCGGTCCCTCGTATCCGATATGTCCCATTACGGAGTGGCTGTGATGTCACAGACTCGTTCACGGGTCCTGCCGATCGACGCCGCCGCCGACCAGTCACCGTACACATCTGCAGAAAGGCGGTAGGCATGACTGGATTATATTTTACGTGTGTTGTTAAACCACCCGACGTAATGCCCCCAAACGAGCCAGAGGTCCCATTGGATGATGAGAGAACAAGAATTCAGTCGACTCAAATTTTGAATTAGACGTTATGTACAGAACTATATATCTCTCCTTTTTATATTTTGGTATAGACAGAACGCTACTGTCCGAAAGATATGGATATTGGGTGGATAACTTGGCCGTGGCTAAACATTACCGAAAGAAAGTAAGAACCTACATGCCGTTCATTTAAAACTACGTTCAATAAAGCTATGTCCTGTAACGTAGTTATTCACTACAGCTTCGATATTTTGCTAATATTTCTGCTCAACATGAGGTACCCCTCCCCCTCTCTCCTACTGATACCCGCGATGTTATCATATGGCCTCGTTTTGTATTGGACTGGAGCCGCTCTATGTCTGCAGCTTTTGTTCTATGGTTAAAAGAAGAGGTACATTTCTGTATCTAGATTAGACCTTAGTCACCCTGAAGCAACGTATCGAAGCCACAGAGCAGGCAGGCCTTCGTCATTTCCCTGGAAAATGCAGCGGATTACAGAATTGCACTTGTGAGATGCTGCCGAGGGGGGTAGCGCGCTAGTGCAGCGTAATGACCCAGGAGCCAATGCGGACGGTGTGAATTCAAGTCCAGCTTAGGCTAACTTCCTCTCTGGTCGTACATAGGAAAGTCTGCCAGCAACTTGCGGATGGTCGTGGGTTTCCCCGAGCTCTGCCCGGTTTCCTCCCACCGTCGTATAAGTGAAATATTCTTGAATGCGGCGTAAAACACCAATCAAATAAATAAATAAATAAATGGTGAAATGTTGGATGGGACTGTGCATACTTACGTCATTACAAGCCGCCTTGTCGGCTTCACACACAGACTTCTTCCCTTTAAAATACATGGTATTTCCATTTTCCCATTTGAACATTTGAAAACTCTGAGTCTCGTACATACGAGAATTCACGGGATCTCTAACAAAACCGGAAGTGAGTATGGTTCCTATCCGGATGTGAACTGTTGGACACCTGTTAGAAATTCAACAGAGCTCTTTCTAAGTATACCATTCATCACATTGTTCGTCAGGATACCTCTTCATATGCATTCTTAACAGGACAGGAAAGTGCATTATAAAAGCACCAAGTTAAGCATTTAGTGATTTTTTAGATTAATTGTTTAAATTTTTTGCCTATATCACAGCAGTTAGAATGGAGGGGATGGGGTGGGGGATTAAGTTCCCGGGATAAACCACTGAACTTTGGCAAGTTTTTGACGAATTTCCCTCATGTGACGTATAGACATGAATGCCATATTGGTCTTCAGCGAACGTATAGAAATGAATGCCATATAGGTCTTCAGCGAACGTATGCAAAAGGCAGCACGAGCGTCGTCGAACGTTCGTTGTCACCAAGCCTCATACGAAGTGAGCCCGTTGTGTCCTAGCGACTGAAAGGGAAGCACTTTTAACCACTAGACCACTACCTACTCTTACTGATAGGAAAGGAATGATGGCAAATGGTCACACGTAACAGGTGAAATCAGGCCTCTTGCCGATTTATCTCAGGGCTTTGTGCTAACCGTTGAAATAAATGCATAGAATGTAGCAACGCATACACCCCCTGGCTCCAGGGTTTAAACAGAATTAATTAGGTTTAAGAAAAATGTAGTGACGTTTATAAATGCCATATGTCAGACGTCACTGGTCTAGAATTACTGAGAATGTTGTGTTCTCATCGCATATTGTAAATGCTTTTTATTTCGCTGACATTAACTTTCGCGGATTTACTTCGAAAACAAATTCGCTGGATTTAAATCTAGGGATATCTAGTGGAATACTATTTATGAAGACATTAAAGAAATAATGATGAACACAAATCTCAGGGGCTTCAACACAGCTCAACAAAAAATTTGATCTGGTTACAACATGCACACTTGAAGGCTGACATCCCTGTGGTGCACACGTGGGCGAAGCCATTCCACTAAATACAGCTGAAGGCCCTGTTTATATTATGGGATTATCAGTACATCATGATGGTGTCACGTACTTACGGATCAAGACGTTGAATTAAAGTCACAGTGTGGGTCAAATTGGTTGACATATAGAGCATATTTGTTTGAGACAAATAAATGGATGGTTATTTACACGAGGACCCGAAGAGACAAGAAAAGCAGAAACAGTAATGGGCATGAAATAGCTGTACAACCTTTCACCTGATATAAATACCTTACCCGTCTGGGTCGAGGAGCTGTATGTTGTTTGCGTTACAGTCGGCATTGTCACAGGCGCGCAGGTCGTAAATGCTTATTCCCAAACCTGTGCAACATTATCATAACTGGTGAAACCGTCAATGCATGCTGTCGCTTAAAACTATGCTCCTGGCAGTATATGAGCTTTTAAAGGAAAAACCAACTCGTGTATGCACCATTTAAAAAAGAGCATGTTGTTTGCCTTTTGTCGAAAACAGGGTCTTTTCATGACCAGAAATAAAGTCTCAATCAGTTTTTGAAACAATATATCATGAGTTTTCAATGTACGTTAAATTACTTCAAAAGCTGGCTGTTAGATGGTGAGACTGATATGAGTCTGTAGTTCTACAGAAGATTTCTTTACCGGATTTATAAACAGAGAAGGACAAATGCATAAAAAGTGAAAGAGGCAGTGGCCTTGAAGTGTGTATAGAAATTCTACAATCATTTCTGAGCAATATAACCGATCAGAGAGCAACTGCTATGCGTCATGTTGTTCTTATTTACTTCTAGATGTATGCATTTCCTAAAATACTGCAAAACTTAAACACTTTTTTCAACTGTTTTTTATCAATAGATTAATCCATTTAAATTCATTAAATGTTGTGCATTAGAATTTGTCATTGATATCAAACCAGTCAGGTTTATGGGTGGAGGAAACTGGTGAGCTTGGGATGAAAGGCCCTACATGACAAACCTTGTGGAGGTGGGGAGATCTGGGATCAAACCCGGGTCGGACCATACCAAACACTTTAAAAATGGTACTTGTTGCTGCCTCGCTTGGCGCTCAGCACTGAGAGGTTAGAGCACGGAAACAACACTGGTCAGCCTTCTGTCGATATAATGTGACTGGGAGGGATGTCTTCGGAGTGATGTTCCCATGCACGTCGGCAACACGCTGGCGACATGAACTCGCCCACCACAAGAAGACACAGTGGTGTCGCCATATGACTGGAACACTCGTTAAGCACAAAATCAAACCAAAGAACACATCAACAAATGTAAGCCCGTCCCTCCCCCCCCCCAAAAAAAACACAAATTAGGCTGAAATTCCTGCTCTGGTATACCTCTGGAAAGCTTCAACAAGATATGACAAGGTGGTTATGCACGATGGTAACTTACCTTTTGTGTTGTAGCGAAGATAAATGTATTGCCAATTAGGGAAAGATGTCACCACATTGTTTGTACTGTTCTCCACAACGATCAGTTCTGCTGAATTCACAGTTGGCTCCACTGACACAACTGTCTTGCTCTAGTCAAAAATTGCAATGGAGAAAATTGTTCAACTTCTTAATTACATTTTAAGACCAATGGAAATTGAGTGATTTATGTATTTGATGGATGTACTCAAGAATATTTCACTTATACGACGTCGGCCAGCATTACGGTGGGAAGAAACCGGGCAGAGACCAGGGCAAACCCACGACCATCTGCAGGTTGCTGACTGACCTTACCACGTACGACTGGAGGAAACCATTATCAGATGGGTTTGAGCTCACGTTGGTGAGGGCTCCTGGGACATTACGGTGCACTAGCGCGCTAACCCCCATGGAAACAATGTACTGGAAACTGAGCCCGGATTGCTTTGCTTGTATGTTTCAAATTTGGTGAGAATCTATAATGTTGATCGGGAGCTGGCTATGGCCAAGTTATTAAGGCGATTGACCTGCTGCTGGTGCTTGTTCAACCTCGTCCTTGGAGTAGGGCTTTGTAGATTTCCCTACTCTTACTGTTCGCGAGATCTTGGTTACTATATTAAAGCGGTCGACGGCGATCGTGGGGCCGTGTGCTTTGACGTTGGTTAAATGCTCCCTTCCCTTCCGCCATTACATTATGCTAATCTGTATATAATCCGCGGGAAAGTTCGTCAGAAAGATACCAAAAGCCGTTGGTTTACCCCGGTCATTACGGTTTTCTCCACCTACAAATCAGATCTTCATCTTCAGTATGGCGTTAAACAACAGTCAAAAAAGATAGATATCGTATTTTTCACACATACTATGCATTTCGGGTAAACGGCAATTTCTAGCAACTTAAAGTGATAGATAAAAATATGTGTCAAAAGATATTTCCTCAATTAAACTGCACTGTATATATATTTCTTGCAGGTTTTTAGTTCTTACTGCCTTAGAAATTTTCAGCACGAGCTTTGTTTTGAGACCTAACAAACGGCGCGTTAATTTACGCTTCGCAGAAAGCTGACTTACCACAGTGTATGCCGACCATGCTTGTCCCACCCACCACAACTGCAGACCCACCCACACTTCTGTGACGCGCATGACGTCAGATGATTGACATTATCTGAAAAGTAGTGCATACGAGTAAAATTTTTCCATAAACGACACTCTTTCCAACTGCCCAAATTAGTTATTTTTCGTATTAATGCCGTACAAATTAAGAAATCGCATTTTATATGATGGAATATAGTGAGTAGTCTTATTCCAGGGCGAATAATACCAAAGCACACCTGAAAGCAGTTTACACAACTTCACTGTTCTTAATTTAATAAAACTGGTACAAACTATGCCATTATCATAAGTTCCATCAGGGCTCTTGACGTCCTAGGTTTCTTGTGAGTACTGCTATAGACATCCATAGCCCTTGGTTAATCCAGACACATACTCGAATCCACCCCGGGTAACTGTGAATAAAACTTTATTAACGTCAGTTTTGTTTAAATCAGTCAGGCGCCTAATGAACTGCCCTGTTTTGTTGATGGACGGAATCGGAGTGTCCGGGATAAAACAGCTGGGGTTGGCAAGGTGCAAAGGAGCTTTTCCACGTATGGTGCACAAATATGTACATCATGCTGGTGGTAGACAATGGTGAAATGTCAAATTTAATTTCTCTCACCTGCCTTCTCTACGAGTGAAAATGCCGTGTGGAGGTTGGCGTGGTGAAATAGGTACGAGAAGGTTTGCTAGAGGGGATAACTCTTCTTAATATTATTCATGGACTATCAGGTGTTCAGTGTCAAATAACAGGAAATAGGTTGTGGCGGAAAGCAGACATTCCAGTGTGTAGCACTACATAGTAGGTTGCAAGCAAACACCATATTTATTCAGACACAGTTCAGTAGTCAAAGCGGCCTCAAATAGTTGCGACTGGCTCGCAGTCAAGCTCGATTTAACATACTTCACAGTAACATGCCCTTCATTGTTAGACAGTCTTACAAACTCGTTCTCGGCAATCCAAAGGAACTGTTCCAAGCAACCAGCGAGCTGAATAGTACGTTGTCGGTATACTTGCAGAAAACTACGTTACCAACCTGGTTACGCGTGAGAATTGTTTCCCAAAGGATTTCATTTTGAGGCTGACATTCAGGGTGGAAAAAAGAGATTTCGAAATATTCATACACACCACGTCGAGATTCGACTCGGTGAAGTTTCTGTGGGTAAAATGTGTTATACTTGTTAAAAATCACCTCGGTTCGAACTAAGGTAATGATAGCTTTGTAATGCCACCAGCTTGGTGGCGGGAGTGGCTGGGGGGAGCTGGCGTCAGGCTGTACAAGCAGTCAGGTTCCATCTTACATACATGCCAAAGACTGACTTAATTGATGTTCATGATATGTGTGTGAGTCAGGATCTCACATACACTTCAAAGACTGACTTAATCAACGTTCATGACACCAATCAAATAAATAAATAGATTATCGTGAACCGATATCTAAAGATATCTTCTGTGTTGTCAAACTTCTGTTTCAAAATACCGCTGAAATTTAAGATATATCAGAGTGTGCATGGACGGAAACATTTTCTCAGAAAGTATTTGAGAATCTCACCCGAGAAAATAAGAAATATCGTGCTGTTATAGAGTGCCGCGTGAAATGTGTGAGGGGTTAAACTCTAAAATAAGATACATGTAATCAACGCCTCCCACAGTTTGTCCGTGGGCGGTATTGTTTGATGACATGCCAAGCCTGACAACAAAGCTTTCTTTCGTTTGCCATTTGGAGGTTCGATGACCGCCCAGAACTCGGATTGTAGGCTATCTATATTTCGTACTTACGACCACTTCACTCAAAGTTATGAAACTTCAAGTTTTATTTTTAAATGTTGTGTAATTCTATATGCTTGGAGATAAACGTGGAAACGTGCAAGCCTACAGATTTGAACATCAGAACGCATGAAGCATCCCTACCTGCTGAAAATGTCCTCCCTTCGTTCCTCAGATTTACCTCTCAAATGTCAGACGTACTCTGTCACGAAGACAAACTCCATGTGTTGTAAGACGCAGTGACATGGTACATCCTACCGGTCAGGGTACACACCCTGTATGTATGCAGCCGACTGTAACGCCTGTGGTTGTGTTCGGTTGGATGCGTTTTGCACTAAAATTATCTACCACCCTGGGGATATACCCATCCAGGTACCCGTTCCCACCCCGAGCCTCGGACTGGGAAAGGACTGGACAACGAAACTTAACGATTATAACAAGAACGACAAAACTTGTTGATAATGCTTACAGTAGCGTTTACTCTCTGCAACAAATATCTGAGTTAAATTTTGTTGCGTGATATAATAGTAAATTGTTTAAAAGCAATCGCATTCATAGTACAACAACAACAAAAGTTGGAGAGCCACTTTTATTTACACTGGTATCAATATGGAATGTATGTATGTATGCTGCCGACACTGAAGTATCAAGCCGAAGACACCAGACCTGACACTCCATCCAGTCACATTATACTGACACAGTGCAGACCTGTTCTGTTTCCTTGCTCTAACCCCTAACTGACCAGGGATTGATCCCCGGAACTCCCGACGTCGAGACGGACTATCTAACCACCAGACCACGGAACAACATGATGTTTCACAGTGATGATCATGATATTTTTAATTCATTCATTCTTTTCTTTCATTTTTTTAACTTACACGATGTTGGTCAGTTTTATGGGTGGAAAAAACCAACGACCATTGGCAAGTGACTGACAATCTTTCCCATGTGAAACTCTTATGTGTACGTGTAACATATTCAGTAAGACAATCGTCAATAAGACAAGCGTCTGTACGACTCTGCCACCAAAACCTTTGCGACGGCTGTGAGTTCAAGTCCAGTTCATGCTGGCTTCCTTCCCGGCTGTACGTGGTAAGGTCCGTCAGCAACCTCTGTGCCTGGTTTCCTCCAACCATAAAACTGGTCGGCATCGTATAAGTGAAATATTTTAACCAAATCACCAATCAAATCAAACTAATAGCTGTCGCTATTCATTATATGTACAGGGGTATCTGCGAAGTGTGTTGTAGGCTCCAACGACGTGTCATATGCAGCACTTTAAAAAATGTTTCATGGCTTTAACTTATGTACCCCTTGTGAACCACCAACTTTTGACAAATTTCTCACGAACTTTCCAAAGGGTGACGTATATGCATACATAAGTATTCACAACATATTGATTAGAGACCAATGCATCGTCTTCTACGAGCGTTAAACTGTGCAAGAGGCGATACAATTGTCACTAACAGTGCAGTGTAGCCAGAATATTTCAAATCGATCTTGTGGCATTTCATACGGTGTTCAGAATTTAAAAGATATAAGAATTGGCCAAATCTGCGCTAGCTGGAATATGCTTTAAAACTTTAAAGGATGTAAAAATATCTTCGCTAAACTCTTTCAAAATGTCTTGAACAAAATACAATGCATTCAAGTAAATGCATCTCGGTTCTAAGGTCCCAAACATTCACTCACTCAATGGTAATTGTGGAATAGGGGCTGAGGGGTTAATTTGTAATGGCGTTTTTTGTATTTTAGTGCGAGTTACTATACTTGGAATAATAGTACATTCCTATACACTTGAAAAAGAAATAAATAAATAAAAGCTTAGAATAATACTCCATTATTGGATAAGCAAATGCAAACATGCATACATATACAATTGTAAGATGGGACTTCAGTGTCTTTTCTAAACCAAGTATTTAATGTGTAAGTGAACATAAAATAACGTACTTCATTCATATTAACTTTAATTTTCACTGGGGTGCCTAGTAAAGCATTTTATTTTGTGTCACTTTTTCCTTTAAAATTTTTGCAATGTGACAGAAAGATTCCTCACAACCACTTTAAACCAGGAATCACTGTAGCACATACATACTCTAATTCTTTTTTGTTTTCTTTCATTATCAAATTACTAATTACTAATTTTCAGAAATGGCTTTAAGTAAAACAGGAAACGTTACATAGAAAATCATGTAGATATTTATTGTATCTTAAAAGAAATACTCTGTTTGAAAACAATTCTTAAGTTTTTGACGTCTGGTGGCGGGGAGTTTATTGGGGGAGGAGATCGAAGTGTCTGACGTCAACCACCCGCAGAGGCCGCAGTCAGTCGAAACTACTATTAAAACATAATTACTCTTTCGCAAAATTCCTTATATAGTTTTCAACCATTAAGACGGGCCACATGATAAAGCAGACGATAACCATTCTCTTTGCTGTCACGTGAGGCCTAGCGAACAATGGGTGACAAATGAGCAAATACCTTAAAACTGAAAATGTAACAACGCTATAGGCGCTGACGACTACTTTCCGTTTACAAGCTACACAAACACAGACGAAAGAAAAAATTCTTAAACTGGACGTCGGAAATACTTATGCCACGAGTATGTGTTATCCAATCTGTCCGTTATGCGATCTGTTCGTTATGTGAAGAGCGACATAAGAGGTCTTTATGTCGAGGAATACACGATCCATCTGTGGAGTCTGACGCAAGAGATCATTTCTGTCACAAGACACACGATCGGTCTGTGAAGCACGATACATGAAATCTTTCTGTTACAGAATACAAGATAGGCCTGTGAAGCTTGGTACAAGAGATCATTTCTGTCACAGGACACACGATTGTTCTGTGAAGCCCGACACAAGAAACCTTCTGTCACAGGATACACCACCAGCCCGTGGAGCTTTCTCTCACAAAATACACGACCAGACTCTGAAGCACGACATAGGAGATCACAACATCGTAAAGATGGAGAGTCCAGAACGTGAGGCACCAATCCGGGATTCCAATCTTGAACAAACCTCAGGTCAAAGCCTTTCTTTTTCTGGTACCACTTTAAACGTGGTGAGCACATGAGCAATACTAAGGTAGTAGATTAAGGTCAGTGTATCTTGAAAATAATACATTACTGTGTAGTCTGCCATGCTGTAGGGCCTATCACTTGCGAAATATCATCCCATATTTGCTTCCATTTTGGAATGTGCACACATGTTAACACAAGTATTAAGCTTTCACAATGATCACGACATTGCACTTTCTCTCTCTCTCTCCTAAAGTGTTTTGGTCACATATCAGTGAGTGAGTGAATCATGGATCAACCTGGCATCTGATTAGCACAATGTTATCTCCAGTAATCACCTCGTGTGGATAATCATATGGTGTGGATACTGGTTATACCATCTGGAATGTACAGAAAGCATTCTGCATCTATCGATCTGATCAAACATGAATTAATAAAGATAATGCCATGCTGTTACAGGACCGCTGGGGTAAAGCTTTTAGTACGGTAAACAAATTCCAACTGTGCATGTATACCGCTAATGTTAGTCGTTAACGAGCGCATACCAAGCAAACTCATCAGTAGAATCAGTGACAATGCATTAGATACACGTACATATACCTTACTCCGTCGAGTAAAATAATTATTATATTCTGGCCCGTGCACAAGAAGCATATTTTTTCTGTTTCATTGAGCAGCGGCTAAAAACATTTCAAGTGTGTGCATCCACCAGAATTTCGCTTTATACCAGCAAAGCATGCCTGGTGGCAAAGCCGCCTAAATAAGGAATGAAACGGAGTGAAATCGAGAAAAAAAAAAAATTTAATGGCCAAAAGAGAGAAGAACAACGCTAAATCCTCCAATAGCTTTCTCGTGGGAAGGTCCGCCAATAACCCGCGGCTTAAACCGGGCTCATTGCGGTTTCCTCCCACCATAATGCTGGCCGCCATCATATGTGTGAAATATGCTTGAGTGCGGTGTAAAACACCAATCAAATAAATAAATTAGTAAATAAATACGAAAACTTTCTGAAACAAACTCAAGGGGTGATTTATCATAACGTTTGTTTCAGTGAGATAGGCCTCTCCTTATAGACACAAAAAACAATCCTCACTTTTCACAGGTTACTTTCGGCAGAGTGCAATCTCTGAGCATTGGTGACGTGATAAAAAGAGATACAAAGTGGGAGTGAAGATACTGTTGGCCATCGTTAAGGAGGACAGAAGAACAATAACTGGATAAGTGATATTGGAAATTTCTATCCGAAATAAGTATGTTGTAAGCATCATTATATTGTAAGGCAAGTAGCCAGCGAGAAAGACAATAATTAATGCCATGACAGCACGTACGGACACAGTTCTCCGTGGGTCTGGTTTTGGATGATCTTGTGTCTATGAAACCTCACCAATTTTATTTCGTGAAATCCCGTGATTACCAGAAGTGGTATGACGAAATCTGGGAGAATGAGAATACCGAGAACGAGCTCGTAATCGGGAATAAAAAGACAAAGTGCATAAAAACAGTCTGAAGTTTCAAATTTAACATACACCACGCTCCAGAAGGTAAACGCATTTTCCCCCATAAACACTGGCCACATCAGCAGGCAAAAAGCTAGTGTTCGGCTTGACGTCACGTGACTTCTGGCAAATAGCGGGTGTACTAGAATTAAGTAACGCAGAAGAGAAAAACACGGTGAAAATTTGTCTTGTAAAGAATATCCGACCCGTCTTGTAGAAAATACACAATCTGTGAAGCACAGTGAAAATTTTGTTGAAAGGAATATGCAAGAAGTCTCTGACGCACAGTGGAAAACTGTCCTGTAGAGAATATACGGTCAGTCTGCGGAGCACAGTAGAAAACTTTCTTGAAGAGAATACGCAAGAACTCTCCGAAGTACACTCGAAAACTGTCCAGTGGAGAATACACGATCAGTCAGCGGAGCACAATGGAAAACTATCCTGTGGAGAACACACTCTGAAAAACTGTCCTGTGGAGAACTCACCACCATCCTTCGAAGCACAGTGGAAAACTGTCCTGTGGAGAATACACGATCAGTCCGCGAAGCATAGCGTATAACTTCCTGTCACAAAATGGAATGGGAAAGTTTTGTTGGCGAGTACATGCCCAGCAACGACGAAGCACAATGTCCAACTCTCTTTTGTCGGAGAGAACAGAAACAATTTGCGAAGCACACTGTAAAATGTTTTGTTAGCGAATACAAGAACAGTCGGTGAAGCACACTGTAAAACTTTCTGTTCAGGCGACAAAGCTCAATGTCAAACTTTCTGTAAGCGAGTACAAGAAAAATCGGCGAGGCATAGAGGAAAACTGTCTCTTAGCGAGTACACAATCAGTCGGAGAGGCTCAAGGTAAATTTGAATCAAATGACCAGAAAAATTCTGTTGGAAGAAAACACGATCAGTCTTCAAAGCGCAATGGAAAACATTTTGTTGGGGGATACAAGAAAAGTTTTGCGAAAAAAAAAATTTTCTTTGGAGGATATGCAATCAGTCTGCAAATCAGACTGGAAAATTCTCTGACGGGGCAAACGCAACCAGTCCGTGAATCACAAAGGACAGCTTTCTGCTGAAAAATACGTACACGATCCGATGCACGTAAGCTCTGTGAAACACCCTAAACATTCGGCCAGATAATTTTTGTTAAACAGGGATCAGGAAAGTGCTCTGTCACAGTATCAACTATTCGTCTGTAAAGCATGGAGTAGAAACGAACTACCACGATAATAAATCAGTCATTTACAGGATATGCCATCAATTTCTACAACTGCTCCCACGGACGGTACAGGTTTAATTAAGATTGTCTCTAGCAGAAATTCATTGCTGACTATCTCTTTCATCACCTATGTGATAAGGGCCAGTGTTCGCTGAATCAAGTATAGAATCTGTAACACGGGTTAGTGATAATTGCTGTAAAGCTTAATGCATCGTAACTGAAATTTTGTCAACGGTATATTAAAGTCAGCAGAGGCTTTTACGTGTAGTAGCTTTTTAGTTCGACACCACGAGTTTTTGTTTGCGAAATCACTTTTGCTGCATTATGGCGGACGTTCAGTCAGTCGGAAATTCTGTTATTAGTCAGGATCGGGTTTATCATTTTAAAATAAACATTGGTGGAATGAAACCAATGCGTCGGAATGCATTAGCATTAATGTCGTCTGTAATCGGAAGCACTAGGTGAGTCTGTGACTATTAAAACATCGGACTGATGATTAGTCAATGATTGGAGATATTCATTTACATGTGTTGTCCGTAAGATAAGACCTCCGGTTAAAAGCCATCTGTAGCTCATTAATGAGCGACGAATGCAGATATACCAGTTAGGTATTCAAAACACTAGCACTTTTACAAAACCTTCAAGTACCTTCAATTCTGTTTTTCAAAATAACCTGATTACAGGCTAAATAAGCTACATTTATAGGACTGGTCTTTAGGCTAAATAGAACAGCACGCGTCTCGATTGGAGAAGTGTTCTTAGCTTGTTGATGTCTCCTGCTACAAAGGATACTCCATTTGTCCTTTATGAATTGTGCACAATGTCCTGTCTCTGAGAGTGATGGTGTATCCTGTAACGATACTTTTCCCGTGCACCGTTCCTGAGACCAATGGAGAATCCTGTCACGAGAATTTCCTGTGTATGATTTGCTGAGACTGATGGTGTAAGCTACAACGAGAATTTTCTTAGATATTGTTGCTGAGACTGCTGGTTTTTGCTGCAACGAGAATTTTCCTAGATATTTCTGCAGAGACTGAATGGTACATCCTGCAACGAGAGTTTTCCTGGATATTCTTGCTGGGACTGATGGTGTATCCTACAACAATTGTTTTCCTGTGTTCTTTTATTGAGACTGGTGGTATATCCTCTAACGGAGAAGACTTATGGCAGATGCCCTGAACCTCACACTGGACGTCCTAAAGCAGTGTATCCTAGGTCACACACTAAATGTTGTGCCCTTAAACTAACAATGAAGGTAGCGGAAAAATTCCATATATACAGCATTTAAGACTTAAGACCCTTTGTGGAAACAACCTTTCCATTTCCCGTCTTAATCGAAATAATCGTCTATCATATCCGGGGAAGTTTTCTTGGTTGTGCCCTTTCTCTGAACAAGTTGTTATTGTAAACAATTTGAACTTGTCCAAAATTTCCGGACACTACCATTTTTCTAGGTTGGTTGTTGATGTAGCCCATTGCAGAAAAATTTGCCCGTGTCACAGGTTTCCTATATTTTACAAATTGATGTTGTGTCATGTAATTTAAAGCTTTCTTGTTCTTTGCTTTGCATAAGGTGTAAGTTAAATTGTATTTGTATGTTTCACGATTAGCTCATTAGCACGCCAGTAAACCAGTTACAATACAATCTTACCACCAGGATATCTATCCAACAACTTTACAATGAATCAGTGTGTTTCGGAGAACTTCATGTTGTTTCACCGAGCGGACACAGCACGGCCGTGGGCAGGTCCTGCTTCCTACGCCATCACTGCATATGCCGGAGCAGCACTAAACATCATGTTAATACTCAGCGTGTTAAAGGCGAAAAGGATGAGGTTGTCTCCGACCTACATAGTGCTCGTGAATCTCGCGGTAGCAGATGTATTCACTCTCGTAGTCGTTCCCTCTGCACTCGTGTACGGTCATTTTATAGACGGTCAGTTGACCGACGTTTCTTGCCACTTCACCGTGTTCGTATTCCGCATTACCATGTCTGTTAGCGGTTACAGCGTCGTTACCCTCTCAGTTCTGCGATACCTACTGGTGGTAGGTAGGTATTCTTTGCCAAACGCCACGTAACCTCAACAAGAATGAAACTTATCTGTGTCTTGATGTGGCCTCTTTTCATAGCCGAACATTCCTTTTCGTTCACTGCAGTTATATTCGGTAAGTTCGAGACTCCCACTTGTTTCTTTGGAACATGCGTTTTTATTAAGGGGTACGATCTCATTCTCGGTATCCTTCTCCTCCCGGATTTTGTCGTGCCATTTTTGCTTATCTCGGGATTTCACGTTGCAAAACTGGCAAGGTTTCGAAGTCATGTGATACAAAGCGAGTCTCACGAAACACATAGAACTGTATCCGCACGGGCTATCATGGCAATAATTGTTGCCTTCCTTATTTCTTATCTCCCATACAACATCATGTTGATAATAAATTATCTACTCCGGACAGAGTTGACTGAAACCAATTACCCTATTTTAATAGTTCTACCATCATTGAGTTTGGTCAGTAGTATATTTAATCCCATAATCTATTTCTTCTTGTCAAAAAGTAAAATTTTGTCTTGCATAATGTGGCGAAAATAATTATGTCAGCATATACTGTGAGGGCAACCACTGTTTCGGAATTTTTAAAAAACTTTTCGTTCCCATAGTCTTGTGTGCTGTTTGGTTTAAACATATTTATATACTTTAATCACTTTCAGGAATCTGATTAAAATTGGACCAGTGTCAACCAGTAGCCACCGTTGCTACAAAATCTTAGGTTATCTATATAGTGCCAAATAGGAAACACATTCCCACCAACAGCAATACCATGAATATTGCAGGTCTGCACTTTAATTGGTTGTTTTGTGTTGTTTTTGTTGTTTTTTGTTGTTGTTTTTTTTGGTTATTTTTGTTTGTTGTGTATGGCTTCTTTTTCTTGGGGTTGGGGGGGGATGTTGTTCCATTCTTTTCTAACAAATCCTGGAAAGTGGTGAGGGTGGGGATAAAGCAACGACTTGTTCTGTTTCGATACCCATTGCCTCCTTGGATTGTTTCTAACGCCTAAATGAAGCTACGGGGGGATAGTTATGTGCACGTGTATGCTACCGTAATGAATATTAATCCTTAGTTAAGAGAACATTCCTTCATTCCATGAACTTTAATAGAATAAATTTACAAACATAAATACAAAAAAGCGCATTCGTCAGGGTTTTCTCATCTGTAAGGGCCCGTAAAACGTGGACAGTCTATGGTTTCTATTTTCTGTATACACCTATCTATTTCCATTCTACTGGGAAAAGCCTTTTCCATTCGTATGAGAGACACACATTATACTTCATCGACAGACAGGTCGTTAATCAAAATCTATATAGATTATATAACCTATATAGCGTTTTCCAATAAAGGCTTTAGAGTAATTAATAACTCAGTCGTCTTGTTCACTGTAAAATATCAAACAGCTTGTATGGAAGTATCCTATGGGAACCATTAACAATAACCTATAAATCTATCCAATCATCATATATTACGTCATGTCGTTTTTACCATGCAAAAAATAAGTAAATAATATTATTACATTAAACTTGTTAGACAGTGTCCGTGTGTCTCACTTTACCTACCAATCGTGCAGTAGACAGTGTCCGTGTGTCTTCGCACCTAGTCACATTATAGTGACACTGGGTCGACCAGTACTGCTCTAACTTCTCAGTACTAGGCGCCAAGCGAGGCAGTAACACGTATCATTTTAGAACTCTTTGGTACTACCCGACCCGGGATTGATCCCTGACCTTCGAACCGACCCGAGACGGACGCTCTAACCACTACGCCACCGAGACTGTCCCAGTCGTGAAGCAGAAGGTTTTTTCTGTGGCCCACTTTACAAACCAGTCTGTAATAGACCTTTTCCTCGTTCCTAACCAGTCATGAGGTAGACAGTTGTCATGTGTTCTTCTCTACTCACTTATCGTGAAATATGATAGTTTTCCTGTGTGACACTGAACAAACAAGCATGTACTAGGCAGTGTTATGTCTATCACTTTACAAATCAATCATACATGAGAGGTTTCCTATGTGCCACTTTACAAACCAAGCACATACCGTGGTATAGAGTTTAAATTTATTCCTCTTAATTTACACGCCAATAGTGTAGAAGACATTTTACAAACTAATCGTGTACTTAGAAGTTTCCATGTGACCCACTTTACAAGTCCATAGTGCACTAGTTTTCTTGTAATTCAGTTTACAAACCAATCGCGTATTTCTTTCTGTGTGTACCACTATTGTGTTTCCAAGTGTGCTGCTTAGCAGATTGATTCTGTAATGCTTTCATACGCGTTGCTTGACACACTGATACATATGTTTCTTTCTGTAATGCTTCACTGATTGATATCATGATATTTCCATCAGAGACCGATTGTAATATTTCCTTGTGTGCAACTGTACAGAGTGATATTGGGAACTACTCTTCAGAGTGATGCCGTGTGGATTCCAGTTGTAGTGCTTCCTAACCACGAACGGTTTCCTGTGTACTGTTCAGTGGTTTTCTCTGCGCTGTTTCACAGATTGATGCTGTGATGTTTTTCAGTGTGCTCTTTTAGAGATTGATGCTGTAGGGTTTTTAGTGTGCTCTTTTACAGATTGATGCTGTAACATTTTCATGTTTGCTACTTCGATGACTGATGCTAACGGCTTCCTTCCTGTTGTTTGACAAAGTCGTCCTGTAACGTTTTTTTGAGTGTCGCTTCACAAAGTGATGCTGTAACATATTCTTGTGTTACACATAAACATCCCCGAGATTTGATTCCTTTGCATATTTTTTTCATACAATTGATCATTAAATATAATCACAACACAGCATTTTGCGTGCTAGAAATTCTAGAGTAGTAACATGTAATATATTGCAATCAACATCACACTGCATTTTCACTTTAGTCTACTAAAGCCTTAGTGTTATAGAGGTTGTGTAATTTGCTACATTTTAAAATTGTCAGAAGCAGGTGGGGGGGACTAACTGAGGTCAGTTGACAAGTGACTGGTTGCGTGCAACCATTTGTCAACTACCATACTGGGCACTCATTTAACTTGATTCATTTAGCGTGAATTGATTACGAGCCTATGTTTCCCATTTTTAAAGAACGCTTTTTGTACTGGAATGTGTAAGCTTTACTGTGACATTGCCACCATATGCTAGGGTTATGCTATAAAAGTGTGAATATAACTAACTAGTTCGATCGTCACTTACTGGTGGTCATGGATGTTTATTTATTTATTTATTTGATGTTTTACGCAGTATTCAAGGATACAAGAATATTTACTTTATACGAAGGCAGCCAGCATTACGGTGGGAGTATACGAAACAGAGCCCGGGCGAAACCATGAACATCCACATGTTGTTGGCAGACCTTACCCACATTCGGTGGGAGAGGCAGGGTCGTGGACATTACTGGTTTTATAGACAGTAACCGCTACTTACTGTATTGAACGCCGTAGTCAAGGATGTTCATCTGCGCAAGAACGATCAGATATATACGTTGGATCGGGTAGGGCATACGAGTACTGACGGCCAAATAAAGCTCCATCCCATGCTATCTGTACCTGGCTACACGTAGGAGATGCTGGTTTCTTCTCCGGTCGTACGTGGGAACATCTGCCAGCAACCTGCAGATGGCCGTAGGTTCCCCCCGGGCTCTTCCCGGTTTCCTCCCACTGTAATGCAGGCTGTCGTGGTATAAGTGAAATATTCTTGAGCATGTCGTAAAACAACAATCAAATAAATAAATAAATACTACACATAGGACGGACAGAAATGCATAATTATGTCGTGTTCACGAGATCTATGTTAAGTCGTGCGCACGACATCTTTCCTAAGTCATGCGCGTGAGAT
The DNA here is from genome assembly GCA_016165875.1 of Acanthopleura granulata. Lineage (NCBI taxonomy): Eukaryota > Metazoa > Mollusca > Polyplacophora > Chitonida > Chitonidae > Acanthopleura > Acanthopleura granulata. Next base: position 394,095 of record JABBOT010000004.1, read on the forward strand.
CTTTATTATAGTGCTCTCGAGATCAATGGCAAATTAAAACAATCAGGACACGGAACCAGCTGGACGCGGGATGAAATTGCCGGGTCATGATCGTAGGCCTGTAACATTTTCATTGGTCATTTGTCTTGACAGCGTGACTTATAGTAAAGGTCTCGTGCGCGCGACATAATTGTTATATCTTGAGCACGACTTACTTACAAAAAAAGAAATATAATGCGGGTTATTTTTTTATTTTCCTCTTTCAATTTTTGTTTTTACCATATCCCTTTGAGTAGGTCTCCATATTTTACTGACAACTGTGCATTTGACAGTACAGTTCAAATTCAATACTTTCTTATCTTTCAAACACAAACTTGGGCCTTCGTGACCGAGAGGTTTGAGGGCTAACGCTGCACAATGACTTAGATGTCGCGGTCGCTGTGAGCTCAAGCCCAATCCCTGCTTGCTTCCCTTCCAATCGCATACTTGGGAAGGTCTGCCAGCATCCTGCGATCCTTTCCCCCGGCCAAGGCTCTGTCCGTTCCCTCCCACCGTAATGTTCGCCAAGGTCGTATAAGTGAAGTTTTTTTGAGTACGGCTTAAAACACCAATAAGTAAGTAAGTAAGTAAGTAAATAAATAAATATATAAATATGTAAATAAATAAATAAATAAATAAATTCTAACAAGACATACACGCAATAATCATTTTACGCCAGAATTCACCAACGCCCACAACCCTTATAGCTCCTCCTACCATAATGATGACCGTGAAATATTCTTGAGTACGACGTAAAACACCAATTAAATAAATAAATAAAAAATTAATCCAGTTGGGAAGTTGTAGATAGCGGTCGATATATTACATTACCGGTATGTAAATGTTGAGGGCACAAATTAGCAATCCCTTGATCATATGTGAGGTTAAAGTTTTGATAGAGCTGGCACTCTCCAGATACCCATGGCAATAAAAGCTTAATTCATATAGGGATGCGGAAAAATCCGTTTTTGTCCCACTGTCCCCTACATAATAGGCTATCCATCTGGCAGGCCTACATTTATACCGGTACTTAGATTGATAACAGTACCGTAGGTGTACCGAATTATCCAGTGACATCAAAGCCAGGATGAATATGTGTAAGCCTAATATTCTCCCAGGTGCTTTTTTCACTATTTATATAGTGGTCCAACACGATCTGCGTCTGTGCGCGTATTTAATATATTGATAGGTATTGCTTGTATTATTACATACAGACGCATATCACCTCGGACTTCTTACATATAATAGGGACAAGTATGAATGATATACTGATATACATGATATACATATACTGAATAATTAAAACATTGTCATGAATATCAGTTAAATTAAACTAGAAAAGGTGAATACACAACATCACGTGCACACACACGACGACACATTCTGTTTGTGTTGCACCCCTGTAGTGTAGCGGTGAGCGTGTATAGGCTTGCTTTGAATCAACCGCTCAGGCGGTATTGCTTATACACTGAATGTAGTTCCTTCCCCGTCTTTGTCAGCGCCTGAGCAATTTCAACCAATGGTGTCGACGGAGTTGTGACATCTGCGGGACTCGCTGTAAACAACGATGGCGGAAGACGGTAAGCGGGCAGTTGCAAGAAATGTCATTCTTACATTTCCTAAATCTTTGTTTTAGCAATGACGATCGGCGTGTAAAGTTAAACCTGTAACATTAACGATCAACTGTGGCTTGGAAACAGTAGATGTAGCACAACTTGGCCCAAATAAAATAATGACAGAAGAGAGCGTTGAAAACATGACAGGACATGAAGTTCAGAATACACCTTGGAATGATGCATTACCATGTCTATACTACATTCGTATTTCAGGGCACGAAAACGAACAAATCCTAAAGATGTTATACCCTCACAGTTTAACAGCGTCAAGTAACAAAATACTATAAATCGGCACAATGAAGCCACCAAAATTGTGACCAGTGACAGATTGGTGACACTGAATGCTCAACAAAATACGGCAATAAAACAAGTTTGTACTACCCCCTATCCTTGGATTTAATAAAATTTTGGAAAGCTTTGGAAAGGTTTGATAATCAGCTAAGAGGTCAACTTTTTTGTCAGGCTTTTTGTTCTAACTTTATCTTTCATTTAAGATTTTTTTTTGATTCCGTTTTTGTACAGTTTTAATTTTTGATAGTCGCTCCAGCGTTACCAAGTCAAAGAAAACAAAGAATGGTGAAAAGATAAAGCTTGTAAAAGATTTTGAAGAGATCCCTTTAGGTGAAGAGAAGATACCAGTCTTTTGGTGTTGGTCGTTTTAAGAAGATTAAATATATAACCTTTGTGCCACAGGACTATCCTGTACATATGTGTTGAATTTTTTTCTCTATATCTGTGGTATGTAAAAATATCATCTCTGTTGTTAAGTTTATCAAGTTTTGTGATTTGTTATGTATTTAATGTGGGAAAAGATTTTGTTGGTGATTCATTTCCTGATGTGATGTGCCCAGCTTTAAAGCAAGATGATGGGTAAAGGCCTAACCCCACTGCGGGTGACAACTACAACTGCAGTCGCAACTGCAACATGGAAAAGTAGAATGCTGTATAGTCTGTAGTGCCATCCACACTGCCGTCGTCATATCGCGATGACATCAAGACATGTCGCCAGGCAAAGATAAAACTGGTTCTGTTTTTTGGCAATGGGGACAGTACACAATGTCATGTAGTGGCAGTTGTAGTTGCGTTTGTGATTCCCATCCGATGGGAGCATGGACCTTTACTGCAGCTTGTATTTTACCTGGACTTTACCAAGATTCCTTTGACTTTAAATCTGATAAGGGCTTTTACATGTGAATTACATGAAGTCTACTGCATAAAACAATAGAAAGTCTACATTTTGTATTATGTTTAAAATAAATCATATAAGTGTGAGGTCTATTTACATTCTCTTTCAAACTTTTAGCCCCACAAAGTGATGCCACAAGAAAGACCAAAGCAAGATTTGATCAGTTGCTGAAACAAGCTGTTGACCAGGGCAACAGGTAATTTCAATCCCTGACATTGCTTACACAGCTGTGGTTAGAGATTTTGCACAAACTTTATGTTTTGTGTAAATTTATATTGATGTATCATTATGTCTGCTTTTTAAATGAAGATGGAAATGAGAAAGAAAAAGTTTTATGATGTACAGCTGAAATAATGTTTGAGGAAGGAGAAAAAAAAAAAAAAAAAAAAAAAATAGAGAAGAGAATGAAAGGAGAATTGGCCACAATTAACTTATTTGATTAATGAATCAGCAGGGGGTAGATCCAACTCAGCAGCCTCATTGATCATGGGATTGTGGACTTCCATTAGTTTGCTCAGTCCACAAGGACCTCCAGGCATACTGATTTGTAATTTTTTCTTTAGATTGTCAGCCCCGATCTAAAGAGGTTGAAAGCTGGAATTTAAATAGCTTGTGTTTGTTTGTTTACTTCATGAAGGGTGGTGGCTGTATTAGGTTCACTAACTTTGGCCATATAAACAAGGCTGTTGTATTTTGTGAAATGTTGTTTGAGTACAGCATTGAACACCAAATAAAAATTAAGTAGACAAATGCTTGTAATTTAGAAGGTGGATTTTTCAACACCTGTTAACACATACAAGTCATGATAGAGATCTGAGATGCAACTTGTTGCATTCTGTAGATGAAGATGATTTCTCGTGTTTGTTGAACTTTAATTCATGTTGAAAAGGTGTTTTTTCCCTCTAGAAGCTTAACAATTTGGTTTTGTATACATGGTGTATGGTGTCCGGTTTTTTTTTGTTAAACAGTGATGTGAAGACTGGAAAGAAGAAGAAGAAAAAGAAACCAAGAAGTGATGATGATGTGGTAAGGTGGTGTTGTACATTGGCAGGGATTGTTAGGGAGAGAAAATCCTACATGTCTTAGAATCTACGAGATTTTGTCTCATCACGATAGCATTTGGCATAATTACTAATTTGAATGTTGAAAATAACAATCCTAACTCACTTTAAGATTATGCAATTTTTGCATTTACTCTCAATATTTCCAGCAGACAGTATTGTATTGATGAGATTATGGTGTAATATGTGATAATTTAGTGTTGTTGTGGGTTATCAGTATGTGTTGTTCAGCATAATGCTCTGTGTGTAAATTTGTGAAGGTTTACAAAGGTTTTTACTGGAATTTCTACTTATGTGTTGTCATGTCTTAAATCTTTCTGACATGCTTTAACTGATCTTTCGTGATTCATTCCATGCTTTTAGTTTCTAAAACCACTTGGTAATTTTACAACAGTTAATTTTGTTCACTGCAAATTTCCAGACAGTATGAGGTTGATTTGTTCACAGCTAGAGAAGCTGAAGAAAGGAGAGGGTTTAGTGAAAGATGAAGATGCCTCCATTCTTGCCAATACCTACGTACCTGGTGATAGTCCTAAAAATGAGAAGAACAACAAGAAGAGGGATAAAACCCTGGGTAGGTTTATTGGAGGATAATAGTAAGGGTCCGTTAGGCAGACCATAAAATTGTTTGAAGATGAAAGAGATTTCCATTACTGCCGATGCTGGGGACATCATTGATGATATCTTTTTTTACTTGTAACACAGCTTACCCTCCAAAACAAGGCCCCACTCTTAAAGTGTTTTCTTTTGTGGTTGGGGGGAGGGGGCAGTGGCTTTAGAATGTTAGTTACCTGTGTTGGTTATGTTTTTTATTTTGTGTTTACACAACATCTTTCTGTTTTTCTAGAAGGAACAGAAAATCTTGCATATGAAGATGAGACAACATTTTCCAACCCAAGTAGCAAACATCTACAAAAGAAAAAGGAGAAAAATGAGTCAGACAGGTGGGTGATTCTTCGATAGGCCTTATGGTATAATGTGCGACAGGTCGTGAGGTCTGGGATAAAACACTCTGATAAGTGGAAAGAAATATGCAGGGTATGAGATGTGGAAACGTTTAAAAGATAAGGGATAGGGATATAAAATACACCAGCTTAGATATTAAAAACAGCAGTGTTGACCATGTGATAGTTGGCAAAAGATCACTGGTAACTTGTGAAATCAAGCCTCTTTTCAGCTTACCTCAGTTAGGGTTTTATTCTGATTGTCTGTGTAATTTCTCAAGTAGTAGCAGTTTTATTCACACTGCTAACCCCTTGGCTTATGCATTCTGTGATGACATCTACAATTAGATGTCACTGCCAGCAGCTTGGGGATGGGCGTGAGTGTCCTCTGGGCTCTGCCCGGTTTCCTCCCACCATAATACTGGCTGCCGTCATATAAGTGAAATATTCTTGAGTACAGTGTAAAGAAAAACAATCAAATAAATAAATGAATATTAAATATCACCGAGACTGATTCTGGATCCTGCAAAAACTGTTCATCATTGACTACAGATACTGAAAAGATATTTGCTCATAGTAAGTTCTGAAGGAAGTTGGCAATATAAATAGTATTGAAAATAGTTGTTTTTATTTGTGGGGTTCAAGCTATTGAAGTGCACACAGCGATGTGTCATGAACTAAAGAAACAAAGTGCCCCAAGCATATAGCTCATAGCATTGTTAAGTAAGATTACTCCTTGTCAAACACACTGAACACATTAACATCAGAATTATTTTTATACATCTATGACGATTATCAGAGATCAGAAATATACAATTCTAACATTATTGAATGATGAAAAACTAGAGTAAAACATCTAAAAGGTATTTTATGCTGCTCTAATTTTACTGTTAAATTTTTCACAGAACCATGTCAATATCTGATATGGCACCCCGTGCTGTTACCCCTAGTTCCTCGAAAACTCAGAAAAAAGTGAAGAAAAAGAAGATGGAGTTAAATTCTGAGGTTGTTGATTCAGAGGAAAAAGAAGTTACTTCCCCTGGTGAGGAAAAGAGGGTAAAGAAAAAGAAAAAGCGAAGTCCAGGGGCACTGAATGCTGAAGAAACCGAGTCTGTGACCTCACCAGTTGTCTCCACTTTTGCTTCACCCAGGAGGAAAGGGCACACCAAGAAGGTGTCAGAGACAGATGTGACAGGAGATGAAATATTGCAACAAGGTGTACTGAGGAAGAAGAAAAGAGAGGGGAAAGAAGAAGATAGATCAGCCTTGGTAGAGGATCTCACGACAGAAGCTCCTGTCAAAGTCAAAAGAAAGAAAAAGACAAAGCCCAGTCCCAGCCCACCACATGTCGATGGAGAAAACATTGAATCCGCAGTATGTAAATACATGTGATATAGTGTTACATGACAGCTTATATTCTCTTTTATACCCCAAGCAACGCAGTTAGGCAGGTCACACTGGAGTCTCTGCTTTTGTCAAGATTTTATTCATGCAGCTCCTTCTTAAGAACTTACCCTTCTTTGTAAACAGTCTACCATTGTTATTGTTACAGTATTAATTACAATGTATTGTTGTGGTTTGGATTTATATTAGCAGTGGTATAATGTCATAGAATTCTCTCTCAGCACAATCAAATCTTCAAAAGGCTTTGTGCTGTTTTTGAAAATAGATTTATTTCAAGGTGTTCTTTAATGTGAGTTAAACTGACAGTTAGCTACCTTGTAATGTGTTTCTGAAAGCAAATTTCTACAGGTCAGCAAACTTCTGGAAATATTCTCTGATATATGCAGCCTACACAAGTGATCATTGTGGTGTCATGTTCTGTTCTAATTAATAAATTTTATCATGGGCTGTAGGAGATGTGTTTATATGATTATTATAGTTGTTACAAGTTACTTTACAGATGTGGGGATTTTACACAAAAGTTTTTTTTGTCTGTGACCAACACTGTTTTAAAAATGAAAAACAGTTTAATACTAAGGATTGATGGTTCTGATTTACAGAGGTCTGCCCTTTCAGCAACTGAGGATGATGCAGAAACAGCCAAAATTGTTGATGAAACAACAAAAGTTAAAAAGAGGAGAAAGAAGAAGAAAGAAGAAGGTTTGTGTTTTCAGTTGTGCTATTATATTAGCTGGACGTTTGTGAAGCTTTTATTTAATTTGCATGTTCATGTATCTCTGTATCCTTTTTTGTTTTTTAATTTCAGGTTGTTGAGTGGGAGTTTTCCTTTGTAATAGTGCATATATGTATCAAGAAGTTTGTCATGCTGCACACAAATTATTCTGTTTACGCTCATTGATTTGATTACATGGCTCTCAGTCATTAGTTCACATCATTGTATCCTGTACTCAAGACTACATATTCATTAACACAGGGTAAAATATGGTTTCTTATGGTACATTATACATATTCAAACCCAGACTGTATTTTAATATGGGAAATGGTGTTCTGTTTTCATAACCAGTGTTTTGTTCAAAACAGACTGGAGTAGACTGGACTATAATAGGCTTATGGAAGAATCAATCCCATTACCACAGTTGAGTTTCAGCAGCTAAATAAGGAAACGTGCTCAAGTTTGATGGGTTAATTGATCTGTTATAATTAAGAGCCTTAACATTTGTCCAGGTAGAAGGTCTGGGAATGGCTGCCAGCAATGTGTGGATGGTACTGGGCTTCCAATGGGCTCTGCATGGTTTCCTTTCACCATAATGCTGGCTGCGGCGTATAAGTGAAAATATTCTTGAGTATGGCGTAACACACCAATCAAATAAATAAATATATAAATTGTTTCAAATACAAATAAAAGCTGTGATCCAACAGCACTGCCGGGGTCCACACTATTACCTATTTACCACATCTGGTAGTCCGTTGATAACTCCAGGGTAAGAAAAAAGAGGAAAAACACTGAAAAGATTGGAAAAGAACGAGCTGGATTTGAACCTGTGACTACCAAATACCATGCATACTGGGCATACTGGGCATACTACGAAAAACTAGCATGGAAACAGTTCAGCTTTGACCCATAGCCCAGAACAAAAGACATAAAAAATAGTGTAGCAAGAATGATCTCCATTCTCATAGTAAAGTGCACTCAGCAATGTTTAGCTTTACAGCTGTAAAGGTCTCTTATCACGTGACCTCTAAATGTGGTGATATTTTGCTTTTTGCACTTTGTGTAGTACATATCTGGCCCTTTGTGTAATTTTCAGCATTACAGTGAAACTGTTTTCATGTGACCTCCAAGCATGGGGAAAATTGCATTTTTTCAAACTTTGGTCGTGATTTGCATCAGAAGTACACATCACAGGCAGAAAATGAGATCAGATTTTTGATCAGGACGTCAATCTACATCAGGTAACAAACTTAAAATATTTAAATTCAGAAACTTCTGGTCACTTGACAACTTCTGTAATCAGTGCATTTCTGAGATATGAAAATGATTTTTGCACACATAATTTGCCCTGACGTATTCTGTCTCTGTTTTAAATTTTTAGCTCGATTTGACAAACCTTTCTTGAGAAAATGACAAGTCAACACATTCTGTTCTTGGCAATATGACATCCAAAGGAGGTCAGGTTGAAAAATAAAAATTGTGGGAAAGAATTTCCATGTAAAAATGATAAGAAATAGACTGTATTTGAACCTCAGAGTGCTAGTTTGCAGTGTCTAATAATTTCATGATACTGGAAAAAAAAAAGAGAGAGAAAAAAAAATGCAGAATTTAACAGGGTTTGAACCTGAGAGTGCTAGGTGCAAATTCACTGGGGCTATGGTGAAAGCCAGTGGAAAGAAAATAAAGGTGCTCACAGATACCAGGACTCAGCCGCATGTACAGAGAGATTGTGACTTTGATCTGCTGCTCTGGTGCCAGATGGAATTAGAATACCTACCCTGTCGCCTACCCTGGTGAAATCTTGCACAAAGCTCCCATATTATGTAAATGGGAGGGTTTTAACAAATTAGAGGTCCACACAGATTCCCTGTGGGATACCTGTTGAAATCCTTCGGGTTATTACTGTTATTATTATTTTTTTTTTAGTTCTCTGGTAAAATTGCAAAATATCCCAAACAACTAAAGTTAGATAATCCAAACTTTGCAGTCTTGATAGTGGACATATGAAGCAACTTTTTACGTTTTGTGTCCATTGGCCAGTCCTGAGATTTAGCGGCCATTTTGAATGTCATTAAGCTTAAAATCTTCTCACAAACTGGTATACCTGTCGGGAGGAAATTCCATTTGCTGTTTCTTAGTGGATGGCCCTACTCAGTTTCCTTCAGGCGTTAAATTTGATATGAAAATTAGACTGTAATTAACCTCGGAAGTTACGTAAACCTTACATCACATTTAAATACTTCTTAAAATGATTAACCAAACATTCTGTCAGGTGCTCCTTGTTGTCAGGATTACAAATCTACAAGAATTAGTTTTCTACATTATATAGTTTTGAAATTTTTGACAAAAAACCAACAAAAATTTCTTAAAACTCTCCTAATTAATTCACATGAGAGCTTTGTGCAAGACTTCACCAAAGCATTTACTGGCCACAGGGCAGGTATTCTAATTCTGTCTGGCGCCAGGAACAGCAGATCAAAGGCACAGTCTCCCTGTACATGTGTCCTGGTATCTGAGAGCACTGTTTATTTTCTTTACACTGGCTTTCACTATAGCCCCAGTGGAGGTTGTAACTGGCAGTCTCAGGTTCAAATCCAGATAAAACCTGCCAGTCTTTTTTCTCTCTCTTTTTTGTAAGTATGGTGAAATTGTTATGCACTGCGGACTATCCCTCAAATACAATCTATTTCGTATCATTTTTGCAAGGAAAATTTTTAGCCGCAAATTTAATTTTTCAACATGACCTACTTTGGATGCCATATTGCCATGAATAGAATGAGCTGGCATGTCATTTTCTCATGAAGGGTTTATCTCATCAAAATTTAAAATGCAGGCAGAATATGTCCTGGCAACCTACGGGTGCAAAAATCCTTTGTATATCTTGAAAACTGTAGAAATGCACTGATTACTGAAGTTGTCACGTGACCAAAAGTTTTTGAATTTAAATATTTTAAGTATGCTTCCGGATATAGTTTGACATCCTGATCACGAATCTGATCTTATTTTTTTGCCTGCGATGTATACTTTTGACGCAAATTACGGACAAAGGTTGAAAAATGCTATTTTTATCATATTTGGATGTCACGTTACAGAAAACCGTTAAAGCTGTAATGCTGAAAATTGCAGAGTGCAAAGGGCCAGATATGTACTACACAAATTGCGAAAAAGCAAAATTTCACCACATTTAGAGGTCACTTGAAAGGAAACCATTATAACTGTAAAACTGGACATCGCTGAGTGCAGTTTACTATGAAAATGGAGATTATCCTTGCTACACTGTATTTTTTATATCTTTTGTTATGGGCTATAGGCAAAAGATGAAAGTTGAACTGCTTTTACACTGGTTTTTAGCACTAGGTCTATTGTACATGATACCTGGTAGTCAAGGGTTCAAATCCAGTTCGTTCTTTTTCAATCTTTTCAGTATTTTCTTTCCTTTTTCTTACCCTGAAGTTATCAGGGGACTACCAGGTGTGCTAAATAGGTACTGGTGTGGACCCTGGCAAACCTGTTGGATAACAGCTTTACTTCTTGTTGTTTTTTTGTCAAAACTTAGAAACTATGCAATGTACGAATCTAATTCTTGCATATTTGTAATGCTGACAACAAGGGGCACCACAGTTGGGTTAATCATTTTAAGCAGTATTTAGTGGTGACATCATTCTTGCCTAATTTTCGAGGTGAGTTGTAGCCTAATTTGCAAATCAGATTTAACATGTAAGGGAAACTTACAGGGCCGTCCACCCAGAAACAGCAAATGGAATTTCCTCTTGACGACTTTACCTGTTCTTGAGAAGAAGATTCGTTAAAAATAACAAAGAAATTCAAAATGGCCGCTTAATCACGTGACTGGCCAATGGACACTAAACGTCAAAAGTTTCTTCATATGTTCAGTATCAAGACTGCAAATTGGGATTCTCAGCCTTCAGTACTTTTGGAGATATTGCAATATTAGTGGATTAAAAATAATAATAATAATAATAATATTGAAAGCTGTTCTCCAACAGTGTTGCCGGGGTCCACGCTATTATGGAATTACCATTTCTGGTTGTCTGATGTAAACTTCATGGCAATAAAATGAATAAAACAAAGTGACAGAATTTGAAAAGGTATATTCTGGATTTGAACACGAGACTGCTATGTATTGTATGCAGTGGGCCTAGTATTACATACTGCAGACAAGGCAGCTTTGATCTCCTGCTCATTGCCGATAACAAAAGACAGCGGGGTTACATTGTTGCAAGGTTTACTCCTGTTTCCGTGGTAAACTACGGAGAGTAGATTCAGACGCGACACCTATTAATAAATAAAGATATCGGGGACAGCAATCCTGGAGTTCGGCAATGTATGCCCTGTATACCCAAACTGTAACGAAAGCAGGAAAAGCGGAGAGAAGGCATGGCAAAATTGAAAATAAATGAACTGAATGTGATCCTTACAATGCCAACTATCATATACATAATCTCAAGTACTTTAGACCAGCACATACAAAATGCAGCATTGATCTTCCGCTCACAGCTGTTAGCGAAAGACAGAAAGAATACATTGTTCATTGCTGGAGTCATTTCAAGCTTCAAAGGATTTCCTCGGACTGATATATATATACCGGGAATATCAAGACGAGGCTTTTTCCGTATCCCATTGACTTAACTAGGTAGATTTCATGTCATGTTGCACGAAGCTCCAGTGTTATTCAAATGGCAGGGTTTTGAAAAATTTTGCTCGGTTTTTGGGAAAAAACTTCAAAACTATACAATGTACGAAATTAATTCTTGCAGATTTGTAATCTTGACAACAAGGAGCGCCAGATAGTATGTTTGGTTAATCATTTTAGCAGTGTTTTGAGATTTTACATAACTGTGGAGGTTAATTACAACCTAATTTGCATATTAAATTTAACGTGTAAGGGAAATTGAGTGGGGCCTTCCACTATAAATGACTAATTGAATTTCTTCTGGTCACATTTTTGAGAAGAAGATTTTTTAAGCTTAACAGTGAAATTGAAAATGGCCGCCAAATCACGTGACTGTCCAATCGACCCTCAACGTCAAAAACTCTGCTAGCAACCTGCGTATGGGCGTGGGTTTCCCCGGCTCTGCCCCGGTTTCCTCCCACTATAATGCTGTCCACCCTCAAGTTTAATATTCTTGAGTATGACGTAAAACACGAATCAATCAATCAATTAATCAAAAGTTGCTTCATATGTTCATCATCAAGACTGCAAAGCCTGGATTCGCTAACTTCTGTAGGTTATGAGATATTGCAGTTTTACAAGCGGACTAAACATAATAATAATAATCCAGAAGATTTCAAGAGTTGCCTCACCAGGAAAGCATGAACCCCTAATAATAATTCAAATGGTTTTCAAGAGATGTCCCACAGGGAACCAGTGTGGACCCCTAAATATGTATCATAACAATATAATGTAGAAAATATGTTACTGTGCAGAATGAAGATGGTAATGTGTTTTATGCTCAGCTCTTACAAATGCTATTATACAGCAGATGATGTAGCTTAATGCAGCTAAAACTGCAGTACAATAAATGTTTAAGGGTTTATGGCCTTGGTCTTGGACAGATCCCTGGAATGTGCATTCTTGGGATTTGACTTAGTAGGAAACAACAATGTCCAGCGTTATCTGGTTACACAGTAAAAACCAAGACCAAGGTGTTGAAGTCTATTCTACCTTAAAAAGGAGAAAATGTGCATAAAATGACGTATGTTATGGTGCCAGTCTCTTTTGATACTTTTGTGAGGTCATGAAATTTAGACCAATCAATAGCAAGCTTAGACCAGTTTCACGTCGGGTCTTAGTATTGTGTGACTTAGAAATGTAAAAATTTTTGATATGTGTGTAATATTGTGATGTTTTGCAGAGCACAGATTGAACATCATGACACAAATTGTCTCATTGTTTAGATGTCATGGCCTCTAGGTGTGAAATACTGTCAAGCAACCGTGGCCTGTAATCTGTGTGAACTAGTGCTTTTATCACTGACGGAAATCATGATATTTCAGCTTTTTGTAAATGATCGAAGCAAATCTACCAAGTAATTAAGTTCAAATCCTTCAGATGTGACAATAAATAGCATGCCTGGATATTATTGATAGGAGGTAAACTTACCAGTTTGTATGTTGGAGAAGACATGCCGTAAGATGTTTGAAAGCTCATCTCTATTTAATTATGCATATTTGCACATGGCCAACAATGTGTGCAGGGTAGAATGGAATACAACAACAACTAACTTGCATCATACATGTGTGTGTGTGTTGATGTTTACAACACTGTTGTGTGGCTTCAGAACCAGCGGATGAGTTTGCTGAAGCTGAAGCTGTGGCTGATGTGGAGGATGATGGCCGTATTCTAGCTGTGACCATTCACAGAACAGACAAACTGAAAAATGACTTCTACATTTTACATCCTCTGGTGCGAGTCCATATTGTCAACGAAAAAACAGGAAATTATTTACTTAAACAACATAGGTAAGTTTTATATGACTGGTACTGTTTACCCTAACATTTTAAGATTAAAATTAAAAAAGTATTTCACTAAAGATATCCTCAGAAATCAGTGGTTGGGAAAAACATAATTAGAAATTTTGAGAGCATGCTGCCATTGTTCCTGATTTTGTTGCACATTATCAGGATAGGTAAAACAGGGAGTAGAGGATCTTAGGCATGGTACAAGGAGGGGAGCTTTTTCCAAGAAATGCCAAAATACATGTACACAGTGTACACATAATATACAATACATGTACTTGTGCAGGGAGCTATACATTATTGGTGGAGAAATATGTCATTTCATTTTATACTTTCAGTGATCGTCCAGTCACATCTTTTTATGAAAACAATGAAGATAACTTGGGATATATTCAGCCCATAATTACCAAGCCATATGGTTTCAAAGAGAAAAAGTAAGTTATTTGATAGACCTTTGGGGTTTTTTTTCGGATGGGAATGTTTTATATTGCCTGATTGTCAACATATTTCCATCTCATGTAATACTGGTGGCCTGAAAACATGTAATGCTGCACAAATTTGGCTTTATCAACGTCTTAAAAATTTTCTACGAAAGTTCTGGACTTCAAGCCATGATCTATTGTTATGAAATATTCTACACTTTTGGGGAGTTTTCAAGTATTCACTGCCATTTTCAGGGTTATATTTGCTCAATCAAAATGTTAATAGTTAACAAATCTGTAAGCTGCCTAATGCAATCTTCCCAGGCTTGAGCTTACCTTTTGTAACTTTTCTATTTATTTTGTGATATAAAGGAAACATGAATTTTTTTTTTGTCCTTAAGGATGTGTCCCCAACACGGACAAGTCAAGAATAAGAAGAAAAAAAAAAAAAAAAAAAAAAAAAATGAAAGAACATCTCAGCCTTCTTCCTGGGTGTAAAACTGTCCTTAAACTACAGTTTTCCTGAAAGCCCCAGTTATTAGTTCAGAAGTTTAGTAGCCTACCCTGGTGACGTCAATTGCATTAGCTGTCAAAATGACTCTGTCATAAGAATCTGAGTGGAGAGCACCAAGCTGATACCCTGACTGTTGCCTATAAGCTTACCGATGATGTCATTTCTGAGCATCAGTAGAAAATATGCATAAAATAGAATCATTAAGAGGTATAAAATGTACCTCAAAAATGAATATTTTGTTTTTCATTTTTTAGGCATACCTTCCTTCGTTTCCCTTTAAGCCATCATCTTTCTTTTAGAATTCCTTTTCATATATCACTTATTTAATAACTTCTTTCGTTGTTTCAGATCAACATTACCTATGTGGGAAGAACTTCTGGTGTTTAATGAAAATTTTAATTATTTTATACAACAAGATCCAAAAGTTATTATATTTTTTGAGGTGAGTTCTAAGTTTATGCTTACTATACAGTGATAAGATATAAGTGGCACACCTTTACATACTTGCATTCAAATTATGTGGACAAATGGAAAGATCTTTTCAGGCAAAATAAAATTATGTGGGATATGTAATCTTTTTTGTGAGTCTTTGTTGTTTGTCTAGTAAGTTTTAATATACATTTTCATCTTTATTTTTCGTAAACTTGGAAGCAAAAATTCATTGTCCTAAATCAGAAAAAATATTTACTCTTCACACTAGGATACTGTGGTATCCTAAAATTTGTTATCATATACATGTTCAAAAGATAACCGCTACAACATCATAATTGTCTAAAATCAAAGGGAAATAAGCCTGGAAATGTTTAATATCCTAAATATCAGAGGCAAATAGAAAACATTTGCATTTCCCCTTGGAAAGTCATTTTAGTACAGTCGGAAGATATTTCCATCGTTAGTAGAAATCTGTTTGAATACATGTACAGTCGTGTCACTTTTTGAATCTTTTTGCAGCTGTTAGATTTTGTGAGTATGAACACAGCAAGTCGACAGTATGATGAGGCCAAGACCCAAGGAGGTTGGCACAGAATTGCCTGGGCATTTCTCAAGGTACTTCCTTTTGTCAATTACGCCTTACTGTAAATGGATATTGTATGTTCAGATAGCCCAAAATCTCAACGAATGAATGAATGAATGATTATAGCTTAATGCCACATGAGCAATATCTCAGCCATATCTATTCGACAAAACCTCAATGAATTCCACCAGTGAAATATAACTTTAGATGCTATTTGAAAACAATTTGAAAACTGATATTGAGTTATAAAATAGGTGCTGTAATTTAACAAGGGAGGTAATTCAAAAGCAGTTAATGTAATTAATTTTGGATTATAAGTATGTGGTTTTTTGTCTGAAAATAGGCTTTTAAGATATGGAATTGATATTTCACTACTGTGTGAATTTTCGTTGGTATTTCAATGTCTTTTCCAAAATATTTTCTGCCTACACTGTGTTACTTATCTCTGTTGGTTGCGAATAATGTCGGGCCATTTCAGAAATCTAGATGCCTTGTGAAACTAACCTCATATTCTGCTGCATTGCTGAATTTCAGGTGATAAATTACACCCCTAAAGTTTTGTATTTATTTTTTTGTATTTACTTTTTATTTAGATTTACAACATCACATCTCCATAGGTAATGATTTGGTGAAGCTGATTGACTGATTTTCCTTATGTAGGTGGTGGGCAGTAATAATAAGTTGAACATTGGCAGTAAATTAAGGCTACAGTTGTATCACCCCCCGCAGAGATTCCGTCTGGATTCGGAACAGCTTGAGGTATGAAATCATCTTTGATAAATTATTTGACCTTAGCTAAAAAGCGTAATCCTTGCTATACTTCTTAAAAAGTCAAATGGTTTTTTTCAAAAAACTTTGAGGTTATCCAGACCATCCAGACTTGATTGAAAGTTCTCACTTTTCCAGAATACTAAATTTTTAACCTGTGTCGTTTTTGTTCAGCATATTTGCGTAAAATGCTTAAAGGTACAGATGAAATAGTTGTGCTGTGTTTTGGTTGTCAGCTGTACCAGTGGTGGGAGACAACAGCCCGTCGCCCATACCCCTCTACATTGTATGTGACCTTGAAGGGTATCGCACCACCGTCTACTGTCCAGCCATCCATGAGGTCACTCTTTGCCACTCAAGAGGTTAGTAAGGATTAATGCAATTGTTTTTAACTTTTTTGTATTTCTCCTTTTAGCTGATGTTACTAGAAGTATCTGAGTAGATGTCTCAGCATCTCTTTTAGTGAGAGAAGGAACTTGTAAGAATCAAGTTATGATAAGTAAAAACACCAGTAAAACTATATGTGAAAATACCTTCAATGAGATAAATTTTCATCAGATGGCACACTTTATCCAGATTAAAACCACTATGCAATCAAAATATTTGACTTGGTACAGTTTGGTGAAAAAAAAAAATCAGAAGACGTCACTGCAGGTATGGTCAGATAAAGTTTTTAATGGTATTTTTACTCATACTGAGCACTTTTGCTTGTGAACTGATAGTATTCAGGTTTTAGGTATACGATTTTTTCTGTCAAGCATTTAGCTGTATCCCTGTTTGTTTGTCTGTGAGTAGGAGGTGGGGAAAATGACATATCAGGATCTGAAGAGGAGTATGAATATCACAAGTCCATCAAGGTAAGTTCTCCACTTGTTTCTTCACTGACACATCACCATGCAAAAATAGACACCATCTTGGGATCGCAAAAATCATGTTTCCTAAACTCAGTTGACACGAGAGCTTAAGACCCAACTCAATTTGACAGGTCAGAAGTTCTCATAAATACAAAATTATGACACTCCTCAACTAAAACTGTCCTCAAAGCTCTCTTTACGACCTCTTCAGTTGAGTTGAAGTTGTGCCTACAAATGGCAATGAAAGTTATCTGTTTATGTTCTGTCAGCTAGCCTACTGGTATTGTCAAGTTTGTGCAGTGCAAAGTAAAGGCTGTGAAGTTGTTAACTACCTGTAATGGTTAGCGGACAATTGGTTGGTGCTAGTGATCACTGCTGGTGTCGATGACCTAGTCTGTGGTTTATTCCATTTGCTGTGACATCTGTGAGTGCCACATGGTTTAGGTCACACTCCATGTAAATATATTGTGCTCATTTCCAACCATTTGGATGTTCTGTCGAACCTCACAGGCTTCCCGTGGAAACTTGAACCCACAGTTTCTGACAGCAACATGTGTTCTGTTTACTCATGTGGTGTGCTGGACATCCAGGGATAGAAAGAACACAAAAGTTTTCAAGCCTAACCCTACATATCCAGATGTTCAGACAGAGGCATTGGGTAATAAATAGTGACATTCATTTCAGCAGCAAGGATGCACTGCATCTTCTGGTACGTGGACAGAGATGAGAGAAAATGACATGATGTGTGTTTTTATGAGAAAGCATTTCAATGTCAGATAGTTCATTTTATGCTTACAACTACTCTGTTATACACTTGCTGTCACCTTAGAACACCAGCCTTGACTAGTTTATTTTTATTTGACTTTTAGCTTTTCTGCC
Source organism: Acanthopleura granulata (assembly GCA_016165875.1). NCBI lineage: Eukaryota > Metazoa > Mollusca > Polyplacophora > Chitonida > Chitonidae > Acanthopleura > Acanthopleura granulata. Next base: position 411,968 of record JABBOT010000004.1, read on the forward strand.
TAGAAGAAAGTAATGGATTGTTTTATAAAATGGCCGGGCCAATATTTTTTGTCAATATAAACATAAGATTTTGTGTGCCAAAAAATTAGGCCTTCATAAAGAAGAGAAAAGGTTTTTTAGATTAGAAGATATGTGGCTCTGAAGTGATAACATAACCTCTGTGTAACAAGAAAAGAAATGAATTATTCAGTATTTTTATTGCAGTATGGGACATTTTTTCTGTGGCACAAGAAGGCTCTGTGATCCATTCAGTGAAAGTCCTGTTCCGAATGGAAGAAAATATATTGTTTCCCAAGAAGTTCAGACACGGAACCGATTTTGTGTGTCCCATTGGTTCCCATCAACATAAAGCACTGAACTGAAAAATAGTTTCCGCATACAGGTGAAATCCCCAGGCTTGGGAGTAAGTCGCCATAGGGTGTAGGTCAAACCATGGCATGTTGGTACATAGAAGACATGATCTGTTTGTAATTTAAAGCGCTGAAAATTTCATCAAAGTAGACAGAAGGTTAAAATATTTGGGACAAAGCCACTATCAGAATTTATATGTCCGAAATCATCAGTGTTATGGTGGATGTATATTATTGTATTTGTGCAATCCAGTTGGTTTTTTTTTTCAACGAACAGATCTGACCCATACACCGATTTGATACTCATGTTGTGTTACATTAAGGGTGTTTTAGGTCATCTGTAATTTTGTAGACAGGACTATGCGATAGGAACATTCTCTGGCCACACTGAGTGTTGATGACGAGTGAATAACTCTCTTATACACAGGTGTAAAAGGGAGTAATACACCTCTTATTCACACCTGTGGTGAGAAAAAACGGGCAATATGCACCATAAAGACTCGTGGGCAACAAAAGAGCCAGTATGTAATGAGGCTTATACCAATGGTGACTCAAACAAATCATTTTTGTCTTCATTTTTACAATAACTATATATACAGTACCCTGTAGAAAGTACTTTAATGATTAAAAAGGTTGAAGATTTACAGTTTCAATGTGGAGCCGTGAAGATGCTGACTAGTACATGAAGGCGATATTAAAGTGTCCAGTAGCCTGTTACAAGCCTGCAAATAGGTGCCTGAAATTTTTCAAAACACCCCTTTGGACAAACTGTTATGACCATGTTGTCAAAGTTAAATATTTTAGTACAAAGATCTCCTTGGTTATACCACTTTCAGCAAGGGATCTCCTCAAAAATGTCAGGAATCTGTTTGCGGGCTTGCTGTTATGTGACTGGCTTTCTAAATTGCTGATTTATCTATCTGAGTGACATACACCAGAAAATTAACCTGTTGCACCTAGGATTCTCTTATGTTGGCAGTGCTGACTGATTGGAGACACAGTTTTATCTTCTCTCTCAGCAATGTTTTCATTTTGTCATAATATTTTGATCACATCATGGACTCTTTGTGATAGTGCTGATTGATTGTTGATCTCATCTGGAGACACAGTTTTGCCCTCGCTCTAAACAAAACATTTTTTATTTTGCAATAAAATTTTGTCCTGACAATGATTATGGTCACATTATGGACATCTTTAATATATTCATAACATCCAGTGGAATTCTGTAACTATTGGAAGAAGTTTGTTTCCAGGATTTGTAAGTGAGAGTTCAGTAGGTAAAATTAATAAACATTTTGGGCAAGTTTGTTCTTCAGCTATAATTTTTTCACTGCATGTTGCATTGCCTTGATATACCCTAAGTGACCTAAAATTTTGTCCATTACTAAGCTGCTTCTTTTGGGGGGTTCTGAGAGTTGTATTAATTGTAGAAAGTTGTTTTGAAGTTCGTTTTAAAGGTTGGATGATACCCTACTGGAAACATGTGAGTTTCGTCACCAGAAATGATATTTTATGACATTTATTTGCCTCTAAAGGTTCACTTTTTTGGACAAAATTTTAGGTGTAACATTTTATGCAGTAATTTATTTATTTATTTGATTGGTGTTTTACGCCATACTAAAGAACATTTCACTAATATGAGCCCAGGGGAAACCCCCGACCATCCGCAGGTTGTCTCAATTCTGAGACACTCGTCAGTGGTGACTGCATTGATGAGAGGCATGGGGTCATAACCCCGCGCTGGCGTGCTAACCGCCTTGGCAATAGAGACCCCTTTACAGTAATAAGAAAACACACTCAAACTTGTGAAAAGACTTAGACATCAACGCAGTCACAGATTCTAGTGTTTCCCGTATGTATGTTTCTAGGCGTGACCATGCCCAGAAGAAGTACCTGACCACTTGGGCCAGGCTAGCAGGACAGGCCTGTAAAGTCCCCAATAGTCTCCTACTCAGTCTACATGCTGGCAACAAGGGCTGCTTCGTCGTCAAGTACTCTCATGATGGAAGGTAGGCAGCAATAATAGTGTTTTTTTCTATGTCAGAATCATAACAAAACTAATAATAATAGTAATTTAATTTAATGAAGGGTGATTGATTTACAGGGAAGGTGTTCTCCCCAAAGATGTCATAAATAAGAAATGAAAAACAATCCTGACAGATGTCATACTCTATACATGTATATGTAGATATCACAGGAGTTACTATAGCATACCTCATGACAGAGTGGATATACCAGTTTTATAACAGCTTAAAGTGCCCTCTACTTAATTGGGTATTTAAAGAGAGTGTTCAGGAGAATTTCTGTGTCGTGGTTTGTGTATATCTTGAATTAATAAAGTAACTATTCATGCTGTTGACTTAAATATAAGTATTTGAAAATGAATAAGGTTAGGAAATGGTGTTGCTCTGCACGTCTCTGCAATATGCACTACTGCGATGCAAGGGCTGGTCATTTTAAAAACTCATGTAAGAAGGAAAATTAATGAAAATTGATTAAAAAATCAAATAAAATTTTTTAAAATTTCACCATTCTAAGAATGAGAAAAAGAAAGAAAAAGATTTGTTGATATTCTCCTTGAGCTAATTAAGATGTTAATGGGCTTGCAGATGTCTAGCATGTGCTTGTCAGGATAGAGATGGCTACCCTATTCTGATATATGAGGTGAGAACAATCCAGTTATTTACCCAGCTTTAGATGTTCCAATGGTTATTTTACAGAGCTGAGAATAATCATATAACAAAAAGCGGACAATGTGTCCTGTAAGGTTTTGTAAATTTGTAGATTTTTAGTTAATATTTGTCCTTTTTCTGCACTCTTGCAATCATATTGTTCAAGTACTATTGGGTAGCATCCCAGTTGTCCTGTTCATTTGGTTTCAGCAATGGTTAAACAACCATCATATGAAATGGCCTTGCCTAAAAATTATGTGAAATGTTTATTTACACTATGGTGCATGTATGTAGCAAAATTAGGCGCAATTTGTTGCTTTATATTTTGACTCTAAAATTGTGTAATTTTAGATTCCATCAGGAGAATTACTGGCCCAGTTGTCCGGTCATTTTGGCATAATTTATGACCTGGGTTGGTCTAATATGGACAGCCAATTGTTGTCCGCCTCCTCTGATGGCACAGCCAGGCAAGTGACAGCCTTTCTAAAGACATGTCCCCACTGCATACCACAACTACAAATGCAACGTCGAAAAATTAGAATGTGCTTTATTCTGTAATTCCGGCCTCACCGCAGACGTCATGTCATGTCAACATCAGGACCACATCAGTGTTGCAGAGCAAAGATAATAGTAGTTCTATTTTCTAGGCGACAGTTTTCTTGTCGCCAACAGTTGGGACAGTACGGAGCATCATGTAGTTGCAGCTTAGTCCCCAAGCCATCTTTAATAAGGTTGTCACCTCACATACACAATGAGTTTAATAACTGAATAATTGCATGTAGACATAAGGCTATGTATTACTTGAGCAGATTCATGTTTCTAAAACTAACCTGGAAATATTTTATATGCAAATTGAAACACTGGAATGTACATGATATCTTGCCCTAAATAGTCCTTTGTTATGTAATTGCTAAGTTTTTCAAGATTTTCAAAAATTTGATGCTAAATACAAAATTACTGGATTGATGACACATAAGAGCATATTTATTTTTACCAAAGCCAACTCTACATTTACATTTCTAAAGCCACCAACCCATATATCTTGTGTTAATCTACAAAATATTTCAAAATACATCTTGCCATGTAACCTTATGGGCCGAGAATATTTAAAGTTGTTGTGTGACATCTTATTCAGTTGTTTTGATGTCTTGTTAGGTTGTTTTGACATATAGTTTTGTTGTTTGTGTGTAGAGTGTGGGATGTTCAGGACGCAAATAAGGTGTCTGAGCAGTTGCTGCCCCACCCAGCCTTCGTGTACGCTGCCCAGTTCCACCCCCGGGTGCCCTCTGTCATTGTGACTGGGGGGTATGACCAGGTGATTCGGGTCTGGGGGATCTCATCTGACAACAACAACCCAGAGGTAACCTCGTAGCATCTTTGTTCTGATTCACTGCTTATACATGTAGAATTGGACAGAGGAAATGCCAAAGTCAACAAATTTTCAGTGACATTAACATCAAGAAGTAGTGTTTTCCTGATGGAAAATATTTTTACCTTAACATGGATGATAATGAATCTTCTCTCACTCTTACAAGATTTACGGTACATGTATATGTACCTTGTATTCGAACAGCTTTGTGCCATAATCTGTATGTACTTATATTCGCCAGCGAAACAGGCTTAAATGAGCAATCGTTTGGTGCCTTTGGTTGGCGTGCACCACACATATGTATTTAGACAAAGTTTATTGGTTATCTTTGTAAACTACACCAAAGTACTTGTCTGTTCACTGTCATTCTCAGACTACAGTGAAATGGGTGATGGCATCTGGTCTGTGTTTGTCTGTTGTACATCAGAATTGGGTTGATTGCTTCATTGAACTTTTACTTAGCAAAAGGACTTAAGACATGGATTTGCCTTTCCAAGCAGTTGTTGCAAGAGATTGAGGGTCACCGTGGTAACGTCAACTCTTTGTGTTTTAATGACGATGGAAGCAAGCTCTACACAGCAGACAGCCTGGGGAGCATAAAAATATGGAATGTCTATGTTTCCGAAGAACCAAGTAGAAGAGGTGAGGAATGGTACCCTAATTCCTCAACCTTTCCACATATGAAAGAGCAACTTTCAGTGCAATTTATGCACATTTTTAATTTGATTTTGGAGACAAAATTACATTGATTAGATTGGTCAATTTCAAGCCTTTACAAAAAGTATGATTTTATCAGTCAACATAGAATAATGCCTTCAGAATATGTTTGACTAAACACCATTTAAACATGCGAAAATGTTGAAGAATTACAATACTAGTACTTTTAAAGAGACTGTATCAGAAATTTGTGGTCTGTTTTCAGTTTAAACCATTCAAACTATGTGTTGTGTAGTTTTCCTGTATTAGAAGACTGATGCTCTTCAGGGATGTCAGCGCCACTCTCACGAGAATACATTTTTTTTATTCAATAATTGGTTTTTTTTTCACACATGTAAATTGATACAGTCTTAATTAAGAAAGTTAAGATATGCACACTGTTGTGAGTGTCATTACATGTCTGTATTAAGGACACTTGGCAAAGTTCATGCAAAGTGCATATCACAAAAAAATGCGAGAAATGTTGTTCACTAACTTCACGGCTTTAAATTTACTTATATTTAAGCCTACAATATTAAAAGCTGTTATTTCAAGATTTAGACAAGTCATGATATAGATATTCTCTGGTATGGTTTCTAAATACTGTCCATTCGCCTGTCTGCATTAGCACACAACACCCAGTTGTTGAAAATCTCTTATCTGATCCATATCATCATTTTGCTTAGGACCTCGAAATTCACAGAATAAGATTTTTCACTGGCTTGTGCAGTGTGAAATCATTTGAGTGAGGGCATTTAGATGAACATTCTCTTGTAAATAAATGTAAATTCAGTATTTCTCTGATATTAAATTCCTAAAATACTCTGGCAGAGGTATGTTATCTTGATATGTACTCAGCTGAATCTAAACATCTTTCTTTTTCACTGATACATAAATCAAATATTTACAGTTACAGTAAGCATTAAACAATGATGCTTAGTAAATGTAACGCTCGAGTACTGGCCTTCTGGTAACAACTCCTCTTTCTCTTTATAAATGGCATATACACTTTCTTTTGATCAGGATTCATCCGTGACTGGGGTTTATATCAGGAAATTCAGGAGACAGAGTTGATGGTAAGAAAATAAACCTGAATGCTTCCAGTTTATAGAGTTAAAAACAATGGAAGATTCATGAATCCCCTTGTGTAGAGCAAGTTTCTCATTTTGTGTATATATTTTTTTTTTGACGGGTTCATATCTATATCTGAAAACAATGTCATAAGTACAAGTGCATCTCTAAGCCATATTAATTTAAAAGGCAGAAGCTATTTGTAGAAAATTTATCCTTTTTAATTGAGGTACAGGTATCAGAATTTAGTTTTATGTTGTGATAATACAGTATATATGTGAACAACGCAGTAGTTTTTGGTGACATAAATGCTGCTTTATTATACTATCACACCTGTCTAATTAGGAACTGTGCTGGCATTCTGTTTGAGGCAGATCGCAGCCAAGGTTGTACAATGCTTGTCTTTCAATAATAGAACCGGTCAAGATTTCCCACACTTGATCACTCTCAGGGTCTAGGTGGCAATACTCATTTGACCAGGCTTATCAGGACCAATAGCTTATCTTACAGCGTAAACTGACTGGAGATCACTGACCAACAGTACCTGGTGGAAGAAAAGTTGTGATGCAGTTTCTTTAGTTTCCACCACCCTTAACCACTTTCAGATCAGTAAAACATTCTTGTGTGCAGCTCTTAGCAACAACCAGGAATTAAATAGTTACAGTATACTGTTGCCGTCATTCAGATTCATTTATGAGCTTGGTTGTTGTGTAGCTGGGACTTAAAGCTGGGGCGTAAAGAGTAAATGTTTGGAAATTACATTAAGGTAATTTTTAGAATCTTATCGGGAATAAACCAAGGAGTTTTTATTCATGTGTAAAGTTTCTGTTGCTCTGACTAAATCTGATTGATCTAATATTACCATCCACCCAAGTCTGTGAAGTCTGGTGTTAAATAGATTTGCTTGTTCTAAGTTTGTCCTCTCTTTCTTCTACAGGGCACACCAATCAACTACATCAAGATGCACCCCAGTGGGCGTCGCCTTCTTGTTCACTCCCGGGACAACATGATCCGCATGGTTGACCTCAGGATGTAAGTTGGTAGAAAAGTCTTACCAAAACCATGTATGTGTGTGGTTGTTGTATGGGTGGTTTATTGTACACCTTCCCTGTTTTCCTATGCTTCTCACGCTTCTCCAATCCTGGAGCATAGATCCTGTCAGCAAGCCTTGATATTGGCATATCATTATTATAAACATGCATGCATATATATATATATATAGGTAAAAGTAAATTATATCCAGGATTGTAAAAACGGAAAATAAAAACAATACCTTATTGAGGTAACCATTTTTTCTACATCATATACATGGTAGTTTGTCGAAAAAGCTGTGACAGTCTACCATGTATATGATGTAGCGAAACCGGTGACCTCAGTAAGGTCATTGTATATATATATATATATGATTTTGAAGTTTTCTCCCTTGTTGAATTGTTGATGTTTACTGGGTGAATGGACAATAGATAGTTGAATGAGGCCTAATACATACGTAGAACTCGTCCAGTATTACCAAAAAATAAATGTGCCTTATGTAAGATTTTGCTAATACTGCTTGATATGTCTGTCTGGGTCACCTGATCTGCCTCCAGACTGAACAGACAGGAAGGAGGTGTTAGTTAATGCATGTGGTTAATGGTAAATTAGGTTTGGTTTCTGCCTCTAGATGCGTGTGTTATTAAGATTATTTGGTCTTGGACTATTGTTCAGTTTTGGCCTGTTGTTAGCTTGTGGAGTTGTAGTGGAGATGACAGCATTTTTGTGAAGTTTGATGAATTTCTTTATCAGAAAAACTTAATTGTTGACATCAAAAGTATCATTTTAAGGCATTTTTATGCTTCTGAAAGTGCGGGCAGGCCAATTTTTTGGGTGGAAATACAGTACAGCTAATTAAAAGAAAAGAACACATGTATACAACCTACACCTTAAATGAAAGAGTTATAAAAACTGTGAGGAATACTATTTTTTTTTAGGTTTTTTAAAGGTTTCGTAAAAGAGACAAACTGTTTTAAACATCGTCATTTTTTACAAAATCCACCTATTCAGGCCACATAGAAAGTCCCACCATGTATTAGGCTTGTCCAATGAAAATCCCCCTTTCCTCCCCTTGAATATTCATTGTGACGTCACTGTGCTTAAGGTTTTACTCCTGCCATTTAATTAACATGCATTTCCAGTCTCAACTAAATATGTTCTGTTAAAGCCAACTCTAAAAAGGAAGAGTTTGAGATGTACTGGAGGGCCACATCATGCCTACATGCATGGCTGTAGGCTGCCAAAATGTGTCTGAATTGCAGTGTTCTGAAGGCAGGGATCGCAACCTGTCCTTTCACAGATTCCCCTTATCAAAGCCAGAAATCCCTGTTCCCATTCATTTGAGCGTGATGCCTGGTCGGTCAAACTACTGCTCTCAGCCTCACTCCTCTGCGATTCAAACTGGTAGCCTTATAAGCCAAAGTTACATTCACTGTCATCAGAACCAGAGCTGGGATCCCCACTGAAGCCCTCCATTACGTTATCTACATGCTTTTTGTTTTTATCTTCAAAGACAGAAGAGCTACTTTTCAAGGCTAAACACAATGACGTAAGAAATCTGTTAAAATTGCGGCCTAAAAAGGCTTCTCAGTCTTGGATGGTTAACTGTTAAATACTCAAATAACATGCACTTCCACCAGAAAATTGAAATTTTTTATTTAACCACAAGTGAAGCTCTTTCTTTTAAGATATAGATTGTATAAATGTGTTCTTTTCTTTTAACATTGATGCTCAGTTTAAACAAATTAGTCCACATACAAGTATGTGAACATTTTTATTTGAAGCTCTGTTGTTATCAGTACTTACTGGCAGCTGGATGTTTTGTGTTTCTGTCACAGATTACGTATAATGCAGAAGTACATCGGTGCCCTGAACTTCCGTGAAGAAATCCACAGTACAATTTCACCCTGTGGCACATTTGTCTTTGCCGGCTCAGAGGATGGATCGGCCTATGTGTGGAACACGGAAACAGGTAAGGGCTGTGAGGACTGCATCAGTCACTGAGCACAATGACATCTGGAATACATGTACCAGCTTATGACATTTTTTTTTGTGGCTTGTTCATTGTTTAATGTGCAGTTTTTGTTTGGCTTATGGGTGAAGTCAAGTAAGGTACACTAAGCTAATGCCCTTTGCCAGCTTCCTGACATAAAATTTTTGTTCTGCTCAAATTATGACTTGTATTTAGTCTTGATCTTATAGAACCTAACGTCAAACACTGAGGATGTCTTGCAGTAGACAGAAGAATTTTCACGTTATAAACTATAGGGTATCATTTTTCATTAATACACCATTACCAAGTAAGACCGTAAATGTAAATGCAAAGAAAACACGTGGGATTGGTCCATCAATGAATACAGAGATATGAAAAACTCCTGTTAATCAAGGGCACATTACTTGTTTACTATAAAATAGTGATATCATAGTTGTCAATTTTGAGCAATCTCCTTTATTTGTCCTGGTGTTGTACAGGTGACCAGGTAGCCTGTTACAGTGAGCTGAACTATCGCCATCCCGTCACAGGCATTGATTACCACCCTCGTGATCACATGGTCGCTTTTTGTTCACTGGGCGACAACCAGGCTGTCTTTGTGTACAATTACAACGCCCAAGGTAAGACACGTCTTTACAGTGTGATTCCAGAAGCCAAAAAGGCATGGTTGTACAGTCAGGCTGTCTTTGTGTTCAACTAAAACCCTCAAGGTAAGGAAGCCTTTACAGTGCGATTCCTCAAGGCTTTTGCCATGGTTGTATAATCAGGCTGTCTTTGTGTACAACTACAACTCCCAAGGTAAGACGCGTCTTTACAGTGTGATTCCTCAAGCCTTTTGCCATGTTTGTATAATCAGGCTGTCTTTGTTTACAACTACAAACCACAAGGTAAGGAAGCCTTTACAGTGCGATTCCTCAAGCCTTTTGCCATGGCTGTATAGTTAGTATCCGTTATGATTTCTTTATTTTAATGATTGGTGTACAACTCACTCATCAGTCAGTCTGACTGTCCATCTGTCTGTCAGTCCTTCAGTGTGCCAGTCCATCAGGTCATGACAGATCAGTTTTCTGTAATTTTTTTCCAAATGGTGTATTGTATTGAAGTGGAACGTGGACAGTATTTGCTTCACCATAACAAGTTAGAGATTAAGGTACAGTTTTATGCTATTTTGTTCTTTTCCAGCAAAATTATGGCCATTTTTTCATGTTATGGACTTATTAGTCTCATGATGGTGAAGGATGTGTGTTGCTTCCAGAATGTTGTTTTTAACTGTTAAGATTTATTTTACATGGATTCAATAGAATATCAGGTGGTTCAGAGGTAAAGTGTATACATTTAGGTTGTGGTAGGTTGACGTGGTGGTGGTTGGGGGGTGGGGGGGAGAGGTGGCTTGCAACAAAATTGGCAAGGTAAACCAAGTGTGATACGAGGTGAAAGTTGTTTTGGGGTGGATGATGCAAGGAGATCTTAAACTATTTGCTGTACTTTGAGAAGTATATCTTATGAATGTCAGCCTGATACATGTACTTAAGCTATCTGCACAGTACACAGTATACCTGTAAACGTTTCATGAGTCGTAGGGAAAAGCTCGTCACAGGACTGTTTCATTGATTGACTTGTAAATTTTATTTACATAGTGTTGATAAACTCAGTCAAGAAACGACTGAGCTTTCCAGCAGCCCTCTCATTCGCAGATCCAGTCATTCACACTTGCAGACTTGCTTAAAATGACAGTGTTGAATAAATAGTATGATAAGACAATAACAGTAAAAAGATGATTAATTGATACTATGTTCAGTTGGTGGTTATTTTTTGTTTCAGTGGCAGCTATCGGTGCAGGAATACCAGTGAAACCAAAGGAATCCCTGTAAGGCCCCATTTATACTATATATATACAATAAATACATAGTAATTATTTTTTTTATTTCTCAGAACACTGTGTAATGCTGTACTGTTGAAATTTTTACTTACAGCAGTCAGGTTTAACGGTACTGTGAACCTGACAAATCTTAAGGAACCAAAGCAGAGATCTGAAATTGACCCTGCCCTCATAATAACGTTAAACAGAAAAATCTTTTTATCACTCTGAATAGAAATTTCCACTCTTGGAATAGATATAGATTAAAGAGACTGAAATGAAAAGAGATTAATTTTTTTTGTAACCACTAAATCTGTTTTTCTTTTCCAATACTGTTTTAATTAATTTCTAAAATCTATATCACTAGCTACATTTAAATGCAGCTTATTATATTAATCTGATCAGTGCAAGTAAAGCTTTTAGTGTGCTGAAATACTCATTCATCCCTTGATTAATGATCTTCAGAAGTGCTACAATAGCAGGTGAGGTTAGCTCGTCAGTTCTTACGAAGGATGATTTTGAGGCGTCCGAAACTGCACGTCTAGAAAAAGTCATGAAGAAACTGGCATCTGTTTCGGTATGTAATGGCCAAGTGGTCTACTGGAGAAATCGAATAGTTTCTCATCTGTGTTTCACAGGAGACATTTGCTTTGGACTCGTGAAAAACAGATATTTGTTCTAAAGTATAATGAAGTGAAAAGTTCTCCATTCAGGTTCTTCTACCTTTTCATTAACAGTATACTTTAATCTGCTGTAAATTGATTTTACTGTAGAATGCCTTTCATATTATAAACTAGAAATATTTTCAGCTTTGTAAATAGACAGTAATGTTTGGAGTTTATAGTTCGTGGTAGTTCATTGCAAATATCAGTTTTTTTCCATAATGTTTATATAGACATTCTCAACTCATTGATTTCTTGCCAGTTTTGTTGGCCCCTACATGTTGCATGCAGTATCGTTTTCAGCTGTCCTCTCAGCCAATGATCCCTGCAGAGCTACATCCCCTTGGCGTTCAGGAGCCCTCTCCACATACTATGAGGACAGGCCTGTTGGGTTCCTCCTGGGGCTATGATCAGACCTCATCATATGTCACGCCTCGCTCCATGGTAAGGCTGATGTCTGCTTTAGTGAATAGTTTTTTAAACATGCTAAACAGCTGCAAAATGAAAGTTGTTGTGTCATGGGCTAAAATTTGATAATTATAATTCAGCATGATAGATAATTGCATAAAATCTATGGACATCAGTGCATGTTTTTCCTCCCAGGATCCAAGAACTATAAGATAGGTTTTACTGTAAATGGCCTAAAATTTCGGCCAGAAAGATGCAGTTTTAGAGGCAATTAAATGTAATGAAATTATACTTTGTTTTTTGAGTACAATGTCATCGTACTTGTACCTACCAAGTGACACTTAAAACACCTTTCTGTATTCAATAAAACTCTCACATTGAGGAAAAGTGAGTCATTAACCAAAGCTTGAGATCGTTTAGGATCAGTTTATGTGTGGATAACACAGTTCAGTGTTTGCCATGACAGAGCCCTCCACCCCAGATGTTTTCTCCCTATGTGGCGCCCACCCTGGGCTCCACTGCACAACAACAACAAATGGCCTCCCATGACCTCTACTTCAAACAAGCTCATGGTAGCTGGAGACCGGGCTTCAGTTTCGGTAAGACAATTAAGGATTTATTTCTTGAGCCATTCCCAAGAAGTTTTCAAGAATTAGTATGAAAGCTGTCAGGTTTATGGGTACGGGAAACTGGGGTGCTTGAGTTAAATCACAGTAGTTCATGAGGTACCTAACTCGAATATCTAGCTGATGAAGTGTGTGAGAGTAATTTTTAACCTGACTGCTATATCAGATAAGGCAAAGTAACCTTGGTTCCAATAGTGCTGCAAAATCTCTGTTGTGCAGAAAATTGAGACTGCATGCAAATATGACATTGTAGTTTTGATACCAGCATTCAGTTTTCTCACACTGTTTAGTAATCAGGGTAACAGAGGTATTGAAAAGTTACATGTTGTTTAGGCCAATCTCTAACCCAATCTACATCAAAATGAAGCTCTGCAGTGTTGTTCTGATCACTTGTAAAAATTTCTTGTCAGGCATTTACACCACTGCACTGTAGGTATTGGTGTACCTTAGGGAACTTCAGGTTCAGCTTTGTGAAGAATTGTGCAGTGTCCACATCCACAAACCAGCTAAAACTCTGTCACTATTGTTGTTGTTTAACCCGTTGAGATCCAAAGAATAACTCATAGAAACTTCCACAATGATCTATAATTTATGCATCAGACGTCAAAGTGTTGTGATCGTCTTTGTTTTAATATAAAAGTAAAAGTGTAAGTTACATTATGATACATGTAAACTTGTTTATAAGTACACCTCAGCTATACCTTCAGCTTTACCTCGGGTAAACCCCAGTAATCTCATTTTTCACCTAGCCTTTCCAGGGTACACCTCAACTCAATGTACTTGTGGTACTAATTTACATATTTGGCAGTACCTCAGATACACCCCTTGGCTAGTATACCTCAAATATACCTTAGATGCTCTTCAAAACCAGATATGCTACACATCAGACACAACTCAACCATACCTCTGATACACCTTATAAGGGCAAGAGTCCTGTCAAGAGGTCTGAAGTGTGCAACAATCTAAATATAGGTAAAGTCACCTATTTGTTGATGAAATTTTTAAAAAATACTACAGTGTGAGAGTTTTTATTCGTCACATATATTTGATCCATGATTAAAATGAATGTAAAGATTTCTCATGTTGAGTGTTTGCTGCATATGGACTATGTCATTTCTGTCTTACAGTTGGTCGACATGGAGCCCGGTCGAGTAGTCCACCTCTGTTGGGGAGACCCCCGACCATGTCCATAAGTGCTGTAAGTTGTACCTGTCTGTCCTTCCATACACTGAGCCAACTGCTGGCCAGAATGTATGCACGCATCAAAGCATGTATATATGTGTATGGGAAAAATTTTTCTGTATGTGTAATTTAAGTCAGACAGTATAGCAAAACTTCACTACAAAGTGATAGTTTTGATGGTGCCACCAGGACAATTTCAATGAATTGAGGAGTACATATCCCATCTCTTACATGTGAACTTTGGTAATTTTAAGGAGTGATTGTGGAAACTTCGGAATGCTAAACACCTTCAGCACTTGTGACTAAACACCTTCAGCACCCCTAACTGGCTAGATACCAGGACTCCTGACTGGCTTAACACTTTCTACTCTCCTGACTGGTTAAGCACCTGCACTCCTGACTGGCTAAGCACCTCTTGCACTCCTGATTGGCTAAACACCTTCTGCACCACTTGTAGCGTAAACATCTCCTGCACTCCTGACTGGCTAAACATCTCCAACACTCATGATGGGCTAAACACCTGCAATCCGGACCGGCTGAACACCTTCTGTACTCCTGACTGGCTAGACACCTGCACTTGTGACTGGCTAAACATCTTTTGCGCTCCTGACTGGCTAAACACCTCCTGCTCTCCTTACCGGTTAACCACCTTTTGCAACACACTCTGTGAAACTGTACATGTTTTTTTTTCTGAATTTCTTGTTTTATTATTGCTGCCTGATGTTACAACTATTTCAACACGAGTTTTGATCTGTACTTTTTTTTCAGTCCCAGGGTAAAGCTCAATTTAGTTTCCAAGCTCCATTGGGAAGGAGTGGCAAAGTGAGAAGGGTAAGGAGCCTTGATAACTGAAGTCAGACATGAGGAGCATGGCATTAACTGGTGTTGCTGACATGGTTAAATGTGTTGGCTCCTCAGAGTTTAGCTGGTACATGTATTAACACCAGGATACCCTGATTCTTCAAACTTTTCAACCACTGCTGAAAGCAATATTTCACTATTTTCTTGGAGAACTGTTAGGGTCTAGAGAAATAATTATCATAGTTTTATGAAGCCTATACCGATGGGGACACAAAATCATTTTTGGCTTCATTTTACAATAACTGTATACATAAATTATCCTTTAAAAACTGCTTTGAAGGGAAAGACCACACAAAAATGAAGTTATGGTAAGTGAAAATACCGTTAAAAACTGTATCTGAAGACATCCTCCCTGAATTTTTTAGATTTCTTTCCAATCCGTTAAATGCATAATAATGTGGTTCACCACTGACGTCATGTCTACATTTCTCTAGACCGAACGCAGAAATTTAATGTCATAGTACAGGCAAACATTACATCAGTACACTTCTCAAGAACATTACTCAGAGCTAAACATAAAAGGTGTACAAAGATTTGTGACGTCACTGGTGAAACATGTCATCAGTAAGGTCTGTAAAACCCACCATACAATCAAAGCATATGACTGCGTGTAATGTGGTAAAAAAGGAATCTAAAAAAATCTGACTGTGTTTTCAGATACAGTTTTTGATGGTCTTTTCACTCATCATAACTTCATTTTTGTGTGGTCTTTCACTTATATGAATGAAAAGTTGAAGATTTACGGTACACTGTATATACATGATGCAATCTAGGAGTATCCAGGCTTGCCTTGTAAAAACAAGACGGAAGACAAATGATCTGCACACTTGTGGAGAAAACTAAAAACTGTTGTTTGAAATTCCATTCAAAGATTTACCTTCTTCTTTTTGCCATCATTTTACAGATATGACAGTGATTTCACCCAGTTGGCTGCTTATGTCAGTAGATAGTTATGCAAATATTCTGTTATTGGAAATAGTTTTATGAATGGATGTAGTTTTATGAATATTAAACTACAAAGCATTCCTTTCTGTGTGGGGAAATCAGTTGGCTTATGTTCACATTCGAATTAATGAATAAATGATTGAAATATAACACCACTTTCGCCATATTGCAGCAAGAACATATTTCCTACAGGAGAAAGTAAATAGTTTTACATGTGATTAGAACATCAAACATCACAATTCTTTCATTCATTTCTTCATTCTTACCAATCTGTTAAAAGATGTTTGTCTACCTCACTTATCAGCTTGTCACCCTTCCCCCACTAGGTGGTGGCCTTGTATGACTACAAAGGTCAAAGGTCAGATGAGTTGACCTTACTCAAAGGGGATATAGTCAAAGTGCTGTACAAAGACAATGAGAACTGGTGGATGGGAGAACTAAGAGACGGCCGGCAGGGATTCTTCCCGACCAACTATGTGGCAGAAGAGGGTAAGTTGTGTGGGTAATTGTGGACTTCCTGTCATACCAATTGGACAAATGTCACTCAATATATACAATTCTAGTTTACAAAGTTCTTTTTTCTGGTGTGGAGAGGAAGTATAAGAAATAACTAAAGAAAAGAACCTCTTCAGGTTCTACATCATTATATTCCAAATGCAGTTTCAAACTTCTGTTCTGATGAGGGATATATACAGTTCCTTATATATTGGTGAATACTGTGGATCCATGAATACATGCCGCACCCTTCTGTAATGTGCTGTGCTAACTTTGATCCATAAAATGCTGAAAAACACCTGTGGCTAGCAGTAAGCCGCACTGTAAACTTGGGCTGGTCACCCGAGTCATCACATCACCCCAGGTTGTGAAGCCTGCAAAATTCTCATGCAATGAACAGCTCGGCGTGACTAATGTAAATAAACCGTGTGGACAACCTTGGCTAGCTGACAAGGGGTGTATCAGCCACATATATAGTTAGTATCATCATGGCTTTGTAGTTTCCTCTGTTACAAAATCCGAGAGTCCATCTAGACGGAGTAAGGGTGTCAGTTTAAAATTCTGACATTCATCGTAACCCTGAGTTCCTCACCGTACTCAAAAAAATCGCTGCAGATCACACAAATTTACCTGTATTTGAACTCACGAAACAAAAATCTTTTTATGCCCTTTTTGGTTGTATTATGAACATTTGTATTGCAACTTACAGGCAGCAATGAAAATATCATAGTTTTCAAGAGGTTTTCAAAAACAGAACTCCATTACATTTCAGGACCAAAAGTAGGATACAGCACTTTTCAAAATGGCTGCCAATGGTGAGCCGTTTGGTATGTTCTCACAGCTAATGTGACCAAAATACTGTGAGTTAATTAGTTACATCAGTAAAGGTAGTAAATTAAGAAGACTGATTCAAGATTCAAACTGAAATGACATTGAAATGGTCAGTTGGAGTGAAAAAAAGTGAGATCTGTGGAGACTTTTTGTGCTAGTAGACTAATGTATGGCAGAAGTTGTGAGAAATAAAGAAAAAGGAAGAAAAACCCAAACAATTTATTATAATATCTGAAATGTTTTTTTATTTTTCTTTAATAAATATACTTTTTGCCACTTGAAGATACAGATATGAGTTGCGTTGTTGTCGGTGCTGGCATCTCTTGTCGGCCCTCTTGTTTTTCTCTTGAACCCCACACTGACTACCACATGGTGTTCACCTTGTGTTTGGCATGAATTAAAATGTCTTGCATCAGTGGATTACCTAGAAATTCTATCTCAACATTTTGTTACCAACTATACTCCACACCCCTTACATACAGGTCAATTTTGAGAAGAAAATGTGTGGTGTGTATCTGTGTATTTACGGTAAATAAACAAAACGAAACAAAAATTGTGAGCATAAAAAAAAAAGGAAGGGGTACAAAAAATATCCTCATTGTGGAATCATTGGAAAATAGTGAATAAGTGAGTGAATGGATGGTAATGATTAACGCCATGTCAGCAATATTTCAGCTGTTTGGTGGCAAAAACAATGCTGAAACCAGGAAGCCTTGAAGGAAAATACTGAAGAAACCAAAATACCTTTCAAAGAAATACTGACTCAGCATTTTGTTATTTTTGTATGTTAATTATGGTTTTACCCATTCTAATGTACAATGTAGAAGTTCAGTGTCTGGTGAACACATGTATTTCTTGCATGTACACCATCCTAATGGATTTGTTCACTCTTGTGTACAGATAAATTCTTGTCATTTCAGTACTACACAGATGGTGGCTCTACAGTGTCTTAAACGTTTAAGCTTGAGAGTTCTGTAAAGAAGTCATATGGTATTGAACACCATGCCATGAATTTTGTCCCTGTGTAAATTGTCCCAGTTTCACTTGTTGTCAGCTGGTGTTAGTTTCATTTGTATATTCTGTGTGGTGTATCAAGTAGAGGGGAAATCAACATGCTGTCACATCTAAGTTAATTGTGTCACTGGGTGTAACAAAGCTACTATTGCTGGTAGGAGAGTGGAGCATTGCGATTTGCCCGCTCCCAACAGTTGCTGCGTACTCCTTGTACATGCAGCTGTCTTGATCAGACAGACCATGATGTTTCACTCCGCAACATGTGATGAGCATGTATTGTACCACATCTCATGAGGTAATTCTCATTCAGTGACTTGTTGACATTATGAGGGAATGCACTGTGAATTAGTCGTTAGGGACGTCTTGCACTGACTGGAAAAGGAGGTGCATGTCCCAACATCTCTCACTAATTTGGGGGATTTGCAGCAAACAAACGTAAATTTGCTATTTAAAAGATGGACAATGTTTTTCTAACCCACAGAGGCCAGTGCAGATGATGTGGCTGAGGACGCCTCTCAAGATGGAAAACTCAGTGAGGAAGACAGGCACAAGAAAAAGGTGAGTTGGCAGATGTGCCCAAAACAGGAAAATAACAGCACAGGCAATTGACTTTTACATCTGTCTTTGTGGTCCAAACCATTCTTGCAGGTACATGCGCTGGGATACCACTTTATCTTTTCGCAATGATTCAGGTCCAGTTCTAATTAAATATTAAGCAGGTTCATAGCTTTCATCATTGAGCAGGGGTGTTATTCAGACTTGGTAAAACATATATAATACATCACCAGATCACTGTATCCTCATTACCAAAGACCAGTTCTTTCAGATAAATGGTAAAATAAGTCAACAATATCCAGAAGAGTATTGATATGATCTGCTGCATCCCATAAAACTGAGCCCCCTAACCCTCCCAGCATAATCATTTTAACTTCTTCGAAATTGCTTATCTTAAGGAGTTTAGAATCACTTCAGGGAAACATGAAATGTTTGGGTTTTATTTCTCAAGATTCAGTTTAGGATTCGTAGCAACAGTTAGGAAAGTACTCAAAAACTTCTCAGCTTTCTTTTTGGGGCATAAAAATATTAAATGGCTTTTAAATAGTCTTCCTAAGACCTCAGTGGTGAGTTAGGGTTAATGGTCAGCCAGCATGCAGCCTTGATGACACAGTGATAGCTGTGAAAACAACCCTGTTGGGGAAAGAGTCCGATTGGAGGGCACCAAGCTGGTCCGCATTTGTAGATGTCATTTTGGAAAATTTCAGACCATACAAAATACATGTATACATAAAATAGACGGTTATGTTTTTGCTTTTTTTTTGGGGGGGGGGCTTTGCATAACCCTTTATTTCCCTTAAAACCCTAGTCTTGGTCTTATAACCTCAATATGCATGTACGTCCATTTTATGTATCCGTCAAGCAGTGAAGTCACTGCACTTAGCAGCGTTTGTTTATATGTAAACTCTTGTTCTTGCTACATATTTGCTGCATTCACATGTAGGTGGTTTAATTTTTTCAGGTATTATGATCTTGTTCACATTTATTAGTGTGTAGTTTAATTGATCCAAAAAATGTTTATAAGGCGTCTCTGGGCATCTAGTATTTCAGAGCACGTGGGGCTAGGTGGCACCTTTACACTCACTTGGGGTACTTATTCTTTTTAACTTTGTATAAACCCCCTGCTCTGATTGGGTCATCCTTTAAAACCAGTTTGTTGGTCATCAGGGAATTCTTTTTTTCATTCTGCCTCTTGAAAGAGATAGGAGTGTTGAAGAAATTAACATGGAAAGAACAGTTTTAAAAAAACTTTCATCAAAATACCAATAAAAATTTTTGAGTAGGCCCTTATTAAAAGGTTTGGTTAGGTTACACCAAATGAACATATTTTTAAAGATTGCCTTGTTGCCTACAGGCCTGCACACACATATGTTATGTAAAAAATTGATCATTTCGGAATAAAGAAGGCTTAATGTGCACATTTTCAAATGACAGTTTTTAAAAGTTGCAAAATTGTTAAAGTTAAAGACAGCTCATGACTGAAGCACTGTTCATTAAAAAATTCTCTCTTGAATGCAAAACCTGTATGAATTTGTATGAATTCATTGCTGAATTATCTGCGTTTGAAATGTGGAGTATTTTGCTGCCGAGTGGGGATCGGAGACACATATAAGCACATATAAACACATATGGCACATTGGTCAGTCAGAGAGCTAGGAGATATCAGCTGTCTATAAGCTGTGACATAAATGTTCTGAGTTGACTGTCAATGTATCATGTAATAACATAGAGACAAGACACTGTTTTAATGTTATATATTTTAGTAATAACAAGTACATTTTTGAAGAACACTGCAAAGTATTTCCAGACCGCTTGTTGTGTTGTGGCGGCAATAAGTTTCTTGATCATTTCATATAATAAATGTACATACATTCTCAAGTTTCAACGACAACCCAGCTGCTTATTACAGTCCCGGGTGGCAAGAGTGTTCTGTGATTGGAACAATTACGTCACAGCTCACATAGAATGGCTGCATTTCGTGCTAGCCGACAGAGCTCGATCAAATGTCAATTTCCAGTGTCGTAGTAGCTGTTAGAAAAAAAAACTTTACCGAAATAAACATAAAAATGTCCAACCTTTTTGTCAAACTTAACTTTGAACATGCGCTATCTTTTACTTTAAGTTTGTGAAATCCATTTGATGCGGGTAAACACAACTATATTTCAGTTTTTTTTATAAATACAGGTACTGCTTTGATTCCATAATGTGCAATTCTGAACGCTGATATTTTCAGAAAAAGGCGTCTGTTTTTAATTGAAAGAATCTAGTAAAATGAATTGAGTGTTAGCAGAAAAGACTACTCATCAGAAAGTACTATTGTATCAGAAAGTACTGATATTATTTTTTTTCAAGTCAAGTGTTTGAATTATGTGATGGGTAATGTGCTCCATGACTGATGCTACCCAAGTTTGTTTCTTTTATTTTCTCATGTGAAAGAAAAACTTAACATGTGTAGTTTACCTGTGCAGTGGTTGCTTCCATCACGTTAATAAGGTATTTCAGCATTACACTCACTTCGAATAACTCAGCTACATGTATGGTGATCTGTAATGTTACTCATGTTACTAATTTTGAGTTTAGTGAGACAATTGATACATTGAAAAAGAAGAAAATGCAAGTGAAGGTAATTTTAGATATAGTTTCAGCGGTCTTTACAACATAAAGTTAGAAAATTTCTTAGCACGTTCTAAACCTTATGTTGTGTTATGCCCATGATGATGTGCAAGCCTTAATAGGCTGCATCCTGTCAGTTCATGTGTAGGAGCTTGAGTAAAGCCTTCAATGGATGAATGGTTAGCCTGTCTTCTTGCAGAGAGAGTTTTGATGTAAACCATTAAAAGTTGGTGTATTAAATAAACATGACTTTTCAGAGATGGGGAAGAAAAGCCATACCACACATTCTTTGTGCCTTTTTTCAGCAATGATCCCTTGAACTAGAAAACAAGCAGGCTTTTGCTGTTTGATTCATATTGTTGCTTGTCTGGTGCGATACATTCTTAATGACTGCAAAACTCAGCATATTGTTCTCTGTATCAGCAAAATATTGCGTTTCGCTATCAGTTGAAATTTGAAACCAACCAAAACTATTAAATGTAATTTATGCCTCTCTAGTAAAGTGTCACCAGTAAAATATTGATGACAAATACTAGGATGGTACATGTATTATAAAATGAAGCTTTTGTTGCAAACTTCATGAACTAATGAGGCCTTTGATACAAGTCTGGGCAAGATGTTTAACTCTCAGTTTATCATGTCTTCTGTGCACAATACTAAGGTACATTTACAGGTTCAGGTAATTTAACTAATTAATGTTAATTAAACTATTTTAGTAGCTTCGAGATTTGTCACTTTTTGCCAAATATGCAAATCAAGGAAATAGGGATTTTTGAATTTAACGTTCTCACATTTCTTGGGATAGGTCTTAAAATTCATGATTGCTGTTCATATAGAGCTGGAAAATCTTGAAATTCTGGAAGACTTATTTGCCTGAAATAGTGCTGAAGTTGTTAAATGTGGCTGCAGAAAATTGAAACAAACAAGCTAAAAAATATTAATAACAGTAGTAGTAAAAATAAACATATCACTTTCCAGGCTCTGTCCAGGTTTATCCATTCATATTACAGTATTGGATGTTGAATGAAGTTGGATGTGAAATATTCCAGAGTATGTCATTAATCTCTAATTTATTTGTATAAATAAATTAATTTTCGTGAAAACAAATGTGTACAGAAGTTTACTGTAGGGATCTGGTGTGGATCACTGTATTGAAATACATGCCAGGTATTAACATCACTCTGAACTTCTTCATGAAGTCTGTACACATATCAGGTGGAACGGTAAATGGTATCCATATGATCTCCACACATAAACCTGACCTCCCACATATTAGTGAAAAGTCCATAAGCCTTGCATTGAACACCGGTCACATAAGTAAGTAAATTCTAACAAATCATTTGTTGATGGAACCAGGTAACAGCAGTGAAGACAAGGGCTGGAGAGCTTAAGTTCATGTCTGCTACCGAGGACAGTGAAGATGATCACCTGACCCCAAAGAAAAGGTAAGGTGAGTTGGGCATGCTGAGACCAGTGACCTACCCTTAGTTCTCAAAAGACCGAAGCTGTTAGCATGCTAGTGTAGTACAATGACACAAGAGACTCTCACCAATGCAGTAGCTGTGAGTTCAAGCCCAGTCCATGCTGGTCATACGTTGAAAAGTCTCTCAGCAACCTGCACAAAGCAGTGGGTTTCCTTTGGGCCATGCTCATGTAGTATAGTATAAGTGGAATATTCTTGAGTAAGATGTAAAATACCAGTCAAATAAGTAAGTAAGTAAATTAGTTCTCAGTATTGTACCCCAGGTGGTGAAGGGACCTTAACGTCATAGCCTCTGGATGATCAATGCTTGCTACTTTTTAAAAAGAGTATAATATAAAATAAAATAAATGAAATATAAAATATATGTTCACCTCTAACAAAGAGACAGAATTACACAAAATGTCATGTGCTCAGATATCATGTGCATGTTCTAATCTTTGGTAAAACATTGACAATACTGATCATGCAAAAGGAAAAATCATTCAACAATCATGATTTTAATTGTTTAAGACGATTTGCAAAAATTTTTCACTTACATATATGATAATGGTTGGACATACGATGGACAGTCAACCAATCAGGTACCTCTCAAACCTCCAGACCTAAATCCGCAGCCACACATTAAGTCTAGTGGTGTTAAGCGAGAGGAGCAGTGAATATTCCAGGTCGTTCTTATTTATTTATTTATTTGATTGGTGTTTAACTCCGTATGGTGGGAGGAAGCTGGGCAGAGCCAAGGGGAAACCCAAGACCATCCACAGGATAAATAAATCCAATCAGAATATGTTCTGGTTTACAGTATATGTTGTATTGTGAAGTGAGATAATTTTCAGCAGTTGTGTTCTTAAATGCTCTTATAATTGTAATGCAAGTCAAAAATAATAATAACTAAAAAAGCATATCCGTGCACTAATTGACATAGTTTTGTCTTGTGTTACAGAACAAGAAGGAAGAAGAAGACTGGTGAGTCAGGTTCAGATATCAATATAAAAGAGAATTCCCGTGGGAGCAAAACACAACTGAGAGCTGACTTCCAGGAGCAGGAGTCCTATGCCTAGATGGCCATGGCTGATTCGTTACTGGTCAGTTGACTGTATCAAGGATTAGACCTATAGGAGCAGGGGACACATAATGGCCCACTTCCAGGATGAGGATTCCTTTGCCTCAGTTATCTTGGCTCTGATTGCTTTATGATGTGAAAGTGAAGGCCATTCTTTTAGGAAGAAGATTACTATGCTTACATCACTGATTGATTGGTTAATTGTGTAAAGGACAAGGTCAATTACCATTGTAATCCAATGGAAGCAAACAATATGTGTGTTCACTTGCAGGGAAAAGGGCTCCTATCCTTACCTTACCTTACCTGGACGCTGACTGATTAATGGTCCAGGGACATAGTTGTGCATATTATCGCCACTTTCTACAGCTAGGCTTCCAGGAAACATTCAGTCATATTAAGGGAAACTTGAAAGCAGCTGTTCTTTTCTGGCCGGTATAGGTGTTCTCTCACTAGATCTAGACGTTCCGTTACAGTCACTCTGTTTAAGTATCCACAAAACTCACTTGTATCCACAATGTAGCATGCACAAGTATCTGGTAATAAGATACATGTAGTACCATATAGTCTGAGAGCTTTGTGTCCACTACTGTTATACATGTATTTGGTGCAAGGTAAACTTTACAGAAAAGAACCAGGCAAGTGTTGAAGCATATTCTTGGCCACAGTAGGCTTTCTTGTTTGGACTTCTTCACGTGTGCAAAACTGTTGGAGTCCTCTCTTGGGTCATGTTGAAAGTTTGCTCTCAATGTTTCAGTCACAGCTGTGAAAAGTTTAAACCTGTTTTTCTTAGTGCTCGTTTACGTGTTGTCATACAGGAAATGGTTACGACCTGATGCAGCTATATTTCCAGCCACACCTGTAAGACTTCTCCATGTGAACACTTCCTCAGGTCAAATCTGACACTATGACAGTTACTGTTCAAAGCTGGCGTGGATTTTTTTTATTCCACAAGTAACTGAATTACACTAAATGACCTAAAATTTCACCCCTGACTAAGTTGACCATTTTTCCTGATTCTGGGAGATCTATAGATTGTAGCAAGGTGTTTTAAGATTTGTTTGGAAGGTAAGACTATATTTTACTGTAAAAAAAAATGCAAGTTTCGGCACCAAATATAATATTTTATATCTATTTGCCTCTAAAAATGCGCTTTTGGGGCAAAATTTTATTTCATTTACAGTACAGCCATCTATTTCCAGTTGCTACTTCTTGTTACAATAAAAAACAAAGAAAAGAATTGTTAAGGTAAATATTCATTTTTATTTTTAGATTTAGAAGAACCTTGGTTTTGAGGGCCTGTTTCCTCTTGCCAGAACATTAATTTTGATGATGACTAAATTTATCTTTTTAACCTCTGTGTGATTTTCAAGTAAAAAATTTGCTGCATCTTTTAAACTCTTACTTTTGAATCATGGGAGCAAAAGTTGTGAACATAGTTTTAATACCCAGGGTCATAAACTAAGCTTTGGAAAGTTTGAAACTGAATTTTGTTATTTTTACTCATTGTCAAGGATGTTAACATTTCCTCTGTTTTAACAGTACTCAAGTGTAGTCCACAAGTCGGTCAAAATAAATAGTTTTATGCTTTACTTGATAAGTGTACCTCAAATACAGTTACCCGAGACAAGCTTGGATCAAGCAAAGTAACTTCTAAAAATCGAGTGCAAATTAAAATTAGTTGACATCAACATCTATTTATTTTAAAGAACTACTTTGGTGTCAAAACATCTGAGCTTTAAAAGCAAGGTGAATTAACAAAGACTGCGATAATCTGAATTGCTTTCCTAAATTGTGAAAATATTGCAGCGAATTAAAACGATGTACGTATTGTCAGAGTATAGGGAAACAAAATATTTCTGTCACTGCCATTTTGCCTGGTGTGACGTCAGCCACGAACACATGACGTCATCAATCGCTGATGTGTATAAACATATGACGCTGCGCTTTCAAACGCTCTTGACGTCGTCCCAGTATTAATACCTTACTCATCGTCACATCTGCCTAATTCGACGTCATACAGGGAATTTTATCATGTCACATCAGGAAAATTTTTACTGACTCAGCCGAAGACATTGTTTTTCAAGGAATCTTCAGTTATATGGGTTAAATAGTGTTATTCATCAAAATCCTTTTGAAACGTGGTGTTAGGTGTACTCCGTAGGATTTTTTTCATGTCATTGTAATATTTCCACACAATTTGTACTCTGACCACAGTGGCACTTTAACATTGCTTAGGTTTAGTCCTATTGAAATATACAGTGTAGTCATATTTAAACATTTTTGTGCTGTACGTAAACGCGCTGAAAGCAGTATCCTAAAACACATAAAATCAAGCAAGTAAATAAAATATATCTGATCTGGATTTAATACGAGGTTAGATTAAGACCTAAGCGGTCAAAGAGAGGCCTTGGTTTAAGTTCCGCCTGAGACAGCTGTGCTTGCCCAGGGCATGGGCCATATGTAGCTACAGGCGTTACCAACGCAACTGTGAATAACATATCAGGAGAAGTCCAACAAACTGATACTGTCCTACAGGCGTGTTGAGAGATTGGGAGTTCTTGTGTTTCTTGGAATCTTGCAGTGTAAATAAAGCTTTACTGTACTGTAGTATATGTCATAGCCCAAGAGTGGGATCTTAAGAAGTACAGCATGCATTGGGTCCACATTTTGCACGTGTAAATCATAATAACACCCGGTGGGGGAATAAGCAGAAGTTTTTCATTCATGCGTTTCCTTCACGCGAATTCTGGGGTGGGCTTTCTGCCCATCTACACAATTGTGTTATAGGTGATTTTTGAATGTAAAGTGGTTTAAACGCATTTCCATGAGCAATTTCAATTGTGCTTTCCATGAACTTGTGCCGTGCATTTCAACTTTGCTTTAATTTTTGTGGATGTGTTTGAATTTTAAGCTAACGCCAACCGTCCATGGTTCTTTGTCACACTCCAAGGAACATATCTTCGTGGGATGACAAATTAAGAGAGATACGTGTTAGAGATATATACTGTGTCCGTCCACAACTTCAGCGCCAGGGATGTATTTGGGGCTACTTTCACAGAATTTTGTACATCGGAATTCTGGATACTTTTTTTCGTCATTGATGAGATTTACAAGACGTAATTGACGAGAAGAAAATACGTAGAAAGTGTTGCAGAAATGGTACCTAATGTTATTTAAATGCTTTTAACAATTTGTTTAAATGAAATTATAATGTGTCTCTATGATAAATTAGCCTCTACACGCACGTACAACTGAAATTGTGCATTTGACACATGTATGTGACAATTATTAGAGAAGCAGCCGCTTTTGATTTCACGTCGGCATCTGCAAATAATGGCATATTGTTGTAAGTGTTCTACTCTATGTAAAATTGGTTACCTTGTTTTAATTTTGATATAAACTGGAGGTTGTGCATTGGGCATTCCAATTTTCGTGCATGGACTGTATTGTAATAGAAGCAAGTATTCCACAAGTATATGGTTGGGAGGAGCCTTAATGAGCATGGTTTCTGAGATCGGAGCATGCACGGAAATTTGTCCGGTATGTTTCCTCATTATGCCATCATATGATGACGCTCAAGAATTAGCCTCTGTGTGCCTTATTACAATATGGTGGTATAGCGCTTGGGCTTGATCATTGTAACAAGATTTTCCATTTTTCATGGATATATATATGCATTGCTAAACAGTTTTTATTCAACAGTTATATAGTTACAGCATTTAGACATTTGTTTCGCTACATGGCAAGCTACACATGGTACAGTTAATGGGTATCGTTTTCCTTGTTTTTTCTCCAAAAATATTGAGATAGCGCACACGTTTTTCAATTCTCAGAATAGAGCTTCTGCTTCTGCTTAGCGTAAAAGTATTTTCGCCTACCGCTAATGAACAGGTGAAATCACTCACAGATATCCGACCGTAAGCTCTTGGACCAAAGTGTAGGCCTTGGATTTGTTCCTTATATTCTTAGTGAAAATCAAAATTTTACATCGATCCATTAACTGCATAATAATTATTTTTCAATAATATTTTATTTTGTGTGGTTTGTATTTTGTTAACATCAACAGTACATTGTTCATGATGTATAGAAATAAAAGGTCTTCTTTAGACCACACCAAACATGTTCTTGTTCATAATAACCTTTTTTAAATCGAAGCATCTTCTTCCTGGTTTCCTTGTGTATAATACAGGTGAATCTCATTACTTTCCTGAGCTCTCTTGAATGTCATTGGGTGGGGCTGGAGGGGTGTTGGTGAGTGGGTTTGGGGTCTCCTTGGTTCATTCTTGCGGCGGGTAATGAACCCATGAAGCCGATTTCACAAAAAGTGCGTAAATCAAGACATCTATCTCGTAACGTCCTTCGTGAAAAAGATGTCTTCTAAGTTGTAACGTCATAAGGCGATGGGATTTAAGAGGAAAGAACGTCGGTGGTTTAATCTGCCTGGGCTAACGGGTCTCATTCGCCCATAATGTTGATAACTTGTAGGTCTTTGGTCACAATCAAGAGGTCAAAATTTGGGATGGGTTTGTCAAAGTCACAAATATCACCTATTACAATGTCACGTCCTGGCATCTTACTTTCCTGCCATGTAAGACTCATAGAGATAACGCGCTTAATGAATAATTACGTTGCCAGTTTGACCCATAAGTATCAACCTGTGGCTTTATCTGGACAGATTCCACCACCCTGCATTTGGACCGGGTCGTTATATACAATGAGGGACCTCCGGGACCCAGGCACCTCTCACCACGCGATCGTTGTGAGTCCGATCTTGTGAGTTCAAGCCCAGCTGACGCTGGCTTCCTCCCCGATTGTGCGACGGAAGGTCTGCCAGCAACCTGCGCGTGGTCGTAGATTTCCCCGGGATCTTTCCGATTTCGTTGCTGGCTGTCGTCGTATAAGTTAAATATTCTTGAGTACAACATAAAACACCGATCAGATAAATTAATATTTACAATTAAACAGGTGCGAGCGTCAACTAAAAAAATAACGAAGCGACTGTATAAACTCGAAGATAACCCAAAAAAGATTCATGATTCACCTCAAATAAAATAATACCGCTATAAAAAGTGTCGTTCAGTGGAAATCGTACTAGCAACTACATCTGGTAATAGTTTTATATCATCTTTCACTCATGCCCGTCGCGAAGTTAAAAGTGCCTCTATGGCTCGACTCTGTAATAGTAATGTACAGTGTCGAGCCACCCACAGGGCCTATTTAGAGGATATAGGATGTCAAGAAACTGACCGACCGACCCATCAATCGACAAACTGAGTGACTGAAAGAACTGCTTGTTCCAGATACAAAAGAATGGTGCCGATGGTGATCATCTAAAAATGGATGGTGCTAATGGCGATCTAGCCAAAAACGGATGATATTTATGCGGATCCAGCTATTAAAAGGGATGGGGCAGATGGTGATCCAGCTATAAAAATGGATGGTGCTGATGGCGATCTAACCAAAAAGAGATGATGGCGATGGTGATCCAGCTATAAAAAGGGATGGTGATCCAACTATGGAAAGAATGGTGCTGATGGTGATTCACCTATAAAAGGGATGTTGATGGTGATCCATTTGTAGTTTTTAGCAAGGCTGTAATGTTAAACCGAAACAGACGAGTTTGCCGGGGAGATGGGGGGGGAGATAAGGTGAAGAAAGCCGACATGTTAACGTTCACTGGACTGAAACGGTGTGTCCGTGACGGCTGAAGTATTGCAGCAAAGAATGCACGATAGGAATTTGATTTATTCATTCAACATGATTTAACGGTGTTTTGACTTAATTGTATACAACAAGCATTCAAACTTTTAAATCTGACTTAACTGGAAACTGGTATTGTGCAATCGACTTCTGGTCCCTGTTTTGATCTGTTTTGCAAACAGGATGTAAGTTACATCAAACGGATGACACACATTGTGGAGATACACCTTCGCTCCACAAGCATGCCATGGTTCTGAATCAGCATACAGTGCAAGAATAGCAGTTTACCATTTCCACAGCTGGAAACAGGACTGGTCGGCCCGGTGTCAGTATAATGTTACTCGGTGGGAGTGTCATGTTTGGTGTCTTCGGCACAATGTTCCAGTGGCGGCAGCACTTTGGTGTCATGGAAGACCTGCCTTGTCAAAAGAAGACACAGTTTATATCAATACTATGGACTCCTCGTAGTCATATGACTGAAAAGTGGTTAAATACGCCTTAGAACCTAAGCATACAAAAATATACAATAGAAAATCGGTAATTAATTGACAGGATGAAAACGTCCCAAATGCAGTAATTACTTTGGAGCACTTGATATACCTCCACCGTTTGCCAGAAGGCTGTGGTGCAGCACGGTAGCCCAGCAACTGTCAATCCTACAATGTGTTAAATATGTGTTTAAGCATACCCAACACAGACCATGAACAGTAACATTATCAAATAAACAAAGAATCTATATCTTACTAATCTTGGTGCTTCCGTGTTGAGACAAGTAGAGTCACTTAAACGGACAAAAGAATGGAAAGGTTCTATAATCTTCATGGGTCGGTAAATTTTATTAATTTGATGCGTTGTTTGCCACAAAGATATTAAATAAATGAAAAACAGTGTTTGTTCAATGTCACAACTCAACCGACTCCTCTTCCCATTCCCCTCCTCCGTTCAATAGATAGCATGTCGATAGCATGATGCGTGTCAAAAGTGATACAAACAGTGTGGTTTTTAACGGGTAAAGGCGATACATGCGGTGCAATTCAGCCAGCTGGTATTATTATGGTATAACCAGCAAAGATTAGTCTGATGGACAAACGTCCTACACTTACAAATCTATATACAGATTCTATTTTGTATTTCAAGCGAAGGCTTGGTCAATACATTTTTCTACGTGCAATAGTTTTCTCAGCCTCCCAGCAACTTGCAATGTGCGAGAATCTATGGTAATGTAAATACTTCCAGCTAACGGAAGCGGTTAATGTGGATCTAATTTTGTACATATAATGCATATACGGATCATCCACAAATCGACTCTCGCAACATCTCTTTACATCTAACAGGTCTATAAACTGATGTAAACTTTATAGGATGTACAATCATTAACATGTAGCCTTTTAGTACAGCAAATAAAATTTATTTATTTATTTGTTTGGTGTTTTTTGCAGCACTCATGAATATTTTACCTATGCAATTAACAGACGCCAGTAATGATGGAAGGAAAGCGGGCAGAGCCTGGGGTAAACCCACGATCATGGTAGACTGGTAGACTGGTAGACTTTCCCACGTGCGACCGGACAGGTAGCAAGCTCAGCAAATGGAAATTACAACAACTTCAGAAAGCTTGGCATAATCCATAACAACGTGTACACGCTGACCCCCGCTAATCTATATACATGTGTATACCAAATACAGATGATTACACGATTGTGGAATGTGGATATTTAATTATATTGTTTGTGGCTGGGTGATTATCACCTGGTATATATATTTGGTGTGTGGAGAGGCATAGGTGGTGCTGGTTTATCCAGGGATAACTGATAAAACCGTGCCTTAAGCTAACCTGACGGTGACAATTATACTGCCCCTGGTGGGTCTATTGATTACAAGGGCAATGGAACAGGTCCGATCCCGTAGCTCCACACCACAGACCAACTAGAGAGAAACATTTCATATATTTCTATTATTTATGAAACAGTGTGAACTACTGTTAGAAACGGTTCATAAATATTTGACACGCCTCATTCAATAAAGCAGAGACGCTTCGCCATTAGACCATTTGGTCCTCTGCGAGGTCCGCGTTGCAGTCACCACAACTCACCGGCGCCGGGTAAAGGTGAGTGGCTGTGAAAAGACTTACTCTCCCTAGTATCATCAACTGTGACCATACGATTGCATTGCATGGTGTATAGAGTGGCCAGGTGTGAGTGAGTGACGGCTATGGAAACGACCTCAGTGACATTTCCACGGCCGAGGAAAACGCGCAGATGTATGTGTTGCCACGGTAGCTACCTACACTATACAGGTAAGTGGTTAGCAATAATTGTCCAATGATGAATTAACCGTTATAGTCCGTCCTTAGCTGTATCACGATTTACGTTGAGCATCAAAGGAATGTACAAGTAGTGGACCTATGCCGTTGACAAACTTTCCGCGCTCTATACCCATTAAGAGGTATAAGTTGGTTTTTAATTCCAGTTACGGCAAGTTTATTTGGGTTTAGCGATGTTGCTCTCTGCGTAGCTGCAGCAGCCTATATTGGCGGCGTCTGGTGTTCGTAGCCATCCATCAATTTCAGTGCCGTTATGAACGCGCTGTCATTTATAGAGGCGTATGTCGATTTGCCTAACTGGCCGTGACAAAATGATCCCAGCATCCCGTGTTTTATGTACATTGCAATCGAAAGCAATTTAATCAGTTTGCCGTCGGTACTTTTTTTTTATGCTCTTCAGATCTAAAAGCAGCAATAATTCCGGTGGTGGATAGCTGGCATGGTCGTCTGTGGGAGATCGCTTTACCTTATGCTTTGCTTTGATGTTCCTATTTAGTTATTATAGAACGAGTTATATTATGGCATAAATATAGAAGAGCATAGGTTTTAATATCGCGTAAATATATAACAGCATATATATGTTACAATAGCCCGTAAAAATAGAGCAGCATATACAGGTTATAATATTGCTTAAATGTAAAACAGCCTAGGTTATATACTTTTACGTAAATATATAACATATACATATATACGAGCTGTATAATATACCGCGTAAATATAAAGCATCATACCGGCAAGTTATGATTTTACGTACAAGTAAAACAGCATAAGTTATTATATTCACCGTAAACACAAAAACGGCACATCTCAACATTGCACAGACTTATAATTATAAATAGGAACTCGAAACTCTTTCTCCTCATGGTATAACTGTTTAAAGCGGGTAACACAAAAAAATGACATTCTTCATCCATGTAGAAACACAATGCAGACTAGGTTTACATGTTGTTTCTTGCGTATTACCATAAATCCACCGTTCTAAAAACACAAGTTGACGCGAGCATTTTTTG
The DNA here is from genome assembly GCA_016165875.1 of Acanthopleura granulata. Classification (NCBI taxonomy): domain Eukaryota; kingdom Metazoa; phylum Mollusca; class Polyplacophora; order Chitonida; family Chitonidae; genus Acanthopleura; species Acanthopleura granulata. The sequence goes on from JABBOT010000004.1 coordinate 444,777, forward strand.
CTCATGCATGCTCTCTTTCAGATATTTATTTATTTTAAAGGGAAGTGAATATTTTTCATGGAAAATGGACGTAATGTCCAGACAGCTACCTCAAAGAGTAAAATTGTGTGGTTGGAATATATCTTAGTGATCCTTGAGCGAAAGAAGGGGAAACGCGTGACAGGGTCATCGATGGGGAGGACTAACACACCACAAAGAACAGCGTATACATTGTAACCCACTGTCAGACACATCCCGTGCGTACAGCTGTATATCAATATACCAGAGTTATACAGATACAATTCAATTTGTATGAGGTGCGTTGTATTGATACAGTTCTGACCTGACGGCTCCGAGCGGCAGATTTCTCCACATCCCTTGGGTCATTAGGGGGAAGAGACCAGAGGCTCGGGGGTATAGGGCTGATGTGGCGTGCATATGGCTGTACTCCAACCCCTGTCATCACACGCAACTGCAGACAGCCTAAATATACAATGATAATAGTATAGCAGAGTAGTATCACGGGATATCAATACATAAAAATATTAAGTAAATAAAATTAAAAAGTATGCATAGCTTTTGCCTTTAAGTAGCATTCATTGCAAGCATTCACTGTGAAAAAATTAACCCCTAGGTGCGAAAATTTTCGTACTACAAAAATGTAGACATACACGTGTCTACACTTTATAAAAAATATTTGTTTTCGAAGAATGAATGCTCAAATCCGTGTATTACACAAACACTTCAATCGACCATTCATAATATGAAAATGAGTTATTTTTTCTGTTAACCGTTTTAAGAAACTGGTAGTTTCATTTTACACAAAATTGTCGAGGAAGCATTTCAACGGACTAAGATCAGTTCTGACAGTCTGGCCTTGACCAATGAGAAAGGTCACGTGTTCGAATCCAGGTCTCGTCACCTGGTCAGTGATCTAATACCTCAGATGGTGTGCCAGGTACGTGGGGGCACATTGTGTGCATATATTTGTATTACCAGCATCGTCTACGAACTATTCATAAAGAACAATTCTCAAGTTAAAAAGGTGTTTATATGCATCTGAATGTGTTTAAGTTTTGTTATAAAGTTATCACAATTTTGGTTCTTTGTTCTCACTTAAAACTTTTGTCTAAAAGACAACACCGAGTCCGTTACCCATATAAGTATATATATTTAATGTTATACATGTTTGTTCACATGTATAGTTTTGTAGTTTAGTTCGCGTGCATGGATGCACGGAGTCCATAATGTTGTCGTTTTTAGCGAAATTATACCCACCCAGGGGACCACCAATTAATGAACTCATCCGTGGTGCGAATGTTTGAAGCCAATACCAGTGTTTGGTTATAACATGAACAATAACCCAGATCAGCTAATATCAAAAAAACGTGGCCATATCGCGATCGTCGCCCGACTATTATTTGGTGCCCTTTGAAAAAAACTATTCTAAAAAATGTGCATGTCCCGTTCCTAGGAACCGATAGAAATGTTGGTAGCATAAGATTTCCAGAACAAAGTCACACAAATGTCCAGATTGACTCGAAATGCCCATGCGCTACGTGCAGGCTGTGTATAAAGCTGAAGAAATGTTACTTTTTATTTCTCTTAATCTGGAGGTATGGCTGACATTCTGTTACAGGTAATATTTGTTATACTCTTTTAATTCTTGCTTTCACGACAACTTGACCATTTGTGGTGCAATTAGTAGTGTTACTTTTCAACTTCCATATCATATATTCCGACTGAGCTAAATGTATTTCATAGGATCAAGATTTACTGAGTTTAGGTTACAACCATACAAGGCAATGAACTCTTCTTCTCAGTCACTGCATGTCGTCACTTATATTCGAATAAGAGCGCCCAATAACCGACTGTTTGTAGAAATTGCCAGATTACATGGTGCTGCGAGACGTAACGGACTCTGTCCCGATTCTAACGGTAGTCAGGAAGCCGAGGAGTGGTCCTACGTAGTCTATTTTCCCCAGATGTTCGACCTCTTACAAACAACAAGTAACAGTAACAGAATCCATGCCCATGTTGATATTGGTCAATAACCCAAGAAGACAGGAAAACGTTGTTGTCATTAGACAAATTTGCAAAACAAAATGATAAACATGTTCGTGGTATAATTCCTAGCAGGACAGTGATCCAAATAGGAGTTTGGACACAGTGTTATGTAAAATACTGTACACCAGGATGTGTGAAAACATATTGTTTGTAAATATGTATATATATGTATATATTTCAATGCACGATTGAGAAACATCCAGTTTGTTTTTGATTTGGAGAATAATCGTTTATGAGGTCAGGGAAACTTGATTTGCATTTCCATCAGAGATGGAAAAATGGTATGTTATCCTTGGTATATTTTACCAGCCATGCATGTTTGAAAGTAGAGTACATTATTTGTAGCCTGTTTTAACTCAAATTTAATATATTGTAAATGGTTCTTTCAGGGGTGAAATTTACCTCTTTCGACCTACAACCTATTTTTGTTTACAGTTTGTATGCTAATGGTGTGTGTGCTAGCTGCTGGTCTAATATCAGTGGGTATCTACCGTTAGTGTGTTTCTATATAAGGCGCCCCACCCCCTCCTCAGCCCAACTCATCCCACAAAAAAAATAAAGGAATGACAAAGGATTTATGTATCGACGACATGGTCGGTGAGACCTGGGCTGTATTCATAAATTTTATTTCTTAAGCTTAGAGAAAAATTTAATGAAGAAAATATCTAAATAATCATTCATAAACCTTGTTAGAGAGATACTTCGCCAAAAAAAGTCCTTTTGGATTATTTAAATTCCATAATGTAGTAGGTGGTCAGTATACTAAAGCCTATGGGCACTCCTGTTCAGTGTAAACGTGAGTCAAATAATTTGTGAACCAATGGCCACAATACGGTCCAATACAATGCAGTGCAATGCAATACAAGGCAATACCGTGCAGTAGCATAGAATAGAATAGAATAGATTAGAGTAGAGTATAGACTACAATACAGTACAGCACAGTACAATGCACTGTAATGCAATACAATACTTTTGCAATGCAATACTGCAAAGCACAGTACAATACAATACAATACAACACAATACAATGCAAGTTAAGCGATTTCAGACTCGATTACAGTGGTGATTAGTGGTTTCTAGTCACACATTATCAGGTTGAATTGCAGTCACTTGATATTTTAAGTCAGGTATTATTCTACACGTTCAAGACAATGATTTGATGGCGTTGAGCGTGTACACCACCATGACCATAGCTTATAAACAACTCATTAGTGTAATGATGTACACGGGTATATAGAATGCCGCTAGGCAGTGGCATTGATGATCCACGCGGTGAATGCTGAGAATACCATGAGGGTTTTCTATACCCCTGTATAGAGAGACAGCAACAATAATTGTGCTTGACAACATAAACAAAGGTTGACAGCCAGTCTTGGACGAGTCAAGATGAGGCTGTCAGAAGCTTACGTTAGGCTTACTTCTGTGTCTTAATTGTGCATAGCGGTTTTTTTTTAAGTGACGTAATCTGGAATTTTCGCATGACCCAGATAAGCTTGCCATGCACCAAAGAATATTTTATCTCCGCTGGCTGAAGTCTGAACGCTACATCGTGGTAGATGCGGCTTGCATATCATAACAATATTAGCCTTGTTAAAGTGATGCCGTGTTAATAAGCCGGCAATGTTGCCAGGAGCTGAAAGCGCAAATCTTCAAACAGAGTGTCCCATGCACCCTCGAGGGCATCGTCAATAATATCTGAATGGAGATGGGCAGAACTGAATGCACTTGATTGCGCTTAGATATAATGGCTGAGGAATGACGCTTGTTATGTTTTCTGTGCGGGCAACCACTTTGCAACAAACCAGTTTGCAGTATCCTGGATTTGCCTCTCAATTGTCTCTCGTTCGCAAGTGGAATGTCCTTTGTATCTGGTCGATCGCAGCCACAATGGCACTTTGGCATAACAGTGATAGCTGTTAATGATAGAAAAAAAGACTCTCCACATCAATCGTTCACGCTCAAACAGGACCCTTTTCCTTATATGGTTCCATGTCATGAATATGCATGCGCTCCTGTTCACAGCCACAGCACATGGATGCCTCGGTCCAATATGGGTTATGCGTCAAGTCTCTTGATAACGCTTGATGTCCCAGAATTAAGAGAGAATTTTACTTAGTTTGGAGTGTAACGTTTTATTTCCTTAAATTGATCCTGTTGGAATTAATGTCACATTTCAGTTCTGCTACTACTACCAGAGTGTTGCAGTAGTACCCGAATATCTCTGATCATCTCAATCGTTCCACCTTGGTGGCCTAGAGAGAGATCGGGAGATCCGAGATCAATCCTGGGTGGGGTCATACAATACACGAGATTAGAGCATGGAAACAGGACTGGTCGGCACGGTGTCAGCATAATTTGATCGGTTGGGTTGTCATGTTTGGTGTCTGTGGCCTGATGTTCCATGTGCAGCAGAACTGACGAAGAAGACATAGTATATATAGACATTAAAGACGCCTCGTCGTAGGAGAAGTGCGACGTAAAGCCGTACTTACATACCCTCTCCATAAATTGTCATGCAAAGCTTTTACATACCCTCTCCATAAATTGTCATGCAAAGCTTTGGGTCATAGCAAGAATTTTGTCCGAAAGCTTTGTTAGTTGTCCTGGCTTCCTGGTGTATATAACCAATATAATGGAATACGTTGTCTATTATCGTGTCCTCCTCATGCATATAGTGAACGCATTCGAATTCAGTGATGGATTTCATGCCCCCCCCCCCAATATGTGCATAAATATTCCGTGATAAGAACAACATGTTGGAAACTGCTGTCTCAGTACAATGGTGTAGGAAACTGAGGAAGGCTCACAATCTTTTTTATATTTTTTTTATCCTTCTTTCATACCTTTTTGTGCATATATATATAACCGATATCATGGTATACCGTATAATGACTATTGTCTTCGCTTTTCCATCCATATACAAGTTGTACCTTGGCGGATTTCGGTGGCTGTGGTGCTTAGTTCTTTGGCTTATTTTATCGTTCCCATAACCTAGCTCTGACCGCTTCGGTGGCTTGGGGATTAGAGCGTCTGTCTCGAGGGCAGGAGATCCGGGATCAATCCCGGGTCTGTCATACCAAAGGCTTTGCAAATGGTACTTGTTGCTACCCCTTGGCGCTCAACACTGAGAGGTCAGAGCAAGAAAACAGGGCTGTTCTGCACGGTGACAGTATAATGTTAGTGGGTCGGGTGTAATGCCCGGTGTCTTCGGCCTTATGTTCCATTGGCGGCAGCATTTTGGCGGTATGGACTCGTTCTGCCACAAGAAGACACATCATATCTACATTGTAAGGAATCCCAGTGGTGATATGACGTATCAAGCCCAAGCAACACACACATATACCTGGTTCTATTCGACAGTCTTCGTGAAGTTGCTTTCACAGTTGTAACTGTGGTCTCTGAAATCCATGAAGACGTAGCCTATCTAACCAAAGAAACTCTGGAAGCTGTTTCTGCTTAACATATTGCATTTTTGTATTTCTTTGCCTTGCTGAAGGGGCCTCTCCGTGCCCGAGTGGTTAGCGTCCTAGCGCACCACACGGTTCGATAGCCTCTCAAAAATGCAGTCCCTGTAAGTTCAAGTCCAAGTCCTGTTGTTGAGACTCTTCGGTCTGACGTGGGAAAGTTTATTAGCAACCTGTGCATAGTAGATGGTTTTCCCACTCTCAAGTGCCAGGTTTCCTTCTATCATAATGGTGGCTGCTGTCCTACAACTGAAAAATTCTTAAGTATGGATTAAAAACACAAATCAAATAAATAAATAAGCTGAATTGCAGACAAATTCCAAACTTCATGACAGAGGGACTATTGTCCGAACCAAACGGACACTAAATAATCTCAGTCGTGGGTCAGTATCATGTCTTCCTGTAAAACCCTTTATCAAGTATAAATGCCAATGCCTTCGTTGACTCAGTCGATGTATGAATCGGTCCTAATTTTTATATTTTATATTTTTTCTTAGCTCTTCGGTGGTTTGTGTTATTTCTAGTGTTTGGAATCTGGTCTTGCGATTATTGACCCAGAATGCCGATTTTGGTTGACAACTGGTATACGAATATTTGTTTCGACGCCTAGGTAGTTACCATAGCCGATCTGACCAATCAGATCTCGCTGGTCCAGTTGTGGCTTTAAGTCAGGATGATTATCAGGACCTTAGCCAAAGGCGGAAGTTTTATTCCGGACGCTCCTAAACAGGAGTAAACTGTCCTCCACCTACAAATTTGACCGCCATAGTATAAGTGAAAAGTTCTCGAATGTGACGTTAAACACCAATAAATTAAATACATATAGTCAATGTTGCACATTGTTTTTCTTACAGATGATCCCTAATTCTGGTAATCCAACAGGGTTATCTAATAAATCGTTATCATTAACATTCTGATGCATATATATTTGAACTATTTCAAATTCCTGACAACCTCCGGTATTTTGGCATGTGTGGAATAGCCATAGTATGTGAATTAGGCTATCCTTCCATACCAAAGAACCGAGGGTTAACCACCCTCTGATATCATCAGAACAGAGCAAACGGACTTGCACATAGCTCTACATGAAAACCGACCGTACACGACCAGGGTAACAGAGTTACAGAGGCTGAGAGGCCAGCACGAAAACCGATTGCACCCGATCAGGGTAGCTATTGCATGGGTGATAAAACACTGCAAGAAAAGCGACCGCACACGATTCGGGCAGCTGGGTTATGGAGCACTACATGAAAACTGACCACACGATCTGGGCAGATGGGTTATACAGCTCTGCACGAAAACCGACCGCACACGATCTGGGAATGAGTGTTGCAAGGTTGTATGAGGACGAAACTGGCAAATCTTCCCTATCGCCATTCTTTCCCAATCTGCCCCCTCTGCCCCATTCTCCCTTCCATGTTCCTTCTTCTCCCATTACAGTGTGACCTTTCCATCTACACTGTGTACACCACTCCATGCCAGTTAAACCAGTCCAACACAGGCCCTTACAGAGTGACCTCTCTATCTACATTGCGTCCACCACTCCGTGCCAGTTAAACCAGTCCAGCACAGGCCCTTACAGAGTGACCTCTCTATCTACATTGCGTCCACCACTCCGTGCCAGTTAAACCAGTCCAGCACAGGCCCTTACAGAGTGACCTATCTATCTACATTGCGTCCACCACTCCGTGCCAGTTAAACCAGTCCAACACAAGCCCTTACAGTCTGAACGAAAAGACGACATTGCAGTGGTATTTTGGCATGTTTGGAATAACCTGTCCAATTTAATATAAGAGGGTTGTTCTATGATGCCATTTTATTGTTAATGTCTTTTCAACGCACACAGTAACCCAAAATCGGGGAAAGGACGTCGTGTTTGAAGATTACAGAGCAAAAACAACACTCAGTTTTTTTGAAAAAATTTCAGGGATTGAACAGAATTACCTCTGGCTGTGCAAGTGAATCTTAATGGTATCAGCAGTGATCAAACTGTAGGCCTGTATTGTTGCCTCGTTCTGAAATGCAGACTGAGTTACAACGAATTTGTACCTATACCTTACCTTGCCTATACACCCCCTGATGACGCATAATATGCAAATCAGTACCGCGGAAACGTAATACGCGTATAAAAGATGGCTTTTCTAAAACCCCAGTTCGGCATATTATGCCCACTGAGCGCCTATTAATTGTATGAAGTTTATAGGTGCACATAGTTTATCACAGAACATACAGTTTCTTAACGAAAGGCAAGAATGCCTGCGCAGTGAAAATGGTGTACACCGTGTGTGCATAGTGGAAACAGTAACCATAACATAACAAGTCAAAACTAGTGTTGGAGTAATTAATTACTCCCTGGACGTAAATCGATCTTGTTCCTGCATAAAATATAGGTCTAATCTGGAGGGGGGGGTCGATTTTAATTGCTCTTTAAAATAACTAAGTAACATGGTTTTGCACATAGGCTAAACGCGTTCGCATGACAACACAACACCGCTAGATGGAATGCACATAATCAGTTAAAATGCCAACAGGGAATTGCCAACAGCATCGAGAACTCCCACGTTAAGGCTTCCCGCCATCTGTATATACACGTTTGCAAATATATCAGCCATTTTCGCGATTGAACGAAGCTGTTAGACAGTGTTTATTTATTTACTGATTTGATTGGTGTTTACAGGACAAACGGTTGGCAGGTTCGATTTCAGCCTTTGATATGGGCATTCGTGCAAGGATTCCTGGACCCACCAGCACGAAGTCCTCTTAACCTTACGAGCACGTAGCTACCATACCTACAGTTCTGGTTGCCATGATAGAGGGCTTCGTGCAGTGGGCCCTGGCTCTGACACTTTCTCTAGCTTTATCAGTTGTACAACAGTCCCTTTATTACCAATTCATTCACGATAACCGTAAAATCCGTTTCAAACACGGGTCGTAAGTTGTAGGCATACCGTTTTCGGCCAAGCGCAACTGAAAAGGATCCAATCAGTTTTCAAACCTGATTGTGTATAGAGTTTTTTTTTGCTGGCTAATAGTTGAAAGTAAGTCGGGAAGTAAGGCTGACGCCTCGTCCAATATGAGATTTACAGAACCCAAATAGTTTCGTATCCTTTCACTCAGTAACCATGTAATGAATTTATCCCGCGAAAGACTCTAAAAACTACACAGAAATCTGTTTCTTGAAAAACAATAATTTCCTGTCGCGTCTAGGAGCTTTGAATTACCAAGCAGTGATCTGGGAATTATGACGTCATACTGTTATTGACAATGTGCATTCAACATTCTTTTCTAACGTTGTGTCGTTGGTGTCATTGTTGTGTCACATTGTAATTGTTATGTCATGACGTTCCCCCTACTGTTGAGTCATCAGACGCATATAGCATTTGCTGCAGGGTATAGAGTTATACGCGTCGGTCACGTGACCGTTCCGGTTCATTCAAAAACAGAGGATTTTGTCTGATGCATATTCCAGGCAATGTCTTCATCATTTGTACCAAAAACCACGTCAAATTCCGCGCCTGTAAGCTCATTTAGCCATGAAACTAAATCGTCGTCTGTTGTTATTGCATTTGCTGTGTTGCACCTGCTATTGTTTGTAAACAGAAAGTAGTCCCTGTGTGACGTAACTTTGCTAATGCCGACGGGTCAGTATCAAAGCGTGCAAACTTGGACTAAGCGACACGATAGTCACAATGTTAAAAGTTAGGCAAACGGGGAATGTGTATAATACAAAATCGTACACACCTTTTCAATGTATAAAAAATATCTGTTTACAATAAAAGGGTGAGTGAAGCTCCATATAGATCTTGTATAACAGTTGTATTTTCCACATTATGAATTTACACTATATAGGCCTACTTCAGGCCATCTCTATAAACAGAGACATATACATCTGTGATTATGTTAAACAAAAAGACAAAATCATTTCAAACTACATTGTGATACGGGGTAAGGGTTCGTGTGGCTACTTGATCCGAGCGCAGAGTTTGTAGTGGAAGCGTTTTGAGTGGAAGCGTCTTAGGGAAACCCTCACGATGGAGCCTATATAGTCTTGTCAGACACAACTAGGTAACACAACGTGCAGAGGGGAAACTGTGCGCTGAGGTTGCCACTAACTATACCCGTAACCTTTATAAAACTATATAGTTTTATAGATAAACCTGTGGACAAAGTGACTACAACGACAAGGGGTTAAATAACAAGAAAAGAGTTCTTTAATATATACTTACTACTTATACTTACTATGTGCCGCTGTCCCGGGTTCAAAGTGGAGAGAGGGCGAACGCCAGCCAAAACAAGTCAATCCCAGTTCAATTTGGTAAAGTCCGAAAGCATAGGGTATCTCCAAAGGAGAGAAGTTATAGCCTTAGATCGGGGGTATCAGGAAGCACAGTAACGTAGCGTATGAGTGGCCAAAAGACTTCCGCTTCTCTGAAATTTGGGATTCGCTTATATAGCAGCGAACGAGTAAATCTTTTGTTTCTAAATTACCGGTCGTAAATTTTGAAGCCTGCGTTATCTCACTTAATGTATCGTCTGGAGGTGCTCTCTTTCCTCCTCAATTGATACGGGGTAAGGGTTCGTGTGGCTACTTGATCCGAGCGCAGAGTTTGTAGTGGAAGCGTTTTGAGTGGAAGCGTCTTAGGGAAACCCTCACGATGGAGCCTATATAGTCTTTTCAGACACAACTAGGTAACACAACGTGCAGAGTGGAAATTATGCGCTGAGGTTGCCACTAACTATACCCGTAACCTTTATAAAACTATATAGTTTTATAGATAAACCTGTGGACAAAGTGACTACAACGACAAGGGGTTAAATAACAAGAAAAGAGTTCTTTAATATATACTTACTACTTATACTTACTATGTGCCGCTGTCCCGGGTTCAAAGTGGAGAGAGAGGCGAACGCCAGCCAAAACAAGTCAATCCCAGTTCAATTTGGTAAAGTCCGAAAGCATAGGGTATCTCCAAAGGAGAGAAGTTATAGTCTTAGATCGGGGGTATCAGGAAGCACAGTAACGTAGCGTATGAGTGGCCAAAAGACTTCTGCTTCTCTTTTTTTGGGATTCGCTTATATAGCAGCGAACGAGTAAATCTTTTGTTTCTAAATTACCGGTCGTAAATTTTGAAGCCTGCGTTATCTCACTTAATGTATCGTCTGGAGGTGCTCTCTTTCCTCCTTTGGGTAACATTAATGGGGACCAACGGCGAGAACCATCTTTGACACATGTGTGGGAATTTCAGCTTGGGCCATGATGTAGCGTTGTCCCATCTGGACAATCAGCCACGCCAAACGAACTTAAACCCGACCGTGAATTTAATCACCTTGTGTGGGCCTTAAACTTACGCGGTTCCTAACCCGGACACATGTAATCACGACATGTGCCTCGTAACAATTGCTACAGAGGCATTGTTCCTCACAGCATTTGAAAAATATGTGAATTTTTTATTTATAGTTTTGATTAAATATGAGATCTTCAGTTTATGAATCACCGAACCAAAGTTTACTTGTTTCATTAAAACGGGCAAAGAATTCCAGACAGATTAATACTAATACGTCTTGATGATTAATTTGTTCTGTACAGTACAATAATGAATACTTCACCGCTATCAAATAGCAAGGTTTAGGCCTACATAAGTGGTGGAAATCGGACAGTACAAAACCACCACCAGATGCTTGACCAGCTTTTCGAGGTAAAGCCCTAGCCAAAATGACTAGCACGAGGAATAGCAGTTAAGTGGAACGACCTATTACCCTCTTTACCACTTTAGATGATAATTGTGATAATTGGAATTCTCTCTTCCAGTCATTAAGTGTGATGACACTAAAGTAGGGTCTGATTTGTTTCCATAGGTGATGTTAGTACAAGATGAATATGGATATCTGTTTTTATACGGTGGGCTTTCTTCACCGTATTTGTAAGAGTAGACGTCGGTTTTCCTAGTTCCACTCTTGTGAGGGTTAGTACCAGTATAAATGTGCCAACTGATTCATGCAAACCAGTTATCTCAACATTAAAGAACGTTGCTTGGGATTAAAGGGCTATTTCTTATGTCGATAGCATTTGAAGTGGTTCACAAAGACCACCTTGGAAAATTTTTGGCATATTTTTCCTCGATAGTTGATTTTCATTTGATTACGCTGTTCATAAGATAAGGCCTTCCGTAGAAAAAGTTATTCTTTATTTCCCAAAGCCAGAGATCAGAATCCCTTGTAGGCAGGGTTATGTTCACAATCATATAGGGTTCCAAAAAGGTAACACACAGATTGAATTTTCAAGTTTTCTTAACATGGAGTATTATTTCTGAATTTACTTAGAGTCAAACTTAAATGCTTAAGTACAATCAACTACTTCCATAATCTGCGGATATTTGTGACTGCATGTTTCTTTACACAAGAATGTGCTGGAATTTATGTTTTATTAACGAACATGTTTGTCTCCTTCATCGGAAACAGAAAGTTAACAGTTTTAGAGATTCTTGAAACATCACTATACACTCAATGTCGACGACCGAGTCTTTTACGGCTAGGAGTTTGGCTTGCTGAAGTTGTCTCCCATCGATCAGTTGGACCGCATTCGAACTTCACGGGGGAAAAAAACGGTGTCTGGTTTGCTTATGACAGTTCTGTAGCTACATCATGGACAAAGCAGATAGCCAATAAATGCATTAGATGTCTTTCATTCAGTATTGCTCTCCGTTAGGTCTTTTCCAAAAGGTGACATGGGAAACAAGATGGCTCAATTTATCACAGTAATATATCATGTGCATTTCACCGTTTTTCATGCTTTAAGTCACAGGCTATAGAGACTATCACTCTTCTTCGGTTCTTTTCAGTTATGGACTATATACTCGCTTTGAGTTTTATGATGAACGTTTTCCTGCCATCCATTTATTTACGTTTTGCATTGCAAAGTCTAGTTTCAGAGATGTGTGTAACTTGCGATGTTTTGACTTTAAGTGGTTTCCACTTATAAATAAGAAATAAGAATTGTACATATTGTCCACTAAATAGCCGAATAGCTGGGCTTTATTAGTCCATCAAAGTATCCAATTGTACAATGAACACGTTCCATAATAACATGAACTAGGCCTATGACGCTGGATACACTGAACAAAAGTAAAGAATGCAACACCAGAGAAATGTATAAAATGAGCCATAACGTAAAATTCTAATATTTATTGGTGTAAAAATTATAAAGGTCTATTTCTATGATGCATTACTTGAGATATTACAATATACAAAAAACACATTACTTATAATAATTCGAAAATGAATGCTACAAAACTGTACATACATCAGGCGTGAAAAATACAAAATGTTCCCCATTTACTTGCATACTATTGCAGATAGATCAACCACAAAGTCACGTTACATATTTGGTAATGTTTAGAGAGAAAGACTAAAAAATCCCACAGATAATATTACCTTCTTTCATATACATGTATATTAAAATGGATATGGATAAATGTAATGACTAATTCATTCCATGATTTATTTCACATTTTGTGCGATTCTAAAACCGAATATGAATAACAGTGTAATGGATTTATTTCTTTACTTGATTGTTATTTTAAAGCGATACAGTCAGAAATTTTTCACTTATAGGATGGATGCGCGATATCGGGGTGGAGGAAGCCGGAGTGCCCTGGGTAAGCCACTACGCAACCTTGAGAACTTACTGACGAACTTCCCCACACGTGAGGTACAGATATACACACTATATTGTTGGTAGACAAGTGGCCTTCAACGGATGTCAAACTTTGCATACGGAAACACGAGCATCGTTGATTGTTTAGTGTCATCTTATAATGTCCCATGAAAAGTCAGAGCGAAGTAATGTACAGTAAAACGGAAGTATAGTCTTGTACTTTAACTAGCCGATGAGGAGAGGCGGTGGAATCTACAGCAAAATGGAAGTATAATCTTTTACTTCAATTAGCCGATGAGGGTGGTTTTACAGACCGCCATCTTTCTGCTCAAACACTTTCTTGCAAATAGTCGCACCAAACCAGGATGTATCCTACAAATGTAGAACATTAAGTCTTTATTTCAAACAAACAGTTGTACCTATCTACACGTCTTTACTATAATAAGGAACAAATCCCCTTAAAATAAAAATACGCATCATCTATGAGCCATTTTATGTTGATTCCACATACATTTATCAGGATATATTTCTAAGTTTCCTTTACGGTGAATAACATGCAAATAAAAACTGAGATTCTACGTAATAAATATTGTGTCGGACGTCCTCTTTGCCAAATTTAATTTGATCGCTACTATCTTTTTCTATGGCGAATCGACCATATCCTTTGAAGGGTCAAGTCTGCTGTTTTCATGATTTATGACCAGCAGCCAGCACTATGGTGGGAGGAAACAGGGCTCAAAACCCACGAGCATCCACAGGCTGCAGGCGGACCTTCTCACGTATAGCAGGGGAGGAGGCCAGCGTGAGCTGGATTTGAACTCATTATCACTGTGTTGGTTAGAGGCTCTTGGGTCCTTGCGCTGGGCTATAGCATTGTCATCGTATCGTCTAAATAATCTTGAAAGCCATATCAGATTCAATCAATCACCATCTCACAAATCAAGCCATTAACCAATCCATTATTCAGTCAGCCAATCAGTCTGTCAATCACCATGTGAGCGCTCTTTACAGCTGGCTTTCCTACCTGACGCTGTAATTCGCTTCCGGCAGATGAGTTATATCACCGTCCACATTCAGGTAATAGCTGTTTTCATTATTTTTCCAGTCGCCCACTGGCAGCAGTCTAAAAGCTTTCACTTTGATATTTTCTACAAATTCAAAGTCAAACTGGAAAATAATATAAAAAAGGGCATATTAAGAACCCCACATATACAGACTTAACACGGAGAAATCCATTTTCACAAGGCGATTTCATGATTAAGTCTTGAGTTGAAATTCTACAATTACAATCTTATAGAGGATATTCCACAGCGAAGGTTGAATACCATAAATATTGTTCGAGTGAGAGGTAGAAATGACAACCTACTTAAACAATATTTATAGTATTAAACCTTCACTGTGCAATATTCTATTTATTATTAATACTTCAACAATGTCATGACATTGTGTATTTAAAGACGTTTTAAGCAATGTTTTAGCTACACCCCTTCATCCATAGTGTGACGTCGTATACATGAAGTCTTGTATGACGTCGTGTCTTCTTGCGTGACGTCGGAATACAGCAATTGACTAGATTTGTGGTGTGACGTTATCCAAGTGAGCTCGGATTCGAACGTCATAAAAACAAAGTGCCTCATTTTCGACGTCACGGCGTCAGGGTGTGTTATATCAAAATGTAATAACAAAAGAAATATCTCATAATAATGAAGACATTACTTTTATTAGTGAAACAAATGCTGGGAATTCACTGATGTATAAATAATAAAAATATGTCGGCCTAGATAGATCACATCGATAAAATAAATAAAAATCGATAACCCCAATAATTGAAGATTCTTAAACAAAAAGCAAAAAACAAAAAAACAAAACAAAAACAACAACCAAAAAAAAAATCGGCTGTGTCTGTACAATTTTTCTGGCGTGACGTGATAATATACAGATAGTGTATGCCGTGGGATTGTCTATGGGAAATTGTGAGCTAAGAGAGAGAAGTATGTGAATGTGGAGGACCAGAGCTCGCAATTTCCCATTGACAATCCCACGTAATGCACTACATGTTTTATTGTACCGAAAGAAAAGTGAAGAAAAACGAAGAGATATGACCGGTTCTGATGAAGCCCTAAATTGTCGGACTTCTACGCCGTTGGTTGGTGTGAAAGCCATCGTGTAACTATTTATCAACAAGTCCACGTTAGAGAGTGGGCAAAGGGAAATACACTTATAGAAAAAGCGCTCGAGATTGTTGGCTATTGGCTCATGATCATTGTACATTGCTTCATGATCGTTGCACATCATGTTTAGCTGAATATCATGTGACCGTGTATGGACCAATGGAAATCAAGTATTACTTTGTGAAGTATAACAATATTTCATTTATGCTGGAATGACATCAAGATCTTTTGAAAGTACGGAGTTATTAGTGAATACACGTCAGCTATTGGTGACAGCATGTGTTCGTGCCTGACGCCACACCAGGCAAAGTGGAAAGGACAGATTTAGGAAAGCAACCTCAATCTTTACCATTCATCTTGCTTTCAAGACACAGGAGTTTTGACACTCAAGAAAAGAACAAAATGTAGGCATTTAGATGATTTGGTGTTTTCAACAAATTACTGGAAGGCTTGTTTACCATGGGAAAGTCTAGAGTTCATTTCGATAGTTCTCTCCCGAACCATTACTGCCTGTCCCAGTTCAAAGTTCACCAAGCATTAGGTACTTTATACACCAAGTCCACTTTCCGCTTCATCTCACTTCATTTTTATTCAATCAGACTCATCTTCGGCTATATAACAGACATATCTAATCGCCACAACTGCATCACAGTCAGCCTTTGTCAGTGCAGTTATTTCTGCACAGCCCTTATCTCTTCACGGGAGATCTGACGGGCTATATTTTGTGGACCAAAATGCAGTAAAACACATCGTGTTGAGAGCGAGAAGGTTTCCAGTCATTTTTCAATACTGGTAGTTCTGTCACGACATCCACCGAACTGATGTATTGACAGATTTATGTATTTATTTGATTCGTGTGTTACGCCACCTGTAAGACGTCGGCCATCATTATGGTGGGAGGACGATCTGTTGACAGAGTTACCTACCCTTCACCAACGTAACACAACTCATCTGATCTCTCAGTTGTATCTTATCATGTCGGGTATGAGGTTCTCATCATGTTTATCCAGTTCAGTGAAACTGAATACACAGCATATAGTGACATCATTGTCTTCAGACACGCGTATGAAAACAGTATCTAAAATACTTTCATTTTTTTTTTTGAAAGAACTTTTCTTCGACAGAATTAAATAGATTCAAATATATGAATTCTGATATAGGATTCATGGCACTGTTGGCCGCCAAAGGCTTTCTTGTCTTGATAGCAACAATGAATTTACAATCAGAACTGAAGTTTATGTGTCCAGGTGCACATTATATAATACACTTGACAAGAATACTACTTATAACTAAACGTAAACATGAAATGTTCCCCAAGTACAAATATGTACACTCCATAAAGTAAGCCTAAAAGTTGAAATATTGCATTTGACATTACATTCAAAAATCGATGATGTTTTTGGAGACAATTTTCGGTGGTGTGTATGGTGGTTGGTTATCTTACCCCTTGTGAATTTTGTTTGAAGAATTTCGCCAGGAACTTCATATGGGCCGTTCGACTGCAACGTCTGACAAGTATCAAAGACATCTGTCCGTCCCCGTAAGTGCTCCGCACGCGATGTCCGCAAGGGTCCAACACATAGCCGTCACACTGAACAAACTGGCCACTGACCCTACGCCAGCCTTTGATAATACAACGGACAAGGAGAGAAAGAGAGAGAAATAGTACACATTAGTTACATTATGGCTTTATCGAAAATGTTCGTGTATATAATAAGAACGGTATTTAATTACATTTCCCAATAAGACCATTTCATAAAAGAAACAAATGCCCTCAAATTCTACATCCAGGAAAGTTACGGGAGCAGCCATTGTTATGGGTTATGGGTTGTTGACTGGGTTATGGCTGTTCATAGGGAATTAAATGAAATTGGTCCGTATATATATTTCCGTTACCACGGAGTGGCTTCACAAAGTAGAGCTGCACATGGCAACTCTTAGCACATGACACCAAGCGATACAAAATTCAATAATTCAGTTTCATTTAAACCATCTTGAAAATAAAACCGAAATACTGAATCATGGCCCTTAGCAAGTCTCGTACATACAGAAAGTTGACAATTGACAAAGCGTTTGACTGACAGCCTTTGCCTTTGCAGAAATCTAATTAAAGGGAAAGGCTTTTGGGGAACCAAGTCTGCCATTACATGTACTTCACTTTGGGGAACCAATGTTAATATTAATTAACTAGGTTACTGTTAGATTACTCGGATAATGAAGCTACCATACCATTCGTTAAACTGGAACCCACTTTACCACTAATAACATCTGAGGTAACCAAGCTGACAATGTATCATTAGTTAAGCCTGAAGATAGCTCTGGGAGAACCAAACTTATCATCGGCTAAAAGTGGGAGAACCAAGTTTACCAATACTTAACTCTGGGGAAAACTTAACGCTGAGAGAATCAACCTTACCATTATTTAACAGTGGAACCAAGCTTACCACTACTTAACTCTGGGGACCAAGCTTACTAATAGTTAAACCTACTATCAGTTAACACTGTGGCACCAAGCTCACCGTCACTGGACTCTAAGGACCAAGCTTACTATAAGTTAAACCTGGGGAACCAAGCTTACCGTCACTTAACTCTTGGGTAGGACTGCTGGCTTCCGCCTTTGTTGGCTCTTCACTACAAAATGAACCAAAATAATGATGGTTACTCAATAATAAAGATAAAGTGGTAAGTAAAGAATAGATAAAGAAATGGGACAAACACCTTCTTCAAACAATTTTTCACATCAATTTTGAGTAGAGCACAGCAATAGGAAATATTATCTTGATATAGTCGACATAGTAGAAATAAGCATTGTGAAAGTCACACGAAGGCAATACATGTCCTCTACCGATCTGAGGCGTCGGAATACTGACTTTTAACCATAGCACTGTCCACCCATATGCTGGCATCAAAACAACTGGCATCTATGCAATAGTAAAAAGTGGGTGTTGCAAATGATGACTTAGAGATCAGATCGGTTAATTTGGAGCACAGTTAAAGCAACAAATGAAAATGAAGAGGATGCTTAATACACAATCCTTGCTGGCAAACATAAAGTGCGGGGTTGATATGCAGCCTTTGGCGAGGACTATGTGTCCTTGTCATAAAGTGTGGTCGATGGCACTCTTGTAGCTATTGCATAACCTAACAACCGTGAGCAGCTCCGACAATGGACAACTGGGACGTTCAGGCCATCCAGAATGTGGGCAACTTGGACGTTCGGGCCATCCAGAGGGTGGACAGCTTGAACGTTCAGGCCAGCCAGAGCGTGGACAAATAGGACATTCAGGCCATCCAAAGAGTAAACAATTTGGACGTTCGGGCCATTCAGAGCGTGGACAACTTGGGCGTTCAGGCCATCCAGAGCGTAGATAACTTGCACGTTCAGGCCATACAGAGCGTGGATAACTTGGACATTCAGGCCATTCAGAACGTGGCTGGAGCAATAAGACACTATGTGCCTGAGAGAATACTAGACGAGATCTTACACGTCACTCAACACCACAAAGACGTCATTACAACTAGAAGGGCAATGTGTATATGAATCTTTCCCATACCAATGAAGTTGTAATTTTCGTCTTTGACCATACTTTCGCATGTGCTGTGGAAAGTATCACAGATTTTTACTATTTTCTCATCACAAACCTTTGCCTCTGATAGTAAACATAAAAAAGGTATCATATCCCATGTTGACAAAAAATAAATAAATAAATAAATAAATAAAAATACTGTCCCGTTTCCTTTAGTAGTGTGTACACACGTCAGTTTTATTGCATTTATTCATTTACACTGTACTCAAAAACATTTCACTTAGGCTATACTAATGGAGATAACCAAGGGAGTAGCACCGGACCTTAACAGATAAATATCAAACCTCCTGACATAATGCCACAGCCAAAGCCAATTATGTCCACGTCACCTAGCCTGATCGAGGAATCTCTAGGTCTTTGCTGTATTGATGGCAATCTTGATTAGATGCCTGGTGGCAGGACACCATGACGGTCTTATACCTAAACGGTTATATTTCGTCTGTTTCCAGGCCACAAGTTCGTGAAGAAAAACTGTTGCTATGGTATACTATTGTGAGACATCACGACCATGTCATGTTGTTGTCCTGTACTAAATAGTCGGTATGCGCTTCTGAAGTATTCACTCAAAAGAATATTTTCTGTGCTTATACCTATACCAACTCATAACTTCCCTCATGTTCGCGGTACTATCTCTTAACATTAATTACTCTGATTGTGTCTTACACTAACCTGCTCTTAGAACTCTCCACCGGTAAATATTCTATTTCCACTTCGATTGAAGAGTGTTTGGCCAAAGAGTACACGCCACCCCCTGATGAACAAAGGAGCAAACAGTCCTGAACAAATATTAATATGTTGCCATAGACACAAAAACAAAGTTGTGTTTGGTTTGACACAACGAAGAGATACTCTCAATGAAAGTGCAAAATTAAGTACATGTAACGTTTCTGCCAGTGATTTGAATGGTTTCAAATCTAAACCATGCTACTGAATGCACGAATTCAGAGGCAGCTTATTTTTTAAAAAAAAAAAAGAAAAAAAGATTGTGTAGTCAGTTTTGGCAGCGGATGGCAGCGAAGGTAATGTACTATCACTCAGTCCTGGGTTTATGATGCAGAAGGCTGTTGCGACCGACAATGTAATAAGTACCAATACTGAGACCAACTGATGCTGTATCACTTTTTGACCTATAGTGTAACACAACTACCGATACTATTGTAAATGCGACCCATAATGTTATCACCGATACTGTAGTACATTTTTACTGATAATGTAGTTACTTCATTTCTAGCCGATGCTGTAGTAAATTTATGAAATTTTTAACGTTATCGGTCACTTTACAACCGTATCCGTGACTGTAACATTATCGGTCAAAAAGTGATACAATGTCGATTGGTTACTACAATACTGGAACTTACTACATAAAGACAAAGTGACTTACAGAGTAGCCTCCCCATTCCCATCCACCGGCTGGTCTCGGCTTTTCGGCTCCATTCCACGAAAAAACCGGTGCATGCCGAGAGATTTGAATACCGAATCAGTCTACGTCCTGAATGAACGCTGGCCACGTCTTTGTCAAGGGTTTCTCCTGAAAACCAATGACGAACGGCTGGTGGACAGACATACCATTTTCCGTCAACGCAACGGACAAAGCATCCTATTGGATTTCCGGTCACACCAATCTTCTGATATGCCTGGCATTGTGTAATTTGCATTAAACGTCTTCCAGCTTTTTTGTAAATGTGACATTTGAGCTAGATACCAGTGTAAAGGCGACAAGATGTAATAGAATTGTCAGCACACGTTTTTTTTGTAAATCGTGTCAACATGTGAGCTAATGACCAACGTAAAGGCGACAAGATGCAAGAGAAAGGCTAGGACACGTCTTTTTGCAAACCGTGTCAACATGTGAGCTAGAGACCAGCGTAAAGGCGACCAGATGTAAGAGAAAGATCAGTACACGTCTTTTTGTAAATCGTGTCAACGTAAGAGATAGAGGCCAACGTAAAGGCGACCAGATACAAGAGAAAGGCCAGGACATGTTAACAATCACTGAACATTCTCTTGTTTCACCATTACATTGCGAATATACCCGTCCCTTCAGCAAAGCGCATCTAAAGAAAGTCATGCATTGGGCCTAATCTTCACAATGTGTTTATATATCCACCACTTTCATTCAACACATCTGCTTACAGCAAAAGTAAGCTGACAGACATTGTTAAGAAAAGCTCGTTGAATTTGGCGAGTGAGGAATCATCCTTACATTTTAATTAACATAAAATTAACTCCGCCAATCACCATTAGGCTATCTGGTGATGTAGAGAACACTCACTGGCTTTAATAACTGTGTATTTAATTTGCATACGCCAACAGGGATTGATGGTGGATCACTACGTTTAATGACAGGCCCAATTGGGATTTTTTATTTATTTGACTGCTGTTTTACGCTGTACTCAAGAATGTTTCACTTACAGAACTGCGGTCAGCATTATGGTGGGAGGAAACCGGGCAGAGCCCGGGGGAAACCACGACCATCCGCAGGCTGCTGGCAGACCTTCCCACGTACTGTCGGAGAGGAATCAAGCCATCACACTGGTGGGAGGCACCGAGGTCATTACGCTGCATGCACTAGCGTGCTAACCCCCCCCCCCCGTCCTTTTTAAGAAACACAGTATAATTTGGCTACCTAAAATAATACATAGAGTAGCGGTCACAACGTCTCTGCTGCCGTTAGCATTCTGGAGAATGATGTCGCCACTTCCTGAAAACAGAGATAATACTGTGATATTATTTTCTAATCACATACCGTGCCCTTATATATTGATTCATTGATATCTTTGGTACTTAATGCCGTACTCTTTATTTTTACACCTATACTACAGCTATTATGGCCACGGATTGATCAAACCGAAGTGTCATGGAAAGGGTGACTAACAGCCCTTTGTTAATCTCCTGATACTTCTCTTGACTTAAAGCCGCAGCCGAACCACTGGCAAAAGATGGATTCGATCCCCTGGTTGACATCACTGGCCAGGTGCCGACCGTCTCTGGCGAGAAGAAAGCTCAAAAGAATAGTGCAGGTAGAAACTGAAGTTTGCATCAGAAGAAAGCCATCAAAAACTGTCCAAGAAAGTAATTCGATTTACCCTGTAAAGCTGTTAAGCAGTTCGATTTACCCTGTAAAGCTGTCTCTGAGTTATAAGCTAAACATTTAATTAAACCTCAATGATGTCGTAAGACATGTTTTTTTTAGCAATTTGATATCACAAAGAGGGAACAACATGCCATATGGCGTCACTTAGGTTCACACGGAAGGGTCTGCGCGCAACAGAATCTAATATTGTATAGGATAATAAATAACTTAGAGAAACATTTTCTGGTACTGTTTTCGATGGCCTTTCATTTGATGTAGGCCTCACCTTTACGTACACTTTAAGTGAATGAGCCAACGGCAGTCCATGTTGTAATATAGTTTACCAGCGTGAATTTTGACTGGTACATTGTTGAAACAGATGCACTAAGGTTACAAGAGAGGGTCAGCCGGAGTTGGTATCAAGGCAATGATCAGAGGCATAAGTTAGTAGTGAAGAGTGGAGCCAGACCAGGTAGTAGGGAACCACATTGGAGCTAGGGACAAGTGAGGAGACCTGGGTCAAACCGAATGAACGACAAATGTACGTAGTAAGAAGAAAAGGTAGAGTGAAAATGGCTTTAAAATGCACAGTTCAGCCTGAAGTAGCCTGAATTCGTGACGTCAAAGGTGATACTCGTATGCCAAAACAAGTCTGTGGGTGAAAAACCGAAGAGGGTGGAGAAGAGGGTGGGGAGTCCTAAGCTGGTCCCATTTGGCCACTAGTTTCATAGATGAGGTCGTTCTCCGACCATTGACCGAAAATAGGCATGGAATACATGGGAGTAATTCTGAGACATGAAACATACGTAAGACTCTCAATATTAGTTTGTTCTTGAGATTAATGTACTTTGTCTTGAATGTGGCGGCGAGCAACAAAATAAATAATAATATAAAACTATGAGCAAATGCCAAAAATAAAATGGTTGAGAGAACCTCTGGTTGATATGTGCTATTGAACATTTGTTGGTTGGTACCTGTGGGAAGGATCCCTATCGGGTAAGGGGACGGGGACAGGCTTGTCTCGGAGTTACTCTCCTCCACCTCGAGATCTCGTGTGGATCTGCGCACAAGGCCATTGACCACCTCAGCCAAGGTACCGTCACCGCCCACGGATAATACCCTGTTATGCGTATTAAAACCGTCACGTGATCATTATATGCAGGGCCATTCATGTATCAGTGCTTGCACAAAACTCTGTGCATGTTAAAGTTATATCTTACAGCTTAAGTCAAGTCGCAAAGAGATGAAATAGTTGAAGCTGAATGCTCAAGATCTGGATGAAAGTCTACAACCACAAAATCAGAGGTCAAAATTTTATGGATTTTTAGCTGATATTTAATTTTGAATATCAGTTTAGTTTTAAACTAAAGCCCTAAATCGCTTTGTAAAACAGGCCCCTGGACCAACTTTAACAAAATCGTCACGGTACAATTTTGTTGAGTACAAAATCACGTTCGCTATGCGATTGAAATCTAACCAAATCATATCCCAAAACAAATGTTCACATAAGTTGAGCTGTACAAATCACAAGACGCTGCGAATGGTCGAGGCTTCCCGCCGATCTCTAATATAAGTGAACGGCGACGTATAAGTGAAATAAATATTTTTGAGAACAGCGTAAAACACAGATCATATAAATCAGGTTGGTCGTGCAAGATGCACCTTTTCGTTCTCCCATACAGATGATGCCAAGCACCACGTCGCTATTTGTGGCGTAACAGGCTTTCTAATAATCACATCAAGATTATTATTCAATTCACGCGCAGGTAATTAAGTTAAATGACTTTGAGAGGTTATTAATGATATGAAACAAACCCGTCATATTCTGTCAGATCTTTGGATTTCAAAATCTCTTCTATTTGGCCTGCTTTTTCGGTGACTTGAAATAGAAAAGGATGAAATTCATATGATAACAATAGTCATACATCGTACAAAGACAGGAATTATTGTGAATTAAATTACAATCATTGTCAA
Organism: Acanthopleura granulata; assembly: GCA_016165875.1. Lineage (NCBI taxonomy): Eukaryota > Metazoa > Mollusca > Polyplacophora > Chitonida > Chitonidae > Acanthopleura > Acanthopleura granulata. The sequence goes on from JABBOT010000004.1 coordinate 468,743, forward strand.
CTTATCAGATGTTCTAGCATATAGTGCCACACAGTTTGTATCAAAATTCTTTTATGTAGACTGTCACAGAATCCATATTACTAATTTCCCTGTGCACCACATATCCGCTTCGGCACTGAGAAAAACACGTTTTTGTGACATTGACCATACGTTTTTCAAAGCCACTGGAATCATTTTAAAGAAGAGACCACATTTTTAAAAAGTACCCATCATTTGAAGGGCAATTTTGTGCTGATTCCAGTTATGGTCTTCATTATTTTTTGGAATTTTTTTCTACAGTGATTAAAACGGAAATACAGACTGGGGTCCTACTGTGGGCCCTTTAGACCACGTTGAACCACACAGACGTCACAGATTCTTTTTGCCTCTAAACATGCTGTAACTGTTATGTTTCCACATTAAATACAGACACAGGTACTATAGATATGTATTCACGTAGACTGTATAGACATATAGTAATCAGAGGATGTTTTGCAGCTAAAAAGAATCTGACGTCACTGTGCTTGAATATGGTCCAAAAAGTCCATCGTAGCACCTCTATCTTTATTTCCATTTTAATCACCAAAAAATATGCCCCCCCCCTTTAATAAAGACCATATTTGAATTCAGCATGAAATTACATTTCAGATGAAAAATGTGGTCTGCTCGTTTAAGCAAAAACGATGTCAACATTAAAACGAAACAATACTTTTCTTATTCATGTCTGTGTGCACTTAGATATATCATGTTTACAAGCCTGCCACAAAATGTAACCAATGACCTTGACAAACCTTGGTAAAAAAACACAAATCAAATAAATCAAACCATTGACAATATATATAAAATATAAATACCTATAGCATCTGTCTTATTGATGAATTTGTCCAGCAGAGGGCGTGCTTTTTGTTCAAAAATCTTGACCCCACTTCGTTTGCCACTGACGGGATTGATAAACGCCAGTAAACGCTTGGGCCTGTAAGGAACTAAACGGGACAGCAGATGAAAACATAACTGTAAATGACACAGAATAGAGGCGTCTGCTATTGAAGTTCCATGATCATACCACGCCGGTGTCTACCTTTTGCAAACCGGACCCAGTATTTATGGCGCTGTCTTCATGGAACGGGAACGCCTTGCTAAAGACGTAAGACACGTCTTTTCTTGATTTTCGTTGAATGTCTCGGGGAATGAGCAGAAAAAATCTCAAATGGCCTACTTTGAAAATGCTAATACACATAATTTGTTTATTTGATTGATTGTTGTTTTGGGTTGTACTAAAAATCAATGATTGGATGGTCATCAGTTTTATGGAAGCAGGAAAGCGGAGTGCCCGAGGGAGGCCACGCGCCATATTGGTGGAAGAAGAGCCAATGGCCACACGTGCGCCTGTTACTATCACATGTTCCACGAGATACTCGAATTATGCTTGAGAGTATCTAAAAGTGAAGGTGCATACACAGGCTATAGAGTTATGCAGGTAAATATGTAGTGCAAATATTTTGACTGATGATAAATATATGGGTATGTGGGAAATCAAATTTTGTACAGAAATGTTGAACAGAGCCAAGGTCACTGGTGTCACAGTGATGAGGCAGATCTCAATCTTTGTTGTATAAGTCCTTAATGCACATGCATTTTCTTAATACAAAGTATGCACAATGATTCTAAAAATACGGCACCTGAAACAATTTTTCTAATGAATGCTGGTTAAAGGTTCGAGGGAATACATCAGTGGTGAGGCTAAGAAGAAACAAGCCTACATGCATTGCACAGGATCGAAAGGTTAAGCTTGCATAGTGATGGCAGTGAAGTATAGCCAGTGCATGGAGCGGCACATGCGCCGATCTGTACGTAACTTGCGTTGTCCAAGTTAATTTGTTCATTAAATATGCATTGTCATGTGACAAATGAATATATGTAAGGTGTAGGCTTAGGTATCTGTCAAGGAATAATTCTTCAGCTGGCGTTTCCTCCGGACTCTGTAAGGTTTCCTCCCACCATAATGCTGGCCGCATTGCGACCAGAGTACGGCGTAAAACAACGATCAAATAAATAAATAAATACATTAATCGAAATTCTTCAGCTGGTGAGAAGTATCAAGCCTCACTCACACTTCGTGGCCAATGCCGTCTGTATACTCTGCACCCATTCTTCACTGTTATCCTTTGTTCCGAAAAAGCGGACGTTGTTGGTACTGAGCCTTGGTTCTGTCTTCTCACAAACATGACTCACATAATGGAGGGTGATTGAGACAGTGTCACTCTCGTCTGTCACGTCTTGTACATCGTCTAGTTCTGCCAGAAGGACATCGTCGAGGAATACACTGCCTTTTATTGTGTCTAGCTCTGTGAATAAAAATTAAAGTTATATCAATCGTCAAACGCATCAATCCTTTCAAGGTAGATCAGGCAAGCCTTAAACGGAAAGACCGCTTAAAAATATAATTATCTCCAAGACAAAGATCATCTCTATAACTATATTTACTTACTTTCACCGGCATAGGATTGCAATTGCCCCTCCATTTTTTGAATAGAGGACCAAAAGTATGTTTTTGCCCCTCCACTTTTCGTGAAAATGGCTAATATGCATACCATACAGGATAATATCTTTATCCTGCTTCTTATCATAGCTAGTTTAGCGATATCAAAAATTGCTTGAATCGTTTCTCCGGTTAGTTACAAAGGGAATAGCTTCCGGAGCCTAGACGGTCCCTGGACCCTTGCCTATATTGGACTGAGATATAGCATAGTACCGCTACTTTTAACACCATCTCAGAATTACATGATCTTCCACCGAACGGAAAAATGTGCGGTTTATATGGTTTCCTATCATAATTTTGGTCACCAAAGTGTCATCCAAAATTAATCTCTGCCTAAATAAAGGTAGGAGCGTCGCTTTGGTCGCTTCTCGACGGTTGTCCATTTGCCTAGGGCCCTTATTCCGCTGCTTCATCACCCCCAAATTATATAATGTTCCCCGAATGGTCAATTTATCCCGGTTTCCTGTCATAATTTTAGCTGCCAAAAATCGCCCAAACGTCACTCTGGCCATCTAAAAAGCCAGAGCTTCCGAGGCGTATAGGGCACTCTGGGCCCTGGACCCTGGGTCCACTTGCACATAGCCCTCGAGCACGTAGCTACTATGGCGACGTAATGCCTACAACGCTGCTTCCCACTTTAATTACGTGCTCGTAATGTTAAGAGCATTTCAAGCAAGCGGACTCTGCACCCTTCTCGTCGCGCAAGCATACAGGAATAAAAACAGTACGATTCGTCATACAAGGCTACATGGACCCCCGCTCATTGAGCACGGACAGTATATATCTTTCTGATTGAGTAACCCCACATTCTACGACGTTCAGCAGCCCCCGCCAATAACGTCACAAAACTTTATCCATACCTTTATCAGTTCTTGTATTAAAGTACTCCTGCCCCTTTAAATCATGGACATCAGAATACACAAACACTTCGTTCATAATAACCTTAGAAATTAAATATTCCAATTATGTTTCAAAATATCTAAAAGTTAAAGACATTTTCTGAATAAATACGCTGCCATGTTGGGTGACACCTGCGGCGTACAGCAAAACACATCTTGTTATGAAGTTCAGTTTTCTCATGAGAATGCCCTGCTCATGTGCCATATGAAGATGTCCATGTCTGTCCAGTAGGAAATGGAACAAAGAGTACTATAGACATGCGCACATTTTAACTTTCGGACTACTTTAGTAATACTATTACACAATAATTTTCTTGAACACCGCCCCTGACATTGTGTGGTAGAGTGAACTGGAAATGGTCATATAGCACTACTCAGATGCCTGTAGATGCAGTCACACCCAATAGGCCTACATGAAAAGCCTTTAAACGATGACAAAGACACATATGGAATCACATACACACATCCACCAACCAGAACAAATATTTACACGTGTTTTATTTCTTAATGTGTACATTACTTGAAACGCAAGGCTGACATATACATGTAAGCCGAAGTCATATTAAAAAGTATGCATAGGGACAGATTTATATAATAAGCTAGATAGCTGTTTCGACCTGCGCGTGGCCGGAATTCTTTCGCTGGTGGATAAACAGTTCGTCGTAGCCATATTAAACGCATTGTAACCGTAGACAGTCACGCACAATTCAGCCCATTGGTCCATTTTATGTGTCTGTTTGACATATATGACCATACATGGGCTCTAGGGCTATTTCAAGTGGAAAACTCAGTGAAATACACAGAAAAAAAATCTAGAACTGAGCTCTATACTGGTCAGTCACCGAAGTCGGTAATGTTAAAAGAATGGCATGAATGACCACGTGCTTTTGTTTATCTGCCGTATGGCGCGTTCTGCTCATGGGAAATTATGCGCAACTCGAAACCGCTATCTGTCTTATACATGTACTACAAATGAATAGCCTGGGTATTCATAAACCTATGCATTCACCAGGGTCTGTCCCAAGAAATAAGTTGAAATACGTCCTTAATTTTGTTTCCTGCCTTCAAGCGGCAATGGCATTTTATTAAGTTAGAATTTATCCAAATAATGGTAGGCCTATATATGAAAAAAAAAACCAGTGTTTCATAAACACATATCGGCACATTTGTATTTTCTTCATGAATGTTGAATTACACTGTAAGCGTATCAGTTTGGGGAAATTGACAGTTTCGGAACACCTCTACATGCCAGATGTCAATAATCTGAGACACAAGCGGACGATTTTCCACTCGACTCATTCACTTTAGGAACTAAGCGCTGTCCAATCACTCCTTAATCTTTTTGTGTAAATAAGAGAATTTGTTTGCCTGTATATGTTCTTTCTTCTCCTGAGCGAGAAAGTCCTCAAATACCGTACGGTGAAAACACCACCCCTGTGGTTTCATGTTTGTGCCCAGTGTCTTCGCGGGCCTATCGGATCCTAACCATGCTGTCACTGATAACTTGTCGTCCAACATGGCGGACGCACTTTGATGCTAGGCTGATCAGTGGTCACGTGGCCTTTATTCCACGCAACCTATAAATGAAACAACTCAGCATGGTGTCTAGTTGTGGCAGGGTTTATGTTTTATGCTTAGGTTGTCGCGCCTGGGGAGACCTCTCATTCAACCTTCAGTCCACAATGTATAGTTGTTCCGGCCTCATAAACTCGACGTGCGTCTGATTACTCAGTAGATCTGTCAACATGCAGTTAATCATCTGCTAGGTTTGCTCTACTTTGTCGCGTGAAGTTGGGATAGGGCTGACGCAGATGGGCCATAAGCCCACTGGCAAGTTATATATAGACCCTCTCTAGGCAGCCCTCATTACAGCCGTCTGACAATGAGCAGGCTAATATACAAGGAATATATAGGTATCAAAGACGCAAGCGGGACATTTCAGCTGGAGTACACTTAATACGTTTAAGATGTAAACATGTAAAGTCATCACATTCATAAACCATAAAGAATACGAAGCCCGTTATTTGCAACACCTAAAATACAAAATAATCACATCACCTAAAAGCACTGACCGAGGCACAATGGTGTTTATACGACAAGATAAGTAGTGCGATTAGTTGGTTAGTTTTTATACAGCTGTCATTTCACCTTTCCGTCGGGAGTCCTTGAGGCCGACAGCTTCTCCACCACTGCTCTTCTCACCCTCCCAGCTAATCCTGCCCGCATCAAAAGTCACTGTTACTTCCCTGCCACTCCTGTTTCCAGCTGTGTTGAAAAGCGCCTGAAGCATCACCCCATCACCATCGGCCATTTTCAGTCATCGCCCATCGAATCTCTACGGCTACCGTATGTGTATTTTAGGTGTAGCCCTCTTAACCTGATGTCATAACAGGCTGTACATAGTCCCCGCTGCTTTACGGGTGACAAGCCAGAAAACTAACCCGTCCCCCCCTTTTTCGATATACAAAGTCGACTGACCCATTCGCAGAAGACCTGGTAACTGAGGCATACGACTATAAACATGAGGCGAACAGGCACAAGCTTGTAATACGCCTGATGGCAATATATAGGGTATCGATAAGTCTGACTTAGTAAAATATACAGGGCATAGGTCACAAGTGAAGTAGGTTTTAACGTAAGTGTCATGCAGCTACGCTACTGATAATACAGAACAGCGGGCCATTTTCCATATCAAGCTACAAATTAAAGTTTCGCAATGTACTAAAGGAGAAGAAAACATAAAACAATGCCAAAATCAGATGAAAGGCGTGAAAACTTATTTGTATATACAGTCTTTCATGTTTATTTTGATTTTCTCTAGTTTTCAGGTGAAAAGAGTGTTTGAAAATATTTTTGCATGGTGGTTATTTGGGTATATATTGTCTTCACGTAATAATGTTATAAATGACGATGTTACTTGGCCTCATCATTTAACAAATTCAACCTGGATTTTGACCATATTTATATTTTTAATAAATTTATTTATTATATTTATTCATAAACATTGTCATAATTCAGATTAAATGCATATATTAGAATATAAGCAACTAATTTACGTTCAGATACATTTATTAGACATGCATCACATCCTTATTTATATTATAAGGCTGTTTATACTAGAGGTGATCCCAAATAACCAGCATACAAAAATATTTTCAAATACTCATTTATCCTGAGAGAGAAAATCAAAAGAAATATTACAGACTATATCTGCAAATAAATTTTCACGCCCTTTTATCTGATTTTGGCATCGGTTTTTATGTTTTCTTCCCCTTTAACTATATGTTCAGTCTCAAGCAATGTCTTACCAATAAGCTGTGGTGTGTCCAGCCTCTTGGAAAGCAGTCAAATTTGTCTGACGTTGACCGTGAAAATCTGGGCGTTTCTGGGCGTCTATTTCAGTCTAATCACTGTCTGTTTCATTCCATGTACTTCAAACACAAATCAGTAAAACGCAAAACCTGTTCAAATTTAGATTATTACCTTTCAAATCACGTATGCACCTGTACACCAAAACTGGCTGGTTGGCAGCAAATAAAGTATGTGTATATCACAGTATGTTTGGGTTTTACGTCGTACTCAATTTTTCAGTTATATGACGACGAGAAGTCTTTAGAATGACCCGACCTGGGATTGATCCCGCATCTCCCGACCCAGAGGATTTCAATGAACATCTGAGAAGCGGTCAAGGAAAGAAAGAGATAGACAGCAACACAAACTTTACTGTTCCCTATGTTTCCGAAAAGCCCGAGTGAAACTGACATTACGAAGGTGCAGAATTCCCGGTTATGGGTCACAGCTGTGAACAGCGCTTTTGTTCTAGACATCAGTAAGGGGTGTATATCCCAGATGCAGAGATTTTTTGTTTATTATTTATTTACTTATTTATTTCATTGTTGTTTGACATCATATTGTTTTTTCCTTACACGATGGCAATGGGCTCTCGGCGTGTAAACTCTCAATATATTTACTTCATTGTTGTTTTACGTCATCTTTGTTTTTACTTATAAAATGGCAGTTCTAGGGGTGTGAACTACAAACCATTGGCCTGTTACTGACAAACTTCACGACGTGTGACGTACATATACGGACATCATATGAGTGGAAGACAAGTGGACTTCAACCAATCTTAAACTGCGGAAACGGTCGTCGGCTGCTCATTGTCAGCAAGGACCCACTAGCCATAAGAGCATGGGAATCTACAATTAACGTACCGAGGACCCTCGCATTCAAGATTATTTCACTTGTACTATTTATGAGCCATCACTTTCATGGGTGGAGCACTTTCTTCGGTAGAGTAATTGACTCTGTGTAATTAATGAATTTCCCCAAGCTCTTACATTTTCACACCGACACACTGTTCTTTCAACCACAGATAGCACATAGTTCTTACATTCACAGCCCGCTTACTGTTTTCACACACACTGCCGGCTCACTGTTCTTACAATCAGTGCCAGTACACTGCCGGCTCACTGTTCTTACAATCAGTGCCAGTACACGCTTACTGTTTTCACACACACTGCCGGCTCACTGTTCTTACAATCAGTGCCAGTACACGGTTCTACCGCTACACTTTTCTTACATTCACTGCCACCACGTTGTAAACCCATGCGTATTCTCGTGTGCTTACGTCCACGACGGTGACGTACACTGCTCTTACAATGACTGACAGTAACGGTACCAATTCCCAGTATACTCAATTACATTCGTGACCAGCACAGTCTTTATCTTAATTTACGGATTTGCACACGGTCCTTATATGCTCACGGCACGCCGACTGTACTTACAGTAGTTTTGCATTCTCGGCCAACAGATAGTTAATGACACACTGATCTTACATTCACGACCAACAGAGTGTACTTACATTTACGGCCTGCACACTATCTTCACATTCACGGATAATACTCCCCACGCCATACTTACATGCATTCATGCAACTGTACACTGCTGGTTTCCTCTCCTGTCATACTGTCATGCTGGGAAGGTCTGCCAGCAACCTGTGGATGGTCGTGGTTTCCTCCCACCACAATGCTGGTCGCGGTTGTGTAAGTGAAATATTCTTGAGGAAAGTGTCAAACACTAATCAAATAAAAAATAAACACATACACTGTTCTTTACATTCATGGGTACACAGTGTGGATCACTTCTGGTCTTGCTTTCAATGGACAGACAGCTTTCATATAAGAAGCTATTCGCACCACAAATGTTGGATTCCTTCTGCTCTTATTTTCATACAATTTAGCACAGCAAAACCAATGACTCAGATCTTTCACTTTATTAATCAATTGTACGAATTAGTGTATTTAAATATGTATAAATGTATATACCATTCTTAAAAAATATTAAGCTTCCTGCACTGTTACACAGCCGTCAATATGTGATTATTTACAACTATTCAGTGCAAATTTCCATCAAGTAGGCAACGTACAAAGATTCGCCCATTCCTCACGGAATCGAAGCTACATGATGAGCTCATGAAAATCACAGCACCTAAACCTGCGGTAATTCGTGACGGATTGTCGTAAAATGTTTTCAAGACAGAGAAATACATACCCGATGTATTTCGACAGTAACAAGTAACATACCAGTCATAGCACTTATCTGTGAAAATATACTTATACTCTTAACCTTCTGATTATATGTCGGGCCACTTGGTTTACAAAGAAAATAAAATGGCGAAGGAATCGATGGCAACTCTATATATGGTATTATTTTCACCCGCATGTCGTATTTTCTCAATTTGAATATAAAGGCAACAGTGTACAAATACTACTACTAAATACATACACTTATACTGAACATGACCTTTGAAACTCATACAGTACATGCGTTTTGCATAAAAAACTTTCAGTCAGACCGGCACTTCAGACAACCGGGTCAGTTAGCATGTCGTCTGTAGCGAGACCGGCACTTCAGACAACGGGGTCAGTTAGCATGTCGTCTGTAGCGAGACCGGCGCTTCAGACGACTCAGGGTCAATGTGTGTGTCATCTGTAGCGAGACCAGCACTTCAGACGACGGGGTCAATAAGCATGAGACAACGGGGACAACGAGCGGAATTATAAAGCGGGTATTATGTGGTATATCTGTACAGCTTGAGAGTAATGCAATCCTAAATCCATAATAAGCTTACTCCAAATCGCCATATAACGGTGATTATAGGTGCTACTATATATTTCTTGCGAACCTTTGCATCGTGATTGACGAAACAGGTGTAATATTACTTAATTTATTTATTTGCTTGAAATTCTACGCCGTATTTTAAAGCAATATTTCACTTATATGACGGTGGTCAGAATTATATGATAGGGGGAATACGGAGAGAGCCCGGGGAGATACCCACAAACATCTTCCAGTTGATGGTAGACAGTTCTAGTTTTACAGCTTCAGCAATACCGAATGAGATATAAATTAGTCCTTTGATCTTAGCTTCTTTCGTTTGCACTTAAAGTCCGTTGGCGTATTTTGAATTATACACTTTGTTATTAGGTGTAAAACAGATGTAATAGTTATACTTCATACTCAAGATACAAGGTCTATCTGCAAAACGGTTGTTTCCTCTGCCTGTGTATCAAGTATACTCGGGCCGTTCCACCAAGCCACAGCTGGTTAGTTTGATTGTAACTACTATGTTAACATATGTAACCATATATCTGTTACAACTAACTTACCCTGTGACAGTTTTGTCGCACAGGAGCGAATATAGACCATCGGTCATCACGCGTAGATAGACACATGTTGTCATTTGAACCCGACGACCATAAGACCTGAAATTGCTGGTCGGTGCGGTGGAATGAAAATACATAATGCTAATTAGTATATATATATATATATATATATATATATATATATATATATATATACACACACCAAGAATGAGGACCAGCCTTAAAATACGACCTGGATGTGAAAATTATGCATACGACTTCGTGCTATGTCATCGCCACGATATGGCTGAGATATTGCCGATGTGGCGTTAAGCCATAATCATACATTCATTCGTGCTATGTTGTCAGTAAGTAGTGAGCACCGATAAACAGATCAACATATACATATGTACAGTGTAAAGCCTTCATGGAAGGAACTCTTTGAGATGAATCTTGGCTTAGTCAAAATAACTTCAAGTTCCAAGAAAACAATTGCCGGGTACACCGTGAAAAATAAAACACACTGAAAAAATATCAGTCAATTTATAGCACTAACCAGTCAACTGAAAATAGTTTTAATGCATTGTGTAGAATAGTAATGGGTATACATAACGAACATCGACCATGATAAAAAGTGTGGAATGTTGCAAACTGCATATAGATTATAAAGTGGACATTAACAGTAAAAGTGGAGATATGATTTTATTCAATCGAAAGTGGTGAGGTGGTGATGGTTAGGGTTGAGGGTAGGGGATGAGGAGGGATGCCAGCCAAAATAGTGCATGTGACAAATGGCACTGCCTCCATTCTTTCATTTGTAAAGCGTGATATAAAAGAAACTGATTACACATCAGAATAAAAAAGCAAAATGAAAACCGTAAAAAAATGGATCAGCAGCTTAATGCATGTGTATTCGAGAGTTCACTCTCAGATTTCTCATCTGTAGACTTCCTCGGCGGCCTTTTCTTTAGGGCTCCTGGGAGTTGGCCCCCTGTGCAAACCCAGAAGCGGAACTATCTTCGCTGCCTTGCATAGTAGAAGCAAGGCTAGACGTTACTGGAACACTATCCAGTGGCCACGAAAATAGTTGTGACGCACCCTTGTGGCACCTGAAAAAGGTATTCATCCAACGTAAGAAGGGAACACAGTAGGCCAAAATAAACCAAAGGTTTAGTTTTTAAAGTGTTTGGAAAACACCACATTCCATTAGATTGATTCATTTATTTAACTATACCCCATTTTACAAAGATGTCGCAAACTGCGCCAGGTGTGACTCCGATGACGACATACAGTGAGATACAGCCGTACGAAAGAATTTTTTACTTTATACGACGGCAGTCAGTTTTAAGGGTTGGGGATCCGCAGCGCCCGGTGTAAACCAAGCTTTGATTAATTGATTTATAGGATTGGTGTTTTATGTCATATTTAAGAATATTTCACACATGGCGGCTACCAGCATTATAGTGGTAGGAAACGGGGCAGAGCGCCGGGAGAAATCCATGTATGACCATCCGCAGGTTGCTGGCAGAGGTTCCCAGGTGTGGCCGAAGAGGAAGTTAGCTAGGCTGAACTTGAACTCACAGCAACCGCATTGGTGAGGCGCTATTGTGTCATTACGCTTCGCTAGAGGGCAAGCTTTGACACTTTTCATATCCTGATATTCACACCATATCGGACAGTCATATATGTCGTCAAATGTTGCCAACTACTCACCAAGATCATATGAAAAGTAACAACGGATAAATCTACAAATTCCCTGTTCAAGCTATTAGTTTGACATTCCAATTCAGATTCCTTGAAAATCGAATGGATCAGGTTACCTGACGGAGAAGTCTGGTTCGGGCAGGATGACTATTTCCCCGTCTACATTGATGATACGGCTTTGTTGAGCAGACCGCCATTCTCCCACAGCCCTCACCCTATAGGCTTTCACTTTGATTTCTTCGGCTATTGTGGAATTGGTCTGTAAAAGTAAACCTGAAATCGTTTAAAACATGAATACACCCAAAGATGTTTAGTTCCACGATTTCAGCACAATCTTATCATATGTATATATACATAGGGGCATATCCGGGAGTGCATATTAATTGTAGGCTGCAAGTTCTGACCAATGATTCAAAAGTCGAAGCTTGAATCCAGCTCTTACTGTGGCTTGTCGTTCAACCCAAACAAATAATAAAATAAATAAATAAAGATCGCTGGTAAAAAAGTAAAGCTGATTTTCTTGAGCTGAAATTCAGTGTTGAAAAAACATCTACATAGTGAGATACTGATTTCCAAAGTTGTGCAGAACAATTTTATAATTTGTGGAGGGACAGCGAGGCAATTATAGGTTATGGGGTGAAACCTGGTAACTGACCTTCGAGGCTTGTGGTATAGAGGCCTCTGGTAAAACACAGTTGATTGAATATGAATATAAACCGTTGAAGAAAAAGCCTAGCCATTATCAAAATGCATCGTTCAAGAGACGTCTTAACTAGAATTCCAAGTGGGAAAGACTGGTAATGTAGTAAAGTAGTTAGGTTTAGTTATTGTTATATATTATAAAAGCATTGGGGATCTCGCTCATTAATTTGCGTCAAAGATGTTAATAATAGATGCTTCATATGTCTACTTCAATCACACCACGAGCGGTACCAGGGGCAACCATGAAACTGATAATTGGCTATACGATTAGTTTAGTTTCTGAATTATTTTATCGGTTTTTTTCTAAGTTTATTTCTAAGCATGTTCCTCTTATGTGACGCCGGTCAAGTTTAAAGATGAGAGAAACCTTCTGAATTAAAGAGGCAGCTAAACCCTTCAAGCCTCTTGCTTTTTTGGTCAACTTTACCAAGACCAAAAGTAAGATTTCTATCCACTCAGTCAGCAAACCGGTGAAAGCCATTATCGTCTCATCGGTTCATGGTATTGTGGGTCCGACGATGGAGCAAAGCCATGGGACAGATGACAGAACAAAGCGATGGATCGATGGTGTGAAATGTTGGAAAACGGTTCATTGCTCCACTCTATGGTCCGATCCCTTCGTGCAATCGTCGGACGATACTATGACAGCATAACTGTACGCCGAAGGCATTATCCAACTTCCGTAACCAACTACTGTAACCAACTACTGTAACCAACTTCCACATCCAACAGATTCGGTTCCCTTTAGGAGAGGGAGTCTGGTGGGGGGCATTAATTCCAATCACCAAATGCAAAACCTGTACAGAAGCAAACAGTTAAGCTGATCTGCCACTGATGGCACATACCACGTCGGAATCTCCTCTAAGCCACTTCTTCACGTAAACCCCGTGTGATATTCTACCGCAGGGTCTGACAAAAAACAGCCGGAGAAGTCCGTCTCCTAGAGCCCCCCGGGCCGACTGGTGGGGTCGGGACACGTCGTACGTGATGTTGTCCACTCGTACGAAAGATCCGCTCTTGTGCTGCCACCCTGTGATATATATATTTATTTACTTGATTGGTGTTCTAAGCCGAACTGAAGAATGTTTTTTTACCTATACCATGGCGCCCAAAATAATGGTGGGAGGAAACCTGACAAGGCCCAGGAAACACCCACGACCGTCCGCAAGTTGCTGGTAGACCTTCCCGCGTAGGGCTGGAGAGGAAGCCAGCATACCAGCTGAACTCACAGCGACCGCATTGGAAAGAGGCTCAGATTACCTAAAGCAAGGTGTAATTCGACTTGCGATCGTAAGCAACTGGGACCAACTCGAAGCAGTCGACCTACGCCTGACGTTTATTAGACAAAACGTTGCAAATCGTGAGCAACTACCGGCATCTGGTCAGAATTCAGTTTCGGCAGGCGTAGGTCGACTACGACTGGCGGCAACTGAGGACAGATACTTAGCATGCAGCGTGACTGTCATATGACCTGTTAATGATGGACACAGTGCATGGGTGTAATTGTCTACATACCTTTGAGTTGTCTGACAAATTTAGATACTAATGAACTCATTTTTTCTCTTTGATTCACTATATAGCAGGGTTATTGTGCGGGCTGATTTTATCATCGGCAATACGCCAGCTACTGTCGTACAGAACCGATTACAAGATACATGTAGATTTAAAATCAGCGCTGTGGAAACTTATAGAAATTTAGGGCTATATCATTTTCGAGAGAATATACGTCTATTATGTCATACAAGGACGGACTCAGCCTCCACATATCGACGTGTTTATTTTCAGCCTCATCGATCCACTCGGTGGTCGCCATTTTCACAGTGTAAGTCATGCATGTGATACACCACGTACTGCATCACGTGAGGCATCACTGGGAGCAACTGTGACCAGCTGGACGAATGCGCGTGTAGATCGACGAAATTGAGTACAACTGGATGCTTCCAGTTGAAGGAAAGTAGAACATGTTCAACTCCGAGCAGCTGCTGAGTTAGCAGATGTCGGCGATCGCACGTGCGCGTAGATCGACTATAACTAGCGTTCGATCGCTTGCTTCCAGTTGCCCTCAGTTGCTTCCAGTCGCCAAAAACCCAGTTGCTCCCAGTCACTAGATCGATCTACGCCTGGCTAAAGAGCAGGGGCACAAAAACTGAACAGCCCACCTTTAGGAGACCCATAACGGCAAAACGTTAGCTCAACATATAAAGTTCTGACACATTCGCCTTAACCCTTGTGCATTACAATACATTTTTCCAGAGATCAAGACATAAGGTACTTTTGAGATATCACCCTTAAAATTTACCGTAACATTGATTCCAGTACACAAGAGGCTAAGTCGTTAATTTTGTTATTTACGGTAATTAATATGCGCAAAGAGACTTAACGATGTTCCATCCACCTCTTATTTTGCATGTATGCAAAGTCTGAGCTAAATACATGTACTTTTTGAGATACTACCCAGAACATTTACCCTAATATTGCTGTAACTGTCATTGCATGGACGCCGAAGCTTGGGGCATGGCAAATAGCATATTAGCTTCTGTCTGAACCATTAAGTCGATCTCAACAGATTAATCAGACAAACCCCAGTACATCAAGTAACAAAGAATGCAAGTTCATCACACTAAATAGAAAAACAGGCAGGATGCAGAAATCTGAAAGTTTGTGTCACCTGAAGTATTAGAGCTCGTTTCACCAGTCAAAGCCTCCTTCACCGCTTCGCCCTGTGAGCTACTTCACAACGAAAAGAAACACCACAGAAAGATATTCATTTAATTGTTTAATAAACAGATTTTTTTGATCAATTTAGCAATAATTCGTGCTTCCCACTGCACACGTGTTTTATCAGTACATAAAGGAACGACCAGTTCTAAGGCCACAAGGAAAGTGACCACTGCCAGAACACAAATGCCCTCATATAGGGCTAATCCATCTTCAGTTATTGAAAGTTCATGCGCGAATGCTTTGGTCAGTGAGGGCGGTGCCACTGACGACGTCACTGTCAACTTGGTTAGATGTTTCTGGCATTAGGATATTCATGTAAATGCTTGAACGGTAGCTATGTACACATCCTCTACCATCATGGCTTTAACAGCAGGCTTAAATGAAAAAGCTACATATTGGAGACATCGCCTGAGCATAGCAGGACACACGATCAGATAGACAGACAGACAGACAGACGCACTGCATGGCATATCCAACCTGTTGGTATAAATTCTACACAACACTGCTAACTTACCCAAGCCCGTAAACATTATTGTCAACCACGCAACTTTAAGCATGTTAAGTACACAAGAAACTTGGAACTGGGCCAAAGTGATTGCTTTATTTGATGATGGCTGCAGTTGTCACCGAAAGCTTCTTAATTCCCACCATGTGAAACATTGTTAAACTAATCCTTTCTGTTTTGCCTTTAGCTAAAACTCCATAGAAGAACATAAAAAAGGGAACAAATCGAGATGACCTGTTGAAGACGACTGTACGGAGGGCAGCCTCAATACTTTCCTCACAGTATTACTGAGGTCATATCCTATAGGCTTTGTCTACAACGGCTTGAGGCTAAATGGACACCCACCAACATCCAGTCTGCCCACTGTTGGTCCAGGCGAATTCTTCTTTTGGTATTTTGGTCAAAGAAAGTCTACTCTTATATACTCTTTTGTGGATCAAAAATAAAATTCTTATTGGTACTAAGGTTTAAGAGATCATCGGATGGGCCTGTTCCTTCACATCTAGTTAACGAGAAGTCAGTTTAGACATATTTTTCTAGATCTAACTTCACTGAGGTTGTCCTACTTTTGTAAACCGTATAGTTAATACCTTTATAATGCTTCCTTGTTGGACCAGTGACACAGCTGCAAACATACCTTTCTGTAACAGGAAGATAGTCCACCTCCACCTGAATAACTCGATGTTTAATAATTCCATACAGTACACCATCTGAAATGCAAATCGAAAAAGGGTATTCTACTAAAAGCGATACAAAACATGCACGAAAACAGGAGGCAAACCATGTGGTGATTCAGTCAGTGGCAAGAGCATTCAGACACAGATTTTGTCTTAGACCGATCAACGAAAATACCTGATTATCGCATATATCCATTACTGTTCCAAACTATTACTACATGTTACAGGGGAATTTTAATAATAAAATTCTTCCATAACTTATCATAATTAAACTGATAAATGTCGTCTCTACACGAATCTTTGCTTGCATATATCTTAAAGATGATTACAAAGAAGGGTATTTTCTTTTGGACCCAGGATTGGGATAAATGTCTCAAATTTTCTTTCCAGCGTTTTAAAACTTGTATATTTATAAATCTCTCATGGCTATCCTTTTTGCCCGCACTGAACAAGCTCCACATTAGTCAAAAAGATGGATTTGAGTGCTTCTTGGGAAAGGTACACTGCATCGACATATAATTTCTGACCGTGAATAGGTCGCAAACTAGTACTAGGTAAAATGCTCACGCAAAGAGAGTAAAATAGCGAGCCCCGTCACAGCTTCTTCAATCAGTCCAAGGCTATTGTTCCACCTTGTATTCCCAGTTTGCCAGACATTACAGAGATAACGATACTATGTTGTGGCAAAACAATTTCAGCCATTTTTGAGCACCTAGCTTGAAATGTTTTGTTTTGTCAAAGAGATTGAAGTTTTGGATTTTGGAAGTTGTCTTAGACTTAAGTCAAATTAACCTGAAATGCAACACAGTTTATTGCGCTAAAACCATGACTCAACTTAATGGATTTTCATTTTAATAGCAAGAATTGTCTTAGACATTAGGAATAAAATTAAAACTTGGTATTTAAGTTCAAATACTGGTCCAGGAATAATACCACAAGTCACAACTTTGTCTGATCTAAGTGTAAGACATCTTCGTGATCCTGCTCTCAGGCTTCACCTGCATTACAGGGCTCCCTGTTGTGACCGATAATGTATGAAGTTCAAATACTGTAGTAACCAACTGATATTATATCAATTTTCGACTGATACTGTTACAGTTGTCTAAACGACGATAACGTTATTAAATTTTTACTAATAATGTACTTGGTTTATTTCTAACCAATGCTGTAGTAAGTTTTTACCACTAATGTAGTAATGCACAGGAAAGTTTTTAACATTATCGGTCGTTTTTACAACAGCATCGGTTGCTGTAACATTATCAGTTGTTTTTACAACAGTATTGTTTGCTGTAACATGATCAACCAAAAGGTGACACAATATCAATCAGTTACCACAGTGTTGGTGCTTACTACATTATCGGTTGCAACCGCCTAGGTGGCTTGGTGGTTAGAGCGTCCGCCCTGGGGTTGAGCGATCCGGCATCAAACTAAGGTCTAGGTAACAACAAAGAAAATGGTACTTGTTGCTGCCATGTTTGGCGCTCAGCACTGCGAGGTTAGAGCAAGGCAACAGGACTGGTCGGCCCGGTTTCAATATAATGCGACTGGGTGGGGTGTCCTGTCTTGTGTCTTCGGCATGGCGGCTGCACTTTGGAGGCATGGATTCACCCTACCACAAGAAGACGCTGTATTCTAAGGACTCCTCGTAGTCATATGGCTGAAAAATTGTCGAGTACGGCATAAAACCCAAGCATATATACATACATACATAACTGGTCGCCACACGCCTGTCTGGTTTCTGTACTCACAAGCATAGCGTATACGACCTAAGCTCCTGTTACTCTCCGCTTTCCGAATGATCTCTGAGAAGAGTCCTGTTCCTGTCAGCAGCACTGAGTACACCATTAGCTTCCTGCCGTGATGAACCATGGCCAGGTCCTTAGCTATCTTTCCTCCTGGTCAATTAAACAAATTAGAATGCTTGAAGGGTTTCAGCTACGTTAAACATGACATGCTTGCAGAGCAAACTGGTTTTCTGCCGTGGTGCTTCTGTTCTTGTGATTGAATGATTATGGTTTCACGCCACATTTGCAGTACTTCAGCCATATCCAGGCGATTCTGCTCTTGTGAACTGACCTCTTCATTTATGAGTGAAACGACAAAGAAACCATGTAAGTTTACAAACTAATATATATTAGGATAAAAAATCTCATGGCACAATGATGGTTTCATACCTCCCAAGTGACACAATGATGGTTTCATACCTCCTACCTGGCACAATGATGGTTTCAACCTTCTACCAGTCATGCTGATGGTTTCATATCTTTTACCTGGCACAATGATGGTTTCATACCTCCTACCTGGCACAATGAAGGTTTCATACCTCCTACATGGCACAATCATGATTTCATACCTTATACCTGACACAAAGATGGTTTTATACCTCCTACCTGACACAATGATGGTTTCATACCTCCTACATGGCACAATCATGATTTCATACCTCCTACCCGACACAATGATTGTTCATAACTCCTACCCGACACAATGATTGTTCATAACTCCTACCTGACACATGATTGTTCATAACTAGCACCTGGCACAATGATTGTTCATAACTTCTACATGGCACAATGATTGTTCATACCTCCTACCCGACACAATGGTTGTTCAAAACTCCTATATGGCGTAATGATTGTTCACACCTCCTACCTGACACAATGGTTGTTCATAACTCCTACCTGGCATCATGACTGTTCATAACTCCTACCTGTCGCAATGATTGTGCATACCTCCTACCTGACACAATGATTGTTCATAACTCCTACCTGACACAATGATTGTTTATAACTGCTACCTGACACAATGATTGATCACACCTCCTACCTGACACAATGGTTGTACATACCTCCTACCTGACCCAATGGTTGTTCATAACTCCTACCAGACATATAAGTTCTACCTGGCACAATGACTGTTCATTACTCCCACCTGGCACAATGACTGTTCATAACCCCTAGATGGCGCAATGGTTGTTCATACCTCCTACCTGAGACAATGACTGTTCATAACCTTACCTGACACAATCATTGTTCATACCTCCTACCTGACAATCATTGTTCATATCTCTTACCTGACAACAATCAATATTCTACCTCCTAAGTGACACAATTGTTGTTCATACCTCCTACCTGACACAATCGTTGTTCATATCTCCTACTTGACAATTATTGTTCATAACTCCTACTGACACAATCGTTGTTCACAACTCTTACCTAACACAATCGCTGTGGATACCTCCCACCAGACACATTCATTCTCCATACCTCCTACCTGACACAATGGTTGTATATACCTCCTACCTGACACAATGGCTGTTCACACCTCCTACCTGACACAATGATTGTTAATAACTGCTACCTGACACAATGACTGTTCATAACTCCTGCTTGGTACAATAGTTGTTCATAACCCCTACATGACACAATTGTTGGTCATACCCGACAATCGTTTTTCATACCTCATACCTGACACTATTGTTTGTAAATCCTACCTGGCACAATGACTGTTCATACCTCCTACCTGACACAATGACTGTTCATAACTCCTACCTGACATAATGAGTGTGCCATGACACCTGTCTGACAATGATTGTGGAAGAACACCTACCTAGCACAATCATTGTGACAGAACAGCTGCCTGGCACAGTAATTGTGGCAGAACGCCTGCCTGGCACAACAGCCGTTTCATGACATCTAATTGACCTCAAGAGAAATTGCTGACATACTTCTATATGTGCTATGAAACTTTCCAAGTGCAAAAAAATGACACCTAAAATAATGAAGAACACTGCTGTCATTATGACCTTGGTATTAATGACCCACCTAAAATAATGAACAATACCGCCATCATGATGTCCTCTTTAGTAATGAGTCACCTAAAATTATCAACAATACTGCCATCATTATGTCCTCTTTAGCAATGACTCACCTAAAATAATCAACAATACTGTCGCCATTATGTCCTTGGTAGTAATGACTCACCTAAAATAATCAACAATACCGCTGTCATTATGTCCTTGGTCGTATTCGCGGCTTCCACAATCCCATCTCCAGT
The DNA here is from genome assembly GCA_016165875.1 of Acanthopleura granulata. NCBI lineage: Eukaryota > Metazoa > Mollusca > Polyplacophora > Chitonida > Chitonidae > Acanthopleura > Acanthopleura granulata. The sequence continues at coordinate 489,172 of JABBOT010000004.1, forward strand.
TCCTAATGAACAGTCACATTATAAACAAAACTGAAAATGACGATAGTTATAAAGTTAGAGGTTGTTGTCATATTGAAAAATATATAATGTAAGAACTTGTACATCTTGTACAAAGAATTATATGGATGTTTGAAAATTTCAGTTCAAAGGAAAACAAAATTTTGTAAATATACAAATGAGTCTTATCAACTGTTATAAAGCAGCAACAAAAAGCCAAAATTACTGAAAAAACAGGGAAAACAAGAAACAAAAAATAAAGAGAAAAATAAAAATGGAAACCTGTGGGAATAATTCCCACTGGCAACGCCAATGGTTTAAGCTCCACATCTGGGTTGTTTTCATCCTCGTGCGCTTCTGCCATGGCTCGGTGCGCAAGACCGTTAACAGCTTCCGCATATGTGCCGTCACCACCAACCGTCACAATTCTGAAAGAATGTTGATTTATTTTTAAAAAAATTCAACAAAAGATTCATAGATTACATAGGTAACAGTTCAAAGTGGAATTGTCGCATCATCTACACCGTAACAAATTTAATTATATTTTAATATACACTCAAAGGATCTAAGACACTGACTAAAATTATAAATACACGAACACTGCTCTATCCATCTGACGTAGACACCTTATCTTTGACAACTATACATTTTCAGCAACTATACATTTATAGCTTTACAGGGAACTACTGTACATCTGTATGCATCTGCATAAAATAAGGACAAAATTTACAATCCTAATAAGGGCATCTATCGCAAGCAAGATAAACTTGCACCAATGTACCAAGCATCAGATGTACATCATATGAATGCATAACTTCTAAATAAGGCCTTCGCATATACACAGATGGCCATAATCCTCTTTTCTACAGACAATGAAAAGTGCTACTTTTTAAAATAGTACACAGAGAAACTATTTTCATTGTCTTTTCCTTTACTTATTCATTCGCAAATAACTATGTGATAAAACTAACTGAAGGTCGGTAGAACTGTGTTTACTTTTTTAATACTAAACTAAATTGCAAGGAAGTTCTGTCATATTTTAGCACAATTAAATTAACATTAGCATGCGTGATAAACCTCAAAACAAAAGATATGTTCTCGTTTTGACGTTTTCGAGACACAAAAAACAAGTCGATATAACCTTCCTCAATTTAAAAAACTTTTTGTAACAACTTCTTTCTAAACAAAAAACCAGCCATTTTTCTTTAACTGCAAGCAAACCATGCAGGTAGTATTTTTTTTATTATAAAAGTATGATATATTACTTCTTTGGTCTGTGGGCACTGAAATGTATTCTATGATGAATGCTCAGGCTTCTTGCCTGTAGAAAATTCTGTCGCCTGGTCTTCGTTTATGATCAAGACACAATTATAAGTAAATCTATCATAATTTCACACTTTTATCCATCAACTGTTTGTTGTGCCGGACAGGAGGTTTGAAAATCACTTTATGAGGAAAGCAAATACTAATTAGTGATAAACATTGGAATTGTTGCCTGCAGGCTGGGGATTTCACCCGTACTCGCCTAAGCGACAACTCTTTGGTTCTGTGTTTCCCGTTCTTGGGAACCAACATGACAAATAAGAAACACAAAACTGGTTCCATGAAAGAAAGTTATTTAAAATATTTTTTTTCCAATAAGATAAAGTCTGTATATAATTAAGTGATATACCATAATTTGCATAGTCTAACTCTTCAACATTTTAAGCTGCATACATGTCTACCCTAACAAAGGGGCCGGGAAGAATTTCATTGGGGATTTGTAAAGAATAGGTTGAGCTATTTATCGTCGCTGACCCAGTTTTCCAATGTTCACTGAGAAAGGGACATTTTTTAATGAATTGATGTCACCCTACCACGTGATATCACCCTCATCCTTACTACTGCCTTTCACTGATATCCAGCCAACATATACTTTCTCTACTTTTCATAAAAACTATGCTTCAGGTGAGGCATGGTAACCTATACACAGTACAGTTACAGATTCCTGTCCCAAGTGGTCGGACACTGTCAAACGCATTTGAATTGCTAAGAACACTCCATTTCACTACAAATAACCCAAATAAACCTCATAAAAATCATGTAATAAGACATGCTGAGCTTTATAAATTTTCGCTTGGCATGCCCTACATAATGTTGAAGTAACTTCGACTATGAAGTGTGATACATTATAGAGTGTCCAATTTTCGTTATTACCGACTTGTGACTTCTGACAGGTTTAAAACAAGTTTAAGTCTAAGCTTACATTTAGATGTGTATTGTTTATGGCAGGTACATATGGGCATGGATCTGTATCATTCTAGAATAAGACATCTTCGTTCTAAGTCCTTGAAAAATGATTTAAGTCGCTTGACATACCGTAACACCTTTGTGGTGCTGGCCAAGTTAAAGCAGATAATAAGGTCAATAAGTATTGACCAAAATCCACTACTGTTCAAATGCTACTGATCTTCCATATTCAGCGAGTGAAGCAATATTTATTGAGTAGGGTTTCTATGCTCCAATGCCTATTCGGCTTATTTTTATATGCTGATAAAGATTTATCCTCTGAGTCATTGACCTCTCACAAACTGACAGGTCTGGCACGATAGCCCGAATGACCCTCAAAAAACTACAAAAAGTTCCTGCAGGCGTAGGAGAAAAAAAATGACATTTTTAAATGTTTCTAAATAGATTTTAGAGAATTGTTACTTCACATCTCCTCAGTATAATACTTTCTCAAGAAAGCATGTAGCAAAATTGGACATCAGAAAGGTTAAATCTGTGCATTATCTCTAGAACTATTTGTTTTTGGTCGTACTATATAATGCGTTGCCATGCGTTCGCATACAACACATAAAAAAAAGAAAACACGTAACCGTGAAAAGAATGGACAACATCTTACCCATTCACTTGGCCAAGGTCATACGAAGCTATAACCTGCTCAGTGTGGTGCGCATGCGTTGTCACTGTCATATGAAAAAACAATGTGAGTAGGTGTCACCAAACTGAATTAATTTGTGAATGATTGCGCAAAGGAAATGTCTCTAATAGTATGGTTCCACGGAATGGGCACAGCTCAAAGCACAAAGCTGCTAACACAGAGAAACCGAAACCACCTTCAATTTCTTGAATCATGCATATTACAGTTGTAATGTAACTAATAATTAATAACTGTTATTTGGGAGCTCGGTTCGATACATGGTGACCTCATGGGTCAGGGCCCGTGACAGCAGTGAGAACGAGGCTTGGCACAATCACAATATGTTAAATCAGTGTGGCCCGGAATCATTTATTTATTTATATTTGATTGGTGTTTCACGTCGTATACTGAAGAATATTTCACTTATACAACCGGCAGAAACCCATGACCATCCGCATGTTGCTGCAGTACCTTCCCACGGAGAGGAAGCCCGCATTAGCTGGACTTGAACTCAGGGCGACCGCATTGGTGAGAAGCGCCTAGGTCACTACGACGCACTGGTGACAGAATAAGTCATGAATATATAGTAGTGCAACAATGTAGATCATAAAACTGTTCATATACTATAAAATAATTTATCCTTAAAGTAGTGCTTGCTTAAAGGAGAAAAGACAAATATAAGTGAGTGCGATATGAAGCTGATCTACATATGCACAAAGAATGGAATACTATCAGAAGTACGCACATTTCTCAATGCACTTCTGAAATTGTGGTTGGAGCACCACACTGCTAGACAGGCAGAAGACACACGTGTCGTACGCAATTTTGAAATGCTTTACAAATGAAATTGGTGACTTTTGTGGTTGGTGACCCAAAACCAAAGGACATGCTAATTTGCATATAATGCGCCCACTGGTTGCAACAATTGAACACTGGTTGCGGTTGGTCAGCAAGCGGGACGGACGTGTTTTTCCACTTGTAACCTGAGCTTATGTTGTTGTTGCACTCCAGTTGCTTGTACCTGACTAAATCTGTGTAATTTTCAAAGTAAATGTATATAGTTAAGCAGGTTAGCGTGATTGTATATAGTCTATAGTGATTTTGTAGCATAAATGATCCATTGTTCTGTGAGGTTAGCTGATTCTTGTACATTGCACTTGTACATTGCACTCTTGAACTAACAAGGGCTCCTTTCGTCTTTCACCTTGGTCTCTGAGTCGCCCCAGAGGCACCCCTCCTTTCTCCTAACTGTCCTGTAAATAATCTCACTGTGCTTTGACCTAGTTTATTTAGGCTACTGTTAGTCATTTGAGCTACAATGGAGGACGATTGCGACGATATGGACTTCACTTAGGTGCGACCTTCAGGGTGGGGCAAGCGGTTGCGAAATAGAAATGACAGTGAGGAAGGCGAGGACGGAAAGAAAGCACGAGGAGCTGAAACAAACTGTAGTCATGTTGTCATGTCTTGTGTAGGTCGATTCCCTGTGTGCTCGCTGAATCCTGTAAAATCTGGTGAAGCCTTGCATGACGTTGTTGGGAGAGTGAAGTCCGTGAAAAGACTTCCATCACGTGACTTGCGGGTAACATGCTCTGACAGGGGCCAGGTCAAGCGTTTGCTTAGACTGTCTTCAATAATGGGAAAAGACATACAATGCTGCAAGCCATCCATGTCGTCATGTAAGGGTGTCATATATGGTGTTGGAGAAATTCTAACAGCTTTGGAAATCCAGGTGGCTTTACGTAAAGAGAAATGCATTAAAGCTGAACGGATGAAAAAGGGTAAAGATCGTCAGGTAGCATCTTTGCGTTATTTTGATCGAGATGACCTTCCAGCGGAAGTGTTGTTAGGGATATGAGAAATTTACTGTAAAGCTTTATATCCTCCCTGTGTTGAGATGTTTCCGTTGCCAGCGCCTAAATCATACGTCGAAATCTTGTAGAGGTTCCTCTCGCTGCTTCCGCTGTGATGGCTCTCATGACTATGAGCAATGTCCAAACAAAGCATCCCCCAAATGTGTCAACTGTGGAGGTAGCAATAGTGCTGCTTATGGCTGCTGTCCTGCCAGGAAAGAGGCAAGTAAGGCTCAGTATATCCGAATTACCGAGAATGTCTCGTACTTCACAGCTTTAAAATCTGTCCGCAACGCTCGTCCCGGACACACTTATCCCGACCATGTACAGTCAGACCAAAACAATGTAGAGTGTTCCCAGGCACCTAGAAGCCTTGAGCATGTGTCACACCCGAAACCACCTATCCCTAAACCCAGACCACAAACTAATTCTCTGGACATGGCTATCCAGAGGGACTACTGTTCGGATGTTACCCTCGCGAATGTTGTAGCAATGATAACAGAAATTTTATTTCATTGTGCTAAAGTTCCTAAGAACTCGAAAGTTATCAATTTCATCGCTGACTGTTGAAACCTATTCAACGCTTGTAATAGACTAGATATTTATGAGCTCAGTGCCAGTGTATCGACTGCTAAGGGCCCTAAAATGATTTGGGGTGATTTTAATGCACATAATGCGTTGTGGGGTAGCTCATCAACTGATGCCAGTGGTTCTGTAGTTGAAGACTTCATCGAAGATAATGATCTAATTATGTTAAACGACGGAGGTGGAACAAGACTGGACGTCCGCTTGGGCAAGTTATCTGCCCTTGATTTGACTTTGTGTTCCAACGAGTTATGTCCTGGTTTTTCATGGTATGTGGGCTACGATTCACCTAATGGAAGTGATCACTACCCTGTGGTTGCTACATTTGGGGTATCACCGCATTATAATGATGTAGATAACCAGCCTAGATGGAAAATACAAAGAGCTGACTGGAATACCTATGCCACTGAATGTTTGTCGTCATTGGATGAATCTGTTGTTTCTGCTAACGTTGTCTCAATTTACTGACAAGATTATACGCGCTATCAACTCTGCAGCCAGTGTCTCCATCCCGAAGTCTTCAGGGACGGTCTGGTCGAAGCCCCCTGTTCCATAGTGAACGACAGAGTGTGTTGATGCCATACGTGAGAGTAAGAGAGCTAAGAACAGAGCGTCTCACACCCGTCTGATCAACGATATCGTTTTTTATCGGAAATGTAAGGCTATTGCGCAGCCTACAATCAAGCAAGCCCAGAAAGCGTGTTGGCGAAAGTACTCCTCTGGCATTACTAGTTCAACACCACTAAAGAGGGTATGGGCCCAGGTAAAGGCAGTAAGTGGTGCTAAGAAGTCTAATAATATTCCTACATTGATATCTGATAACTTATCTTGTGTTAGTGACTTTGATAAGTGTAATCTACTAGCGGAAAAGTTTGCTCATATTTCAAGTTCTAGCGACTTTGATTCTGATTTTATCAAACACAAAGAACAACAAGAGCTACTCCATAGTTTTGACAATATTTTGTTCGATGATCTGGCCATTAATGACGAATTTTCTCTCCTGGAACTCAAGCAAGCTCTGAATGGGAAAACAGATCCCACACCAGGGGAGGACGGGGTATATTACTCTATGTTAAAAAACCTACCTGATGAATGCCTTAAAATTATGTTGCTGTTGTACAACAATGGTCAAGAATGAGTCTCCCCGCGTGCTGGAAACCAGCCACTGTGATACCTATTGCCAAATCAGGCAAGAATGTTACCGCCCAGCAGCATTAACATCAATGCTGTGTAAAACGATGGATACCATGACAAGACTCCAGACTTGCGTGGTTTCTAACTGAAAATAATATACTTTCATACGTGCAGAGTGGGTTTAGAAATAACCGTAGCACATCAGATCATTTAGTGCATTTAGAGCCCGCTTTCCAAAAGTCATTTTTAAACAGAGAGTCTGTCTTGGCTGTGCTCTTGGATATAGAGAAGGCATACGACATGATATGGAGAAAAGGGTTACTCATCAAGATGCAGAATATTGGTATCGGAGGTAAAATGGCCGGATGGGTAAAGGGCTTTTTGTCTGAGAGAGTTATACGAGTTCGAATTGGCAAGACCTACTCATACCCAGTGAATACTGAGAATGGCACTCCTCAGGGTAGTGTAATATCTCCCACTCTTTTCAATATTGCCATAAATGACCTGCCCTCTGTCCTTCATCCAATGATCCCTTGTACTCTTTTTGCAGACGACAAAGCTCTTTGGTTCCAGTGCCAGGATTTGAACGCTGCAAAGTGGCACATCCAACAGGCACTAGACGCAGTAACACGATGGAGTAAGCTTTGGGGGTTGCGTTTTTCGTGTATGAAGTCAGAGGTGGTTGTGTTCACGGAAAGGAGGATTTTGCCGCACATATCACATAAGCTCGGTAACACCAAAATAAAGCTGTCTTCATCCTTTCAAGACTTGGGTGTCACTTTTGACACCAAACTGACCTGGCGCAAACACATTGATAATGTTGTTCTCAAATGCAAAAAAGTGCTTAACCTGATGAGGTCTATATCTGGGAAAAGCTGGGGAGCTGATTATAAATCCTTACTCTTAATATATAGGTCGTTAATCTGATCCAGGCTCGATTATGGATGTGAAGCATTTGATTCGGCCTGCGATACTTTAAAATCTAAACTTGACTCTATCCAGTGCACAGCGTTACGAATTTGCACTGGAGCGATGAGAGCAACTCCTTTAAATGATCTTCAGGTCCGCTGCCAGGAATGGCCTCTCTCAATTAGACGCAAACTGGGCACAGCAAAATTTGGGATGAAGTTAGAAAGCTGTGTAAATAATTCAGTCAGTTCAGTGTTTTCACCATCTTGTTATGATTCTCTCTATAATGCCAACAATAAGTCACAACCTTTCAATGTTCGTAACACAGGATATTTTGCAGAGTGTTGGGGTCAATATCGGACGTTTACAGAAGGAATGTGTCCCGCCACACCCACCCCCCAGGCCCAACTACCACCTGTATACATGGACCTGCACTCTCAGTTCTCAGTCATAATTCTGTGATTTCTAACGAATACGTAAGCAACAATTGGTCTGCATACATGCAAATTTATACCGATGCCTCTAAGTGCCCTGCTACTGGTAAGGTTGGGGCTTCCGTTTGCGTACCAGAATTGCGATATGAAAAAGTTCTTAGATTGTCGGATAACCTGTCTGTATATTCAGCAGAACTCTAAGCAATTCTGAATGTTATGCTCTTTCTTTTGGATTTAAGACCATTAAGAGCTGTTATATTCACAGATTCTCTTAGTCATTTAAGTGGACAAACTGCTACCCTGTCCTGTACGAAGTAGTTTTTCTGTCGTCCTCTCTATTCTTTGCTGGTTTTGACATTTGCTTCGCTTGGGTTCCTGGGCATTCTGGGGTGCCGGTAATGAACGAGCAGAGTTGCGTGATGTCACCTCCAATCCCAAACTGACTATATCCGAGGCCCTAACTTAAGTAGTCATTGTCATTGTCATTGAAACTATGGCCAACTGAGTGGGACGCCTCAAAGAAGGGCCGTTTTTATCACTATTTAACCCTGTTGTCAAACTTCATAACAGCCTCCCTTTTTCCTTTACTAGCAGAAAAGCAGAAATCCTGGGCTTCCGACTTCAGTCAGGACACCTCCCAGTTAATAGCCACTTAAAAAGATTCACGGCAAGAGATTCAGGTCTGTGTGATGTTTGTCAGACTGAGGGGACCATTCATAATGTTTTACTCGTGTGTCCGCAGTACACTGATCAGAGACAAATCTTTTCTGATCTTGTAGACGTGGGGATTATTGGCCCAACTCTGCGGACTGTGCTCTGTACACCGAAGAATGCAGGTTTGGTTTTCAAAGCCGTTGGGAATTATTTATGTAGGATCCACAGATTTTAGGCTACAGCATTGTGGACGTAGTTCTCTGTGGATTAACTATGGTTGATTAGAGCAGCCTAAATCCCTGAAACACACCCTATTGCCTTGGTGCAAATCATTCAATGGAATGGAGTCGCCATGTAAACCAATACATGTATGTATGTATGTATGTATGTATGTATGTTGCAAACAATCAGTCTTTCTGAGCATTGGGTTAAGTGTTTCTGAGCATGGGGCTTGGTGTTTCTCTGCATGTGGTTTAGTGCTCTTCTGCAGGGGTTTGGTGTCCCCCTGCATGGGGTTTAGTGATTCTCTGTATCAGGCTTGGTGTTTCTCTGCATGTGTTTCGTTTTTCTCTGAATGGTGTTTAGGGTTTCTCTGCATGGGGGTTATGTTTCTCTGTATCAGGACTGGTGTTTCTCTAGCTTTCGTCTTTCTCTGCATTTGGTTTAGTATTTCTTTGAATGGGACTCAGTGTCTCTCTGCATGGGGTTTAGTGTTTTCAATAATGTTTGATTTAGTGCTTTCAAGAATACTTTCGATCATCTCTCTGCAGTGCATCCCTGCAGCAGGCCCGTATCAGTAATCATATTCACAATGCTGCCTAGGACACTAGAAATGATGATCGACAATGTCAAAATGCACCGCCACCAATCCAAACCTGTACATCCATGTACTGAGCTCCCATCCAGGGGAGGTAAGCCAGTTAACCTGTTGAATCTCAATCGCATTTTCGCGAGAACTCCTACAGACCAAACTAAGACAGCTCCAGAACGCTGTTGCGAGCCACTGACGGATTGATATTCGCCATAAAAATGGGACAGCATTTTTGAAAGCTACAAACAAAAAATTCCAAATCCTGATTTCAAAGTACCCTTAAAATTGCAAGTGGAACTCAAGTGAACGATATATCACAAAGTAGTTCCAACATGGCGGCGCCCAGTATATGTACTTAGAAAACGACATATCCAATCGTTAAATAATTCTAAATCACATGATGGTTGCACCTGACCGAGTGACCATACCGGATGACTTCTGAAAAGTCCGGCAGAACAAAATTGCTCGTATGTACCTTAGAGCTGATATCTTGCGGTAGTCCTGACGGAGGAAGTTTGATTAGTTCTATTTTAGATTGGTTGAATCTACGTGCACACAATACTATTTTTGGTCTCTTCAAACGTCACATGTTTGGCAGAGGTCCAGACCCAACTGCTAAACGTTTGCTGCATTCCACCTACCTACAAGGTCAACTGTGACCTGACAAAGGGAAAATAAAGGCTCTGCCTGAGAATGAAAGACTTTTGGTCCGTTTTTCTTCCCGCTGACTGGATTCACAAACACCAACAGCCGTTTGGGACGTTCGGGAACTGAAAACATAGTGTGAAAGCTTCAATTTGATACCGATATTCGTAAGCCATCGTCACCCATACAGTGACAAACACTGGAATTTAATCTAAACTTACATTTTTGACAACAGTTCCTTGTTTCAGGCAAAACTTCAATATTAAAAATATACACAATGTTATCTAAGTGGAAACCCATGGAATTGGTTTGTTACCTCTATATATTTATTTGCTACTTTCAGGTGATTCAGATGTTCTTTCATCATTTTTTGGCATTACATTTGTATATTTTGACATTACGATAACCAGATACTAACGCGTCAGATAATTCGACTGGTGTTTCAGGTCATATTCAAGAATATTTCACTTATGCAAAGGCGGCCAGCGTTACGGTGGAAAGACACCGGGAAGAGGCCAGGGGAACCCACGACCATCCGCTGGTTGTTCACGGACCTTCTCACTTATACAACCGGAGAGGAAGCCAGCTTAAGTTGGAATAAAACCTCACAGCGACTGCATTCATGAGACTGTTTCGTGTTAGGACGTTAAGCAGTTGGATGCGTAGGTTCCAATTAATACAATAACAAAATAATAACAAATGAGAACACACCTGGATGGCATACCTGACCAAGCTTTCATTGATAAGTTCTTCCAGTGATAAATTACCATTTTTTCACCACTGTAAATGTCAATGTGAAAAGAACTGAGACCGACGGAGGTATGCCAGAATGTAGGTTACACATGAAACTGAATGAAGTAGACGACGCGCCTAACTGATTACAACGGAGCATAAAGTGACGTACAACAGTTTGCTTGATTCATTGGATTTGTCTCGCAGAAGACCTCACTGGGCACAGCATCACGAATTGCTGAAATTTTAGAGGAGTGAAACTTAGGTGCTTCAACTTCAGTTTGAAATAACTGCACGGAATTTTTGGCACTGCCTAACTTTCACGCCAATGAATCGTAAGTATTACCAAACCGATGCCCATCAGTGGATTTAAGATATTTTTGATACTATCTCTCTTTGGTGTGATAGTGTCCTTTTAAAATGCAACTTACATCTGGTGAGAAGCATATCATTCAGGGTATCTCGCCATTGTTTGCAGACTGACGCTGAACCGTGAAATACCTCACAGCGATGAGACAGATGACGACGCTGTTTGTGCGTGACATGTTTGACAAAGTGGATAACCAGGGACGCATGCGCGTCATGATGGGAAGTCGGAGATAATGTATCCACGAAGCGAGCTATCAAGATATCACACAAGTTCACCGTTTCATCCAGCTTTTCTGAAACGAGAATGTCAGTATATTTTTTTTTTCATCTACGTACAATAATGACCAAGTAATTCTTCATAATTCACTCCCTTAAAATGTTAACCTAATGACATTTTTCTCTATTTTTGGACGCTCTAGGAAGCTCCTCGTTCGGTTAGGTTTGTGGGTAAAGGAAACTGAAGAGCGCTGCAGCATCTGGCAGATACCTGACAAATCTCCTGACTTAATGCCCCATCCTCACCAGCAAGAGCTAGATTATGGCCCGTGATCTCATTAGCCAGGAGTTCGTTGTGAAAAAACGAGCCAGTGAGGGACATATTTTGAAACCGAAATCAGTCCTAGAAAAATGAGAGACAGGTGCTATCCCAAAGTAGATAGTAAACAAAATAAGCCTATGAAACAACAGCCAACATATAGCAGGCGGTCCCCATTCTGACATACCAATGTCCGCTTTCCTGTCCGGATGTACCTCATTACAGAGGGGGAAATTAAGGCTATGCATACACGCCACTCGCGTGTTGAGACCAGGGACAAGTTCCTCGCTATATTCATTCTAATTCACACTGGTTCAACGACCTTATATACTATACTACATAAGTACAATACTTAATGCTTTATTGAGCAATATATCTAATTCCCACATTGTCATAAATAGGTATATTGCCGGGTACAAATCGGTTATTTTTGCCAGTGTGGTGGATTTACTTAAAGGGAAACACCTCGTAAAAATAAACTTAGGGTGAGTGAAACGACCATTAAAAACTGTATCAGAAAATGCCTTCATTGAATTTTTTAGGGTTTTTTTTTTCAACAAAATACACGCAGTCAAATGTTTTGATTGTATGGTGGGCTTTATGGACCATATTGATGATGTGGTTCACCAGTGACGTCAAGCCGACTTCTCAAAGGCCCTGCAGCAGAAATTTAACGTCATATTAGCGTTTTCCTATACAGGCAAACATTACAGGAGTACTCGTCACAAGACCTTTATTCAGAGCTGAATATAAAGGTGTACACAAAGTTGTGTGACGTCACTGGTGAACCACATTATCAATGTGGTCCATAAAACCCACCATACAATCAAATCATTTGACTGTGTTTATTTTGGTGAGAAAAAAAAATCCAGAAAAATTCAATGAAGATATTTTCAGATACAGTTTTAATGCTCTTTTCATTCACCATAGGTTCATTTTTACGAGATCTTTTCCCTTTAAAAGAACACACCACATTTAAATAAAGTACGCATCATACAAAAGGGCATTTCACACTGATTCCAAATACGGTCTTCATTACTTCTTGGTATTTTTGCCATTGATTAAAATGGAAATAAAGATTGAGACGCTAACATGGACTTTTGGGACCATATTGAACACACTAATTCACTTTGACGTCACAGATTCTTTTTTTAGCTCCTAAACATCTTCTGATCGCTATATGTCAACGTTCTGTACAAATTTACAGGGAGTACTTCGCCGGTATGTGTATGTAATGTGCACATACGACAGTTACATAACATTCTGCAAAACAAAAGAATTTTGACATCAATGACATTCTGTCTTTACAATACTATCCAAAAAATCCACTGCAGCACCTCAATATTTACTTCCCTTTTAATCACTGCAAAAAATGGCAAAAAAAAAAAAATAATGAAGACCATATTTGGAATTAGCATGAAATGGCCATTTAGATGATACATATAATTTTTTTTTTATAAAGGTGGTCTGTTGGTTAGTGCGCTAGCGCAGTGTCATGACGCAAAGTCTCTCATCAGTATTAACTGGAACCTACGCGTCTGGGTGCTTAGCATCCTAACACAGAAAAATCTCTCATGGATGCGGTTGCCGTGAGTTTAAGCCCAGCTCATGCTGGCGTCCTCTGCGGCCGTACGTGTCTGCTAGCAACATGTGCATGGTCGTAGGTTTGCTCCGGGCTCTGCCCGGTTTCGTCTCACCATAATGTTGGCTGCCATCGTATCAGTGAAACATTCTACAGTACGGTGCAAAACACCAATGAAATAAATAAATAAATAAACAAAGGTGATCTGTTTTTTTAAGTAAAAGAGATTAGGCGGTTCACTGCATATGTTTACGTGTATATATTTATTACATGCAGCTACAACACGAGAACTGACATATTCATAATATACCTTTTGTATATTTACTAGGTAACTGTACACCATATTAACACTTTATATAGAGGTTCATGTATACATGTCCGTCATGTTTCTTTCATACATTTTTTGCACGGTTTATAGTACTCATATCGCCACAACCACTGAATCAGCCAGCATACATATTTATTTTATTGGTGTTCCACGCCGTACTCAAGAATATTTCACTTATACTATGGCGGATGGCATTATGGTGAGAGGAAACTGGGAAAACCACGACCATCCACAGGTTGCTGGTAGACCTTCCCACGTACAGCTGGAGAGGAAGCCAGCATGATCTGGATTTGAACTCACAGTGACTGCATTGGTAAGAGGCACTGGGTCATAGTGCCGCACTGGCGCACCAACCCCCTTGGCCACGAAGGCCCCAAGTAACAACCTTAGGGTCACTACATACCCTTATAACGGTAACATCCTGGGGGTCACTACATACACCCTTATAACAGTAACACTGAGAGTCACTACATATACCCTTATAACAGTAACATGCTGGGCGTCACTACATATACCCTTATAACAGTAACACTCTGAGGGTCACAACATATACCATTATAACATCCAGGGCGTCACTACATATAACCTTATAACAGTAATAACCTTAGGGTCTCTACATATACCCTTATAACAGTAACATCCTCGGGGTCACTACATTATCCTTCAACAGTAACACCCTGGGGGTCACTACATATACCATTATAACAGTAACATTCTGAGGGTCACTAGATATACCCTTATAACAGTAACAACCTGAGAGTCACTACATATACCACTATAACAGTAACATTCTGAGGGTCACGACATATACCTGTATAACAGCAACATCCTGGGGGTCTTACATATACCCTTATAACAGTAACAACCTGAGAGTCATTTCATATACCCTTCATTATAACAGTAACAACTTGAGAGTCACTACATATACCCTTGATTATAACAGTAACAAACTGAGGGTTACTGCTATATATATACTACCCCAGAGAATTTATGCACGCATATAATGTAGCATGTGGTGGTGACACCAAATGTACAGATGAATGTCCATTAGTGATACATTATGTCATTGCTGAATGGCCTCCTGTTGCTGTGTAGAGTATTAAATTAAACATCCTACTTTGACCTTCAGCAGCTGTACCTGCATGGTGAGCATCAATATATGACTGTTTCTTCTTTGGGATCCTTTATATCCTTTATAACGGTAATAAAATGAGGATCATTAGATATACCCTGGTAACGGCAGCAAAAGGAGAGGGTCACTACATATATATATTTGTAATGGTAACAAACTGAGGTTCACCAACAAGCATGTATGCTTACAACAGAATACACACCAACAATCTGGTTCACTACATACTAGGATATTTGTAACAGTTCAGAAACCCAAGAGTATCCCATATATACTTGTAACCCCTGGGGTTCACAACATATCTTTACAATATATGTATAAGCAGTTATTGTGTACGGCGTCAAACACCAATCAAATAAATAAATTAATATAAGTAGTTACAGTCTCTTAGGCTGACCATATCTTTATAATACACGTAGCTACACCTGGAGTTCATTATATGCGATTGCACAGAGACTACACTGAACTATCCAGCACTACAGGCTATAGGAACAAGTCCCCAGTCCTGGCCCCTGCAAACCCTCCCCCCATTCTCCACAACAGGAGAGTAGGTCGGTGTGTGCAGCATTGGTCCTGTAGCCGGCATCTAAGGTTGTGATACTCACTATTCTCGGTTGCCCAGGCGATGCGCTCAGCTGTTAAGACGAGCTTAACGCTCACTTTCCGACTGCTGGTTTTGGGCGAGGTCATGCAAGCTTCCAACACTGGGCCCTCTCCGTCCGCCATGTCCGTCGAACACAGTCACAAACTTTGTCCAGTCATTAAGCCTTCCCACACCCGCTACAGGATGTATATGTTCACAAGAACCCACTGATAAAACTCCGACCTCAGTCAAAATCTCTTCAACTAGGTCATATTTACACGAGTTAACCAGGGAAAGTCAGTACATACAATCAGTTCTGCTTGCCTCCCCCTGCACTGTGAGCAACATGGACCCGCCCTGATATAACGTATTTCACACACGTTGTTTCCCTTCACTATAAACAGTTATTTTCGAACCAGTTTGGTAACCTATAAATACCGGTCAAACTATACACCGAAGTCAAGAGTTCATGACGACATGTGCCCAACAAAATCATTGTCTTCTCTGTGCATATCCATCTCTTGCCTTCCTTCTGTATGCCGCGAGCTACACATCGCTCACTCTGCGCATGTGTGAAAATCATCCGGTAATAGCCGAACTTTACAAAATACCGGTTTGCACGGGTTGTTTAACTTCCTGAATGGATGTCCATAGCGATGGTTAGCCACGAAGCCTTTCAGCGTATTAACTGCGTCAACATTCGCTAACTCCATTTACTGAGAAAACTAGGTGAACCAGAGATAACAACTCAGCAATCAAGGATTAAATATGAAATACTTATGTCTCAAACCAGAACCAGAAATATATAGTAGACTCACAGGCCCACTGTAGGCTCTCTTTCCGCTTGGTTGAATTTTCGAATGAAAAAAATTTACAGGAAATTTCTTAAAAGAGGGTTTACTTGTATGACTTCAAAACGCTGAAGACATACATTTTTCGGTTCGATCATCGTAAATTATCGCTTGAAAGTCCGAGTTATTTGATGCGAAATAAGCAATCATTGCCCAAACCGGCATATACTTTTTGTAACATTGTCTACCCTATACAGTTTTCTACAAATACAGGCACATGTAGGCCTATATCTCATTTACAAATGGGGTCTAATGAGTGCCATGATCCAACTACATTCTCCGCCTTTGATATCTACTCCCTTTTGTATATATGTAATATTTAATTTCTGTGGCACTAAACTGAAAAAAAACCCTGAACAGATCATTTATGTCACATGTGTAGGGATAAATCGTACAATGATAACAGGGAAAAATACATCTAATCATAGATATGTTGCCCTTTGCTAGCTTATCTGCTTATAATTTCCTAGTAAATTCCACTGGCCGTGTCTAACGATGCGATAACATATTTAAAACATTTACTGGATTGCTCGCACGTTTGTTGCAGCTTACAATATATTGATGCTCTGAATACTCCCTTGGTTTTGTTGTGGTTCCCAGGGTGGTACATGTATAAAAATGACTAAACTCTCGTTTCTACATTCAGTATCTTGACAGCGGCTGAAGTAATTGTAAATTACAGTTTCGTATAAATTGTAGCTTCCTCGTGCAGAATTACCATAACTGTACATCGCAGGAGCGCGCAAACACTTGGGCAATCATGCAACGTGACAATATATTGCCATCTGTTTTATCAACCCGGAGGTAAATAAATATTGTTCCTTTTGACTTTTATAAAATTTTTCATGTACAAATCTGCAAGGTAAAAACGACCATACCAATTCGCTATTATCATCCATGTAAAGGGGACGGGAAGAAACCGGACAGAGCCATCGGGACGCCCGCGATCATCCACAAGTTGTTAGGCCTTTGGTAGACCTTTCCACGTTTGGCCGGAGAGGAAGCTAGCCTGAGCTGTAAAAGGACACATTGCATGGTGAGAGGCTCCTGGGTTCTTGCGCTGCCCTAGTCCCCTAACCCCTTGGCCTCTAATCGATATAATCCTCATTTTTGTGTGGCCTTTCCCTTTATGGTATTTTAGCCAAATCCCGATGGTTGTCAAAGAACACTTAATGTTATAATTAATCTATCCAGCTGTGCTTAAAGTTAAGTTAGGATGTTTGTCAGGCATTTGGCGAAGGGCACTGGGTTACTTCGGTCACTTCACCCATAAATCCCGCGTCCATTTTAAAGAGAAGTGTAATCTGCAATATGACGTTAAACAATTAATATTATGTAAACAAGATGAATAAATATCTATGATGGCAGTTATAGGTTCATGTGTGGAGGAAATCGGAGTGCATGTACGAAATCGTCTACCGCCTTTCGTTAGGTACCTGACAAGGTCCCTGATGTAAAACCGCAGCTATAAGCCAGCAAGAGCTGGATTCGAACCACTGACCTCACTGGCCCAGAAGGAGTTTGTCGGTTGCAATTTCGAGGACGTCGCTTTAGCGACTGGGCCTGTGTAGCCTCGCTAGAATATATGAAACTTTGATATATGTTACAACGATTCATTTTTCTGCGGCTCCTTTTTAATTCAGCGCCAAATCCAGTGCAGTAAACAATATAGATACCGATCATGCACCACTCACTCTTGAACACATTATTCAATCAATAAGTTAATCATCTCCATTCTGTGGCAGTGAGACATATTTATACACTGAAAAAATTTCTCGTCAAACTATGCACAAAGAAACACCCTAAAAGAAATCTTCCGATAAATCTGCTATTTGAAGGATGACTACAGTCTTTCTCTTGATTTCACGGATTAGTCCGATTACGTTATCAGGAACGGATTAATTCTTTGGCTGGGTTTGTTAAATCAACGGAAAGGTAGTCCGTCTTCCACAATAACGGATTTAAGGGAAGATTTTTTAGGGTATCTACAAGAAAGAAAATGTGAATGATTGTGCAAGTCTGACATTGTGGGAAACCTTCAACAAGGCAATAGCTCTTTGAAAATTATTGTATTATTTCCAACCTTAGTACATCGAAGTGATTTGTATACATCGTTATGATAAGCATATTAGCCTGATGTTTTAATAACGTATTGTTTAGTATTATCACATGTTAATATGCATTCATTACTTGTACTTGTTCTTAGTACGTTTACACGGTGCTGTATATACTATATGGTTTGAAAATATATATTTGGGGCACAAACGGAAGAGCATGTTTTAAGGAATCGTATTGCCACACTGTCGCCTGGTGATTTTGTGGCGTAGAGTTGGGTGCCGATATTTCCGTAGCCGAAACATGGCACATAATTAGATGTAGGACCCAATAGTACAGTTGATTAGAAACAACTTTCTAGAGCTTTGGAATGATTCATATTAATGATCCATTTGCACTCAAACTAACACAGCACTATTTTATGATTGATGAGGATTTTATGCCTCTGACCTGAAATAGATTCTTCCAGTGAAATAGCTTAGTGGTCTTACGACGGTATCCACTTAACAGTACTTTCATATTAGCGCTGACAATGACACGTTGATACAAATCCCATTCAAAGCTCTATGTAGGCCAAAGTTCCGGAGGTTCAGATTAAGCTGGGTATATAAACTTGAGGTCATAATGATTAAGGACAACACAACTCCATCAAGAGGTGTATTATGCGCCCATATTCCCGCGCAGTGGAAAACTATCTGGGATGGGATAACACTGTATTGATCTGACCTACAGATGTGTTTATAGGTGGACTAAAAATGATTATGTGACCTTATGTCGAGTGGAATTATTCCTAGCAAAACCTGGCGTATGTTCCATTTGACTCAGGAACTCATTCAAAAAAGAGTGGATTTTTTTTCACCGTACAATATAGTTTTGTGATTTGATGTCTGAATTTCGTGACAACCACCTGAATCTTTGCAAAGCCAGTTTCCAAGAGCATTGTGAGGATTGGAGATAGTTGAAACCAAGATGTTTGATTATATATTGCCTTGTCATGATTTTTGGATCAACCAGGGGGAACGCTACTAACTTAGTGAAGTAGGCCTATTGAGTTTATAAGGTTGAAATACAAGATCATTTTTACCTTTCTGCCATGACTTGCCACATTTGTTAATTAATATTTGTCTTCATGACAGTATCATTACCTGAATGCAAAGGTAAGTGAAAACATGTAAATCTCCGCAATTTTATAGCTGAGT
Organism: Acanthopleura granulata; assembly: GCA_016165875.1. Lineage (NCBI taxonomy): Eukaryota > Metazoa > Mollusca > Polyplacophora > Chitonida > Chitonidae > Acanthopleura > Acanthopleura granulata. Next base: position 508,459 of record JABBOT010000004.1, read on the forward strand.
GGTATTGTATAAATGTCGTACTCGTGTCCTTGGTTATGCATTATATTTTGTAGAGCTTGGGTAAAAGAAACTGGAGTGCCTATATAATTGTAGGCCACCACTATTCACCTGACAAGCGTTCTAGCCCAACAAAAGTATACATATGTGTAGCAGTTGTCTTAAAACTGAAATGTTAGACTTATGTATGTTAACGGTACTAATTTCTAATATATAATATATTTGCCTTACATAAAACATTTTGGCGCTATTAGAAGAGGGAGAACAGTCATAATGTTACGTTTACTCTTTTAATTGGTGTTAACATTTTAACACTTCGCAAAAATAAAAATGCTCGCTAAATGTTGTCCGCATCTAAGATTATCTAATGTCAGTGTTAGGTGTCCCGCTTTATAAATGTTGAAAATCTTGTATACATGTAACATTATGCTGCAACTTGCGGGCGATCATTACACAATTTAACACTTTATAATACTGGCATTTCAGTTTTTGCTAAACAGCATTGTCTGACCAAATATATTACTACCAAGGCAAAGTTATGCACAGTTAGACATGTCAGTATGTATTAATATAGATAAAATGATTTTTTTTACAACAAGATCAAGCACGGTCATGGTCGATTGATTAAGGTCTTTGAGTATATAACGGGGCATTTTCTTCCATATATGTGCCCCTAGATATTTTGCCAATTCTGGACAATTAACGAATAGCATTCGGCTGAAACGGTTTCTTGATAAAACCACAGGAAAATAATTAGAAAGGATACATTTTAAACATTTAGATCAGCTATTTTTTGTGAATCTTTACACAGATGATGAAAGTTTTGTTGCTTAGAGACTCCGACACACAGAAATGTCAATAATTGGAATCTCTGATCGTCTGTCTGGGTAATTCTTATAGACTAAGATAATTGTTGCCTGTTTTTAGCAAACGGCTCAAGGCTACTGTCTTTCGTCATCAATTACATTACATTTCCAAAAAATGTCCGAGTGACTTCAGGCGGTCATTGGGATGGTGTTACTTGCTGACTGGTGAACCTGTGGAGTTTTCTGCAGGCAAAACCATCTGTGCAATGCACAACGCCATGCTGATGACGGTTCACAGCCAGGCTGAACAAGATATTCTACTGAAGTTCCGGTAAGCTTTTCGGCATTACGGCTCACCTGAATGAGATACATGAGGGCCATCAGAGGGCAGGTTAAGGCGAGATGTAGCAGCACGAATTATTGGTTAGGGTGAAGTATATAAGAAGTGCCCATCCTGTTGTTGCATGTTGTGTATTTCACGTAAAGTTTAGTATGTGAAAATACACACAAGCATTTAAAGGCCTTAAAATGACAGGCTGAATTGGATGGGTGGATGAATCAATGATAGTCAAGCAAAAGGTATCACCTGGAAAATGCTCATAGCGAAAGACGGCGCATGTTGCAAGTTAAGTTTGCCAAAAAGGCTGCACAATATTATTGTAACATGCTATTTTCAGTGTTCGTTGCATATGACGTTTTAAAATGGACAGTTACGGTCCTATCGTTCGTTTCTTTTGATGTTGTAAATTTATATCATTTTATATACAGCCGGCATCTGGTCACATGACCAGACGGCATCCATGTTTGAGAGCAAGGGAAACACGAGATAGAACACTACGAAAAAAATTAGTCATACGCCCTAGAATACTGACGTGTCAACACTCTGCCCGATGCTGTCGTCTGATTACAATGGCTGCTGCTGTGTTATGTCAGGGGGTTGGTTTCTGTGACTGTCACACATGCTGAAATAAACACCTATCACATGTCATCACGAGCTGGTGTTCTGGTTCCTGCCTTACATTATGTTTATTTCGGTAAAGTAAATGTCGCTAATGCGACAACGGAAATACAGATATCCATGTGTATTTGAACTCTACACATGCCTTCAATATGTGTTCCATGGTGGCATAAAACCGTGTGCTCTTTGATTAGGCAATATTCCCAGGGCATGTAAATGTTACATGCTTCTTAGATGGATTCATTTATTTATCACATTAGGGAAATATTTCACTAAGGAAATGGGACAGAGCCAGGAGAAAGCCACCGCACTTGACTAGGCCTCCTGACTTAAAACAAGTGGTCTAATCATTGCGATCTAGAATCGAACTTATGACTTTTAATTTAGAAAGTTGATCCACTGCATTCATCATGCAGGCGCACGTTTACAATGACTCAATCAATCTGGTCGTAGGCCTACATGCTCCTCATGGCGGAGGGGGTAGCGCGCTAGAGCAGCGTATTAACCCAGGAGCCCCTCACCAGTGCGATCACTGTGTGTTCAGGCCCAGCTCACGCTGCCTCCCTCTCCGGCCATACATGGGAAGGTCTACCACAAACCTGCGGATGGTCGTGAGTTTCCTGACCGGTTTTCCTTCCACTATAATGCTGTTCGTCGTCGCATAAATGAAATATTCTTGAATTTGGCGCAACCAAATTGAATATCTAGTTAACAATTTCTTTTTCTCACGTGCAAAATGTGTATATCTGTAGTACACAAAAGTTGTAGATGTTCAATTTTGTTCAAGCCTGTGTTCCTGTGGTTTTTAGGGCATACCCACAGGATACGATCGTGAATTTGAAAGTACATGTTTCTATACTTTCTTATCTCTGTAGCGGCAGTGTCGACCCAGCCATTCAATCCGTGTGGCTGTATATCAGTGATCAAGGCTTTGAGCTGAGATTCGAATGGCTGAATGGATCTGATCTTGACTACGAAAACTGGGAGTAATAACAACATGAAAGTAATAACAACACTGTATCAGTTCCCGCCACAATTTGATTCAATTCTTTATTTATTTGATTAGATAACCCACAGCCAACTGACCACTCGGGAACCCCCTCTGATATGTAAAATAATGAATTATACATTAAACACCATTATAACACAATGGTAAGGTATATGGATAAACAATGAAGGAAGTGCTGCATATATACACATTAACATAATATTCAAACATATGAATATGAATATAAATACGTGATCCGCCGAAAATTTCTAACGGAAATGACGCCACCACACGGCCGTGATCATAGCTTGCGCAGAGTACAGTTATAGGCGGAAAAATGTCTCCAGGTTTTGAGGTGCCTCTGTGCTTTCAGGATTAATTAAATCGTCCAAAGTTTATTTTAAGTCCGTGTTTCAAAATAATGCAAGCATTAGAACTATGCTACTTATTCCGACTGTTTTACAAAGAATATATGCAGTTTATGCAACAAATAACAAGCGCATTTTAACATAAAACATTATTTGCAGTGACTATTTCTAATCTGGGAAACGACAGGCTTCGTAATTAACCTGACACTCAGTAAATCGCGTAAAGTACCAAATGAATATGGTGTGTATATATGTACGTCACACGTGTGAAAATTCGTCATTAACTGACCGTCCCAACTAATAAAACTGACGCTGCTCGCATAAGTGAAAAAATATTAATTATGGTGTTACACACCAACTAGTCAATCGGTCAATCAATCAATCTATCAATCATTACGTTGTCATCACTACTTCTCGCCGATTAGCTGCGATCAGATTTTATTTATCACACTGTCACTGTAGCATCTGGCTAGTTCACACTGCCACACACTTATTCGGCATTTGATTTGTTTAATTTTGGCATGATCACGGAACTATGCAGATGTGGTTAAAGTGAAAGACAGCTCATGTTCTAAGTTTTCCAAAATGATTGGACAATATTATGTATATTTTGGTAAAGTATTTTTTTCTAACAGTGACTACGACAACAGAAACTGACATTTGGTCGTGCTCTGTCGGCTAGCATTAAGCGCAGCCATCCTGTCTGGGCTGTGACGTAATTGTTCCAACCGGGGGACACCATTGTCACCTGAAGGCTGTAGTATATGTTAGGGTTGTGTTTTTGGAACTTAAGCGTATATATGCCAGTTTATAACTTGACATGTTGAAGAATCTTACTCCCGCCACAACACAATGGTCTCGCATACTTTGCAGTGTTGTTCACCCATGTACTTGTTACAATTAAAACAAATAACATTAAAACAATATGCCGTCCCTATGTTGAATTGACATTCAACTTTTTCAACATTTACGTCACACCTTATAAACAGTTGATATCTCCTAGTTCTCTGATTGGTCAATCCCTCATAAGCTAAAAAGCATGGTCCCTTCATGTCCCCAGTCGGCAGCACAATACTCCACACTTCAAACGAAGATAATTCAGCAACGAATTCACACAATTTCAAACAGGTTTTTACATTCAAGAGAGGATTTTATAATTTTTTAATGAACAGTAGTTCAGTGTTTTACTTTAAATGAAGATAATTCGGGTTCATACTTTTGTCTGTGATTCATAGCTCGTATTGCGTATGATTTTAATTGTCACTCAATTAAAACTTTGGAAAACATTAAATTGTTATAAACGAGTTTAATCATTGCTCACTTTGCAAAATGTGATGTGAAACCTTGCCCTGTTTTAACAATGTTTTCACAGAATACTTCAAAGAATCATTCGGTGGAATTCTTGAAAAGTTCGAAGATGATTCTCTCGACTGTGTCCTTGCTGTTGGCTATCTGATGTTATAGCGTGAGATCACGTGCTCTAATCCAAGTCATGTGATATGTAAACGAGAACAAATAGTTGAGTTCCTTTTTTCACACTCAAGAAGAATAATTCTTGCCTCTAATTATTCAATTGTTCCATATTATGCTACCAAAGTGTTTATTTTTTCTCAAAAGTTGAAGGTTGTGGTGAAATGGATCTGTTAAGGGCTTAAAATGTTGTAATCAGTGGAAATAACAAATAACAAATTTAGGGGCCCGGTTTAGATTAGCCCGTAACCAAGTCGAACTGGTTGTAGTATTGCATGAGATCAAGGTGTCTTCTATAGCGAAGCGGAAAAGAAACCTTGTCATTGTGAAGTTGTCCGCCGGTGGCACTCTCTGTTGCTTGAAATGAACAGCCCCTTGTCATGTAGACATCGCAGGTGTTTTATGTTTCCAATAGTCTTAAACTGGAAGGCGTTATTTTTTGATCGGCCACAAATGAGCTGGACCTTTTCATCCAAAACAGAAACTTTGTTACAAACAAACTTTGACTGGTCTGTCAGCCTTTAATGGGCTTCCGTATTGGCAAAACAGACAAGTGATACAGTCTCGCGCCTTTGATATTTTTTCTGTATCGCTATGGAGTCAAGGATTCTCGCGCTGGCCGATAGCAACGCTTGTCAGCAATGTAGGAGTCAGTAACTTTTCTTGCCTTCATTTTCAAAATAGTTCTTATGATTCAGCAGTTAACATGTAGAAAAGTTTTTCGTTAAATTAAATTAAATTGGAAACCCATGCACACTGAATCGAAAATGACTACCTAGCAGTCGACTTAAGGCAAGGGTTTTTTTATCTGCGCAGTCAGTGCCCCGATCTGCTCTGTGCTCTTCTCATCGTGTGAGCCGTGATATCTGTCTCGGCCGCACGGTCAGTGATAATAACGTTAAAAGGTATTAAAGATTGTGGCTGGTTGTCTTTTTGTTACGTTTTTGTGGGTGTATCAACACATTGTGCTGGATGACATAGGGAAGAAGTTCAGTGATGGGATTTACCTGCGATTTGTGTTCGCCTGTGTTAAAGGAGCGTAAAACCTTAAATTGTCTCAAGCGGGAAGTTCATCGGTCGAGCGGATCTACGTACAGTTGTAAGCACTGTGCTAAGCAGTTTACCCGTATATCAAACCTGAAACGACATCATCGTCGGGTGCAGCCTGGGGAGGGGAGTTATATGGATGGAGAAATAACGGTAAGTATATATTTTTTATACTGTTGTTAGCATACATTTACAGCATAGTGTGTAGCGTTATTTTCTATATGGTAACTTAAGGGGATTTTTTTTTTTTTAAAACAGTGAATGGTAGGGGCTGATCTTTGTTTGGTTATGTGACATCACGGTGTGTGATATCATGACAATCATAGATATATAAATAACAAAACACAATACATCACATAAACACAATACATTAAAAAACATGTATTTGTAGGTTTCGGGTAGCTGGCGTTGCCCGTTGCACAATATACACTATCTAGCACATCTACAGTTATAATACAAAATGCTGGAGCACACAGATAGACCAAAACGTACGAGAGATATATTCATCCATCAGTGCAGGTTTCCAGTAGCTGGCATTGTCCATTGCACAACACAGATTACCTAGTCATTCAACAGTTATAACACAAAATGCAGAATGACCATAGATAATCCATAGCTTGCGAGGCAGTGGGGGAGAATTTTTCCTGCTTCAGCCATCTGAAATGTTGACATTTCAGACGGCCTGCCAATAAATTATAATATACAGTATTAACGACCACCCAGTGTGCAATGCAGTGGGGTTGGCGACGTCAAGCGTACACAAATAGACAAATCACCAAAAAAAATAATAAAATAACCATGCATGCAAACAAACAAGTACGAGACATATATCCGTCCATCGGTGTAGGTTTCCAGTAGCTGGGATTGTCCATTGCACAATATAGACCATATATGTGACCCACAGGTATAATACAAAATGTGGATACACATTGGTAGCCCATAGTTACGAGGCAGTAGGGCGAACTTTTCCATTTGATCCATCTGGACTGTTGACATGGGTGATCCTGCTGTTGCTCACAAATTACAGTACACTCCGAACACTAGCCATCACCTAGTGTACAATAAACTGGGGTTGGCAAGGTCAAAAAGAAATAACCATACATACATACAAATATACAAAACATAGTGCTCAGATTAAAAATAAGAAATAAAAAATAAAAAAATAACCATACATACGTACAAGCATACAAAACATAGTGCTCAGATTTCGGAAAGCTCTTTGACCAAGTGGGTAGCCTTGAGAAAGGCTGTTGGGAAAATTTTGTTTTCGTCTTCTTCTTTCTTCTTATTTGGCAGCGTCTATATTCCAACTGTGTATTTGAAAGTCTCACATGAATTCTTTCCATGATGTTGTGCAGTTCGTTGACCTCTGCCAGGTGTAATCCGGCTAGTCTTCTATACTCTAGTTCGTCCGAGCTGAGTATCTCTCGGTCCAGGGATTTGGTATTTTGAGTAAGCATTTTCGTAGTCAGTCCAAACGGATTCGATCCGTTTCTTCATTAGAAAGCGCCATAACGGAAGTCCATCTGTTTCAGGGTCGCCTGTACACACCACTATGTCGGCACATCCTCGTCATCGAATTATCATCTTGGCGAGTGAATCCATAATCTTTCTCTCTCCTTGTGAAATCAACTCCCTCAGAAATGCAGTGGAGTGAATGTGGCACTGTTGCGAATACTCAGGTCGTTTATAGAAATCAGGCGGCTTGTAAAGTCACGCACCCCGCCAATAAGCGCGACACCAAGAGAGAGCAATTTCGACGTTTCTCATTGGTCTTGCTGTTGTACCACCACACAGGCTTTCTGCATTTTCAATCTTTGTGTTTTTACGGCTTGTTTTCAGCTTGTAAATTATATGTAGAAATGAGATTAAAAAATCAGTGAAATATATACGTGTGTATAGGCTAATTAGACATAGTTTTTTAGCACATGTGTGTGAAAAAATGGGTGTGTTGTGTTTATATCATATCAAAAAGGGTACGTATAGATCCTGGAGTTTTATCAGCGGTTTCTTTTTGTAGAGAAATATAAGAATATATCGACAAATATCAGCTTTTAGTTAGATATAATCTTAATAATTAGAAAATATAAGTCCGTAATATACATAATTTTTCAGGATGGATATAAAATATGAAAAAGGTAAAGACACAATCGGTTTGTTTTATACGCATATGGAAACACAGGTATATAATTCACTGTAGATACACTATAATAGTGCGAACCGAAGAGAGAGCAAATTCCAGTGTTCTAACTGGATGATAGAGGACAGACTTACAACAGTGGTAGGAAATTTTCAATCCGTCTGTTTCACTATAGCATAGCGATTTGGCTTATATCATGTTAGCTGTGTAGGAAACTAACAACACATATCTATAGACGTATTATATTGTGCTGATATTTAAACAATGTTCCCTTTTCCCAGGGCGATATATACGATTATACGTGCATGTACAGTCTGGGTTTATCAATAGGTTACTTGTGTATACAGAAATATAAGAATACAGGGTGAAATATCAGCTTTCAGTTGACATATAGACTTAATAATTAGAAGAATATATACGCACTCGTAATATAAATAATTTTTTCAGGATGGATGTAAATACAAGTGTTATATGAAGACGAAAACTAGGTATAATTTGCTGTATGTACATGTATGTACATCCCTATCATAAAGATCAACGGGAATGAATATGAGGGGGTGATTTGGGTTTGTTTGACATAAAACGGACAAATGACATACATTAAACGAGACATACATAACTCATATATATAACGTGCTCAGATTTGGAAAGCAAATCTTTCGGAGGAATGGGTTAGCCCTCAAAAAGGCTGTTGGAAATCTGGGTAGCTTAGCTCAGCTTCAGTTCGGGTGACCATGATTTGGTCCTGGCGGGGTATGCTCTCGTAACATTTTGCCGAGCTTTATCCAACCTCTCCCACGTGAAGCTGTCCCCTTCGATTTCTATCATCCTCACTTCGCAGAATAGACCAGCCTCGGCCGCTAATGCTTGCTTATACATTTGATACAGTTCTTCCTATCGGGCTTGTAGTCTTCCACTCGTTTCCTCAGCGTAAAGTGGAATAGCGATTCCCCTTCACGTCTCTGCTTGCTGGTTTGCAAAATTATTTCGCTGTGATAAAATTCTGCAGAGTGAGTACATACATGTAAGTGAGTTTGCCTTTTATATAATTCAGCAGGCTTGTAAAATCCGGCAGTGCGCTAAAAATCGCGAACCGAAGAGAAAGCAAAATTCCATGCATCTGATTGGTTGGAAGGGGATATACAACAGCGATGGTTGTGAATTTTAAATTCCTGTGTTTTGGCAGTCTAGTGATATCGCCTCTGTCAACTGTGTATTTAAACAAACACGTGTGTATGTATATATATATATATATTGATTATTAACACATATAAAAAAATAAGTGAATGAAAAAAAAGAAAATATGTAGTGCTTTTCTATTTGAAAGAATCTCTCGGCAGAATAGGGAGGCTTCTTTTACAAGGTCTATGGTCAGGTCGGCTTGGTTGGTCGGTTGTTTTGTTGGGTTGTCAAGTCACAAGGAATTATTGACGTCGCTGAAGAGGACAGGTATTTCCCATGTAGAGCTTGTTTGGATTTTGAAGCTTATCTCTAAAAATTAGATCCTTCTGCAGCTAACAGCGGTGAAAACACAGAATGGACAGCCCTTCATATTCCCATGAGCGTGTCTGTTAACAGTAACGTTCCTGGACATGACAAACCGATGTGTTTCTTATCAGCGGGGAATCCTCATGCTTTGATTGAAACTATGATGACATATCTCACTGAGAACAGCGAAGCTAATTTTAAGGTGTGAACATTACCAGCACGTGCTAGACAGCTTGGACGAATGCGCTATGTGACTTTACACCTAAAACGAAAAAGAAATCTTGCACAGAAAAACTCAAGGAGCAATTTTACCTGACTGACCTCCCTGTTTTGGGTTTTAATTCTGGGAAATATGATTTTAATTTAATAAAGCAACAGCTCTACCCATACTTGGTGAAAACGGATAGGTTAAAATACATTATCAAGAGGAATAATGATCACATGAGTGTGTCTACAGGGCAGCTGAGATTTTTAGATTATTTAGATTAGATTATTTGGTCCCGAATTATAGTTATGATGAATGGGTCAAAGCTTATGAATGTCAGGTGATCAAAGGACAGTTTTGTTACGATCACGTGGATAGTTTAGCACGTTTCGATCGGTCAAAACTACCACCACGTGAAACCTTCCATAACAAGTCAAAAGGTACATTTTGCACTGAACAAGACTACAATGCTTTGGAGAATGTGTGGCAATCACACGGAATTCAAACCCTTCGTGATTTTCTGATTTGATACAATAGTTTCGACGTCACTCCATTCCTTGAAGCTTTGAGGAAGATGTCAGCGTTTTATCAATCCACGCGTGTAGAAATATATAAAGGTTCTATTAGTATTCCTGGGCTTTACGTCACTTGTTTCAAAATCTGCCAGCTTACTTTTCCTTAATAGGGGAGGCAAAGATATTTATCAATGTCTGAGATCAAATATTGTCAGGGGACCGAGCATTGTAGTCCATCGCTATCATGAGAAGGGAGTGACTCGTGCCTGGGGTGGAAAATTGTGTCAGGGTATTGTCGGTTTTGACTGACATTATATTCGTTGGCTACCCATGGAAGAAGAAGAAAGAAAAGACACTATAATTTTTTATCCAAAGGAATCAAAAAAGAAAAAAGAAAAAACCGACTGGCCGAGTAGTGGTTACACTGGCAAGCGGCTCAGCTGGGGGTGAATATTCGTTAACGCCTGAACGATGTGGAAAAGAGAACTGGAGATTGCCAGCTCCCTGTTGACGGTTTCGCTGTGGTGAATGGTCAATGTACTATTTTCTAGGTAATGTATTACGTCCATATATATAAAATATATGTATAAAAGAATATTGTGTTATGCCATATATAAAATATATAAAAATAATTATGTACAAAAAAGATTGGGTAAATATAGCGTTATAATATATATATATATATATATATATATATATATATATATATATATATATATATATATATATATATATATATATATATTATATGCACCTATATATGTGTGTGTGTGTGTCGTGGGTTCCAATCCCGGTGCACTCAGTGAATTTTCTTTTTACAATGTACATGCTCTATACTTATATATACGTAAACTTGCATCGTTGCAGTTCCACGGATGTTATTGGCACTTCCACGGGTGTCATCTCAACTACACTTCAACTGGAGACCTCCGTTATAACACAAGGCGCGGTCTTTCACCTGAAGAACTTCAGAACGAAAGGAATGATCACCGAGCTTATTTCGAACATCTGAACTTTCAGGTCGTCAAAACGTGGGAATGTTTTTTTCTTCATGAAAAGCGAACTGACCCTTCCCTTCAGGAATTTCTGTAACACTACTTATATCCCTCCTCCGTCCAATCTTACTGAAGATCAATTATTAAAATCAGTTATTGGCCAGCAACTGTATTGGTTTCTGGAATGTGACATTCATGTCCCCGAAGAATTATTATCAACTTTTGCGGAATGTCCGCCCATATTTAAACACGCGAATATTACTATGAGAGAATATGCCAAGGCCAATAATACTATGACCCAGCCCCCCGCACATTGATTGGAAGTATGTAGGGAACGAAAATTCTCTTCGGCACCCCTCTGCTGAGATGGAATTTGGCTCACGGACTGGTTGTCACTCACGTGTATTAAGCTGTGCAATACACACCTGAAGCCCGCTTTCCACCTTTGCTCATCACGTGACTCAAGCGCGACTTGAAGGTAGATCTGAGCAAGGCGTTAGTAGGTGAAACGATGAAGCTATTAGGAAATTCGGGTATGGAAAGACAATTATCAATCAAGATCGGCATGTGAATGTGAAAGTGTGCTCTCTACAGAAGGCTCGCAAATTGGTCATTTCAGACTGGTGTATTAACGTCGAGGAAATTGATGATGATACCTATGAGGTCACGTGCACTAAGAAACGAATCTCATATAATTTACCCTTACAGATAGGGTGTATGGTATATCAGTATGCCAAACTCCGCATGCTGGAATTCGATTATGATTTCCTGGCGATATATTTTAATTCCAGCGATTATCAACTCGTCGAGACAGATACGAATTCACCTTGTATTGCATGGTCTGACCCCGATTGGGAATCCTTGGTTAAACCAGAGCTACGAGAAGTTTACGAGGCCAAACGTGACTGCTGGTTACCACGTCCTGGTTATTATCAACATGACAAACGTACGCCTGGTCAGTTTAAAATACAATGGAGTGGAGATGCCATTACTGCTTTATGTTCCAAAACAGTGGCGATGGTGACAAGTTTTCTTCCAAACCGTCACAGTGCTTGAAAGCATCCATTGTATCTCTCGGTGGGCAAATTGCAGCCGGAGTAAATCGTGGCATGCGTGCACGTGGTAACCAAATGTGTTCCTATACACAGCCTAAGGACGCTTTCACGTATTTTTAAGCTAAACGTAAAATTTTGCCAGATAGAATAAGCACGACTTAAATCGATATATAGACACATTTCTAAATGTAATTCCAGATTCCGACTATTTTGTAAATAAAATGCAAAATTAAAAGTTCACCCCAAAAATTTTTGGGGGCTAGATCTCATTTTTATTATTTTTTTCCTAATTTTATTCTTTTGTTCTAATCACCAAATACACCATCTCTTCAACGCTATACTAACATATTCATTGTTATAAGCACATGTACAACAATAAACATTAAAGAACAAAAAACAGTCTGATTAACTTGTGATTTCATTCGATTATGGCTTATTGCAATCCTCGTAAATGCATATATATATATTTTAATCAACAAAGTAAGGTGGATGAATACCGAACATTCGATCTGACCAGTCATAAAGTAAAAGATCATTGACATAGTCCGTGGGTGGAGAATTAAATGTTTGCGTAATGCAGTTCATTGTTCGTCCTCTATCTCGATGAAGAGCAAAATACAAACAATATTGACAGCACACAGCGGTATTTAAGCATTGTACAGGGCGATAATTCGATTGCCAATGATGCCTACCGTAATTTAGCCACGTCTCCACCTCCTTACGCCAGGGTGACCATAAGATTCAAAATAATCCCCAGACAAGTGACGTGTGGTTTCCTCATAATCTATTTATAGTGCAATCTAATGCGTACCAGGTCTCATACACGGGTGCGTGTTAAAAATATATATAGCAAGTTGATGTGGCATTCGTGCAGGTAAATCATTCCAAGGGAGCACCCCTTGCACCAAGTGGCGTGTATAAGGGTCGGTTTGAAGACATTGTAATAATTGTTGGCTGTTCATGACGTCATCCGTTTGGAGTATGAAATACTGTCAAGGTTGTGAGTTCAAATCCTAGGACGGTCAACGTCGACTTTTTTTAATTGGTGATATCACATAACACTGTACGAGTCTTATCAATCTTCATGATATTTTGAAATTCGGCGTAGCAAATGATGGTGGTAGATTGAAGCAGAGGTTGGGAAAATCGCATTTCCAAGAGGAGATCACCCTTCACCGTTGAACTGCTGGTCGTCGCGTTTGTCAACAGTCAAATCAAAGGCAAACAGAGCGAACGCTCCTCCGAAATCGGTACATCTGATATCATTTCCTTCACCTAACCCAACTTCACCGGTGGCAGCAAATAAGTTCATATAAGAACGAATGTAATTATCACTCCGAAAATCCGGAGTAAGTGGCTTGGCTGGTATCTGACGTTCGTTCACGTGTAAGGCCACGTAGTTCATATAACGGTGGTTGAAGTCAAAGGCATTTTCTTCGTATCGCCCTTTAAAGGTCGAGTTTTGTACACAGACTATGACGAGAAGCTGAAGAAGAGTGCCTAATAATAGGTTTTGTTTGTTCACTGTGGTATGTCCTATACCTGCTTTGAAACACTTGGTCAAGACACGACGAATCGGGTACTTGGCTGGGGCTTTCTCCAAGGCTTTCAAATGCCCTAACAGAATACCTGGGGTGACTTTGATTTTCCGTATAAACATTGTCACTTCCTCAATGACTGTCTTGTAATCAGCCGCCTCTGCATTGTCTCCTTCCCCATGTTGGGCAATGGGCATATTTGCAAAGATGTCTCCACTTCGGGTTAGGCGCACTTACACTTGCAAGTCGCAATGTAATCTCCCCATCATATTAATCGACCGACTTCCAGCAGCCAAGCCCCTCCGTTTCTGAAATTCATTGTTTTGATTTCCTTTAGTCTCCATTTGTCCGGCAGTATCCTTATACCACAGACTTCCTGTCAACTGAGTTTCTTTAGCATCCCTCCCATGGCTAAGTAAAGTTTCTATGTACGCACGGTAAGGGTACATATTCGTTGATAGCGTAATCAATTTATCATTGAGAGCAACTTCTACTTGCTGCCACAGAGAATGCAGCCACAGATTAACAGGTGCCACGGCAGCATTCTCCGGCAAATCATACCCTTTACCTTTCACTATTTTGGTTTTCACATATAAATACGAGTTAGCCAAGTACAAGTACGTGTCCGGATCCCCGTTGATAATAAAAATTCTACAGGCCCATCATCCATAATGCTGGCAATAGGGTTGTAGGTATCCCATCGTCTTTCCTGTACACTTTTTTGAGTCGGAGGTAAAGCCCACAGATCAAATTCACTGTTCACTGACGGGCGGCAATTGGGCTGCTTTAAAGCCATGGTAGGACGAATATAGGCGTCATGCAAAAATATCTCTGGGGAGTCTACCTGATCTCTTGCGACCCGTGCGTGTTCCAACACGTGACCTACGCTGATTGATGGGGTCACATGCAGTGGGGTGTTTTACAGACCCCCGTTGACCTGGTTTACCTGGTGGACGTCGCCTCGCCCCTTGTGTAGGTACACCGAGAATACGACGAGTGCACGTTTAGCAGTCCCTAGCAGCTCTTTAGCAGCAGCCTTACGACGTTGTTTCAGGGCTTCCACGGGTGACTTGCCGTGAAACAGCGTATCACCAACAGTCCCCAGGGCCGTCCGTAGCACCGCTTTCCCCATGGTTTTGGCAATGGGTAGGAGCACCTAGAACATTCCCTAATCCATGACCTCTTTGTACCGGAGTACCATGAAAGAGAGGGAAATTACTTCCGCCAGTTTGGTTGCAATGGTTACGTCATGTAAAGTCGATGTGTATCTGACATTCCATATAAGCGGCTAGATCACAGGTTCGAATCCTCGTGCGGTCAAATTATTAAATTTTTTTTGTCACGTGTTAAGGAAGGAGTAAACTCCGCTGCTCTCGAAAATCAAGTGTTACCAACAGTTTCTCGTGCTCAAATGGAAAAAGTTCACCTGTGTCGTCCCTAATATCTATTTCAATGGTTGAAAAATCCTTCTTCTGTACAGGTACGTACTTGATATGTGAAAAGTGCTTGGTAACGTGATCTCCAGACCCTCCACGAACCCCCACCGCACAAAGTAGTGGAGCTAATGCATCTACTACACGAGGTTCGAGCACATCCGAATATACGTCAAGGGAGGGGACCATCCGTGTCGAGTGAGTTGAACCAAAATGGATGTTTTCTGTTTCTCCTGATATCAGCGTATTCCCAGGCATAAGACCGAAAATTTTGTATGGGCGCCGACTAAACCCCATAGTTTGGCATGATTTAAATGCCAATGTATATATTTCAGAACGTTTATCATTCCCCAAACACAATTTGGTCCACTTTAGCCATAAGAAAAGGTTTAGTGCTAGCCATCAGTTGGGCGTTGAAGGATGAGGTGAGGGCTTCCGGTGTCGGGTTATAGCCTTTGGTAGTACAACTGGATCGTAACGAGAAAAATCTTCCCAGCACATCGTAAACGAGACCTCACCAGGTGGGACATCAGCCCACAACCGTGGTTCCACCAGACCACATTCCCAATCACCCGTTAAATGAATCGGTCTAGGAATTTGGGTAGTATAATTGGCTAACGTATTATTTGGGAAATGGCCCAATGAACTGTTGCTCGGTAACTTCATATAAAACATGTTGTTTATCTCACGTCTCAGAGTCCAACTAACTCTGTAGCAAGAGAAACCCGTCTTTTAATACGGAGACCAGCGCAGAAGTTGGGTAATTTCACGTTTGACTTTTGAATTACCGCGAGATGGGGTCTTGATTAGGCTGGGACAATACCGTGGCTGCCGTTGTAGTCGTTCCCACTCACCAACTTGATTTGGGTTTTGATATACATTTCTTAAACTGCTAAATTGGAGTTGACCCCTTTGGTTTATGAGATGTCAACATGCCTTCCGGCTGATATCCTAAGTCCGTTTCTCCCTTCTCCTTTTCTTGTACTGGCAAGGCTGCCTGATGAGGCATAGATGCAGCAGGAGAAGGCGCAACTATGGCTGTAGGTGGCTTAGGCCATGGCGGCGTGAGACTTTGCTGATACTGGTTGTGAAATGTCAGGTAGCGTTGAAGGGCTTGTTGGTGCTGGTAAAATTTATCTTCATTTGACAATGTTCCATTCTTTAAAATTCTTTCTATATCTTCATCTAATGTGCTAAGGAGTTTGACAGTAGACGGCACACGGTAAGGTGAAGTCGGCCGAAGCTGTCCTTCTAACAGATGAGGCTCGACGAGGGCCATTGTTTCATATGAGTCATTTTTTTCTCTTTTTCTTAATTTCCGCCCCTAAACAATCCAGCTATAAGAAACGCCATACACCTTTCTATATAATGGTCCGTTTGCGATGAAGCGGAGCGCACTTCTTTACTAGCGTAGGTAGATGTGACTTGTACGGACATAACTGTGCCTTCTGAGCTGGTGTCAATGGGATATTCCCATATAAAATCTTCTTACAAACCTCGCATACACAGCAGATAAATTCAGCATTATGTCCGCGAAGAATTATCTCCTTCATGTGTATCCAAACGGAGATGATCAGGTGTAGTTTGCTTGAAATCGACAAGCAAATACCCGTAAGATTCGGATGTGGCATCTTTAAAGGCTTCCTGCACGTACTGAGATTTACACGAGGTCATTTGTTTGCCGATGGTAGTAATTTGAGAGGAATCTCGGGTTTTTTTTACAATACGACCAAATAATGACCATTTAAGCTAATGGTTCGGTGGTCTTTGTTTTTCTTAAACAAATTCTGAACTATGTAGATCACACTGATATCACGATGATGACCTCCCTTGGTAAAGAGTGCTGTAACACGGTAGTCTGCTTCGGCCATTAACTCATCAACAATTACTTAAGTTCGTTCCTCCGGATTAAATGTTGTCGGGCTAGGCACTCCTTGAAATTCAACATTTGGTAAGGTAGTGTACATGGGCTGCCATTCGCTGTAACACCATACTACACGCTGGGGAGATGGATGAATAAGTTCCCTAGCGTGCTCTATAACACCTTCGACAAAGACCCATTTGCCAATCTCCACTGGTCCGCTGACAAGACAGGTAAATGGGTGACTCCATCGTACATACATGGGCCTAGTGGGTAAGTGAAGTTGACGGAAAATGTTGAGATTGACGAGGTTTGGGGGTGGTGAGGTACGGAAGTGTTTTGAGGTGAATTCACCTGCGCCGGTGGACTTGTAGGTCCAGTGTTTACGGTACTGTGTTGAGATGAATTCACCTGTACAGGTGCTGTAGTAAGGTCAGTCTTGTGCTTAGTTTGCTCGGTAATATCGCCGGGCCAAATTCGCCTAGTAATATCTTGAATACTAGGAGATGCGTTCGGTCTTTGGTAAGCCCAAGACTGAGTAGGTACCGGAGAAGAAGGAATCCAGGTAATGTCAGTGGTCGCAAGCAATCTATTACGCCTGGTAAATACCGAGGGAAACTTGTCCGTCTTATTCCTCAATAACTTTTGTCAAATAGCGTCTTGTTCAATCACTCTAGCAGGATGCCTAGCAAATATTTGTCTTCTGTCAGTTGGGATGTTAAATCAATTCTCAGTCCACCTATTAACAATCCGATATACAACACCACAGGCGCCAGCAATTAAACTGATGCCTTTATTCTCAGGCAGGCTTCGCACGCACTCATCTCCACACTTAGGCATCGTGAGAGGAGACTGAGCACAGACAGAATGAAGATCGTTTTAAATACGTTTCATATCTGTCGCTGGCACCCACGAATTAAAACCACCCGGCTAGTCTCGTCATTTCACCCAGTAATATGTTTTGCCACGTTCCTTTTTGCTATCTAATACAGCCTCTTCTTGATATTACGTATCAGTTGTAGTTTTAACGGGTTGGAGTTCTGTCTCGTGCAACGTCCCCGGGAGTCTCTGCATTCAAATCAGCTAATGCATACACCACAGGTTCCCGAGGATGCCGTGCTACAACACGGAAAATTTCTTGACTCCAGTTAGATAGGTAAGACTTCTTAAAAGTTCTCTTGACTTTACTAATCCGAACGACATCTCCTATTTTCTACTGATAAATACTACGACTGCGCCAGGACTGCATAGAGCTATATAATATAGCCCGAACTTTGTGTTGATTGTCAGCTGTATCGCTAATCGGAGCTCGCTGAATGCTGCAGTGATACACCTGATCGTAACCTTGTGTTAAGGCAGGTAAAACATCGAGTTAACGTCGAGTGTTTTTAGCGGAGAACTTTTTATACACGCGACCTTTAAAGGTGCGATTAAACCGCTCAATTACAGAGGCTTTCGTTTCATTAAATGTGTGTAAGTAAAAAATCCCATGCTCCTTTAGAAATGCCTGAAATGCCTTGTTGAGAAACTCTTTGCCTTCGTCGGTTGGTAGTAATAATGGCTTTGCCCAAGCATATTTAGAAAGAATATCGATGCATGTGAGCAGGTAGCGGTTGCCAGAATTTTACCTGGCTAGTCTACTCATGTGAACCAAATCAGCTTGCTAATGACTGTAATTCTGGACCACAATAACTCTATTCCGGGCATAGTCTCGCTGAGCTGGACGATGAAGTGTCTCTTGTTCGGCTAACCAAGTCTTTATACCATCACGTGGTGGATCATGTTGATGTGCTGACCATAACAAAGCACCTACCCCGCCATAAGCAGCTGGGCTCTCGGGGTTATAATACAGCCGTTCTAACACTTTTGCGACGGTATCGTGAGATTTTGTTTTGTTTGCTATTTCCTTTGCCTTCCTATGGAATCGAACTCTCTTTCCCCCTCGGTGGTAAGTCATAATGGATAGGTACGTTTATTTTATATCCATTTCACAAAACACCAACAAGTAGGAGGACAAGAGATACAGAAAGCCAGCGATGTAAGCATACAGGCCGTGAAAGATACTGACTCGGGTTTTATAGGGGTTGTAGAGGCCGACTTGCGCTGCAAGTTAATGAGTTTCGGTATGACTTCACGGTAATAGTATTTACGAATCGGAATAGAATTCTCTAAGCGGTGACAAACACCTTTGGTGAATAGTCGGAGAATAGTGCATCGGCCTTCGCTCACAAGCTGATCTTCAAACATAGATTCCACTACGGCCTTGTATGCCTGGAAGCCAGTTACTGAACCAGCAACTTGTTACCGGGTGTTATCGCCTCTGTAGCCAGAGGAATAATAATGAAATACTGCAGAGTACCATACGTCGTATACTATCCTCGACATACGTATATATATTTACAGACCTTCAATATTTAGCGACATTTGCCCCCGTACATGTACAACCTACAGATTAAGGTTTGGCATGAGTTATCTCCCATTGACCGTCAGTCAGAAATACTCTTTGCACCATAATCACCGAGTAAGCATGAGCGACGTAGGCTGTGAATAACTCCAAATCAACATCAATCTTTTTATCGCACGATAAATAATAATAAACATTAATCAGATCAAGACAGATTATCGGGGTAAACTGCTAAATTATAAAACAAACAAACACATAGTTTTCCACAATTATTTTTCTTTTGTTTTTACTTGAACATTACAAACACGTTGAACGATATAACGATATTTTATAGTAATCAACCTTCATTGTGGGATATGCACAGAAAAATAAATGGAGAGCTCGTAAATTGGAACTATTATTTAACAATAACAACACTTTCTCAGCAAATCTCAAAATTCAATAAATCGTCTATATAACGCCTTAGTTCGTCCCCCGTACGAAGGTTTAATCTTGTTATACTCTCTGTCTCCATACGACCGTTCCCCTGATACCTACTCAACGTTGACACTGATGCATTGCCCAAATAAAAACCGGTACAATTGTCGAGATTGAGTACTCTTATATTCCCTCTGCGACCTGGGTTGAATGGAAATTGCTTGGGAGGGAAAGGAGGTCGTCTGAAAATAAATAAAAAAATAAAATAACTATACATGTCCATAATTCAGTATAAGGTCACATGACTTTCCACAACAGTACATTGCATATCTGGAAGCAATAGTTTGTAAAATAATTAAACATATATATATAGCTCAGCGAAAAATCACTTCAATTTAAAAAAAAAAGTACTTACTTACACCTCTTCTTCATCTTCACCCCATCTTCCTGTCAAACGCTGCAAGAGCATTTTGCTGAAATCAGTATTAAGCTTCTGTACATTACTCCCTTGGAGATACTGGGGGACTTTATCATCTGGCCATTCATCCTTTTTAGCCATATTCTGAAAATCGATGATCACAGTAGATTCATCTAAACGCGATGCTGCTTGGTCAACTGTAATTTCGCTTTGCGCATCCATACAATGTAATGGCTCGAGACACGGATGCTGACTTTGACTCAGATGATCCACACGACAACCTTTACAGTGGTCTTCCTTTACTTGTTCAACAAGTGGAATCATATGTTCCATCATTGCACTCCACATTAAATTATTTAGAATGGTGTTCTCGGTGAGGTTTTTCCACATGTCAGGTGATACAACCTTTCTTAGGATAAAATTTTCCCTGCTTGCTGTATTGCATCCATTGTTTAATATTCACATGCCACCAACGCCCCCTGGTTTGCGTATTCTTAAATGTTAACAAACTGAAGAAAACGTTATCACTCAGACGAAGCACTTGTTCTGGCGGTACACTAGTCTCATCATCATCTTCACCAGTAGGTATAGGACCGGTTACTCTTCGGCGGGTTTGTGATTGAAAGAGGCTTTCAGACTTGTCCCAGGCATCCACTGGAATGGCCATACTTCGCTGGTAAGGTTGTTTGATGTGTTGGAAGAAGGTGATTTTATCTTTAGTAACTCGAACACGATATCCGCTGGAAATGTCAACATCATGAGTTTTTAACGAAATCTTCTTCTTGTCCGATCGAGAAAGTTTAATCTGCTTCTTAGACACGGGCTGTGCATCCGTTGTCTCTGTCTTTTTTGCGAATTTGGCATAATGCCAGCTCACGCAATCTTTTCTCCCAACAAATGTCACAAATCGGGAATCCACTCAAATGGCGAATCACCAGACAGATGGCGCTGCGATGCCTGGAATTGTTTTCTCTTCGGTCCGCGCTGTCTGGCGCACTTTGTGAATGTAACAGAATCCACAAGCCGGCTGAATGGTAGAAAAGCACCAGGCGTAAGCAGTCTCAACGCATTCACTCACTCTACAATGGACGAAACAACTTTACACGACATGGCGGTGGAGAATGGGAAAGCATACGACCGGTATGAGGCTAGTGCAAGGGCCCATTCTGCTCTCCAATGGATAAACGGCGACGAGGTGGAACGGTGTCGGGCGGAGTTAGAGGCACGATGGGAGGTGTTGAAAAGGCCTGTGCAGAAAGAGGAAAGCCGTTTCCACCCGGGTTCCCGAAGGAGAGAGACCAGCCCCCAGCAGCCAGCTCGCCAACAGAAACGAGGAAAGGGGAGTGGAAAACTTAACCAACCCCGCCCCAGTCCCGATATTTTTTTCCAACGGCCCTTTTAAGGGCCAACCAATTCTTCCCGAAAGACCTCAAATCTTAGCACAATATGCGAGTTGTGTATGTCTTGTTTAATGTTTGTGATTTTGTCTGTTTTATGTAAAACAAAACAAAATCAGCCCTTCACATTCACCCTTGTTGATATTTATGATAGGAATGCACATACGTGTACATACAGCAAATTATATCCGTTTTCATCCGCATATAACACTTGCATTTGCACCCATAGTGGAAAAAGTATTA
Organism: Acanthopleura granulata; assembly: GCA_016165875.1. NCBI lineage: Eukaryota > Metazoa > Mollusca > Polyplacophora > Chitonida > Chitonidae > Acanthopleura > Acanthopleura granulata. Next base: position 530,202 of record JABBOT010000004.1, read on the forward strand.
TGTATACTACGAGTGTGTACATATATATTTTCTTATTATTAAATTTATATGTCAACTAAAAGCTGATATTTCACGCTGTATTCTTTATATTTCTGTACACACGAGAAACCTGCAAGGATTGAAAATGCACAAAGCCTGTGATGTGGTGTGACGACTGTCGACCAATGAGAAACGTCGAAATTGTTCTCCCTTCGGGTCCGCGCTTTTGGGCCCTCTGCGTGCCTTAACAAGCCGCCTGATTTGTATAAAAGCCGGCCAGCGCTAAGTATTTTCACTTTTCCACTCCTGGGCTTTGTGGGAAATAGACGATATACGTATACTTGCACAGGAGTACGCCAGAGCCTGCGTGAGTAGTATACTAGGTAACTTACGGGCCCCCGTCCTATCATTTAACCTGGCAGGTACCGGGAGGTACCGTGGTGACGTCATAAGACGTCATAGGTTTGCCAACCGAGTTTTTTTGTATCACGTGTTGTGTGGGTGACGGAGGGTGTGAGGGGGCGGTACCTTGATGAGGTCATAGGTTATTTGTTTGTTTTTTCCTATCAGGCGTTGTGCACGTGATAATAAGATTAAAAGGTATAAAAGGTGGGGAGTCATAGGTTTTAACAAGGTGCCAGGTGTTTTTGTTTTATGTCACGCAGTGTGCACGTGATAATAATATTAACAGGTATAAAAGGTGGGGGTGGTTGTCATTTTCGCTGTGTTTGGCAGTGTATAAGCACGTAGCCGCGGATGACTGAGAAAGTGGGTTAAATGATGGAACTTACCTGTGATTTTTGTTGGTGTGTTTAAACGCTAAATCGTCACAAGGGGGAATTCATGAATCGGGGAGCTGTACGTATACGTATAAGGACTGTGCTAAGCGGTTTACCCGTATGTCAAACCTGAAACGGCATTATTGTCGCACTGGACATGGGAAGGAGAGTTATATGGATGCAGATAATATATATATATATATATATATATATATATATATATATATATATATATATATATTACTGTTGTTAGTATACACTAGAGCATAGTGTGTCGTATTTATATTTATATATGTGATAAGTTAAGGGGTAGTGAATGTTAGGGGCTAATCTTTGTTTGATTAAGTGACATCACGGTGTGTGATGTCAGAACAATGACAGACAGACATATAAATACAAAGTAAACACACAATACATAACATAAACATACAATACATGAAAAAAAAACCAAAACAAACATTTAGCCATCGGTGTAGGGTTTTCCTGGATAGTCGGTGTTGAGTTCCTATGGACATCACAATTAAAATAATGTGAATGTTCATAGTTTCTGTAAATTGTAGCAGGCATATACCCATCGATCCATTGGCGTAGATATTCCAGGTAGGTGGTGTTGGGGGATGGAACACTATACTCAACCCCATACATTAACAGTTATAATTATGATGTCAATGTACCGAGGTAGAGTTTAGTGTACCTCCCATATATCCACATACAAGTATGAGACGCCTATCTACCCGTCGCTGTAGATTCTGGTTTTCTGCTTGATCCGTCTGGGGTGTTGACATGGTCCATCACGCATTGGGACGTCCCACTAGTACTGTCAAATTATAACACACTGGGGGTATTAGAGTCTGTCCTAGTGCGCAATACACCCGGGTTGGTGACGTCAGGCGTAGACAAAAAAAATACATAAATCACAAAAACATAAAATGAAATGAAAAAATAACTAATAAATAGATAGATAAAATAACCCCAAAATAGCCAAAACATGCAAAAAACATGCAAAAAAAAACATCTAAAACATGCAAAACCATAGTGCTCATATTTCGGAAAGTCCTTTCGACAGGGTGGGTGGCTCTGAAAAGAGCCTTTGGATAGAGGGAGAGTCCACGATGAAGAGAAGCCGTGATTATAACGAGAGTCCGCAATGGGGAGAAGCCGTTGGTTATGAAACTTAGTTTTTGTTGTTGGGCGGTTCTTCCAAATGTCTATATTCCGCCTGCGCACGTAAAAGTCTCACATGATTCCTTTCCATTACGCACTGGAGTTCGTTCACCTCTGCTGTGTGGAACTCGATCAGTCTTCTAAACTCTGATCCTGGTCCCACCATAACCTCTCGCTCCAAGGCTTCCATATATTTTAAATAGGCTGTCTCATACTCCGTGAAAAAGTCTTCCAGTCGTTTCTTCAGGAGGAAGCGCCATAACGCTAGTCCATCCGTTTCGGGGTGCCCTGTACGTACCAAGATGCTGAGGAAGTCTCGTAATCGAATAATCATCTGCGTAAGTGAATCCATAATCTTCCTATCTATGGGTTTTTGTCGTGAAATCAATAGAGCGACTGTGCGTCTGTCACCAATGCTCACAGACTGTATAGCAGCAGCGCGGATCTAAACGAAAGCAGTGGTTTTGGAATTATCTGAGCGGTGATTGGTGAAGAAGAAAAACAAAAAAAATGCGCGCACGGATGTACTGCAGGAGATGATTTTATGAAATAAATATACAGGCGCTTGTAAACTCCGGCAGCAGCGCGGGAAAAAAGCGCGACGGTCAAAGAGAGCAATTTCATAATTTCTCATTGTTTCACAGAGGTCACGTGGCCTTTCTGCATTTACAAGCCTTGTGTTTTTACCGTGTCTCTTTTTTTGGATGGAAATATAAGAATATAGCGTTAAATATCAGCTTTTAGTTAAATATAATCTTAATAATTCAAAAATAGAAGTCCTTAATATACATAATTTGTCAGCGTGGATATAAAACATGAAAGGGGTGAGGAGATAATTCGTGTTTTACACCCCTAGAGAAGCACAACAGCGGATGCACGCTATATCGGTACGAGCTGAAGGCAGAGTGAATTTCGCTGTTCTGATTGGTCGATAGTGGGCGATGTCTGAGCAGTGCTATCAAATTTTCAATCCTCGCGTTTCACTATAGCATCGCGGTTCGCCTTATAGTACATTGTGGTGATATTAAAACAATGTTTCACTATAGCATAGCGGTTTTCCTTACAGGATATTGTACTGATATCAAAACAATGTTTCACTCTTGTGTGCTCATACAGTAGATAGGATTATGCCTACATATAGAGATGTAGGGCTTATCAATAGCTTACTTGTATGTACAGAAATATAAAAAACAAATGCGGTGTGAAAATATCAGCTTTTAGTTTTGATATATAAATTTAGTAATTAGAAAGGATGCATACATAATTGATTTTCCCCTGGTATGGGTGTAAATGGTAGTGTTATACGGGGGATGGGAAAAAAAAACCTAGTATAATTTGCTGTACATGTATGTACATGCATGTTTGTAAAAAAAAATCGCTAACGAACCAGTTAACACGGGGCTGCATGTAAGGCGGGCTGATTTTTTTTTTTTTGTTTTTAAATAAAACGGACAAATCACAAACATTAAAAGAAGGCATACATAATTCAATATATATATAACGTGCTCAGATTTCAAAAGCAAATCTTTCGGAAGAATTGGTTTGGCCCTGAAAAGGGCCTTTGGACTGGGCGGTTCACTCCAGCGACGGCTATGTTAGCGGTGTGACTCGCCTCACCGCATTGGCCCGGCTTGTCGGCGGCGCTGGTTGGCTAGCTGAATGCCCGGTGTTATCGGCATTTCATCTGTTACTGCTATGGCTGCTTGCAGCAACCTCTCCCAAGCGTCTCTTTTCACCACTCTAGCTTCGCTGATTTCCAGCTCTCTGTTTTCTCCCCATGCATTCATGCATAGTTTATTTCACGGTCTCTTCATATCGTGCGCAGGCTTGCCCGTATGCAATCGCAGTCGCTGTAGCTCTTCCTCAGCCATGTTGACGTGTGTAGTGGCATGTGAGTGAGTTTCCCTTTTATATGAATTGGACAGCTTATAAAGTTTGACTTCACACCGAAAAGCGCGACGGTCATAGAGAGCAAAAATTTCAAGCATTTGATTGTTTGAGAGGCGCTATACCGTACCAGCGGCTGTGGATTTTCAATCCCTGTGTTTTACTAACATAGCGATATCGCCTATGTGAACTCCGTATTTTAAATAAACACATGTATATATATTCCAGCACACATATAAACCTTAATAATACAGACATAATACAATCTGTTTTTATATAACAGAGTATAATTGCGATGTACATATATTTATTATTTAACACATATAAAAGACAAATAAGTAACTGAAAATAATGTAGCGCTTTTCTATTAGAAAGACTCTTTCGACAGAATAGGGTGACCTTTTATTTATAAGGTCTGTGGTCAGGTCGGGTTGGTTGGTTTGGTTGGTACGTTTTGTTTTCGTTGGGTTGTCAAAAATCACTAGGTATGGGTTACACGGCGGTAGAAATCTCCAGGTGATTCATAGCTATTTCTAAGTCTCCGATGTCGGAATTTTCGTGGCATAGCTCGCTGTGAATTATTTCCCCGAGTCTTCTTCTTCTTCCGATCTCGGCGTTTGTATGTATTGTATTTCCTGGATCGATTTCGTTTCTTCTTGAGAAGCATGACGTCCGTTCTCACCTGTGTTCTAGGTTAATCTGAGAAGGTATACACTTTGTGTATTATATTTATGCTCGTACGGCAAGCTATTAAAACAGTAGGAACATGGTGCCACGAGTTGCTTCCCTTGAAACGTAAGATTTGCCATGTTTTATGATTTTGGCTTTTCTTTTTTTGTTAAGCAGGTGCAGTCCATCTCACAGACTGGAGGTTGTGTAACTCCTTCAGCATCAAAGCGCAGGGTTCAGTCTGCTGTTAGATCGAAGGGCACCAAGGGCTCCTCATTATCCTCACCTGTCAATCAACCGCCCTCACCTGAGGTTGTGTTCAGTCCGCTGGGGCCAGATAGCGACGTAGATGATCAGGGTGATTTTCATACCGCCTCTCTTGGTAATGTAAAGGGCCAGGTTAACCTCAGTGATAACCCTAATTCATTTCGCTCGGGCCCCATCACACCTTCATATGATGAGTTACCTACAGACTCGGCATTACTCGACATATACCAACGTCACTGGGGCGCTATCCGCCAGCAATTTCATCGCCATCGGCCTTTGCAGGATGTGTATAATTTCCGAATCATGGGACTCTATCCATTAGCTACACATCTGGAACAGGTGATTCTTGACCAGCCGTCAGCTTTCCGTATCAACCTAGCTTATGGTTTTATTTTGCGTCACCGAGATACGGACCAATTACGTTATTTCTGTCCGAGTACAAATACAAGAATACTCTCAGAATGTCGATATATTCACACCTATGGAGATATACAAACACTTACCGCTGATTTGTCAGCTATCGATCCTATCGAATCAGCCCGGCAACAGCGCCCAAATACCAAATGGTTGGTAGACAGTGTGACTAATGTTGCGTTTTATGTGCATAAACCACATGCCTCCCCCATCGGTGCACCAGTAGATTTACCTGACCACGTGCGTAACAAAGGCTTGTACAACTTGGTGAGTGGCAAACATGGCGTTTACGATGATTATTTATGTTTCTTCCGCTGCTTAGCCTTTCACCTAGACAACGCTAATCCCAAATACTGTTCTGTTAAAGCGAAGGGTTATTTACAAATTTACTTGAAAGCTAAATGTATGGAAGCTAGGTATTTCCTAGGTGTCCCGCTCAGCGAACTCCCGTTTCTCGAGGATTTATTTAACGTAAACATATTTGTATATGAACTGGTAGTGGTTGATAAAGATGTGTGCGCTGAGATTCTTTATCGGTCTACCAAGCGATACGCTACTACTTTGACTCTTAATTTACACGAGAAGCATTTTAGCGTTTTGAAAAGTATGAATTTATATCCTCGTTGTTATCTATGCAGGGTTTGTCATAAAGTATTTCCCAAGGTCGGCAAATTAAAACGGCATGCGCAGACTTGTGATGGAGTTATCAAACGAGTGTATCCAGGAGGTGTGTTTAAAAACAAAGCCACTGTCTTCGAGGAGTTAGCTGACGAGAGGATTATTGATGTCGCTGAAGAGGACAGGTATTTCCCATATAGAGCTTGTTTTGATTTTGAGGCATATCTCCAAAAATTAGATCCTTCTGCAGCTAACAGCGGTGAAAACACAGAATGGACAGCCCTTCATATAGCGTGTCTGTTAACAGTAACGTTCCTGGATATGACAAACCGATGTGTTTTGTATCACGGGGTGATCCTCACGCTTTGATTGAAAGTATGATGGCATATCTCAGTGAGGTCAGTGAAGCTACTTTTAAGCTGTTGTATCAACATTACCATCACGTGCTAGACAGCTTTGATGAATGCATTATGTATAACCGCACTATGCGATTTTACCTGCGAAACGAGAAAGAAATCTTACACAGAAAAACTTAGGGAGCGACTTTTAACATGCCTGAGCGAACTCCATGTTTTGGGTTTTAATTCTGGGAAATATGATTTTAATTTAATAAAGCGACAGCTGTATCCGTATTTAGTGAAAACGGATGGGTTAAAATACGTTATCAAGAGGAATAATGATCACATGAGTGTGTCTACAGGGCAGGTGAGACTTTTAGACGCGCGAAATTATTTAGCCCCGAATTATGGTTATGATAAATCGGCCAAAGCTTATGAATGTCAGGTGACCAAAGAACGGAATTGGTACGAATACGTGGATAGTTTAGCACGTTTAGATGTGACAACTCTGCCGCCCCGTGAAGCTTTCCATAACAAGCTAAAAGGGCCTTTTTGCTCTGAAGAAGATTACCGTGCTTTGGAGAATGTGTGGCAATCACACGGAATGAGGACCCTTCGTCATTTTCTGATTGGGTACAATAATCTCGACGTCATTCCATTTCTTGAAGCCTTGGGAAAGATGTCAGCGTTTTATCAAGCCATGCGTGTAGATATATTTAAAGACTGCATTAGTATTCCTGGGGTCACTTTACGTTACTTGTTTCAAAATCTCCCAACTTACTTTTTCTTAATAGGGGAAGCGGACAAAGATCTTTCTCAATGTCTGGGATCGAATATTGTCGGGGCACCAAGTACTGTATTTCAATACATTTCTATCATGAGAAGGGAGTGACTCGTATTAGGGAAGGAAAATTATACCAGAGTATTGTTGGTTTTGACGCTAATGCACTATACCTAGCCTGCTTAGCATCACCTCTGCCGGCTGGGCATTATATCCGCCGGCTACCCATAGAAGAAAAGAGACAAGACACTATAAATTTTTATCCACAGGAGTCAAAACAACCTCGACTGGCTGAGGAGTGGTTAGATTGGCAAGCAGCTCAGCTGGGAGTGGCTATTCGTCATCGGCTGAACGACGTGGAAAGGAGAGTTGGCGATTGTCGGCTCCCTGTTCACGGCATTGCTGTGGTGAACAGTCGACGCACTATTTTCCAGGTAATGTATTATGTCATATATATATATATAAAAAATAATTACGTATGTATGAAAAAAAAAAGATTGAGTAGATGTATTATCAACTTTCGGTGAATGTCCCCCGATATTTAAAAAAGCAAATGTCACTGTAGAAGATATCGGTCCGACTATGAAAGAATATGCCAAGACCAATAATACTATGACCCAGCCCCGTCGTACATTAATAGGAAGTATGTGTGGGACGAAAATTCTCTTTGGCACCCCTCTGCTGAGATGGTATTTGGCTCACGTACTGCTTGTAACTCGCGTGTATCAAGCTGTCCAATACACACCTGAAACCTGCTTTCGCACCTTTGCTGATCACGTGACTCAAGTACGACGTCAAGGGGATGTAGATCCCAGCAAGGTGTTAATAGGTGAAACGATGAAGCTATTAGGAAATTCGGGAAATGGAAAGACAATTACTAATCAAGATCGCCATGTGAATGTGAAAGAGGGCACGCTACAGAAAGCTCGGAAATTAGTCAATTCAGACACATGTATTAACGTGGAGGAAATTGATGATGATACCTATGAGGTCACGTGCACTAAGAAACGGATCTCATATAATTTACCCTTACAGATAGGGTGTATGGTATATCAGTATGCCAGACTCCGCATGCTGGAATTTTATTACGATTTCCTGGCAAAATATTTTCATTACAGTGATTGTCAACTTGTGGAGACAGATTCAGATTCAGCTTGTATTGCATGGTCGGACCCTAACTGGGAATCCTTGGTTAAACCTGAGCTACGCGAAACTTACGAGGCTGAACGTGACCGCTGGTTACCTCGTCGGGTATATTATCAACATGACAAACGTACGCCTGGCCTGTTTAAAGTAGAATGGAGTGGGGATGGTATCATCGCTTTATGTTCCAAAACATATTACTGCTACGTTGGGAACAGTGGGGATGCCGACAAATTTTCCTGCAAACCGTCACAGTGCTCAAAAAGATTTGTATCTCTCGGTGCTCCACGAAGGACGAAGTGCAGTGGGAGTAAATCGTGGCATGCGTGTACGTGGGCATCAAATGTGTTCCTATACACAGCATAAGGACGCTTTCACGTATTTTTATGCGAAACGTAAAATTTTGCCTGATAGGGTAAGCACGACCTACCTGGATATTTCGACACATTTGTAATTATATTTTCAGATTCCGACTATTTTGTAAATAAAGTGGAAAAATTACAAAATAAAACAAAGAAAACATGTTATTTTGGTGAGATCTCAATTTTATTAATTTTTGGGTTCAATAAACAAGAACAAACAAATGGAATTAAACATATCTTTTTTTAACAACACTCCTCAATGTATATATATGCATTATTCTAATCAGCAAAAATACAGCCTCTGTGCAACACTATATTAAAATATTCCTTGTTCTAAGCATGTGTTTTTACAACAACAATAAACATGGAAGAACAGATAAAAAAATGTTTGATTAACTGGTGATATCATTCAATAATGATTTATTACAATCTTCGTATCAATGAGCATCTATGTTTTGTAATTACCAAAGAAAGGAGGGTGGATACCGAACATTCTTTCGGCCCAGTCATAAGCCAATAGATCATTGGTATAATCTGTGGGTGGAGAATTAAATGTTTGCGTAATACAGTTCATTGTTCGTCCTCTATCTCGACGAAGCGCAAAATACAAACAATATTGACAGCACACAGCGGTATTTAAGCATTGTATAGGACGGTGATTCCATTGCCAATGGTCCGTACCCCGATTTAGCCACGTCTCTACCTCCTTACGCCAGGGCGGAAGGGCATAAGAGTCAAAATAATCTCCAGACAAGTGATGTGTGGTTTCCTCATAATCTATGTATAGGGCAATCTAATGTGTAGCAGATTTCGTACAGGGATCGGTGTTTAATATATATATAGCAGGTCGATGTGGCATTCGTGCAGGTAAATCATTCCAAGTGAGCACACCTTGCACCAAGTCACGTGTATAAGGATCCGTTTGAAGACATTGTAATAATTGTTGGCTGTTCATGACGCCATCTGTTAGAATTATGAGATTCTGGTCGAGGGTGGGAGTTCAGATCCTAGAGCGGTCAATGTCGATTTTGTTTCATTGGTGAAATCACACAACACTGTACGAGTCTTGTCAATCTCCATGATATTTTGAAATTCAGCGTAGCAAATGATGGCAGTAGATTGAAGTAGAGGTGTGGAAAATCGCATTTCTAAGCGGAGATCACCCCTCTGACAGACGTTCAACTTGCTCGTCGTGCTGGTCAGCAGTCAAATCAAAAGCGAAAAGGGTATACCCATTGCGGAAATCACTATATGTGATATTGTTTCCTCCATCTGTTCCAACTTTACCCGTGGCAGCGAATAAGTTCATATAAGAACGGATGTAATTATGAGCTGGAAAATTTGGAGAGAGTGGCTTGGCTGGTATCTGACTTCCGTTCAAGTGTAAGGCCACGTAGGTCATGTTAAGGGGGTTGAGGAGAAGGGATTTTCATCGTATCGTCCGTTAAATGTCGTGTTTGGTGTAGACCCTATGACGAGACGCTGGGGAAGAGTGCCTAAAAATAGGTTTTGTTCATTCACTGTGGTATGTCCTATACCTACGTTGAAATACTTGGCTGTTGCTTTCTCCCAAGGCTTTCAAATGTCCTAGCAGAACACCTGGGGTGACTTTGATTTTCCGTATAAACATTGTCACTTCCTCAAGGACTGTCTTGTAATCAGCCGCCTCTGCATTGTCTCCTTCCCCATGTTGGGCAATGGGCATATTTGCAAAGATGTCTCCACTTCGGATTAGACGCACTCGAACCGTGACATTGTTTAACAAATAACGGTCTTGTAGAAACAAGTCGCAATGTAATCTCCCCATCATATTAATCGACCGACTTCCAGCAGCCAAGCCCCTCCGTTTCTGAAATTCATTGTTTTGATTTCCTTTAATTTTCGTTTTTGATTTTCCACTTCCTCAAGGACTGTCTTGTAATCTGCCGCCCATGCATTGTCTCCATCTCCATGTTGGGCCGTTGATATAATTGCAAAGCTCTCTCCGCTCCGGGTCAGACGCACTCGAACCGTGACATTGTATAACAAATAACGTTCTTCTTGAAACAAGTCACAATGTAGGCTCCCCATTATATTATATGCTTATAAAACATTCTACAGGTCCACCGTCCACAGTGCTGGCAATCGGGTTGTAGGTATCCCATCGCCCTTCCTGTACACTTCTTTGAGTCGGGGGTAATGTTCACAAATCAAATTCACTGTTCACTGATGAAAAGGAATTTGGGTGCAGTAAAGCCATGGTAGGACAAATACAGGTGTTACGCAAAAATATCTCTGGGGAGTCTACCTGATCTCTTGAGGCCCGTGCGTGTTCCAACACGTCTCTTACGCTGACTGATGAGGTGACGTGCAGCAGGGCGTTTTATACTCCGCCGGTGAGCTTGTTTACCTGGCGGACGTCGCCCTGTCCCAGGTGTAGATACACCTAGAATACGAAGGACTTCACTCGCCAGTGCACGTTTAGCACTCCCTAGCAACTGTTTTCTTGCAGCCTTACTGCGTTGTTTTAGGGCTTCCTTCGGTGACTTACCGCGAAACACCGTATCACCAGCAACCCCCAGAGCCGTCCGTAGCACCGTTTTTCCCACGGTTTTAGCAATGGGCATCAGAAGCCCCTTGATAAGAGCATCTAGAACATTACCTAATCCACGACCTCGTTGTATCAGAGCACCCTGAAAGATAGGGAAATTACCGCCCCCAGCTTGGTTGCAGTAGTACGTGATGTAAGATTGATGCGTATTTGACATCCTATATGAGTGATTGGAAGATCACAGGTTCGAATCCTGGTGCAGTCAGCGTCAAATTTTTTTTGAATGTTTTTCTTTTGTCACTTGTTACAGAAGAGGTAAACTCCGCCGCTCTCGAAAATGAAGCGTTACCAACAATTTCTCGTGCTCAAATGGAACAGGTTTACCGGCGTCGTCCCTAATATCTATTTCAATGGCTGAAAAATTTTTCTTCATCACAGGTACGTACTTGATATGTGAAAAGCTCTTGCTAACGTGATATCCAGACGTCTCACGAACAGCTACCGCACGAAGTAGTGGCGCTAATACATCCCCTACTGCACGAGGTTCGAGGACATCCGATTATATGTAAAGCGTGGGGAGCGTCCGTGTCGCCCGAGTCGAACCAAAGTGGATCTTTTCTTCTTTCCCCGTTATCAGCCCCTGCGCATACGGGAGACCAACATATCGAGTAATCGCGGGCTAAAATCCACCGTTTGGCGTGATCTAATTTCCAGTGTATATTTTTCAGAAGCTCTGTCATACCCATACACAATTTCACCTGCTTTAGCCGTGAGGGAAGGCTTAGCGCTATTCATCAGTTCAGCGATGAGGACAGAGGTGACAGTTTCCGGTGTTGGGTAATAGCCTTTGGGTAGTACAACTCGTGCGCGATGAAAGCCATCTTCCGAGAACACCTCAAACCAGATCTCACCAGCCCTGACATTAGACCACAATCGTGGGTACTGTATTTCCAGTAAACCGCACTCCCAGTCACCTAGGAGCTGAATCGGTCTAGGTAGTTGGGTCCTGTAATTAGCTAATGTATTATTTGGAAAATACTCCATGGAGCTGTTGCTCGGTAACGTCATATAAAACAGGCTGTTTATCCGGCGTCTCAGAGTCCGACTAACTGTATAACATGAGGAACCACGTTTTTAATAAGGAGACCACCGCAGAGGTTTGGTAATTTTACGTTTGACCTTTAAATTACTGGGAGATGGAGTCTTGGTTGGGGTGGGACTATACCCTAGCGCCCGAAATAGTCGTTCCCATTCGGCTTTCGATTTAGGCTTCTTATATTGGGTAATTGGAGATGGCCCCTTTGGTTTATGAGGTGTCAACATCCTTTCTGCCTGATGTCCTAAATCTGTCGCTTCCTTCTCTTTTTCTTGTACTTCCCAGGGCGCTTGGGAGAGACAGGTATAAGAGGTTAAGGAACAGGTGGGGTTGTAGCTGGCTGCGCTGGTGGGGGTGGTGGATTGAGACTTTGCTGGTACTGGTTGCGAAATGTCAAGCAGCGTTGAAGGGCTTGTTCGTACTGGTAAAATTTATCTTCATTTGACAATGTTCCATTCTTTAAAATTCTTTCTATATCTTCATCTAATGTGCTAAGGAGTTTGACAGTAGACGGCACACGGTAAGGTGAAGTCGGCCGAAGCTGTCCTTCTAGCAGATGAGGCTCGACGAGGGCCATTGTTTCATATGAGTCATTTTTTTCTCTTTTTCTTAATTTCCGCCCCTAAACAACTATAAGAAACGCCATACACCTTTCTATATAATGGTCCGTTTGCGATGAAGCGGAGCGCACTTCTTTACTAGCGTAGGTAGATGTGACTTGTACGGACATAACCGTGCCTTCTGAGCTGGTGTCAATGGGATATTCCCATATAAAATCTTCTTACAAACCTCGCATACACAGCAGATAAATTCAGCATTATGTCCGCGAAGAATTATCTCCTTCATGTGTATCCAAACGGAGATGATCAGGTGTAGTTTGCTTGAAATCGACAAGCAAATACCCGTAAGATTCGGATGTGGCATCTTTAAAGGCTTCCTGCATTTTTCGTCCCATTTTTTTAAATTCTTTCCATATCTCCGTCCAATGTGTTGAGGAGTTGGACAGTAGACGGCACAGGGTAAGGTGAAGTGGGCCGAACCAATCCTTCCAACAAACGAGATTCAACTAGGGCCATTTTTTTCATATGAGACATTTTTTTTCTTAACGTCCACCCCCCGACCAATTTAGTTAGAAAAGAGGCAGCAAGCGGAAGGCCGATAAGGAGAGGTGATATTCCACCTTTCTGTATAATGGTACGTTTGCGATGGAGCGGACTGCACTTGTTAACTAGCACACGTAGATGTGTCTTGTGCGGACGTAACCGAGCCTTCTGAGCTCAGGATATGGGATATTCCCATTTAAAATGTTCTTACAAACCTCGCATATAAACCGAATAAATTCAGCATTAGGTCCACGAAGAACTGTGTCCTTCACCTCCCGGTCACCCTTGACCAGAAGTTTTAGCAAAGGTGCGAAGCTACGTAGTCCTGCTGACATGGTCAGTGTCTAATTATATAATGACGTAGTACGTGATAAGTCGGCGGTTTCATTGCATATGCCTGTGAGAGCTATTCCCCCTGAAAGATCATATTTTTATGACTTGGGGAGATAGACAACCTGCATGGGATCGTCTGGAAATATATGCGTGCGCAAACGGAGATGATCAGGTGTAGTTTGCTTGAAATCAACAAGCAAATATCCCTAAGGTTCGGATGTGTCATCTTTAAAGGCCTCTTGCACGTACTGAGTTTTACCCGGGTCCATTTGTTTAGCAATGGTAGTAATTTGAGAAGAGTCTGGATGGTTTTTAAATACTACTAAACAATAAGCGCTTAAACTAATCGTTCTATGGTCTTTACTTTTGCTAAAAAGATTCTGCACAATGTAGCTCACATTGATATTACGATGGTGATTTCCCTTTGTAAATAGCGCTGTTACACGCTCGTCTGCTTCAGCCATTAAATCATCAACAAATTACTAAAGTTCGTTCCTCCGGATTAAACGCTGTCGGACTAGGCACTCCTTCAAATTCAACATTTGGTAAGGTAGCGTACATGGGTTGCCATTCGCCGTAACACCACACTACACTCTGGGGAGATGGATGAATAAGTTGAGCAGCATGCTCTATAACACGTTTGACAAAGACCGATTTCCCACTTCCGGTGGGTCGCCTGACAAGGCAGGTAAATGGGTGACTCCATCGTACGTCCATAGGTCTGGTGGGTAAGTGAAGTTGAAGGGGGAAATGGCTGAGATGAATTCACTTGTGCAAGTGCTGTAGCAGGTGGACTTATAGGTCCAGTCTTTACCGTACGGCGCTGAGATGAATTCACCTGTACAGGTGCTGTAGTAAGTTCAGTCTTGCGCTTAGATTGCTCGGTAATATCTCTGCCCCAAATTCGCCTAGTAATATCTCGAATACTAGACGCTGTGTTCAGTCTTTGGTAAGCTGAAGATTAAGTAGGTACCATTGAAGAAGAAGAAGAAATCGAGGTGATGTCAGTCCTCTTCACCAATCTATTACGCCAGGTAAACACCGAGGGAAACTGCTCCCTCTTATTCCTCAATAACTTATCAAATAGCATCTCGTTCAATCGTCCTTGCAGCATGCCTAGCAAATATTTGTCTTTAGTCAATTGGGATGTTAAATCAATTCTCACGCCACATATTAACAATCCAATATACAACAGGACGACACCTGCAATTATAGTGACGCCTTTATTCTCAAGCAGACTTCGCACGCAGTCATCCACACACTTAGGCATCGTGAGAGGAGACTGAGCACAGGTAGAATGAAGACTGAAGATCTCTCGCTGGCATCCATGAATTAAAACTAGCCGGCCAATCTCGCCATTTCACCCAGTAATATGTTCTGCCACGTTCCTTTTTGCTATCTAATACACTCTCCACTTGATAGTACGTATCAAGCGTTGTTTTAACGGGTTGGAGTTTTGTCTCGTAAAATGCCCCGATAGTCTTTCTCCATTCAAATCAGCTAATGCATACACCACAGGTTCCCGAGGATGCCGTGCTACAACGCGGAAAATTTCTTGACTCCAGTTAGATAGGTAAGACTTCCCAAAAGTTCTCTTCACTTTACTAATGCGAACGAGATACCGATAAATTCGCCGACCGCACCAGGACTTCATAGAGCTATATAATATAGCCCGAACTTCATGTTCATTGTCAGCTGTATCGCTAATCGGAGCTCGCTGAATGCTGCGGTGATACGCGCGATTGTAACCCTGTGTTAAGGCAGGTAAAACACCCAGGTAACGTCGAGTGTTATTAGCGGTGAAATATTTATACATGCGACCTTTAAAGGTGCAATTAAACCTCTCAATTACGGAAGCTTTCGTTTCATCAAATGTATGAAAATAAAAAATCCCATGCTTCTTTAAAAATGCCTGAAATGCCTATTTGAGAAACTCCGTTCCCTCATCAGTTTGTGAAAATAATAGCTTTCTTCCAGACTTGAACATCCTTTAAAACGCCTCGATAAGATTAGCCCCTGTCTTGGTAGGAACGGAGACTACCCAAGCATATTTAGAAAGAATATCGATGCATGTGAGCAGGTAACGGTTGCCCGAATTCTACTGGTCTAGTTTACTCATGTGAACCAAATCAGCTTGCCACTGGCTGTCTATTCCGCCACAATAACTCTATTACGGGCATAGTGTCGCCCAGTCGGACGATGAAGTGTATACGCCTCCTGTTCGTCTTTACACCGTAACGTGACACAGGTAAATCATGCTGACACTCTTCCCGTAATAAAGCGCCTACTCCGCTATAAACAGCTGGACTTTGGGGGTCATAATATAGCTGTTGTAAGATTTTAGCGAGGGTATCCTGAGATTTGGTTTTGCCCGCTTCCTTCTTGTTCTTTGGCCTCGTACGGAATCGAACTCTCGTCTTCCCTCCTCGGTGGTAAGTCATAATGCACAGGTACGTTTTATTTTATACCCATTTTCACTCAGAACTAACAAGTAGCAGCGCAAGTGATACAGACAACTAGAGATGTGTAAAGCAACCAGGGCCTGAAAGATATTGATTCGGGTTTTATAGGGGTTGTAGCGGATGACTTGCGCTGTAAGTTCATGAGTGTCGGTATTACTTCCTGGTGATAGTATTTACGAATCGAATTAGAATTCTCTAAGCGGTGACAAACGTCTTTGGTGAATAGTCGGATAATAGTACATCGTGCTTCGTTCACAAGCTGATCTTCAAACATAGATTCCACTACGGTCTTATATGCTTGGAGGTTGGTCACTGAATCAAGTTCTCTCCATCCTAAAACCTGCGATTTCATCTTAGGAGTCTTATCACCTCTGTAGCCAGTGAAATAATAATGAAATATTGTAGAGCACCGTACCTCTTATACTATCTTCGACCTAGGTATATATATATATACAGAGCCTTAATATTTAGCGATATTTATGCGTACATGTACAAAAACCGTTAGAGTGAGGTTTGGCATGAGTTATCTCCCATTGATCGTCAGTCAGAGATTTCCCCGTTTCAAGGGGAGATACTCTTCGCACCATAATCACTCCGTAAGCCTGAGGGCTGTAGGCTATGAACAAATCCAAATCAACACCAATGTTTTTAGTGGACGATAATTAAGAGTAAACATCAATCAAATCAAGACGGATTATTAAGATAAACTACTACATCATAAAACAAACAAACACATATTTTTCCACAATTTGTTTCTTTTATTTTATTTACTTGAACATTACAAACGCACTGAACAATATAACGATATTTTATAGTATTCACACTTCAAGATATGTACAGAAAGAATAAATCGAGAACTCGTAAACTGGAACTATGAGTTAACAACAATAACATTTTTCTCACCAAATCTCAAAATTCAAATCGTAGAGTATGTACAGAAAAATAATATCGGGAACTTGCGAAAACTAGCTCTATTAGTTAACAACAACAACAACATTTTGTCACCAAATTTCAAAACTCAATAAATTGTCCATGTAATGGCTTAGTTTTGTTGTACTCTCCGTCTCGACACGTCCATTCCCCTGATACGTATTCACTGTTGGTATCGATGTATTGCCCAAATGAAAACCCTTACAATTGTCGAAATTAAGCACTCTGATATTTCCCCCATGGTCCGAGTTGAACTGAAATCGATTGCGGGAAGAAGTAGGTGGTCTGTAAATAAATAAATAAATAAATAAATAACTATATATGTCCATAATTCAGTGTAAGGTCACATGACTTTGCACCACAGTATATATAGTATACTTGGAAACACTAGTCTGTAAAATTAATTGCACATTATATACATATATATAGCTCAGTGTAAAAAAAGAATGACTTTCAAATTAAAAAAAAATACTTACTTACGCCTCTGCCTCACCTTCACACTTTCGCCCTGTCAACCCCTGCAAAAACGTGTGGGTTAAATCTGGATTACGCTTCTGGACATCACACCTGTCCAGATACCGGTGGATTTTATCATCGTTGATCCTGTTTAGCCGCATCTCGAAAATCGTTGAGCGCCTTAGTCTCATCCAAACGTAATGCTGCTTCTTCAACTACAATTTCACTTTCCATATCCATGTATTGTAATGCCTCGAGACACTAATGGCAATTTCACTAGGATGCTGCACGCGGCAGCCTTCACACTGCTCCTCTCTTACTTGATTGACCAGAGGGATCATATGCTGCATCATTACACTCCACATTAAATTATCGAGTATACTGTTCTCATCAGTGAGAGGCATTGGTGGCTGTGGGGAGATAGGCGATGCATTAGCTGTATGGGAGACTGCGTCATCTGTTTTTCCAAGTATCAATCGTATACGCGGGCAGGCCTGGGTCAAGTCTTTCCACATATCAGAGTCGGAAAGTGATACCACCTTTCTTAGGATAATATTTTCCCTGCTTGCTGTATTGCATCTATTGCTCAATATTCACATACCACCGGCGCTCCCCAGTTTGCGGATTCTTATATATTGACAAACTGAAGAAAACGTCATCATTCAAGCGAAACAGCTGTTCTGACGGTACGCTAATTTCACCTGCATCTTCACTCCCTGGTATAGGCCCGATTACTCTTCGGGTGGTTTGTGATTGTAGGAGGCTTTCAAACTCGTCTCAGGCGTCCACTGGAATGGCTATGCTGGTTGACATGTTGAGCAAAGGTGATTTTATCTTCAGTAACTCGAATACGATATCCATTGGGAATGTGGATATCAGGAGATTTTAGCGAAATCTTCTTTCCCTTGTCCACCCGAGCAAGTTTAATTCGCTCCTTATGTGTTGGCTGTACATTCACTTCTTCTTCTTTGTTAGCTAAAACAGTATTCATTGCGCCAGTTGCTGTTGTTGTTGTTGATGGCTGCTGTTTACTTCTCGGCATAATGAGGGAAAAAAAGTAAGTCAGCCAGGTAGGCAGGCAGGCAGGTAGGCAGGCTATGGTAGTTGACGGTGTGAAATCCTGAGGTAGACTGTTGGTTGATGTGTGGAAATGAACGGCTTTATATAGAACAATTTTTGGACATAATGCCAAATGACGGCAATTGAGGCCTTAGAGGAATTGAGAGCGGTAGGAGCGGAGGCAGTAACGAATTACACCCCACCAGCAACATTAATAACGCCTGAAGCGGCGGAGGAGGGAGGTGAGCCGCACAGAGTGGAAAATTAAAAAAACCAACTGTCCTCTCCCTCCCTACCAACATTTTCCCAAGGTCCTTTTCAGGACCAACCAAGTCTTCCCGAAAGGGACTTTCAAAAAAATCTGAGCATGGTATATACGGGTTATGTATGTATCGTTTTAATGTCTGTGATTTGTCTCTTTATGTAACAAAAACAAATTCAAGCCCTCACACATTCATCGCCCTTGATAATTTATATGATAAGAATGTACATACATGTACATACGCTAAATTATAGACGTTTTCATTGAGATATTAATGTTTCTGATTTTTCCGTTTTATGCAAAATAGAAAAAAAAACAGCAGCCCGCCTGACACGCAGCCTCCGTGAAATGATTTGGCTAGCCATTTTACATACATGTACGTAAAAATACAGCAAATTATATCTAGTCTCATCCACATAGAGCGCTTGCATTTACATCCATATTGGAAATAAAATTACATACATTACAAGTGCCTATATATATCTTTTCTATTATTTTTTAACTTATATGTCAACTAAAAGCTATTATTTCACACCGTATTCTTTATATTTCTGTGCACACAAGAAAAACCAGCAAGGATTGAAAGCCTCCGAAGTCTGTGTGATGTGTGACGAGTAACGACCAATGAAAAACGCTGAAATTGTTCTCTGTGACCGTCGCGATTTTTGGCGCAATACCGAACTTTACCGGACTTTACAAGCCACCTGATTTGTACAAAAGCCAGCCCGCGCTAAACATTTCATATTCCTCTCTCACAATGGAGATGAGTAACTTGCATCGACGGGGTACGCCTTGGCTTGCGTCAAACACGATCGGGAACGGGTGCCTATCTAAGGGGAGATATAACCCGGGGGAAAGCGGGGGCTGCTTGAGAGCGGTTCTTGAAGGCGGTCGGGAGGCTGGATGCGCCAACAGTATCATCTTCTACCCCCGGGCTGGATGCGGTGAGTGACCAGGCCATGGCGGAAAAGCCATTTCCAAACGCCCTTTTCAAGGTTACCCATTCCCCGAAAGAACTTTCACATCTCAGCACAATATATATGGTTTATATTTTGTCTCGCTTAATGTTTGTGATTTGTCCGTTTTTCACGTAAAAAAAAAAATCAGCCCTCCCAACACTCAGCTGCCCCTTAACCAATTTGCTAACAATTTTACATACATGTACATACAGCAAATTATATCTACTCACATCCACATATAACACTACCATTTACATCCTTACGGAGAAACAATTAAATATATTACGAATGTCTATATTTTTTTCTAATTATTTAAATTTATATCTCAACTAAAAGCTGATATTTCACCCTGTTTTGTATACTATATTTCTGTACACACAACCCATTGATAAACCCTATCTCTCCATATGCAGGTGTAGTCCTCCCTGCTCTATGACCCCGATCACGTGCACACCGCCTGATAGGAAAAAAACAAACAATTAACCTATGACCTCATCAAGGTACTGCCCCCTCACACCCTCCATCACCCACACAACACGTGATAGGAAAAACCCACAAAGCCTATGACGTCTTATGAAGTCACCACCATACCTCCGGAACCCCCGGTACCTCCCAGGTTAAAAGATAGGAAGGGGGCCCGTATGTTACCTAGTATACTACTTGCGCGGCCTACTACAGGGCAATTCGGCGTTGTTCGAGCGGACGCGTTCCCTACGCAGAAGTCGTAGTTGCCCGGGGGAGGATGAAGACGGCGTGGCTGAGGTTGAGTTTCGCCTGCGAGAAGTTGGAGGAGGAAGCCCAGCGTTAGCCCAGTCACCATTGTACCTAACTCACGGTAGGCCGCCAAGCTACGGTGTACAAACCGTCTCCAAACGCCCTTGTAGGGGCGACCCCATTCGTCCCCATTTGTCCGTTTTATGTAAAGCAAAACAAAATCAGCCCTCCTGACATTCATCGTTAATCGGTTTGCTAGCAATTTATACACATGTACATACATACAGCGAATTATACCAGGTTTTCATCTGCATATACATCCATACTGGAAAAACTGGAGTATATATATTTTTTTATAATTATTAAAATTGATATATCAAATAAAAGCTGATATTTCACACTGTATTCTTTATATTTCTGTACACACAAGTAACCCATTGATAAGCCCTATCTCTATACGCACGTATAATCGTATGTATCTCCCCGAAAAGAGAACATTTTTGCGAAAATAACACAACTTCAATCTATAATTCAATATAATATAATTTATGTAATAATTCTAAATAATCACCACTTTTATACATTTTGACGTTATTATCACATGCACTGCAGGTCAAAAAAACACCATCACGCCAGGCGTTCAATACCTGTACTCGTACCTATCTTGCCAAACTCTACGTCACACCACGTGACCACTTCACCTTTATGACGTCATACCGGTACCTCCGGTACCTCCCAGGTTGAAAGACAGGAAGGGGGCCCGTGATTATATACTATTGATATGCCTCTGCATCAAAAGACGAAAAGTCTCTTACAACCATTCCGTTGTTGAGTAATACTACAGCTGGAATGCAAATACTGTCAGGGCATATATTTAACGGGAGGGATATTCCTATTTTCAGTTTGAACTAGCATATTTCCGTGTTCGACTGCAACGTTCTTTTACTTTGAAATAAACCAAATGCTTTCCTTCCGTATATGGTGACTTTTCCTTCTACATCTAGTATAGCTTTCAGCTATGAATTTGTAATCCCTGGCATCAAGATAAAGTGAACTTGATATTTATTTCTGCTTCATTTCAATTCATTTATTTGATTAGTGTTTCACGCCGAACTCAAGAATATTGCACTTATACAATGGCAGCCATCATTTTGGTGGGACGGAACCGGACAGAGCCCGATGACAATCCGCAGGATGCTGGTAGATCTCCCCAGGTACGAAAGGAGAGGAAACTGGCATTGAACTGAGATGCCAGCAAATCAGGCACCATGTCACATATGCCCCAATTTTTCTCTTGTAGTCGGTCAGTGTTACGGGTGGAGACAAATATCAGCACGTAGCCAAACTTACAGAGTCTGTTATTCTTTTGTGAATCTGATCTGAGTTTGTGTGGACAACAAGGGAATCAAGGTCCCAATATAAACTTTAAATAAAAAAGAAAACAAAACTCCCGAAGCCGAAAGACTGAAAAATCGGAACAAAATTTTCACAATAAAAGTTTCAGTATGACATTGGAAGTAAGGCAGGTTTAGGATCCGGGAATGGACCGGTGCTAGCTTATAAAATAAAAGTATTTATTGTTGGAGTAGTAGTTCATGATGAATAAATTCACCATCAATACCAGAAATACCATCAATCAATATGTTGGCCGAAAAGGTACTATGGCACGATTTAATCAAATAGTAATGTAAAAAATGATGTCGCACGGTTTTGGCGCTGTTACAAAGAGCTCGCGCTATTATCACGTGAAGCCAACAGGAAATGACGGGATCCTTTTGCGTGCCGGTAGAATTTCTACACTGATGTGGTGTCATTGATTTTAGCGCGGATTCAAACAATAGCGTTCAGGACATTTCCAATCATTCCTGTATGTCCCAGGAAATTTGATAGCCAAAGTAAACCCGCAAACAGTTCTATTTATCGATTAATAAAAATGCACTGCCATCTGTATCGAAAACACACCTTTCCATCAATTTCAATCAGCTCAGCATCTGTTAAACCCGACCCCTCGTTGGACCCTTCTGTATTTGCTGTTTGGAAAAATTAATCGGTATTGGCGAACAGTAATGCGTTTGACTAACTCTGAGACCGGAAGCGTGCATCTGGGTGTTGTTTGGTCAGTGTGTTAACATGGAGTAGGACCATAAATTATCCGCTGTTTACAAATCCCGTTATCACGTGACTTGACAACGCCTTAAAATCCAATCATATGAAACCATCTCCCAAAAGAAAAGAAAAACGGAGCAATCGGAAGTATATTTATCAACGCTGTCTGCTTTTGTGCACAAAGTTAATGCCGTGTCCAGGGCAAAGCGTTTCTCAAGAAATCGTCTGACGGTAGTTGTGGAAATTAGGTAAATTCTGAAAGGTCTGCAGCTGTGCAACGGAGACCCGAAATGGCTGCATTACAAAGGAGATATCTTCTTCTGTGCTGGATATTTTACCTGACTAGGTTTGTTGTTGGTAAGTACGTCCGAAGATCGTCATAATGTATAATATCGTCAATGTGTACTCACTACCACCTTGCAGGTCACAGTAATTTCTGGCCTTATTTCACCAGCTGTGCGCCTGGTTCAGATACATTGAGGTAAAGTCACAGTGATGTATTTTGTTGGATAAATATTACAAAGATCACCAAGGAGAGTATAAAATTGTCCTGTCTGCATGAACACGAAGAAACTTATTTGCTTTGTTATAGCAAATGTGTTATGTTATCACTTTGAAAGGGCATATGAAGAGAAACACATTACTGGATTATATGATCTGTTCATTTATTTGCTTGGTGCTCTACGTCTCATTGGAAAATATTTCACGGCGGCCAGCAGTATGGTGTGTGAAAACTGGGCAGAATTCGGGGGAACCCACGGCCATCCGCAGGTTGCTGGCAGATTGCTTGATTATTTGAAAGAGGTTATTATACATTAGATCTATTTTTCTTAGCAGCCAAAATTTGATGGAAAACGTTGTTATTAAGATTTGATTTCCCTGGTAATATTTCATTGATTCTTCGTAATAATATACATATTCCTGATAGCGGCACACCGCTTTTGACTGCAGGTTAATGTTGTGTTTTTTATATTGATTTTGGTTTTTAGCCATTAAAAGTAACTTTCACCATTCATCTCCATAGTAACAGCTAGACCTTAAAGAGACATGGTCTGATTTCTACGTCTTAAGTTCGTTCAAACATTTAATCAGTCACGCTGAAATTAAAAATATTCATTGAATATGTGCTTTGACGAGCCCGGACAATTCAGCACAAAGAGGGTAGGCTATTTTGCCTCATTAATATTCAACCGAAAGGAAAAGAAACATATCTGAAGGCGTTCGGGATCGATATAGGGTCGATATAGGCTACACTAACTTGAATAATTTAAAATTTTGATAAACGTAGATACATGTAGAGTATTGCAACTTAAACAACACTGAGGAAAGGTTACGAATAATCTTTTCATTAATCTGTGAGTCAGAAACGCCACAACAACAACATTTTGCAACTGGCCACCACGTACAACTCGAAACTTGCCTGTCAACCTGCTGAACTCTTTTACGCCTCTTTTTGACCGATCCTGTTACGGGAGAGCTGGGAGTACTTCTTTTACGCGTGTCATCAGGCAGGTTTTTTTGCATATAGTGTTTACCGAGCACTGTGCGCGTGCTCTGTTTCCTCTAAAATGGCAGCCCCTCATCCAAATATACTGGCAGACGTTTGAGTTTTCAATGGTGTTTTTGTTATTTTTAAACATTCACTTAAGGTAAAGTTACCAACTTTTCGTGAATGTCCCTGTAAGGAATTGTTTTTTAAAATTTAATATAATGTAATCATATATCATATCATTTCATGATTAATTTTCTATATTCAGAAGGAAGGCGTTCGCCGGTCACAGATGCCCCTCAGCGAAAAGAAGAAAGGAATGAGAATGGCTTCGAAAACTTACTACACGATTGTTCACAAGATTGTACTAGCGCTGACAAAGATAGGTCAGAGAAGGACGCAGTTGGCTCCAAGAGGATGAAAGATCTTTACCGTGGCAAAACAAATCATTCCGGAAAAGGCAAGGCCAGTTTGAAGGAAGACAAAGCTCTTGTCAGCGAGCAAAAATATAGTTCCAGCTGGGTCAAGGAATATTCCAAGGAAAGGCAAGCTTATTTCGAAGAAAACAAGCATGGTTACAAGAAAGACAAAGACACTGCCGAGAAAGACGAAGGTCGTGACAGGAAAGAAGGTCGTACAGGGAGAAGCTCTGGGCGTTCCAAAGACCTTGTTCGACATAAAAGTAGAGGTAATGGTGATGAAGATGAGGTTGATAGTGGAAGGGAGAATGGCGCCAAAAACAGTCCCATAAAACAGACGCACAACTATAAAGAGAAGCGTAGAGAGGAAAACAGCAACAAGAAAATGAACAAAAATGTCATTGTGGTTAAGGATGAAATCAGTTTTAATTCCGAAGAAGAAGGGGAAGAAAAAGAAGACATACGAAGCGGGGAACAGAACAAAGATGAGAACAGATATGTGAATGAACGTAAAGTAAAACAAAACAGAGCATCAAAACGTAGAGAAAAGGGTTACAGGAAAGAGAACTCTGGGAGTATGGAGGACGAGAATGACCAAGACATATCCACAACAGGTGACAGGTCAAGCCAGACAAGCAGGTCGGCAGAAAAACTTCAAAAATCCTCGTCATGTTCACAAGGAACGGTCCTACAGTCCTCTTGTCTATGCATTTGGTTTTCAACGTCAAGAAAGGTGCAAAAACAATTCCATCAGGCAGAGAGGCTGTGTACACAGTATGGCGGCGAGTTGTTCCAACCTCACAGCAAGATCATTGTTGAGGATATCAAGTTAGCCATAGATTCTAGGGTTCACAGGTAGGTTCGTTGGCGTCTACGGCCTAACAGGAAACGGGGCACAATTTCTTATTTGGTCGACGTTGTCATTGAAAACCACCACTGGTAGACTGTATAGCTGCATGTTTAGGTGTTCTAGTGGTATATTACTCCCCAGACCAAGTATAAAAGTTTTTCAGTCATTTCCTTCAATTCTTTCTGCAACTCGGCGTAATAACCCAGATGTATCGCATCAATGCGGTTGCTGTGAGTTTCAAGCTCAGCTAATGCTGGCTTCCTTTCTGACCGTATGTGGGAAGGTCCGCCAGCAACCTGCGGACGGCTGTGGGTTTCCCCCGGTTTTGTTAGCACCCGAAAGGGTATATTCCACACTCTGGGTTCAATAAAATAACTTCTAAATTTGCCATTGCTCTCGTGGAAGAAAATATTAAACGCTGCCTCCGTTAACACCATATAGAAAACAAATATATATATTTTTGACAGGCAAGTATAAAAAAAGTTAATGAACAGTATATTTGCGTTCCTGTTATCTTTAGTTATCTGTATACCTACTCAGAATTTATGGTGTACTCTTCTGTGATCTTCACAGAGATACTGATCGCTCCTACTGGATTGGTTTATCAAAAAATGGTAATAGCTATCGGTGGGCAGATGGGACAACGTTGTCCTGGGTAAACTGGGCTTCCAGCATGAAATTTGAGCGGAAAAGTGCTGACTGCGTCGTGGCTGTCCTAAACGACGATCACAAGTGGACGGGCGAAGATTGTCACCGAAAGCATTCATTCATATGTCAATTTGGCACAGGCAAGAAGTTTTAGTTATGGTGTCTAAATACCGTGTGCGTTACATGGATAAATAATACAATGTGTTTTTTATCTTCCTCTATATACAGTTAGTACAGCACATGGATAAGGTATATGGCACAATTGTGCCTTTGATGATAGAAGCACGACATGTGGCACATTGGTAGATTATGGTTCCGCTGAAGAACGTATGGGCATTTTGTATATGATTTGCATGTCAGTGTGTGTACTAAAATTCATCTGACTTTGGCGTAGTACATGCCAATTACATAGTTAATGGAAACTAAGACATCAACTATGCAATGTTCACATGAGTTTGGCCAGCATGTTGAAAAATGGTGGCTTGTTTGAAAAACGTCCGTCATATTCAGCCCCCCCCCCCCACCACAGATAACAGTCGGTGATATTGCCTTACTTAGTGAATATAATAAAAACAACATTGTTAATGTTGCACTTAAGATCTGAGAATCGCTGCTCTTGGTCAGGATACATGTACCTTAAAGCTGACCGACATCACATAAGTGAATTAGCCCTGAGAATGGAGCTAAAGAACAGGTCAAGTAAATAAATAAATATTCAGATACAGTCCAGTTGTGGATTGCATCTTTTAATGCTTGGTATAGCACACATTGAGATGACAGATCTAAGTGTGTTTGGCAACCATCTGGATGACAGTGGATGGACACGTGCTATTATTCAAGGCACTAATGCAACACCTGAAACAGGAAGTTTCTGAATGCATGCTCTGAAAGCATGCACGCACCGGACGGACTTGAGTGAAATACATTTTTTTATAGTTTCTATATCTTGCTGAAGAAGACCTGTATGGTACAGCACTGAGTGTAAGGACAAGTAATACCGACGAACGAAAGGCGCTTATATGAAGCTCAGTTTTTATCAAGCCCCATGTGCTGGACTGTGTGGCATGCCTTAGATTTTCACACAGGAATACCAATTCACTTGCAAGATATGCTTTCTTGGAAGCAGAGCCATCCTGGTGCCCATGATTTCCCCCGTGGAAAATTCCTAGCGAAGAGTTCAAAGTAAATGTTCTCTTGGATTTCAGTTGGCCATCATAACCATGTTGGGGGAGCTGTGGCTCTAAGCTTTGCGACAATAGATGGTACATGTATTTAGTCACAAAACTTCGATGGCCCAGCGTTTGTCACCACTAACGTAGAAAACATATTCAGGCGAATTGAGGACATTGGTTCCATGAAAGCAGCAGCGATCTTCTTGTACAGGACGATAAAACAGAACAGATGCCAACAGTGTGCGTCAGAATCCAATGTTCTAACTTTGACCTAGCGTCTTGACAATTTGGAGCAAAATGCTGCTTTGCTCACCTGCGCCTTCACTGGTTTGTGTATTTTGGGAAAGAGGCAAGAGAAATATGAAGGGACACAGGAAGATCTCATCCTGGCATTCTGTGTCTCTTCGAGAAACGGAGCCCACGTCATAAAGCAATGTACAGGGACACTGGAACAGTTTGTAGATTTTGCTGAACAACTGTACCAACAGGGTGCCCTCATATATGAAATAAAGAATGCTGATTATCAGGCTGGTCGCTAAAGTAGATCCAAATGAAGTACTTGCATTGGGCTTTCCCCCTACTGACAAAACGATAACTAATAAGAACTTTAGTCATGGGAATGACAACAAAGTTGAGAGAAAAACCCCACATAGCAGGTCATTTTATTATGTTAATGTCATTTTGAAAGGATTCCTCTGTTATAACCTACAAAGCCTTAAGTCCAGATGACGAAAACGAGTTTGTACCATGAGGGAATTGTCATATCATTAGGCTTGAAATCTCAGTAACATAATACTTCTTTATTGTAAATGTCATTGGTGAAATACTCATGAAATTTCACTTTTACGACGGCAACCAGCATTAAATGATATCATTTATACGACGGCAGCCAGTATTATATGATGAGAGGAAAGCGGGCAAAACCATGACCATCCACAGGTTACTGGAAGGCATTTCAACGTTCCACTGGAAGGGAAGCCATCCTCAGCTGGATTTCAACGGACAACGACCACTTCGATGAGAGGCAAATGAAACAATGTGCAGTGCCAGCACTCCTACCACTTGTCCACGCTCTCCCCCCGCCCCACTACTAACCTTTCTGACTGAACTACTCCTTATTTTTACCATTCAAATAAAGCAAGTTCTTCATTCCTCATTGGTTTAGTTGTTAAATGTAGTGTTATAATTGATGGCGGCCATCTTGGATCTTGAGAGATTATCGTAATGGAGTCGTATATATTTATGAGCAAGTATTTGACAGGCTTGCATATAAACGCCTGCTTTAAGCTTAGTATTTCTAGTAAATCTGTTTTTTCAAACGTAGCAAAACGGAAGTTCTGCCGCAAATATGCCCTACAACTGCCAACGGCGGGAATTTTAGAAACCGGCCGCCACGAGGCGAATTCAGGATGGCTCTACGTCCAAAAATGTAAGTTGAGGTATATTGCAACTGTGTGCCAAGTTTCATGCTTCTATTATCAAAGGCACAATTTACATATATATCTGTTGTACTAAGTGTACGTGTGATTGTTTTTCTTGGGCTCAAGTCAGTTATGAAAAATAACCAGCTAATGATCATGTATATAATGGTTTAATTCTTCTAATTTTTGGGATGTATTGGTAGTGCTGAAAGGAAAAAAAAATCATTTTTCTACAAATTTTTTTCCCTAAAAAAGTATAGATATGGATACGTTGTTCATTTCATGGAATAACCATGTGAGAAAAAAGAAACTCTATTACTGTTATTTTAGACGTATATACATACATTGCCTAAAACAACGAGACCAGCTGACCAGATTTAGGGTAGTCTTACTCTTGAAAAAATCATTTTCGTCATGTATTTTTTGTTTATGTAATAGGAGATACATGTTTAATATTATTACGGAACAAATAACCAATAAAGATATAGTCTTAAATGTGTCTATGAGCATGCTGTTTGTTATGCCTCAAATAAGTAATAAAATGACAACAAATAAAGAAGATCTATCTCACCAACTGTAGGCCTTGCCTTATAAATTTTGTATTTATTATTTTAAACAATGCGTCTTACATAGAGCTTGCACCTTAATGAAATATTTAACCAAATTTGCGGCCTCGTTGGACAACATGCTTTGTACAGACATTTCTCGCGGGCTCGCTTGACCTTTGTACTTTCATAAAGAAGCCTTTCATGCGCCTTTATTACTGAGGGAAATCCCCGGCAGGTAAATAAAGAATCGAATGACATTAGTTGTAGAGGATGGGATCTGGTCATTATGGGAAGCATGGAGCGATTGTTCAGTCAAGTGTGGAGTCGGAAATCAAGTCAGAAAGCGGAAGTGCAATAATCCTGATCCCTTTGGCTGTGGACACTCGTGTCACGGGGACATGTCAGAAACGAGGGCATGTCGTCTTGTCGAATGCGAAGGTATTATGGTGAATTTTAATTGCGGCTGTACTACAATCATATCTTGAAGACTAAACTATTATTGTGTTGATACATTATTGTGGTGCATTGGCTAATAACTTCTTTCATTTTTATTTTTTTATTATTTTTTAAAATTTATATTTTCTAGTTGCAGTGGATGAGAATTGGTCAGCCTGGAAAGCATGGTCATTTGTTTTTCCTTTATTAATGCCTGTTTATAAATATATAAAGCATTAAACTAAGTCTCTATACAATCCATACTGATGGCTAATTTATTGTTGTAGTAATACATTTTTTTAAAATAAAAATATTTTAATTTCAGTGGACGGGAATTGGTCAGTTTGGAAGTCCTGGTCACCTTGTTCCGCCACGTGCGGAATCGGAAATCAAGTTAGACAGCGGGTGTGCAATAATCCAGCGCCTTCTAGTGGTGGGCTGGATTGCAGTGGACACAACCTGGAGACACAGATCTGCAAAGTGACCGAATGTCCTGGTAACAATACATAGACGGCTTCCCCACCAAGCAATCCGATGTCATACGAGTTTGTACATGTATATTGATGATCATGAGAATTTAGAATTTTGTATTTGATTTTATTATTATTATTATTACTTTTTGGTCATTCTTTGATTGGCTACTATGGCCTTTCCTCTGATATAAAAAATAATGAATTACATTTTAATAAAATAATAAAATAATACAATGGTTGTATCGGGTGAAAAATGACACATAAGAGGGGCAATAAAAATAATGCCTATACAAACTCAAACACACAATGATAAATTACTTCTGGGGGGTTTCTTGTTAATTTCAGTGGAAGGGAATTGGTCTGTTTGTTTTTTGTTTGTTTTAATGTATTGCTTAATGCTGTTGTTTTCTCTGTCTTTCTATTTTTTTAAATTCTCTTCATTTTCTTAATTCTCTTAATTTCAGCGGATGGGAACTGGTCGGTCTGGGAAGCATGGTCAGCTTGCTCAGTCACGTGCGGAACAGGAAATCAAGATAGACAGCGGAAGTGTAACAACACAGCTCCCTCTAGCGATGGACAGGAATGCCGAGGAGAGAACTCGGAGACACAGACCTGCGAATTGCCAGAATGCCCAGGCAAAAACACATATAAGGATTTTTTCCTAAACAATCCACCAGTTTGTACATGTACATTGATAATCATCAGAACTTAAGTTTTCATATTTTCAAATTGTGAATTTTATACATTAAATATTGATATATTATATTAATATTTAATGTTGAAAGCTATATGGATAAAAAGTGATACATCAGAGTGGGGATAAAATTGATGCCTTTACACATGTAAACACTCAATCATAAATTGCTTAAGAAGTAAGTTTTGTTAATTTGAGTAGATGGGAACTGGTCTTTCTATGAGTCCTGGCCAGCTTGTTCAGCCGCGTGCGGAATCGGAGATCATGTTATATAGCGGGAGTGTAACAACCCAGCTCCCTCTGGCGGTGGACAGAAGTGTCAAAGGAATAATTCCCAAACCGGAATTTGACAAGAATCCGAATGTATATATCAGTGGGCATTCTAAAAAGCAATAACTCTACTTCCTTCGCCAATCCTTCTTCCAGACATTAGCCACAGTGTAACGATTATCAGCTTATTCAACATTCGGACATTACATTCCTCATGATAGTTCCGGTGTATGTAAACTAAATCTGGTAGGTTCTCTAAATTTGCGAGTATAATAAACAATATACTATCCAAATATATAACCTTGGCGTATGTTTCATTCAAAAATATGTCACATTAAACTTTGAATACCTGCATATACTGTGAGTCACTGATGTCGAAATTTGCGTCCAGAGGTTCATAAATATGTTAACCCAAATTCTGGGGTTTAGTTGAAGTTTCGTGTATTCAATCGAGAGCTGCGTTAGTCCCAGCCATGGAAGCTCTCGCGAGTTACGGTAAATAATTCAAGTCCCCATCCTATAAAAGCATATAGACGACAGCATAATGAACTTCTCTTACCTGCACAGAGAAACAGACTAAATGTCAGTAAATAGAACCTGAGGGAAATCGTGATTACCCTGTTCATTGACGTGCGGACAGGTTCACAAGGCAGTCGATGGAAGTGCCATCCGCTTTGTTTTATACCGGTTATTTCGATATTTACAAATCATCTTGGTACTGAATCTTAGCTGCTGACATTTTCAATTCCTGGGCAAACCTTTGATTAATTTTAGCGGATGGAAACTGGTCGACCTGGGAGCCTTGGTCAGCTTGTTCAGCTACATGCGGAATCGGAAATCAAGTTAGACAGCGGATGTGCAGCAATCAAGCTCCCTCTGGCGATGGACAGCAATGTGTTGGAGATACTTCAGAAATTCATACTTGCAATGTCTCCGAATGTATAGGTAATTGGCGTTATCACGAAAGAGTGGGGTGAGATTACTGCAACCACCTTATGTATTTGGGTATATTTGGCTTTGTAGAAGACGCATATTCTATAATTGTTATTTCAGCATTCAAGCGACTGTGTAATATATAAGGTTGCATATTTCATTATTTCAACCTATAAGTGTTAAACATTTATGCAATCCATCTCCATTACCATTATGAACATCTATGTGGCTTTATGTGCACCTAATTTTAAATTTTCACATATTATATTTCATATGTTTGAGCCTACTGGCTCTGTGAAAGAATAAAGCTGAAATTAAATTAAATTAAATTAAATATATAAGGTAATTGCGTCTTGTTTTTAATCTGGCTAAGCGTAATTATATTTCCACACGGAAAAGTTTTTATATGACCGTTCCGTCGAAAGAGGTAATAAGTTTAGTTTGTAGAAAATTTAGAACAAATGATTGCATAAACAATTCTATGCCGAATGTAGATGGGGGGGGGGGAGTAAATTTTATACAGAAATGCCAAGGTCAAGTTTGTTATCTTTATTAACTAAATTCTGCATGGAAGACAAAACCTCACAGAAGATGGGATTGCCGAGCTATATCTAAATAATATCTTAATTTCAGTTGATGGAAACTGGTCTGCATGGGAGGCATGGTCCGCATGCTCTGTCACGTGCGGCACCGGAAAAGCAGTCAGATTGCGAAAGTGCAACAGTCCATCTCCATCTGGCGGAGGGCAAATTTGTGAGGGAGATAACTTGGAAACCCAGTCATGTGAAGTCGGCCATTGTATACGTAATTCACATTATTATTATTTTAACTATAATATGTATTGCTATATATATTTTTACCATTTCAAGAAAATCAGATAGCTATCGTCTATTTCATCCACCGGTTATGTCAACACTATGGATGAGCAACATGATGGGGGATGGAGCAACAAGTTGAAGCTTTTTCGCTCCAGCTCTGTCACCTTCATTGTTGGTATGGCTGAAAGGCGATATGAACATTGCGAAGTTCTGTCAATCTACAGCGAACACACGTGTTTGTTTAGAGTGATAAGAGTTTAGCCTACCTCCAACAATGGAGAGTTCTCTCTGTATAATCACACTGCGTAACAACTAAGTAATAACAGACCAACCTTCGGCCACGAAATACGGTGTCAAAGTTGTACAAATCCAACCAGTTCAAAAGACGTGACAACAAAACATTATAACCATTGTCTAGCTTGATTTGAAGTATGAGTTTTCTCCGTTTCAGTGGATGGTAACTGGTCGGAGTGGGAAGCCTGGACAGTTTGTTCGGTCACCTGCGGATCCGGGAGACAAACGAGGATGCGAAAGTGTGATGACCCAGCTCCCTCTGGCGGAGGACAGGCGTGTCAAGGGCACATTTCAGAAACACAGTCCTGCGGACTGGCCGAATGTAGATGTACGAGTCCACAATGTCCTTTGTGAACTCTCAAATCATCACTGACGTCTTAGTGCAGGAAAATTTAACCTTTTCCACCATTGTTTCCTTAAGGTTTTAAAATCACCATTGAAAATAATTTCAAACTGAAACTCAGAATTTTATTGAACAGATTTAATTTAACGCTTTATTTATTTACTGAGGATTACCCGAAACCAAAGGCCACAAGGAGTTTTCCTCAATAACAAAAATAGATACAAAGCGAGATAAAATTGCACAATAATAATGATAATAATAATGATCTTAACTAAATATTGAGGCTGCACGTATAATGAATGTAGTCTGTAATTAAAGGAAATTGGAGATAACTAACTACTAACTATAACAGACAACCTAACATTGGCTGAAACTTTTGGTTGCCAGAAAATATGTGTGGACAATTTAAAGTAGATTAAAATTATCCGAGAGGTCTGTATCATCAGATCCAAAAAGCAACACGGCGGCCTCCGTGGCTCAGTCGGTTAGCGCTCTATCGCAGCACAATGACCCGAAGCCTCCCACCAATGTGGTCGCTGTGAGTTCAAGACTAGCTCATGCTGGCTTCCTCTTCGTACGTGGGAAGGTCTGCCAGCACTCTGCGGATGGTCGAGGGTTTCCCCCGGGCTTTGCCCGGTTTCCTCTCACCATAATGCTGTCCGCCGTCGTGTAAGTGAAATATTCTTGAGTACGGCGTAAAACCCCAATCAAATAAATAAATAAAATAAATAAATAAAAAGCAACACAGAACACAAATGCTTAACACTGGGAATGTCAGAAAAGAAAAGTGAGAAACGAACTCCAGGACACATAATTTGGGCAATGTTTGCCTTGTAAGAGTTTCATATGGCGAAAGTGTTCAGAAAAAATGCATGATGTTTGCGGTTGATGCAAACTGGTCGGCTTGGGAACCGTGGTCAGTGTGTTTTGTCACGTGCGGGACCGGAAATGAATTAGGAAAGCGGGAATGCAACAACCCGTTGCCATCTGGCGGAAGACAAGAGTGTCAAAGGGATAGAGCAGAAACTCAGTCCTGTACTCTTCATAATGATACCAAAACTTCGTCTAAAATTTAAAGCATGAAAGCTCATATATTTGGGAATCTTGGTCACTTTCTCTGCCTCGTGCCATAGGGTTGCATGGTAGACATCTACAATGACTGTAACAGTTACTTTGGATATTCCAAAGAGAACTCAACTTCAATTGCTGGCATTTTCTTTTCTGTAGCATCTGTTTTATTAACTTTATTCCGCAGCTAAATGAAATATGTTTAAAGCAATTGTTTTATTAATTTCAGTGGGCCGAAATTGGTCTCTCTGGGAGTCCTGGTCAGCTTGTTCAGTTACTTGTGGAACCGGCAATCAATTTCGCAAAAGGAAGTGCAACAATCCAGCTGCCTCTGGCGATGGACAGGAGTGTTTAGGGGAGAACTCGGAAATACAATCCTGTAGTATTGTCAACTGTTCGGGTATGAAATTATGCTCTAGACCCCTGTTCCAACTGAAAGGACAACAACTAAATGGCAGAATTAAAAGTTCGGACTACCTGAAATAACATTGTCCGAAGCCATTTTTCTCTTTGTTCGATCTGCCACCGATTTGTGAAAACGCCAAGCAAATAAATGAATATATATCTGCTGAGGAAGGCCTCACCTTCTCTTCATTCCTGTTTGAAATTCTCACATAATGACACATCAACATCCTCTCTAAAATTTGGGCCAGTTCTTGAAGGTAGACATCGTTCAAAAACAGTTGTAATTGCGAATATTTCTTGGTATTGACTAGCTTTGAGCATGGGTATTAATGAATTATATTTTGTCAGGTAAACCCGCTCTTAAGGAAGCACTGTTTGCGATCGCTGCGAAGGGATACGGTCTGCAGGGATGTGAATTAGGGCGGACGAAACGGACTTCATTGGTGCAGTGTGCCTTGGACTGTGTCAATTCGCTTCAGTGCAAATCCTTTAATTTTGAGTTTAGCCTAACGCCGGAAATGACCCGGAACCACTCTTGTGTACTGAACTCCGCGACAAGATTTGAGCGGCCGCTTGATTATGTCACCATGGAAGGATACCAGTTATATAGCCTCGGACCCAAGCTTTGAGTTCATCCATGCTCAGTATTTTACTGCTCAACAGGGAAGGCGCTCCGAGGGCGCGAACCTCAGTCACTGATAAAAGTGGAAGTTCGCCTACAACAGACAAAATCACAACACTCCACATCTGTGTCCCATCTCGAAATGGTTTAGAATCGCTTTAAAAAATCCTGTTCT
This sequence comes from Acanthopleura granulata, assembly GCA_016165875.1. Classification (NCBI taxonomy): domain Eukaryota; kingdom Metazoa; phylum Mollusca; class Polyplacophora; order Chitonida; family Chitonidae; genus Acanthopleura; species Acanthopleura granulata. The sequence goes on from JABBOT010000004.1 coordinate 565,690, forward strand.
GGATTAGACACCAAAATGGACTGTTCCTAAGCTTGTCAACAAAATTTCATCCAAATCTCTGCAAAACTTGTTTCGTCAAAGGTACTAATGGGTTAACAAACAGACAGGAAGACAGACAGACAAACAAATGAACGCCGGCAGAAACATGACCTATCTACTTGGCAAGCAGGAGTAATTATGCCACCCTGTAGGACGGCAACAAACACCGAGGGATGCAAAATCTGTCCACCCAGATTGATGGTAGTGACAACGAACTCGATCCCAAAGATATCTGGTGACAAAGTACCCGTCCAAGACGGTCCTGTGATACTGCTGACCGTCAGCTATTAAGGTCTTTTCAGTTATTGGACACGGCACTATTCAGGTCGGAATCGGGTCAAAGGATTCTGCATGCCTGCTATATCGGTGAGCATGGGTGTGGATCCGCATGAGCAGACCAAACAAAAGGTCATGCTGATGAACATTTACTGACTTCTAGAAATTGGCGTACGGGCAACTGATAATATCATCAAATAAGTGTTGCCTCACTCACATCACATTATTCCGTGCACAGTCGTCAAATGCTTGACAAATGTACACCTATGTCTCTGAACTGTCCAAACCGCTATAAGAGACCCTTATGTCTGTATTTTTGAATAGGGTCGAAAAGAGTGTCATTACTTTAAAATAGAGGGTCTGCATGAGAGTAAACAACACTTGCCGTCATTGGCGAAAGGAAAGAAACCAATGACGTCTACAATTATTGAGCTGAACGAACCAGTCCCGCATCCATTTATTTAGCTGGACTATCAGCAAAGACACCGCTATAGTGATGGAACGAACCACCCTTAGTGTTCTCAGCTACTGAGTTTAACGAACCACTCTTGCCCACGTTTAGTGTTCCCTGCGGCTGATGTATTCAAAGAAACACTGTGGCCCACATTTAGTGTTCCTTGCAGCTGATGAGTTTAAGGAACCACCGTGGTCCACATTTAGTGTTCACTGCAGCTGATGAGGTTAAGGAACCACAGCGGCTCACATTTAGTGTTCACTGCAGCAGTGATGTGTTTAAGGAACCAGCGTGGCCTACATTTAGTGTTCACTCCAGCTGATGTGTTTAAGGAACCATCGTGGTGTCACATTTAGTGAGTAAACTTCTGTAAGTAGCCTCAGCTGTTCTATTCCGCAGTACATTGCTAAGAAAACATTTTAAGCCCGAAACCGATTTGGAAGTTCAAAGAAAATACTTGAAATCAAGAAGTAGGTAATTTGAAATGTTATTGTGAAAGACAATGGGTTTCTATTTGTTTTGTTTCTTAGTATTGTGGCGATTTTGCTAGAGACAGTGAATTCATATAATTGCATGACAGGTTAGGGCTTAACTTACTGTGTAGACATAGTGTAGACATAAGTTTTTATTCTACAATGTGAATTTTCATTCATTAAAGATATTATTAAATTAAATTAGAATTTTTGCAGAATATTTGGTAAGTTTTGAGCATATGGAGACAGGGTATTTGTGGTCTGATGAGCGAAAGTTATTTTTGGCGCCTTGATATAACTTTTGAGGGACAGTTTTCGTAGACCTCTCTCCCGTCCAACGTAAGAATTTTAACACTTGATGATTTAATTAGGTGATGATATTTCAAGTATAATACATAAGACATGTCGAAGGAATTTCTCTTCAAGTTTGGTGATCAGATATATACTGAATTCCAAAAGAAACGCGAATGGGAGAAATAGTATAACCTGCAAATGAGTAAGAGCCTGTTGACTTTATCAAAACATATTTCTCTTTCACAACAAGACAATAATTCAATTAAAAGCCCATATCGTGCTGATTCTTCTGAATGAATGGAAATGGGAGACCTCATTTAATTTGGCCCAATAGCCTTTTGCGAATTGTTTTTTTGATGGAATATAAATTAACGTCAATAACGAGTTTTACCCCATTAGCATCAACAACAGCAGCACATCTTCTACCCATGCTGTTGAAGAGACTTCGGACAGCACTTCTGTAGAACAAGACTGCGTCCTCGAGCAAAAAATGGAACGACTACAGGCCTCAACACTTCATCGACATAGCGCTGCGCCGTGACGCCTCTACCACGTCCCTGTCCATTGTTTTGGAAGATCGCAGGCGGAACGTAACGTCCCCAGCTGATTGACCTCGAACGCACGACGGAAGGTCCTCCCCAATGGTCATTCCCCAAAACATATGGATCACTGAATCTTTCATCTTTACGGCGCCAAACCCTCGCTCGGTCGTTTACTGTATAAATGCAAAATCGACTTTCATCCGAATAGACGATATTCTGCCACTGCCCATTGCGCCAGTTCCGACGACCTGCGGCCCAGTTAAGTCGAGCGCGTCTGTGACGTGGAGTCAAACCTGAACCAACATAAGGTCGACGGCAACGCAACCCGCGTCGTTGAGTAGGCGACCTACAGTATTGATCCTGATGGGTCGGTTCGTTGTTCGAACTGTGTTTCGAGTTGTAATGGCTGCATGCATGAACCTATTCCAACGATGGGAACTGACAATGAAGCTGTCTTGATGGTTTGACGTCACACGAGGTCGTCCGCTCCGAAAATAGTCATTGACGGTGTTTGTCTGCTGGTAGCGGTCAAACAGTCTGTGTATGATGGACTGATGGGTACTATAATGCCTGGCGACTCGTGAGACGTTCCAACCTGCCTCAATATTGCCTATGGCTCTTTGACGTTCATCAGCACTCAGACGTGGCATGGTCACTGTTGCATCAAAATGCGAATGCAACACTTCTACGATTCATGTTCCTTAAGAAGCATTCTCAGACCAAGAATCTCGTGAAAAGGAAGCTGATTCAATTTAACTAGCAAACACTTCACGAGAAATATAAAAATTAAAATCAGAACAATTTGGCGCCGCCTGACACACCACGGTTGCATCGGTGTCAGAGGGAGTGATAAACACTCCATGGAACATTCATTACATATCTACACACTTTGATTACTCAGAATGTACTTCCGATTTGACATTAGAAAAATTCGCGTTTCTTTTGGAATTCAGTATAGTTTGGTTAGTTTGCAAGCAGCACTTATCTAGGGACCTTAGGTTCGACAAAATATCCGCCATTGTTAATATTTTGAAGTGAGAAATTCAAGTAGTGTTTCCATCACTTTTGGACAGATTCTCGCTGTAACAAACTATGTACATTATCTTTGCAGTTTAAATAACATGAACACTTACAGAGTACCGCATGATTTTGGTATAAAACGAGGGCTTCGTGCAAGTGGTTTCAAGCATTTATTTTTTATTTGACTGGTGTTTAACGCCAATTCATAATTACGTCACTTCTTATTTACGTTAGTGCAGTGTTTGTTTTTATGTTTGTGGTATGCTTCATAAAACAGGTGTGGTATCCATAAGCACCTTAAATTAGGCTCTGAACACGTCACACGTTAACTGTTGTGTGCCGTCATTGGTAACTGTCCTCTCAGTGTCCCGTTCTGCGAAAACTACACGCGCAGATCTGTCATATTAAAACAATGAGGCTATGAACTCGTCCTTCACTACAATACCTTACGATAAACAATGGATGTCGACATTATGCTTCAGGGCTATTGTGGCCTCAGTTTTGTTCCGCCAACGTGATGGTTAGCGGCATGCATGTGCTCGGTTTTCGACCTATGTTATTAAAATACTTCTTTTTCGTTGCGTCGGTTACCGTGCTAGCGCTGCCCAATGACCCAGAAGCCTCCCACCGCTGTGAGTTCAAGTCCAGCTCATGCTGGCTCCCTCTCCGGCCGCACGTGGGAAGGTCTGCCAGCGACCTACGGATCGTCGTGGGTTTCCAACGGGCTCTGCTCGGTTTCTTCCCACCTTTGATTTGATATATAGATAGATAGATAGATAGATAAGCCTATCTCTGTTTATTTTAGTGCAAAATGTTCAAGTTTGTTACTGTGAATGTTGTTACTGTTTCTAATGTTAAATGTCAATTTTCCATATTAACTTATCCTATGTCCCATTCATCACAAGAAAAATGTCTTTCCCACAGCAATGTATACTTTCACATAACTTACACATCTTTTTCTTGTGGAAACAAGATTATAGTGACCGGACGAATGTGTTCAAGATTGTAATTTAAGACATTCTTACAGGTTTTCCAGATTGGAAAATGAGATCAACATACAAAAGCACATGTGATACACGTATACAAAGTACTGATGAAAAAGCTCGAGGCTTCATGTTCATTTATTGCTTAAATATGCTAAGGATATTTGTTTCACACACAGTGTCCACTTACAGCTTATCCAAGTATTAGGCCAGTTTCATGCAGCATACTTAATGCTAAGTATGGCACGCCAGCTCAAAGTTCGCGAAACTGTCAACGCTTGAGAGGCGGCCATCTCGCGTCAACCACAGTTATGGGTGTCGACGAGTTCTCGTTCACGTGACGGCGCATGCGCGTGAAATCCGAAATGTTGTGTTTCCGGCTAAGCTGAGAGGTACGCGACATAGGTGACACCTGTTTTGGGCTGCAACCATCGTGCAAAAAGAACTTATTTGACTTGGTCTGAAAGCGCGTTTTCAAGCTCGAGCATTGCTTCCCTCTGTGGCTCTGAAATCCCGTCAGTCTAGTATATAAAAGAGGGATTGAAATGGCAACCCGGGTCTAAGGCTATCCTAACACCCACGAGACATTGTGGCCTTCAATCGTGAACCACACATGAACATACAAACAACAAGACTCGACACAGTTGTGCATTCATCTTCAAGTTATAATGTTTCCGTGAGGACTATGTACAGAAGCTTAATTACAAGACCTTTATGTCATTAAGGTATAACAGCCATATAGACACACAACTGTACACCCCACAATTCACTGGTTAGTTTTTCTGGGGGGAATTTGGCGAAAGGACAGCTTTTTTTTTTAGTAATGTACAGTATACACGAAGAAACATTCAGCACCGACAAAAACAATCACGTACAATAAACAATCTGCTATAAATACTGTATACCATATATACACCACTGTATCAATAAAAGGGCAACTTGTCTATACCGCATACTGTGTAGGCCACGTGGTCGCAAATGACCCCTTAGTAAACCAAGGATCCCGAATGTTCGTGATAGCGGCTGTAGCTTAACACCACCTCCAAACAGAAACTCCATACTACCAAAGGGCTTGGAAAATTAGGTCTTCACAATTTAATAGGAGACCGAACTATTTTTTTAAATGAATGAATTTCCCAGAACTCAGCACTGGGTCACTCTGAGACAGTTTTTAAAGGCTTACTTAAATCCACATTTGCAAGCAGACCAATGCTATCAAGTTCAACGCGCTCATTTCGCGTTCCTATATCACTACATATTAGGTCTACCACTTTGTGTTGTATGGTTAACGCTGTCCACACCGTTATATACATGTACCAGTACATCTAGTACACGCCCTACAACATTACATGCTCATACGAAAGTTTGGGCCACACGCACAACGTTGAAGTTGGCTGTATAGATGCGGGGGGGAAAAGCCAAGCAAATAAAAAAATACTGCTAAGTATGGCTTACACTGCGTTTTACTTGCATAAAATTGTATTTCCCGGGCTATTACTTCGTGGATACTTGGGGTATCCCCATGGCCTTGGATACCACGGCCATGTAATAGTATAAACACACCCTTGCACAATACCATGGTACAGGTTTCAAATTTTATACACACTAACATTAAAATTGTGGATGATGTTAAGCCGCTTTGCAATAATATATCATCCTAAGAGCACGTTTAAAAATTCTCAATCGCCATTGCATTTTTAAAGAAATAAACCAGTCTTAACGAAGGAGCTTTCTCACAGGAGATTAACATAGGTATATTGTTGTTCAATATTATGAAGTTTGATAACAGCTACACACATGTAGTATTTATGTGAATATCCGTGTTGAAGTCACGGTACATCAGGCGAAATTAACATATAGTCTCTTAGGGCGCCTGTGTATCGAAGGCCCACACAACTGTAACAAAATTAAACATCTACACTTTTATATAATAGAGGTACACAACTGATACACATATATTTTTCTCAAGTACATCATTTGTGTGCCTCTAGTTCAGAAAAGGTGGAGAAGTCCAATTTTCTCGAAGATGTGTGTACCGCGCGATATACAGTCGTTTTATAAAAGTAGGGTAAATAAACTGAAATGAGCCCGTCACTTGTAGGTGTGAATCATACATACATTAAGCCTATCCCTGGACACATTGCATCTTCAAGGCTCTAATGACTAGAATGGAATCAAACAACTCGTACAAACAAAAGGTTCAACCCAAAACAATACTGAGAGTCAAATGCAAGAAAATCCACCTGAACAATCGACAATGATTACGCACTGAACATTGAAAATGATAGACTAGCATTCCCAACAGTGCAAATCAAAGAGAACAGTTTATATCATATCTACAACTTTTCAAGAAATTATTCCTGTTTGAAACAAATTAACAGCCCTAAAATGTGGAGCTTCCTTTCGACGTAAAATAATGAACAAACATTTCAGAACTACACATTGTGCACAACTTTGGCAATCAGACATTCCATACAATTATGTCCAAGACAATCCAGCACACATTAAGTATTCCAAATTAGTAAAAATTAAACAAAAAAAAAACCTTCATGACTAAAGCCCTCGAGAATACACTGATAATCATGAATGCAGCCGACAAACCTACCGTCCTTAGCATATGACAGCCCTTGAGGGTTAAGGACCTAAGTACCTTCCCTTTCTCCACCCGTCTGAGAATGTCCACTGACGACATAAATTGTTATTGCTTGTCCATTAAAAACAAAAAAATAAAAAAATAAACTTTCAAAATCACTTCAGTATCACGAGGTTTTACTTATTACAACATGTAGTTAAATTATCAAATGTAAAACGCCATCTTCAAAAGGCCTTTGCACAACTGCGCTGTCTCATTAAGTGAGTGACTGACTGATTTTGATTGATTTGATGATGCTAAGCACAATAGTGAAAAAAATTCGATTACCACTTGGCATCATGGGTGAAAGGAGACCCGATTGCGCTGGGGAAACCGGATTGCATGGAATAAATCAATGATCTATTGCAAATAAATGTGTGGCAGTTTTGTAACAGTTTTCCTCCAGAAGAGTGTACAATATGCTTGTGGAAAGCATAAAATCTTGAAGGAACTTCACTTAAGATGACCTGAACGACCCTACCAGAGTCCACCAAGGTCTGCGAACAGTGGGGCAGAGGAATTTCAAAAAGGTTCCTGTCTGAAACAAGCATGCTAATCCCACTGCCACCACTACCCACCCATTCCAGATAATGGCTGAACCCACAACTGCTTCCTGCCAAATTCTCACAAAATCTCTTGGCTATCAGATCTAAAGCTAAGGCTATAAATAGTAAAATTGTTCTCAAGGCTGAACTTGGAACATCTCTGTTCATACTTTCCGACACAAGCTAAAAATCTTACATCAATATCTCCTGCTTTGTAGCCATGCTCTTGAACCTGTCATAACTAAATATCCACTCGTATCATGTTCTTACTATACGCCACAAACTACCAGATGGAGTTACACAGTATACGTTATCAGCCTCACCGCCCAAGGTAAATCAAGACATTTCTGAGTGAAAAAAAATTGACAAACAATAGTGGCAGTCCTATGCTTGTGTACATCCACATCTACAGCTACCACTGATAAAAAAACATACTATCCATATTCTCAGATATATCATCCATTGTGGTAAAACTTGGTTATCCAAAGACAAGCCTTCTTTTGTTGTGACAACACTGTAATGTACCAGTTGCTGTTGTCCTGAGAAGTGGTAAGGTACTTTGGATAAACACAGTTAGCACATAAAAGGCCAAGGTGTATGTCTTCTAAGGGTCGGACAACGAGCCCAGAAAACAGCTTTCAGCTTGGATTTCTGCGATCATGCCACACTTTCACTCTTCCAAAGAAGAAACGCACAGTTGGTGACATCCGTATCAGCTACATCCACAATGAATGTCCACTTGTGCCCTGGTGTCAGGGCCGAACGAGATTCCGCGGCTTATATCACCATTACTGACATCCTCACTTTATCACTGGGTAACTTGGCAGATAATAACTGCGTGTTACTTAATTATTCACCTGAACAAAACACTTTTAAAAATCTAAATTCAACTTTTCGGCACCCTGTATATAGATTTACCCTCACTGTGTGCTATGCCTTAGATACACACATAACACAGATTTTTGTAACATGTACATAATGACATACGGAAAACTTGGAGCGCGGACTGCCTTTGCTTGGTAATTGTATTGTCTAGATGAACTGGAAAATCATTAGAAGAGAGTTGACATTCCACACAGAAGTTCAAAAGTGTTGACAGACGGCACGGGATAGCGGGCAGTTTTAAGGAAGACCTTTCTTTTAGACAAATAACAGATATGTTTCAAAGGGTCCCATCAAGCCTGTAATTTAAAGCATTGGAGGTCTGTGCTTAACTGCTAAAATTAAGATTGCCCCAAAGAAACAAAACTGAAACACAACACATACAAGTGCATGAATATGTACCAAAACAAATAGTTGAGCAAAGTAGAGGAAAAAAATCCACTATCAATCTAACAGGATATCAATGTTACATAATGGTATCTCAGGTGGCAAGTTTGGCCCCCAAACAACAGGTAACAATTGTTCTACATAGCAATTTAAAGGAAAATCAAATTTGATGTCTTATATCAGCTTTAACTCAGTTTTATCCTAGCGTATTGTTTGTTTCATACTATGCACATGCAGACTGAAGCTTTTACGCCTTGGTGTGACCAAGGCACAAGCTTTAACCAATGATCAATATTTACTATTAGCCAATTAACACTGATCATTTTTGCCTACATGCATACATTGCTGCAGGATTTTACTGTTAGCTCCCAATGCCATTAGCCCTATGCAGCCCTCCAGAACTTCAAAAATATGGAATAACACAGAAGACCTCAGGCAATTTTTTTGCTTGGGAGCTGTGAATTTTCTGAATTTGGAACTCTGCTACTTCTAACTTAAACTTCACACATGTGGGTGGGGCTTAGCTGAAGCTATCAAAATGACAACATGTTGGTTTTCATTTCAAGAAAAAGGTATTGTATACATTTTAGTTCCTTGTTGACAGTAAGAATTCAAGCAGCTTTAATGTCCCCAATTACCAATACAGTGGAGAATGGTCAAGAACTGGGTATAAAAGTCTGACTAAAAATTGATCAACTCCTCAGTCTGAAGCCGACATTTTCTTAACAAGCCTCAAGGCTAGGCTTCACTCTCCTTCTTGGAAGCTCGCTTACTCAAGGCCAGCGCCATCTTTAAATCCGACTCCTCTTTTTGTTGTTGCCGTTTTCTCTCCTTGTCCAGCTTTTTGCTTTCTTTCACTGCCCATGCCATCTCTCGTTCTTCTCCTGCAAACTAAACATACCACAAAAATCATCAAAAGCTCAAGATCAGAGTGTATATCCAGGCCAAAGGACAGAGATAAAATAATGTGAAAATAGAAGAATCCTATAAAAACCTGATTCAGTGTAGCTACCAAGACAAGGACTGAAACTTTTTTCAATAAACTCCACTATAGAACCCCTTGTCCTAATTTGTGTTTTGTTCATGGTGAAGAACAATGTCAAAAAAAAAAAAAAAAAATAATAATAAAAAAAAAAAAAAATCATGAAGATCCCCCATGAAATGGCCTTTTTGATGATGCATACTTTATTTAAAGGTCTTTTAAGCAGCGTACTAATGTGTTAAATACCCATTTTAACCAAACTATTCATGCACCATGCACACCTAAGTAGGATTTTCTAAAGCATTAAGAGGTCTGTAAACAGGACTTGATATACAATGTTACTTGTATTAAAGATTTATACAGATGTTGACAAGGGCCTATGCTTGCTTCCAGGGACCAACAGTCACTGAGTAACACTATCATCTTGATAGATGCATTTGTCTGAGGCATATTTCAGGAGAACTGCTGTGGGCATTGATTTTCTTAGGCTCCTGAAATCTTCACTTTCCCATAACAGTGATCACCATCATATTAGTGACTTGTTATTACATTAGCACATGTCAAGCCACTAAACTGTAAGTATGGTAAATAAGGTATATGCTGGGGTACTAGACCTCAGGTATAAAGGGGCTTTCAGGAAACGTGGGGGTGGGGTCATATTAAGTACATGGTATGGCGCTAGTCCTCTGCTTTAAATTGGATGTAAGCAAGGTGGGGAAGAGTATATAGGTACATGCTAGGTTACTAGACCTCAGGTATAAAGGGGGTGCAGGCAAGGGAGATGGCATATTAAGATACATGCTGAGTTGCTAGCCCTCAGGTAAAAGGGGGAGCAAGCAGAGGTGAGGGAGAGCACATTAAGGTATATGCTGGGATGCTAGGAGCTATAAGCAAAGGGGAAAGCCAAGCAGAAATGATGGGGTCAGAAAACAGGTTGTAGCCTAATTCCTCAACCGTTTTTCACATGAAAGAGCAACTTTCAGCACAAGTTATCCACATTTTTAATTTGATTTTGGAGATTAAACTATACTGAACCCTAAATATAAATGCAACTCCCAATAGTTTGATAAGATTAACCGTGTTATCAAATTCCTTTCAATAAGGTTTTTCACCGGGGCATAAAATGGACTAAATGGAATACCAATACATTTCCATAACTGATGGAAATGGACACCCAATGATAACGCTGAGGCAGATTAGGAAATAGGGGTGGGGTGAGTTTGGGAAATTCCACACTTCAGTACCGAGTATGTCCGCCATTTGCCTGCTGCATTGCTTCACATCATCGACACATAGACTTGATGAGATGGTCAGATGTGACTTTCAGAATGTTTTCTCACTCCTGTATGAGGGCCACTCGTAACGCCCCATTGTTACCCGGAAATGGAATTCACTGACGAACACACCGGTCAGGGACATCCCACAGGTGTTCAGTTGGGGACAAATCAGGTGAATACGCCGGCCAGTCAAGCATGTCAATGTTTTTGGCCTGTAGAAATGCTCTGCATACATCAGCAATATAGGGACAGGCACTGTCCGAAATGTTACCCCATTGTGGCGAAGACTACTGGACACAGGATTTCATCAAGGTATCTTACCACGTTTAAATTGAGTGCGATAGCCATGATTTATCCCCACCCACACAAGCACCCCACCAAGACAGTATTGCACCCTATGCATGACGGCGGCATCGGCATAGCACTAACACTAAACCAACTGAAGCCAAACCCACTACCCCTCATCAGCTCTCTGTAACTGAAAACAGGATTCATCTGAAAACACAGCACACTGCCATCGCGTGAAAGGCCAATGAACATGAATGTTAACCCAGTCGCGCCAATTCTGACGTCTAGTAGGGGTAAGGTCTATACCCTGGGGTATTCCGAGGCAATTCCGAACCATTTTAGTGGAAATCCGGTTATTACGGAGCCCGACTGTTTCATTACCTTTGGCAGAGGCTGGCCAGGAACGGTCACGGAGGTGGAGGAGGCAAATATGGGCGTCTTGTTTGGGGTTGTTACACATGGTCGGAAGGCATGCAGGCGATTAGCTGTTGTGCCAAATTCTTCATGACATTTTCTAAGAGAACTAATCGCTGACATATTAACGTTAAGGGTTCTGGCGACAGCTCTAAGGGTCATGCCAGCTACGAGCATGCGTGATGCCTCGCTCTTGTTGGTTTTGTGGCATCTGCAGCACTGTGCCTTTTGACAGAAATTGTACTGTGCGGGGACCTTTTGTAAACCTGAGTGTAACGAGTGCCAGGGAAGACCTCAGAGATAACTGAATACTACAGATAGGGCTACACCTGTCTGACAGGTTAAAATGGTGAATAGACTTGAAATCGACAACATTTTGGTTTTGGAGACTTGAGACAGGTGTAGGGGTTTTGCTCTTGGCCATCCCTCAGTACCGTATTGACCTAAATCACAGTATTATCTTGTGAAATATTGAAAAAACAAAAGTGTTGCATTTATATTTTTGCTCAGTATACATTGGTTGGATTGGCCAGTTTCAGGGCTTCACAAAAGTATAATTATATCAGTCAACATAGAGTAATGCATTCAGAATATGCTTGAATACATATGAGAAAAGGACTGAAGAATTACAGTATGTGCAGAACCTACAGGTGACTGTTAGTTGGAGGCACAAGTTGAATCTGTTGAAAATCTTGGACAGTTTTTGAGGCGACACATTTCAAAGGCACCCGAGAGAGATAATGAGAGCAATTCTTGAATGAGGGCAAAATCCAAACTGTCAACAATATTCACAGTTTATATACCCACAAAAGTTCAAATTTCATGGATTTGCAAGAAAACAAATTGTTTTAGGTGTCTTTCTTCTTCCTCGAGAATTATAAAACAGATGTTAAAACTTTCTGCACTTTCCAACTTGGTCCTGAAGTGCCTTTCAACAAGAAAACGTCCAATCATTTCTGTCCTACTTATGTAGTTACTTGAATTTGTGTCAGAAAAATAATCTATTCAATTTCCTCTTTAGTGAAATACTGTAAATGACCTAAAATTTTGAAAAAAAGTGCTTTTTTAGGGGAAACTTATATTTTTCCGACAGCATAGAATCTTATTTTCCAACAAAACACAACAGACAAAATAAGTCACTTTGACATGGGTTAAATTTAAGGTCATTTGCACTCTTGTTAATAACACAATTCCGATTGTTAGGTAAATCTTCACACAAAAGGTTAGTGGTCTGGTGAAAAAAAAAAAACAGCTGACACTTACTAAGATCCGTCATCAATCATTTACAAATCAGCAGAAAAAAAAAAAAACTTCACAGGAATTTGGATTCTGGCATACTGGAATTTTATCCATGCTTCTTCTTAAATCCAACAAAGGAAGCATTAGTTGGATGGATATGAAAAACAACAAAACAAAAATAATTCTGTTGTCAAATTTGACACAAACTACAAGCTGTTAAGGTTTAAAGTGCAGAGACTAGTAGAAAGAGCAGAGATTGGCAGAATTAGTTACATGGCGAGAGTTGATTGGTCACTGGTTAGACCCCCAAGCAGACTTGTCCTCTTCAAACTGGAGATGGAGAGAAAAATATGAAAAACATAGAGGAAATGAAACTAAAAGGAAAGATCACGAGCAGATACCAGCTCAAAACCATGTTAGTCATGGCAATATGATAAAATGTCAAGTATAGGCATTTGATCTATTATTAGTACACCAGACAATCAAAATGTAACCTGTCCAGAGCTTCAGATTATACCTTTCATGTGACACTGAAGGTGAACCCAAGATCTTTTCTCTCCTTTCCTTTCAGCAATCTAACAAAAACTGTGAGAATGAGAAAAAATTCAAAAGGATATTTATTGAAAGTAAATGAAGCCCTTAAGTCAATGTCACTAATTTTATAAAGTCAGTTTAACCCACTTTGATATACTACAATTAAAATAACGACAGGCTACGTGTAAGATTAAATCTGATGAATGATATAATCTAAAACTCTGGTAACAGGTTGATAATTACAAGTTTACTACATGTATGTCACCCTAGACCTTGTTTTAGAAATCCCAAGCTTTCAAAGTTTGGTTAAAAACCACATCTATCAATATTTATTACTATTATTAAACACATGCATCAGTGAAAACAATGACAATCTTGATAATCTGCAAAGAAAGCTTCTAAAAAAAAAAGAACTAAAGCATTAATATCCAATGGTGTGTGTGTGTGTACATATAAACTTATAAACAGGACTTGTTTAGAAACTAGCATTTGTAGATTTGTATTCCACATAATGTTTCCAGCTAACGCATCACCAGCTTAGGTACTGGAATCCGTGAAGAAGAAGAAGAACGTGAAGAAGAAAATGAAAATAAAGACTTTCATGAAGTAAGTACAGACTTTCCAGGCTGGCATTTCTAGTTACATTTCTGGACATTCTGTGGCACTTACAATTTGTTTAAATTTCCAGTTGTGACGATGACATAACTACACACATATCCAGACTTCCATTGCACTACTGTAACATTTCCAGACTTTCCATGACAGAAGAGTAACATTTCCCGACTATCCAGGCAATTGCTGCTACCATTTTCTTTCCATGATGATACTGCTCATATCTCTTGGCCTTTTCAGAAAGATTCTGAAAGTTGCTTACCTTGCTAGGACTGAAGTCTGCAAAGTTGGCAAATGCATCTGATGAGGCAGTGGAGCTAGCAAATGGGTCTGTGCCTGCAAAGGGGTCACTTCCAAAGGGGTCTGCTGGTTTGGTAGTGGCTGGGCTAAGCTTTGGTCGGGGTGGAGCTGGGCGGGGCGGGGGCTGCTTCTTCTGTTTGGGAGGTAGAGCTGGTGTTGGAGATTCAGTGCGCTTAGATCTAGACTTTGGAGAAAATGGATCACTGCCAAACAAATCAGCACCAACTTTCTGAAATGAAGAATAACAACACATTTCTAAACCTTCATGGAACTGACATGGAAGATACATATATAAATGCCAAGTACTGTACACTCTAAATGACATAAAATTTCTTCCGTAAGAAAGTTGCTCATTTTACCTAATTGAGGCTTCCGCTGATTGTAGAAACATGGTATGAGGTTTGCTTTGAAGGTAGGACGATATGCCAGTGGAAACAGCTCCAGAAGTTAATATAAGATTTTAAAGGGAAGGAACACAAAAATGATGTTATGGTGAATGAAAAGAGCATTAAAAACTGTATCTAAAATACCTTCACTGAATTTTTTTGTTTTTTCTTTTCTTTTGATTGTTTGGGGGGTTTTATGGACCAAATTGATAACACTCACCTGAGAGCCCACACCCCCACTGCCTCCCCCAAATGGGTCAAAAGACCCACTAGACTTGGCTTTTGGGGAGGAAAAAGCCCCACTAAATGGATCGCTATCAGCGAAGGGATCATTCTGAAACAAGTCCATGACAAAGGCATGTGGGCAGATGTACACTCATACCATCTAACTGATCAAGCCTACTGTCACCTAGGCCCCAGGAACAATGAAAACAAGAGAATAATGAAAATTCCTTGTTTGATTTATTTATTTATTTGTTGGCATTTTACGCCATACTCGAAAATAATTAACTTATACTATGGCGGCAAACATTATGGTCGGAGGAAACCGGGCCCTAAGGAAACCCACGATAATCCGCAGACGAGACTTTCCCATGTAAGGCCCAGAAACGAAGCCAGCATGGGCTGGACTTGAACTCAGAACGACCACAATGTTGAGAGGTACCTGCGTCATTACGTTGTGCTGGTGCGCCCAACCACTTGGCCATAGATTTATTTATTTATTTCATTCGTGCTTTACGCCATACTCAAGAATATTTCACATATGACAGCGGCCAGCATTATGGTGGGAGGAAACTGAGCAGAGCCCGTGGGAAACCCACGACCGTCTGCAGGTTGCTGGCAGACCTTCCCACGTACGGCCAGAGAGGAATCCAGCATGAGCTGGGCTTGGACTCACAGCGATCCCATTGGTGGGAGGCCTCGGTCATTGCGCTGCGTTAGCACGCTAACCGACTGAGCCACGGAGGCCAAATCAAGCATATAACCCATATAAACCAGGAGAGGTACCTGCAGCAGTCTTAAACAAAGCCAAGGTCACAGTGATGAGGCAAGAATAGATGTAGGAACAAGCTTCCTCAACTCTTCATTTCCCTGGTAC
Organism: Acanthopleura granulata; assembly: GCA_016165875.1. Lineage (NCBI taxonomy): Eukaryota > Metazoa > Mollusca > Polyplacophora > Chitonida > Chitonidae > Acanthopleura > Acanthopleura granulata. Next base: position 581,348 of record JABBOT010000004.1, read on the forward strand.
GAAAATTACATATCTTCTTTTCTATGAACACTTAAGGAAATGAAATTGGAAATTTTCTAAGAAAAAATAAGCAGGAATTCAATCAGAGACTGGCCAACCCTACCTGTGCTGTATTTGTTGGTGCAACAGAAGGAAATGCCTCCTTAAACGGGTCCTCAGAGGCAAACGGGTCAGATGCAAAGGTGTCAGGCTTAAATGGGTCATCTAACAAGACAAAAACACACAAAACACAACAGGTTAACTTGTTGTTTACATGTTTCATGTCAGGATGCCTGAACTGTATCAAAACAAGCAAAAATGTGCAACAAGGATTTCACCTTCTCTTGCACTAAGGCTACGTGATAATTTATTTACATATTATGTATTTAATTGTTGTTTAATGTCATACTAAAGAATTTGCTCACAAACCGTCTCACATGTGAGGTAATGAAATGCACACCACAATAATAAAGGATATCCCAGTTCTTCATTCTTTTCAACTGTTGCTGAAGGCAATATTTCAACATTTTCTTGGATAACTATAGAGTCCAGAGAAATAATTCTCATAGTTTTACAAAGCATATAAGCTTTTATCTGTGGCGACACATACAAATCATTTTTGGACTCATTTTTACAGTACCTGTATGCACACACTTACTTCTACAAGTTGCTTTAATGATTGAAAGGGTTGAAGATTTACAGCCAGTCATCTTCAACATACATTATACTACACCAACCACCACAGGAGCATTGCTAATAGCTTGCTATCTCCACCCCACAAGCAGTGAGAGCAGGCTAATCTGCCGATATCCTATCCAAGGCTGGGACCAATAACAGAACAAATAAAGGCACTGGTTCAGCAATTGCGTACTTTCTTTAAACGGATCATCATTTTGAAATGGGTCAATGTTGGAGGCTTCCCCACTGCTGCTGAATGGGTCTTTTCCCTTGAAGGGGTCTTCTTTGAAATCCTCTACTGCTGATCCCATGCTAAAGTTACTCATTGTGCTCACAGGGCTGCTGCCAGCCTGCAACATACACCAGAGATACTTAGCGCTAGTACAACACAACCTATCCAAATAGTTCTAACTTGATATGATATGATATGATGTTACGGCAATCTTAAAAAATTTCTGTGCTGGTATAATCTAACTGCATCCAAAAAAGTAAGGTCAGTAAAAAGTAAATTCTTTTTTTTTAAATTCTAGATACAGGAAAAACAACAGGAGACGGAAATATATTTAAAAAAAAGAAAGACTTCTAAGGCCTTCCTCTTTTGTTTGGTATGAATCATCAGTCTCATTATACTCAACACACATATTTCTGACGAAGGCCTAATGTGCTCTGCTGATTTCCCAAAATCAGCAATATGTATTTTGATCAAGTACACACTTGGGGCCTTTTTAAAAGAAATGTTAACATGCTGAATGAACAGACAGACAGATGCACAGATAACCGATTATCAAAATGGAAAATCCATACTATGAGTAAGGTATCTGGATGTTGTCTACTCTTGAAAAAAGTTTCGTGGAAATTGGACATAAACCGTGATAGGAATAACATATTGAAAAAAAATTAACAAACACTCGATGAACAGACAGCGGGACAACCGATCATCGAAACTGAAAATCAGTGGTATGAATTATGTATCCTGATGTAATCTATATTTGAGCCAAATTTTGTTGAAATTCCAAAAACTCTATGGTAGTAACATTTTGAAACAAACGTTAACATAATGTGGACAGAGAGATGGACAGATGGAAGGATTACAGACAACTTGCCAGGAAATAAGTTTTTCTGGTCTACACTAACTCTAACTATTGACAAACTTTCCCACAGATTTACACATTAAACTGGGTGAAGACTGCACAAAAAGATACATGAGCTCTGTCGACTGTTTCTTTTTACCGAGAACCCACCAGCAATGTGACCGAAAAAATCTACAAATGGACTATCTCACTTTGAACCTGCACTTTTGATGTTGTTGCAATTATTAACAGATGGGGAACATACTCTATACAACATATAAGAGAGTATCAGCATATAACATACAGCACCAATCTAAAAGACAAAGATAAAATAATCTAAACAATATATAACAGAGTACTGGAATAATAAAACACTAATCTACAAGACAAGGATAACATAATCTACATAACATATAACAGAGTACTGGCATCAAACCTAAAACACTAATCTACAAGACAAGGATAACATAATCTACATAACATATAACAGAGTATTGGCATCAAACCTAAAACACTAATCTACAAGGCAAAGATGACATAATCTACACAACATATAACAGAGTATTGGCATCAAACATAAAACACTTATCTCCAAGAGAAAGGTGACAATCTATACAACATGCAACAGAGTACCACATGAACAACATAAAACACTAATCTACAAGAGAAGATCACATAATCTATACAACACTAATCCACAAGACAAGGATTTACTGATTTGATTGGTGTTTTGCACTGCATTTAAGAATATTTTCACTTATACGATGGGGGCCATCTTTACGGTTGGAGGAATCTGGGCAAAGCATGGGAAAATGCCACAACCATCCACAGGTTGCTGGCAGACCTTCCCAGTACAGTTGAGCTGAGCTGGATTCACAGCGATTGCATTGGTGAGAAGCCCCTGGGTCACTGTCCTGCACTAACCACATTCTCCACAGAGGCCAATACAAGACGAGGATGGTATAATCTATACAACAGAGTATCAGTCTACAACAAACAACACTAATCTACAAGACAAAAATGATACAATTTATACAACATACAACATATCACCACCATACTACACAAACAGGACATTGTGTGCCACTTGCATGTAAAGCACAGGAACATACATTATACAGTTAATGCTGAAGATGGAAGGCATATCCTTGGTAACTTTATCCAAAAATCAAACACACAAATAACAGGTTTAGTTGAAATGAGATTATTAACTAAGAGCCTAATCACATTAGTGTACAAAGAATAACAAAATGTATAACCAGTTAAAAAAGAAAAACAAAACCAACATAATCCGTAACCGACTCTTTTCCAAAATACTTCACACAAAAACTGCTATCCTCATTTAATAGATACTTGGATTATAATGCATTCTATTGACATCTACACTGAAGTCTTATCAACAAAGAGCCAGGGTATTCTTGATCTTCTAAAAGGAAGTACTGTCTTGCTTGTGTTTACATTTACCATATCCACCACAGATCTACATGTATATTATGTGTTCCTCATCACCAAAGACAGGACATCTTGTTTACCTATATACTAAAATTCAAGACACATTTAGTTGAACAAAGAAATATCCCTCAATAACTCAACTGGGACTTATCAAGAGGCTTTGGATGAAAGCCACAAAATCAGAGTTGCTTGTACTCTTGTGTATAGACATACATGGACCACACTGACTTCATGCCTGGAACTCCTGAGACAAGAAAGCTACTTTGGTGTCAAATTCTCTATGTCTTGCAAGCAAGTTGAAATGAAAATGATAGTCTGATTGCAGTGTATTAAAACCGATATTGTACGTTTGTTTGGAGAATAGGGAAACACAATTTTCCTATCCTTTCCACTTTGCTTGGTGTTACGTCACGTATGAACACATTACCAATTGCTGACGTGTATCCACAAATGATGCTTCCCTTTCAAATCCTCTTGACATCATCCCAGCATAAATGCCTTATTCAATATCAAATCTGTCCGATTCAACATCAGGTAAGAAATATTATCACATCAGACCAGGAAATTTTTATGGACATAGCCAAAGATTTTGCTTTTAAGGAATCTTTAATTATATGGGTTTAACAGTGTTATTCATCAAAAACCCTATCAAGGGTGTTATGATTATTTCCTAGGATTTCCTTCAAATCATTTTAATATCACTACCCAGTGTCTATTGTTACCAGAGTGGCACTTTCTTGGAATACAAATTGACCAAATTACCTCATTTATCTGTGTGTGTGTGTATTGGTAGAGTGACATTGAGACAGTGTGGTGGAGTGACTTACAGTGGCCCTAGTGCTCAGGACATCTGTGTCGCTGGCAAATGGAGTGGAGCTCCATTCCCCATTAAACTGGTTACCATAGGAGCCAATACTCTGAGCCAGGGCTCTCTGTTGATCCTGCATGTGCTGTATCTTGGTCTTGGCCTACACAAATAAACACAGCAACACAGTGAGCTCTCATCAATTGCTCATCCCTGGGGGAGGGCTCCACATGCAGCCAAGCCAGTCATAGGTGCTCCATGCCAAATGCTGAGCTGAAGGCCATGCCGAAGGTGGGAACCATGCCATGAGCTGGTGGGGTGTGTGCACTTGTGTGATGTCAACAGTGCAGGAAGTGTGCATAATGTGCATGAAAACATGGAAAGGTAGCGCACAATTTAGTGTGTCTTGAATGATGGTGAACCCTATGCCTCTGAGAACACACACAACGCAACACAACCAGCTTAGCTTGACTTGGTTTGAAATCAGTCTTTTATGAAATAGAGAGACACATACCAGGTGACATTTATACGCATGCTATAAAAGAATTCATTTTATAGTCAAATGTGGTTCACAGGTTTAGCAATTTTTTCAATCTCTTGCTATGCCAATTCACAAGACACTTCCCTTCTAGTTAATGACAAGTTTTCTGCACATGCATTATTCCAAAACAGCCTCAATCCACCAGGTCAGCTATTATGTACGTAGGTAGAACTCAGCTACAACTTCTACTGTCCATATCTGAATTAGTCACAAATTTATTCTCCACATCATAAGATCAATATTATGTTGAATACTATTTCACAGGCACTGTATTGAAGCTCTAAATGAAAATGAAACTTGCAAATAGCAGCCACTGGAATCCTGGGTTTTTTTTCTCATGTATACAAGAAGCACACACGAGCAAGTTTTCATTAAATTTGTTTATCTGCAGATAAACATCTTTGTGCCACTCACTTGGTTTATCTGCTGATGAATATCTTTGGGCAACTTACTAGGTTTGTTCACAGATGAATACCTGTATCTTTGTGCAACTTACTTGGTTTATCTGCAGATGAATGTCTTTGTGCGACTTGGCCAGCAGCTCCAGCTGTTGTTTGCCAGCCTCCACACTCTGTTCTAACTGTGACTCTGTGTCTCGCAGACTATTCAGTTCTAGCCTCAGTTTATTCAGCTCTTCCTCTTGCTCCTACACCACCATTGCATACAAAATTAATTTTAAACAGAATGTTTAAAATTGTCAAATAATCAAGCAGAAATTTGCAAAAGCTGCCATAACTCTTGCATAGGGTTTTGTACTATTCTGCACTCTGACCCCTCATTAAGGAAATTACCCAGGGTAAATGATATAAAGCCCATGTTAAGACAGTATATCAAAATAATCAACTTATTTTCAAGCTGTGTAGTGGCAGTGAAAATACCCTTGTTCAAACCTACAACATTAATTTCATAACAGAACGATTTCTGACGTTTCTGGTAATATTTACTTATTTATTTGATTTATTTATTTATTCATTTGATCAGTGTTTTACGCCATACTCAAGAATATTTCACTTCTATGACGAAGGGCCAGGGCAGGAAACCAGGCAGAACCTGGAGGAAACCCACAACCATCCGCAGGTCTGCTGGCAGACTTTCCCATGTACTGCCGGAGAGGAAGCCAGAGTGAGTTGCACCTGGGTTATTATGCTGCACTAGCATGCTAAGCCCCTCAACCACGGAGCCCCCCCCCCCCGATATTTATTTATTTATTTATTTATTTGGTGTTTTATGCCGTACTAAAGAATACTTCACCTATACGACAGCGACGTGGTGGAAACCCACAACCACCTGCAGGTTGATGACACCTGTTACTAGCAGACCTTCCCATGTATGACCACAGAGGAAGCGAGTGTGAGCTTGGCTTAACCTCACTGCAACCTGACTGGGGAGAGACACCTGGGTCATTACGCTTGCTAAGCCCCTCGGCTACAGAGGCTCTCCTCCTGCTAATAAGGCCTTTCTATAATAATGTGATGGTAACTGGTATCAGGCAAATTACCTTCACTGACTTCTCCTGGTTTGTTATTTGACTCTTCAGAGCATTGATCTGAAAACACAGCAGTAATAGGGTATATGGAATAACATGCCGAAGTTTTTTTGCACAGCGATCCAGATTTCACGTTATACACACTGTCCCACACTTCAAGTTATATACTGATCCAGACATCAAGTTATACACTGATTCACACTTTAATTACTCAATTCCTCAAGGAAGTTTATACAGGCTACTAGAAAAGAAACATTGTTCTGATTAACACATACACTTTCATTTTCAAATGTTTTTCCTCACATCCTACATATATGGTGAATGACCTCAAATTTCCACTCAAAAATGCATTTTTGCAGACACACAAACATCACAAATTGCTCCTTTTTTGTGCTGAAACTTAAATATTAATGTAAGATATCATCCAAACAAACTTCGAACAGCTTTTGGAGATCCACCGAACTTTCAGAATAAGGCACAATGAGGAACATATGTGCACAGGTGAAATTTTCGGTATGTAACCGTCTCATGGGCGTGTTGCCATTCTATTTCATGACCAAAATTATCATACACCATCTATACACGGTAAAAGTTCTACAGCATTATTCAAGTTTTAAAGTCACAAAATTGCTGCCAAAACTGAATAAAATTCAGTATCTTGGTTTATACGAGTTGTGACAATGACAAGATGTCTTAGTTTTTGTATTACGTAATATTTTTGTGAAAAAAAATCATGAAAACATGATCATCAACCAGTAAAATTTTCCATCATTCAAAAATTCATCTGCATATGTGATTGGTGTTTAGCACCTATTTTTCATCTACACAAAGCAAACATCTCCACATTAGCAGGAGTACACTATGGATCTTCACCAGATTCATTCCCTGACAATCCTCTCAACTGAAAGCCATGGCAGAACAAGTGAGAAGTTTTTGGTCAGGGGTAGATGAAGAAAGAAGAAAGATCAAAGGATACTTTACCTGCTTTTCTTCTTCTTGACACTTTTCTTCGTACTCTTTCGCATTGCGCTCTAAATTGGACCGCTGTAACACAGAACAATTGATGAAATCTCTTGTACTTCGGGTTTATACTACACATAAATGGAACTCCACACTCTGAAAGCAATGGATCGGTTCTGAATTACAAATATTATTATTTGTTCCCCTCTCATAAAGGCTTTGCAACAAGTAACATTTAGTTGTAATGGCAAGACAACAGGAACATTTAGTTGTAATGTCATGACAACAAGGAACATTTAGTTGTAATGGCCTGACTACAAGGAACACTTAGTTGTAATGGTATAACAAGGAACATTTAGTTTTAATGGCATGACAACAAGGAACATTCAGTTGTAATGGCATGACAACAAGGAACATTAGTTGATCCACATCGAAATGTAGCGGTTCAAGAGTTTCTTCTAATATCACCTAAATCTTCTCAGACAATGCAACATGGGCTGGTTTAATGATGCCACAATAAAATGATTAATAAGACAGTATCTACAATGCCCCCATTGTCTTCTGTGATCTTCAGTAATATGGGCTCTGATCGATAAGGGATCATGACAGCATAGCATGACCAACCTGAATGACCTAAAATTTTGAACATAAAAGTGTATTTTTGGAGGCATGCCAGGGCTCAGAAATTCATTTTTAATTTAGAAGCCATTTGACGAGTAAATATAAAACATTACTTGCTAACTCAGCAAGTACATAGAATGTCCGCTCGCCAAGCTAGTTGGCAAATAAATAAAAAAAATGAAAATCCACTTGCCAGTGTGTGAGCTTTGCTTTTGCCTTTAGCCTGGTATTATATGTATAATATATGGCTCTCATTAAGCGTAGGAGGCCTAGCTGGACAGTCATGTCTTGAAAACATTGGTTATTTCTGTATAAATTAAAATGCTCATGTAACTGCGACCATCTAGAATGAACACAGCTGATTCAAAACAGCTGATTCAACAATTCCCTGTGAGTCTGGAAGCGGCAGGTTAGCCAGATGTATGCCATGTTTAAATATCTTGTGTCCACCAATGTGGCACTCTGTGAATATTGTCCTCGGACAAAACATTTCATACATTCAAAAACATTCATGTGGTCTAGGCCATAAGAGTAGGTTCAACTATTTCATTTTACTCTAGGACAACATTCACAAGGGGTATCAGCATAGAGTCCAATCAGTGACAGGTCTCGTCGAAGAATATATACATTTCGCTGAGGTGATAGACCTAGACCAAAGCTTCATGTCAAGGAAATATTTATCCTTGCACTGATGATAAATACGTGTGAATTCACATTTGTTTCATCACCAATGTGGCCAGTAAGTCGAATAAAAATTTGAACCTTTGTAAAGTAGATTACTAAATTTAATCACCACAGCATTTGAATTTGTTACCAATGGCAAGTTGGGGACTGCATTTTTCGAGCCCTGCAAACTAATGTCATACAAATTAGTTTTGGTGCTAATGCATACATTTTCCAAGTAGGATATCATTCTCCCTTCCAAACAAACCTGAAATCACCTTTTTAAAATGAATAAAACTCTCAAAAGTAGAGAAAAAGTGCAACTTTGTCATGGGCAAAATATTAGGTCATTTCAGGTAATTCATTTTTAAATCAGCCAAGCTCTTGCTGATTTTCACTCAATTTCACCTTGCCAGCACCCTCTTTCAGGGTCGTTAAGGTCATGCATTATTACCACATATTCACTGTTGGCCGTACCTTGTCATCCAGCTCATCCAGCCGTTTCTGAGCCTCTTTCTTCTGGTTCTCCAGCTGTTGCAGTGTGGCTGTTATACTGTCCAGCTCTTTCTGAGCTGTCTGAACTTCTCCGTTACGAATCTTAATGTCAGCCTCATACTGGGCACGATTCTTCTCCTCATTGATTTTGTCTCTGATAAGAAACAAAAATGCATTCACAAAGTTAAAAAATTAATAAACACATATGTAGGCTTAGAACATTTCTTTCAGGAAAAGGCTGTATAAATTATACCATGTGCAAGACAAATCCCTTGAAAACAGTGTCTAAAAATATGTTTATTTTTATAGATCTTTTCTCTTCAAGATGGTGAAATGTTTGAATGGTAAGGTGGGCTTATAGAACCATACTGCCAAGGTGCTGTCACATCACATCATGATAAATATTTTGGGACGTGTGAAATTCCAGCACATCAGACTACATCAGAGTACCTTTTAATATCATCAATTTCCTTGGTAATGAGATCTAGTTCCTTTATGGCTGAGAAATCTGCTACATGACTGTAAGGTCCAGAGTTGGTTCCATCCTAAAAGAACAGGAATAATAACATATTAGGAATAACATAACCAATGCTTAGATAAAAACAGAAGGAAGGGTCAAATACACAGGGCTACCAGCAATTCTGGGAATCCCATTCCTAAACATACCATATATCAATGGGAATCTTTCTGGATTCCGGTAAAAAACAGTCAAAAAAAAAGAGAGAAAAGATTATAAAAAAGTAATCAGTAAACTTTGCACCTGTCAGAGCAAACAAGTATTTATACATTTTATAATTTTATATCTGCCTTGAGGAAAGGAACTGAAGAAAAATGTGAGTAGAAAAAGGAATCTAAAATCGGATTCCCATGAGAAGTCAAGGGAATGATTTCAGACTCTACCAAAATTTGACAAAAATTAGGCCTGGAGGTATTCCCTATCATTATACCAAGGTCGACCCACTGAGACAAACTCAAACCATAGGTTTACACATCTGTATCACAGAGTTTTATTTCTTCTTTTCAACATCTATTCAATAATCTCAGGTTATAATTTTACAAGTATGACTAGACACACCAGGAAGTTAAAATGTCCAAATGAATGTAAAATGACATATCCATGCAATAGAAAACTCACTCGACTGTCAACTGTCATCAGAGAGGTGAAACATTTTTAGTACCACGTTAAACATCAACTAAATGAATAAATCCTCACATTTATAACTACAAAATGGGAGTGAAAAAGGTTGCACAGAAAAAAAAGTATTATTTAAAGAGTAACATTGTGCTAAAGTGTATGTCATTAAATGATGCTATATACTCACAGTTTAGAAAAGGGCATGCATGTATGTGCAGCAGTTCAAGGATACTGTGGATAGCTAACACCTAGCACTAGAAGGCCAAGGCAGTGTGTGGGGCAGAAACTTAAAGGAACACACAAAAAAGCATTCTCTCCATATCTTTTCCAAACCAATATTTTGCTTGTTCGTAACACTATGCAAAACTCAACCTCAACTATTCAGCTGTAAGTACATTATAACAAGAGCATACTACGACGCCAAAGGCACCGGGGTCCGAGCCAGGCTTGGGGCGTAACGTTGGTGGAATCATCTCTGGTGTCAGCTGGGTGGGCGGATCCACACCCTTCATTTTCAGCTGCATCAGATGCATCGCCAGTGCAAACTGTTCATTGTTCAACTTTCCACTTCCCTTAATATCACATAAACTCCTGCAAAAGAATTTATTTTAACAATTTCATCACTTTTTCATTTATTTCATGTACAATTATTTCATGCCGTGCTCCTGAATTTTTCATTTACAGTTAGATTTATGGGTGAAGGAAACCAGGAGTGCATGACGAAAAGCACTGACCTTTGGCAAGTTACCAATGTCATACAGAAATGCACATCATGTCTAGCAAAAAAACAGTTTTCCACAAGCTTCAGACTGTGCTAGCAACCATCAAGGACTGCTTACTGTTTATTTATTTACCTAATTGGTGTTTAACGCCATGTTCAAGAATATTTCACTTATATGACAGTGGCCAGCGTTATGGTGGGAGGAAACCGGCCAGAGCCTGGGATGATTACGGTCACCAGTTCAAAACGAACATTATTTCAGCACAATAATCTAATACTTCCTTGTACTAGGCTGAGTTTGAACCTCTACCTTGAATGTCCTCGCTAGATACTATATATATGTGTTAGTCTTCTCACACAAGAGGTAAGGTTGAATAAGGTTGAGGTACACTTTATCAAACTGAAATTGTACTGTCATATCAACTGAATTAGATGGTTTCTTAAAAACAGCCAAACCAGATATGACCCTTTCAGCTTTATTACATTCATTACATGAACCTCCTTACTTGTTAAATAGGAGCCAGGGGCCGAATCCATAAAGAGAAGGTTAAAGTCAAACCTTGAAACCTTGATAAAATACAAAGTTTACAGCCCAGGTGTTTAAATTTGGATATATCTGTCTTAACATAACTCTTGGTAAGTGTTCCCAATTTTAAATCAGATGGCCTAAAAAGAGGTGTTTAAATAAAATTTCACATTCTGACTTAGGTCAAAACTGGCATCAGGTCAATGACCATCAAACAGATTTTACCAGATGTGAGCTAATACGGTGTTATGGAGGCCGCTCTGCAGGAAAATGTCCCGCACATCTCCTCCTGTCACCAGGCCATCACCGTCCGTGTCAGCCTTCTTGAATATGGCATCGTAGTTCAGTTTATCAGCAGCATTCACCACCCATGTGGCAGTTTTAGCCTATTCCAGATACAAACAGGCCTTCATCAAAAGTCTCAGCACACTAGCTAATTAATTTCACAATTTCATTTAAAAATCAAGGTGCAATATCTTCAAATAAGTAGGCTTACTTTATCTTAAATATCAGTTGGTCTGAAGTGTTCCATTATAATGTTAGGTATAATCCAGGAAGACTTCCATGGAACTAATCCTTTCACTCAAAACCACTATAATTTATGTATATATTCCTGATGTTCAGAAGAATAAACAATAAACCTGGATAAAACTTTCTGTGATTTACCTTACTAGATCATATCTCACTCAGCAATCTTTAGAGTATATTGCCAAGATAAGGACTGAGATACTCTATTGTTACATATATACATTCGTTGTATTGCCGTCTTTCTTCAATCTTCTTTAGTGGCCAGGGGCGGGTAGTCCAAATGGTTATAGCAATAAAGGCATTAAATCCATACTGGTATCAGCCTTAACAAGGACATTCAAATACATGTAGCTGATCAAATGCTATATTAGAAGTCCTCAATGTACTCATGATTCTCAGCCTGACTACCCTTTAAGACTACCTGACAGAGAAGGCGGGCATCACCTGTTCAAGGGCTAAGGTTACCTTAAAATTTTCATCTTTATGCTTATATTTTCTTCCTAAGACTATATTTAAAAACTTACGAAAAAAATGATTTAAAAAAAGTGTACCCCAGGACTAGATAACTTACCTGAGAGTCAGCAGAGACGCTGGGGCTGGCCCTTCCCCCAGCCACTGGCAGGACATGTACAGACCCTGGTAAGACAGGTACAGCACCTGGGAGTGGCGGCCTGCCTCCACCCTTCCTCTTGGAGGGTGGGATCAGCCGTGGGGGCAGGGTCATGGGCACAGGGTCATTCTCCAAGGCTCTGTATACAAGATGCATTGCCTGACGGTGAGAAATATAAGCATATTAAATCCAGTTGTCAGAAACGATCATGATGCAGGTTTCTTGATCAATATTGGGTGAGTTTGTGTCTCCTTCTTACCAAATAACAACGGGCAATTTTCAAGTGCCACTCTGGTCACAATAGAAAATGTGTAGAAATATTAAAATTATATGAAAGAAATCCTACAGAACAAACGTAACACCATGGTTCAAAAGGATTTTTGATAAATAAGACTGTTTAACCCATATAACTGAAGATTCAATAAAAAAATAAAATCTTCGCCTATGTCCGTAAGATTTTCCTGGTGTGATGTGATAATATTCCCTCTATGATGTTGAATCAGACAGTTGTGATGTCGAGTAAAGCATTTACGCTGGGACAAAGTCTAGAGTGTTTGAAAGTGCAGTGTCATTTGTGGAGACACGTCAGTGACTGGTGACATCATGTGTTTGTGTGTGATGTCACACCAGGCAAAGTGGAAAAGATAGTAAAAAAAACTGTCTGACAAAATGTACAATATCGGTTTTACTTCACTGCAATATTTTCTACAATCTGAGAAAATTATTCAGACTATCTCAATCTTTATCATGTCACCTTTCCTTCATATCACAAATGTTCTGAAATTAATCTACCTCTTTAAGATTTCTCCACAGTAAACATGAAAATCAAAGCTAGAGCTATAACAACACTGTCACTAAGTTTATGGTTTCTAAGCCACCACACCGACAGTGCTTTAAAGTCGTATTTATATATTTATCTATTTGAATGGATTTTACGTCATATTCAAGAATATTTCACATATATGACAACTGTCAGTGTTATGGTGGGAGGAAACCCATGACCATCTGAAGGTCACTGGCAGACCTTCCCACCTATAGCTGGAGAGTAAGCCAGCATAAGCTGGACTTGAACTGCATTGATGGGAAGCACCTGGGTTATTATGTTGTGATATCGCACTAACCACCTCGGCTACCGAGGCCCTAACGTATCTGATTGGCTTTTAACACTGTACAGAAAGTGAGATACATGTACATACCACGGCAAACTCATCTCTGTCCAGGAAGCCATCCTGGTCAATGTCGCTGAGTTCCCAAACACGCCCCAGTATGTCCACCGGTAGTTTGGAGTTCATCAGCACCTAGTGCACAAACAAATTACACTCAGTCCAATATTTATACCTCGTGAAGACATAAATTAGCTAAGAAGATATGTTTACATCTTTACTTGAACGCATTAATGTTGAAGTACATATAATCAGTACAAGAAGATCTCCAAGGGTTCAAATGCTTTTTTTCTTCAAAAGAACTTAAGAATGGACAAAAAATGGAAAAGAAAAGAAACCAAAAAACTTGCAGATTATCACAGTACTCACTGGACGTACTTTATCCCCACTCAGCATACCATTTACAGGTGTCAGGTTGTCAAACACTTGATCATATTTCGCTTTATCTTTGGCCTGAAAACAAAAATGCATGGATAGAGTAATTATGCAGCCTGTGCAAACAGACTGAGTGGCATCTCTCACACCTGACCTGTATGAATGAATGGAACCTTTATTTGAAGAGCATAACCTATTTATACAAACTTTCTTCATTTCTATGTATGTTTTCATGTCTCTGGAACATAGTATATTCAGGAGTTTCACCTTGTTGTATCTGAGCAGTAGTAGCATCGCACCAGCGGAAACTAGCCGTACATACATGTACACTGTCGCATGGAGGGGGTTGCTGTTTTTCCACTTAGGAAGACTATATATAGGTTCTATTTCTATTATCTCTATAATGACATCCATATTACTGACACTGTTTATCGTTACCCTTTTCATATACCAAAATTTTAGACAGAGGTGCAGCTGTACAATAACTATTCCTTTCTTTTCCTATAATAAGACAGCGCATGAATGCTGATTCTCAAATCTTGTAGTTGTTTTTTTTCTCCCACTCGGCTCACCTGTATTGCCCATGGTATTGTGGATGCTGTTAATGAAGGACTGCTCTGTTGTTCTGGAACTGGGCCCTACAAACACGAACAAGGCCAAATTCTACATCAGATCATCATAGATTCTCTTTTACAGCAGAAACAAATAGTTGGACACCCTGACTGTGTTTCATGCAAAGTGAAATTAATTTCAAGTGAACATGTTAACATCAGAGAGAACTTTTCAGAGGTTCATCTCCTGCAACAAATTCTAAATGTAACTTGTGGCATCATTTTAGGATTGAAGTTTCACACACAATTTAACGAAAGTGGTGGGGCCTTGACTCATTTACTAACTTGCTCTTGACAAAGTTGATCGTCCCTGACTAATGGAGGTTGGGACACTCAAAACTCACTGCTGCACTATCTGAATTTACTTATTTATTAATTTGATTGGTGTTTTACGTTGCACTATACGACGGCCGCCAGCATTATGGTGGGAGGAAAGCGGAAGGTTTGTCACGTAAAGGTGGACCTAGAAGGCAAACGTGTTCCACAATTATGAACCTGTCCATTTCACATAACTGTAAAATTTGGAAGAATGATACAGCAATGAAAGCGGGGCGAAACCCACCACCACTCACAGGCTCCTGGCGGACCTCCACAAGTACACAAGTGAGGAAGCCAGCATGGGCTGGGCCTGAACTCACAGCAACTGCATTCATAGAAGCACTGAGCCATTACGCCATGATGGCACACTAGCTCCCAGGCCATGGAGGCCACCTACAGCACTGAACACCAAAATTACAACTGCGTGACTGCAAATATGTACAGTAACATACCAAGTTTGGTGCTGGGGTGTCCATGGTGAGTTTGGAGATGTTGAGATCCTGGCCACTTTGAACAAGAGAGATCATCTTAAGAGCCACACAGAAGCCCGGCTTCTCCAGATAGCCCTTCCCACTAGGGTCAGACAAGTCCCAGATCTGTGGACGATACATGTAACACTGACATTACTGATTGGGGTCAGACAAGTCCCAAATATTTGAATAATACATGTAATACTGACATTACTGATTAGGGTCACACAAATCCCAAATCTGCGGACATTACAAGTAACAGTGACATAACTGATTAGGGTCGGGCAAGCCCCAGATTTGTGGACAATACTTGTAACATTGACATTACTGATTAGGGTCAGACAAGTCCCAGATCTGTGGAAAACACATACATTACTAACATCAGTGATTACAGTCAGACAAGTCCCAGATCTGTGAACAATACACATAATGCTGACATTACTGATTAGGGTCAGAGAAGTCCCAGATCTGTGGACAAACTATATTACACTGACATCACTGATTAGGGTCAGACACATCACTGATTAGGGTCAGACACATCACTGATTAGGGTCAGACAAGTCCCAGATCTGTGGACAAGGCATACAATACTAACTTCACTGATTAGGGTCAGACACATCACTAATTAGGGTCAGACAAGTCCCAGATCTGTCAAAAAAACATATTATACTGACATCACTGATTAGGGTCAGACAAGTGCCAGATCTGTGGACAATACATGTAACACTGACATCACTGATTAAGGTCAGACAAGTCCCATATCTGTGGACGATACATGTAACACTGATATCACTGATCAGGGTCAGAGAAGTCCCAGATCTGTGGACAATGCATAGCATACTGACATCAGTGATTATGGTTAGACAAGTCCCAGAACTGTGGACAATGCATATTATACTGACATCACTGATTAGGGTCAGGTAAGTCCCAGATCTGTGGACAATGCATAGCATACTGACATCAGTGATTATGGTTAGACAAGTCCCAGAACTGTGGACAATGCATATTATACTGACATCACTGATTAGGGTCAGGTAAGTCCCAGATCTATGCACAATACAGATAAAATTGACATCACTGATTGGGGTCACACATGTCCCAAATATCTGAATAATACATGTAATACTGACATCACTGATTGGGGTCAGACAAGTCGCAGATCTGTGGACAATACATATTATAATGACATCACTGATTAGGGTCAGACAAGTCTCAGATTTGTAGATAATAACAGTGATACAAGAATTTAGAGCCACACAAGTTTCATAATGCTGACATGTATAACATCTAAGTATGCACAGTTTCTGAACTCACAGAAAAAGCTGTAAGCGTGAATTCACGTAACACTCAGCACAGGATTGGGGGGTTGTTTGTTCAGCACATTATTCCCAAGAGTCTTACTTGTTTTACTCAATACCAGTATGTACGCCTGGTGAAAATATCACATGACCTACATGTAAATAAACTGTTTCACCTATGAGTGGGCCTAGGTCACGAAGCAGTCTTACCTTGTACTATTATTCCTGAACTTAGATTTGAACTTAACGCTAAGTTTCATTTTTACCATAAAGTTCTAAGCCAACTCAAAGTATTAAAAAAAAAATCCAAAAGGTGAGTCACAATTCTAGCAAAGTAAACTAGACCAATGTAATATATAGGTCAACTTTAAATTCTACAAGAGTAATAAGCTATATTTATTGATACATAATGTGCTACTCAGACATAGGTAAAAACATTTCAGTTTCTTACTTGTCATTACTACTGAGAAAATTTTTTTGTTCTTAATTTTATGTCAAGGAGAGTAACTGTAACATTGCATCTCAATCTACTAACCTGAGACAGAATGGTGTCACTAAGACCAGACTTCTTGAGGAACATGGCTGCATCCAGGGCCCCAATACTGCCAGATCCAGTGGGGTCAGCCTGAAGTAAAATATGAACATTACACTAAGTCAAATCACACTGTACTGTAAAAATGAACATTCTACATCTTCTACATATCCTAGTCATGCTATAAAGCAGGATATTGCTTTTTTTTATTTCCATCTTAATAGGCTAGCTCAAGAAAAGTGTATTTCAGATATATAAAATAGGATTTTTTCAAAGCCATCTGAACATATGTTGAAGTTCCCAATATGAGACAAATGAAATTTACAAATTTCAACGTATGGACCTTCCTCCAAAAAAAGAAAAACAACAAAAACACAAAGCATCAACAAACCTAAGACCATATCTGACATGAAGCATTCACTTTAAGTGATCCTTACGTAAACTTACACTTTCAGTTTTTCACAACACAGTATATCATGTATCTAATATATACCTGGCTGAAATATGCCTCATACACATATCCATGGCTTCCCACGATCTGAAACAAAGGTGACAAGCTAATGCAAGTACACAATTAAATTTATCAGAAGGAAAGTAAGATAAATAAATCAGTCACCAAAATATGAGCAACTTTGGAATAACATGCATATACCTGATATACATACAAACAGTAAGAGGGATGATCAATATTTTGGCTGAAGAAATTGTTCATAGTCATTAGGACCTGTTAGTCTGTGAGCCTGCTCTTAATAGTCTGCAAATACATGATTGTACATGTATGAGTTAATTCCATGTAGGTGAAGGAAAGCAAAACTAAGCCCTTCAGAAAGAAGCTAATTTTCCACACACAATTTGTGAATATGGCTGATGTCATAAAACAAGCTGTTTAGAGTGGTAGAAGTTGAACTATCATAATCCAATAGTTTGTCACTAGAATCAAAAATATTAAAGTCCTAAGAAATTAACCGTTAACATGCCCACCTTTGTTTTCCAAATGCATAACAAAGGTATGGGAAATGACTATAGTAATGATATTCATTATTTCATTAACAGAAGTCATGAATTATTTTTGTACAGGAGTATAGGCACATACTGTATATGTGCATAGCAATGACATGGATTTTATCACAGATATTACAAGATCATCTGATGTGATGAACAGATGTGTAGGACACATCAAAATATGGGGACAGTAATTGTCAATCATAAGATACATGTAAACATGGTAGAGTAAGTTTGAATTACTAAAATACGAGGCTCATCACTGAAGCACTCTATTCAAAAACATTTTGATGAGTATTTCATAGGTGTTTTCCTGTCCATGTTGTTCATCTGGTAAGAGACACATGAATACAAAACTTGAGCTCAAATACAAACAGTACTTAAACAATTGGCCTCCACTGAATTACTTCCCTTCAAGTCATTCTTTCATAATAAGGGTGCATTTCTTCAAGCCCTCTGTAGTCAAGTGGGACCTCAAAGTTGCTGAATGCAACAAATCTCAGTTAAAGCGGGATAAGCTGGCAATACTTTAATAAATCTTGATCACAAGGAAATTAATCTTTCTACAAGACTGAGAACCTTCTGGAAAATTGATGATTTCTTTCTGACGGTTTGTATCTCACCATAAATAACCTTTTTCCAATAAATTTCCTCAATTATTGTAAGAGAAGTGTTGGGTAGGGGATTTCCCCAGGTGTTACTGTGCTTTACATTTGCTCAAAACATGTACCCAATACCTGAAGTGCTGTTAATGATATCATTCTTAACACTGTTTGGTACAGGTAAAATTTGTACAAAAAATGGCCAACTATAGATTTATTATGTTTGACACTTGGCTTTTTATGCCAGTGCTTTCAGCACCTGATTTTGTTTCACACACTGATACATCACCTCAAAAGCATCAGCTTTTAATTTCATGCTTTAAAATGTTGTACCTCTCCGAACCTCACTAATTTTCTCATGTGTGACTTACTGATATGCACCACATATTCATATAAGGCAAGTGGTCTTCAACAAGCATTAAACTGCAAGTGCTGTCAATTTCAAGCCCAAGGCAGGGTTTGATCCTGCACCTTTTGTGCTCTAGCAATTCAGTTGACCACACCTTGCTCCCAAGACAAAACTAAATTTGCAACCATAACTTGAGATACACCATGCACCGCTCAGAAGTTAATATTAAATTTGCAAGTTTCATCTGACTCGAAATACAGGCTAAGAACGGGAAGGTAACTCAAAAGAGCCTACTTGTATTTTTGCAACCATAGCTGAGCAACAATCAGGATTTTGGTCTTACATGTATACAGGTACATCTGCAACCAATCTGCAATTCATAGTTAAGCAACTATGCATTTGGCATTTGAATAAGACTGGCAGTATTTGTTGCCAGTCTTTCCAGTCCTGCCATGTTACTCAATGATAAATCAAGCCAGTCCTTAGTTACTTGACATGCAATGAAAAAAGTTAGTGAGTCTTACAATCTGTTCACAATATTTAATTTATCATCTTGAAGCATACAATACTTTCACCTACCGGGATGACCGGCGTAATTTATGAATTTTAAACTGAACTCGCAACAGATGAGTGAATAAAATGGTTCGTGCTACAAGAGGATTTTGTTCAGCATACAATGCACTAGCTGCAGGCACAACAAAGCTTTCTTTCAACCTCTAAATGACTGCAGAAACATCATACTGACGCAGTGCAGTTTGGATATTTGCCATCTGTCAAGCAGATAACCACGATCTAGAGAACACTTTGCATGGATAAATTAACGAAATTTCGAAATTTGCAACAGACGCCACTGGTCACATGAAATTACCATAAAAAATGTACTTCATGTAAGCTTTCCGTCCATTTTTAAATTAGTTTTACGTCTCCTTACTATGAAAATCTGATTTATTTTCAACCTTACCTGCTGAAACGGAGGGAAGGCCGCCATAGTGCCTATTGAATTTTTGTCTGAAGATGTGAGTATCGAGCTATTTGATTGGTAGAAAATAGAGACGTGACGTATAAGAAGGGGGCGGGATATGGCCAAAGGCCATGTGCGTTTTCACCACAATAATACCGAGCGGCTTAAACTGGGCTAAACTCTGCACTCATGGCTATTATTCACATTCCACTGCGAAAATCTTGACTGATCCAGGAGTACATTTGGAAAAGTCACTTGCTCAACTTAGTGTGAATTTTGTGTCACTGAACACTACAGCAAATAAATATATGTATGAGGTCATTTTAAGACAGACACAAACTCTTCACGCACCGGCACTACTTTTGTAAACCTACATTCATGTTTGGTTGGGCGCTCATATACATGTACAAGCGAATACGTATAGTTATCCAGGGTTAAACTCTATATGTGTTCAGAGCTCTGCGCAATACTGGTTGAGGTAATATCAATGTAAAACCACGGCTTACTGTACACTGCAAATTCAACCAGCTTGGACATACATCGGAATATGTCACACTTCCAATCCTGGCCCAAAGTCCAATATATGAGCAATATAGCCTGGCTTGTCCTTCAGGAGAACTGCTCACACTAGAGTGACTATTATGTTGTCCCTTATACAATGTACTCATTGTAAATGTACCAGTGAGTAAGGTACGAGTGAGGGTCTCCGCCATGCTTGGCAACAGTGATGGATGTACACGTAGACTTGAACTGATAACCAGAATACATCTTGCCTCATCTGCACCCTCTATGTGTTTGTCCTTTTCTGAAATACTACAAACTTCTTTTTTATTGTCATCTTTACAAACTAGTCATTCACTTGAATGACGCTTCAATATAATCAATTTATTTGCTACGAGCTGAACCCTTTTTTCTTACTAACAAACAACGAAGGTATTGCGTGCCACTTAGGAATGCTTTTCCTTCCAGATACATTACAGCTTTGTGCTAGAACAAATCTTTGCCATGACTTCAGATATGCCATGCAGGAAGTCTTATAGTGTGAGACCTTCATATGGAAACGCGGTTTCACTTATATAGCCATCTTAAGTTTTATGGGATGATGTAACTTGGTCAGATCTCCTAGTAACCAGAGGTCGGACATAACTTCTGGATTCGAGCATGTAACCTGAATGGTCAAGAACTGATTGTGACGAGAGTCTTTAAATGAAAGAGCAGGGGGCAATGATGTGCCAAGATCTGGTGATTTAATGTACCAGTGCAAGAAAATTTGTCTCTAAGCCGACAAGACTAGGCTACATGACTCTCCGTCTTCACCCACTGGCCAATATTGGTCCAGGGATCAGGCCTGTTGTCTTAGTGGTTGACGACGACCATCCGTCAGTTTGTTGAATTAACGCTTGTAGCCAGGCTTATCAAACTTATTCCCACATACAGTTAGACATTGGGGGGAAAAAACTCTATTTGATTGTTACTTAATGCCATATTCAAGAATTTTCCCCACCGACTCTTCCATTCTATTTTGTAACCATGGTCATTGTCATGGTCATTTTGTAACCATTGACTCATCAATCCATAAATGCTTTTAACTTACCCCCAGACCTTTTTATTATAAATAGCTGTGTGTGGTCAGTGATTTATTTATTTATTTGGTTATGGTTTTACAACATACTCAAGAATCTTTACTTTTACGACAGCAGGGAGAATTATATTTGGAGGAAACTGGGCACGGCCCAGGGGAAACCCATGACCATATGCAGGTTGCTGGCAGACCTTCCCACCTACAGCCAAAGATGAAGAGAGCATGAGCTGGACTTGAACTGGCAGTGACCACATGGGTGAGGGGCTCCTGGGTCATTGCACTGTGCTGCCATGGTAAAGTGTGTTGTCAATGAAGCAAAAATATAAAACTGATACTTTTTATTTTAACGATGACATTCACAATACATACAACGCTAGAATCCTAAAACATAATATAGCACAAAGACAGCTGAAAACCCTTGCTTGCGATTTGACTGATGTTGTTAAACATTCTAGGAACATGACATAAAATAACTAAACAACTAATAACTTTAAAAATTTAAAATGTGAGTCTGGCACATACCACAGAAAGAGACCGTGATTTAAATATGCTGATTATGTCAAGATAAAAATAACAGAACCACGTAAATGTAAATGATAGTGATAAGATGATTAAGAACATTTCATCAAGCTCTGGCAAAATAAAAATGTTTGTTAGGCAAAACTCAAGAACCTTGTTTATTTATTTTTTGATCAATGATTTCATGTGGCCACATCCCACTGGCGATGGGCTGATCATCTGAACTCAGGCTATTTGAATATCACTGTCAGGCTAGGCCCTCTCTTTGCAAGGCAGAATAAGCCATTCATTTCCAGGCTGATCTTCCATATAGTGCACTACAGAATTGAGCTGCAAACATGTTACGAAATGACCTAAAAAGAACACACCCCTTTGAAATAAAGTACACATCATTTTAAAGGCAAATTTGTGATGATTGATGACAGGATTCTTCTATTATTATTTTTTTTTTACATTTTTTTGTACAGTAAACAAAATGCAAGTAAGGACTAATATTCTACGATAGATTCTTCAGACAACATTATAAAAACTGAAGCACAGTGGCTCTTTATGGCTGCTATACATCCTCTGATAATATTGCTATGTTTCTACGTTTAACTGGAATACACGAGTGAAGTAGCACTACATCTTCACCTGTATATTTATTATGGAAATATAACAGTTAAATCTGTTTAACAGGCCAACACATAAATGTACAATGTCATTGTACTTCAACCTGTTGAATATGCCCAAAAAGCCCACCGTGGAACCTCATTGTTTTCTGCATTTTATTCACTATAAAAAAGATCATAAAAACCATATCTGTAATCTGCATGCATTTTAGATGATGCATACTTTCTTTACAAGTGAATTTTTCCTTTAATGCTTTTTCTTCTTTTTTGTTTTTTTGTTTTTGCGATGTGATTCATAGGTGTCACTGTCATTAGATTTGCTTGAGGAATAGCCAGGTTGTTCATCGCTGGAATTCTTTCCTTTACTCCTTGTCTTGTCACTATGATAACCATGAGATTGGTGGGATGGGGAGCCATCACTAGATGAGTCACTCTCTCTGTTATAACAATGTTTCCATGATTTATATTTGGAATGCTTGTGATGTTTTTTCCTGACGGATTTTCTGGAATACCTCTCTGATTCTGATTCACTACCAGAATCAGACGAGTCCTCTGAATCACTACTGCTTCTGTGGCTGCGATGTTTCTTCTTTTTAGGTGAGCACGATCTTGATCTTTCCGTCTTTTTCCTGAAATATTGAATAGACAGTACTGATGACATCAATAATAATACTATGTGTACATATTATGCATTTGTTATTCCAACATCGAATTTCAAACTTTAACAAACAACATGAGTCACAATCAAAGACTGAGTATAAATGCCCCCTAAGCCTGCTTTTTAAATATTTATTTATCATGTTATTTTCATTGGATGCCATATTCAAGAGTCAGACATTCAGATATGCACACCATAATGGTAAAAGACAAATAGTCTTCAATGCGCATAAGGCTGTTTAATGTTACTCCAGGCTGCTTAATGTTACTCTAGGCTGCTTAATTTTACTCTTAAATTTCCTGACCAAGGCTGGGGTTGAACTCCTGCCCTGTGACTCAAGGACACAAATGAACACACAAATGAATGCTCTTGCATAATTAATGTAATCCGTCAGTTCGATGATTAGCAACATGTATATGCCCTGCCTGTTTGAAAAAAAAAATACATACATATTAAAGTGAAAGACAGCGCATGTTCAAAGTTAAGGTTGGACAATATTATGTTTATTTTTGTTAAGTATTTTTCTAACAGCTACTGCAACAGTGGAAATTGACATTTGATTGTGCTCCGTCAACTAGCATGAAACACAGTCATTCTGCAGGAGCTGTTACCAAGCGCGGATCAATCTTGTCACCTGAGACTGTAATAACTTAAGTATACATGTAAATTTATAACATGAAATAATCCAGAAACTTACTCCTGCCACAACATAATGGACTGGAAATACTTTGCAGTGTTCTTCACATATGTACTTGTTATAATTAAAATATAGAACATTAAAACAGAGTCCTGGCCCATTGTTATTACATGTTACTTTGAAAGTCAACTCAGAACATTGACTTTACAGCTTATAGACAGTCTCCTAGCTCTCTAACTGATCAATCTCTCATAACCTTAAAAGCATGCGTGCCTCCAGATCCCAGCTGGCAGCAAACATTCTCCACACTTCAAACTTTCAATTCAAGCAGGTTTTTGCATTCAAGAGGGAATTTTGTAATCTTTTTAATGCACAGCGTTCGGTCAGGAGCTATCTTTTTGATGTAACTATATTAACTGAAATGGAAAGAAAGGCTTTTAAGAACGATAACAATTTAAGCATCACCAGGAAAGGTATCTCACTGATTTCAATCACTCATAACACAAATACTTCCATCTAAAGAAGATGCTTTCCTTCTCCTTCAAATTTGTTACATTTCAACATTTCAGGTAACTTACTCCTTCTTGTGCTTCTTCTTTCTCTTCACATCACTTTTCTTCTTCTTTGATATTTCTTCTGCGAGTATCATCAAAACAATTCATGAATGTGAATACCTTTGTAAGGATTTGCAGGAATGTATAAAAAGTAAACCTCAATCAACATTTTAGAGAATTGAAGAGAAAATTTTCCATGTCAGTTAACGTGTATATTATTACTTCACTTTTTTGATTGGTGTTTAGAGCAATACTCAACAATCTGCTAATTACCTCCACATACAAAATCAGGCTAGGATTGCTCTCAGACCCTGTGCACCACTGCCAAGCTTGACTGACCACTACATGACAAATCTAATTTGGTGATTACTTGTACACAAAGGTCAGGCTGGGAATGTTCTCAGACCCTGTGAACAACTGCCACACTTTATTGAAGGCTGACAGATCTCTTCATTTGGTAATTTGCTGCAGACAAGGATCAGGCTAGTAGTGTTCTCAGACTTGATTGCCACCTGACAAATTCCCTCATTTACATCAATACTTTTTGAACACAAACTATTGCGCACTGCATTAATCAAGGCACTCTGAATCTCTGGGGCAAAATTTGTCCTTTGGCTTGTTCGTAAAGACTAATTTCAGATAAATTTGAAAAACTTTATACAAGCTGATGTATACATGTATTTGAAATGCCCCTCTTCCTCCCATTAAATCAACCTAAGCATGAATTAATATACATATCTAATCTGATTTAGTTTTGGACTCACTCTGACTTTGCTGTGTAAGTGGGGACAGAAATTCCTCCTCTGACTCAGAGCTGGTGCTACTCACATCCAGAACCACATCTTTTTGTGGATCTGCTTTGATGAAGTTCCGACACTGGTAAGTCAAGTGTCCGGCTAGAATCAGAAAAATCTTTATCAGAATCTCTACAATGGGAATGCTTTCTAATAACAAATATTTCTATCCCGCCTCTTAAAGTTATACATATAATCCCTGCCACCTCACAGTACATAACACCATACACTGATAATCTAAGACTGAATAAATCTGAACCAGCATGACTTTGTGTGTGTAAAAATTACCCAGGTAGATAAGTTATTAAGTGCAGGAACTTTTGGAACCACCATTGACCCCATTCAGTGAAAAAACAACATCTGGCTTTATGTTGGAGAGTCAGTTTAGGCACACTTATTAAACGAAGAAAGAACAATCCAAAACTGTTAAAAAGGTTTGCCAGGGGTTTTTCTAGCCAATTTCTTTTTAGAAACTCAATTTGGCTAATCAGAAAACAATATTTTCTTCATTACCAATGTATCAAAACCTCAATTAATTTGTCTAAAATTCAATTTTCCAATATTTCTCCTGGTAAATACCACAAGAAACTGGCTAGAAAAACCCCTGAGTGCATCATGTGACATTGAATGAACATACATGTACTTCATTTGAAGCCTCACACTTTAAAGAATTTATGTATATAATAAATATGATTGCCTCACCGTAACCACATTTTCTGCAGGCTGCTCTCACACTCTCAGCTGTATGTCCCCCTATGCCAACCTTAGTAATTAACCCTACAAAGATTAAGATAACACGACTACTTATTCATGAAATACAACAATTAGCCTACAAGTTTATACCATGCATCCTCCATTGGAACAGTTCAAAACAACAACATTGTTCTGCGCATGTTAATATTACATTTATATGACGGCAGCCAGTATTATGGTAGGAGGAAACCTGACAGAGCCTGGGATAAGTCCACGACCCTCCGCAGGTTGCTGGCAGACCTTTCCGCATATGGCAGGAGACGAGGTTAGCTTGAACTGGACTTGAACTCTCAATGATCGTATTAGTGAGAGGAACCTGGGTCATTACGCCTGCTGGCATGCTAACACTCTCGGTCACAGAGGCCCCAGAAGCAGAAAATAAAACTAACTTAAAGGTAAAGAAACAATGACATAGGTTTGGTGGCCTTACTGAAATTCTCCGGAAAGATTCATGGGCACAAATTTCTTTTTACCTTCAGATAGAAGGGCTCTCTAGCCACTGGATTTCATTGTCAACCGTTTATGCCAGCATGTAACTCACCTGACATCAACACATGCTTGATTTTAGTTCAGTTAAGATAAACACTGAAATTTATTTTCATCAATTTCAAGAAGGTAAAAGTCAGAAATTGTTGAAAATAGACCCGGACCTCAACATTTACTTTAACTGAACTAGCTGGAGCTGCTAGATGGCTCAGGAAGGCAGCCTGGGCACTACATAAAGGTCTAGTCTGATGTCCTAGAGACAAGCACGGAATAAACAACTCCTCTTGGCTGGAAAATGGCAGTATGTATGTATGCTTTGGTTTGAATGTTGTACTCAACAATTTTTCAGTTACATGACGAGTCCTTAGAATGTATGTATATTGTATGGGGGAGTCCATGTCGTCTGAGTGCTGTCGCTACTGGAACATCATGACGTAGACACCAGAGATGGAACCCCACCCAGTCACATCATTCTGACACTGGGCCGACCAGTCCTCGTTCCTTTTCAAATCCTATAAATGCTGAGCAAAAAACGAGGCAGCAACAAGTATCATTTTAAAGTCTTTGGCATGACCCGACCCGAGATTGATCCCTGATCTCCCGAACCCGAGGCAGACGCTCTAACCGAAAATGGCAGCTGGTGGAAGTTGTAAAGCTGAGTTATGTGCACAGCAACCCCTTATTCACATTAAAACTCTCAATAGGCCAATGCGAATAATGTGCATGTTGTTGTTGTTGTCACCCATGTATGGCAGGCTTTTCTCTGAATCAAGAGTGTAAACATACATCAGTATGCGGTGCATACCAGGTGCATACTGTTGAGAAGATTACGGAAGTGTCAGTACCTTGAACATCTCGATGCATATCTGTGATAAAATAAGACAAAATATGATAAAAATAAATATTCTTTGTCGGGATCTCCTGCGCGCCGGAACAAAGTGGCAGTCCAGGTGGATACAAAGATAGACATGCCAATTCACCCGAAAGTTGTTTTACTAAGACCACACTTAGTTAGTTACTCTAACATGTCATATTTCTTAAAGGTAGGACAATTTTGACAAAATTCTGTGACCTTGAGGACTGTACCCTTAGAAAATTTTAAGAAATAAAAGTAACAAAACATGGGTGTAAAACTAAATCTGACCGTATTCTTAGTGCGGTGAGGAATTTGGAAACGTTCGCAGGCCATACAGAAATATAACTGGTCTAATTACTACCTGGATTCACGGTAACTCTCATCCTTTAATCATTCTGGAAGAATTAATTTGTCATGGGTCTAAAAAAATTTCACCTGATTAAGTTATGAAAATTAGAGTAATTGGGTATTCCAGCCTAGGAATTGTTTGACAAATAGCATTCTGTTGGTTCAATGAGGCGCCAATTTTCGTTCATTGACACCTGCAACAGTTTAGCCTGTCAATATGTTCGGACTTTAGACAGAGTTGATACTGGATTTAATTTACTTTCACCAGTCACAACGAAAGACTTCAGAATCGATCTATTGACAAATCAGGCGTAGCCTGACTTGGTGACTTATTCCGTCTGTCTGTAGGTCTGCCGTTCTGAAGTCAGTGTGACCAAACTCAAGGCCTAGAGCTCTCCAAGGATAATTGAAACATTTCCAGAGTTTAACCTTACGTCTACTTAAACGTGTTAAAGACACATTAATACTGAAAGCGCTAAATGTGAGTGTATTCAAATATTAGTCTCCTATCATGATTTTTGGCTTGTCAAAACTGCCCTGTGAAGAAATATCACAGGTGTTATATTTTGTATATTTTTTTCAGAATCCATATCAACATGAGTAACATATACATTCAGGAGCCACCAACCAAAGGAAAGGTAATACTGTACATGAAAGTTTGGGTCTTAGGTTCGCACGCTGAGAACCCTGGTACATGCACTGTAGAGAATTCTGATTCGAGACCACAAACATTCTGGCACTTCACCAGCTTAAGGCAGCGGCAACCAGGCGACGAGGTGAAAGATAACATGGGAAGGGTTAGGAAAATGAACAACACTGGACAATATTCTGAGAAGTACAGCTTAATGACTGTGAAAGTACAGTATGTTTTACTACAGAACAATCTGCATAACATATGTAAATTATGAATGTTAACGAAACCTAGTTTGGACTTTATGAGGCGGTGAAGCAGAGTTCTCTGTTAAGTTCCGTGTTATTTTGACAATGATTTCATTGCCGTGTTGGCACCCGTAAAACTGCTAATGCCCAGATGTTCACTGTCTCGAATACGTGTGTAAAATATAGGGATTATTTGGAGATCTATTAAAATATGCCTCAAAAATGACCAAAAGGCTGAAAAGAAAAACAGACCAAATTTTAACAAAGCATGCATCATCTAAAAGGCCATTCTATGGTGATTCAGAATATTTTTTGGCATTTTTTACATTGATTCAAATGAAAATAAAGGTTGAGGTCCTACGATGAACTTTTTGGACCATATAGAACACAGTGATGTCCAGTATGGTCCCTCAGTCTTTACTTTTGATATTAATCACCATAAAAAAGACCATATTTGGAATCAGGATGAAATGGTCTTTTAGATGATGCATTCTTTGTTTTAGTGTAGATAATATTTGTAGGGCCACACAACATATTTTTCTGCGAACATTTGTTAACAGTGTATGCTTGAAGAGTTACATCCAAGCTTTAGAATTAAAACATATCACAGCTAGTATTTTTATGTTTGTGTGGGTGAACTTAATTCATATCTCGTACTTGCTACAGCTTTCTTATCCAAGAATCAGCTTTCTTCATTCTTAAAATATTAATTACAGCACTGGTAACCAAGATTTACACTCTTCAGGTCGCTTCATTCTGATTCAATACTCTTCACTCCAGTCTCTCTCGTGCTATGGATATTAAAACGAAGATAAGAAAACAGGTTGTAAATAGAAGTCTTTCTAAATATAACATACTTTGATGGTCATTTGACAAATTTTTCTGCGAAATAGTTTAATAGTTTGTGGCGATAATTTTTTGTGGGGTTTTGACATATGTCTTCCATTGTGTTTTTTGTCTTCAGGTTCTCCTGTCAACCACTGTCGGGGATATAGACATAGAGTTGTGGTCAAAGGAGGCTCCTAAGGCATGTCGCAACTTTGTCCAGCTGTGTATGGAGGGCTACTATGATGGGACAGTATTTCACAGAGTAGTTAAGGACTTCATCGTACAGGGGGGTGACCCAACTGGGATGGGTGAAGGAGGTGAATCTGTTTATGGGCATCCTTTCAAGGTTTGTTGACATGGAACATTTTTCTAAATCTTACAGATGCATGTGTGTGAGATCGTAAATTAAATTATTTCTGTGGTGAGTTTGCTTGCAAGTTCCTAATTCCTACATTGTTTATGTGATTAAAACATCAAATTGGATGTCATAAAATCAGCAGATTTAATAAATACGTACATGTACTAATAACTTTTTTTTGCCTGGAGACATATGTCAGCTACAGAGTAGCCTTTCCAACAGTGCACCGAGTTTTGAATCAAAATTGAATGCAAATATATAACATAATCTGTCCATGAATAGTGAAAGACCTGTAATGACAATGACATACTCTACCATGTTGAAGCCTTTTTGTAAGCCATAAATTATTATTATTTGTTTCCTTCACCAATATGGAATGACTGCTGTAAAATAAGTGAAATATCTTGAGTACATTTAAACACTAACAGAGTGCAAATTGGTTGTAATTTAAATTATCAAGAAACAACTTTACTTGTTGATTACCCTGATTCTTTTAATTATTGGGACAGATATTGGTCCTACTGAAAGGAAAATATTAATTTTCTCTCCAAGAGTTTTGAAAAGTAAAGATATGGATATGTTGGTCATTAGATGGTCTAATCATGGGAGAAAAAGAAACTTTCATCCCCGTTACAATTACATATCTTTTAGCTAAAAAAGGCCAGATGAGGTGTCCCAAAAGTTTGAAGAATTAGAGTAGTTAGGGTTAAGTTTATGTCTACTTGTACACATCTGTCATTTTCTTCAGGATGAATTTCACACGAGGCTGCGCTTTGTTCGGAGGGGGCTCGTTGCCATGGCAAATGCAGGACCCAATGATAATGGAAGTCAGTTCTTCTTCACGCTGGCTGCTGCGCCGGAGCTCAACAACAAGCACACGGTGTTTGGAAAGGTTAGTACTGATGCTGACATGAACATTGTAAAAATTGCCTTGCTACAACAAAATGGTCTATAGATCATCTGCCTCACACTTCTGAAAGAGGTCTCCTGTGGGCACAAACACATAATAAATTCATCGCAGCAGATTGAACTGTGCCTGATGAAGTCAAGGTGATCATTTTTTCCACACAGAATACACACAGTATATCCTAGAGGTATATGAAAAACAGAACTGGAGAGGTTTCAAGAATAAAACTCACAAGATGCTTAAAAATATATTTTTTTCAAGACCGATAGGTCAAGTCTCATGATGTTTGGCTTTCTGTACATGCTTAGCTGCCCTTGATGATCCCCTAGATTATGACATAATACGGTATGCCGTTTTGTGCAGCAATCAACTGTGCTAATCACACAACCAATTATAATGGAATTAGTTTTCATGCCTTCCCATCGGACCCTCCGTGCGACGAGTAGAGATAATTGCCATATGAAGTGACCATTTCGAACCAGATAAGCAATCTCAACTTATGCTCTAGCCATTTGGACGAGATGTGTTTTGATCCGCTATACAGGCTAAAAACATAGCTCCTGAAAACCGAAAGTGCCACAATTATGTCACGCATATTTGGCACTCTAGCGCCATTCAAGGGTAGACAAGTGATGTGCGATTTTCTTCTTGGTATTTTTGGTGTAACTATATTTTTAATTTTTACCAGTAAAAATACTCACCAAATGCATTTTTTTTGTTTGTATCATTTTTTTTATATCAGAGGTATATCATTCAGTTGAATAAAGTGAAAAATAAAACCAGAGCAGTTCACCTTTAAGTGAAACATAGAGTGTTTCTCAAAAAATAGAAACATAAAGTAATAAATTGCTTATCCATAGCAATTATCTTAATGGAAGCACTTTCTCTTAAGCAAAGAATAAAAAGTCAGAAATGCCCTTGTGGTCAACAAGTGGTTTTCAGCAAACATTAGACTGTGCAAAAGGTAATGTGGGAGCTATCGACAGCTGTTTGTCAGCAAGATCCAGGAACAGTGAGAGCAGGGAAATGTACAAATTCCTTGTCCAGCACTGGGATTGAACCTGTGTCTGCGATTGAAAGACAAATGCCTTTACCCATTTGGCCATGACTCCCTGAATGAAGATACTGTCATGTAATCACTGAGAAACGTTTGGATGATGATTGTGTCTTATAGGTGACATATAACATGGTGAAGCTGGCAGACTGTGAGATCAGGACTGATGACAGGCCTTTGTTCCCCTATAAGATCTGTGTGATGGTTGTGTGTTATAGGTGGCTGGTGACACAGTGTATAACATGCTGAAGCTGGCAGACTGTGAGATCAGGGCTGATGACAGGCCTGTGTTCCCCTATAAGATCTGTGTGATGGTTGTGTGTTATAGGTGGCTGGTGACACAGTGTATAACATGCTGAAGCTGGCAGACTGTGAGATCAGGACTGATGACAGGCCTTTGTTCCCCTATAAGATCTGTGTGATGGTTGTGTGTTATAGGTGGCTGGTGACACAGTGTATAATGTGCTGAAGCTGGCAGACTGTGAGATCAGGACTGATGACAGGCCTTTGTTCCCCTATAAGATCTGTGTGATGGTTGTGTGTTATAGGTGGCTGGTGACACAGTGTATAACATGCTGAAGCTGGCAGACTGTGAGATCGGGGCTGATGACAGGCCTTTGTTCCCCTATAAGATCTGTGTGATGGTTGTGTGTTATAGGTGGCTGGTGACACGGTGTACACTGTGCTGAAGCTGGCAGACTGTGAGGTCGGGTCTGATGACAGGCCGGTCTTCCCCTGTAAGATCAACAAGACACAGGTAACCAGCACAACTGTAACATACATTTACTTGACCTAACATTTTTCTGTTGAAATATTTTGCTTGATAACGCTTAATTTGTTCACCTTATATATAAGTTAATGACTGTGCCCATATATTAAAAGTATCATTTTAATGAGTATATCTGCTTCTGAAAGTGTGTTTTTTTACACACTAAACTGTGGGGCAAATGTGATTTTCATATTAGACCTATGTGGCGCAAATGTGAAAAACAATGCTTTTGTGACAAAAACTTCAGGTGAGGGTATAAAAAGCCTAGTGGAAAATGTAAGAACCTTTGCTAAGAAAGCTCTGTTGTATTGATAGCAGTCTGACATAGGCAGAGGTACTTGCATGCAGATTGTAATACTTGTTCACAGATTTTATCCAATCCTTTTGATGATATAATCCCGCGGGAAAACAGAAGATCCAAAAAAGATGACAAAGGAGAAAAGAAATCTAAAAGCAAGTCTAGGGCAACAAAGTGAGTTGTATTATGAATTGTAAGGATAAAGAACTGGTACATGTATATCTTAAAATCTGTGTTTCATGCCTCGAGAAAGAGGGAGGTATGATATGAAATCAGTGTCAATGAGTCACAGATCAGTTAGAAAAGTGAGAAACAAAATGTTGTGGTCATCTATATAAAATGTGTCTATTGAGAGTAATTCGACTGACCCACCAAAAAAGAAAAAAAAAAACAAAAGGCTGCTCTTAAAGTTTTTTTGTTGTTTTATTTTTCTATCTTTCAGCTGTGGATGGTGGTGGGTTTCCCATGGGCCCTTCTGGTTTCCTCCCACCATGATGTGATGTGAAATATTCTTGACTACAGTTTGCTGAAAGTTACAGCAAAATAAACAAGTTGTAAACTTCAATTCACACTTGCAGTAGTTTGTTTCATTGAGTTGGTCTTTCCAGCAACACGCTTGTTGCATTGTACCTCAGCATTTACTTGTTACACAAAAGCAGGAGCAATGCAGCCATATCTCAAAATGTCTTACTCCTGTGTCTTTGTCCATGAAACTGACTGTCATATAAGTGTAATACCAGTATTCTGAAGTTTGACATCAACACCAGTCAGTTTGAAAATCTTAGCAAACCCATTCATGGTGTGTTTTCTGTGGTCAGGAATTTCAGTTTGCTGTCCTTTGGAGAGGAAGCCGAGGAAGACGAAGAGGAAGTCAATAAAGTTACCAAGGTGAAGGGGATTCACTATCTGCACATCATGTCATTCTTCACATTGTATTTTTTCCATGAGCATATTATGTTGAATGGATATTGTGTCCATCCATTGGTCTCTCCAACCTTTCATCTGTCCATATGAAAGATGTAATCAAAATATATTATTTGGTGAAGGGATGAAGTTCTTTCCGTTTGAAGTATGTCTGAGCTAATGAAATTCTAGTTCCTAAAGCAACCAGCTGAAATTAGTAAATTAGTATATTTGAATTTCACATATGGAAAGCTGTTATCTGCCAATTGTATGTGTTACACTCAGTTCTTCTTATCATTTTATTTTTTTTCTTGTGCAACTAAAATAGTTTCCCTAAAAAATTCTCAAGGCAAGGGAGAGTAAAGGGTTAGAAAATTGAAATTTTGATATGTAGAGACATTCATATGTAAGTAATTAAATCAACTTATTATGTAGCTGTGATATTTGTTGTAGTGTATGTCAGACAGTTTTGCGAAGTATTTGGTTTCACTTTCAGAACATCCTATTTTTTGGGATAAACAATTTGACAGTCAGTTATTTTGTGGTGCAGAGATGTTGACATTGCCAAAGACTGAGTTAATGGCAAAAACTGATCATAAATGCTAGACCTATGGGGTCTCAAATTTTGTTACATGAATTATACATTTTTTTATACAAGCGTTATATGTGTGTTATATATGTATATTGGTCGTAATCAGCAGTCCCATGTACACTCCAGTTTCCTCCACCCATAATACTGACTGCCATTGTACACCAGGGAGTGAAAAATTCTTCACTGTGGCATCAAACAACAGTCAAAGAAAAAAAAAGGATAAAAGTACTAGACATTTTCTTTAATCCAAGTGGGTCATACGAAAGACTTTAAAATGGTACTTGTTACTGCCTCTCTTGGTGCTCAGCACTGAGAGGTAAGAGCAAGAGAACGGGACTGTTCAACCCAGTGTCAGTATAATTTAACTGGGTGGGGTGTCATGTCTGGTGTATTCAGCACGAAATTCCAGTGGCAGCAGCACTTTGGAGGCATGGGCTCACCCTGCCACAAGGAGACACACTGTGTATACATATTAAGGACTCCTTGTCGTCACATGACTGAAAAAGTATGACGTCATAAAACCCAAGCATACATACTGTAAATCTTCAGCCTTTTCACTCATTAAAGATGTAATATATGCATACAGTTATTGTTAAAATAAAGCCAAAAATGGCTTGTTTTTGTCATAATAGGTATATTCATAACACTATGAGAATTATTTCTCTAGACTCTACAGTTTTCAAAGAAAATTCTGAAATATTGCTTTCAGGAGTGGTTGAAAAAGTTAAAGAATTAGTTACTTTGACCCAACTGTTTTTGTGCATCAATTGCTGTTGATTTTCATGTGTATCAGGATATCCGTGTGAAGAGTAAGAGCAGCCATGACCTTGTGGATGATCCCCGCCTCAGCTCTGTGCCAGTGGTGGAGAGGGATGAGGGAGAAGCTGTGAAGAGGCCGGCTTCAGAGTCTGAGGCAGAGGAGGAGGATGGTGGGGCAGAGGTATATAGACAGATAGGAAGTATACTGACATACTGATAGAATGTACCTGTGTGGTGTGAGGGTGAGACTATGAAGAGGCCCGCTTTCTAGGTCTGTATTGCAAACTTCAGCATTCTTGAAGTGACATGATTGATTCATTCACCTGATAAGGCCACTGTTTGGTTTTTGATTAATTTCTTAATGTGAGAAAAAACTTAATAGTGACATCAAAAGTATCATTCTAGCATTTGTGTACTTCAGAAAGTGCATTTTTACACACTGAACTTTAGGTGAAATTCAGTACATTCATTGGAGTCATTCATTTCTGTTTTGGAATGTTTTTAAAGACAACTGAGGAGAGAAGTAGAATTCTGAGTGGTATAAGGAAAAAACTCAAGAAGAACCAACAGGAGAAAAATGCCAGTGATAACAACAAAGAATTACTGATGGCAGAGGAAGAAGTGGAGCCAGCAAAGATGAGTAGAAGGTTAGTCTCTGTTTATTTATTTATTTACCTGATTGATGTTTCACGCCGTACTCAAGAATATTTCACTTACTGGCAGCCAGCATTATGGTGAGATGAAACCGAGCAGTGCCAGGGGGAAACCCACGACCAAGTCTGGTTTATATACAGCAGGCTAAAAGTTGTAAATGGAATGCCATCAGCACACCTTGATCAGGCTTGTAGTAGTTCACTGCCTTCATCTTCTGAGGTGATCACATTTTCAGATAGGGAATTTTACTGGATTACCCTAAGTGGCCTAAAAGTCTGTCCATGACAAAGTTGCTCATATTTCCTGATTCTGGGAGTTCTACTGATTATAGAAAGTTGTTTAAGGCTTGTTTTTAAAGTAGGATGCTATCCTACCAGAAAAATGTAAGTTTCGGCATCAAATGTAATGTTTTATGACATTTATTTACCTCTAAAACTCCATCTTTGCGGATAAAAGTTTAGGTCATTTACAGTGCTCTGCTGCCATTGTTTTCAAGTCTTTGTTGGTAAGAAGCAGTAAACAGTGCATTTTGTGTGGTCTTACATGAAAACTGTTTGAGTGAGGAATGAGGAATTTGACCTCATATGTTGCTGTAACAGTATGAATCACCTAAATAAATTTTATACCTTTAAATTGGTAGGCCTATTTTTTATCCCAGTCTGTGAAAATTCAGGCTTGAAAATGATATGAGTACAGGAACCTTTATTGTAGTACATGTATTTCTTCAACTGCTTGATGTAGTGGTGTTGGTACATGTTAGTATACATGTTTTAAAATCAATGTGTTTTTTAAAAATGAAATTCATTTCCACAAAGTACAGGCAATATTGAAACTTTATTTTCTAGATGTTAACAGGTTATGGTATTAATGCTCCTCACTGGCATGCAGCAGACTTCTACATTATCCTTTACTAGAATTTCTCATTTCATGTAATATGTACATGTATTCCTTCACACTGCATACTTTTTCGAAGCACTTCCTGGAGTGAACCTTGGTCTAGTCTGAATGAAAGAATGGTTCTGGCTTAATGTGAAGTAGGTGTTATCTCAGCTATACGATGGCAAGAACATGTTTAAGCCCCAAAGCAGTGAATGGTTTTCAAAGAGATGAGAACACTCAAAATCAGACAAAACAGTAGAACATTTTTAAAACCACCATTTTCAAATATGATCTGAAGTACCTACAAAGATATGTAATCCAGGCTTCCTCCGGGCATTCTGGTTTCCTTTACTAATAATACTGATTGTCATTTTGAGTATGGTGTTAAAACAACAGTCCAATGGAAAAAAATTGAAACACTTGTCACTTGCAAAAGTGCTGCTGTTGTTGTTTTGTTGTTAGTGAAGAGCTTCGCATGGAGGCCAAAAAACTGAAGAAAGAGATAAGAGGTTCCAGGAAGAAGACGGAACCATCTGTGAAGGAAGAAATGACAGTAGAGGAAAAGAAAGAAGACTTACCCATCAATGATGCTATAGCAGCTTATCGAAAAGAAAGGCAGAAGTATAAAAACTTGAGAAAGGAACAGAAGAAGAAAGGATCTGCACGGGAAGACATCACGTTGTCATTGTTAAAGAAATTCCAGAGTAAGCTGGACTCGGCTCGCACTGTGGCCTCCGGCTGTTCTGATGACGAGGCAGAAAATAAAGAGGGAAAAGCTGAAATGGATGAAGATGATGATGACAATGACATGTCTTGGTAGGTTACATTTTCACTGAAAACTGTCCTAACTCCAAGGGAAATACTCTGAATATCCAAGCTGCACAATTCAGATGTCTTGAGTGTGAAGTTTTAATATTTGGTGGCTGCATAGTTACAAAGTTGATTATGTGTTGCATCTTGCTCTTTGTTGACAGGGTAACCAGTTTGGCCCCTATATCTGTACAATTTAAATAGAAATATATTTGTGTGTATGTTTGGTTCACATTACATACATGTAAGTCCACAGGTCCCTGTTTTAAAGATGTAGAACCACTTGATATCATGTCAGAGGACTAAAGGCTTGATAGAAAAAGAATTCTAAAATGAAGGCAGTTTTAGGGGGGACATGAAGGAAATTGTGCTGAAAATGTTCATCTAATTTTTTTATGGAAATTTCAAATTTGGGATATCTCAGAAATTGCTCCTCAGTTTTGTGCTTATTTTTGGTGACAGAATATTTTCGGAAATAATATCAATGGTGAACTTATTGACTATATAGCTGGACCAGTTTAACGTCCACCAATGGGACTCTTCCCAGAGAAGCTCATCACAGCTGTCACCATTGTCATTACTCTATAGCAAGCTACTCAACATCTAACTGCTGGATCCTGAGGAATATACTGTAGTTTAAAGTAATTTTTGTTCCCCCAAAATTAGACTGAGAAGGTTATTTTTTGTACTTTTACGTACATATGTTAAAACACATCCTGAAGTGCATTTTAATAAATCAAAACCATATGTTTCATGTATCATTTAAAAAGTTTGGACCCATAGGTTAACTTGCACAACAGTGTTCTCTGGTCCATGCCCTACGTTTTCAAGCATGGTTATTACATATGCATTCATTGTTGTCATTTCCTGACGACAGTTCATGATTCAGTCCCATTGGCCTTTCTGAGCCATCAATCAAGAACACCCTTTTGACCAGTCATAATATTGATGCAAATAAGTCAGCCAGATGTCTTACACACTGGTTGCAAATGTTCAGTCTTTCCATGATGTCACAATTGCTTTCACCAGGTAGAGAATGAAAAGTAACATAGTCACGAAAAAAGGTGGGTGAGACATCAGATGATCTGCTAGTATCCATTGACTTGTATTGGAATGGCTGGGCAGCAAGTTATCTTTCTCTCTGTGCCATTGTGTTTTCAGGATGAGTCACAAATTGAAATTTGATGAGAAGCTGAACAAAGTACTGGATGCCAATGTCATTGATGTAGATAGGTACGAGATCTTTGATCCCAGGAACCCCATAACCAAAAGGAGGAGAGAGGCCAGTAAACCCAGTAGGAGGGAAAAGAGGTGATGTTACCAGTCATGTGATTGGTCATGTGATTTGTCATGTGATTGTGATGGAAGTTTCAGCGTGGTGTTCTAGGATGCTAAGCGTCTCTCCAACATTCATCAACCAGAGGGCGCAGAAAGTGCCATGTCGGCAATATTAATCCTATTGAATTCTGTTGCTGATACATTCTGCATGTTTTGGAGAAAGGTGATTTGAACAGGACCACTGATTTTGCACTGAGCTTTTGTCAGGCTGGATTAATACATTGATTGTATGTGGACAGTGTCAGTTTTTTGCACAAGCTTTAATTACTCTTAAGACCAAGGCAAAATATATATTGTATATTGAAATATTGAACTTCAGCACGTTACAAGTACTGGAATAGTAATGCACAGTTTAGGTCATATTTTGCAGTGTTAAGCCCATAATAAATGTGTATATATACTTACCAATGATTTACGTCATACACCAGTGATGGCAATATGTACTTCAGGTGATCTACAAGTAAGCTATGAATCAACAGGTCATGCCTTGGGGGCTAGCCCAGGTCAAGATCAAAGTTCATTGTATGTTGTATATGGCTGCTGCATAAAGCTGGTTATGGAGACATTTTTGCCCCCACCATGCCTACTGAATTATGGGAGAATATTATTTATTTTGTTATACTGATTGATGTTTTCGCGTCAAGAATATTTCACTTGCATGACAGCATAATGGTGGTAGGAAACCAAGCAGAGCGCAGGGGAAACCCAGGACCATCCACAGGTTGCTGGTAGATCTGCCTGGATGGTGAGACACTCCTGGGTCAAAGCTCTCCACCAGGGAGCTAACCACCTTAGCCACAGAGGCTCCTTGGAAGAAAATTAGTCCACGTATCCAATTGTAGCAATAAAGGTAATTAAAGTAAGCAATCATGAATAGTGAAGGTTTCAAAGAGTACAGGACCTCAGGCTTCAGTTATATGTAACAAGCTGGTTGTTGGTGTTTGTTGACCACCAGTTATCCAAGCTTTAGAGAGTCTAGTCTAGAGTAGGACCGCAACATAGAGGTGGAGACATCTTTTTGTATTCTTGGCATCCTGTACTGACTGGGGACATAATGTTATAACTCTGTAACCGTAACTCCTGATGACTCGCTGACAGGCTGCCAGCAAACATTAGGACAGGGCTTTTATAACCCCAGCAAGGACCTCACAGAGGACAATTAAATGCCCAGCTGTGATAGTTTCAATCAGCACAAGGCTAACTAGGATTTGTGTTTGTATAACATCAAAAAGACCGCATTTACAGAGACTATAATGCATACATCTAACAACTTTCAAGCACTACTAAATTGACCAGATATGCTCTACAAGCATGTTAAATATGAAAATCTGCTATATCTACTTTTCTAACTACACACTATTTGATCCCTAAGAAACAACTCAGTCATATTCAATTCTGTTTAAAGCTATAATAACTTCCAGGCTATTCACCTAGCTATATATAATAGTGACCATGTTAAAGTACATGATAGAAGGAACACACTAATATGCAACATCCCTACCTAATATTATAAATTAGTTATGAATTTTATCCTTAAAGTTGTTGTCATTTCCCGCCCTTTTGCTAGATTGGTGTGTTACACCAATCTAGTAAAAGGGCGCGAAACGACAACATCTTAAATATTGCCTTACTGCAATTACTCTAGCTAAATTTGGTCCCCAAATGTGACAACAAACTCCATAAAGTGAACATTCCTGTCTGAATTACCCAAGTGAAATGTGAATACAAAGTTGAAGAATATGCAAACATTTTACCATATAAACAAAATAACATAGAGTGACGACTGTTATCCATATAGGAAAAATACATTGAACTGCCATAGACAAGTTTACAGTTACATATACCACTAACCTCATAATTTCATATGTTCATATCTCCAACACTTACTTGATCTGCATGGATCTGCATGTATCATCATAATATCTCATATTTTCTTTTATCATTTCTATCATAAGACAATAATTGGTTACCATTAAAACTAATGGTGATAATTGGGAAACTCCGCTTTCACAATTTATCACTCCTACTATTACATTTGTATTTGCACGCACGTGCATGTAACCTGTATCATGAGAACGAATGTTATAATTAAAACACAAGGTAGTAAGCAAATAACAAACGTTCTAGTACACATATAGTGAGGATGATAATACAGCACATGGCAGAGGTCATACTTAGCAAATACTGGTATGTCACATGTTAATATTTCATTTCGTATTTCACATACCATGCTACATTTAAGTATACTCCATACAGGATTTACTAATGTACATGTAATCTCTTTAACTCTTTCCATTTCATAATTCACGATGACATATATGTCACATACCGTGATACATTTCAGTATAGTCCATGAAAAACTTATACTGATGTGACCCATAAATCTTTTTACATTTCCTTTTCACACTTTCTTTATATTACCTTTGTAACAATGATCTTCAATATCTACATCTACATGTACACATAGAGTATTAAGTATTCCACCTTATTAGAATAAGCAACAAAGTAGTTTCCATTCAAATATTTCAAAAGGTTCATCATAAAATCTTTGATCAAGATGGTTCTTGTGTCGTACTTTTCTCATGGAATGAGCCATTTTAACATTTAAGTGGTCATCTCACAGGTGGCTTGACTTTCATACAGTGTCAACACATCTGGCATCCATAACTTCCAAGGCAGTGGGTATGTGATCTTCTGGTCAAGGCATACACACATGGCTTTATGGCTTGTCAAGTGTTTCAGGATCACAGCAATGACACTGACACTGGCACAGACGACTACACAACGCACAGAAGGGACAGCTAAATGAACAGTCATTAGCCAAGGAAAGGACATAACTTGGCTGTAAACTGTCTTCAACCATCCCATCCTGCACAGCAATGGTTTTAGTGTTCAGACTCAGTGTCACTTGGTTAGCTTCCATGAAAATTAATGCCATTATCATTGTATGACTGAGTTTCTCCAAAACACAAAACTTCTGTTCTAGTTTTAGCCTGTTGATCTGGATCTAAATTATATCCATCTTCCCTGGACACTTCACTTGCTCACTGTAAACACCAACAATATATGTAAATGTCAATACCTCTGTTCTATTTTGTTTTCAGTGGTTATTGGTCCTATAAAGTTTAATTAAATGCCGGCTAGGGAAGACATCAAATCCACATGCACATATTCTGAACAATTTTCTCTGTTACTACAACACAAATGGTTTGCCTACCCAATGCTTCTGTGGCCTGAAACTCTGGGGACTGGAACCAGGGAAGTGTCTTTGCCTTCTTTGCTAGGATGGTTTCCAGGACGGAAGGTGGAAGGTACCATTCTTGTCATTGGACTTTGCTGGATGGCCATATTCCGGAAGACCCTTCTTTCTTAGACATGTTGTGATGTTCTCAGGCTGATTTGGTTGCATTTACATGACTGTCATCTCATCAAGTCTTTTCTCCAAGCCAACAATTCAGCTTCAGTTGGGCATCCTCTTGTACCTGAAACGCTTTGGTGTGTTGATACTGATCTCGCCATGACTCCACTTTTCTGGCTGGTTCCTAGCCTGGGTTCTGTCACCGATTGTAACTGAGCTGGTGGTGTTTGCTGACCACCTTTTATGAATCTACAGATTAAATGATTTTTCATTTCCAGTGTCATTGAATTAATCTAATGATTGCTG
This sequence comes from Acanthopleura granulata, assembly GCA_016165875.1. Lineage (NCBI taxonomy): Eukaryota > Metazoa > Mollusca > Polyplacophora > Chitonida > Chitonidae > Acanthopleura > Acanthopleura granulata. The sequence goes on from JABBOT010000004.1 coordinate 623,789, forward strand.
CTTCTGATGGACGTGAGATGAATTGCGGGTTCAGCGACAGCCTTGGACAGGGAATTTACAAATTCTCCCACTGTCATGCACTCCTTGTACAGGACTGTGGTGTCAATGAGCTGTCAAGCTGGCTCATATCTTTTGTGCATGTAACAGGTTGAAGTGTATGCGCTATCTACCTCCCAGCTGGAGGGAATTTCCCTCCATTAGCCTAGTGGTGGATACGAGGACTCAAATCCCAGGTTCAAACACCCAGCTGATCAGCCTGGTCACTCGAAGTCTTACGTTCACTGAAGAGCCCACCAGTGTCAACACACGGGGAAATTTGTCAGTAACTTGATGAAACCCATAAAAAGGCACAGAGTCTCACTTTGAATTAGTGTAAAAATGACAATCTGCCATATGACTAGTGTTTTATGAGTAAATAGATGTAATCTGGCAGGAATCTTGCTCACCTTGAACTCGAAAGCAGTAATAATATTACAGATGATCATAATGTTACAACCACATAATTATTCATTTTCATTATTAGCAGATCACCTGGCGGCCTGGTGGTTAGAATGTCCGCCTCAAAGTTGGGCGATACGGGATCAATCCCGGGTCGGGTCATGCCAAAGACTTTAAAAATGGTACATGTTACTGCCTGCCTTGGTGCTCAGCACTGAGAAGTTAGAGCAAGGAAACAAGATTGATTGGCTCGGTGTCAGTATAGTGTGGGGTGTGATGTCTGGGGTCCTCGACATGATCTTCCAGAGGCAGCAACACTTTGGTTGCATGAACTCGCCTTGCCACAAGACAACACAGTATGTATACATTCCAAGAACTCCTCATCGTCATATGACTGAAAAATTGTTAAACACGACGTAATTCCCAAGCATACATACCTACATACACACATTATTATCATTTGATGATATCACCTTTTGTTTCAATTTTGGACAAAAATGTTTTGTGGTAAAAGTAATGTGTGAACACTGACAGGAAACCAGGAATTGAGAGTAACATGACAGGGAAGTGTTCCTCAATCCCTGCAGAGGCTAAGGAGTATCTTTGGCTTCGGAATATGTAGGCCATTGTGAGTTACGGAGGACATGAAGGTTAACGCGCTGCCTGCGAACAGCCTACATCACAGCACTAGAAATTTCAGTTATGAGAACCCTGGATGTGCATCCTGATCTACCAAACAGTAACATAATATGTAGTATTTCAGAAAAGGACAAACACATAGAGGGTGCAGATGAGGCAAGATGTATTCTGGTGTAACGAGGGCGGGTTGGGCCCGACGGATAGAGACAACACAAAGTGGACTGCCGTTCGAATACTTTATTGGAGACCACCATCAATGTGTGGTGCAGTTATCCAGCGAGGGGAGGAAAAAAAACCCTGTAATGACAATCACAAAATTGTACGTCTATGATCATTATTGTAAACACAATAACCCTACCAACGGTAGTCACTATGCATATCCAAGTACTACAATCAATTATCAGTTGCACATATGCAATTAACATTATGAGGTTCCGAGGTGAGTATGTCTCACAATATAACTGACAACTACATGGTAGGTACTTTGGCCATGGATATACACAGCAGCGCGTAACATCAAATATATGCTACTTAAATGCAATATAAAAGACTTTACAATGTAACTTTACGTTCATTCGAACTCCAAAATGTCCATCAAGCTGGTAACCAATTCGTTAAACACGTGCAGGTTAATGACAGTAGTGTTAAACCGCAAGCATCACGACTAGTGGCATTCTTGAAATGTAATACTGCAACAACAACCTTTTGAACTGTAACAACAAATACTAATTTTGCGAAACAAAACAATATGCATAACACCCCTTAATGTAGCACAATGCCACCGTATAATGTGACTACAATAGTCATTTCCCAGGATTACAAATGCTCACAAAATTACCTCAAGGTGCCTGAGGGTCACAACGGTGCTCATCCTGTTACAACATGCAGCAGGACAAAGGCCACCACACGGCGAGGACGCTAACCAAAAATGTCCGGCGACATAACTTCCCCTACAGAAAAGGGAGATAACCTCTACTTGCACATAAACATTGCATAATGTGCAGTAGCTACTGACGTCCTGTCACACTCACCCCCTCCGGAAGTGTATCATGTCCTCATGAAACGACAATAAAAAGAAGTACCTAAAAATGCCTATTATCTGGTAAGAAACTTTACAATGTCTTAATGCAACACTGAACGAGGTAAACCATAAGGGTTGGAGTGTTGCCCTGCATTTGCCCGCGGGGACCTTCGTAAACAGGTTGGTTCTAATGATAATCCTTCTCTCGATGTGTCACACAAGTTTGTCGGTAATTGATTGTCCAAGAAGTAGTACTGCTGAACCTGATGAATTGGTTCATGTTCTTCTCGTTGGTGCTGTCCGCTGTACTGCTGTTCCACCTCCTCTTCTGCGACTGCAGGCTTTTGTTTTGACTGCATAGGTGAGTGTCGAGGGAGTTCAACTGGAGTTATTTCTGAACGGTTTACTCTCCTAATGTCCCCAGTTGAATCAGCTAGCTCTACAGTGTATACGCCATCCTGGAAATCTAAAACCTTGTAGACTTGAGATCCAAACCGGTCTGTGATTTTAGAACGTCCGGCAGGGTGTTGGCGCAGATAAACTTGCGTACCGACAGCAAGTGGAGGACTAGTTGGCTTTCTGTTGTGCCTCTGTCTCCTAGTGTCATAGTTGGATTGCAATCGTTTCTGTACATGTTGCCTTGCCTTCCATAAGCGCGCTTGATGTGCTGAGACCCAATTGCTGTACAGATCACTTGTATCCTGAAGCTCACTGATATCTGTGTCCTGGTCTCGCCCAAGGAACTGGTCAATAGGAAGTGAACCACTCACGTACTAACACCTTAGCAACAGTTGTTGCTTTCTGGTCACGAGTGGGTATGGCTACAGTGAATTTCGAAAACCAATCTGTGATCACAAGAACATCTTCCATACCATTGCTAGCCTTATCCATAAGAGTGAAATCCACGGATAACACTTCCATAGGACGTGTGGCTGACAGTTTTCCAATGGCTGTCCTTACAGGTCTATAAGGGCCTTTACCACGTACACATCTCTGGCAGCTCGCAATGTAAGTCTGCACATGCTTTGGAATATCTGGGAACCAGCATCGTTCCCTAATAAGAGATTCCATGCGTTCAGCGGCCTGATGTCCAGCTGCATCATGTAAATCATGTAAAACCTTGTCCATGAGGCAGAGAGGTAGCACCAATTGGAGAATGATGTCACCTGTATTGGACTTCACTTGTCGATACAACACTCCTTTCTTATCGACAATCTTGTCCCACTGCTTCAATAAGGACATTGCAGGGGCTGATTCTTTCCTCCTTTCCGTTCGAGTTGGACATCTATTCATCTGTCTGTAGTGTATAAGCCGTCTGATGATGGGATCTTCGTGTTGAAATTTCTGTATTACCTGCGGGTTCCATTTTGGCAGACAGGTTAATTCTGGGACAGTCTCTATCCTATTCATTCCTACACACGTCATCTGTATTGCGGCATCTTGCAACCGATCTGGTAGAGGGCTACCCTGTATGATACAAGACACTTGGCACTCACTGTCCCAAAGTTCAGAATCGTCATCTGAATGCTCACATGTATCTGCAGGCAAGCGGGAGAGTGCATCCGCACCAACGTTTAGCCTTCCCTGTCGGTAGCGGAACTTGAACTGAAAACTTGCAAGTTCATTAACCCACCTTTGTTCAAGGGCTGGAACTTTGTCCTTTGTCATGACATAAGTTAAAGGGTTACTGTCAGTAACGACGGTGAAAGTGGATCCTATCAGATATGATCTAAACTTGTTACATACGGCCCACTTTAAAGCCAACAGTTCTATCCTGGCACTTGAGTATCCAGCCTTTTGCTCTGGATGACGCAGTCCTCTAGATGCAAAAGCTATCACACGATACTTCCCGTCCTGTACCTGTCCTAGAACAGCACCTAACCCTTGGTTGCTGGCATCCACCTCAAGCACAAATGGTTCATGAAAATCCGGAAAAGCCAACAAGGGAGGGTTAGTGAGTCTTTCTTTGAGGCTCTCAAAACTCTCCTGGCACTGTGGATTCCAGTGATCAGTAATACTACAGTTCTTACTTAATCTCTGTTTCCTGCCCTTCGGAACACCACATTTGCTTATTATATCATACATTGGTGCTGCAATGGATGCAAACTTCTCTATGAATCTTCGATAGAAGGATGCAAAACCAAGAAATGATCTCAGTTGCTTCAGGGTACCTGGCACAGGCCAATCAGCAACAACAGCGGTTTTGTCTGGATCTGTGCCAATTCCTTCCGCAGATATAATATGGCCCAGGTAATGAACTTGCTTCTGAAAGAAGTGACACTTCTCTAATTCTACCTTAAGTCCATGCTGTTTCAACTTTACAAAAACCGATTCAAGTCGTTCGAGATGTTCCGGAACGTCAGCTGACCACACAATAATATCATCAAGGTACACAAACAATCTTTCCATGAGATCTTCACAGAAAATAAAACTCATGAGTCGCTGAAAAGTTGCAGGGGCGTTGGTTAACCCAAATGGCATCCTGTTGAACTCAAAGAGTCCAAAGGGTGTGGAGAAAGCAGTCTTGTGCTTGTCTGTATCAGCCACTTCTATCTGATTGTACGCTGATTTGAGATCCAAAGTTGAGAAGTAAGAAGCACCTGCCATGAGATCAAGAGACTCCTCAATTCGCGGGAGGGGATACACATCTCTGACCACCTTAGAGTTCAGTTTCCTGTAATCACAACACATCCGCAATTCTCCATTCTTCTTACGCACAAGTACAATGGGAGATCCATAGTTCGAAGAACTGTGTCGAATTATTCCTTTCTGCAACAGATCTTGTAGATGGGCTTTAACTTCTGGAATCAAGTGTGGCGGAATCCTTCGATGTGGAACAGAAACTGGTGTTTCATCACCAGTATGGATATGGTGTCGAATTGACTGAGTTTTACCAAGACCCGGTTCAAAGACTTCACTGTACCTACTTATCAAGTCAGTCACTTGTTGAAGTTCTTCAGTAGTGCCATCGAAGTTGTCAATGACTTTGATTGGTTCTCTGCCTACCTGGTGATGCATTTTGACAATAGATACAATCACCTCATCAACATTCACAGTCAAGGACAATTCTGGTAAAGAAAACTCTTGGGCTATGCCCAGTCTTGTTTTTGGTGGCAGCCAAATGTCACTTTCAGTTAAATTTGCAACCTCAACAAAACCATTGGAGACAGTACGGGCAACAAGCAGCTGGCCCCCTTGCAGGTGTTGTTGCAGTGGCTCCACAAGTAAAGGGCTATCTTTACGGATTCCTGTACACTGAATACGAGATATTGAAGCTGCTGGTATTAATACTTCCCGGTTTCCTGCAACACGCACAAACCTTGTCTGCACTTTCTCTGTAGTTGAACCTGAAACTGAGTGAACATGAGCAGACAAACATGCGAAATCAGGCACATGGCCAATTACATTCATGCCCAAAATACCGGGCCTAGCCTTTATGTCACCATCAAAATTGCTGGGGTCCTTTATAACCAATATACCAACATCTTTCAAAACAGTGTTCAGTACGTTTACATCAGTTATGATACAACCTATGTATGGAATTTCTAAACCATTAGCACCTTTCAAACTCAGAGACACACTTTCAAGGTTACTGTCACTTAGATGCTCATTATAAAAACTTTCAGTCACTGTACTGACTTGTGAGCCAGTGTCAATGAGACACTTTGTCCAATACTGTCCACCAAGACACACGTCTATAACTGGAGTACCACCCACAATCTGGCGTCAGGACTGTTGTCCTGGATAGTTAGTCTGTCTGAATGACTGTGCCGCATTGAAATTCTGTACATTTCCATTACTTGGACCACTGTACAAATTTGCACCACTTGGTACACCATGGGAACCACTGACACCATCCCGCTGAAACAATGTCGAATATCCGTAACCAGGATTATTGGAAGCCACATGATTCGCGCCAACACCCGTGCTGTTGACCTGAGCTTCATTTTTCTTCTGCTGGTTGGCTAACCATTTTCTGCAATCACGCTTCACATGGCCAAATTTCTTGCAATAGAAACACTTCACATTATGTGATCTGTCAGATTGGGAGATCTGGTTAACAGCAACTTGACTTGTTCGCTGTTCAATCAGCTGTCTGGCCACCTCCAGAAATTCACGTGCCCACGGTGGGGGATCTGCTTCCGGTTGTCGGGAAACATCAGCTTCTGGATTCTGGTTATTAGCAACAACCTCGTGAACGCACGATTTTGGAGTTGGTCCATCCTCAGACTCTTCTAAGGCAACCTTACGCAACTGAAGGAATGTCAGTTGGTTGTTAGCTCGCGCGCGTCTCTTTAACAACTTTTGCAGGGAGACCGGCCTAACACCTTCAACAAATTGTTCTTTTAACAACTTTGATTTTTCAGCTGGTTCTAACTTCATTTTATCCACCAGAGAGACCAGAGCATGGGAGTATTCTGTCACCGTCTCAGAAGAAATCTGCATTCGGTTGTAAAATTCCCTAAGCTGTTGTGCTCGGCTAGCGCGAATACCAAATGTGTCACGCAGATTTTCAAACAGTTCATCGGCGGTTTTAGGAGACTGATGACGTATTTCATCCTCCGCAACGCCAGACAGAAAATCCCTCAGAAATAACACTGCTGCCTCGCCCTCCAGCTGATGTGTTGCCACTGCCCTATTCGCTCTCTCAATCCACGCATCAAGGTCACCCTTGCCACAGTACACTGGTAATTTAACAGGTGGAGGTATTACAACTCTAGTTGGTTGTCTGTTCACAGCACCCAATTCTGTACGGAGCCTGGCAATCTCATCCTTAAGGTGAGCAATATCTGCCTCCTCCATCTCCAGACAGTACACTCACGGACTGATACTGTTGTCGTTCTGTCTCTATCCCACTTCTGACACCAGTTGTAACGAGGGCGGGTTGGGCCCGACGGATAGAGACGACACAAAGTGGACTGCCGTTCGAATACTTTATTGGAGACCACCATCAATGTGTGGTGCAGTTATCCAGCGAGGGGAGGAAAAAACCCTGTAATGACAATCACAAAATTGTACGTCTATGATCATTATTGTAAACACAATAACCCTACCAACGGTAGTCACTATGCATATCCAAGTACTACAATCAATTATCAGTTGCACATATGCAATTAACATTATGAGGTTCCGAGGTGAGTATGTCTCACAATATAACTGACAACTACATGGTAGGTACTTTGGCCATGGATATACACAGCAGCGCGTAACATCAAATATATGCTACTTAAAAGCAATATAAAAGACTTTACAATGTAACTTTACGTTCATTCGAACTCCAAAATGTCCATCAAGCTGGTAACCAATTCGTTAAACACGTGCAGGTTAATGACAGTAGTGTTAAACCGCAAGCAGCACGACTAGTGGCATTCTTGAAATGTAATACTGCAACAACAACCTTTTGAACTGTAACAACAAATACTAATTTTGCGAAACAAAACAATATGCATAACACCCCTTAATGTAGCACAATGCCACCGTATAATGTGACTACAATAGTCATTTCCCAGGATTACAAATGCTCACAAAATTACCTCAAGGTGCCTGAGGGTCACAACGGTGCTCATCCTGTTACAACATGCAGCAGGACAAAGGCCACCACACGGCGAGGACGCTAACCAAAAATGTCCGGCGACATAACTTCCCCTACAGAAAAGGGAGATAACCTCTACTTGCACATAAACATTGCATAATGTGCAGTAGCTACTGACGTCCTGTCACACTGGTTATCAGTACAAGTCTACGTATACATAATTCAATGTTGCCAAGCATGGCGGAGATCCTCACTCGTACCTTACTCACTGGTACATTTACAACGTGTACATTGTGCAAGACAACATTTTCCCCTCTCTACAAAAGTTTCCTTTTTAAAACAAGAGACAATAATTGTAATTGTACTTAAGGCTGAAATAAGAGAGAGCACATAGTGTAGTCATAATCGACAGAACTCGAACAATTTTGCCTTTTTTCAAACGCTACTTGTTAAAAACAATCAAAGGCATATAAACTACCTTGTTACAATGCTGAACACCTGAAAAAGAAAATATTCTCAATATCTGACAAAATCTCGCATCCAGACAGGCTGATTTCTGGTCCGTCTTGGCCTGTTACACTTAGTTACTGCCTGTTGTGCTACATCAGATTCACAAAAATCAAGAAGATTAACATTTTGACTTGGAGAAGTAATGGAAAAACCTGAAAACTGAGCTAATCTCTGAACATTCCATGTTTTAGCAGTTAGCATTAGCAGTTATGTAAGTGTTTGGTCCAGCTTTCGTAGTTATCTGTATGGGACTGGAAAATTTACTTTCACCCTTTGGAGCATGTCCAGCTCTTTTTACTCTAAATAAATCACCCGGTTTGAAGGTTTGTGATTTTGCACCTTTGCGTTTGTTGGTGTATGTAGTGCTTTTTTCTTGTTTGGATTCCACGCGTTTGCGCACCATCCTCTCTTCGTTAAAAACGAGTATAGTATAAGCCATGCCAGACTACCGATATCATGAAGGAATAACAGACCAGTGACATTCCCTGGTCACATGCCTCTTACCACTGTTTCACTTTTCACAACTGTTTTGACTGTCAAACTGTGATGGCATTGGTTGTCGCTACCTCTGATTCAAATAAATGTTATCAACCCCAAAAGATGTTGTTGGCTCACAGGCAGAATGAGTATGTTTGATGTTTCCATCTTTAAGAAATGTTTCAAATTCATACGAATCAAACTGTGGCCGTCGTCGGTAACAATGGGCACTGGGTAGACGCAGGGAATTTTAGGCAGATGGTAAAAAAAGCTGAGATCTCAGCTGAAGTAAAGGTGACGCACAGCTTGGCTGTTTAAGTCCCAATATATTCGCTAGTCAGACTGAAAGTAACCTAGGCCTCTTGTTAAATGAAATGAACAATGAACAACCCTCAAAAACAGGGCACCAGTAAACAGGCGCTAGATACGCCAGCTGCAAGTTCTTGATTTGCTACCTCTCACTGAGCAATTGAAGAGGTAAAGGTTATGGCACAGACCTTAGGCAAGCAAGGACCATTTGTCATGTTTGTGGAAAGCATAAGTTCCTGAGAAGACATGGTCTGGAGAACATGATGCGGACATCAGAAAAGACAGACAATTGGCCAGTCTTTTTGGTGGAGGTCATGACAAAACCCGTAGACATAAATGACACATCCTTCATGCCTAAGGTACGTTTGTGCATGAGCTTCTGTAAAGTTATCTTTTTTAAATTATGACCCACACCAAACTTTTAGCATATAATGCTACGGCGACCTTGACATTGAGCTAATGATCTTAGGTCAAGGTCATAACACACCCTCCTGACCTAAGGAATATTTGTGCAAAGCATAAGCTTCTGCACAAAGTTGTCGTTTTTAAGTTATGGTCCCGACCAAAATGTGAGTATAAAGTGCAGTGATGACCTTAACCTTGAGCTAATGACCTTGGCTCAAGGTCATTACACACCCTCCTGGCCTAAGGAATATTTATGCAAAGTATGAGATTATAAAAAGTTGTCGTTAAAACGTTGCCCGGACAAGGCGGTGCGGACAGACGGACAGACAGACGGACGGACAAGGCCTTAAATTATCTCGTCCACTTTCTTTGACAACGGGCGTATGAAAAATCTTTTAACTGCTCAAAGGTTTTTTAGTTATTTTTTTTTTTTTAGTAAAGCGTCTTGAAGTCAAAATCAATAGAATCGTTCTTTGTGGCCATTGGGGCCTACATCTTAATGTTTGTGACAAGGTTCTTTTCCGTTTATTTTCTCCTCAGTCCCTTACAGGTGTAACGAGAATTGTCATTGTTCCTGCTGATTCACCTGTCTGTCTGTCTGTCTGTCTGACTGTCTAGCTGCCTGTCTCCATCTTTGTTTAACGCCACATCTTAGATCTTATGGAGGCAAAGGAAATTCGTGAAGGCTATACATGTAATTAGTTTCCACCAATAGGTTGCCAGAGCGAAGCAGTTGTTGTGGCCTATCAGAGAGCGCCCGTTTTAAATGTGTAAGGCAGAATTGAGGTAACATATGATCACGCAACATTGATTTAAAACCGAAGTAGGGCTTGCTGATAGCTTTCATTGGATGGTCCAGTTTAGACCAGACTTTGAATGACGATCTGGTTGTAGTATTGGAAGGGATCAAGAAATTTTCTGTAGCGAAGCAAAGAAAGAAACCTTGACATTGTGAAGGTGATAATAGCCTACTTTTCCTGAGTCAATCACTGAGACACCTTCAGACTTATGGAATTAAAGTTATGAAACTTCACGCGGTGTTGCAGAAATGATCACTGTGTCTCTTGTATACTATATGTTTGGCATTTTAAAATCTGTACTATAGATCTTCTTCGACTTGGTTTACATATATATCCTCTGTGAACTATTGACAGGAAAACGAAGCTTTGCAGACAAGCTCATAGAAACTTGCATAGACCTTTATGAAGGGCTTAGGAGTTGTGTAGATTTACTATCATTATAATACCTTGGTTCAGTCTAGATGCCTTGAAAGATTATCTTAATTATGGGTAAATTTGAGGGATAAGGCTAGGTCAGCTAGGTCATCCTTCCTCATAAAACTTTGGGTAATTCAGTGTTTTGTAATTTCCTGGTAAATCATGTCATTTTATAATGAAGTTTAACGCATGTCTTAAAAATACGTAGAAAATAATACCTTCATGCAGTTTTATATCATGTACTTGTATGAAAGGCTTCATTTACCATGTGATCATCCGTTATAGTTTGTCTTTTCTTCCGTCCCTACTTGGCAAGATGCTGCCTACGTGTAAACAACAATGAATATGGCGTGAGCCTTAATGGGTGTGTTGTAAGGTGACATTACCGTAAAGGAGATGGCATATAGGGCTATTGTTGATGGAACTGTCTAACCGAAACATCCTTATGATTATAACACTGTTCATTCAGTCAATCTCATATTAGTATCGGACCGCGTCGGTGGCCTCCATGTGCAGGAGATCCGGGATCAGTCTTGGGTTGGGTAATATTTGGTACTTTTATAACAGTTATATTAGTCCCATTTGCCATTTGCCGTTCAGCGCTAAGAGGTTAGAGCAATGAAACGCGACTGGTAGGCCCGATGTCAGGCCCTATAATATGTGACTGGGTGGGGTGTCATGTCTGGTGTCTTGGGCATGATGTTCCAGTGGAGGCAGAAGGACTTCGGCGTCATGGATTAGCCCTACCAGAAGAAGATTTCCTGTATATACAGTATAAGGACTCATCGTCGTCATATGACAGAAAAATTGGAGAGTACGATATAAAACCTAAGCATACACGTAAATACATATTAGTATCGATATACATGAATCCATTTAGTGGATAGAAAGTACTCTCCCTTGAAGCTGTATATACCTCTCAGGTAACTTGATATATACAATACGTGCATGTGGCTGCTAGTTTATATTTAGCTCTTACTGCGGGATAGGTTGCATGTAACAGTTAGACATGATGGCTTCCAAAACAAAGACCTAAGATCTCAATCCGAGTCCTTCGCAAGTGATAAAGGTAGGGTACGCAAGGGTAAATCATCAACCTGCATGATCAAGCGCTAGACTCCCGATTTTAAGCCATAAAAAACATCCAAATCATAAATAGTTCGATCGTTTATTTCACGGCTAGGACAGAGCGTAAAGAACTATACAGATATATAGTGATACTACGACGCCCGAAACAGGCGCTCAAACAGCAGTCACGCCTTGAAGGGATTTGCTGGGAGTTCAAACTGCGCATTGCATGCACTATGTTAGCTCTTTTCTGTGTTTAACTCTGTACACATTAGCAGGAGCCTGCTGGAGTGTTTGGGTGCAGATGCACCCTTTTTTCTGATATGGACATGGGCTGTATACATACATGCATAACGCTTGTACTGTACTATTTGTGCTGGCACCACGTTACAATCTCATCTGAGGGAACGGCTACATGCAAGACAGCTGGTCCACAGATACCCGTACGGTAGCCTGTTAGCATCACTTCACTTCAGCATCGTGTTCCCAGCGTACAAATGTAAAGACAGGGTATCGCCCATGTATGAGTACAAGACCTGGGGCTGATTCCACAAAGCCGTTTCTGATTTAAGTCAAAACTAAACTTACGATTTTAAAGCTAAATTTTTGGTTTAAAAAATTTGAATTTTGACAACGTCAATGTCATCATACGACAAATGCGTCAAAATTTCAAGTTCCAGTATCAAAACCGAAGCATTGTGACAAGGTTTTATATTTTGACAAGTTAAAAATGACTTTGTGGCAGCGGCCTCTGATCCAGTCCTTGCAGTCATCTTCCGTGTCAGCACGTGTTTCATGCTTGGCAAGGGTTTAACGCAACACTCTCGAAGCCGTTTGTGCAGACTAAAGTTATTTGAAAAACCACTTGTCTTCCACCAGTATAGAAGTGTGCATGTCCGTAAGTTACATCCGTAAAGCTAGTCAGTAACTTTCCAAAGGTCGGTGGTTTACTCCGGGTTTACTTCGCCCTTAAAACTGCATGATTGCCATATCGTGCACACAACTTAACAAATAAAAATGAAAAACATAGGCATCACAGAAATGATTAAATGTGATAATTTGCTCTTCAGTGATATGAGGGATACATGCGACCTGCGTATTACCGTGGAATAGAATTTTATTTTTATTTATTTATTTGAATGGTGTCTTACGCCGTAGTCAAGGATATTTCACTTATATGATGGCGACCAGCAGTATGGTGGGAGGAAACCGGACAGAGCCCGGGGGAAACTCACGATCATCCGCAGGTTGATGGAGGACCTTCCCACGTACGGCCGGAGAATAAAATTTTATCGCATAAAATTTTAATTTTATATCTCTGGTGAGTCAGCTATAAAGCGAGGGATCCGTTAGGTCACAGGTTTGTAGGTTATCCATGGACGTTTTAATACAGGTTTACATACAGGTTTTTAAATCTGGCATATGATATTGCGATGCGGTGCGATCACCACTATACCCTCAAAAATCTTCCAGTAAATCCCTTTTTGTGGGATGACGGGGGATGAGGGATTGCCTTTCCGTTGACCTCACGGAGTAATCCGTTCCTGATAACGAATCATCCGCACTCAGGTACAGGTTCAATTGTTAAATCAACAGAAAGGCAATCCATTATTCCACAAGGAACGGATTCAACAGATTTTTTTAGGATAGTCTTGTGTATACCTTACATGGTATCGCACAGCTCTGTAATATTGTTTGGTAATTTGTCGTAACAATTGTTTTGGTATGAAAGATATGGAGCTCAGAGACCAGGAACATACCAATATATATTTGTCATTAAGTCGTGGTTGTGCTTGTCTTGTGCATCGTCATCCCCAAAACTTTGGACCATCTCTTGCTTACAGGTTACGCATCCGCAATTCAAGCAACTGGGTCTACACATTTATCCACTGTTATTTTTCACAGAGTTAAATATATCAGAACTTTCTCTGCTTTGAACAGAACTGAGGAGTTTTTGCCTAGATTTACCACCCATCCCTGGGGGTTCCCAAGGCGACGAAATGCTATTTTGTCACTTACAGCAGCAACGCATTAAAAAACAGTGGTCGCACTGAGTTGATTTTATTATATATAGTAGAGAAAAGTCCAATCTGCATGTGGTGGTATCGCTTGGAAGCGCGCGAAAATTTCGAGATCTATATTTGAGGTTGAAGGTAAAGACAATCAGTGCACTCGTGTCACATGAAAGCTAGCTGAATTGTAAGCCTTACCAACGGACTTTTGGGTTTGTCCATTGCTCATACAGCCGCTCGTGGGTATTCTGTTGATCATTATAAGAAACAACCTTAAACAAGCGATTTCTTCATAACTGCTTGACCCAAGTCACTCAAGTTGGTTTTTGAACTTTAATATCAAGGTCCTTATCAAAAGTGATCATATAAAAAGTTAGCATATCCGCTCATTCGTTCGATATTCAGTAACTTATTAAAGGATTTATAAAAAGTAACTTTTGTGGAAAATTGCTCAAAACTGATGTTTCAAAATTACCTCTCTATTTTACGCATATTTTCCGTCATTGGCCGGGAAGTTTCCCAAAACAGATCAGTGGTAAACTTACCTGCTAAGCTGACTTTCCTCAACCGTCAAACCAATTCTCGTGGTTTCATCTGCAGCATTAAATATGCCACTATAGAGGGTTGTCAGTAGGTTTGTGATCGTTTGGCCACGTTCCCAGCGTAGCTTCCACGTTAACTGTTCCGTGTCGTTACCTTCAACAACCTGCAACACGCTCCTGTAGCCTGTGCGGTCCTCAAAATATGAAAGCTTTACTCAACAAAAACAGGTTTCCCTTGATCACAACGTCTCAACACAAATCTATATAACTGACGCATCCACTCAGACGTCATCTCAACTTCACGATCAGCCATTTTCAAATCACGTATCTTCGTTGCTAAGATGGGCTCGACTCCTCTTCTCAAACATAACACCATCTTCCTTGTCCACTATTATAGTTGCTTATAGTTCCATCTGTTTATCATTAAAACACAAATTAAAGTTAAAACTACCAAACAAGTTGTCAATCGCCCTTTCAGTGGTGTACCCCTTCTGAATTTCAGTCCAAGCATCTTTTTTCAGGACGACGTCGAGAGCAGCAGACTTGAAAATGGCTGTTAGCGAAGTTTGGCTTACTGTACATTAGTGTTGGTTACGGTCTTCATTATTCACGAATAACTAGGCGATATGAGGCCAGAATTACAGCAAAATTAAAGGAAACATGTTTTCGTAGCGTACAGCTTCAACATTTAGAGGACAGCACACTTGAAAAGACAGAGATCCAGGTTAGTAAATGGTACAGCACAGATTTGTATTTCTGAAGCAAGCTGAGAAAGAATGAAACATCTCTCTTTTGTAAGGTGTTAGATATATGGGATAAGTGGATGCTTCACCCTGGCTACTCTGACCTCCCCTACCCATAAACTTAGTCCCCGTCGCATGAAAGAAAATTCTTGAGTACTATACCCTAAACATGAATCAAATATGTTAAGTCCGGAGTCCGAAAAATACTGTATTCTCTGTCTTCCAGATATTTGGTGTGAAATAATGACCTGTCAAGAAACCAAGGAGTTCCTGGATGAAAGCGAGGAGCAGTATGGGTGGGAGGATTTACCGGACCTTCTTTTGGAAGAAATTTTTCGTCTGCTCGATCCAAAAGACCGACATCAAGCCTCACAAGTGTGCAAAAGGTGGCACAAAATATTCTACTGCCCCCGGGTATGGGACACTTTTATCCTGAAGGAACGAACCCTGACACGGAGACTGTTCAACCTCTACAGAGGTTACCAGAGGGAACTGGATCCGAGAAAGACGCATTTCATGTTGACAAGGGTAGGATCGTACTTCAAGAAAATTGTCATTACTGACATTGCCGATTTTTACAACCTGCACGAATTCCTGCGCGTGCTGACCTTCTTTCTGGAATACTACGACGAGTGTCCTATGACGCAGTTGAAGAGTTTTGATTTCACGTTTCACTGTGAAGAGCGCGGGATGACAGGACTGATCGTGCACGGCACTGGAGGGAAGATCCTCGAGGAGCTCATACAGCTGGTACAAGTCCTAGGCAACATCCGGCAGCTGAAGATGAACCAACTCCTCTTGGAGGCAAAGGACGCACCGGGCTTGTTTGAAGCCATCGCCAAAAACTGCTTGGACACGTTAACTTATCTGGAGATCCTGAACTACACGAAGATTCCATGCCCGATGCCGGAGATGGCGCAGTTTTGGACGTTAAGCCGACTCGTGGTGTCCCCCCAACAGCTGAATGATGAGGTGGTGCTACTTCTGGCAGGCACATGCCTCACGGACCTGCGCATTGTCCAAGACACCTACACTTGTCCGTGTGTTCCCGTGTCTGGCATGGCGTGGTGCGAGCTCTCCACCATGGCGCCCTTCTTGAGGGTACGTCTAGAGTGTCGAGGGAGATCAAAAGAAGATGTGATGGTGCAGCCCCATGCTCCTGTATCTGCCGTTGTTTACTCTACTCCCTACTCCAAAATCAACTCAAACGTCACGTTGGACATTTCTGAAAATTACAAGGACTCCCTAGAGGTTTTCGTCCACCAACGGCTACCACGCGTTCACGGGTCGCGGTCCTTCCACGAACGAGGCGACGCAAATCTCGTCATGCTTTCCCGACAGTGCGAGAAACTACGGATCGTCGTGGCTAGAGAGCGTCTGTCCACGGCGACAATTCTGCTTGTTGTCAAAAATGCCAGGTCACTGAATAGGTTGTATGTTCGTCAAAACGCCGTCTTGAAGAAATCGGATTGGCCCAAATCTGCCGAATGGTCGGACGAGTATTACCGATGGTTGAAGACATCGTCTTTGTCGCTGGAGCTCTTCATTGCGGAAGTGTCACAGATGTTGGGATATAAATGGCGCCCTCTTACAGATGAAGAGTTTAAGCGAATCGACGTGTGACTTAAGGAGTGCAAGGAAGTAAACCTTCCTTTTTATTGTAATTTTTTACTTCATTAAATCCAGTCAAATGTATTGGCTCCATGAACCGCCTTGGTGAGGCTGGATGCCAATGATGTCACCTCATATTAAATGTTGCTAAGTGTACTTCGTGTAGTATATCGTATATATACTCATGTACAAATATAAGCTATTCATATGTTTTAAGGGTTAAGGGTCAGAACAATCTGTGATGTCAATGATATCTGTGAAGCACACCTTGTGATTCCAACATTTGAATGGATTTAATTCAGTGAAAAATTCCTGGGGGTTGGGGGAGGAGGGGGTGTTGGTGAGAATTCAGATGTAGTTCCTTTTCCTTCTTTGATATTGAATTTTGGTGACTTTGAATATCTCTTGTAAGTAACAAGAATGGTCTGGCCTGTGTGGCGAGAACTTTGTGTATCAATTATTCAGAATATCTATACTTTTTTTACTTCAAAAATATCAACCTGGTAACTTTGTGAAATTAATGTGCACAACACACTCGTACAATTCAGAGATTTTTTTGCATTTCTGGTACACTAACCGACTATTGCATGACGTAATTGTGTGCAGATTGACAACTGTTATACAGATTCATGACGGTTTCTGCCAGTAGTTCACAGAAAGGTGAACGGTAAGATTTAAATGAGGAAAATTTGCTAATTATCGCACAGTATGTAGTGTGTAACGCAGATGCGCCCTCGGAAATTACAATTGCTCAGCCAAGCAGTTAAGTGTCATTCAACTTTAAATTTTTATGTTTAGTTTAGAGATTTTATTTGAAAACGGCTCCATGTAGTTGACTATTTCCATCCTGCCCAGTTTATCCCTTTTCCAACCATTTCACCTCAAGGTCGTTGGCGTCTTGTACATTTTATATCTCCAGCCGCTCACCGAAACATTCCCGAGCTTTTTCTTTACATTTCTTATAATCGTCAGAATTTTCCACGATTGCCCATCAATAAATGTATGCATATTTAATGAAAAGCTGCAGTATATACCGTTTTCCAGAAGGTGGTTGTTCACTTCACTGACACGTATTGTTCTGAGTGATGATGTTGCAATTTATGTGTGGGACGACAACATTTGATGACGTGAAAGACACTGCAGGCGTAGACGTGATCGGTCTCGTGTATTACGAGTACCGTTACATGTCATGAATGGAAAACTTGATTAATAAAATGTGTCATGTGTGGAGGAGATATTTGAACAATTTATGTACTAACTGCATGGTGAAAGGAGTCCTCGAAGTGGTTGTGATATTTAATGCTAGATTTCATGTGGAAGATTTACAGATTAAAACATAGAGTATTGATTCTATACATATCTGTATATAGCGAATGATCAGAATTGATCTTGATTGTTGTTGTAATAACATTGCATGGATTGGTGTAAAGAATATGGATATTTTCGGAGATGGTCTACCTTGAATGTTAATTACTGACAGGATATGTACTGTGAATACATTACTCATGTATCGTTATGATTATTGAATAGTATAATACGTTGGGTTTTAAAAGGCGAAGAACAAGAATTGCTTACCTAGAAAGAGAAGCAAATAACACTTTTCAACGAAGGTGCATTGAGAGCGCTTTCGTCTTTGTGCTAAGGGCAAGATAGCCTATAGGTACGCTAACCATTTCATGGAACTTTTATGAGTACGTAATAATTTTCCGGAAAACGAAGCTGGTATACTACATGTAAACTGCCTTTTCTATAGCAAATCAACGTTACCTGTGGCTCTTTTCTAAGTTGTCATTCGTATGCATTTGTTTGGCATTGTGAACAACATTTATACTACCCTCCAAAATTGTTGGTAATATATATAGACCTTTAGTTATTGTTGGTAAATATTATAATCTAAAGGAGGATCTTAGATATATCGTGGAAGAGAGCTAGCTATTAAGGTGTGAAAATTGACGATATTTAGAGTGTGATATATGATGATTAAAAATGATATACATGACGAACAAAGTAAAGGAATTCGGGGAAATTCTGTTTAGTACTTGATTTAGGCCTACATATATTATTCTCTTCAAGCAAGCCTTTCAAGTTGTCCTATCACCTTCGATTTGGAGGTTAGGCCTACTACCATTAAAGGCGGATTGCATTTATACACAAAGGATATGATAAAAGTTTATAAAGACTCACTTCTCATTTTTGGATCTCCAACTGTTATGATTATAGTTTATTCATTCAGTGAAATAAACCTGTATAATATTTGTGGTGTTTATTGTTGGGAATCGTAAGTATTATACAGCGTTCCAAGTTCTTGTCTGAGGGAGCATTTTGTGATAACGACTTTTATGAAAACTTTCGTTGAGTTGTGGATTATTTATAGGCTGATTCCCTCTATCGGATTGTTTGATATGATATCAATGGCAATAAATTAATAGTCCCCAGATTTAATGATTGTTATATATAGTTATTTATTTGGTTGGTGTTTCACGCCATGTTATAATACCGATATGTTGTCCGTCTGTCAGTCCAAACGTCCGTAAACGTGGCTTGACTACATATCTCCAACTGTTCCCCAAGTACAGATTTAATATTTTGTGGATACATAGATACAGTTGATGATGTGTCGTTGGTGATTGAAAGGTCTGATCAATCGTATACTATTTAAATCACGTATACTTGTGAGTTAACAGGATTGTCATTTACTTCTAATGATTGGTTCTTTTCATTTGACGGTGTAGCGTCAAAGGAGCCGGGAATCGAGAGATGCATGAGCTTATAGTATAGCACTCAACCATAGTGATCGATGAAAGAGTGGACTGCGTGGGTGGTGAAATTTGCAGTAAAGCTTGGGCCTATATACTCCGAGTAAAGGTAGAATTCGTCGAGTTAAAAGTTTCAGAAATAGATGCTTTTATCAGACTTTCAAACCTCTCTCTTACAACTATCCCAGTTTTCTTTTCCTCTATAGTAAGTATGCCTTTGATGTATGGGTATTGCAATCATGATATATATATATATGTGCGCCAAGAAAGTCATCATAGTAATGTATAACTTGCCCCCTTTTTTTTCTCTAAAAATAAATATGACCCCCTGTAACTATAAATGTCCTATGTATGTTTATATATGGACATAGACCAGTTCGGGAAGATAATCAAGACGTATGACGCTGTTCGATTTTGGCTGGCATTGAAGTCATTTCATTGTTAAGTCGCGCTATGACGCGGGTATCTATTGTATCGTCACAGTGGACAGAACCGTTATTTTTACGCAAAGTTGCCTCGACATTGACGAAAAAAGACTTTTGCCTATTGTTGCCATTTTTTGTCAGTCAGAGCTTAAGTGGAAAGGTACATTCCAAGTCTGAAATAAAATCATTATATCCTACTATGGAGATGTTTAGCCAAGACCAAACTAAACTGTAATGTTGTAACAATTAAACAAACGGATACAATTACAGCTTTGGAGAGTACACATTCTAAGTATACTCTGAAGACCTTTCCACTGACTTGTCTCTCTTAGCGGCAGTAAAGTCTATAGATTTTCGGACATTTCAGGTCAAAGGCCTGTGTGGGAGAAGTTGACAAAGCAAACGTACAGGCTTTTCCATAGGTTCGTCTGCTTAGATTTATACAGGTTTATATCAGACTGCACGCCGAGCACGAGAATGTTGTCAGTGTATATGCCGGTGGTCCATCTAACAGGTTGATCTAAATTCAAGATACATGCGGCTGATATATTAATTAGAATAGATTATTTTTAATTCTCAGAAGAAAAAAAACGTAACGGAAATATTGCAAGCCCTTGGGAGAAATACCTATAGTGAATAGAAATGTGTATAAACTCATCAGTCTGGCTGAAAATCAGGTAACTCCTGTTGTATGTCATCCAATTACAAGCCAGCTGTATGAAGAGAGAAATCTGAAGATATGGGCACTGGCCGGAGTGAAAGAAAAATCTAACAGAAACAAGGGATATTATCCAAAAATGCCAGTCCTAATACTGTTACTGTAGCATGTGATTATTTCCCTTGCACTGTATCAGAAGTCTTCTTAATAGACTTTCGATATTATAAGAGCTTAGTAATCCACAAAATCGTGTGGTCACCGCATTGATTAGAGCTATGGAAGACATGCATGGCGGCTTTATGTTAAATATTTTCTCATGCCCTTAGTTCCTTAACAAACTGTGGTTAATCTCAGTGTTAAATAAAACATTTATTCAATCAGTATTCTTATTTCCTGAGACAGAGACGAGAATAATGAGGGACTTTATCAGTGACTATATACACACCTGTCGTACAACATTCTCAAACAAAGAAACATGACTTTGTCTTGGAAAAGGCGTCTGTTGTACGCATGTCAGAGTCCCAAATGTCGCACCCCTCCCCCTCTAAAACAAACAACGACGCAAAGTTCCGTGGACTATTAGGAAGGTGGCCTATATATACTCTATATCTATAATAAAATATGTCATACTGGTGACATAGGGGTCTGCGTGGTCTAGCGGTTAGGGTGATAGCACAGTACAATGATTCAGGAGCCTCTCACTCACGTGGTCACCATGAGTACGTTCTGCCCTGGATGGCATCCTTTGCTGTCATCCGGGAAGAGGTATGGATGTTTGTGGGTTTCCCCCGAAGTATGAACGGTTTCCTTCCAGCTCTCCGCCGTCGAGCATATGTGAGACATTCTGTTGTACATCGTGAAAGTGCAAAGTGAATAAATAAATACAAGTGACTCAGACAGAAAACACGTCAAATGCTACAATTGAATTGAGATATATTTATACGCCAGAAAACGGCAACAGACATATATATGTTATAATTACTGTTATCTGATATCTTACAGTATTATATTGTATATTTTTTTTAAAGTTTTGATTCTTCCCATGGGCTTAGGATTAATGCCACATATATTATAAAATTTTATTATTTAATAATATCAAATTGTTTGCGCTGGTTGTTGGACAGTATGATTGTATGAAATGTTGATTTATGGGTTAATAGGCCTAGGCTACGTGATTCTTATCCACCATTACACAATATTATTGTACCCCACAGCAGTAGACAAATGTACGAGAGACAACGCTCCATCCAGCTATGTGCACAATGCTGATGCCAAGTGAACGAATCTTATTCTATATAGTTGGTATGTTCCCCTTCGACACCTTGTATGTCAACCGAAGGTTTCCGAGTATCGAGGGAATGAGTACATATCGTGTTCAAACCTTATACAATTTGTAGCGTCAACGACTATCAGGCTTAATATATAAATAGAATTCGTATGTAAAATATCGACAAACTGTCGATATTTTAGGATACTAGAATCCCTCAGGCGTGAAATTTGGTCAAATATTTTTTTATTTCATATTCTTATTCTCCATTTTCCTATCTTTCACATAAAGATGAAAACCAACTTCCAGTTGAAAATACCTTAAATTTGACAGAAAATATAACTTGTTGTGAAAGGCAGTTGTGCTTTTTTAGTTCCTGATTAAGGGGATTAGCTTAATGAAGGGGGTTACCTGTTGTGAATAGACATGCCTCTGGCAAATTGTATTGCCTCCTGCTATAAACTGTACATGGCTGCTTGTACAGGCTACCCTAGCAGATCTATTAACTAAAACAACTTCCTTAATCATCCCACAGGGGTGCCGTTATAGGGGAGAGGTTTATGAACGCATCCTAGCAGGTTTTGCTCAGAACTGTCAAGATAAAACTCCAATTTACGCTTTCAGAGAACATGTAATAAGTTTTAAAATTTAACATAAGTAGGTTGATATGTTTACATTTTAAATGTAGGCGGGACAATTCTTGATTAAAATTAATTTGCAAACGAATTAATGATGAATTTTGTCACACACAATGTTCCTCTAAATATTTTGGTCCTTTTCTCCCTTTCTGTTTTTAGAAGGTTGTGTGGTGAAATAATTTTACTTCTCTCTTAATTTTGGACATAATGCTCCAAAACCTGGCACATGTGTATCGAAATACTTAGGCTAAAAACGGTCCAAATGTTTGATATCTTTCTTATTTTTAAAGAAAATAGTTAAAGAGTATCAAAGTTTCAAAAACTTTAAATTTTTAAAAGTTTTAACTTTGAATGATCACTTAGAACAAATTAAAGTCTGTGGGACTGCTTATTAATTTAAATAGTGAACTATCGACTTAGGTAAAAAAAAATTTAAATTTTGAAAATTGGAGAAAAAAGAGCATTTTGAAAAACAGCTCCAATTTTTTCAAACTTTCTCTTTCAGTATTTTGATTAATATTAAGGTTAGGTAAATTTGAAAAGCTTTTTGGAAATCAGCAATCGTTTGGCGCTGAGAATAAATATACTTATGGCCATATTTGATCAATATTTTTCTGAACAAAGCAAAATGTGCCATTTCGCTTGCGGGGGGTTCTAACATGCTTAAACCTTTTAACCAAGTACCGTACTCAATCATTCCCGCGCAATAACGATCCTAGTCCAAGCTGAATAATATAGCTCTGACACGTAAATTTGTCATCGATTGCGCAAGGTATTGTAAGTGGTGAAAGCGGTGTTTATGCCTCGTTGCTGTTAGGAGATGTCGTTTTTCGAGTTGTTGACACATTGTGGAATTACTGGAGATTTTAGCAGCTTTTGAAAATTGCACAAACCATATAACAAACAAAAATTGGGCCTTCGCACCCCAGTATGCACCGGCGTAAATAGACGCTGTTATATGGGTTAGATCTACTGACCACTCTGCTCTTGCAATAATTAAAAACCAGTATGACTACAAAGCGTCATCACAAAATGTCTTGAAAGACACCATTAAAGATTCGTTTTTAATGGTTAGCTATAAACATAAGAGTGAACATTAGACTATATAAAGCCAGCCTATTTCAAAATTACTTCAGCTCGCAAAAGTTGCGCATTTTTTTCAAGCTGAAGAGAGGCGAGTATAGGTTAAGTGGATCACCTGACATTTAATGCAGGCATGATTGTATGGATGGTTGCACTGTTGAAAGAAAAGACAACAATAAATACAACCAAATTTAATCCAGAAGAGAGGTTTATACAGACCTAAACTGGCATATCTTTATGATGTGTTTGGTAACTGTAATAATCACCTTTTAATCTGGAATTCTTAGGCCATGGGATATGTTATTTTAGAGAAACCGGGAACATGATGTCGCGTCATCCGTACCCTACGCTCTTCAGTACTTGGGGCCAGACACTCCTTTGTCGTACGAAGTATGACCCTCCTTATAATTACCACCGAAGGCCTCACATTCTGCTGATTGAGACCTTCGGGATTAGCCTAACCCCAGACGTATTCAACTACCATTTTCTCGTTGGAAATGGCTTTAAAGTATATCAGAATTGTCTCGTGATCAGAAGGAAAATAGCAGATTTAACACCTCTTTCACATGGGAAACTTTTGAAGTAGGAACGGGTGACGTCACAGAGGAAACAGATTCCTTTTCGGGTGGTAGAAATACCTCGCCCTTGATTGGTTAAAGCGATATCATGGCGGCGTTTGTGCTTACTTTGAACTGCGATATCTTAGTTATGCTACATCGCAAAAATAAAAAGTGATACATTTTCTTAACTTTAAATGGCATTCTTTATCGATACACACATACATTTGGCCTATTGTTGTCTTTTCTTTTAAGTGAAGAGGCGGACAGAATACATGTTTGATTCATTGGTTGATTAATGACTATTAGATATATTGATGGATGGCTAAATGTCAAAAAAAAAAGAAGAAAAAAAGATTTTTTTTTGTTGGCTTTCACTGCATCTGCCAATGATAAACCTTTATGGTCATAACTTCATTCCAGTTCTAACAAAAATAACTGACACGACTCATAAGGTCCACGAGAGCAACCAAATAATGGATAAATAAATAAATGTTGCATTTCACCTAAAGCTTAGCTTTTTCAAGTGACAATTTTTGCCGTTTGATTCGTACAGATTCATCCACCTTGTATATTGGATCACTTTATGATTTTTTGTGAAGTTTGATTTATTTTTTACTTGAAAGAAACAGGTTGGCATCATTTTAAGGCTCATATATGCTTCTTTTATACTGATCACACTTTGAAATGTAGCATAGTTTAGGTTCCAAGTTCTAGCTCTTCATACGTACATGTATTTGCCTGGTGGTTATATATACTGGAAGTGCGTGCACCCGACGATCTGGTACGTCTGGCTGGCTCTAGATTCCCCTGATAAGACATTCTTGTAGCCAAAACTGAGATAAATCTGCTGACAGTTTGCTTTGAACTTTCATGATACCATCTATAACTGAATCCATGCACGACAGATGTAGTTCAATCTCACTTCCAAAGAGAAAAAAAAAACGCTCAAGTTATACAGTTTACGACTTCTCTTGTGATATGTATAACCCATCCAAGTGTTCAATCATGACATAATCGTGGTATTATGACACTCTAGCCTTTATCTTGGAGTACGTGTGTTTTTTTAGAAGTGTGCGTGGGCGATGAATGAAATCCGTATATACATGTACATTGCCCAGTCACAAGGTATCGCTTAATTTTATAGTCATATGCTTGTGGGTCTACACACATATGTAAGCTTATGTCTAGAAAACTTATATGCGTTGTATACGACAACAAAAATATTGTGTTTGGAGATTTGAGTCCAGATTTGGCTCCGAATAGAAGAGTGTTGGGGCACTGATTGGATAATACTGACACATAAACAGTCTAGGTTGTTGATACACTATAAATTTCTGTACTGTCATTTTACAGTAAGATGAAATATATCAGAATTATCTCTGCTTCGGATACAACCGGAAACTTTTTGCCAGGGTTACTACCCTCGCCCACCCCACCCAGGCCAGGAATAAAATAGATCAATCAAATAAATGAATTGTACATTGATGGTAGCTGTCCACACCATTAAATTACATTTTTATTTTGAATCTAATTCTAATCTGTAATTATTTACTTTCCCACTTCCGCGTAATTTTGATAGTATTCTACCTCCTTTTCATTATCTTGATGTATTTTATGGCGTAAGAACAGTAATCGGAACCTCCATGACTCATTGGAGAATAATGCTCTGCATGATCTCGTCAGTCGCAGCCGGCCATCAAATATGGCGGCAGACTCAAATCTGGGTTCACATCATGGTTCGACTGTATACATGTTTCTATAAAACTCATGCAGTAACCTGTACAGCAGTTTATCATATCTTGTGAAGAGAGGCCATTGCCTGTAGCGTGAATAAACACATACCAAGACTCCTGTAGTTGTGAAATTTGTCAAGCACCCAGGCAAGTATATATACATAAGTATACATATAATAAACATCACACAGGATAAGGCCAAATTTGCGACTTATAACATACAATACATGAGGCCAATCAAGAACACTGATTTACATCGCCACCCTCGATACATGTGCATTTTCCAACCAGAGTTTTATAAATAAAACTACCTCTGTGACAGTAGTAAAAGTCAAGCAAAAGAAAAGATCTTCGACACTGACCAATTAATTAACATGCAAATCTTCTCATCCTAAGTTAATATGACGTAGGCCTATACATGTGTGTGTGAGGTGTATAAGACATTATAATAAAGGTGAGGTTTATACGGTATTTTCTGAATGTCCCTCAGCAAAAGTGTTTCATTGGAGACCAAAATAACGTGTCTTAAATAAAGCCTGGCACGTGCCCCTCTGGTGATGGCATTTTAGGCACCTTGAATTTGTCGTATGTATATACAAACCATACAACCTACATGTGACTCGGGCAAATTCCTCAGGCGGCGCTTTAACCCATCTGTGGAACTAGAACAAAGTCTAATTTTGACAGTCGTTTTAAAAATCAAATCCAGATGCTTTTCTTTTTTTCTTTTTTTTTTTTTTTTTTTTTTGTGACATTCGTTAAGAAAAACACAAACACATTGTGGTACCTACAGAAAGGAAATCATCTGTGCAAGGGGCAGGGCGTTCTTGAATACTCTTAACTTATATACGTGCTCATATACCGGCTTGTTATATATCGACACGTAGACAGATCTCTCACCCTTACAAGAAAGAATTCTACTAATTTATGTATTTGTTTGATTGGTAACTACACCGTACTGATGAAGAATATCTCAGTTACGTTTCCAATTAACTGCGACCAGCATTATGGTGAGAGGAAACCTGGCAGAGGCCTGGGGAAAGTAGGAT
This sequence comes from Acanthopleura granulata, assembly GCA_016165875.1. NCBI lineage: Eukaryota > Metazoa > Mollusca > Polyplacophora > Chitonida > Chitonidae > Acanthopleura > Acanthopleura granulata. The sequence goes on from JABBOT010000004.1 coordinate 650,483, forward strand.
GTTCTCTTAAAACTGACAGGCCACTGTAGAGATGCGACTGCGACTTTTCACTTGTGTGTATATAACTCACTCTTCCACTTTCAAACAGCTATGTCTGAATCGCTACAAAGTACACCAAATCAGGGTTTCAAGCTGGTCTTGGCAGATGATTTTAGAATCTCCCGCCGCCAGTGCCTTTGCTTGTGGGACTGTTTTTTCTTGCGAAGCAATAAAAGGAAAGAGTAATGTGACTTTTTTTTTTTTTTTTTTTTTTTTTTTTAACCACAAATGGTATTGCCGTCCTCTTGCCGTTTCTTTAAGGTAGATAAGCCTACTTGGCAACTGGAAAGTTTATCTGCGGGGCAAATTGCACAGTTCTAACATTGTTTCAGTGATACATTTGTCTGCCCCACCCCATTCCCCTCCCCTCTCAAAAACTTTGAAATAAAAATATAGCATATATAGAAACTGTGTTTATTTTTATTACAGTTATGAAATTCGGAACTGAAATCTCCATTTGCTATACAAAATGTCATGTTTGATATTTATCAGATGTGGAGTGATTTATCCGAGACCAACCCTGTGCAAGAGTGATGGAATGATGAAAGAGCCCGACTACATACGGGAGTGCGATGCTTTCACTATTAGATCACGCGTGAAAACGCGAGGGTCGAAAATGTCAAGAAAGTTTGGTCTATTTCCTGCAGTTGTCACTAAAGCTGGTAAAGTTTGTTCAGTTTGTTGCTTAGAAGTATAAATCAACACTCCTAAAATGACATTCTGGAGAAGATTGATTAGTTTTATACCATTGTCAGGCCAGGCTATTTCCTCTTCCGTTTCTTCCATACAGCAAACTGACTGCCGTTGTATAAATTTACTTCAACTGTTACTGGGGTAGGGAATGCCTTGCAAATACCCTGAAAAAATCTTCCACTAAATCCGTTATTTGAGGGTGACAGAGTGCCTTTTCGTTGATCTCACGGATTAAGGCTGAATAGCTCCTCTGCTGGGAAAAGTAAGTCGTTAGACACGAACCAAAATATATGAATAGGTAAATCCACTATGAAGGGGGATACATATAAAGCATCTTGGGGCCTCCGTGGCTCAGTTGGTTATCGCGCTAGCGCAGCGCAATAATCAGCAACATCATGGGTTTGTGCCCGGCTCTTCCCGGTTTCCTTCCACCTTAATTCTGTCCGCCGCCATATAAGTGAAATATTCTTGAGCATGGCGTAAAACACCTATCAAATAAATAAATAAATAAAGCGTCCTTTTCAGTTAGTTTTGGCAGTCAGTTACCTTGATTTCCATATAACAAAGGTAAGTAATCACAGACATGTATGTTCAAGTGTATATGAATTTTATTGATAAAACCTTAAAAACACTGTACCGATACATATTTTGTGCATATAAAGCATCCTATTCGCTTTTGGGGGGAAAGAAATCGACAAATTTATTTGTCTGGTTTACACTGACCATATCAGTGAAATAAATACCCAGCTCATGAATCCAGTATTTGACTCCAGTGCTCTGTACGTCTCACTCAGTCTAAATTAAACCAGTTATTAATGTGTTGATTATCCCTAAGCTCACTAATGATGGGTCTCTAGTGGATTAAGGCACAACAAGCCACAGACAATAAGAATTGCTACTGGCCACCACCACGTTTTTTTTTGTTTTTTTTCTTTTTCTTTTTCCTCCATATGGTCTTTTATTTCAACCAACCTTGCCTCAAAGCAGCATATGGATGACTCAGGAAAAAACAGTCAAAAAAACAACCAGAAAAAAAATATGCGAAATAAGAGTTTTATTAGTGGCTGTTGCTGAGGATTGATTATGTAGAGTTTATAAGCAGATGGCCCAGGATGGGTGGCTGATTAGCCCTAGATCATACTCAGCCCTTGTAAAAAACATCCCCTGTGAATCTAATTTCATTGGCTGTGGTTTTTTTCATAACATCCCTATGTCAGCCATTTCCACACAGGCATAAAAAACTGATCAATATATTCCTGTCAAACACTAACACTGGTAATTAGGCAAAAGACTAAATTAGTTATCTTTTATGGACTGATGTGAAAATATTTGGTCACAGTTTATTTGCATTTTCCTGACTGATAGGTTGATAGTAAGGTGCTGATGAACAGTGTAGCACACTCTGACCTTTACAACTCCTGAAAGATTGCAGTAAAAACCTTCTTTGATCGATGGAAGGATAATATGCTGCAATGTAGGAAATGGTTTTATTTTCTTATTTATTTGATCGGTGTTTTAAGCTGTATTTCACTTATATGATGGAGGCCAGCAGTATGGTGGGAGGAAACCATGCAGAGCCCATGGGAAACCCACGATCATCATCAGGTTGCTGACAGACGTTCCCACGAATGACTGGAGAGGAAGCCAGGGTGGAAATGTTTTCACTCTTATTTTGTTCCGTAACGTACATTTAGCTGCACTACATTTGATTTTTGTTTGTGTTTTTCTTTCTTTTTTTGTACAGATTTATTTTCCTTCTATAATTTTCACTGCCTAACATATTCTGGATTAACAGGTTTACATTCATTGATTCCAATCAGATGTTGACATACTTGCTATAACTCCTCCAAATAATGCCTGAGTGTGATTAAATTTTATACTAGTATGTAGGTTCCTTTCGTGTAGCTTCGAATCAGCTTTGAAATTCAACCAGATCCCTGGATCAGTTTTGCATATTTAGTGATTTCCTGGATTCTGATTGGTTCTTGTTTGGTTTCCATTATATCACTACTCTTAATATTGTCTGATTTTTATAAAAGTTTGTGTGTAGGTTCCTGTACTTTCACATCAAGATTAAAAATTAGCTAAATCCTTGCATAAGTTTTGGGACATAAATTCTCTGAGTTTGCCCATTATAAAGTTTGAGATGCTGAATCGTTCTTAGTTTTTATCAGTGAAGGCTTTAGAAAGACAAGATGTTTTTTCAGTTACTCAGTGAAAATAAATCATTAAGTTTTCTTGTATGTAAATCTTTTGATTTGTGCTATGACGCTGTATGTAAAATGTACATTGCTTATCTGTCCATTTTTTCAGATTGGTGTGGCATATCTTAGTGGTTTCTTTCATTCATTGTCCATAAAATCATTTAGTGTAATGGTTTGTGTGAAGGAGTCAACTTTGTGAAGGAGTGACTTAGTGACAAAACTCTTGATCCGTCATAACCAGTGAATTTATTAGAAAACCTTACAGTGCCAAGTAATAAGACACTCATTCAATTTTTGCCAGGTGTTTTCTTTGCTAAATTTCAGTAGCAAATCAAAACGATTTATGCTTTACCTTCAAAGAAATAATGAACACTCCTTCTTCCTCAACTGAAGGAGCCCTCGGCTTACAACTTTTAACCATTAGCATTGGGCTACAGTGGCACTGGATGAGAAATTTCCACAGCACATAGTAGTTTTTATATCATACAGAGGGTGTTCCCATGTGTTCAGAGATTTGCAGCAGTTCCCTCAACTGGCAGAAATTTTAGGGCATGTCACATCCACTGTGAGCTGTCACTAGGGGTGAGGTAATAGCAATGAGTGCGTCTGTCACACCCGGGATAAATTGTCTCCAGGGCACTGGGGTGAGGGGCCTAGGGAGCATTTTATACCCCTGGGAAAAGGCAGCTTTCTTGCAACTGAATGAAGGCAGAATCATAACCCAATGGTGTTAAATGGACAGAATACAGGACTTTGACTGGCAGCCATGTTGGATCTTAAACAACAGAATTTCATGGGCCAGTGCACTTGCAAGGGGGACCATTACATTCTTTCGTTTGAGGTCAAATATGGTCATACGTGCAAGTCATCTATAGCATTCATATTCAGTTGTTATGTGAGTTAGAGTTTATCCTGTACTGGGCAATATCAAAGACTTGAATTGTACTTACAGTGCATGGTGTGGCTTCTTCACATTGCAATTAACAGTATGTATGGATACCAAGGCCTGTCATGTGTTTAATGCATAGTGCGACTGAGTGAGGTGTGCTGTCTAGTGCCCTGTGTGCATAGTACCTCAGTGTCAGGCAGCACTATTGGTATGATAGCATATAGGCCCTCAAAGCTAAGGGAATTTCAGACCAATTCCTTAGTCTAAGATGTTGGAACTACATAGTCCTACATTGTGACTGCTGTTGGTTTTGCTAATGAAATGGAAGCTGAAGAAAGAATTTTTACACTTTATGACACGAGACTGGAGTGTGATGAGTACGAGTAAAGATCAGCCTCAAGTTTATCAAATATATTCAGTTTCAAACATCAAGAAATTTATTTTGTGGCACTGATTAGCAGTTTTGATTTAAAACTTTAGGGAGTTTAAAATTTCGTTTTTTGAGTATGTTTACTTAATCACTAGCTGAGTACTTGACACCATGGCAAAGAAATTAGTGCTGTGCTTCTGCCAGTTTTTACAACACCTGCATTTGTATGTTAAACTAGGGGTCTAAATATGGTCACATATTTGAATGTTGACCAATTTTATTGCTTCTGTTAAAAGTTTTCTGTGGCTTTTTTTTAAACAATCATGTACAGACACTCTTCAGTCTCAAGAGGCAAAAAGATATGTAGTTAATTACAGTCCCTTCGTGCCTTTCACAAAAAATTTTCACTGTTTGAAACGGTATCTAGTTTCCACAGATTTTTCGGTGTCAGTATTTTTTTCACAGCTATGCTTTGTACCTGACTTTTCTCCATGATACACTGTTAGAACTTAAGAACCTGCGAATCTGAAATGTGAAATGAGAGCACAGTTGTGTGGGTGTCACGAATCTTGATTGGTGGAAACTGCTGTGCCAAATGTGATGTGTCGTTATCTCGTCTCATCTGGGCATAAGCAAGAAAGAGAGAAAGAAAAAGAGTTACAGGGAGGAAAAATTATGTGAATTCTCTTATTTCCTTTTTATCTATGTTTTGATGATGAGGATTCTGGCTGTTGAAGTGTTTCTTGGGACAGTGCCTACATGTACTTGCACACCTACAAAAATGAAATTTGAATTAGGGGGTTGGGAGGTTGGCTGGGAACATTATTAAAATTGACTTCATAGTGTAGATTTTTTCCCCAAAACTAAATACAGTTAAATAATTGATGTGCTTTATTGACCACTTAAGTGCAGTGATACCACACATGTTTTTCCTCCCCTTTCTGTCCCACTGTCAGTTGTGGGCTTTGGGCAAATGTACATAGCAATTAGAAATAACCTTTTAAACAACATTAAATCCATCACACCACATGTCTGGTACGTTTTCTTCAGTAAATAGTATCCTGTTATGCTGTATATTTTGTATGTGTTTCAATTTGTTTACTTGGTGGACCTGCTTTTATCATTATATAGAGTTGAAATATCAGAATTTTGGTCAGTGAAAGTGCTATTTTATACATATTACTTCTGTTATTACATTTTTTATTCCACTCCAAAAGTGGAATTTTATACTTTCATTTAAACTTTTTTTTTTCAAACCTGTAAAACCTGTTTTCATAACAAGTCAAAAAAGTAAAATAATAGAAGACTTCAGTCACAACTGCTGTTGAGTGGTTTTTGAACTTTTTACAGCTTATGTAGATCATCATGGAAAAAGAATATTATCAGGATGGATAAATTGCATTCCGATGTATTCCAATTCAGGTTGAAGAGTAAAGGTATGTTAATGTTAATAACTTAAATTCATGTAAGATGGCATCCAGTATGCAGATGGCTTAATCGAACTGTAAAGAGTGTAATTAAGGGATGTAGATGCTGGAGGAATGGCGCAGCCAATGGAGTGCACTTATCTGCTTTCCCTCACACTGTTGCCAGCACTGGACTTGCTCATTCTGACAAGCTAATTAATTATAAAATACTTAGCAGACAGTAAAAGAAAATGGCAGATAATTTCTTAATTAACAGTAAGTCTTTGCTGTTCTCCCTGGGATGTTGGGTATGAGGTTTCTACAGGCTCTCCACAGTCTGTCTGGATACAGGTAATTTACTGTGTCGGTTGGAAAAAAAATGTTCAAGTGTTTGTACAAGCCAAGGATAATATAGTAGACACCATGATGGTATTCATCTTTATGATGAAACATTGTACCAGCATATGTATGTCAGAGTTCTCGAGCCATAGACCCCAATTTCCTCCCACCATAATGCTGGTCGTCTTTGTATAAGTAAAATATTCTTATATTAAAAACATAAATCAAGTAAATAAATAAATAAATTGAGCCATAGACATAACACAAGTCTTTTACCAGACATTCTGCTACTTTGTTCTGATATTCTACATGTATGTCAAGAATTTGTTAAGGGTACCCAAAGTGAAGTGAAACAGATTTTATCATAAAGGCTGATGTGAAGTTGATACTGGTCTAATGGTAAGATATGCACAAACTGTTGAAAAACATCTTACTGGAGTGTGCAACATAGCATATATAACTGTGTCATTGCACTTGTGTGACAAAACACAGATTTAACCTAAGATCTCCTATATCTACATGTACCATCAACCAGTCAGCATCTGTGGATATTCTGTGAGAGCTGCAGACACTGAATCAGCATCTCGGGAGTCTCACTAGTGCATGCTGGTTGAGGCAACACGAGGGGTGTTCTCCCAAACTGCGAACATGACTAAAGATGGGATTTTAAGTTAATGACTCATTCAGAACTCTTCGGCTTTCGGAATTTGAGGCCAACTACAGTAAACTACAGTAAAATCCATTCTTCTGCTGCTTTAGTTTGTGACAGTCCATCGTTTTGTCTCACCTCAACCTGCATGAACTTTTGAGACTCTGGGCCCGAGATGCCAACTCCCAAGTTACCACTTGATTAACCTGTAATCTTTTAAACAATGGACCCCAGAAACTTGATAGAAATGAAGACCACTTGCAGATGGTAGTAATCTTTACAGGAATAAAGCACTCAATTTCCTTCACATTTGTTTGTTTATTTGGCATATTATTTTCCAACATTATGAGAGTATTATGGTATCTAGCCTGGAAAACATATGGCATTCTCAAGCCTAGAGTTTTTCAGACTGCCCAATTGCATATAAATTTCCTTTTCCAAAACAGGTTCTTCTGGGTGTATGGGTTAAGAAAATACCAGAGAAACAAAATCGAGACCTGCATTGCTCTGCATATTATGATGTAAGTAAATTAAAGCAGTTCATTTGAAATTTGTTTACTCTATTCAAGTTTGAACAAACTGCTAGAAATGGCAAGTTTGGCAGTTGTATAACTACCATGCTAAAAGGTATTAATAACAAGTGCATTCCAAAGCAGTGTGCTGGGGAAAATCCTAAATTTGTTATATCAACATAACAGTTCATTAAAGCTCTAAACTTCTGGGTGAAGATGAACACTGGTAGCCTTTTTAGCCTTTTTTTTTTGCCAAGTGTACAAGACCAGTGCATTGATAAGTGGTGGTTCAGTTGAGACAAAGAAATAGTACATATCTGGCAATGCTGACAATGCAATCTTTTACATATTAAACTATAAATTCAATAGATGAATGCAAAACATTTGTTTTTTTTAACGAAAAAACACAAACACAAATCTACTGTTTTTATGTTTGGATGTCAAATTGATTACTTCGTGTTTTGAATAGTGTTGATATGGTGGGTATCAGGTTGGTAGTTGTCTGCTGTTTGATGCCCTGGTAGAAGTGGAGGGAAAAGGGGGGTGCGTTTCAAGCTAAACACCTGGTATACCAGACACAGATCTATGTAACAGCCTGCAGTAGGGGTGGAGGGATAAGGCACCAGACCGGCCATGTTAGACATATGCCTCATTAAATCAACCAGTCACGTCAGCTTAACCGTTACCTTTCCTCAACAGACTCATTGCAGCAGACAATTTTCTTTCCAATTTGTGCAACTAATTGAGTATAAAATTGCCTGCTCTGCAGACAAGGTAGCAGAATACTGCCCCATCTGGTTGGTTCGGCCCCCATTTTCCAGCAGCAGATCTCACATGCTTTCTGATAGGACTGTCAAGAGGTGTTTGTACCTTGTACTGTTTCGTTTAACGTTTAGTCTTGTGCAGCTTATTTAATGCACATGGTAATTGAAAGCTTGCAGCCTTTTTTTTTCATTGCAGGCGCGTGTTTGATAAAAAACCCTGTCATAATAAGATCTGAAAGGCATACCTACATGTATCCGTGTGGATAATTGAAAGTCTATTAGAGACACAGTGTGATTGTTAATGGACTTTGAAGTTGTAACAGGGGTTCTGCTTGCTGTCAGACCATGTCTGGGTTGAGCCACAGATTCATCTGACCCACAGGAAGAATTTGCTTTGTTCTCTGATGGTGCAGACTAACATGCTGCTAAGGGTCGTGGTGTGATTTTCCTGACAAGCATCCATCACAAGGAAGCCTCCTGATTTGGATCTTCACTAGGCAAGGGATGAAAGCACTGATACCTCTAATTATGATATTTGTTCCTGTCAGCGAGAGTTCAACCCTATATATTATCATTTGCATGCGATTCTGGTTTTCATTTAGAAGAAATGACTTTCTGTAAGAGTTAGTTGCACTGGCCTTTATAGTATGTGATTCTCCATGAAATTTATACACCAGTGGAACTGTTCATTAGATTCACTTACTCTAATTCTTCTAATTATTGGGACAGATATTAGTCCTGCTGAAAGCAGTATATAACATTTCTCTCCCAGTTTTTTTTCAAAAGTAAAGATGGTCTAACCATCTGGGTGAAAAAAGAAACTTTTTAGCTCAAAAGGCAGATAAGGTTTCCCAAAAATTAGAAGAACTAGGGTAATAGAGATCATTGCCGTATAATTTACAACTCTCACCATTTATCAACATGAATATCACTGTGGTATCTACAAGTGATGAACACATATCAGTGATATTTATTTATACTGATAAAAAGTAATCATCAAAAAATGTGGTGTTGATATTGATAGATCACAGTGCTGATTGTGTTTTTGACCAATGACTTGGAAACTGAGCAATTATCAATATCTGACCCTTCTACTTTAACCAGGGTCTGCATGTATAAGTTGGCGTCAAAAATTCGTTTGGCCTCCCAAATGTCAAAGTTTTTTCCATTTTATTTTTCTCATGCAAAAAGGTTGACGAATTTAAGTAATTCATGCCAGATGATAGCTTCCTGTATATTTGTTAACATTAACTGACCACAGGACTTGACAAAACTGGAGGTTGATCACTCTAGAATGGTCAGAACTGTTGAAAATGTCAAATACACAATCTGTTGATTCAGATGTACACATTTTCCCACATTTTAATGTACATCAGTGGTGTCCAGAAGGTACTTGTTCTCACCGGTAGGTTACTTTTGTCAATGGATGATGTGAGCTACGTTATCCAGGGCTGAGCCTCAGGGTCATAATGCAGGCTGACTTTATCAGGGATTCAGATGCCTTACCTGTTACCTGTTCACTTGCTCGTTAAGTCATCAATACAGGATTCACCTTTAGAGGGGAGGCGGGGATGCCCGAGGAGTGAGGTCATGTGTAGGTTGACTGTGTGAATGTCATCTGGTGGAAGACCGTGTTTGTCGTCGGCTGTATGAAGAGAGGAGTTAATGGTTGCTCCTTGTAACAGTATGTATGTGACTAGAAAATTCTTTCATCCTTCAATGGAACTGTACATTGTTAACACCTATTGCATGTGAGAGGTTGCTACATACATTGTGGCATTTAGATTTGATTGTGGATGACCTGTTTTGTTCTCTGCAAGATGAGTAAGTCAACATGTGGCTTCTGTTTTAGCTAAGTACATTATAATCCTTTTATTAGTTCTATTTTATGTATGGAAACTCTGAAGCTAACCATGGAAAAAAATATATGTGATTAAATTAAATTGGATACTTTAGGTATCCAATTAAAACTTTTCTAGTTTGGCTTTCATGGCTTTAGTTTGCGACAGGAATCCCATAAACAAAATCTATGGGAATGTACTTGGACTTCCATAAAAAATGTTAATTTCAAATTCATTTGAATTGCATTGATTCAGATCATTAAACTTATGAACATGGACTCCCAAAAATCTGTTTCCTTTTATGTGCTTTCAGGCCTTTACTTGGGTCAAATTTCATGTGATAATAGATTTGGACAAGATTCGGAAGTATTCCTGCAAAGATAATGTGAGGGATTCCATTAAGATTCTAGTAAAAACATGATAAAAAAGTCCTGGGTTTTCAACTGAGTATCATACATGTAATACCTGTGTATTGAGATAAGGATGTTTAAACTACATCAGGTTAATCACGTTATCCCGATGCAAGTTATCATTTTACATGAGACTGATGCTCATCAGATCAGGTATGACCAGATTTAATATCAGAAATACTGACCACCTTATGTGAGCAGACAATGCTGTGGCCAGCATATAGCCAGTGCCCAGGATACATTTGGAGAGAAGGCTGCACTAATTGTGATCTGTGTTTCAAAAGGTCTCACTCGATGAGCACCTCGCCATGAAAAATGAACATTTTAACGATGATTCAATCCTAAAATGACAAGGTTTCACTTTTACTAATAGTCTTGATTTCCCCCCAAATTTTCTAATTTACATACAGTTAATGACAAAACTGGCAGGCACAAATGCACATGTATGAAAATGGAAGAAATTTTGAGATTACACTCCCCAAATTAAATAAAATTTCATGTTTAAGTGAAAACTGCATTTCCAGGCCAGATTAATCATTTAGGCTTTCTGACCTTTTGAAAGAACAAGGGTTGGGGGGGGGGGGGGCACCCAAGTGTTTAAAAAAACTTTTTACATATTTCCTTTCTTAATGCTTTTATATGATGATAAATCATAACGATAACTCTGGCCTTGGTTTTGGTCATGTTACATCATAGTGTATATTAAGGTTTTATTGACTCTTTTGCCAAGTTGCCTTTGGCCTGATGCGAAGTCAGATTGCAGTGCAGTGAGATGTGATGTAAGCACAGTGTTATGTATCAGCACTGGCCTTGCTTCTGTCAGCAGTGGGACTTGAAGTCTCAAGTAATTGTCAACTTCAATCAAAGCCTGCCAGATTTAGTACCAGTCTCACTGACTGATTAAATCAAGATGGGTCGGATTGAACTGTCAAATACCAGACTGTCTGCACATTTGTGGTATGCCTAAAGGCCTTACAGCATCAAACATGATGGCAAGCAGGATTTACATAGATGTCCCATCTGGGAAAGTTATTAAAGGTCTTGCTGGCAATAAGTGGTTCTCTCAAGGTGTGATTCCTCTTTAGATCAGATGAAATGTGGGTGCCAGATAATTGAAAACTTGAGCGATTTCTTGTATAAAATACATGTTTGAAGCAAATTTTTGTAAATCTTCGTAACTTAATGTTGGAAATGCATCAATTTAAGTGAAAACTGCAATAGTGTGTGAGATAGGTCAACTGTAAAACTTAGAGATAATCTGATCTTGAAAATTAAAAACTAATTTCCTGGCCAGATTAATTATTTAGGCATTAAGAAAATTATGGTGGAAGTAGAAAAACAACTTCATTCAGAGATTAGGTTAATTTTTTATGTTTCAACAAAATTTGGCATTGGATTGAAAATTACATTTGCTGGCTGGGTTAATTTTTAGGCTGGAGGATAATTTGATGTTTGAAGGCAGAATGACATTTGCTGGCTGTGTTCATTTTTAGGCTTTAACAAAATTTGATACTGCGGACATCTAGGTGCTTAACTCTTGAGGCAGTGGCCAGCAGACACACAGTGAAAGATAACATGGTAAGAAGTAGGAAAATGAACAACACTGGACAATGTTCTGAGAACTACAGCTGATAATAACCATAAATTACTATATGTTTTACTGCAGAACAATCTGCAAAGCATATATAAATTATGAACGTTAGCAAAACCTAGTTTTGGACTTAGGAGGCCATGAAGCAGAGTTCCTTATTAACTCTCATGTTATTTTGACAACGTTTTCATCACCATGCCAGGGAGAGAAAAGCATGTTGGCGCGAGTAAAAGCATGTTGACTGCTGATGTCCAAATGTCCGCAATCTGGAATTAATGCTGGAAATTAAAACTTCCCAGCAAAATTGGATGTTTGAACATGTAGATAAAACTGCCTGTGCACTGAGTGGGTTAATATTAATGGTTTCAAGAAATTTGGATGTTGCATCTAAAAACATCTGCTGGCTATAGTAACTTAAAATCTTAGCCCATATACATACTATATCGCAAATAATATAAACCATAAAATGTGTGATAAAATGTAAGTTTTTCAGATTTGACAGCATTGAGAATGGCTTAGGTATGTGTCACAAAAGTTGGGTGATTGGTAATCTTAAAGAACTGTTACTGAAGTCAAAATTATATCGCACTGCAATATCCCAAGTAAATCATCTGAAATATGTCCACTGGACACACTTCCCAGAATTCCCTCGAGCCAGGGTGGCTCATTAGTATAGCCTCAGGGAAGATACACCTCATACTACTTCTGATGCAATTAACTTTCCCGTCCATCACGAATTATAGAGCTCAACCTTCTCAGGTGACTTGAACGACTTCACCCAGAGGGTGAGGTAAAATTAAATAAAGGCAATGAGTTCAGCTTTCTTAAATTCAGAAACCTAAGTTGTTTAACCTAGAGAATGAAGCAGGATTTTCTTGGAACTATTACAACTATGTCCTCAAACCAGTGCTCGAGTTTAGGCTGTCAATTCTGAAAGTGGAAATCAAATAATCCAGTAGCACTTCAAAGTTGGATGTGTTTAATGAGTTCTCTATTATAGGCTTCAAGCTTTCTTAGTGTAGACTTAGCCGCCATACATTAGAAGTTTGGCCAGTACTTGGTTGTGGCCTTGCATCAGCTGTTTTTCGAGCACTTGGTGGTGACCTTGCATTAGAAGTTTGGCCAGAGCACTTGGTTGTGGTTTTACACCAGAAGATTGACCAGTACTTGTTTATGGCCATACATCAGAAGTTTAGGTACTACTTGAGGATGTGGCCTTAGAAGTTTGCTGTAGCCTTACTATACAAGTTTGCAGCTCATGCTGGCTTCCTCTTTGGCCATAGTGGCAAAGTCTGCCAGCAACCTGCAGATGGTCGTGGATTTCCCTTGGGTCTGCCGGGTTTTTCTTCCGTCATAATGCTGGCGGCTGTCTTACAAGTGAAATATTCTTGAGTGTAGCGTAAAACATCAGTGAAATAAATAAATAAACAGAAGTTTGGCCAGCACTTGGTTGTGTTCTTACATGGGAGTTTGTCCAGAGTGTTTGGCTGAGGGTTTAAATCAGGAGTTTGGCCAGTACTTCGCTGTGGTCTAAATCAGGAGGTTGACCAGTTCTTGATTGTGATTTTACATCGGAAGTTTGGCTGCCACTTGGGGATGTGTTCTTGCATCAGAAGTTTTGTCAGTATTTGGCTGTGGCTTCATATCAGAAGGTTGGCCAGTACTTTCCCATAGCTTTACTATAGAAGTTTGGTCAGTATATATTGATGTGGCCTATGCTTACATTAAAAGTTTGGTCAGTACTTGTTTGTGACCTTGCACCAGGAGAGCCCATTGCAGGAAAAGCTGTCACACCTCTGCAGCTGCTGGACAAATTTTGTGACCTGAAACACTTGCAGAAAAGTTAAATGAAAGAAAGACAAGGAAAGCCCTCGGCAGGAAAAATCATCACACACCTTTCCAGATTCTTGATTTCATGACATATATTTGGATGTGCATTTTCTGCACATTTGATTACAAGAGCTCATTGGTCAAGTCTTGGTTGTTTGTCTCTCGAGAGAACGGATTAGATCTTGAGAGAACACATTAGATACATTCTCTGACTGGTTATCCTTTTGGCACAAAGGTTGAAAAAGTGTGCATTATAATAATGGTCTTTTGTGTGTTGGGTGTTTGATGTTTTAACACTTAAGCTCCTTAGGTAATGAAGGAAGTTGTTATGCTGGAGTTAAGGGGATACAAGAGGTAATAAGTGAGGATTGGTCAATCAAATGTAGTTTTGTGAGTGGCTGAAGCTGACCCCTTGATCTAAGGTCACCCCAATTTGCCACCAGCCCAGTGTTATCAAGGCCCAGCTGGTTTCTGTTTGTTTGTCTAGGCAGGCCAAGAAAGAGGCCTGTGTTTTATCAGACTGGGGGAGGCTGCCTTTTACACTCAGTGCTGACTGTGAGGGTCAAGGGTCATTCCAGGGCCCTATCCTATCCAGTAAAGGTTGTAACCATCCCATGGTATGCCTACCTGTATTACACCCTCCTCAGTCTACCATCTTCTCACCATTAGAGAAGGGGAGTGAGTACACTGCAGTTTTGTGTCAAAAAAAGCTTCTCTAAAGTGACAGTGCATCAGGCTTTTCTGTATCTGTATAAAGCCTTTTGTCATGGCCCAGTTATATATTCCTAATGTTTGGCACATCACCCAAATGTGAGAGAGGATCCAGCAGGTTTTTTAGCATATCGCTATTGATTATTAGCAGTTAAGATAAAACTATGCATATGAGAGTTTAATCCATAAGGCTGTTATATTATGAGGTTTATATTGGTAAGGAGTGAGACTGATTTTACTGCTTTAATCTAAAATGACCCGTGCACCATATTTAGTGACAACTTGTGAGTTAATTGTATCATTTACTGATGCCACTAAACATTCAGGAATATACACCCTTTTTGGTACCTATTCTATAGTTAATTCTCACACAGGAAAGCTAAACAGAATTCAGATGAGTCACGGTCAAGATGTCAGTTTTATGATGTAAATGGGAAACAGCACATTTCAAATATGAGGGAATGAAAACAGTTGTTAAATGAACACACTGTCTTGATGATCTGCGTAATGTTGAACTTTTTTACATACTATTACAATACATGTAACTTATTCTCTGTTCTAGTACTAACTGGAGAAGTGAACTGTGGAGAAGTAATTAAATTGAATGCCACAGAAATGCATAAGAATCATAAGGTTTTTTGTAGATTTTTTTAAATGCATTAGAAGTTCCATGGTTCATTGTCTATTGGATGTGGCTTAAGAGGACTGTTGGATAATTAAATATTTACCGATTGTTAGCATTCCTTTTCTGTGAGGATTTGTGCTACATGCTCATCTGCTTGAGAACCTTTCAGTATTTTATTCATGGAGTTTTGTGAACTGCACAGTGTTCCCAACAATTGGAGTGAATTTAGTCAGAGTTTGCTGTTTATGTGTTTGCTTAGGGTTTTGTCCATGCCTGAATTTGATTTCTGCAGTACGTCAGTCTGAGACGTTTGCACAATGTATAAAATGCATTTTCACATCCGCCAAGAGTTCGTTAGGAAGATAGTTAAGATTTACAGTTACTTATGCATGTTCAAGTGGTACATGTGCACAGTCTGTTTCACCTTCACTAGTTGCTTGTTTAGCATCCACTGTTATTGAGGTGTTACATCTACTTCTCTACAGCACAAAGTTTCCATGGCCAGTTTAATTGCTACTGAGATGATATATCTCTTCATCTACAAAGACCTTTATCAGGAGCATACCTGACAAGCTGAGCTAGGCTGCTGCCACTTCTATTTCTGACCATGGGGGTGTGGAAAAGGCAGTCTGTGGATTTATGGATGGTCATTGTTTCCATGTGTCTTTTATGAACATCTGCCCTGGATTTGTATCCCATGTGGAATTTATTTTCTATAGATTTAGCCCAGTATTGTGTTTCTGGCAGAATCTCTTCGCCTCAGCAGGTTCCATGTTCTCCTAAGGTTTGAGCCTCTGGTGGGTTACTGGAGGGTCCACAGGGTGACTTAATATGCGGGTACACAGCACTGTACGCTATCAATTTTTGATGAACAGGTATATTAAATATAGAAAATAAATTCAACAGGATTGCATGTAGATTGATTTTGTATGTTTATGGGTGGGCTTGGGTTTCAAGTATTAAAAAAATAATGATATTCTGTCAGTAGTTCTGTCTGTACTTGAACAGCATGCAAACAATGTTATGTTTGGTTTCTGCATAAACTTTGAACTCTGTTATTGTAGAAATGTCCTGATTTGTCATGCTAATTAGTATTGCCCTAGCACAGACGAGGTAGCAAAGCTGGCAGACAACTGGAAAATTTTTATGATGTCAAAATCAGAAAATACAATATTCTATTAAGACAAACATGTGATATGGTGAAAATGGCCTAGCTGCAAAAAGAAAATGTTTTTAATCCCATATATATCATTGATAATAAGGACCAACAACCCCCAAAAAAAACATCTTGTCGGTTTTGCATACATCTTGTCAGTGTTAAATGTTCCATGAAATTTAGACTTCGTTGTTCTTTGAAATGGTCTTGAATGTCCTGGCTCTTTGACTTGTTATCATCTGCCTGACTTGTTTTCTTTTAAGTCTGAGTGTAAAAAGTAATAAGAAAAAAGGATGGCCAGGTTAATGAGTCCAGTGGCCCCTACTTCAGCGCTGCTGTCTCTGGCCACAGAGCCATCACATAGGGTCATATTTCTATGAGGATATCTTTATCCCTGACAACATTTGCCTTGTCTATTGAGCACAGGAGTTGGCCTGTGCTGTAACCAAACCTGCATTTTACCAGCAGGAGTTCTCAATTCCAATCTCACAAAAAAAAGACTTATTGTAGGCTTTTTATCTGGAATGGCGCCGCTCGCCAGCAGCAAAAAGACGAGTGGCATAGGAAGTGCCACTTAAAGTTATGATCTGTCATATAGCCTGAAAGAACACGTCAATGAAAAGCCGTTATTACCCTTCTGTTTTCTGAGCTGTATACAGGCTAAGGATGCCTTCACCAAGATAAAGATGTGTATTTGCAGTGACGTGGTATGTATTCAGACGTCCATTGAGATAAAATGAGCCAATTATGCGGAGCTGTTTATAGTTATCCATGGAAACAAGAAGATCTGAAAGAAAAATAACTTTGAATGAAGTTGTTGAATTTTCATGTTGAATAGCTGATCGTAATATGAGTTACAAATTGTATGCTATGAAACTTCAATACAAAAAGCACGTAGTTATTGCATACACATGTACATATGGTGTAGTCACTGTATGTGATGCTTGGCTGTGTATGCCTGTGTGTGGACAGTACCACTTCACACAACTGTTGCCATGAAATGGCATGTAACACCCACAACATTCATGTTGATTTTCATGAGAAATATTATGTTGGGGTAGTCTTGCATAGAGTTCATGAACACAAAGCCTGGCCTAGACGATGTATTGTTTGTGACAGCAGCTACAGTATGTCCCACAGCAAACCTATGGATTTTCACGCAAAATATTATGTTGGTGTATTGTTACTTAGAGCTTGTAAACAGTTCTTGATCCAGACTGTACATTGTGTATGGGGACATGTGTTTGTTAACCAGCTATGTTATATGTCAGCATATAAGTTCAGATGCTATGCAAAGGCAGTGTGTGTTTATTGTGCAATGCACTCTGATGTGCTTCCACATAGAATGGTAAATCATTGAGCTGATCTATCTATGTTTACCGCTCAGCCTGGGGTGTGTACTTGGTGGAGGGTTAGGGTTGGATTGTGGGCTACAGTATCCTGATCAGGTCTCAAGATAGCCACACAGACTGTACCACGCTATCATGCACAAGTAGGGTCTGGACTTGTTTGTTTTCACAGATGGTGCACTCTGGGATAAAGATGTGATAGCTGTATTGTACTAGTGACCTACAGGTATAATCCCCCAGCTAATGAACACAGCATCTTAGCTGATGTTGGGAAGCACCCCAGCTTTCTTCCAGGACTACATTGCTAGTACATTTAGTAGATACATGTTCTGCTTACACTATGACGTTCTTATACATGAATAGCATAAATAAAATTTTCGACTCCAGTACTTGAGCAACCTTCAGGTTCCTTTTTGACTGGTGCATTGTGGTTCATCACTTTTGGCAATTAACAGATCGTTCCAACCATGAAATGAGTTAATTCTTATGGTCTTTGGATATATATTATATCACTTAAAAAGTCAAAGCTAAATATTTACTTCAGGCCTGCTTACTGTATACAGAAAATACATAAATTTTTACACACATGAATACATACAAGTTTACACACATGAATACATACACATTATTTATTGCATTTATTTAATTGATTCTTAGTTAGAACCACATATAAGAAATTTCCTTTCGTATGATGGTAGTCAATTTTACAGATGGAGAAAACCGGAGTGCCACTTGCCACTACGATGCACAAATATGCAACATGTTGCCAGTTCAGTTCAGTCATATTGGATTATCCACATGTGTGTCAACCTTTGTAAAAAACAAAAACATAGACAGATGTACCTGTACCAAACTTGACTGGAGAAAGTAAAATTTAGAGTCCTCCTTTGATGTCACCAACAGATTTAAGACCAAAACCTGTGGTTATAACTGATATGTTGAAAGGTATGTTTAGATATACTGAAAGGACAGTAAATCCAAAGCAAAAAACAACCTTAGAAGCAGTGCAAAATTCTCAAAATATCTCAAAATAAAAATAATACAGTGCAAAGTTATGGTGGTAAGGGTTCAAGAAATACGTGTACATTGTGTAGTTCTAGGCCCAGATCAAGATGCTGCTGTCTGACTCATCACAATGCTCAGTTTAAATATAGACCCTATGAAGATAACTAACTAGCAAAGGCTGGTGGAGAGTACTGAGTTGTGCCTCCCACTGGCAGTGAAGTGGTCAGTGATAGCTTCATGATAGCCCAATCAGGGGAAGGGGCCCCATAACTCAATCTGTAACAAGCTAGACAGCCCTTCCACCCCTGTATCCTCTCTCTCTCTTTCTCTCTCATACACACATCATCCAGAGGCCAGACACACCATCCATGCACACAGGTCTGTAGTAAAAGAAGCACAAATACATGTACTTTAGCATCAGCAGTTTTCTGTCTTTTTGAGATATGCTTTGATGATTAAGTTTCAGAGGTTTTTTTTGTCCACTTCAAAAGCACTGTACTTTTGCATAAATAGGAAGAAAAAAGTAATGTATGCCTGTACATTTTAGGCATAAAATAGATGTTTAAACTGTTTTTCAAATCAGCTTCCATGATTTCATAAGCTCAAGAAGGTAACCATTTTATCATTTTCTGAGGCATTGATACATGCATTGGCAAATGATATTTAGTTTTGATATACATCCAAAGACCATATCCCAGATGTGTGGTGAATTGCATGATGGATTTGATTATAACCATTCTTCTTCCTAAAAGGAATCCGAGTATTATTATTATTTGGTGTACCTTCATGTTTATATTTCTCCTCACTCGGCAGTCATTTGGTTCACCTTCATGTTTATTTTTCTCCTCACTCGGCAGTTATTGGTTCACCTTCATGGTTTTCAGTGTTTCTCCTAACTCGGCAGTTATTTGGTTCACCTTCATGGTTGTGAGTGAGTGTCTCTTCTCCCAGGGCAGTTATTATGTGCACCTTCATGGTTGTCAGTGTTTCTCCTCAGTCAGCAGTTATTTGGTTCACCGTCATAGTTGTCAGTGTTTCTCCTAACTCGGCAGTTATTTGGTTCACCTTCATGGTTGTCAATGTTTCTCCTCACTCAGCAGTTATTTGATTCACTTTCATGGTTGTGAGTGAGTGTCTCTTCTCCCAGGGCAGTTATTATGTGCACCTTCATGGTTGTCAGTGTTTCTCCTCACTTGGCAGTTATTTGGTTCACTGTCATGGTTGTCGGTGTTTCTCCTCTCTCAGCAGTTATTTTGTTCACCTTCATGGTTGTCGGTGTTTCACCTCACTCGGCAGTTATTTGGTGTACCTTCATGTTAATGTTTCTCCTCACTCGGCAGTTATTTGGTTCACTTTCATGTTTATGTTTCTCCTCACTTGGCAGTTATTTGGTTCACCTTCATGGTTGTCAGCGTTTCTCCTCACTCGGCAGTTATTTGGTTCACTGTCATGGTTGTCAGTGTTTCTCCTCACTCGGCAGTTATTTGGTTCACCGTCATGGTTGTCAGTGTTTCTCCTCACTTGGCAGTTATTTGGTTCACCGTCATGGTTGTCAGTGTTTCTCCTCACTAGGCAGTTATGTGGTTCACTTTCATGGTTGTCAGTGTTTCTCCTCACTCGGCAGTTATTTGGTTCACCCTCATGGTTTATCAGTGTTTCTCCTCAGTCAGCAGTTATTTGGTTCATCGTCATAGTTGTCAGTGTTTCTCCTCACTCGGCAGTTATTTGGTTCACCTTCATGGATGTCAGTGTTTCTCCTCCATGGCAGTCCTGTTATTCACCATCATGTGTTTCATCATGTGCACCCCCATATTAATTTGTGATCCTCCTCCTCATTTATTATGGGCACCTTTAGACCTTGACCACTGTATAATTTATATATAATGTATACCAATATTGGTTCAGTAAGTAGGTCATTACAGTTTAAAAATCTTCGCAGATGTACATAGAGAACAGTAAATCAGCTTATGTTAAGGTAACAGCCACAGAAAAACTACATTAAGAAAATGCATTGATAACACTATAACGCAGATATATGGTTTCCTATTCGGATAATTCCTTTCCTATTTTGTCATTTTCCTATGCCTTGTAATGTACATGTACGTGAGTGTATGTATCTGTTTTTTCAAGTGTTCAATTTACCAGGCAGACTTCACTCAGTTAGACTCTGTTGCATGGCGGATGAGTTCACAGAGCCTCCTAATACAGTCCTCTGTGTATAAACACCCAGTAAATTGAGCCGCATTTAATCTGATAAAAGCAGCCCAAAACTGCAAAAGCATGCTGATCCCAACTGTAGCCAGGATCAAATAACCCTTCTGCTGAAGGGGACTGGTATGTTTTAGTAATGGTAGTTATAGGACATAGTACATGTCTGGTAGCCTTGGCTCTTCTGGCTTATCAACAAGCTCGGATACTCTTCTAGCCCTCAAAGGGTACCTACTACTCAGGATAGAGGTATGCTCCTACAACAACTTTGATCATCAGGTTTGTTGCAGTTTGAGCCATGATGTTTAATATAGTTTTAATAGGGTGTATGGGGCTCTTTGGGTGAAAGCCTTTTCAGTGAAGCCTTGATCCAAGTATGAGGTTGTAGACTTGAATCTACAAGCAGTTTATCAGAGGCTGTAAGCCAGGATATGCTTAAAGAGTTATTTTGGTGTTGAAACACCTGTTTCGTATTTAGTTATTTATTTATTTGATTGGTGTTTTACACCGTACTCAAGAATGTTTCATTTATACGACGGCAGCCAGCTTTATGGTGGGAGGAAACCGGCAGAGCCCGGGGGAGACCCACGACCATACGTAGGTTGCTGATAGACCTTCCCACGTACAGCAGGAGAGCTGGACTTGAACTCACAGCAATGGGAGGCTTCGGGTCATTGCACTGCTATAGCGCACTAACTGACTGAGCCACAGAGGTCCCCACCTGTGTCTTAAAACTAACGTGAAACAGTAAAGATTGGGTCTGAATCGCTTTCTAAATTTTGAAAGTATTGCAGTGTGGTGAACACAATACTTTAAGTTTCATCAAAGAATATGAAAAAAAAAATGTTTAACCAATTCCTGACATGTATCCACAAAAGGAAGCTTCCCTTTTAAACACTCTTGATGATGTCCTAGCTCTAGCTGGTCACATCTGCCTGATTTGGCCTCAAATAAGGCACATTATCACATCACACTAGGGGAATAATAAATGGTAAAACAATATCATCAAAATCTTGTTTGGAATTAGCAAACTTTATTTATAGGTGGACTGTTCTTGTAAGAAGTGTTCTACTTTATTTCTCTCTACCCTTTAAATTAAATTTAGGACTTTCAGTTTATTTCTGGTGCCTATCAAATATAATCTATTGGCTGTGTGTTCTCCTGAGCCCTGAGCATTGTTCCCTCAAAGTTAACGTGGCTTTCCTTAATGGCACTTCCTGCAAAATTGACTTGCCAAAAATATGTCATGTATCTACAAATAATTACCTAGGCATTCTGGTTTCCTCCACCTTAATTCGAAATTGCTGTGACGTTGGGCTTTGCATTAGAAATGACATTATCTCTCAAACACCCACTTCAGAGAAATTTAGTATGAGAAACATGGTGACTAACAGTTGGGACCCTGAAAAAGCAGTCCACATACCTCCAGTTGGTCAAATCCTCCTCTTAACATCTCCCTTTCTCATTGCCACACTTAATTTTGTAAGAGTAATCCAATTTAGTATCATTTTTAAGGAGAAAGGATGTAGGATATGTGGTACTGACATGTTTTCAAGACAGCCGCCATACAAGTAAATCGATAAATGCAATTCTGGGAATGTGCCCATAACAGGACGTGTTACATTTCTCACAACGTGTTTTTTTCTTTTCAAAACTCTCCCGAATTATTTTTGCAGTGCACTTCTGAAATCTTTTTAGTTGTTTTATTTATAGTATTGTTGTTTTGCACTATCTGAAAGTTAGCTGTGAATTGTGCACTCCAGTTCAGGTGTTGGTGACGATTCATATGTTTACGTGCATGACCCATTTACACGACACTGGAAGTGGTGGATGTTTCAAAGGGAATGGCACCATTGTAACTTGGAGGCACTTTCAGGAGAAATGAAACTTTACTGGATTACCCTTACAAAATTATGTGTGGCGATGGAAAGGGGAGATGTTACGATGAGGATTTGACCAGCTAGAGGTATGTGGATTGCTTTTTCGTTGTCCCAGCTGTTAGTCACCACATTTCTCTCACTAGATCTCTCTGACATGGGTGTTGCAAATCCCAACCTCAGAGCTATCTCAGACTGCCTTCATATGTAATACTGACTGCCCTCATGCACCCTAGTTTCCTCTACTCGCAATAATGATTGCCATAGTACGTTAAGAAAATCTTGAGTACAGCATTAAACAACAATGAATTAAATAGTTTGCTCCAAAGGTGAATTATTTTTGTAAGGCAGTCATAGCATTATTATTTTTACAACTGAACAACTTTTTTCAAAATTTCAAGTGTAAAACATTTTGTATGAGTTGATGGCTATTCATCTTTGATGTTATGTAATGTTTTGATGTGTATGTACATGTACGTCTTTGTATAAATGACACCTGCAGACATAAGTTTCCAGACGTGAGTCCATTAGGCCTGCATTGTAAAACACTGAAGCACTTGAGCACTGGATGCACATGTCTTTTCTCATAGACCTGGTGTCTGCTTATCAGGATTTACCATTTTTGCACTGGTGACTGTCAGGATTTACTCTTCTGCAATGGATGATGTTTCTCCTCTATACACACTCATAAATATTATTGCCAGTTATAATATAAAAAACCCCTGCTGGTGAAGAATAGGGATGGGTTGCACATAAATAACCACGAGTTATCAGGGAAGCCTCAGCAAGGCTCTGCATGAAGACTGGTGTGTCAATACAGTTATTGGTGTTTCTGGTTTGCCCATCTTCTCTTCACTGTCCTGCTGTCTGCAGTTTACCATAGCTTTATGGTATGTTTGCGTCCAGCCTGTCATGTATATGATTGCTTGTGAACCGCTCATATAAATTGGATCAATGTGCACAAGGTGTTTCCATGGGGTCAGGATATCCGGGATCAACCCTGGGTTGGATCATACCAAAGACTTTTTAAAATGATACTTCTTGCTGCCTCACTTGACACTCGGCACTTAGAGGTTAGAGCAGGGAAATAGGACTGATCAGCCTGGTGTTAGTATAATGTGACTTAGGGTGGAATGTCATGTCTAGCGTCTTCGGCATGATGCTCCAGTGACGGCAGTGCTTAAGCGGCATGGAATTGACCTGCCACAAGGAGACACTGCATATCTATCATTTTAAGGACTGAAAAATTGTTGAGTAAAAGGTAAAATCTAAGCATACATACATACGAGGGAAAGTTCTTCAGTAACCTATCAAAGATTATTAGTTTACCTTGGTCAGTTGGTTTCTTGCATCCATAAATATGACATGGCATAAGTGAAATATTTTAGAGTTTTTAGGCAATGAAGAACAATCAGGTAAATAAATGAATAAATAAATGTTACTGAAGTCCATATAACTAACTCCATAGGTTACAACCGGCAATTCCATCAAAGTATAGTCTTGTAAGGGTGTATAGTATATCAAAGAGAATTGTATTCTTCTGTCATTGTTTTGGAGGTAGTGTTATACAGTATAGTCTAGTCAAGAACGATTGGGTTATAGTCACCCAGTGGCCCATCACAACAGATGTAACATTGCACTCTAGACTTGTTGTTCAGCATGCAAGGACACCTAAGAAAATAGGACAATTGAAAATTAAGAAATATGGGATGATTCTTGTAATAATTGCTGGCTGGTTTAAGAAATTTGCAGGGTAATGATTGCAGGAACTACCTGAGTAACTACCAAGAAAAACTTGATGGGGCAGGCTGTTGAAGGATGGGAAAGTGGATGGTATAGTGTTGAAGGATGTGAAAATAGGTTGCAAAGCTTTGAAGGATGGGAAAGTGGGCCGCAAAGTTTTGAAGGATGGAAATGTTAGTGACAGAGCTTTGAAGGATGGGAAAGTGAGTGACAGAGCTTTGAAGGATGGGAAAGTGGATGGGAGAGCATAGGTGGATATGAAAGTTGGTGGAAGAGCACTGTGTATGATGGAATAGTAGGTGGGAGCTGTGTATAGTTAGAAGCATTAGATAATGGGTGAAGGAACTTTTGTGCCAGATGGTGGACTAAAGAACTGTACCTGTAGGATGATGGCCGGAAACAATGCATACCACTTGATGATGGTTGACAGAACTGTAGAGCATTCAATTACGATGAAACAATTTATTTAGCATTCATTGGGTAGTGAATATAAAAAGGGCTATAATACATTAAATAATGGATGAAAGAACTGCAAAGCAGTGAAGCTGTAGAGCACTGAAAATTTGGTGAGTGAACTGTAGTTCAGTATGAACTTGTGTGTAATTGGCAGTATGTTGTTAACTTGAAATATTGCATGAGAATGCAGTGTGTAGTACATTGACATGAGAATTTGTAATATCACTTAAGGCATCTGTAAATTATAAGATATTATTAAGCTTAACTATATTTTAGCATGAAGGGCCTTTCAAGTGAGATTAAGTTGGTGTAATGTGGTACTAATGATGGCACTGTTGATGGGGTATTAAAGATCATTAATAAACATTAAAGAGTTCAAATTATACTTTAAAATCTGCTGATTTGAAGATTTCCTTCAGTGCGTAACACACTTGGGGTCCTGATAGTCTTGAAGGACGCATGCAAATGTCCAGGGAGTAGGAAAGTGCCGGGAACTATGCCTGAAGTGGGGAAAGTTGAGGACATTGTGGAGCTGATGATACATTGACCAGAGCTGGATCATCTGGGGTAAGTGTCTGTGGTCTTGGGGATGGGGGGTTTATAGCCTCACCACACTCTCATAGTTGTTCTCACAGTATACATACACACGACACAGTTGCCTGTGCAGAGCAATTGTAGTACAGTTGTAGTAAAAATCAACTTCAAGAGAATGTCCTCATTCTTTAGTGAACTGTCCGCTAACAGGATTATCTCCTTTTCTGATAGCACCTCTCTGACCCCAGTGGTGATAATGACAGAGGGCAGGAGCAGTTGGTCAGCACCAGGCTGTGTCGGATTATGCAGCGTAAATTAACATGCACTAGACACAAACGGGACTAGAAATCCCTGTCGGTATTGAGAATAGACAAGTGTCTGTGTATTCAATAAAAAAAAACATGGGTTGTAAATGGAGATGAAAGCGGACCAAGTGGCTTGGTCGATATTGACAAGAGGTCGGTTTTTAGATGTGTCAGTGTTTGGCAAGTTTCACTATATGTTTTCACCCACATAAACTCTTGTGAGTTTCCTATAACAGAAAACATATCAGAAACGTACGAGAAGTTTAAGATGCAAATTAGTTCACGTGTGAGAACTTCTAAACTGTAATGTTCCGAGTAGAGGGGTCGTCTATAGTGTGACTGTCCACTGCTGCTGTGATTGGCGTAATCAGAATATCTAATGAATCTGAAATACTACCCAAAGAATCTTACCTCATAAGATTCTCGTATTAGATTTTTTTTGGCTTGTGTTTTGACTCATTTGAGGACATATTCTCATAGGATAAATAGACAAAAAGATGAAATCTCATAGGAGATGGAGAGTTTTTTGTAAAGAAGTACATAAGTATATTTGGGTCTTTTTGGTTATGGGTATGATAATGTTAACTGATAAAATGATGTATATCTGCACATGTTGGATTGGTGTAGTTATATATTGTGTAATATTGGTTGACCCATATGGCATGCATCTACTTGGATGTAACACCACATACATGTACGCAAATAAATTGTTCAACCATTTTGAGAGGATATAATGATGAAAGTGTAATGTAATGAAAAAGTACAATTATCGAATCCAGTATGAAATGAAGAGAGGTCCATTTTTATACAGGATTTTTTTTGTCCTGTAAATTTTGTTTTTAATTTGAAAACTTTGTGTTCAATAAAATCTGGCTGAATTACTCCCAACGGTAAAACTCATTGAACAGCTTACATGAAGCTCAAAAACATTTGAGACCAGTTTGGAATTGGAATGCATTTGCTTGTTAATACTGTTAAATACCTTAGCTCTAACATTTTCCTGCCTCTGTGTGAGTGTTAGGACAGTTTTTATGAGTGTCTTATCGAGAATAAAAAAAAGATAGTTTTTTGATGAGACCAATATGAAGTTGTTATAATTGGAACCAATGACATATTTTTAAAGATGCTGAAATTACCAATTTTACATACAAGAACATACCTTCGTATCATTTAGCTGAGAAACTGAAGACTCCAGGTATATGTATCAGACAGAGGTCAAACCAGTGAAACTGTGATAAAGTAAAGTTTAATGATGTTCTCCCTGAAGCTGGGCAGGGTGGGGCAACAGCTGAGGGGCCCCTTAACACATGTGTTGGCCAGATAGGCACATCTGGGGACTGCTCACCCCAGCCAAACCACTTCAGCCATCATCAGGGAGACAGCTACCTCAAGCTACCCACTGGTGGGACCGACCAGCCAGCCAGTTCTCTTTAATGCCTGTCCCTGATGTGTGCAGGCAGAGGGAGAGAGGAGGCAGAGTCAGGCTACTGGCCTCAGCAGACAGTATGTGGCATTTTGTTTGCACAACTCACTCTACACTTCATGAATCAAACCACAATACTTGTTCTTTGCTGGACACGAGGAGATCTGCCAAGGTTTGAAGATAAGGCTGTCTGGCTGAATTTCATCTGAAGTTTGTGAAGTTCTCTAGAGGATTGTAGCTGTTCAAGGCTGAAAGGTTATTTCGCTGTACAGCCTATATCACAAGTGCCATGGAATTCCCCCCTTCGTCATCTACTTCTCGACTACTTTAGTGCTGATTTATTCCATGACTTCCCTTCTGTGTGTTCACACATAATCAACATTTCAGCACCTCTTCAACACACCCTGTTGCTTCTGCCTTGTGAAGGTTTAATTTACAGGTACTGATGCCATGGTCCTTGGGTTCATAACATGTTGATGTAAGCATTCAGTCAGTCTGAAGATTCTTGTCCTTTTCTTACACTGCAAAATTAAAAGCCTTCAAGCAACGCTCCTTGCAGTTTTGCAAATCAGTGGTTTAATAAGGAGCTTGCTTTTATGCATAACTTGAAACATCAGATTATGTGAATTTGTGTGAAATCACCATTGACCAGGATTTGGATTTAATAAGGCATTATAAGGATTACATGTGAAGAAGTTTGGGAAATTTAAGTGTGGCTGGAAAATCCTTTGGATTCTGTGCGGTTTTTGGCTCAGTATGCCGAGGCTTCTAACATGTAATCATTGGCTAGCAGAATCCAAACTGTTGCACACAAAGTTGTTGGTTCCGATTTTAGGAGTGATGATCATGGAATTACGAGTGTCCTTGGTGAGAGTCATGTACACATGGGCCTTCTGGATGGTGCTCGTAAGTGGTCAGCCAACCTCAGACCTGGGCGTGGTGCCCAAACCGACCAGTGTGCCCGTTCTCACTTCAGATGGTAAGTATGGAGGATTGATTCCAATTTGATTATTGTAAATCTTCAACCTTTTCAACCACTAAAGCACTGTTTTCATTGGAACTTGATTATGAAAATGATGCTAAAATGATTTATTGGTGCGATCAAAGATGCAAGCTTTATAAAACTGAGCAATTTATTTCTCTGCACCCTATGATTCTTTTTCAGAATGTTTCAAAGTGTTGGTTGCAGAGGTGGTTGAAAAGGTTGGCGAATTAGGGTGGATCAGATTTTTTATTAATTCAACATAGGAATTTAAAAGTAACACATAGTGGAAAGACTGGGAAAAAGTTATTTGTTTGAAGAGACCTGTACTTGTTGGAACATGAAATCAGTTATTTCCATGGATTTTGTTTTAAATTGAATGTTCATAATTGCCTTTAATATGCATGAACATACAGCTTATGTTGATATGAAAATGTGATTTCAAACATTTTTTGCAATCTCCCTAATAGTACCCACCTCTATCATGAGTAGATTCTTACATTGTTTTCACTTTAACATAATTTAATATTTACTTTTGAGTTAAAACAAAAGGTGCATTATGCTGTATGACCATTTTCTTCTGTCTTCTGCAAGCACAGAAGAACCTATTATTCAAACATGACATGGTACTCTGTCATATAAAAAGTGACATATAGATGTATAGAGGTTGGAGTGGTCTGACCTACAAAAAATGTTCAGGTTTTGATAGGGTTTCATACAGTGGGGAACTTGAGTACTCTGACCTTTAAAAAAGTAAACCTTTGAGTATTCTTTCATGTACAAATGTTCAGATTTTGATAGGCTGTCAATGAGTTTCATACAGAGAGGAACCTGTGAGTATTCTGACATACAAAAGTGTTTAGGTTAGACCTTGTTTTATATACAGTCTCATACAGAGAGGAACCTTTGAGTATTTTGACAAGCAAAAATATTTTTGTTTAAAGGGCCATAAAGAGAACAGCTTTTGAGTGTTCTGACATGCTCAGATTTTCAGGTTTAGATAGGGTGTCCTACAATCTCATACAGGGAGCAACCTTAGACTATTCTCTAGCAGATGGCCTGTGGTTTCCCCCACACTCTACCCCGCTTTCTCCCATCATAATGTTGGCACGACAACATTGAATTGAAACATTCTTATGGCATAAAAAACCAATCCAATCAAATAAATAAACAAATTTTGGTTTTGTGACATGCAAAAATATTTGGGTTTTTATGCGGTTTTCTACAGTCTCATACTAATGGTCAGATTTCCATAGGGTTCTCATATCATCTGTTGCATTGTAGAATCTTGGAATACCTCGGAAACCATAAACTGTCCACTTGTACATTGTAAACATACATTCTTATACATATTGACTGTGCTATGAGTGTTGTAATTGCACATAGCGTCATGCTTATATTGACATGTTTAGTGCATGATAGATTTCTGGTAAGGTGGAATCTGCTGCTGAACTTGGACATTTGCTTGATTAGAGGAGACAGTAAAAATGGAGTTTGTTTTTCTGGGAGTGTGCACATGGCCATTATCTGTCTAGAATAATTAAACAAATGGAATTGTGGGATGTTTTTGACTATACTGATCCTAACTTTCATTTAACTTTTTCTTTGGCGGGGTCTGTTCAAGTGTATATATGACAGAACAGTGTATGAGAGATTTTAGGCACCATTATGAATCCTCTACACTTCACTCACTTCTCTTGTTTTCCTGTCATTGATGTTTAAAAAAGTGGTGTTTGAAGTATGTGATTGGGACATAAATCTATCCACTTATCTTTTGGAAGAATTCGGCCGTAAAATCGGGAAAGCACTTAGATAAAATGGATTTGGAGTGGAGGGGGCTTTTTTCTACCAGTTTCCACGTGACTAGAACACATAAGAGTCAGCTTGCATGTAGTCTTGCAGTCACTCTGTTAAACAGAACAGTTTTTCTCAAGTCATTTGTTTTTGCCAGATCTGGTTTTTAGCTTGTTATCTAAATGTTATCAGATTTCATCAATCTTTGCATATAAATCACTCTCTTTGCCAGGAGATGTGCATCTGATTAGAATTTCTGTGGGGTTTGTTTATTTACAAACAAAATGATGTTTATCAGGGGTGTTGGAGTGTAAGTCTGTAAGTCAGGGTGCCTGGGGGAAGGGGAATGAGGGGGAAGTGGGATCATGTTAAATTGCCTAGGGACTGTTTGCTCCACTTTATCATGGCCGTGGGGGGGGGGGGGGGGCTCTGACATTCCCAAACTGATCTCCACTGACAATTGCTGTTTAATCATATCTGGAACAGGGATAAGAATTACTGGTATGTAGTAATGATCTACTCCAGCTCTTTACGGTGGCAGGGGCTCTGTCTGGCCGCTCATTAATCTTTGTCACCAAGGGAATCTTGGGCTGTTTCTCTGAAGGCCTTCACCCCTGCAACCTATTACTCATATCAGCATCGGTTTCATAACATTACATGTTGATGTTAGGTCTTAACTAGAAATGTGTTTATTTTGTAAACATCAAACGAAGTTATTGAAAAGCCTAATAATCAGACTGATGTCAGACACACCATTTACATTGCTGACAAGCATGGAGAAAACACATTTATGACCTTCTGACACTTCCAACTGCAGTTTCATGTAATGTCATATTTTTTGAAGGTATTTATATCCATTTGTGCTCTACTGGTGCATAATGTCCTTTTGGGATAAATTGGGGCATAAATTACATCTAATGCATCTTTTTTTTATGAACACAGGGTTACAGATGATCTACAATACTCATACAAATTATACCTTTCGCATGTAATTTATGAATGATGCTGTATTTTTATTTGGATTTGATGATTGAATTTTGGTTGGACTTAAAATGTTTGTTGAATAATGATGTTTAGCAAGTGTGAAATTGGTTCCTCATAGATACTGATGTTGCACAACGGTGAAATTAATTGATATGAATTTACATATGAATTTCTGTGGGTGCCATCTGGCTGATAATCAGATGCATTTCTGAAATGAGATTATTGTTGATGCATGGTGTTATGGTAACTTTGTACGACATTTTCATGTGAAAGTGTTGATATGTGCAGAATTTTCTGTATGCTCAATAAGTCTCATTCCTCTGGGTTAGTCACCCAATATGCCAGTAATATTGCTGGGGAAGAGACTGAAGCCATTATAATTCCTCCGTCACAATATTGCTGTACAGGTGTTCTTGTAATGACTAAGGCCATAATCATTGTTCTGGGTTAGTTGTCATGATATGGCTGGAATATTGCTAATGTGGAGACGAAAGCCAAAATGAGCCATAATCATTCCTTCTGGATATGTTGCCACTATATGTAATATTGCTGATGTGGAACCATGATAATTCTTTCTGGATAGTTCATCACAGTATGGGTGTTCAAGTGTTCATCTCATGACTGAAGCCATAATCATTCTTTCTGGATTTATAGTCACCACAATATGTCTGTAATATTGCTGATGCAGAAACTGAAACCATAATAATTCCTTCGTCAAGGTATGGCTGTACAAGTGATAAATTTATGACTGAGGCCATAATCATTCCTCTGTGTTGGTAAAATTACTGAAGTCATTATGGTTCCATCAGGATAGATAGCAGCAATATGGCTGTAAAATTACTGATGTAGTAAATTAAGCCATAATCATTCCCTCTAGGTAGGCATTGTTTCATTGTGGTACCATTGAATAACACAAATAAAATTAATGCATATGCTGGAATGAAACATGGCTGATGAGATATTGTTAGGGCTCTATAATCACTATACACACGGCCAGTTGGAAAGCTGCCAGGATGCAGATTTTATTACTGAAACTCAGTACAAGGCTATTGTAAAGAGATGTGTCATTATGCAAGCCTTAGTCAGCTTTCAGTGTTGTAACAGACCCTTCTGTCTTTTATTGTTGTAATGGACTCCTCAATCATTTGTTGTTGTAATGGACTCCTCTACCATTTATTGTTGTAATGGTACTCCTCTGTCTTTTATAGCTGTAACGGACTGCTCTATCTTTTATTGTTGTAACAGAATCCTCTGTCATTTATTGTGGTAATGGACTCTGCTATCTTTAATTGTGGTTCCCTGATCACACATCATGCAGGTTCAAACCCTGTCTTGGCTAGGGTTAGATTCACTGTTCTCATACCTGCTTCACTACAGACCATGAAAAAATAATGATTCTGTGCTCCGTCACAAGATGCCAGGATTTCTGACACGAGTGACCAGTGACATGATCAGTGTTATAGCCAGTGTACACTCACTCCTTGTAATACAGGTAGTATGTTTCTTTGGGTGTTGTTAAAACAGGTAAAAGTCACCGATTTGCTTTTCCCATCATTTTGCATTTTAATGATTAATGATTTTTTACCATATGAATTTCTGGAAAACAAAGGCTGCTTTAGAGTGTGGCATTCACAAAGACACCATTTATTTATTTATTTAATTATATGTTATATACAAGTGTGTATGGAAAAATGCCAGTGGCTGTGTCTTGATAATGATAGTAAAAGAGTGTATATAAAGATGGAAAGATATCAGTGGCTATTTCTTGATAATGGTTGTAAAGGAGTGTGTATAAAGATGGAAAACTGCCAGTGGTTATTTTTTTGATAATGCTAGTAAAGAGGTGTGTATAAAGGTGGAAAATACCCCAATGGCTATTACTTGATAATGATGGTAAAGAAGTGTGTATGAAGATGGAAAAATATCAGTGGCTATTTCTTGTTGATGATAGTAAAGGAGTGTGTATAAGATGGAAAATACCAATGGCTATTTGTTGACTGTAGCAGAAATTACGAGTGGTTTTGTAGGGCTCCAGGTGTGGTAAATGAATTAGGAGCTAGTAAAGCATTGCTACTGTGTACAGCCTGATGTGTAGATCAGTAATCAGAGAGAGAGAGAGAGGCACTCCTGTAGCTATGACTATAAAACTAGTAACTTCAGCAGCTGAAATACATATATTAACATATGCTGCTAGATGTGAAGTGACCAAGGGACCATGAAACGAGGCCCAATGCAGCTACTCAAGTACAACTGATACTAGGAATAAGAGTGTTACAGCTGCACATACCATAAATGATCTAAAATTTGGCCTGAAAAAGTGCATTGTTATAGAGGCAAATTAATGTCCTAAAATATTTTTGATGCTGAAACTTAGTTTTCCAGTATGATCGCTTGTGTGGCAAACACACCTCCAAATACCTTTATAAAATGAATAGAAATTTTGAAATCAAGAAAAATGTGCAACAGTCATGGTTGAAAATTTTAGGTCATTTAGGGTAATTTGAGATCATATTTACCCCATCCTCAGCTTCGACTGATGTGTGTTGTTGTGGTCAGGTTCGCCTTATGTCCGTCTGTCTATTACTGAAATATCTTGAGAACCAACTCATGTGATGGTGTGATGTCAGAACTAGGTTGCCGTCAGGTGATGTAGTGACACCTTTCATTGAAGAAACTGCTTTTCATTGTGAACATCTGAGAGGTGGGTCAGTAACCAACAAAGGCATCAACCTTGCCTTTACAACACCTTATGGACTGTCATAAAATTTAATAAATTCATTTGTTTTCTATGCTGTTGAAAGCCTGCAACCTACCAAAAATGAACATCGGCACGCAGAATTTTACAGAGTGTTTTGTGGTCATGTTCCTTTCAGTATGATACAAGGAAACTTGTTACATGGGATCATACATTTAGTTATCATTTAATAGCTTTTTGGAACACTGCATCTACAAAACTATGTTGGGGGATAAATGGTCCAGTCTTAAAGGAGAAGAAAACATAAAAACAATGCCAAAATCAGATGAAAACATGAAAATTTGTTTTGCAGATATAGTCTTTAATATTTATTTTCATTTTCTCTTTCAGGGGAAAAGAGTATTTGAAAATATTTTTGTATGGTGGTTATTTGGGGCCACTAATAAATGTATTTCAATGTAAATGCAGTAAGGACCACTATGTTAGAGGTGTTAGTGATGTAATCCTGCAGTGAGGACCACTGCAACAGAGGTGGATGAACCCTGTATACAGAGCCACTTAGTGATGGAATCATACAGTGAGGACCACTGTAATAGAGTGGGTGGACCCTGTATATAGAGCCACTTAGTGATGTAATCAAAGCAGTAATGACCATGATAACACAGCAGGTGGACCCTGTATAAGAGGAGCTAAGCCCTCCCTAGCAACAAAGGATGATTTGAAAACATCTCACAAAATTTTGATGATGTCAGAGTGGATGCATTGGCTACATTTGTAGTTGTAGTCTTCATTATTCATATATTATGAGGTGAATTGAATTGAGTATTACTTTGATAACACGGGAAACATGTTGTCATTGTGTACAACTTTGACATTATAAGGCCAGTACATGCGACAAAACTGAGTTCCACATTTGTAGATGTAACAATTCACTGTGGTTAATATTGAAGCTCAGCTGCACGTAGGAACATGGCCAACCAATCTCAGAGCTAGATTCAGTAGTAGTATTTAATTTAGTTAGGGCTTGCATGTCCTGATGTGATTTGTAAGAGCCATGTAATGCTTTCACAAGAGGGGACAGTTAACTTGTGTGATGTACACAAGTAGTATACAAGAGCCATGTAATATACAGGGCCATGTAATACATCAGAATTGTGTTATGTATGGGAGCCATGTAATGCTCAGGAGCCATATATCAGAGCCATGTAATACATCAGAGCTGTGATGTATGTGAGCTATGTAATACGTCAAAGCCGTACAATACGTCAGAGCCATTTAATGTATCTGGACCATGAGATGAATAAGAGCTATGTAATGAATCAGAACCATATAAGGCCTCAGGACCAAGTGATGCATGTGAGCCATGTAATACATCATAGCCACCCATGTAATGTATGTGAGCCTTGTAAATCATCAGAACCATGTAATCCATCAAAGCTATCCTGTACATCACCCAGCCCAGGTCAGTCGTATACATTAAAAAAA
The DNA here is from genome assembly GCA_016165875.1 of Acanthopleura granulata. NCBI lineage: Eukaryota > Metazoa > Mollusca > Polyplacophora > Chitonida > Chitonidae > Acanthopleura > Acanthopleura granulata. The sequence continues at coordinate 685,352 of JABBOT010000004.1, forward strand.
TGAATATTTAACTAGTCAGAACACAACAACACCTGGAAAAAATTTACTTAATATGCCACTTGTAAACACCGGAAAAGGTTAAAGAATTATTGCAAAGTTGTGTTATTTATGCAACTGATCTGAGCAGATAACGAGCCAGATGCCTGATTACTGTCATGAGAAATGGCATGGATGAAAGGCCAAGGAGGTAAATATGTTTGACTTCAGCACAGGTTATGTTTCTCCTACCAGAGATTTGTTTTGCTGAGTTGGGAGTCGATGAGAGACATGCAGGCCCAGTGGCTGATGGGGCTGTAGGACAAGGCCAGTGGCTGATGGGGCTGTAGGACAAGGCCAGTGGCTGATGGGGCTGTAGGACAAGGCCAGTGGCTGATGGGGCTGTAGGACAGGCTAATGTGGTAAATATTTATTATCCTTAAGGCAACCAAGAATATGGCACAATGGAAAACTAGCCTTCTCTCTCTCTCTATATCAGATTGCATAGTGTTGTACATGTAGTCCAAAAAATGCAGTGTGGCAGTGATTTTTCTAGTTTCTTTTTAGTAACTTAATCTGAGCAGATTACAAAACTCAACATTTTTTCATCATCAGTGTAACAAAACCGCAATTTACTTCATGAAAACTCAATAGAAAATTTGTGTAAACCTCTTTGGTAGCAGTGAAAAAGTACAGTGTAGTTTTAATTCTAAGTTTTCCTTTGTGATATTATGATTTTACTTTCACAAGTTAGCCTTCAACCAAAGATACCAGATGTTTGAATCCAGGTGTAGAGATTTGAATGTTGCTTTATGTCATAAGGTTTTTTAGGTGTCTGGCAAGATGATCTGCACCAAAGATATACAAGCCATCCATTTTGGCTCTTCTTTGAGGGCTTAACTAAGGATTCTACATGTTTGAATCCAGGTGTAGAGATTTGATTGGTGCTTTATGTCATAAGGTTTGTCAGGTGTCTAGCAAGGTGATCTGCACCAAAGATATACATGCCATCCATTGTGGCTCTTCTTTGAGGGCTTAACTGAGGATTCTACATGTTTGAATCAAGGTTTTAGAGATTAGAATGTTGCTTTATGTCATAAGGTTTGTCAGGTGTCTAGCAAGGTGATTTGCACCAAAGATATACAAGCCATCCATTTTGGCTCTTCTTTGAGGGCTTAACTATGGATTCTACATGTTTGAATCAAGGTTTTAGAGATTAGAACGTTGTTTTATGTCATAAGGTTTGTCAGGTGTCTAGCAAGATGATCTGCACCAAAGATATACAAGCCATCCATTTTGGTTCTTCTTTGAGGGCTTAACTATGGATTCTACATGTTTGAATCAAGGTTTTAGAGATTAGAATGTTGCTTTATGTCATAAGGTTTGTCAGGTGTCTAGCAAGGTGATTTGCACCAAAGATATACAAGCCATCCATTTTGGCTCTTCTTTGAGGGCTTAACTATGGATTCTACATGTTTGAATCAAGGTTTTAGAGATTAGAATGTTGTTTTATGTCATAAGGTTTGTCAGGTGTCTAGCAAGGTGATCTGCACCAAAGATATACAAGCCATCCATTTTGGCTCTTCTTTGAGGGCTTAACTAAGGATTCTACATGTTTGAATCCAGGTGTAGAGATTAGAATGTTGCTTTATGTCATAAGATTTGTTAGGTGTCTAGCAAGATGATCTGCACCAAAGATATACAAGCCATCCATTTTGGCTTTTCTTTGAGGGCTTAACTGAGGATTCTGCATGTTTGAATCCAGGTGTAGAGATTAGAATGTTGCTTTATGTCATAAGGTTTGTCAGGTGTCTAGCAAGATGATCTGCACCAAAGATATACAAGCCATCCATTTTGGTTCTTCTTTGAGGGCTTAACTATGGATTCCACATTTTTGAATCCAGGTGTAGAGATTTGAATGTTGTTTTATGTCAGAAGGTTTGTTAGGTGTCTAGCAAGGTTATCTACACCAAACAGTCCATACATTTTGGTTCTTTGGTGAGGATCTTTCAGAAGTTATTTCCATTTTGCCAAGGCTGCATCTTAGCCACAGATGACTTGCTAAGAAGTGTTAACTCATGTGTATTATAATTTGTGTTTTCGTTGGGTTTTTTTGGGGGGCTTGGCTACAAGCTACAAGGCTTTATAGTTCAAACCCCTTGACCAGTGAGGTTATGTGTTCAAATCCACCACCTGCTTACTGTGCTGTGGCTTTTTGCCAGGTTGTTTCACCAACGCAGGATGATGGAGGAGCTGCAGATGCATCCTGAAAGCTACTTGATTGGCCTACTCATTGTTACCCAAAGAACTTCAAGACAGAATTGGCTTTTTGAGGTCTTGAGTTTTTGTAGGATGGTATCATTGAAGATGCCTTTTGGCAGCTCCATCGAGGAATACAGGCCAGGTCAGTTATGTGTGTGTGTGGCCTGGTGTCATTATCATGGAACATGCACCTGAGAAGGCTTCGATTCTCAAAGTGTACAGCTATCTGGGCACTTGAGTTTTATGGCATCTGTATATTTGAGAGTAATCCACTGGTTGTGATAAGTATGTACATATCAGAAGAGGCTAGTAGAGCTGGTAAAGATTCGGCCTGTGTGGCCAGGTATATATATAGAATCCTGTGAGAAGAGACTCGACTAGGGCTTGGTATAAAAGTCTGCCTTCATTCCATGCCATGCCTTGGACTACAAGCTGGCCAGTGTTTTAGGTTGTCTCTCAAAATCCATAGAGTGTTACAATGTTACTTGCTGCGTTAGCTGCAACATCAGCTAGATATGGCTGAAATGACTTCGCCTGAAAAAAACAGACATGTATCAATCAGTCACTAATTGTTTCCCTTTAATATTACAATATTATTTTACAATTTCTCTGGGCTTTTCTAAGATCGAGGCGTATATGTATAGGGATACAATGATGATTTCATTTTTTAGTCAAGAGTACGTGTACCATAGTCTGGCAGGGCTCAAGCAACTTAATATTTCTTTAAGCACTACATGTACATGCACATACAGACAATGCTAAAGTCAAGCCTTAACAAGCGCCTAATTAACATGGATAGTTAGACACAACACTGCATGCCAATAAATGTAACTGCAGTCAACATCTTCATTGATATTGTGGTCATTTAAATTCTAAATAGTCTAAATTTCCTGTGTGTAAATAGGTTGTAGATACATGTAAGCACATGCATCAAGATTAACCACTGCCACATACAAGGCCTAAATTAAATTTTGATCACTTTTTTGGCAAGGGTAAGGTTTATAGATGAAGGAAACTTGGATGGGGCGCTAGAGCAAATTATCAGCCTTTGCCAGGTACCTGACAGACCTCTTGACCTGCCAGCGAGGGTCCAACCTCAAATTAAGCAGTATTTAAATGTGTATTTACAGGTTACTCATTTTGTATCATACATGTAGTTGTGCCCTGATATTGGTTTGTGCATGTGCGCCTTGGAGTTTCCATGATGTATAAAGCCTGTGAGCTGTGAGACATTCTTGTTTTATGCTTGCTGTGTTCTGGTACATGTATATATAGTTCCAAACAGAAACACATGTGCATAGAAAAGTTTGAAAAATTGAAGCTGTTAAAAAAAAACCTTGATAGTGGATCTGTGTTTTAAGTGTCATGATTTATTACCAGTTCTTACATGTATATGGACAGAAGCAAGTAACATATGAGCTCTAAAGTTTGACGTATAATGGTAGATTACTGTAAATGACCTAAAATTACATCCATGACTTGATCTATTGATCGTAGAAAGGTAATTCCAGGTTTGTTTCAAAGCTAGGATAATATTGTTTCAGCACCAAAAGATATAAAGGTATGACATTTATTTGCCTCTTTGCCACTTTTTGGGGTGAAATCAGGGATCTCTGTAGCCATTTTCTTTTTAGAAACTCAGTTTCAACAAATCAGAAAATTCAATGTTTTTTCCATCAGCAATGTATGAAAAACTTACTGTATTCCCTGAAAACTCAGTACAAAATTGGTCAAAACCTCAATTTTGTCATATTTCTCTTTGTGGTTACCGAGATAAAGTGTGTAGAAAAAAACCCTAGAAATTTACTTTTGTAATCAATGCCTAAAGTATTAATTGTGTTTTATATGACTGCCACTGTGATGTTTCTTAAAACCAGTCAAATCCAATGAAATCAAACTGAGCAAAAAAGAATATGCTTGAAAATTTGTTTTATTTACTTTTTATAAAGAGCAGGGCTGTTCCTCTCCTCCTCGGCTCCTAATGTGAATGATTACAAACTTCAACCACATTTACGTACTTGAACTTTGTAGAAAGTTTTTGCCATTTTACTCCTTGAAGCTTATGCATTAAAAAAAAATAAAAGTCCATAAATCATAAGAAGTGGAACACGAGTGCTCTGTGTGAGTAAGATGACGGATGAGTGCTTATCACCAGTGATGACTCTCAACAGCTGAGCTCACTTCTGATTGGTCTATATTTATTCCTTATCACATAAATTCAAGGCCGACTGTGTGGAGAAGAGAAGCAAGGAAGCTGTTTTTTAGGCATGTAAAGACCAGCGTATTCTTGCCGAGAATGTTTGCCTGTTAAGCTGACGAGACAAGCAGACAGGCGACCAGATTAGGAATCTGGAGTGTGATTATGTAATCTTTGCTCACCATGTGGATTTGCAATCATCGTCAAAGGTGACCATGCCTTTTCTTATCTCTAATAGTTTATATGCTCATAAAAATATATTTTGGCAAGATAAGTTGCAATAAATTCTTTACATACAGCCGTATTTTGAGAGGAATACCAGGCATTGGCTGTCTCGATCATTTGGCTAAGGTGTTCTGCTCGCTGAGGTGATCAGGCCCTCTGATCAATCAGACCACAGACTTGAATGCAGTCCTCACTGGGTTCGCTGCAGCTTTAAATTAGGAAATTTTGCTGTGCATTGGATAGGGGTGGTATATGACACCAAGCACTCTCTACCCATTCATCAGCAAACCTGACTGTTCTTTGGTTGACTATATATTTCTTGCTGCTTCAAACACCTGGGTGATACTGGCTGAATTCCTAAATATTGAATTGTAGTTTTGTTGCAGTTTTTCCTATGCTTTAGGATAGCCTCATTCATAACAGAGTTTATCACAAATGATATAGCAGTAGGGATAATTTCCTGATTTTGATGATAGATTTGCAATTCTGAAGAAAAGATTTTAGGATTGGATTAAAATAATCAAAAAGGTGCACATCTCAGTTGACAAGCTACCCACCTCAATTGCTGTTCCTATCACTTACCACTACTTGCAACAATATTATATTTCTCTGGCTTATACAGACTATACAGTTAAAACTTCTCTGTACCCAGGACAGTTGTCAATAACAAGCAAGGCTTAGCAGTAACCATTCTCTCCTTTTGAGTTTAGTTAAAGCAGAGCTCAGAAACTTGACATACTTACATTTCATCTGGAGACTTGAGGCCGTTTCACATTGGATGCGAAAAGCTGCACAGGAAACATGTAATGTCTTGTCATTCTCCATTGCCATTCACATTGCCTGTTACATGGTCGAGGCATCTGAATTAATCCGGAGTCCTGCATCTGTTGACCCATAGAAATAAGAATGGTTCTGTTGTTTCAACAACTCACTTCTTGTGATCATGTTTTTATCCAAGAATTTCTTTGTTTTAAATGTACTGCTCTGAATATCATGATAAATTTGAATACACATGACAACACCATGTGATTGTAGGTGTCATTCTAGATTTTTACTCAGACTAGATAAACATTAATGTGATACTGTTTATAACATGATGTATATGTCTTTTTTTTCCCAGCTGTGTTCTTGTTTGAAGAAATTTGAACAACTTTTTTATACTGCCTGTCTGCCTGTCTGCCTGTAGACATGATTTTGTCCAGGTACATGTAACTTGTTCTGAAGTGTAAAACTGTATTCCTTGAAAATTTGATTAACCTTGTCTATGATGTAAACATGTGCATTCTTAATTTTTATTTACATCAGTATTCACAAAGGTACCCAATATCCCCTCCCACCCAAGGTACTTAAACGTCTGCAGATATAATTTTGCCCTCACAACTTCTCTGACTGTTCTTGACATATTTCCATTAAATTTGGTATGCATTACCTCTGACCGAAATTTATGCTTTATTCATTTTCAACACATTCAGTCCAATATTTACAAAGTTACCACCATCAGGTGTAGTGTACATTACTACTGCAACTATGCTTTTCCATGTATATGTACATGTAGAAGCATGTATATAGGCAAAATATCGGGCACATTCTGACAACACATTCTGCATGTAGTTTGGACTACAGCCAGGTAGATAGTAATAGAGAGATAATATCTCTTATGTAGAAGATTGACTGCAGATTCTGCTTGATTGTAGCCTCGGGTTACCTGCGACTGGATGTACCCATGAAGATCACAGACAAATACCTGGGCGAGACTCTACGAGTGCGATGCGAGATCACAGGGGACCCCATACCAGAGTACGTGTGGATGAGAGATGGAGGCATTATTGATGAAAAGGACAGACGAGTCTCCATAAAGAAAATAGTGTGGGGATCAAGGTGAAGTTTGCTGTATTTTCTGTTGTTTATTTAATTTTTTACTCAAATTTTTTTAGCAAATCAGTGAGACGGTATGTACATATTATGTGCATTTTTATGAGATTTTTTCCATTCCGAAAAATTCTTGATCTTAGTAAAATATGGCAGGAAAAATTGTCATTTACTTTCAACTAACCCTACAACAACTTTAATGGCAATTGAATATTATTCTACCCATTACACAAGATTGGAATTCTCACTTTAACCTGCAATATTTGACTTTTGACTATTGACTTGATGGCCCACTGATTTTGATGAGGAGTGAACTGTAGAATTACATAGTTGGCCGCTGAGCACTTCAGTATTTCTCAACCCACAACTTAAGGCAAACTGAGGCCTGGTTGGGAAGATGAAGCCTAGTTGGCTATCTGGAGCTCTCAGGCCTTGGACTAATGAGGTCATGTGTTTGCATCCAGCTCTTGATGTTTGTGGTGCAGCTGTAAAGTCAGGACACTTGTCCAGTAGTATCTGGCAAAGGTCATTGGTTTAATCCACTGTCCTATACACCTATTTCCTAAACTTTACCACTTTTATACAGTGAAACATTTTTGAGCACAGGGTTAAGCAAATAATCCAACAGAGATGTCGCAACAACCAGCACTAACCCAGATTTGTAGCTCACAGACAACTGGAACTCCATCCGATATGTCTTGAGCTGTCTAAAATTATATATTAAATGATTTATACATGTAGCACAAGGTGCAGATACTGATTAGTGCCTTGTTGAAACAGTGGACAAATTGTCCAAAAATTTATATGTCCAAGTTTTGAAAGGAAAAGATATTATTCTTTTTATATTCCCATGTTTATATAAGCTGCTGAGCATTTGGTGGACTAAGCAGGTAACGGTGTACTGACTACCACATTGATGTACAAATAATTATATATTTATAATTGTAAATATAATTATAATTGTACACACTGTATATATACATGTATATGTATGTTCTCCCTCCTGAAGGTTGCGTATTGAAAACATCAACCCAAGTGATGCAGGCAACTACACCTGTGTGGGCTACAATGTTTATGGTCGCTACAACACAACAGCCAAGCTCATTGTCATCAACAGTAAGTCATCACTGCAATGTGTATGGTCGCTACAACACAACAGTCAAGCTCATTGTCACCAACTGTAAGTGATCACTGCAATGTGTATGGTCGCTACAACACAACAGCCAGGCTCATTGTCATCAACAGTAAGTCATCACTGCAATGTGTGATGCCACCACAACACAACAGCCAAGCTCATTATCACCAACAGTAAGTCATCACTGCAATGCATATGGTCGCTACCACACAGCAGCCAAGCTCATTTGTCATCAACAGTAAGTCATCACTACAGTGTGTCTTGTCACGAAAACACAACAGCCAAGCTCATTGTCACCATCAGTAAGTCATCACTGCAGTGTGTATGGTTGCTACAATACAGCGGCCAAGCTCATTGTCATCAACAGTAGGTCATCACTGCAATGTGTACGGTCGCTACAACACAACAGCCAAGCTCATTGTCACCTACAGGAAGTCATCACTACAATGTGTATGGTGGCTACAACACAACACCTACAATGTGTATGGTCGCTGCAAAACAACAGCCAAGCTCATTGTCACTAACAGTAAGTGATCATTACAATGTGTCTTGTCACTACAACACATCAGCCAAGCTCATTGTCACCAACAGTAAGTCATCACTACAATGTGTATGGTCTCTACAACACAGCAGCCAAGCTCATTGTCATCAACAGTAAGTCATCACTGGAATGTGTATGGTCACTACAACACAACAGCCAAGCTCATTGTCACCTACAGTAAGTCATCACTACAATGTGTATGGTGGCTACAACACAACACCTACAATGTGTATGGTCGCTGCAAAACAACAGCCAAGCTCATTGTCATCAAAGTAAGTCATCACTACAGTTTGTATGGTTGCTACAACACTTCAGCTAAGCTCATTGTCACCAACAAGAAGTCATCACTACAATGAGTATGGTCGGTACAACACAACAGCCAAGCTCATTGTCATCAACAGTAAATCATGAGTGGAATGTGTATGGTTGCTGCAATACAGCAGCCAAGCTCATTGTTATCAACAGTAAGTCATCACTACAATGTGTCTTGTCACTAAAACACAATAGCCAAGCTCATTATCACCAACAGTAAATCATCACTGCAGTGTGTATGGTTGCTACAACACAACAGACAGGCTCATTTTTATCAACAGTAAGTCATCACTACAATGTGTCTTGTCACTAAAACACTACAGCCAGGCTCATTGTCACCAACAGTAACTCATCACTGCAATGTGTATGGTCGCTACAACACAACAGTCAAGCTCATTGTCACCAACTGTAATTGATCACTGCAGTGTGTATGGTCACTACAACACAACAGCCAGGCTCATTGTCATCAACAGTAAGTCATCACTGCAATGTGTGATGCCACCACAACACAACAGCCAAGCTCATTATCACCAACAGTAAGTCATCACTGCAATGCATATGGTCGCTACCACACAGCAGCCAAGCTCATTTGTCATCAACAGTAAGTCATCACTACAGTGTGTCTTGTCACGAAAACACAACAGCCAAGCTCATTGTCACCAACAGTAAGTCATCACTGCAGTGTGTATGGTTGCTACAATACAGCAGTCAATCTCATTGTCATCAACAGTAAGTCATCACTGGAATGTGTAAGGTCACTACAACACAACAGCCAAGCTCATTGTCATCAAAGTAAGTCATCACTACAGTTTGTATGGTTGCTACAACACAGCAGCCAAGCTCATTGTCACCAACTGTAAGTGATCACTGCAATGTGTATGGTCGCTACAACACAGGAGCCAAGCTCATTGTCATCAAAGTAAGTCATCACTACAATGTGTATGGTCACTACAACACCACAACCAAGCTCATTATCACCAACAGTAAGTGATCACTGCAATGCATATGGTCGCTACCACACAGCAGCCAAGCTCATTGTCATCAACAGTAAGTTATCACTGGAATGTGTATGGTCGCGACAACACAACAGCCAAGCTCATTGTCACCAACTGTAAGTGATCACTGCTATGTGCATGGTGACTACAACACAACAGCCAAGCTCACGCTTTTTTGTGTCAGTGTTTTTAAATGTGTGTTTGTGGAGGGTCTCAAGGTAGATCAGTGATGTATTGACTAAGTTGTGTTACCCTCAGAAAATAAAGACTTTATTAGTATTATTATTATAATGTTTTTATTCACTACAACAGAATGCAGTGTTTAACAGCTCAACTGGTTCATGTATAATTATGTTGCCAGAGCGACCACCAGTGACGAGCAAATCCCACACATCATCTGTAGACTCTGATTTTTACCTGCCTGGTATATCAGACCCCTTACCCTCAAAGAAGTAAGTGATGTGCCTTCTCAACTGGTTTCATGCAACATTTTCCCATTGATGAGTGATATTGTTGCCATTCATCACACTTTTACCAAAGTCAGAGCTAGGATGTCGGAAAAAGGTTTTGCTTTAGATCTACAATAAATGACTTAGTGTTTTGTGGGTGGCATAAGTTGAACACTTGGTCTGGCTGTAAGCGTTCCATCGATTTGAGATAATGTAGATGTTTTGAGGTTTTTCATGTCTTATTGGCAAATACAAGTTTCCACACCAAACGTTAGACATTCTGACATTTTTTTCTATTGGAAATGCACTCTTTTTGGTAATGTTATGGGTCATTTACAGTATTCCCCAACAGTAACAAAAAGGAAATATGTGACAAGAGAAAAATTGTCCAAATCTGGAGTCCTTCTATTTTATCTGAAGCTTTTATTCAATGCACCACAACTTGATTTTCCTTATGAATTAAACGCCTTCACTGATGAACACCAGCTACTGGAACTTTTTAGCATTTGCATTCAAGAGACAGGTGACATATTTGGGCCTATATTGATAGCATTGTCTTGAATAGTTAAACTACCCTAAATGATGTAATATTTCATCTATGACTAATTTGCTCTTCATGATTCTGAAAGTTCTGTTGATTTTAGAAAGGTGTTTTGAGGTTTCTGTGATAGACAGGATGATACTCAGCTTGAAGAATGTGAGTTGCAGCATCAAAAAAAATATTCTGTGACATTGATGCACCTCTGATGACAAAATGTTAGGGTACTCCTAAAATGTTGGCCAGTCCAACCTAGCATAGTATTTGTTACAGAACCCTTCCATAAAGCCAGTCAACAGAGGAATAAAACCGTCTGGTCATCTGTGTTATGTTTTCAGCCCCCACCTGCACGGTGGCCTTGACCCGGATATCCAGGAGGGTCAAGGGTTTTGTCAGCCGTACCGCGGGGCCACCTGCTCCAATGTGGTGGCCAATCAGAGCATCTACGTCCTGTCCAAGTACACGCAGGCCAACACAGAGGAGCGGCTCATTGGTGAGTAAGCCAAGGTCTCATCATTTTATTTATTTTATTTTATTTGAATGGTGGTTTACACCTTACTTAAGAATATTTCACTTATATGAGAGTGGCCAACATTATGGTAGGAGGAAACTGGGCAGAGCCCATGGGAAACTCACGACCATCCACTTGGTTACTGGCAGACCTTTCCACATATGGTCAGTTTGAGGAAGCCAGCATGAGCTGGGCTTGGACTCATAGGGACCGTATTGGGAGTGGCACCTGGATCATTACTCTGGCCCCGTCAGCCATAGAGGCCCCCTCATTAATTAAAAAAAAAAAAGAGGACATCCTGGTTTAGTACTTTAGAGACATTTTCACTGCCAGATTTTGTTCACACCATCCCTGAATTTTAAGGCAAGTAGAAAACCTTTTTTCTCAGCTAATTTAAAATCGGGGGGGGGGGGGGGATTTATAGTGCTTTTATCGGATTCCAGGCATTTATTATTGTGAAATATTAGTCCCCTAGTACTGTTACTTGAGAGAAGTTAATTAATGGTTTGTCACAGTCTGTCACATGGCAGTTTTCTGGACTTTTTTTCATGGAAAAGATGATCTTGTTTATCGTCGAAACACCCCAGAGATTGTGGGAATATAGTGTTATAGTCTAGTCACATATAGACTGGATCATCTTAGTATGACCTAATTCAGTGTGATGAAGGATGGCTGTCAGTATGTCAGGGACTAGGGGGTTTCCTCTGAGACATTCCACCTGTCCAGATTAGTTGATGAAAGGCCTGTAGTAAACAGCATTTATTCCTGCAATAATATTTACATCTGGCACAATTCATTTCTCTTAATCTGACTTGTTTCCCAGACTGGCATTCCTCCCCACACACTGTCAGCTGTTGGTCAAAGTAGTAGAGTGATGTCTCCTAGGGGCTGTTCTGGCATTTTGTCTCTGTCTTGAATGGGCCCTACAGCTTGCCTAAAGGCTTTGAGAGGGTATACATTGAGACAGTGGAAGAGGGTAGGGTTGGGAGTTGGGGCTATCCAGCTCATTTTGAGAAAAAAAAAGATCTCACCTCTCCCTCATTAACTGTTGTCATCCACTCTTTATCTGTTATATCCATTAATCTTTCTTGGACTGCTGTCCTTCCGTTGTAGTGCTGTTTAACTCCTCATATCCTCTAGCCATTCTTTAACTGTTGCCTTGTCCTTGATTCACTCTGCAACTGTTGGATAGGTGGCAAGGTCTGACGTTCTGTCAACAACCTGTGGATGGTTGTGGGTTTCCTCCCACCATAATGCTGACATTATATAAATAAAATATTTATGAGGTACAGCATAAAATGCCAGTCAGATGAATAAATAAATCTATAACTGCTGCCATATACTTTAAAAATTCTTTAACTGTTGCTTTATCCATGAATTACTTTATAGCTGTTGCAATATCCTTGAATCACTCTCTAACTGTTGCTATATCCTTTAACCATTCTATAACTGTTACCATGTCCTTGAATCACTCTCTAACTGTTGCTATATCCTTTAACCATTCTATAACTGTTGCCTTAGGCTTGAATCACTCTATAACTGTTGCCTTATCCTTGAATCACTCTATAACAGTTGCTTTATCCTTGAATCACTCTATAACTGTTGCCATATCCTTTAACCATTCTCTGACTGTTGCCTTATCCTTGAATCACTCTACACCTGCAGTCTTATCCTTGAATCACTCTATAACTGTTGCCATATCCTTTAACCATTCTTTAACTGTTGCTTTATCCTTGAATCACTCTGTAACTGTTGCCATATCCCTTAACCATTCTTTAACTGCTGCCTTATCCTTAAATCTCTCCATATCTGTTGCCGTATCCTTGAATCTCCCTATAACTGTTCCCATATCCTTTAACCATTTTTTAAATTGTTGTAATATCCTTTTGCAAATATGCAGCCGCCTTCACCATCATAGCAGGATCCAAAGACCTGTCGTCGGAGTGTCAGCGGTATGTGGTGCCAGCGCTGTGTTACCACGCCTTTCCCCTGTGTGATGACCGAGGAGATCATCCTAGACCTCGTCAGATCTGTAAAGATGAATGCATCAAGCTTGAGACAGACCTTTGTAGGACAGAGTACATCCTGGCCAAGACACACCATATCATAGGTAAGTAGCCCCAACTGAAGTGGTAAGCAAAATTGTAAAAGATTGGTTAATTACACTGCTGACATTTACATGTCTTCGTCACACTTGTATCCAAGAAGAAGTTTGGACAAACCTTTTTAGCTCGTCTGTTCAAAGTATATTGTGAGCTAATGTTATACTTTCCAGCAATTGGAGTGGGAGTCCAGTAGAAACACTTAAAATGAAAGTCAGCACATGTTCAAAGTGAAGTGTGCCAAAAACAGTATTATGTTTTTTTGGGTGAAGTATTGTTTCTAATTGCTGTTACGACAGCAGCCGTTCTGTGTGAGCTGTGACATAATTGTTCCAAGCTTGGAACACCCTCGTCACCTGAAACTGTAGTAAGTTGCTAGGGTTGTGTTTGAAACGTAAGCACATATGTAAATTTATAACATGAAATGATCAAGAAACTTACTCCCGCCACACTACAATGGTGTGGAAATACTTTGTTGTGTTCTTGACATGTGCACTGCTATAATTAACTTATATAACATTGAAACAGTCACCTGTCCCTATGTTATTACACATTACATTGACAGACAACTGAGAACATTTACATCACACCTTATGGACAGCTGATATCTCCAATCTCTCTGACTGGTCTATCTGTGATAATCTTAAAAGCATAGGCGCCTCCAGATCCCCAGTCAGCAGCAACATACTCCACACTTCAAACAAAGATAATTCAGTGACACATTCATACAAATTCAAACAGGATTTTACATTCAAGACAGAATTTTGTAATCTTTTTAATGAACAATGCCTCAGTCATGAGCTGCCTTTTACTTTAAAGCTTTTCCTAGAAATTAATTTCTATTATTCATAGAAGAAATATTCAAAGATTATTTGCATAAATGAATGTTATTATCCTTAATACTCTTTTTCCTCCCTCTGTAATGCTGGTTGCTGTCCTATGAGTAAAATATTGTTGCGCACGGCGTAAAACACCAATCAATGTATATTGTGAGCTAATGTTGCACTCCAAGCAATTGGCATAGGAGTCCAATCACACTTTAAGCAAGTCATATGGGTGTTATTTTTTACTGTACTCATTTTGCCAGCAAATTTCAGTTATTGGTAGAAGGGAATGTTGAAAGATTAGCATAAATGAATGTTATTATGCTAATTAACACCCTTGAGCCTTAATTTATCCTTAGAAACATGGTCTGTCCTGGTGCATTCAGAGTAAATGTAAATTTTCAGGGTGATATTTCAAATAGTACAAGAAATATTGAGCTTGTTTTTCCATCATTGATGCTCATTGCATGTGTTCAGTTCTGTAATTGGTAAAATTCAGGACTTCATTTCAGGACTTCATTCAGTGAATTCATTTTAATGCACATCTATGGGTGGTATCTAAAGAAGTATGACTGGTTAGTGGAATGGACATCAGTAATCTTGGTACTACCTGGCTGGGTGCAAAGCCTGAACAAAGGGAATATGCCCAGTACTGGCAGTATAATGTGACTGCATGGGTGGAGTGTCGTGTTTGGCGTCCTTGGCATGGCGTCCCAGTAAAGTTTCCAGAGATGACCAGAATGACGTGGAAGGCAACGATAAAACCAACCAAGCAAACAAACATCTGCTTTCTTCACTCAGGAGTTCATATTTGACTGGTATCTAACACATTGTCTCCAGACCTACATACTGGACATTAATGTATCCAATCTGTGTGATTAGCAATTACAGATGAGCTCAGGAGCAGAGAGGTTTTGGTTACCATGAGAACAAATTTTTCATTAAATGGGATACCGGCAGATTTTTCTCCACCAATAGTTGTTGCTGTAGTGAATTAGGACCTCTGTGTCATTGTTGCACAATATGAAACCTGCTGCACAGAATGGTTTCATTTGTGACGTATCTAGTCTTTTCACTGTGATGTTGCAATGGTGACACCATGTCACATCTTTAGTGTCACTGAAACGACACAGATGTCCCACTTCATCCATCTCTTGGTATCCCATTAAATGAGTTGTGTTTTAATATGGGGATAATGAACCATATTTATAATGTTGTATATCCATCAGTGTGGCACCAAGTTCATTTCAATCTTTTTTTTTTTTTTTTGATGTTTTTTTCTGCATATAAATAATCTATAAAACCCCTAGACAATTCAAAGGTTTGCTGCATTTAATTCAATAAAAAGTAAACCTTGCCCCGAAAATAAGGCATTTCCAGAAATGATTCTTAATGGTTTTTTGCTGTTTTTATCTTTTGTGTTCTGTTACTTGACTGTTGCAGGCAACCAGGTGGTATTACCCGACTGTGGAGAGCTACGTGAGGCAGGCACCCCCGAGGCTGACAACTGTAAACGTATTGGGGTGCAGGTGGAGACTGTGCATCTCAGAGGTACACTTACAAGACATCAAGCTTTAAAGTGACAGGCCTGCACATAGGTACCTGACATTTCGGGATAAAATGGTAGGACCATGTTGTCCATGTTATTTATTACTGGACAAAGGTCTCGTGTAGCATACAGCTTTCACCACAGGGGTGTTTTCAGAAATGTCAGGCACCTATTTGCAGGCTTGGAGTGAGGATAAAAGATTCATTCTACTGCATCATGTTTAAAACCGCTAACCTAGCTGACCTTTTGTGTATTGCACTTTATTGGCTAAATATACAATTAGAGACATGGTTGCCAGTTGCTCTGGTGGGCTTACCCTTAGATTATTATCTGTAGAGGCTGTATTTTACCAACATACGATGTTGTCCCTCTCAGTTTAATGTTGGCCTCAATAAAACATTTATTTCTGTAGATACACATGTCTAAGCTGTTCGTTGTCCTGTGTTGTCCAGTCCTACAGCCTCTAGTAAATGCACACAGTTACAAACTCCTCGAAGGACTGGCCATGTTGTCAACTACATCATTTTTTGAGAGCTTGCATCAGTGTTGTTAGTTACTGTGGAGTCTTGATTGGTAAATTCTGGCCAGAGTTGAGTACTCAACCAGCGGGCCTCTGAATCTCAATTGGTGAAGTCTGGCCTACTAGCAGCAGCCCAAAACGATGATGTAGTAGTCAACATTGCCTGTCCAGCAAGAATGACTTTTGAAATGATCTACCATCGAGGAATTTTGTACCCATGTTCATTTTTGACAAGCTGTAGGAGGGGACGTGTAACAACAAACAGCTTAGACATGTATGTCTACGGAAATAAATGTTTTATTGATGATAACATGAAACTGAGAGGGACAGCACGGTATGTTGATAAAGTACGGCTGCAGAAAGTACGAAGGGTCAAGGGTTTAGTCTCTATAGATGATAATCTATGGGTAAGAACACTAGAGCTAAGTTGTCTGTCATTGGGAGAAGTGACTCTGAAATGTGACACATTGCAGAAAATTTTTCTGAAGATTTTTTTTCATGATGTAGGTCATTTATCTTTGAAAATGAAGGCAAAATGAGATGACAATTTAATTTTGCATTTTGTTAAGAACACGATGTAGTTTGATAAAACAATAGCATAATACCTCCCCTACTGCTCTGGTTGTGATCATTTGGCATTGCAAGGGCTTTTTAGGCATTCTCTCTTGGACCACGCAACCTCTTTAAGGACTCACTGTTCAGGTGAGTTTAGCTTAGTGAGTTGAAATCCATTCTGAGTTGTGTAATAGTATTCCCAAAGATTAGCTCTACTTCATTAAATATTTTTGTTGTGAAATCATGAAGGTTTCAATCGTGAAGTCTCTGATTCGTGAACAGTTGCTTCCTAATTGCATTGGGAAATTTCATACTGTTTCCAATTCAAGTTCACAATTGTAATTTTGATGATTTCGCACTTGCTCTCCATTAGATGAAATCGTGTTTCAAACAAAACTAGTTAAAGGGAAAGACCTCATAAAAATGAACTTATGGTGAGTGAAAGGCCATTAAAAACTATACCTGAAAATATCTTCACTGAATTTTTTAAATTTTTTTCACCAATGTAAATGCAGTCAAATATTTTTATTGTGGGTTGGGTTTTATGAACTGTGTTGATAATGTGGTTCACCAGTGATGTCACACAACTTTTTGTACACTGTTATATTCAGCTCTGAATAAAGGTCTTTTGAAGATTACTCGTGTAATGATTGCCTGTGTATGAAAACGCTAATATGACATTACATTTCTTTAAAAGTCAGCGTGAAGTCACTGGTGAGCAACATACATACGTATATTTGAATATTCAAAACAGTATTATATGTGTTATCTTACATTTTTCTGATCGAATTCAAGTGAATTTTAATGGTTGTATTGTATTAATTTGGATGGCTTCCTGGTTTGAACAGGTTCTAGCCACGATATGACTGAGATATTGCCGATGTGGCGTTAAGTCATTATCATTCATTCATTCGTATTAAGTTGGAGGGGATGTTGTAAGTTACAGAACTCACACCTTATCATTAGTTTATGTAAACAGGTGCAGGTTTCATTGTGGCTCTATTAAAGGAGACAAAAACATAAAAACGATGTCAAAATCAGATGAAAGAGCATGAAAATTTCTTTACAGATATAGTCTTTAATGTTTAAGAGATTTTCTCTTTCAGGAGAAAAGAATGTTGGAAAATATATTTGTATGGTGGTCATTCAGGACCACCTCTGATATATATTGTCTTTGCATAATAATATTATAAATGATGATGTTACACATGTTTCCTATATATATTTGCAATGGAATTTGGTCTTTTCATCTAACAAATGTGTTTAAGCTGGATTTTGATCATATTTATTAGCCCTCCTGTACCAAGTACAGGTGTAGCTTATGTCGTGCCATGAGCGTCAGCGTCTAACAACAGGGAAAGCGATGTTAAACAGAATGTTAAGGGTGGTGTCTTTAAAGATACGGCATGTATTGAGTTCAGGGTTGGCACACATATAGAGCACTATAACACGAGGGGGATATTCCATTGTTGATTCTGTGTGTGCATATTAAATACCATAAATTACCAAATTTCTGACTTCGGGTACTGTGTATCAGAACCTATCCACTGCAGGCGATCTTTTTGGGAGCCTTGCTACCACATCTAAGTATTTTTTATATATTCACAAATATTTATCATAATTCAGATTAAATGCATATGTTTTAATATAAACAACTAATTTACATTCAGATACCTTAATGAGACATGCATCATATCCTTAATAAGAACATTACCATTTTTTCACCATTTATTTTGCAAACACTCTAAACACCAAGAGGTGATCCCAAATAACCACAATACAAAAATATTTTCAAATACTCTTTTCTCCTGAAAGAGAAAATCAAAATAAATATATTTATATTTTCTTCTCCTTAAAGCATTGAGTTATACTCCAAAAATCTCTCCAAAATCCTGTGTTAACATCAATGGAGGTAGCCTATAGCTACTGCAGTTAAACAGGGACCTGAAGAACCTACTGACATAGAATCAGTGTATAACTGATGTTTTACTGTTGGCAACCACTGTAGATATCATTACCATAACAGATTGCATTGGTAACTCTTGATGTGATATATGACTGATGTTTTACTGTTGACAAACACTGTTGATGTAGTATAGCTTCCCAAAATACTACGCCTAAGTTAACCGTGGAAGGGAGGTAACTCTTGGTGTGATATATTACTGATACTTTACTGTTGACAACCACTGTTGATGTGGTGTCCGGGGTGGTAAAAGTAGATTAAGATTGCCCCGACTATCTCAGTCCAATAAGCGAGGGTCCAGGCTCTGCCTAGTCCCCGGAAGCTGGGGATGGCTAGACAGCCTCAGAGATGATGAAAGCGATTTCTGGTGTGTAAAATTAGGAACTACACTAAGATATAGGAAGTGCTGAATTCTTATTATTGACGCACATATCAGTACCCAGTGGCGCAGAAAAATGCAGTTGGTGTGAAATATTGGCATCAAACTTTCACTAGGTAGCGAAAGTTGGACCTCGAGTAATACATCTTTTGGCAATGTACAGTAATGGGGTAGGCCTACCATATTTTTTCACCTAGTGTCGAATAAATTTTTGAAATTCGGGGTTAAAACGATCATACATATCAGAAAATGATGCCTTCATCTATATTTAAAATCCCAAAGAGTATACTTTTGCAGATAATTTACTCACTTTAACGATATTGAATCTGTGGACTATCAGCAGACTCCCAGATGGCGCTGTTTTGTGACAGCGCAGATGTCACTGTTTTTATATAACAGCCTGTGTATAAATACCGTCCAGTAACTGGTTGATTAAATTATAGCTGTAGGCCTACTTGTAGAAGTACTCAGACTGTAATTTGGTTAATTCATTGCTTGTTTCACTCAAACTTAATTGTTTGGAAGATAAAAATTTGAAATGTCGATTCTAAACTATTTCTCTCTAAAGTCATGTTCAGAAATTAGTCAGAATCCGTCTCCTCTGGCAGAGGCTGTCAACGGAAACCCTCAGTGTGCTGACAATGCCCCTTGGACATCTGGGTCCCAAATAACCCCACAGGGTACTTGCAGGACACATGTGTAATCTACTCCCAATCAACCCTGAACGTTTGATTTTCCGTTCCATGAGTTTGGAAAAAAAACTATCATTAAACGAAAGTTTCAAATGGAATGGTTTCATAAGTACACCTAGTTGCATTATGAAGAAAATACCGACTTTGTTTTGTATCCCAAAATGCAACTTTTTTGTCAGCAGCAGTAGTTCAAGAAATTGCTTTTTTGACTGTTAAAATCATTCAGAAAATAAGACAAATTAAGATAAGATTTTGACCTGTTTTACTAGAAGATTCTCCAAAACACAAAAGCACTTGACATTGAAGATCCTGTGTTACCGTGCAAACGCAAGACACCATCACGATACGAAGTTGGCGAAGGGGAAGGGCATTTCCCTCAGACGCCGCGAGAGGTCCACAGGCAACAGTACTTTGATGTTCTTGGTCATATCATTATTGCAATTCCAGACAGGTTTGATCACCCGGGGTCCCGACAATAGAGAAATCTTCAGGATCTGCTTCTGAATGCCAGCAATAATAAAGAGTACAGTCAGTAACTAGAACCGATGGCAGCGTTCCACACATCAGATTTTGATAAAGAGAGATTAAGTACTCAGTTAGATACACTTTCTGTAAAATTTGCCGAACAGGAAGACTCGCTTCTTGATTTGAAGTCTCTGATTTCCCTTTTTTCTGATATGTCACACCATGAGAGGACCTTTTTCTTCGAGGTTTGCATTGTACTGCGTCTGATCCTTGTTATGCAAGCCTTTAATGCAACAAGCAAAAGGTCTTTCTCTGCTCACTGTAGGCTAAAAACGTACCTGTGGTTCACCATGACACAGTCTAGGTTAAATGACCTCATGGTCTTGCATGTTCATAAGGATTATACACACAACGTTGACCTCAAAACTGCTGTCAATCAGTTCGTTGAACTCTCACACTACAGGCAATCAATCTTTGGAAAGTACTGATACCCAAAATCGATCGGCAAGCAATTATACCAGTTTAATTATTTCAACTAATTGTGTGACAATCATGTGTCCACTCAATGCAAACCTGTGTAAGGAAAGAGCCAGTTTCTGACAGATGAATACCAGCCCTTATAAGTCCGGTTCTCTGACTCGTCTGTCTTTTCAATATACTACAATCACTATTATATAGCTGGTTTCATGGACAGCAGCCTGCACGCCAAGCTTGAAAGTATAGTAGGCCTACCACAGCCATAAATACGCGATGGAAGTTATTGACTTGATATGCATTTGGAGGAAAAAAAAACACAATCTCTGTTTATCTATAGGTGCTGGCTGATTTATCTTCACTCTTGTTCTGCTTCTGTTTCTTTTTCCAATTGTGGTGTAACTTCCCAAAATCCTACGCCTGAGGTAACAGTGGAAGGGGGGTAACTCTTGGTGTGATGTAATATTGCTGTTGCTTGACAGACCACCGGTGTTACAACGGGACTGGGACTGGCTACCTGGGACCAGTTAGTCGCACCAAGTCCGGCTACAAGTGTCAGAACTGGAGTGCCAGCAAACCACACCAACACTTCCTCAAAGATGCTACAATACGTAAGACATGGTTTGTGGAAAATGATCAGGGGGATTATGAGCCAAATCATCAATGCCGGGGTGTCATGAGTTTACACCGGCTGTGGTACTCTAGTGAGCTAACATGGCTGAAGATAGGATTTTACGATAGTTGCATAGTTAGCCTTTCCTATTGAAGTAAACTCAAGTGTTTAGGAATATTAGTTTGCGTGAGCACCTACCATATGTAGCCTCAACACATGCAAACTTCCAGGAAGATTCCTGAAATGCTGACTCGGCTTATGAATCAAAGAACAGCCGCCTATGACCAAGTTTCACATTTTGCATGATTCTGAAACTTCTTTTGGTCTTAAAAGAAGATTTGAGGCTTCTTCAGAAAATAGGATCATATCATAAGTATAAGTTCATAAGATCATAAGAAAAGTATAAGTTTCAGTGCTGGCATTTATTGCCCTTTCAAAATGCACATTTTCAGGCAAAGTGTTATACCATTTACTGTAACTGGCCATCTTTTATCATTTTTGTGTGGAGGACAAGATGCAGTGGGTTAACTTTAGCTCATATAAGTATTTTTCATACACACTGAAATAATAAAAATAATGACAGAGGAGAAAGGTTTCTCAGAGTTCATTCGATCTCATCGCTACTTTAGGTTCAACCCTGTTGATTCACATATTCAGGTAACCATAACTACTGCCGTAACCCTGGCAACGAGATGGAGGGGCCTTGGTGTTACACCATGAATGTCAATGTGCAGCGAGAATTATGTGACATCCCAAAGTGTGGTAAGATGGACAAACACTAATATATGCATGGTCCAGACATATACATACAAGGTGTTCACTCAGACAAGTTCAGTATTTATTTATTTATTTGATTGTGGTGTAACACTGTGCTTAAGTTTTCACTGATGTAATGGCAACAAGTCTGTGGGTGGAGCAAACCATGACCTTCCACAAGGTGCCTCACCATCCAAAGACTTGAAGCTGTGACCTCACACTTATGTCACATGACCCTGTCATGTTTGCTCTGATACAGATATACATCAAGCCAGGATTAAGCCCACACTTAGGGAGTCCTAATGAAGTGGGTCGTGGGCAAGTGGCTAAGATGCTTGTCGTTGCCTTTCAATAACTAGAACAGACAAAGTGTGGATTCAAACCCTGATTTGGTCATGGAATTTGTGGAATTGTTCGTGTTTCTCCCTACCTCGGCATGTCCAAATATTCATCGACCTACTAGTCATTGTAATTGGTCTGATAGTGTGAGGTGTAATGTCTGATGCCTTGAACACAAGGTCACCTAAATGAAAAGTTAATGTTGAAAAAAGGAACCAAGAAAAAGGATATCTGAAAATACTGTGTAATAAAATGTTATTGTATGTAAACGGCTTTTTTATGGATTTTCCGTTAAACATTGACAGTCTCGTGTGTTCTTGCTTCATGCATTGCTGAATTACTGTAGACGTTTTTCTCCGAACTTGTTTCACTTTCAGTAAAAACATAAACATGTATCCTCCTAGATGGTTTAATGATTGGGATACATTGTCCATTTTCTCTTTGTTTTTCTTCTTATTTCATTTCCACATCTGTATTGCAGAGTTTCTGTAACAGTCATGCATGTTGATCCCTGCACGTTGGAGGTTGTCCAGAAACTTTGTCTGCACTCTTACAGTATTGTCTTCTTTTGTGGGTTGTTTATTTATTGTTCTTTTTGTGAAAGTTATTTTTGCTTATACTTTTTGTTCATTAACCATATTTACATACTTCATTTAAGATTGTTTGGACAACCTGTTGTTGTGTTTGAAAATATAACCAATGGAATGAGAGTATTCAAGGCTTTGCTGTCCTTGAATTACATCCTCTTTATGCCTAAACTATACATTTCCATTCTTTAAACTAAATTGTTTCCCTGGTGTGCCATATGTAGTTACAAATACTATGATGTGCTGAATATGTTCATTGTTGTTTGTATTAGGATTCAGTTAAAATTACGAGGACTACATTTTCCGGATGCCTCAAAATAGCTGTCCTGTCGTCATGTAGCGATTTTCAAGGTTTAACCACAGTTTAGTTTTTCTAAATAGCTTCAAACATGTCAGTCAGCTTTATTTACTTTTGTACGTTGTCATTGCCTTGATAACCATATACCGACTCCTGGTTTAAACATGTGCTCGCCACCGATGAAACAGAACCTGTTTAGCATTAAGATATAATCATTTATTGGTTCACTCAAAAGTAACTGCAAAGCAAAGATTATTGTTATCAAAAAGAACAAAGAAAATTATGCCTAAAAAATATCTTTATTTTCTCCACTAGTGGTCAGAACCAAATGATTAACTTAGTCGAAATTAGCTTAGCACCATCATTCCGATTCTTCTCTCTGGGAGTTGTTTTGGCAGATATCATTGATTATGGCCCAACATGCTGGCACAATTTCACCCAAAAATTGTCCCAAAAAATTTTGCAAAATCATTCAACAACATTTGACCATCCTATAAATATACAGTTTTATGGTTACCAAAACTGTTTACTGGGGAAAAAATTTTGACAATCCCACAAGTTTTGACAAGTTTGCAAATTAAAGGAGAAGACTGGAGAAGTATTAGGTAAGTTGAGCGTAGTTTGAAGATTTATAAACGACCAGCAATTATATTTTTAGATTTTTTTAGTTCTGAGGCAACACATTTTAAGATAGGGCATAACATACAATAACCAATAATTAATAAATGGTAATAATAAATACTATGTAACAGGTGATGTTACTATGAAAATAGTGACTCTTAAATTTTGATCAATCCAAACACAGGATTATGTAGAGTCCAATTAGCAGACATGCAATGAATCAGGCCTTTAAATCATTACCATTTTGTCCTTTGAATGTACATAATGCTACTCACATACAGATGTAAATTCAAGTTGATTACAGACAATTGGCAACTGCACCTTGTTTTCTCAGTGTGCAGACAAGAACGAAGAGTTGGCAGCATGCCAGAGTGTGCTGAGTTTTGCTGCACAAACAGCATGTGGAATACAGACAGGAATGAGATTGCCTTTACATTTCACTGGTGGTGTGTGAAAGGCACAATTCACATCAATCAGCCAGCATGGGGTCGGTAAAATGTCACCGTCTTCTGACAGTTACATGAGTTACAGCGATGAAGCAAATGTTTCCTACAGAACGTCTAAAAAATTATTGGATAGTGTTTTTATAATTTTCACACATTACTCTTTTCAGCACAATTTACGTTGTGCTTCCTTGGTCTTCTCCTTTAAATGTTTGTGTATTTAACAGACTGGCATGTGAAGATTAGGTTGTTTTTTTTCTGCTGTTTACTCTTGAAATGAAATGAAAATGAACATCATTTATCATTTAAGTGATCAAATAGGCCTTGGCAAAAAGAAATGAAATGTCAGTAATGTTTCCCAAATTCTAAGTTCATGTGGATTTTCCTTAAAAATCACTAGTAACTGTTTAACATTTAACAGAATTAGAATAAGAACTTGCTTTAGAATTGTAATTACATATTTACATTAAAAAAACTTTCAAACATCCTGAAGTAATAGCTTTGAATGCCATACACTGTTGCTTATTTGTGAAAAAATCGTTATTTGCACATAAAAACCAGTGCATGCTTTATGTTGAAATTCTTATCTTGCCTGTACCAAGCAGCGTACGTCATACCTAGAGTTTGGTGTCCAGTAATAGTGAAAGCAACATTAAGGTAAATGGTTAGGGTACAGACAATATTAAGCTCATATTTGGCATGTATGTAATGCATAAGAACAAGAGGGGAAGTTACACAGGTGATGACCATTGTGCATACTGGTATTAACAGGGCCCTGTCGGTTGACAGCAATAACTTGGCATCATCTTATTCATGTTAAATGTTCCTTTCCTGGCACATCACAATGACGTCACATTGAAATCAGCACGATGCTGCATTAGAAACCGATACATTATAACATTGTAGATGTTGCGCTACAATCAAGTTTTGCTGTAACAGTGACTCAGGGACCTGCTTCACACTAGCACCACCACATGGGATTGGGAAAATTTTAAGAAGTGAAAATCCCATTGAAATGAAGTATTAATTTATGAATTAGCCTCTTGTGTGTTGGAATCTGTCTGAAGTGTATATGTACTTGAAGTATCATATAAGTACAGGAGATCGAGAGATTCAGTTACAAGCTGGGGTCGGGTCGCACCAAACTGTGTTTGTGCAAGCTTTATCTGTATGTGTCTCCAAGATGAATTATTCATTTTCAACCACTGTAGCAAAACAACAAAACTATTACTAATAAGTGTCTGTATTCTCTGTTTGCAGAGCCAGTTGCCAAGGATGGAGTCAGTAAACTGCTGTTTATCCTGGTACCAGGGATCACAGTGCCCCTGGTTCTTGCTCTCGTCCTGGGTGGATTCTGTTTTTGTAATCGTTCAGGAAGAGCTGGGCAGTCACCAGCCTCTGGAAGTAAATCTCAGCAGAAAGTGGAGACTGCTCCTCTCAATCCCAAGCCCTCCGGAAAAGATGTGCCATTGTCCACAATTCGTTTCCACCAAGAACTAGGGGAAGGGGCCTTCGGGAAGGTGTATAAGGGGGAAGCTGTTGGGCTGATGGCACCAGGGGCTGTCACCAAGGTGGCCATTAAGACCCTGAAAGAAAACGCAGCTCCCAAAGTGCAGACTGACTTTCGTCGTGAGGCCGATTTGATGTGGGACATGAAACACCCCAATATCGTGTGCTTGCTAGGGACCAGCTTCAAGCAGCAGCCCATATGTATGCTGTTCGAGTACATGACCTTTGGGGATCTGCACGACTTCTTGATCCGGAACTCTCCTCGCGGCGACATGGCTGTGGGTACGAAGACAGACCATCATCAGGTGTTAGAGTATGTGGACATGCTGCATATTGCTGCTCAGATTTCTGCTGGCATGGAGTATCTGGCCAGCCAGCATTTCGTCCACCGCGATTTAGCCGCCCGCAACGTTCTGGTGGGGGATAACCTCACGGTGAAGATCTCAGACTTTGGTTTGTCCAGGGACATTTACTCTTCTGATTATTACCGTGTACAGAGCAAGTCACTGTTACCAGTGCGGTGGATGCCACCTGAGGCCATTCTGTATGGCAGATTCACCACAGAGAGTGATGTGTGGGCATTCGGGGTGGTACTTTGGGAGATCTTCAGTTATGGACTGCAGCCGTTTTATGGTTATTCCAACCCAGAGGTCATCTCCATGGTGAGGGCACGGCAGGTGTTGTCCTGCCCAGAGGACTGCCCCCCGCCGGTCTATGGGCTGATGATGGGGTGCTGGCACGAACTCCCTGCACGCAGACCTACCTTCCGGGAAATCTCCATCCAGCTGCAAGCTTGGAAGACTGATGCCTTATCAGGCCTGGGGCCTCAATGGAGTACCCTTGTTGGACGCTTCATGCCTTCTAGTAATGCAGGTCATGGCATGTATGGTCACCCAGGTGCCCCAGGTGGTCCCATGATCTCCGGAGGTACACTGATACCCATAGATCCTCCAGGTTCAAGGGGGCAACCCTTTGCCCAGGGCAGCACCCCACCCAGTAGCACCACAACAACTACAGCCTTGACAGGAAGTAGTACCAACTCTGCCGAAACTTACTCTGCCATGCAAAGGCCAGTGACTCCACCTCATGCTCATCCTATAAACTCGACCTCCCTGCAAAGCTTTCAGCCCAGTTCCTATTCGACACCACATGGACAAAATGGGGCCAAGCCAAAGAAGGTGTCTCCACCAGGGTCAACTTCTAGTCACCCATCCAGTAGTTCAAACTCGCAGGCTTCGTCCCGAAAAGGAAGATCGGTGGGTTACCCCAATACTAGCTATGTGAACAGTCCATCCTCTCAGCCTGGAGAGCTGAGCAAGGGTTCCCTGGGCATGAACTCCTCCAGACCTGCACACATTCCAGAGCTGAGAATGTCAGACATATAACTGACCCTTGTCTGGCCACTGGAACAATGCAGAAACATAATGTGTGCTAGCCAACTTCTGTTATTGACAATGTGGTGAGTAGGGACATACTAGTGTGGCTAAAGAGTGTACACATGTCATTGTGTGAGTGCAGTGATGTTTTGTTATCATTACACTGGCCAGATCACAGTTATCCTGTCCCTTCGGAGTACTTTTGGTGCTGGTACTGAGGCATTAAGAACAAGCAGCATTAAGAACAAGAAGCATCAGTAGTTGTTGAAGGCCATACTGATAAATATCCACTTTGTGTGAAGGGTAGCCTGTGAATTACGACAGTCACAAATGCTTATTCAGACTTATTTTCAGTCTGTAACAGAATAGTTCGTCTTTGGGGAATAATTTCTGTTTTATAGGGCCAATGAGATCAGTGTCGAAATGGTTATATATTTGCCCAGGTGGTAGTCCTGGTGAGGTCTCCATCAGTTAAATGCACTGAATTCTATTTTTTTTGCAGAAACTGAAAATACTCACTATTTATTGCCATAATTTGTGTCTATCATGTATGAGGCCAAATCCAGAATTGACATTAATAATAATATCTATGAACACAATGCATGTGTTCAATTCGTGTATAGATTTAGCCATTGCTTTCCTTTTGAGAATGAATTGTATGCTATTGTAAATTTGCAAGGAAGACATTTTGGTGCCCATAATTATTTAATAAGGTTATTAAGTAATAAATATCTTACCTGAGAACATGTTAAAAATATTGGGTTAATTTTGTAATTGTTTTCATCATCTAGAGATGTCAGACTACTTCTTTGTAACTTTGTTTGAAATCTTTTTATTTCTGCTTATGCTGTACAACTTTTGATGCCTGTCTAGGAAGTGTCTTTCATTCATTTACGTTGTCTGTTGTTCATGTATTCACATCACCTTGTTCAGTCCGTAGACTATCATGAGAGTGCTCATTTCTTCAGATGTGTGGTGATATAGAGAAGGAACGAGGAAAGAGCATTGTAGCAGGCGTTTAATGTTTGAAGTTTGGCGAGATAAACGCTTTCTGAAAGATGGACAGTTTTTTTATCATGACAATGTTAATTCCCTGACAAATTCTCATTTGGGAAGAAATTGTAGATTTATCAAAACAGAGCTTGTAACATTTTTTTCGTGTCTGAGCTGCCACATTTTCCAGTGGGAAGGACAAAACTGTGTTGTCTTGGTGTAACGCTGTGAGATTAGTGCTGTTGTTCATACAAGATTAGTGTGTGTTCAGGATACTAGAACCCCTCATAAGCAGATTTTCACATTTTGCCCTCTGTAGCTGAAAATATTGATCAAATATGGCCATATGTATATTTATTCTGAAAGCTAAATGACTGCGTTTAGAGAAAGTTTGAAAAGAATCAGAGCTGTTTTTCAAAATGCTATTTGTATCCAGTTTTCAAAATTTTTAAATTTTTTTCCTCAAGTGGATAATTTACTGTTTAAACTAAAAAATGTCCCACAAATTTTTAATGTTCATCCTAGATTGTTCTGAATGATCATTTAAAGTTAAAACTTTCAAAAATTTTTAAAAACTTGAAACTTTGATGTTCTTTTACTAATGTCTTTAAAAGTAAAGAAGATATCAAATATTTGTGGGACCGTTCTTTAGCTTTAGTATTTCACCACACAACCGTCTGAAAAATAGAAAGGGAGAAAAAGACCAAAATGTCTGGAGGAACATTATGTGTGACATTACTTCGACATTAATTCGGTTTTCAGTTTTAATCTTGAATTGTCCTGCCTCCAGTTAAAATGTGAACATATCAACCTGATGAAGTCAAATTTTAAAACGTATCATGCCCCATAAAAGCGTAAATTGGTGTTTTATCTTGATATTTCTGAGCAAAAACGGCTAAAATGTGTTTATAGGCCCCTTCTCCAATGCCATCTCAGTAGGGGGATCAAGGCTGTTGTTTTAGTTAATAGGTCTGCTGGAGTAGTCTGCATAAGCAACCATGCACCAGAGACAAAACACATTTACCAGAGGTATGTTTATTCACAGCTGGTAGCGCCCCCCCCCCCTTTCAATGAGGTAGTCTTCCTAATCAGGTAGAAAACATGACTGCCTTAAGTTCACAAAATGTTATACTTTTTTGAAATTTAAGATATTTACAATTCAAATTTGGTTTCCCTCTCTAAGTGAGAGAAGAATAGAGAATAAGATTTGACCATATTTCACCCCTGAGGGGGTTCTAGTATCCTTAAGCAACGAAATAAATCCTGGAAGGCAAAGCAATAAGTGCTGAATCCCTCCTAAATAAAATGCTACATGTATTTGAATCTTTTGGTTGGGCGTACACATGACCAGTTTACAACTCAAGCCATGGACGAATTGTATAAAACGTCCAACCAAGGTGTATATTTCTTATTCTTTTTCATGTTGCTGAAATATTTGCATCTAACCTATGAGCACAGCGGATATATTGTCCAATCTGGATTTCTTGTTACATCATTTTTTGCATTTCTCCTTATTCAAATAAGGATGTTTTTCATGTTGAAATGTAAGTTTTAATCATTTTTTCACCTTGTTACCCACATTTAAAGATAAGGGTTTTTTTATTTGTTGGTTTTGTCATGTGTGTCAGAGCCGTTTGTTTTTTTGTGACTGAGTGTCTTAAAAAAGTCTAAGGCTTTCGCCCTGTGATGAATATGGTGAGGAGTGACTGATGCTTGAAATGACACATGTATAGGTTTGTAAATTTATTTACCTTAGCTGGTATCAGGATAACACACTGTGGGTCTGCTGGAAAGTAAATGGAAGATGTGCTTTGTATTATGTATTGTGCCATTAACTTTTCGTCTCATGTTAAGTATCATTAAGTTTTTTCTTCATGATTTTTACACTTTATTTTGCTTCTTTGTTACTGGTTACCTCTTCTTTCCGTG
The DNA here is from genome assembly GCA_016165875.1 of Acanthopleura granulata. NCBI lineage: Eukaryota > Metazoa > Mollusca > Polyplacophora > Chitonida > Chitonidae > Acanthopleura > Acanthopleura granulata. The sequence continues at coordinate 715,349 of JABBOT010000004.1, forward strand.
TCGTGTTTGCTGTTGCTGTTGCACTGTTCAGGACGAGTGATGGTGGGCAATGTTTGGCGTATGTTGGCAAATGCTAGCCAGTCTGTCATATTGATATGGCTCTTTGGTGAGTTTAAGTTGTATATGGCTAGATGTTAATATTCATTAAGGCTTAACAAAAATAAACGTCTCTGCAAGAATACCTTCTTTTAGTAAATTTTGTTTTTTCCGTCTCAGGCTTTCATTATGACATAACGGATTTTCATCACCTACCACTAGGCTACGTACATGTACATGTATATTGTTCCTTTTACTACCTTCATCTGGCGGCTACGAGAAAGTCTTTCTATCGGAACTTAACAATACCGGCATTGTTATCCAATCATATACTTGCTTGTTCAGGTTCACAAAGACTTGTGCGAATAGAAATTTCAGATGTGGCAGTCAAATATACTCCATGTTGACAACACTTCAACGTTGAAATCACGATTATAACTGGAAACCAGCAGCTAGCTAGCTCCCTGTTGCACAGAGAGTGGAAAGAACGTGTAACTCGAGTTCACCTGTCACAGACCTTGAATGCGGGCAACCTGTACATGAAGGAAATTAATATTTGGCTGGATAAAGTCCAACACTACTGGCTTCCTCTAAGGCCATACGTGGGCAGGTCTGCCTGCAGTTTTTGAATGCATGGTAGTGGGTTTCCTCCGGGCTCTGCCCGGTTTTCTCCTACCAGCATTGCTGACTGCCCTCGTACAAGCGAAATTTTCCGATGGAAAACACCAATAGGTAAATAAGTTTTTTTGGATATATTTTATTTATTAATATTCTTCAGGTGTCGAGTCGGATGGGTCGGTTTCATTTAACCTTTACGGCATGGTATTGCATAGTGGGACCACTGTAATATGTGTCAGACTGGCCTTCCAAAAAGGTGAGACCATTGTGGTATTATTGAAATAATATTGAAATAACTTATTATTGAAATAAGTTCTTTAAACCAGAGGCAAAGAACGAAGTGTAAATACAGTGTGCTGGTGATTCAGTTTCGGGCGTCCCATCTGCATGGTTGGTGTATTCATAAAAATATATCAAACGATATCTGATCTCTGCCTGTTACCCGCACTAAAAATTAAAGGCTACTATTTAAACGTGAATGTGTAACATTTTAACATCATCTTGTAATGACTCCTATGACCTATTATTCTCGACCAATATTTGTCAACCCAAAAAGAGCGTTCTGAATCGAGCATCGCACACATGGAATGATATAACCATTTTCGTACACATGTACACGGTCCGCTGTATAAATCACATAAGATAATATCGGTTAGATGCGTAAGTTTACAATGAAGTCTGGAAGGGCTTCTCGATGTTCCTGGAAGGTCATTTCAGTTAAATGCATGAGATATTTTCCTACTGTCGCTTACAAGGGAAGACTATGCAGGTAGAATGCTAAGTGAAGTGAAAAGATGCTAAAAGGAAAACCACTACTTCCGTAACAGGTCTACTCCTAGAATGCATGCACGTTTGCTTAAGTTTTACGTAGTGCTTAACAATTATTCAGTTAGTCATATGATGACGAGGAGTCCTTTGAATATATAAATACTGTGCTTTCTTCTGGTAGGGAGAGTTCATGCCACCAAAGTGCTCCCCGAGATTCTCCTGTATCTATGGTTATCAGCGCCTTTGGAATGACATTGCCCCTTATATTTATCTATTTATTTATTTGATTGGTGTTACTCAAGAATATTTCACTTACACCACGGCGGAAAACGTGACCATTCGTATGCTGGTTGCAGGCCTTCCCACATACGACCGCGGAGAGGAACCAGCGTGAGCTAGGCTTGAACTCACAGCGATCGCATTAGTACATTGCACTTTACAGGACCCTGTAGGTGTTTCTGCGTGAAGTATACGTTAGAGATAATACACTTGCCTTCCACAGTGGACCTGTTTTACGAATCAGTCACAAATCGCGCCCGGCGTAACTTCGATGGCAACATACACTGGAGAGATATGTTACCGTGACAAATACGATTGGCGTGGTATTGCTACAGCTTTGTAAAAAGTAGGCTACCTTACTACGTTGTCCCCAGCGACAACGCTGTTCACATCACAACTAATGCGGGGCTATTCCTGCCAAAGGTAGGCCTAATTGTGGTCAAAGTTGTGTAGTCTATTGTTCATTCCTGCATTCACGATTACGTTTTGTGGGCAAACTGAGAACGTGTATACTCTTGCAGTACAAGATAATAATGCAGTCAGTTTGAACCCGAATCACGGGAAAATGTTTCGGAGTACCCAGCGAAGGGCTTGCAGTGGTCTACTCCAGGCACCTGGGTGCACGGAGGGCAATGACCATAAAACAGACAGCCGTTGTATACCAGTAGTTATTAATTTGATCGTTGCTTAACTCTGTACCTGTACCGAAGAACTTTTTTCACTTATGGCCGTCAATTCCATAATGGGCAGAGGAAACAGAGTGCCGGGGTAAATCACTGGCAAGGGATAATGACGGACTTCACCACCTTTGACTTACTGTTTACACGAAGAGGTGGCATAGGTATTCTTTAAGTATTGCGAAAGCTTCACTTGTTTCCTGCCGGTGGAAGCCGTCAAAATATATTAATGCAACTTGTCAAAATCTGAAACCGGACAAAAGCCACCAGCATTGTTTTCAAAATCGACGAATCAGACCAAAGCTCGGCTTATCATGTCTTGGTGAAGCCATGTAGTGAGTTTCAATTAAGAGCAACCAACCATTTTGTGAATTAAGAAATTCGTAAAACTGTTCAAGTCAAAAACTGGGCTCTATCATAATTTTGTCGGAAACGAACGAAGCGCCCCGAAACTCGAACTTGATCTGCACTTAAGCCATTATGGTAAAACCATGTACCAAGTTTCAGTCAAACTCGATGAACCAGTCTGAAAGTCTGGAAAATTTATCATAAGAGATTTAAGAAATTTGGACAAAAAGGGTCATAATTTTGTCGGAAATCGCGCAGTCCAACATTTTAACTTGATCTGTATAACTTGTTATGGTGAAGCCATTTATGAAGTTCCAATTCAATACAAGGAATCGTTTTCTACTGAAGGCTACGGACAGACAAACCGACAGACGAACCCCTCTCCCCTTCGCTGACAAGGAATCTTCGATGCCGATAGGGGACAAATAAGGTCCCTTACTGAGGTAAACTGACAACAGGCTGGATTTCACTAGTTATGTGTGATCATTTGCCAAATATTACTCTCTCTTCTTTGCACTGCTTTTATTCCCCATGCTGTAGGGTAGTCTTTCATAGATGCACACCATATACTGGTGCCAGACAAGTGATTTTCAACAAACAGTATAAACTATAGAAACGGCGTATTGTCGTGGATTTGGTCGTAGTCGCTTTTCCGGTTTTCCCCCTACCATGATGCTGGCCGCCGTCGTCTAAGTAAAATAGTCTTGAGTAGGGCGTAAAATGCCCATCAAATAAATAAATAAATAACCAAAATCAATTGTACCATACCGTACTCGAAAGGGCAAAAACTGTAATAGAAGAATATCAGCCTTGTTTCGATTTTAAAAGATCAAAGTTTCTTTTAGTTTGGCACGGTTTCTCAGTGCGAACTTCCTGGGTACAGCGTCATCCTTGTGTGGGCTTTAAGGAATGCATGACACCTAGAAATGCATATCCTTTCCTGCCGACTTAGGGAAAACATTTTCTTAATAAATCTGTCTTCGCCACCGGTTAAGAAAAAATGATGCAACCACTGCTATCTTCTCAGTTTCTCTGGCAATAGTTATACCAATACGCCGTACCAAATTACTACAGCCCCTTGTCCAAAACGTAAGAAGCATTTAACAAAAGAATAAAATTTAATAATTCAAATAACGGATTTAAGGATTTATAGCAATTTAACAATTAAAATAATCTCAAATTCTAATTTATCGCCTCGATGTCTGTCTATTTACCATTAGAAACCGCAGTAGCCATCAAGAGCGGATAGGCTATATGATGTTGCAGACACAGATCTATGCATGTGACAATTTCAAGGTTAGTTATTGGCCGAACCCATAAGGGTTTCTGCAACATGCATCGCCACTAGGGCTGAATTGCTCGTCAATACCATATCCTACATAATGAAATGCACATTTCTCCACATTTGATTAATTTTTCAAATAATTTCGGTGATACGTGAAGTTTACCTTTTTCTATGTACTTAGAGGCAGACTTTATGATCACGGCAATTCGGCTACGACCCTCTTGCGCGGTATAATACTGTACTGTAACCGAGAAGCCAATCAAAAAAGAACAGACGTAGTTCAGCCCTATAATATAGGACCGCCGAAGAATTACAATCAAAGATCGTGAGTATATACTAATGTCCCCCTAACCCTGCTTCTGATAATCATACTGGTCATGAATACTCCAATGTATCCATACGTTTGAGTATATACACGGAGTTTGAGATGTTTGATACTCCAAAAAAAACAAAGCAAACAACTATACGCGTATTAACAAGACATTGGCAAATTTACTGAAAACCAAACAAAGTAAGAATTATTTAAAGGCAATATTTTATTCATGTGAAACAAACATCAACAATTCAAAAAAGCCGGGTATTGGTGATGAAGTCAGGAATGTGCGTGTGTGGAGGTAATGGGGAAATTAGCTGAAGTTCGAGGCCATGCGGAGAGAAGAATAATCTAGGCCTGTCTGCAATCAGATCTGAAGATTATAAAAGAAATTACAATGTTGAGGATACAAACGTTCATTTAATACCAGTTACTTTTCACGGCCCCACACCATCAAAAAGCAGTTTATATCTTTTCAAAGCCCTTATCTCAGAGCTAAAACGAACTTCCAATAACACGATACTCCGGCAAAATGGCAAATATTAAAAACAGCGAGTGATTTCGTAAAACGAATACAAAATGGCGATCTGTCAAGGTGGGATTAGATGCAAGTGATTTAAATTTAAAGCATCATATTAATGCTATAGTTATGGCCACAAACTGTCCTCCATGAAAACTGCTTTCACAATATCCTAAATGTAGGTTACGGTTCAACTTATGCCTTGGAGACGGTGAACTTGGTCCAATACTAACAGCGCTTTTAAATTTTCATTCAACATGCATGATATATTGCATACCCATGTATACGGATTTCTCTACATAAATTATAGAGCTCTCACGTAAAGTAACAAAAGCATTCCAACATGCATTATGTAACAGAATTATCTATATGTACATAACTGAATTTTCTACGTAAGGTAACACAATTATTCTGTGCATAAACTAACAAAATTTGCTGCAAGTATTCATGCCATGAAATCGATACTCAACAAACAAAAAACAGCACTGGGATAAATCTCTTAAGTTTCTGGCGTGCACGAAAACCAATTGCATCATGTCCCAGCTCCGCGAGTGAAACATTCGATGTCAATCGAAAGAACAGTCGGACTGTAGTGGAAGGTTCCAAGGTAAAACAACAACCAGTACAAACACAATGGATAAAGCACGATAAAATGGAAAACGTCCTTGCAAAACGCATGGGATGTAACAAAATGTACACTCAAAATGTTCTCTATCATCTCTAAGATTAAATAGAAAAAAAGAGCAAATGTAAGACAATGGTAAAGTACTACACGCCGATGCCCCCCATCCCCCAAATCCGTGAACACGTGACATCGCACCACCGGGGGAGAAGAGATGGTTGCTGTGAGGCGCTTCTCTCTACCAAGACCTTCTACAAGTAGACATGCTCAACATTGCACCACAACGGGGACAATGGAGGTAGGACTTGCCGTCTTTTTTAGGGATGCGCCAGCAGCGACTAGATTGTATACGGTACTTCTTGTGTCTGTGTATAGGAGAAGAAATATGTAATATAACCGTTACCGTTATATCCGCATTTTCAAAGGCGATTTACTACCAGCTGGAGTTTGCTTTGTTCCTGACATTACGTTGTTTGCTACACTATAACAAGCAAAACAGCAACTAGCAACGAGAATAGCCGCATTGCATTATTTACTATACTTTTACAGGCAGAACGGAAACTAGCAACAAAATGAACCACATCATGTTGTTCATTATACTTTAATAAGCAAAACTAGCCACGGGAAGCACCGCGATGCGTGGTTCACTGTATTTTGAGAAGCAAAATAGCAAGTAGTCACGGGAAGCACCAATGAAAAGATATAATATAATATAATGAAAAGAGCCAGATAGCTGTCATTATATGTTCTTCGTATGTTCCAGTGGTATCTGCAAGCAAAACAGCTCTCAAAGGGCAAATATGGTTTTTTAAATGTCTTTTTCTTTTCTACATTTTTCGTGATTGTAAGCAAGTACTCAATGCAATTTACATCATGAATTTTCAGCTGGATACACGATTGTTAATGGATGTTCTGATTGCATATAGCTAGGTTTGGCAAAAATGTTCGGTCCCAATCAAGTATACACTACAGTACTGACCGGATTCCGCACGCATTGCACAGTTGGGTCCCATCCTCCATAATGGCGTCTTTCAGGTATCGCAGGACGCACACGAGTAGCGCCAAGGAAGTTTATCTTTGAAATGAAAACGTAAGTAAGCACTGGTGGATTTGCTAGAACTATTTCGTCATTTCTGACAACATCCGTCATTTCTGATGCAAATATCGTCAAATGTCGTTCCACGGTAGCAATTTTGCTTCTGTGCTTGTTCTTTGCCTTACCATCTGAATTTATTGCAAACATCACTTCAATCGGTTATTTACAAGGCTGTTTGCTCCCGAAATTCTTAAAGGATGATCAACGGATAGGCAATCAGACATTCCTCAAATAACGGTTTTAAGAGAAAAATTTTTTAAGGAGTACCAAATACAAATACAAATATATTGAAAGCGGTTCCACGACAAATGTTGATTTTATAGTCTCATACACTTACTGGCAATGTATATCACAGGTTGCTTAACACTGGTTGGGGTTGTATCTTTGGAATCCGAACAGCTGTCGGCAGTTCCCGTACTGTTCAGGTGTATCCTAGACTGAAGTGGTCTGGAAATTTTCCCCCTGTAAATCACAAAGATTCAAGGATCGGCATATCCAGGTCCATCTAGTATTGGACATCCACAAAGCTTTCGTGACACTGCGTCAAGTGTGCTAACCGTGGTGACGTATCTGTTCACTGTATGTTGTCATGTAAGTTGCGCCATGCAGGGGCAGTTTGCGAGTGCGTCGTAAAACAGGCGTCAGGTAGGCTATTTTACATGAACATTTTTCGTTGCACTTCTGTTTATCAAACAGCCATTGTTACTGGATGAGAAGCGCGTTTTTCCGTCCTTAATGATGCTGGTTTGGTGCTGTAATGAAGAGGTCCTCGCCTTTGCCTTTCCATTGGCCAATAGTGTGGTAGGTCACAGATTTCTCTAGATGTACGGTCAGTCAGTTTCAAGAAAGCGCCATGTACTGAACGAGATGGGTTTAGATGAACTGTTCATTTGGCTTGTAACTACACGTTCATGTATAGAATACATATATATGAAAACGTACGGTGTAAGGAAAGGCTTTTAACGAGAGTGTGTAGTCCATAGAGTATATATACTATGCCATCGTATGAAGATGCCACTCTCACAAAATTCACCATTAATGTCGTTATCTAAGGGATAAAGGATTGCATTTTCGTTGATCTCAAGGAATAATCCGTTCCTGGTAACGAGTTAATCCGCTGCTGATAAAGAATTCAGAAACGGAATAATGCCTGACTGAGATAAACGCAAACCCATCAGTCATCCCTCAAATAACGGGTTTAGCGGAAGAAAATATCCTCCAGCACGGTGTGAAGCCCGAGTCAAATAGATACATGTAGGTACAAGCTCTTGGCTATATTCCCGTTAATGTGTGTATATCTGTAATGTATATTTTGGTGAATAAATAATCATTTACCTTGACGATTTCAAACGAAATATATGATTTCAATATAAATTTTTGGTTCACCAGTTTTACTCGGTCTTAATATACAAAATGTATTGTAACTTACCTTACAGACTAAAAGAGGACAAAATAACCAGTTTGCTGTCGCTACCACGGACTTGGGTTTTCATGGGGACCATAACACCACGGAAACTCGGGTCATCTCGGGCAGCACTTCAGACGGGTTTCGTAGGTTTCTGCCGGCTGAAGTGAATGACCCGACAACAGCTGGATGAAATCGGACGGCCGCTCACTTCTGATTTTTCGATTTGTTTTGATGCATCTTTCCAATAATTCGACTCCTGTTGTATCTCGGATGTCCTGAAATCTTCAAATTCCTTCAGATTGCATTTCTCAACATCAGTATCTTTCCGTAGTTGCTCCAGGTTGCCTATTGGTTGTGTGATCAGGCGAGAGTCTATAAGAATAAGGCCTACAAGGAACACCAACTTTACATATTCATAGTAGGCCTATGCACAAGTTTTTCATGACGCCGTGCCCAGTCACTGTAGATGTACCCTGTGCCGGCCAGGGTCCACTTTCACAAAACGTCGTAAATCAGGTTTTCACTAATTTCCTAATGGTGCCATAACCCGGTCAACGTCACTCAGGAAAACAGCTACAAAAACTGACGTACATTCAACGAAGCAATCGAAGTTTTATGTTGATTTGATTCACAGGCAATATGCACTGTATCTCTAAAAGTGACTGTTCACATATACAAATTTTGACATCCACAAAGACCTGTGTATCAGTCGTGTGTACTTGTATAACACTGAAATTAAGAATTATTTTTACACTGGTGGTACGCAAAATAGTGGATATGCGCTTTTTTCACAGTACTGTGTAACCCTCACAGTAACACTAGTTTCGCGAGAGTGCACTAATACGTTGTAAATGTTGTCATCCATATAGAGTATATACGAGTCATAAGGTACGAGATTTGAGGGCCCGTGTCAAGTGAATGACCAACAGTTATGCATGCAAATAATAACTATGCAGACCAGGAATTTTCAAACTGCTGATCTTTATGTTCATAGCCATAATCCCACTTCGGCTTTAAAGAAAAGACAACAAAAAATATAAGCAAAGTTATTTCAGAAGAGAGGTCCATACAGACCTAAACGAGCATAGACATTTTTATGACGTGCTTGGTAACTCTATAAATCATCTTTAATCTGGAATTCTTACGAGACCGTATAGATACGCCATTTTAGAGAAACCCGAGACACGATTTCGTCTCATCCGTACCCTACGCATTCAGTATTAGGGGCGAGACACTCCTTTGTGTGCGAAATACGGCCCCTTTATTATTACAATTAAAGGTCACACAGTGTGGTCGGCTTGTGGTCTCCAGGCTGAGACCTGGGGGAATAACCTCAGACGTGTTCCACTGCCACTTTCTCACTGAAAATGACTTTGAAGTATATCAGAATTGTCTCGTGATCACAACTAAAACACTTGATTTAACACTACTTCTATATGGCAAAGAGGCGAACTAGGTACAGTCACGTCACAGCCGAAAAAGATGTCTTCCAGGGTGGTAGAAATATCTCGCCCTTCATGGGTTAAAATTAAGAGCGTGGAGGCCCGTTCGGTTTTCCTCACGTGAGCGTTTTTCCTTACTTTGAACTGCGATGTCTTGCTTATCACAAAAATGAAAAGTGCCGTTTTTTAAACTTTAAGTGGGATTCTTTATCGATGCATATATACATTTGGTCTAGTATTGTCTTTTCTTGTAAAGTTAAATGCGGGATTCCAGCTGAGGAGGCCGCTTCGAGGGATAATTGAAAAACAAGGTTGTCCCCAACCAGTTTGGTCAGTTATAGAATGATGCCCATGTCTAAACTAGGCCACAATAAAACAAAGACGGTCATATTTTTGTCAAAAATGGACGAAACGGCATAAAGCTACAAAATTGTCTATTGAAGCCGTGCATATCAAATTCAGTTTCTATGCCTAACCTTTCTGGCCTTTGCTATCACATATCACTCATTCAACTTGGACCGCAGTCACCATTGCGCAGCAAAACGTAACCCATTCATAATGACTAACCCTTTGAATGAATAGTCCGGAACACCGTCCAAACAGGAAAAAACTATTCACAGTAAGTTTTGTAATAAGGACAGAACGGCCTGAAACATGAAATAAATTGTCCAGAAAAAGAGACGATCCCCGACGTCCGAATCAGTGCAAAATTGATTTTTTTCCTGATGTCGGCTGTACATCTACTAAATGCCAATGTACTTTTATAATCTTATTCGTCCACACTTTTTTTTTTTAATTTCAGTATAATTATTGAATTTTTCTCTACAATATGTGCACGAGTTTTGAAATGTACAGTAACATCGTGCCATGTTAAATATTTTGCAATCTTACATTTCAAACATCTTTCATATATAATTTATTTGTATTATTCAATAAATTGATGCTCAACCCCATGGTCTAGAATTTTTCACTTGTAGCAGCGCGGTCAGTTTTACGTGTGGAGGAAACCTGAAAGGCCGGAGTAAACAACCAACCTTTGGTAGGTACCTGACAAACCTCCAGACTTAGAAACGAACCAGCAAGAGGTTAATTAGAGCAGGAAACCTCACTGTCAAGAGGAGGGTATGGTTGCAGGGAACAAAAGCGTCCCCCAACCCCCATCCCCCTGCCGAACAACATTTAACTGCAGACAGTAAAATAACAGCGTTTGACACGAGGAAAACCCAACCCTTTGAAATATACATGGGCGCAACAGGTCGTTTTGGAAATGGATCTTGCCATTTAAAGCGACCTGGAACGTCCCTTCGCGGTATACGAGTGGGCGGTTACGACTGTCGGATTTGAGGCTTAGCTTTCTGTGCGTAAGTTTGACTTCAGAGTGTACCTGTTAACAAAGGCTGTGGGGGAACTCTAAATTTCGACACGTAGTTATATAGGTTTGGTAGCAGTACAATACCAATACTGTAAATTGTGCCATACAGACACGTATTTGGGCTAATATTGTCTCCACACAAGCAAATAAACAAAAATGTATCCAACGCAGAAAAATATAAAATGATCACCGAAATTGCCATTCACCACACGTGGAGGACACCAAAATTCAAAGACCTACGCTCAAAAAGAAAGAAGCTACGCTGGTCGTGACGGATTTTGTCCAAGTGGTGCCGTCGACCCCGTATGCAATAAGCGTACATATATATCTATATACATATATAAGCGGCTGTCTAAAAATGACACCATATCGGCGATCTCGTAACTCCGTTTTACGGAACAGATGTTATTTCTGTAAACTGATTTAGAAATCGCACGGTATGCTAGAAATCTTCTTTATAGCTGTATAATTGTTTGGGGCTTTCAGAGGAAATGTGAAAATCGGCTGAAAACCCTGGCAGAAACTCTGCAGAATGAAACACGTCCAACATCGATGACTGTGATCCATCCGATAAAACCTCTTTAATCACATAAAATATGCTCCCAGATTAAAATATTATTACAAGATTATACACGATCGAGAAATGTTCAGAAAATGTCCGTCAGTTGAAAGTTATCTCACCGATCATGTGTTACTTTGGGGTCCCTGAAAGGGTTATAATTGCATATGAACAGTTTTGCGTGAAACATAACGCCAAAAGGCTGCCTCTTGTTGGCAAATCACTGCGGATATATAATTATAAGTGTCAGCACAGATATTGATGGTCTTCCTTTAGTTTATACTGACGAGCATTTATGAATGTTTTCGTTGCACAGAAAAACGAGCATGCAGGATTGGGATTGAGAGATCGAAACCGCTGTGTGCCGCAAGCCCAAGTATAGCAGATATCTCATTGTGTATTTCCTGAATGGAATTCTATCCTTGTTTATATGTAAACAAAGTGTTTCGTCTTCAACATTCGCTGAAAATCAGGCTCAGCATAACCCGAAGTTAAAATGAGAGTGCCACAAACAGACATTCAGTTTCAGTCCACTATACAGGATGTCCCATAAGTCGCGCACCAGCCTGGTATTCAAAAAAAACCCCACTCTTATTGATTTCAAAAACAGTGTTATTGATAATAATCATAACAAACGCTCAAATTAAGCACTCTTTGCAATAAAACATGTATCAGTTCTCTTCATCAAACTGTCTTTCACTGTTCTGTGGGTTGCAGGGGTGATCTTTTGGCACTCAGTTGTTATTGCATCCTTCAAATCATCAAGAGTGCGTGAACGATTCTGGTACACAACAGAGTGCCAAAAGATCTCCGCTGGAACACTCAGGAGTGTGAAAGACAGTTTGATGAAGAGAACTGATGTGTGTGTTATTGCAGAGGGTGCACAATTTGACCATTTGTTATGATTATTATCAATAAAGATGTTTTTGAAATCAATAAAGGTGTTTTTGAAATCAATAAAGGTGGTTTTTTTGTTGTTTTTTTTTTTTTTTTGTTTGGAAAATGACTTTAAAAGTGGTACTTGTTGCTGCCTCGCTTGGCGCTCAGTACTGAGAGGTTGGAGCAAGAAAACAGAACTGGTCGGCCCGGTGTCAGTATAATGTGGGTGAGATGTCATGTCTGGTGTCTACGGCATGATGCTCCAGTGGCGGCAAGGTGACTCAGAATATAAACATTCTATGGGCTCCTCGTCATAATATGACTGGCAAGTTGTTGAGTACGACAGAAAACCGAAGCATACATGCATAAATATATTCTGAGCAAAGAGATACTGATGCGTGTTGCCAGGTGTGCAAGATGAATCGGGGGATTTTTTATGTATGCCATGTGCCGTGTAACCGCAAACTCGAACACATATTTATCAACTGTAACGGTGATTTTCGATTAGCTGCTTCTGTGTAAAAGTGAATCCAGCTACACACTGCCGTGTCTCCACAGAAATAACTGGCGTAATGGAGTAGTTATCACCAACAGTGCTTTGTTTGCATCCAAAGGTGTAGCTTGATAGGACCGTATAGTAGTGTGGAAAGTCCGATTGTCCTATGCAAAAACCTTCTTCAAAATTTAGCAAACACCAAGTTAACTGATCCTGTAGGCATATGACAAGGGAATCCTGCAAAAGCGCTGTAGAAAATAACGAGTTTAATGATTCATTCACTTGACAATAGACTAGGACCAATTAGAGCTAATAATGGGTCACAAGCAGTTTGTAACGCCGACAAGTGACCTACCCCACCCCTACCCACACCCACCAAAAAAAACCAAAGCAATTAAATGGTATTGAGAACCGGGGCAGGAAGGGGGGGGGGGGGTACAGATAAAATAGGAAACAATTCTGTGTTTACATATTTACTCAATTTTCAGTTGGTCAACTGTCATGCGCAAAATATCTGTACTATAGCCGATATAGACCTATATGTTGGTTTTCATTTGCTGTAAGTTTACATTGTCTGCTGAGACAACTAATTATAAACAAGAATAAAAAGCATTTATTTATTTATTTAAACTGCTTCGAGAGCTCGGGAATACATGAACATGATCATGTTCTCTTCCTCTCGACAGGTTTGCATGAATTCCTGCCTGACGACGCCAATGGCTCCTGTATTTACTTCTTCTAACTCTAGAAGTTTGGTGTTAAAATAAAGCTCTGATTCAAACTTCTTTTCAGCGTGTTTGGCTCATAAGTCCAGTGATAAACTAAACAGAATTACCCATGTCATCTGCATGTGTTTCTCAGAGTTTGATAGCTCTCACTGACAGTCGGAAGCACGTGTCACTCACGAGTGGGCGCGTTGAGCATGCGCAATACGCCGTTGTGAAGAATAACAAACATGGCGTTATTCATTTAGGCATAGAGAAGTGGAAGGGTGGTTTTCAAGGCAGAAGGAACACATTGTGAGTATGGAAGAGTTGATACAGTGTGAAGCTAATTGACATTAGTAAGGATGAGGTTGATATCACGTAGTAGGGTGACGTTAATTCATTGAAAAATGTCCTTTTCTCAATGAACATCGGAAAAGTGGGCCAGTGACGAATAATAGCTCAACCTGTTCTTTACAAATCCCAGGAATTGTGTATTAAGGTTGTATTTTTCTGTTTGTGCTTTTGTCATGAAAACTGCGCGTGGACAAAATTTATTCTGGTTGTCTCAACTTTACCTTCGAAAGTTGAGCCCTCGCCGGCATTTTTGTTTAAATTACATTATAGCAGAAAACCAGGCTGTGGTAATTTCGATATTTAATCTGACTCTGTGAAAATGTGACATAGTCAGTAACTGTCAAGACATCTAGATGTCTGAACGGTTTGAATCGTTTTATAAGGTATAAGTACTACATAGCGTACATAATAAATTGGTACCGATCAGTAGCACACAACATCAAATTCAATAGGTTAATTATACCCCCAAGTGTATACAAGGCGTTTACGTATACTCGACTGTTGTAGTGTATAGGTAAACAACATGTTTGTACTTGGCTAACATGATATTAATACAGTGCAGCAGCACACTTAAGACTTCAGCAAACCAAGTTCTGAACAATTAAGTGATCTGTTAATATGTCAGAAATTTCATTTTTATCATGCCTGTAATTTTGCTACTTACCCAACCACTTCAGACATGGACTTTTCAGACATTAATTGAGAGTTGACTGAGATTCACCTTCTAACAATTACTCCCAGGGGTTTATCAGTGTCACAAGGTATTACTAAACATTGTAAATAAGCTGAGTCAGCATTTCTCGTGTCTCACTCGTTCACACAGCTTGATGAAAGAAAGTGGTTGGGGGAGGGAGAGCGAACGGTAGCGCTCTCATGAATGAACACTGTGTTGTAACTTTACGTGAACAGATCAGCCATTTAAGTTTGAGGCCCTCAAGCATATTCAAAGTGAAGGCTGACTATGCAACTAGCATAGAATTCTGTCTTCTGCTACATTAGTTTGCTAGAATGCCTCCCCCCCTCCCACCTCGCCTCAACCTGCGTGAACTTGTGAGACTCACAAAATACCGACTCGACTTATACAATAACCTTAGAAAGAAGTTGGTATTGTTTGCTGGTGATGCAATGTCTAACAAAGTCCATTTCTCATAGCATGGGTATTCTTCTATGCACACTTAGATCTCGAACTCCTGTAAAGTTTCCTCCCTGATATTTCCTTAATTTGCAATCTCTAGCGACCATTGAAACAACCATTAAAGACATCAACCATGTCTTTACTGCAGTTCAAACCTGTGATGTATAATTAAAGCATTAACAGTTAACACCAACAATATGATTTCAGTGCACAAGATGTTGTCAAGAGCCCACTTGCTTATCCAGAGAGAATATAGGAACTTCAAGAAAGATCCTCCATGGGTAAGTCTATGCCAGTGTGGCAACATAACCAAGGAAGCCTAGTGACCTGGGCCCGGTTTCATGAAGCATACTTAGTCCTAAGTAGCCCTTAACTAAGTGCACTTCCTATGTGTACAACATACTTTGTCATGGAAGTTAAGCGAATATTTAGCTAAGTGTGCTTCATGAAAACGGGGCCTGTCCTTGTCAGTCATTATTTCTCATAGGGTCGATTTACGCCTAGCCAACAGTATTTTAAGGATGGCCCAGGCCATTAAAGTTGTAACTTGAATTCAAAACAAGAGGTGTGTTTGGAATATTTGTTTATTCACAGGGTATAGATGCATTTCCACTAAACCACTCTATCTTTGAATGGGGTGCCAAAATCAAAGGACTGAGAGGCACTTATTGGGAAGGTAAATGCTTCATTCATGTTTTCTTCTAGATGTATATCGACACAGTTTTACATGCAGTATTCAACGCAAGAATTTAAAATAATCTGCTTTGGAATATGTGCAACATAGTTACATCATGTCTGAATTATTTGCTGGCACTATTAGGTATCCAGGAATAAATGAGAAATATCCCTAACAAATTTTATATATCCATTTATTATAGTTGAGAAATTGACTGTTTTATTAGCAAATGATATCGGTTGTTCAGATGTATAAAATAAAATGATGTACATTGGTTACAATTTGAAATGTGTAGCACACATCTGAATTAGCATAGACATGATATACGTTGACTCTAGCATGATATCTGCCATTATATGTAGTGAATATGTTTATTTTGTCAGGTGGAATTTTCTGGCTGTATATCAAGTTTGATGAAAATTTTAATCTCCGTCCTCCACAAGTCTGTTTCCATACAATTCCATTCCACCCAAATGGTGAGTAGAGACCACCAGGTTATGTTTATAGTTTACATGTACACACCTCATCAAAATTAAAACAAGTTGAGAGTCCTGTAAAATGTAGAGGTTTTCAGATGGCACTATGTTTGTTTACATGATGGTTGTGTTTAATGTGAACATGAGTTTACTTTACTATTTTTTTCTTTGAAATTATTGATAGTTTTTTCAGTGTAGATATGTACACGTGTGTACACGTGTAATGATGATATTTCCTGTTGTTTTTATATTTTAAGCTTGGGCAATGAAATTCTAAAATATACATTCCATTTCATTTTGTCATGTCAAATAAAACAAAATTTAAAAGAAAACTACAATTGACATAGGGGACAATCTTTAAAAAATATTTGAAACATTTTATGCACTCCATTTTATTCTGCATTCTGTGACTTCCTTTGCTAGTGGACATGATAACGGGCCAGCCATGTGTAGACATACTGGACAACTGGGAGGAGTGGAGAGAAACCTTCTGTATCGCTTATGTCCTCTTGACCATTCAGGTGAGATCTATTCTAATTTGTCATGACATTTTGTCAGAATCAGAATGGATTCCCATAAATGCATGTCATATGAATCCATGAGAGTCCAGTTTTATATTTCCTTGCATTCAGATTATTCTTTAATCCCTATTCTTGTGATGGATAAGTGATAAAACATAGGTTTTGTCAGAAATAATATTAAATATTTTAAAATTCTTCATATACGTCAGACACATATCTTTGAACATTTAAATAATTTTTTGTAACTATTCCTTTTGGAGAATCCAAATAGAATCCCATTATGTAGTCGAAAAATGTGTGCAGTCCAATTCACATGCATGCATGTGCTTATTACATATAATACATGTAGTTAAATATTGTGGATGATGGATATACAACGTCCAACATACATGTAGATTGTGCACCTACTGAGCAATTCGCAAGCCCGCTAACTCTCCCTGACTTTCTTGGATTCCCTTGAGATGAAGCCACTATGAATGTGTGGAATTTGGTAAAATTTAAGTAGAAACAAACCCTGCTACATGTAATTAGCATCGTGTGTGTCTACACTGGAAAAAATGTTTTCGACTTTCATGAAAGAATGTCTGTTTCTGAGTACAAATAAATGAATGACTGATTAGAACAAGACTATTTTTGGCTCTAGCATTTATTTGCCTGAGGCCATCCTTAAAAAATTCTTTGTTGCTATAAAAAAAATAGGGGCGGTCGGTATGGAAATATTGTGTTTTTATTCTTGTTAATGAAATAGATAAGGATTTTAAAGAAATTTACATGGAGAGAAAATTGAAAAAAAAGAAATTCAATCTAAGGCCCAATAAAAACTTCAGAGTACAGTCCTGTTTTGGGGGGGCCGGATAGGTTACCTGTGATAAACATGTTTTTAATGATGGCCTTACACATTGCTATGTTTTGTGTTTGCTCAGAGCCTTTTGTCCAACCCTGTGCTGGAGAATCCTGTGAACAGCGAGGCAGCTGAGTTACTGATGTGCTCACCTCGCTCCTACAGGCAGATGGTTTTAGACTGTGTGGCGGCCAGTCAGATGCTGGAGGGTATGTACATGTGTCAGCAAGGTTACAACATAACCCTGAGTTTTGACGAAATACATGGTCACATTGATTTAAGATATTAAAATCATAATGAAAGGTTTGACACACTGCGAAGAGCGTGAAGTTTGATCCAGGATTGTTACACATTTCCCCTGATTCTGAGAGTGCTATTGATCTAAGAAAGGTGTTCAAAGTTTTGTTTTGAAGGTACATGTTAGAAGATATCGGGCAGGAAAAGTCTCCAAAGGAATGTTTGCGACTTTTGTTTGCCTATAAAAATAGGCTTTTTGAGGTGAACATTTAGTGCGCAAACTAACGTTAAGGAATAGTTGGATTTTGGATTTTTTGTTTGGATTTCTTCTGATTTCGTAAAATTCCTTCTACACTCATATGATTGGAATGAGCTTGAGCCTGACTTAAAAACACCAGTAACAGATATAAAAAAAAAAAACATTTGTTAGTAGATATTGGTGTCATTAAAAGGGTAAATGGGCTTTCCATACCTTCATTTGATACCCAGGACCAAAAAGTCTTTTAATGTGATGCTAAAAATGTGTTATTCAACATTAATTTTTTCATAATCAATGTCCTTGTTATTAAATTGTATAAATACTGCAATAATAGTTACACAAGTTTTAGGTCATACCGTGGAACTCGAAACGATATCCAACAGGAAGAGCTGTATTGGACCGTGCCTGACCATTCCCTGGTTCTGTACTTAATGATTCTAGTTTTACATGCACAGCTGGACTTTCTCCGGAGCTCAGTCAGCAATCAAGTAAAGTCCATTGTGTTCCTGTCCCAAAGAAGACTGCTCATGTGAAGAATGTCACAACAGCCCCCACCAAAGTCTCGCGCCTCTCGTTTGAGGATTATCACAGCACCTGGTGCGGCATTGCTACATCCAAACCAGCACCTGGGGCCAAAAATACATGTAAGGCTTACTGAGATGCAAATATGGGACACTCTTTTTAAATAGTTAATGTCTATGTCAAAAGCTTTAGCTAACATATTTAGTACTGTTCTTTCTCTAATTAATTTCAGATTGGGCCTTGATATTGTTCAAAGGTTGATTGTTTTTCACATCGTTTGTGGGAAAGTTTGTCAGTAACTTGTTGAAGTTTTGTGGTTTATCTAAGGGCTCACCACTTTTCTTCCACCCATAACATTGACTGCCATGGTGTAATTGAAAAATTCTTGAGTGTGACCTTAAACGAAATTCAAATCAATAGATAAATCAAATTATATGAAACTGGCTGAAAGTATCAAGTTTTATGAGTTCTACTGGGATGCAGTTTTGCTTTCTGGGCTGATAAACATTGACAAGGATAACTGTTGCCATTGTGCATTCGTATAATTATGTACACCTGTACAATAACAGGTGAAAAATACATGTATGTGTTCTAGAGTGATTTTAATATACAAGAGTGTTCTGTTAAACAGGTATAATGTGTGAGGTATTTGAAGACAAGCAACAAAAACATCAAAGCCATGAAATGTTGCACTGTCTACCTTTAAGTTGCCTTTGTATGCATTTTTATTTCTTTTATATTTGAATATTATTGTTTAATGTGTTTTGTTTTTGTGATACAGTTTTAGAATCCATCAAGGACAACCAAGCAGTGAGAAACAAGCACATAGGGTTAACTGAACAGGAAACAGAAGAGCAGATAAATCGACAAGTCAGTGAGTAGGTATTGGTTAGTGTTCTGATGGCTATCTAGTGCCATGCTGGTGGCTAGGGGCAGTTATATATAAGTAGTTACAATAACTGTGTAATGCCATGCTGGTCCCTTTGGCAGTTATGGGCATGTGATTATGATCCCACTGTAATGCCATCCAGGTTCTCCTTGTAGTTATACATACATAATTACCGCACAGTGTAATGCCCTGCTGGTCGCTATGGTAGTTATGTTCAGGTAATTCCAATTACATTGTAATGACGTGCTGGTTGCTATGGTAGTTATGATCAGGCAATTCCGATTAAATTGTAATGACATATTGGTTGCTATGGTAGTTATGTTCAGGCAATTAATGTATTTACATGTATGTTCAGGTAACTCCAATTCTAGTCTGTGTAGTAGTTATATGCACTTGTGCTTGTAAAACTGACTCCAGGAGAAGAGATGCTTTCTAAAAGTTTAAAGGAAATTTGTTTCTCTTTCTACATAGATATACACACCTATTTATTTACTGGAAAAATAGTTGAACAGGCTGGTTGTTGAGGTATGGTATACATCATTTGGAGAATAGATTAAACAACTGTTCTATCCAAAAGATTGACATACCATGTTACAGCTGTCAAGTACGATATTAAAGTATGATGGTGTTGAAAATGTAACTGTTGTTTTTGTTTTGCAGACATAATATAGTCATCTATGGGAGATTTAAAAAAAAACTGACTGAGCAAGAGGAGAAGGCTGCAAACTTAGACAAACTCAACAGAATGAAGAAAATTTACCTCCCTCCCAGAAAACCACTGCGTAAGTGTCAGATTGAACTAACATTTTAGGAAGGTATAGTCACCAATAAGTAAATTTCATCAGGTATATGGGGAAAAGTATGCCAGTAACTTGCCAACTGTACTGTTGAATTTATTGTGAGTTTGAGATTGTCAAGAGTTTATTGGGTGTATCTGATTGCCATACTTTGAGTTACAAACAGTGTATGCTTATTTGTGTTACCATTCACCATCTCTTTGAGATGTGTTCACACGGTACCAGATTACTTGAGTTGGCTTTCTGAGGTCACTACTCTACAGTACAATCCCAGTTTATTGAAGTCAAAAGTGCTTACAGGAAGGGAGGGACTAATTTCATTTCAGGGAGTATTTAGCATCATATGGCTTGATAAATTGGATGGGGTAAACAGTGCTTACAGAGCTATGGCTTTAGGCATGTTTGGAGCTGTGGTACATTTTGGGCCAAAGAGCATGTGGATGATCTTGGGTCTGTGGGTTTCCTCTGACCATATTGCTGGTCGCTGTCACATCAGTAAAATATTCTTGATTTTTCATGGGTCGGAACATAGTGACTTCAATCATGGTACTTGTTACTGCCTTGCTTGACACTAAGAAGTCAGAGCAAGGAAACAGGACTGGTCGACCCAGTGCCAGTATAATATGACTGGGTGGGGTGCCGTGTCTGGTGTCATGTCTGGTGTTTTCGGCATGATTTTAGTGTGGTGGCAGCACTTTGGCTAAGGACTCCTTCTCATCATATAACTGAAAAATTGTTGAGTACGACATAAAAGCTCAAGCATACGTACCTACCAATAAATTGCTTCCAAACTCTTATGCCCCAGTGCTTGTGAACTAACTGTTTGCTTTACAAGTACAACTATACAGCTTGGACTGACTTGTGGGATGCTCTCCAATGAAGCTCCAGTTTTCCCGGAAGCCTATTGCCTTGAACCAGTAAATAGGTTGCAGAAATATGGCATTGTACTGAGTGTGATGTTCCATCTTTGAGTCTGTAGCAAGTTTGAGATTGTTATGACTTCAGAGGGCAATTTGGTGATTGTGATACTGCATTTTGGAAGGAGTATCTGGTGGTTTTTCAATCTGCTGGAAGAAAACTGCTGTAATGCTTACTTGTGGGATATTGCCCCATGACATATAATGCCATCCTGAAAGTATCAGGTGGACTTGGCATTATAGTTCAGAACTGGTCCAAGGTCTCCTTGACTTCCCAAGTGCATGGTAACATGCCAGTGGCAATATGACATCTTCAGTACACCTCTGTGTAATATATATATTCAATTTGGAAAGGTGTTATCAGGCCAGTATTTATTCAGTTTTCAGGCCAGTATTTATTCAGTGGAAACAAAATTGTCTCATTTCAGCTTCTCCCATTGAAAACAATTCAATGGAGACAGTGCAACGAGGTCTCCTGAAAGAGGAGACGTGGGAGACTGAGGTGGATGACTTAGTGGACTGGTCATCCAAACTGGACACAAACCTTGTGGACACATGATGTCCATTGACAACAAACCTGGTGGACACACGATGGTAATTCTGATATTCATCCAACTTGGACACAGTCCTGTTGAACAAGAAATCTCCAATGGACATTGGTCATGTGATAAACAAGATACAGACTATTAGACATCCTGGTCATCCAAATTGAATACAGCTCTGAGGAACACCAGATGTCCATTGAACTTTGGTCATACAAACTAGTAGACACTGGTCCAAATCTTGGTGGCTTGGTCATCCAAATTGGACATAGTTTTGATGTCCATTGAACATTGGTCATACAGACTAGCTGATATGATGTTCTGTTGACACTGATCTGTTGAAAATGTAGTGCACACTGGACACAAATGTAGTATCAGCTATACACAACCTGGAGACCCGTGCATGTTAACTGGAGACCAACCTATTCGACACATAATGGCTGTTGGACGCAAGCCACACTGGTTGTTGCTGCCCATTGGACATACATCTGGTGAACTAAATAATGGTTGAAAAATCTTTCTGTTTTTTGATTATGGATGCCAACACTGACCTTTTTCAACATATACCAGATTTGCAGAAGGATAGAGGAGTTTTGAAATCAATCTTTTTTGTTGCTAAAGGTAAAAAAAGAGTCGTACGGTATCATATGACTTGTCAGAAATGTTGAGCAACTTTTGATGACATTAATTTATCAATCAGCTGTCTTGCCTCTTCTGAGGTAGAAAGGACACCCTTACACCAAGAACTCTTTACATTCACAAATGCTGAGCTTCTCGATTTTATGCACCTGTGTACTCTGAATAATTTTTTGTGAAACGTTTTCAGGTGCCTATTTTATGGGAAATGTAATTAAAAATAGCTGCCCAACATGGGTCATATGATACATTAGAACTTTTTTCTTTTGCCTTTTTTAGTGATAAAAGGGTTCAAACTCGAAACTCGACTTTGTGATATTTTCAGGATGTAAATCTTATCAGCATTCTTACCCAGTACAATGTCAAAGACACCCCTTTGCTTTAATAACAAATTCTGTGTAAAGAATGGATGGAGGGATATCAAATATAAGAACAAAGCAAAGTTAAAGCTCAGATCTAACTGGAAGGAAATGTATTTTTGTGTCCTACATTTTACATGTCGCCTGACAAAGGTTTATTTTACACACCATGCTACAGTTAGTTTTGCAATTAGAGCTCTGTCGCCAATGAATCGTGATGATTGAGCTTTTCTTCACCGATGCAGTAGTAATTTCACTATCTCGTGACCTGAATCGGGAAAAACTTGAAATAAACATGGTCTTATAAAGAACGTATATGTCACAGTCATGGAGTTCTAAATGGTCTGAAAATACATCCTTGCCGTGGGCATGGCCTAATATCTGATAAGGTGCATTCACAATGAGTGGTTCGTGGTACCGACTTGCAGAATTCAACAAAACCGTTACTTGTGAACTACAAATTGTATTCAGTTGTATTAGTTGAATACTAGGAGTTGTTAAAAAAAAATTGTACCGTTTGAGCTCAGTGATATTGCATGATGGCAGTGTTATCTTTGTTCTGATTGCCTCACAATTCATAACATTGGCTGTTAGGAAATACGAGTTTTTAGCTTTTTACCGAAGTTAAGTCTCAGTTATTGCAAGTGTACACGCTTTCTGGTTTGCATGACATATCTGGTGGGACTGCGTATAATGCATTCGTGTGAATCTCACACCTTTTGAACTCCAAAAACGAAGTAGAGGGAGGCACTTATCCATTTTAAATTTTCCTGTGTTGCATTTCTTAGAACAGTTACTAGTTAGGTTTGGCAAAATATTGATCGGCCATAGCATGGTTTGGGGCTATACTACGGCCAATGACAAACCTAACGTCAGAGCAAACTCGGACATTATTATACATTCGAAGGGGATGCGGGGTTAGGGTGATGCTCTCACCACAAATAAAATTCTACAGTGAATTGCGTATTTTAACCAATGGTGCTTTCATGCGGTGCGAAGTTTGCTAACTGAGACTCTCCAACCGCCGCAGGAGAGGGGCCCGACGTTCAGTCCTCTTCTCGTCCTCTTCGCCATCGTCTTGTATGTCTTCCTGACGCCATCTTATCACCAGACATACGATGAAGGCAACCAGAGAGCCGAACACCACCGCGCCTGTCCCCAGAACCACTGACGTCAGCAGATTACGAGTGGGGTCTATCAGTAACTTTTCTGAAATATGAGGAACCAGCTGTCAGTAAAAGCCATGGCAGATCTGAGATCTGTTCCATTCGCCCCAGCTTATAGCTTTCAGAAATACAGATCTGTGCTCGGTACTCAAAAATGTTGAAATTGACCGCTATGAAACACCTTTCCTTTAATTATACAGTAAGTATGACTTCATATCGGCATGTTATTCGTGAATAATGAAGATCGTAACAGCAGGCCAGTGGAATGTTTGGATTGAAACCAAAAATATGTACGCCATTAAATAGGCGACTGACAACTTGTTGACAACCATAAGCAACTATTGTAGAAAGGAGGATGGTCTTAGGCAACCAAGACGCGTGATTTGAAAATGGTGTCTCGCAAAGTCCGGACGCTATCTGAGTGATGCGTAGGATACAATCGTGTTCATAGGGAGGTTCGAGTTCGAATATTTCTGTCGCAGAAGGTAAAAAGAAGTCAACCGTGTCATATGACCTGTCAAAAATGTCAGGCAATTTTGTTGATTTTAGTTTACCGATCACGTGTCTCGCAGTGTTAGGGAGGCACAAACGATTCTGCTTCTTTTAGGAGCATCTTAAATTTAAAAAATTCCAGCTCCTTAATTCTCCCTTTCACACGTCTAGTCTAAATAACCTTTTTTGAAACTTTTATTAGGCGCCCATGTCATAGTAAATGTAATCAGAAATAGTTGCCTAACATGTTTGACAGGTCACATGGTACAGGAGGGTTTTTCTTGCCCTTAGCGATAAAAGAGTTCGAACTGGACACTTCCCTACTGCGACGTTGTGGCCTACATTATTCCGGCATATTGCAGTGATATGAATTCAGCAGTACTATCAAGTCAGGGGAAACCTTAGAGATCTAGAGCTTTGACATTTCGGGGAAAGCACATTAGACACAACCAGGTTCGCAAACGTAACTATTCAGAGGGGTTAATTTGGAAACTAAGCTGGGGATATGGCCAACAGATCTCAGAGCTAAAGCCATGGATACTTTTGGAGGTTAATCAAATTCAAGGAAAGCCATCGAGAAAGGAATGAACTGAAAGAATAGTGCAAGAAAAACGGAAGCTTGTATGAGATTAGATAATAGAAATACCCAGTGAGGTATACGTCTGTCTTGAAAAGATTTTAATAAACTATTTCATGGCATAAGGAATCGGCGCAGAGTAACACACCCACATGGACAGTGGAGATTGGATTTACTGGAGTTAAGACCCGAAGGCTTGGGCACTCTTAAAAAGCTGTACAATTCCTAAAATGCGACCTAGCCTGGGACATGTCTCTTTCCCAAACACTAACCGCTCGGCGAGGATTCGGTATCACGAAACAGCGGATTATTCACGAACTTTTCGACAAAAAAAAAAAAAAAAAGATAGAATTTAATGAAAATTGGGTTGATGAAGTGGCTTTAAAAGTTTTGATGGACCCTTCCTCAATAGTCAGCAGGGCACTTGCTGGATCAGATAACTGAAGTACTGGTTGGCTGGAGCCCTTCAGGTCCTCGACCAATGGGGTTTCGCGCTTGGATCCATGTCTGATTGCTTTGTCTGCGGCTTCAGTAAGGAGATTAGTCAGGGAATGTAAGAATGTCTGGGTTTACACCAATCAAGTATACAATTAAGTCAATGGTTAGCAGGCCCACATTGTTGAGCAGTAGATCACTAGCCTAACCAATCTCTGATGAGACAGTACAGCTCTACTGGTTGAGAATAAATATTAATAAATCAATTACAAAGTTATGTATGCATAACGGACAATGGACAATCAAAATTGAAAGTCAGTACTACAAAATATGTATCTTGATGAACGTGTATCAAGTTTTGTTGAAATTGAACGAAAACTCAAACAATAATTATTTACAGATAGGCAGACGGACAACTGATCATCGAAGTGGAAAATCGATATTATGAATTATGTAGCTTAATGTAGTCCCACTTAACCCAACTTGCGTAGGACTCAGACAAAACCTGTTGGAGGAGTGTGTTTTTTCTGAGGAAAAATTAACAGAAGCGAGACAGACGGACGCCGGACAACTTGTTATTACATTACCTCTTCTGGTCTTCGACAAGTAGAGCTAATGAAGAGCAGAAAAGGAACGGTTTGCTGTGAAATAGACACTTACTTTGACAGAGTGTGCCGGAATAACCATGGGTACAGGCGCCCGGGCATTTGCCGGTCACGTGATGGCAAGACCTGCCTTCAAAACAAACGCCACACTTCACTTCACAGTCTTCTCCATAGAAGCCACGCTTGCATTCTGCAGAAAATTACGAACAGACTTCATCGGCGAAATGGTGGTAAGATAAAAACAACCCCAGTGTAATTCGTGATACTACACATTTCCTTACGGCAAACCCAAAAGGACACACTTAACTGAGACTTTGTAAATCGAATTAATGTCTTATTACTGTTTACGTTCTCTCCAAACTATGTTTGAATGACCTGTTGTTTTCGACGTCCCTGGCTCTCTGCACAACATGTGCCTTAAGAACTGATCAGCTGAACTAATTTTAGAGTGGATCTGTCTTTTGTTAATATTTTGCCAAAAATCTTGTATACATAACCAGAACTATTGGTCTGCATTTCGTCCAATGTTATTTTAAAACGTTATTGCATTAGACTTAAGAAATGATCAACATAGGCGTATATGTGTTTGTCTGCTTGTCAGTATGTTTGTCAGTATTTTGACATCGTAGTAGACAATAACTCTGTCAATGTGGTAAATGCAGATATCTCCAGAATTGCGGACCGGACTTAATCGCATATCATAGCCAGAGTACATTAGGCCAACTTTTACATGTATACACTGACTTTTGGGATATATCCCTCAGCTGTCAGTTTGTCATTTGCTGCTAGTTTGACGTGTTGCGACGAGTAAAACTTTCGCTATATGATATCTCCTGGACTAATATAATTTCATATCCATGGAACTTTCTCAGCCTACTCGGTTAAGAGAATGTAGCATCCTTTGTGTCTCTCGTCTAGAATTCAAGGAGGCATACTACTTCTCTTGTCAGTCTTCTTGGTGAAGAGAACGTAGCATCCTCGTGTTGTCATGTAGGAATGTAAATTAAAGGAGTTCTCTTGTCAACCTACTTGGTGGCGAGAAAGTAGCATCTCTTGTGTTGTTGTATAGGAACGCAGAGTTAAAAGAGATACACTATTTCTCTTGTCAACCTACTTGGTGAAGAGAACGTAGCATCCCTCGTGTTGTCGTGTGGGAACGTAGAGTTCAATGAGGTATACTACTTCTCTTGTCAACCTACTTGGTGGAGAGAACGTAGCATCCCTCGTGTTGTCGTGTAGGAAGGAATAGTTAAAGCAGGTGTGTATAGTACTTCTCTTGTCAACCTACTTGGTGGAGAGAATGTTGCATCCTTCGTGTTAATTGTGTAGTTAGAGAAGGTGTGCAACGTGCTATCATCACATTTTATGGCCATCACAGTTACTATATGATTAAAATTAGGTTGTGCCGGCAAAGATTTTCCTTTAGCCATTACCATCATTTCACATTTAACGTCTATGTAAAGAAGGCTGAAATCTGGCATGGCAAATACGTATAGTGCTATAAGCTCTGCACATGCATGCTTAGGCTCAAACAAAAACTACATGTGCTTATTTGCAGCAAAAAGCTTCGGGAAAAGTGGCCACAGATACTTAAAAAACAAATCAGGATGCGGTGCGTATACTTTAATATATGCTCACTATCGTTACAGAGGGGTCCAGTCCATCCGTCGGCACAACCCCCCGAGCAGACCCCGGAACTGGAGTCACAGATAGCCCCATGGCGGCAGTGACCACAGCTTATCTGGCAGCTAGAGCCGTATTTACCCGGTTCACATTCTGGAGAAGAAGAGGAAACAATGGAGTATCTTTTCCCGCGCAGTGGCGTCTCGGGTCCAAGATGTACAGCCCGTTGTTCTCTTGCAATGCAGAAGTGATACAGTACGTCCCCAAATATCCCCGAAAATGCATGGTAAAGCCAGAAATGGACATTACACTAAACAGCTTGGACCCGAATTACTTCATGCCAGGAAAGGTCCTCAGTTAAGAGGAGGATCTGCATATTTTATCAGGATCATGAGTGACATCTGTTAGCATTACATGTTTGGCATATTGTGCCATAATTGTGTCATGGTTTTCAGCCGATTGTCGAGGGCAGATTTGGGGCGCTCTAGCTTGCCTCCATTCAAATTACAATGGCCCTTGACCAATGACATGCAATTACAGTTTGCAGCTTTACATCAGGAAACAATTATGTGTATGGGGGTACTGCTGATCTAGCAGCAGTATAGCCAGAACTGAAACAATGCTGTGTAATTCTTCATTGTCTCACATCCACAGGGAAGAGGGTATTGGTGAGTGATGGGTGTCCGTCAGTGCGTATGTATGTCGGTTCATACGTACGTCCGTCATATGCATACTGATATTTTTGGTGTAAGCAACCTCTGCTGTAACATTAAGCAATGAAATCTCGTGAAACCCACACGTTGCGCAGTGAACAGTTTCATATCCTATGCCGTCCTTTATTTCTTTTCTTCGTTGAAGAGCTTGTTTAATCCTCTGAACACTGGTTTTTAATGGGAGGAGACGTTATCGCCAGGGATTTTACACTACTTAGCGGTATACCCAGTATTGCAATTCAAGAAAGGCATGCAACATAGGGTGAATCGTTCCTGACTTTTTTATCGAGCCAGAGCATGTGAAATGCAGACCTTCGCTTGTATTTGACCGGTTCTGGGAAAAAGATCAAACTGTTTCCCTCAAACCTCGATGCTGTCCACCTATCTGGAATACAATTTGTACATGGTTTATTGAGGAAAAAAATGTTATAAGCAGGCAGATTTTACTATCTGCGCGTTATATTCTTACTTTGATTACATTTTGGTCCTGTCCATCCCGTCTTGCAGCCCGTGACCCCACAATACCCCGTGGTGTGGTTACAAAGACCGTTGCGGCAGTTTGGACAGGTGTGGGCACAGTTCGTCCCGTACGTCCCTTCACGGCATCCTGCAGGTGGAGAATGTGTACAGATGGAATGACGGGACTCTTACATCTCGCTGGTTTTTTAGATGATCGAACCAATATTTACAATGAAAGTACTGAAGCTGCAGAGTTCTGTGCATGGCAAACTGCAAACTACACATGATACTTCGCTAAGCGCACGCCGTATTGAAAATAGTACAGATTTATCCCAAAACTCAACGATTGTTACTGGCAGTATAACTGACGTGTGAAAGGAGCGATAAACAAACTAAATTTACCATATACTTTTTGTGTTTGAAGCAGATGCTAACATTCTCTTTCATCGTTATACATGATATGTACAGTTCTACTGCATGCCTAAATGTAAAACATGTCAAACATGAATTCAAACCTCATGATCTTTGCAGTTATAGCAGCTTTCCATGGTGTTAGCACCATGTCAGTGACGGTATACGTCTGACTGAGTCATTAGCATATAGAGCAAGCCATGTGTTATTACCCAAAGTGCAAAACACCCCGCGCCATCCGTCAGAACACCCAAGGGGACATAACCCTGTGACACGATTACAGGAGGACCAATCCAGGCAGCGGCCGCAGATGAAGGCACAGTTTTCACCGTAGTGGCCCTCGGAGCAAGGGGTATCACAGCGGGGCCCCTTCCAGCCAGCCTCACACCCACGGGGACAGGTTCCAGACAAGGGATCACAGGAAGTGTGTAAGCAGTGGCCACACATTAAGGAACAGCCGCGGCCATACGAGCCCGGTATACAAGCTGAAATGGGAAATTATTGCGTGAGTGACTGCATGACAATGTTCAAATCAGTTGATCGATTGATTGAATGTCAGTTTGATCATTTATCTAGCTGAATAAGAGGATAAAACATAGATGAAATATATATAGGTGGGGTTAATTGACAGGCCATTATGGATGGTTGGGTGGGTGCGTGCATGCTTATGCATGCGCTGAATGGACTCAAGGATTTATAATTGAGTGGGTGCATGCATACGCATGGGCTCAGTGGACTCATGCTTTCATACATGTAGATGGATTGATGGAGGGGAGAATAAGACTACCTTGGTCACAATTCTTCCCTCTCCAGCCGGCCTCACAGCCTCCTACACAGATTCCCGATACAGGGTCACATATAGCCCCACCCCGACAGTGACCACAGGGCGTCCGGCACTCTGCGCCGTAGTTTCCATGGCAACCTGCCCATATTAAACAGGAAAGGGTAAAATGTATGAACAACATAATTTATATGTATTTTATTACCTTTCTCATTTGAAATTGTGACATTAGTTATATGAATGCAGCACTTTCTTCGCTTCTGTTTGGTGTGTTGCTTTTGCGGGCGTTATTATTAGCTTTATTGCCTCTAGCTTTATTGCAACTAGATTCCTTAATTGTTTCCCGACATAGCCCTTAAGATATTTTACCCGCCACATCGTAACTCATTTCATTTTTGAGAGAAATTGTCACAAAAATGAGATTATCACAAAATTTAGTTGAATACTGATAATGTAATATGTTGACCCGTTCCGCCGCCCGCACCAGTTTGCCAAAACTCTATGACAGGAAACAAGAGATCACGTGCCATTGGCCTAATGCAAATTGTCGGTTACATAAGTCGGAGCTATAAGAAAGGAGTCTGTTTTCTTGATGGTTAAACATATGAGACAGGCCTATTATAAAATACTGTCCGTATATCTCAAGTTCCTTAAAAGACAGACAATTGTTCATATCTGCATTATCTGGATTTTGGTTATAATCGCATAAAGCATTGGTTTCTCGTTCCAGAGAGCCGCTGTGGCCAAGTGATAAGCGTGCTAGCGCAGATTAATAGCTCGGAAGCTCTAATACAGGTCGCTGTGAGATCAAGTCGAACTCATGGTGGTTTCCTCTTTAGCCAGCAACTTGCGGATGGTCCTGGGCTTCCTCTGGTCTCTGTCCGGTTTCTTCCCACTATATTGCTGGCCGCCGTCATACAAGTGAAATATTCTTGAGTAGGGCGTAAAACACCAATCAAATAAATAAATCTCATGGAACAAAATTATATAGTTTGAGATCTATGTATCTACCTGCCTGACACCCAGGGCCGGTCCAGCCAGGTGCACAGCCGCTTTGACACATCCCACTGGTCTTGTTGCAAATCTCGTCTGGGTTGTGACAATGGCAGACGCCTTCACAGTCCGAGCCACCAAAGCGGTAGTCACTGCACGCTGGAATGCCACATCAGAAATTAGTTAAAAGTAAGTATAACTAGGCACATCCCTCCACCCTCAGTGATTGTGAGACCGTGGTGACAACGGCGGTGTCAGAGGTCGCCGTTTACACGATGTAACGTGCAATGTAGAACATTGTGTGCATATTTATACATGTAGGCTCATGTAATTTGTTTTTTGATTTGAATGTACGTTTTGCTTTTCCGCAAGCAAATTAACGCAGTTTTCAATACATGTAAGTTACGTGAGCATTACTGTTTCTGGTGAAATACGCCTTTCCCTTGGATGTCTCACATAAAATCACATAGAATGTTTACACCTGGGCCCAGATTAAGTAAATTAAAATATGAGCGTACCATAAACCTGTAGGTCACAGAGAACGAGCTGGGACTTAGTGTTGACCACGTGGACAAATTGTCCCGCCAGGGGGAACTCACAGATCAGCTGTGATTGGTCAGTATGGCGAGGAACCGAGCCACACAAGGTACTAGTCACCAGATCGCTTGTTTCCCCCACATACACCCGGACGTCCTTCAAATCTTCTGACGATTCTGGATCATAAAGTTTGCATGGTCTGTTACTGATTTCACACTGAAATGTTACTAAATGTCACCCATTGAAAAGTTCGTTAGTAACTTACCAGGAGTCGATGGTTTACCGCTTACTTTGGTTTCTCCACCAATAATACCGATCGTATAATTAAATATATTCTGACAGCTCCGTTCATAACTTACCAGATAACATGTAACCTTCTCCTGCGTGCCTTAAAAGCCTAAATCATGACCAAAATGGCTGTCTTAAAAGCAAAGTGAAATGTAAAGATTTTGTTGAACCCTATACTGTTAGCTTTATGCCACAGTATTCCCCTCACATCATTGTGGGTTTCGCCCAGGCACAGCTCGGTTTCCTCCCACCATAATGCTGGCTGCCGTCGTGTAAGTGAAATGTTAAACGGCGTAAAATACCAATCAAATAAATAAATAAATCCAACCATACCATTTTAATATATATAGTTTCTATTGGTGATGGGTTAGCAGCTAGGTTAACTTTAAACACTACTGTTGCAATGGACAGTGATTGGAACTGTAACTTTACCTGACTTAATATACATGGTGTGTAACACGTATCTCTGCTTCAAGTCAACCATCCATGAGCCGGGATACCCTGGCCGTGTCATTGCGCATGTATCATCACGGTTTGACAAATCGACGGCCTTGTCTGCTGTATTTTCTCGGTATGTAGATCTTTGTATGGAGTCTTTCCCCAGTGCCACATTTTCTGTTGAAAATCAGCAAAATATGGCCACTTTTTAGGTTTCAGTTCATAATTGCTATACCATATTGCGAAGATATGTCAACCGAAAAAGTCAACTTTGGTAAGAATCAAAACAGTTGGAAGAGCTGGAATCAAGTACGAATGAAACAGGTTTCTTTCCTACGGACTTCTGTTAGTTCAAGTGACACAGGTATTCTTATTCGGGACTACAGCCATAAAAGTGAGACAGGTTTCCTAATCCGGAATTATGGCTATAAAAGTGAGAGAGGTTTCTGAATTTAGAAATCATTACAACTCAAGTGAAATGCGTGAGTTCTTTACGAGAAACTGCAGTTTAGTGCAACCTGAGAGAAGTTCCGCCACTACATATGGCCTAAAGTTATTACAAGGCCTAAAAGTTCCTTCATTGGGGACTACATGTATATAGTTATTACAAGAAATATTCAGTGAGAAAAGTTCCCTCCTTAGGGATATTGATTGCAATGCCTCCGCTAGGAACTACATGTACGGTTATAACACATTAGGAAGGTTCTCTCATTTCGGTCTGAATCCATTACAAGTGAGAGAGTTTCTCTCGTGGAGACTGCAGTGAGAACAAGTGAGATTTGTTCCTTTTTCGTGTCTGCGGTCATTACACGTGGGACCTGTTGTCTCTCTTCGTGATTACGTTTATTACACGTGTGATTTGTTCCCTTATTGACATCAACAGTTACTAGTTCACGACCCCAGTTAATACACGAAAGACGTTTTCCCTTAATCGTTACTACAGTTATTACAGGGGGGATCTGTTCCCTTATTCACGACTACAGTTATTACAGGGGGGATCTGTTCCCTTATTCGGTGTTAGTGTTATTCAAGGCAGCTTCCACCTCTGAGCGCCACCGTTATTAATCGTTACAGTGGTACCTTGTTCATTGCTGCAGATTTTAAAAGCCTCACCTGCCTGACAAGCGGTTCCCGACCACCCAGACTTGCACCCTCGGGGACATCGTCCGCTGGTTGGGTCACAAGGGGTGTGTCCGGCACAGTGACACTGGTACCGACACCCACGCCCAAACAAACCCGGCACACATCGGCTGGTCTGAGTAGCTAAACCTAGCAAAAACCACCACACTTTAGGCCTCTACTAAGTCCCCGTTCCCAATACTATAGTAAACATATTCCACTGTGCTTTCTACATTTTTTTGAGAACAAGGAATTTCTCGAATTTTATGAACTCGTTTGGTAAAGTTGTACAGAGCACATCCTGTGCACGAAGCCTTAGAATAGTTTTAATGATGGAATTTGATAAAATATATATGTATGCCTAGGTTTTTACGTCGTACTTTATTTTACAGTATTAATCGAAGACGATGAGTCATTTCTATGTATATATATATATATATACTGTGTCTTCTTGTGTCCATGTCACCAAAGCCCTGCTGCCACGGGAATATCATGCCGAAGACATCAGATATGACACTCCATCAAGTTACATTATACAAACACCGGGCCGACCACTGCTGTTTCCTTGCTTTGACCTAGCAGTGCAGCAAGAGGTGCAATTTTAGTCTTTGGTATGAATCAACGTGGAATCCACCCCGGATCTACCGATTTCGCGGAATTCGAGGGAATAATCCGTGTGCATCCCTTTCTTAAATCGTTATAGATACGTAACCGTCAGTATTAAACATAAGAAGTTAAATTGTGAAGCCTATTACACATTTTACATCCGACACGGAGGCTCGTAGCCGTCCATACAGCGTTAAAAGTTTTCCTGTATAACTAATGTACATAAGAAAACCATACATAAACATAAGAAAAAAAAGCTTGTAAATATCAATAATTTCAAGTAACCGTGTAACCTTAAGTAGAGCAGGGATACACATCGTCTTGGAGCCATTTGTAACGGTCACTAAAGAACGATGGAAATAACCGTGTGACATAGATGCATTATAAACCAGAAATATGCGTGGGAGAAATGTAATTGTCAGTAACGACAGAACCAACTCTGTAATTATAACTTGTATAAGTTGCGTACCTGGAAGAAATGTAATCGTCAGTAACGACAGAACTAACTGTGTAACCTGTAAGGCCTATATGTTACATACCTAGGAGAAATGTAATCGTCAGTAACAACAGAGGTATATGTGTAACCTGTAGGGCCTATATGTTACATACCTTGGAGACATGTAATCGTCAGTAACGATAGAATCACAATCGGATTCGTCTTCGCCATCTCTGTGTAGGGTAGTTTCCTTTGTACATTCCTAGCCAGCTATGTCATTTTAGCTCTTTATAAAGTCTTCAGGCAATGATCGTCTCCACTAGTTGAACGTATGTGAGAAAATCGTGTTGACGTGCAGAAATAACCAATAACGACTGTAACGTACTGAATGGAAGCAAATCGGCAAAGTCTCTTAGCCTATAGAGAGCTATTAACTAGACACATGTAGTTCTACTTTGCTCAGTTTATGGACATCTCTCGGCTATGACTGCCCATACTTGTTGTATACATAGAGCCCTTTGCCGTTGTCTAGTTCAGCCGGAGTAGGTAGCGATTAACTGGGCCGGACAATAGAACACATGGATGTTGCTATGGGCTTGGAATGGGGTAAGGGATATCTATATGTATGTACAGTATATACCTATCTGTAAAGGCTACATATCCCTTACCACTGTCACTGAATGCATGAGATAGGCAAAACTGTTCACCACATACATGGTAAAAAAGATACATTTTCAGTACACACGTAAGCAAGAGCTGGAATCCTGACATGTATATAGTAGACGCAATTGCATTTCAATTATGGTACCTGACCAAATTCCAGGATGCCAGCTCTTGCTTACGTGTGTACTGAAAATGTATCTTTTTTACCAGAAAAAAAGTGGACAAGTTTCCGCCAATCTCACAAATGATTTTTTTTCATGTACGGAAGCCACAGCTTGATAATTGCAAAACGTGTGTCGTGCCCGAACTCCCGCAGCCACATACATGTATATACATGTACATGTAGCAAGAAAATCGCCAAATTCATAAAGCCACTTTGGACTTAAGACAATATTTGCATTTGGAACATTATGAGCAAATGTTATAGCATAAATCAACACAAATATTCATATAGCAGTTTTGTAGAATCGATCTTAACAGACGGTTTGAAATGTAAAATTTCAAAACAAATGACCTAATCCACCTCTGGTTGTTACTTTCGGGGCTTTAAGTCACAGTGTTATTCAGGTATCTGACGCAGGGCGGTCGTTTCCTTTGAGCACTTCGGTTTCGTCAGGCCACAAACGTATCCTATCGCCATCCTGTAACTGGAACATTCTGGAGTATAGTATTAAACATAAATGCAAGTAAATACAAGTTATATTCAATCATGAAATTTGTGTAGGTCACTTATATTATATAACCCATTATGGGTGTTTTGTTGCATCCATCAGTCAGTATAAGCTGTATTCCGAAGTGCTCTTGAGTTCTGGCACATTTCATCAATAATCCTATTGATAATCGTCATTTATTCAAGATACCATCTCATACAACTCTGTTTTTTCAGTCATTCTTTGGAAACAAGCAAGGAACTGCATATCAGTTACCGGTACTGTAGATATATATTTGATTCCATTTCCGGCTACATAAATCAATAAATGTAAAAGACGTCTGCATCCCCAGTAACACTTACACTGGGTCCAACTTTACCTTGTTGTTAAAGGTTCTCACCCATGACTGTGCTGGCTGATAGCGTCTATTTTGAAACCGATTTCCACGACCCCGCGGAGCTAGGGCGCGGTTATAACAAAACCGCGGCCTTCACGCCCTCACGGCATATGCGAAGGTCGCGATATTATTAAAATCGCGCACTACATAGAGCACGCGGAATTCGCGCCATTTGCGGTTTTGTTATAACCACGCCTTTCTATAGGTCGCAGAAGTCGGGGTCAAAAATAAACGTTGTCAGCCAGCATAGTTCTGCGACATATTTGTAGGCTACTTAGCTTACCTATGAACATGCATAGGTATTCTGAGAACCATTCAGTACAACTCAACATTTATTTGCGCTTCAAAGAAGTAACATTCAAGTTAACGCATGTGAACTAGTTTAAGCCATTTCTAAGCATTTGGTAGTCCAACAGTATATAATTAAATACTGCTTGAGACTCATACTTGTAATAATAATAATGAACACTCACGTATGTTATTTCACATATTCACGAGCTTTTGACCTACATGCCGGGGTCTTTTTCAAGGGAATAACCACCTAATTTCAAATATAATAGTACGGCATGGATTGTTTATAAAACAGAAGCCAATCATTTATGTTGTTTTCTTGTATTGTGGCACCATAATTTGGTTACAAGTAAGCAACATGATTGCAAAAATGTGTCGAACGTTTTGTTACAGCCATGGTTGCAGATCACTGTTTTTTGTTGGAATGATTTTCAACAGCCTTTGAGGAACAAACGCCTAAAAAATTACACTCTCATTCCTGAACCTGTTTTCAAGAATTGTTACACTAGGGACAATGTGATATTCTCGTGCACCATATGCTACTCTGTAGGCCCCGGCCCCTATATTTATTCATTTATTTGGTTGGTGTTTTATACATGCTCAAGAATATGTCACTCATACGGCAGTTTCCAGCATTATGGTGGGAGGAAACCGGGAGCACCACGGGGAACCCATGACCATTCGCAGGTGTTGGGCAGACCTTTCCACGTACGGCCAGAGAGGGAGCCAGCATGACCTGGAATTGAACTCACAGCGATCGCACTGATGAGAGGCTCACCGCTCAATACGATGCACAGGCGCGCTAACTACCTTGGCCGGGGGGGGGGGGGAGGCATATGCTACTGTAGTCCACTAGGGCATTCTAGGGCACATTGGTATTCTAAAGCATAGTCCAGTTGTAACATTGTCATTGTATATAAATATAACGAGTTTTATTTCTTCTTTTCTTTTTTTAGCAGGACCTTGTGTATAGTGTATATGTGCCTTTCAGTGTTTAAACAAAAGGTGTTATGGACTACGTACTGGATGTCACGCGTTGGATAGTATATCTCTCCGGTATCATTGAAAAGTACTGTCTTGACAGGCCTTAATTTGCGACTAATCCATGCAAATGACGTAATGCTAGAGAAATGGAGATGCTGCAGTTATGGTTATACTGTAGTTATGGAAATGCTGTAGTTATGGAATTGCTCTAGTTAGGGAGATGCTGTAGTTATGCAGATGCTGTAGGTATGGAGATGCTATGCTTAGGGAAATGGTGTAAGATGAAAAGCACACAGTTTCCTTTTGTTCTGCTTTTGAATGTTTTAGTTCATGTTCAAATCTATAACTGTTTCCTGGGTCTAACTCATTTTCGCCATGATGATATAGCTGACACACTGTCAGTGTGCTCTCCTAAACAATCATTCATTCTTTCATTGGTCAGGTCAAGAAGGAATTGGCCCACTATCACTGAGGACCTTTCACTGGCTGTATGTATTTTTTTATTGGGTGTTTAACGCAATAATGTTTCACCTATAGGATTTGTTTAGGTGTAGGAGACCAGAGCAAACCACAGTTCTTCACCAGGTTGCTTCTGGCACACCTCCTGACTTTACAACTCAATTGCAATTGCTGGATTGCCTGTCACCTCAATGGCAAGGGGCCTCATTGGTGAGGGGGTGACTGGCTGCCACCTCATTGGTCTGGGGTTTATTGGCTGCTGCCTCATTGGTGAGGGGCTGATTGGCTGCCACTTCATTGGTCAGGGGCTGATTGGCTAAGAAGGGACCAGCTCTTTAGGCAGTAAAGGCACTGTTGATGAGATCAAAATAAGACTCGGAGAATCTATGACTACTACACGTGGACAGGTACTTGACAAGCTCCTCCATACAGCCAACCCAAGCCACTGCCAGAACTGGCTTCCAGTCAACAAAGCTTTCATTTACTTTCCTGATTACTGTTTGACACCATACTCTAGAATTTTTCACTTATACAATGGTGGTCAGTTTTCTGGGTGGAGGAAAGTGACTTGCCCAGAGAAAAACCATTGACTTCAGGCACATTACTGAGGACTCTTTGCTACATTACAGAAAACAGTGACGTGGTAGTTTTAGTGAAAAGAGGCTAACATTTATTTTATATCCTAGTATGTATTAGTCTAAGATCCATGCTACATAAATGCTACATCACAACAGGTGATCTGCACACAGAACAATGCTAGGTTTGAGTGAATTTGAGGAGGATAAGACAGGATATTGCCAGACTGAGCTCAGGCTCAAATGTTTGGAAAAAAATTGGCAAAAGATATACAAATGTTCTTGACAAAAAAATTATTCATATTTCACAGACAATTCATTTCAGCAATACAGTGACATCTTACTGGCCTGTGCATTGAAGTGCTTTTGTAAACAGAAACAGAAACAAAAATTCATTTCTTACATGGAATGGAACTCTTTTTAACAGCATGCCCACACTGTAATTAATGTCCTGTCCAGTTATAGCTAAAATGACAAAGATATTTAAAACTAGTTGTAAATCCCAGTACATATCTTACAATTACAGGTAAATCCAAGCCATATACATAAAAGCTTGGTAAAAGAAGCTTGTGCTAGCCATAAATTACTAAAGAATGCCTTTATTAACATACAGTTGTGCGAGCTAGAACTATACAGGTCTTAATAATCTATACACACTCTATTAACACTAAACCGGTCATTCGCTGGCCGTTTGTACATGCTATACACAAGCTAGGAAGCCTGTAGAGTTTGGGCAAAGACAACCAACCAACCATGAACAAATGAATACATATGTACACATAGCCTTCACGTTAGCAAGCTACAGTTTTAACTTACATTGCAAGAAAAAAATTTGCATTTTTCATGCACTATAAACAATCCATTCATATATATTTATAATGTGTGCATATGTATGTTCAGGTGTGTAAGTACCTGAACAACTGTTGTAAGCAAAATCAAACTATAAACAGGTGTCTTTGTGTACCTGTTAGCCATCCATTTCATATCACAAACAGGCAAAAGTCTTGACAATATAGTACAACTATTTACATTATATTTCATACACAAGACAACTACAACCAGGGGTACAAAAAAATCCATTAATGTATGAAATGGATGGATGCTTTCTTCTGGCACAATATTCAAAATTCTTAAACACAGTAAGGAGCACTTCACACCTACATGTCTTGTGTTGACTCGTAATACCACTAACACTCCATCAATATATGTAACAAATATATGTAAATAACTGAACAAGTGAAAATAAGCCAAATCAGCATTTTGTGAATCTCGGAGTTCATGTAGGCTTACATGAAGGTCGCACAAGGCCGGTGCTCTTTCATGGCTGAGGGACACGATTTACTGAAACTACTATTAACAATGCTGTTGACCAACAAACCTAAGTACGCAAGATGCATAATATTCCAATCTATCAATAAAATCCCGCCTTAATTTGCGAGAGCTCTCACCTTGTTTCATCCCAACCTGCAAGAATATTTGGGACTCCTGAAATGCAGATCCAGCTTATTTGCAAAAGCTTAAAAGTCCCTCATACAGTTCATGTCATCTTATACCCAGGACCACCATTAAACACACTGCCCATGTTGAAAGGTAGGTTGTCAAAGCTTTGACCGACCGACCAACCATGACACAGAAGGTCACAGCTACTTACCCAAAGCTAATAAAGCTATCGGATAACCTATGAGGCACACTGTTTCTGCCACGCATCACTCCACAGAACAGAGCAGCAAACCAAATTACGTTCTACTGTGCAGACACTAAATTAAAATGTTTTCAATTATGAACAGCAGACACTGAATGGCAAGGTTTAGTCAGCTCTGTACACCAAATCTCGTTGACCATCTCGGTGTGACTAGGGAGCTCAAGTCAGCACTGACTAGGCGACAGCAATATCCTCGTGTCACTTCTGGTTCTGTCAATCAAATATCAATGATAACACACACCTGTTGTACATCCAATGTAGATATTTTATATGCCCATTCGCATGCGCTATATTTGAAATAAAAGTCTTCTCTAAAACAATCCCATCCTAACAAGATTAAAACTCCAGTTGCAAATTTTGTCTCCACTGACCCAGAATACTAAGTTCCAGTGAAAAATTTATCTAATCATATCCGTAATAAGACTCTAGGTCATAACATTTTATCTTAACCAGAATAAGGCTTTAGTTACAGACTTCATCCTGTCGAATCCAGAATTAGACTATCACCAGTGTTGCCCACGAGTCCTTCATTTTGTGCACTGCACAGTCTTTCTGAAATGGGATGTGTAACTGCATTACACAAAAGTGTATGAATGACATAAGTGTATAACCGAGTTATATATGAGTGTATAAGTGAGTTATGCACCACTTATCCCTCATGGTGGTTGGCTCACACCATCAAGACTAGGGTTCAATGCTCTGTGATACATCTATTACCTAACCTCTTACCAGGTGTCTGACAGAGATCAGGCATCTTAAGGTTACAGAATAATTCCAGAAAAATATGAGAACAAAATCAAGGACATGTAATCTTTGTATGCTCTGTAGAATATATTGATACAACCCTAAAATGTTTGATTGTTATGAATCAAACTAGCTATCATAACAATATCCTGCCAAGCTTGTAGAATTTGTGATGATCATCCCATAATCAGAAAATTAAACCATGTCTAAAATCTTGCTGCCATCACAATTTTGAGAAATTGCTGAGTTCAGAGCAGTATATTTTTTGTATCTACTCCATACCTACTGAAAGCATGTTTGAGTGGATGTTTTCAAAAGCAAATACCACAATATTACCTCCTTGTCATGCAAAAACAGAAAAAAACACATACATGAGTTTGTATAGGGAATTGCATATTTAGGCTGGGCTCTTGATTTGAACATCTCTAAATGCATCCATTTTTTGAGACAAATCCTGTAAAGCAATACTCCCATAAATCAAAGCTATGAATTTGGCATCCCATAATGATACAGTCCAAAAAAAGAAAAGAAAAGAAAAGAAAAGAACCATTATTTAAAGTAAACTGTAAAATTTGTACCTGTTTGAAGAATTAAGTAGACCTATTTATCTCTGATGCGGCTTACATTCTATCACCTTTGCCTTGAGAAAAGGGGCTAGAAAAATGACCTGATGATACCAAAATCTAAAACTAGATACCCTCAAAAAGAAGTTACAAGAATTCTTCTTGATTCTGGCAAAATTTTACAAAAACAAATCCCATTTTTCTGTGACCTTACATGTGCCTTCAAGCCATATGACTAGAGAACAAAAGAAGGTGGGGAAGACATCTCAGAAAATGGTGGAAAAATGTACATCATAGCAATAACATATATTATTATGAACAGGATTAGTCCATCTAATGATGTGATCACTACTACACATCAGTCTTCATTCTGCTGAGAAAAAAGTTAGCAAGACTCAATTGCTAGAAAACCAACACCTACACAGAGTGG
Source organism: Acanthopleura granulata (assembly GCA_016165875.1). Lineage (NCBI taxonomy): Eukaryota > Metazoa > Mollusca > Polyplacophora > Chitonida > Chitonidae > Acanthopleura > Acanthopleura granulata. The sequence goes on from JABBOT010000004.1 coordinate 757,072, forward strand.
TCCATGTGCCAGTCTTGTAATCATGATTCCCCTGTAATTATCATAAATATCTACTGTTGGCTTTTAAAGAAATGTGGCGTTGTTGAACAAAAATTGGTGGTTACTCGCAATGACAACTAGGACATAGCAGTGGTTGTCTGACAAAAAACTGGTTGTTACCCACAGTGACAACTAGGACAAAGCTGTGGTTGTCTCACAAAAACTGGTGGTTACCCGCAATAGCAACTGGCACAAAGAAGTGGTTGTCTGACAAAAGCTGTAAATGTTGTGTTTGTGGTTTCAGTACACAAACAGGTCCGGGAACTGCATCTGAAACACTGGCACTGGATCCTTCCCATTCACGCGAATACCAGAATCCGGAGAATCTGTGCCTGTCGAAATGTTGTCCAGGATTTCACTCAGCTTGTTATGGAACAAATTGGACTGAAAATGACACAAAGAACAAATGGTCAGAAAGTTGTGCTTTGTACTAAGATGCAATTTAGCCTACATGTGCTGTAAAGCTTTTTTTATTCTTCATGGCTGTTGCATAAATACATAAAACTAATTTCATTTCATCTGTTCAGACACTTCTCATATAACCATGTCCACTGCCTTTATCCAGCAGGCAGAAAGAACCGATCCAGCAGACGTGATAGTCCTTGAATATTAATAAATACAACATGCATTATCGAGCGGCAGTCTCCTTAATCATGGAAACAACAAAGATGAAAGACGCAACAATAATGCACATAGCCTGTCTCCCTACGGGACCAATAACGGGTAAAATTCTGATATCCCAGTGTTGTCAGCCATTTGTTGTCACCAAGTCTGAATAAACAGGGATAGTTCAGGAGATTGCAAATGCTCTTTCTAAGTATTCAACCTGGGCCTCATCTCCTAGCCATTATATCCCCATGGAGTATTGTTTTTAAAGCAACAAAATGCCAGGACTGCCAAATTTAGTATGCTGGGCATGACTTGAATCAGGATTGAACCTCAACCATGGAGACACAGTGTTACACCCACCTTGGCTTCTGAACGGGCAACAATCTCTTCAAACGGAGCTTTCTTGAACACGTCTAAAATCTCCATCCTTTTGCGAGCCTCCTCTTTGTGGTCATGGGAGTCTTCCGCTGGAAAAACAAAACCACCCCGTCAAGTACCAGGCTTCCTCCATCTCACAGGCTCCTTAATTATTTATTTTTTTGATTGGTGTCTAACGACGTACTCTAGAATATTCAACCTATACGACGCTGGCCAGCATTATGGTGGGAGGAAACCAGGCAGAGCCCAAGGGAAGCCCATGACCTTTCACTGGCAGACCTTTCCATGTACGCCTGGAGAGGGAGTCAGCATAGGCTGGACGAACTCACAGCAACTACACTGGAGAGAGCTTTTTATTTAAAGATACTAGAACCCCTCCTGTGTCAGATTTGGTCAAATGTTTTTCATTTCACATTTTTAATCTCCATTCTCCTATCTTGCCTCTCACTTGAAGATAAAATCCAAGTTCGAATTGTAAATACTTTAAATTCAACAGAAAGTATAACATGTTGTGAACCAAGATAGATGTTTTTCTTAGTTCTCCCTTATTATAGGAATTAGTTCACTGAGGAGGGCTATCTGCTGTGAATAGACACGCCTCTGGTAAATGTGTATTGCCTCCTGCTATCAACTGTGCATGGCTACTTGTGCAGACTACCCAAGCAGACCTATTTACTGAAACAGCCTTAATCACCACACCAGGGTGCCATTGGGGAGGGTTTTATAAACACACTCTAGCAGGTTTTACTCAGAACTGTGAAGACAAAACGCCAATTAACATTTTCATGGAGCATAATTAAGTTTTAAAATTTAAGTAGGATGATATGTCTACATTTGAACTGGAGGAGGGACAATTCTTAATTAAAATTAATTTGCCAATGAATTGATGGCGAATTTTGTCCCACATAATACTCTGCCAGACATTTTGGTCTTTTTTCTCCTCTTCCACTTTTGAGACAGTTGTGAAAATACTTTTATTTCTCACTGATTTTTCAACATAATTCTACGAAACTCGGCACACATACTTAAGCTAAACTATTGTTTCTAGCTTTAGATATTAGTAATAGAATGTCAAAGTTTCAAAAACTTTTTAAATTTTTGAATTTTTTACCTATAAATGATCACTCAGAACAACAAAAGATACATATTAACCATCTGTCGGACCATTATTTTTAGCTTATGTGGTAAACTATCCACTTACTCAAGAAAAAATTCAAAATTTTGGAAAATTGGCAAAAAATAGCATTTTGAAAAACAGTTTTTTCACTTTCTCTTTATATTAATTAATAAAGTTACGTAAATTTGGAAAGCTTTTTTGAAATCAGCAGTCATTTAGCTTTCAAAATATATATACAGCCATATTTGCTCAATATTTTGGGCTACACGAGGTAAAACGTGAAATATTGCTTACGAGGGGTTCCAGTATTATTTATTTGACTGTTTCTTCAATCCTTTAATCAGTAATTTCCCACTGGAAAACCACTGTATTCAAACTTGCCATTTCACTGGTCAAAATTAAACACCAATCAAAAAACTCAAACCTCACTGATCGAGCTATAAAAGAACCTTTGGCAGAAGCCACCACTAGTTCCACCGGCCAGTAAGGGCCTATTCAACTTTTTGGCACAGCAGTGCCAGTACAACCTGGTGCCACTATCCTGCTGGAATGTTTGTCACAACAACATTTTTGTAATTTACAGGTGACTAAATATCAAGTAATAATGCAGAAGATTCATTATCACAAATAAACAGTACCAGCTTTCTCATGTATACAGGCAGAACATAGCTGAACAGAACACACACACAGATGTACATATCCTGGGGAACAGCATGGATGAGATTTTATCGTTGTAGGGTAAGAGTTCAAACAATTACAGCTTACCTAGCATTTTCTTCAAGGAATCAAAAGTGATTTCATCTGATAATGTTTGCCTCTGAAATATGAATCGTAAAAATAATAAAAAATGTACATTATTTAATAAAATAACTTACACATGTGCAACAGTTACTCTTCTTGCCAGGTATGCCTTATTATTTATTCGATTGGTGTTTTATGGCATAGTCAAGAATATTTCAATCATACAGCAGCAGCAAGGATTGTGGTAGGAGGAAACCCAACAAAGCTAGGGTGAAATCCAAGAACATCCCCAGGTTGCTGGCAGAACTTTTCAAGTACAGTCAGAGGGGAAGCCAGCATGAGCTGGAATTAGACTCACAGTGGCTGCATTGGTGAGATGCACATGGGTCATCAAGCTGTGCTAGCCAGACACAAATATACCTGACAAACCTCCTGGCAAAAAGTCTCACCCAAGGCCAAGTACCTTACAAAACTCTTGACAAAATGTCTCACCCACAGTTATGTATCTGACAAACCTCCTGACAAATTGTCTCACCCACAGTTAAGTACCTAACAAACCTCCTGACAAAAGGTCTCACCCACAGTTAAGTTCCTGACAAATCTCCTGACATAACAGCTGTCAGGTGCATGGGTGGAGAGGTTCATACATTAAAATAGACCCATATACAAATACAAATATTTATACAAAATAAAAATGCACAATTCTTAATAACATTATAAATACCGCAACACACATGCAATTATGAAAGTCACTGGCAATGGCAGTGTTAGTATAACTGATACACACAAACCTTTGTCTGATTTGCTCAGTGAACAATACTGATTACTTGAGTGCCAGTCACATTCAGTGCTGATGTACCGAGAAACTGCAGTCATACCAGTCCCAAGATGTGTACTCTTGTGTACACTTTGCTGTTTGTGTACACAATTCTCACACTGGGACTGGCTAACCACATCTGAGCTGTAGGTTCTACATGCTGCATTGTGTCCTATGCCAACATTCACAAAGTAAGACAAAGAAAAGTCAAGCATTGCATGCAATGATGAAAAAAAAAAACTCTCAAAATATCTAGTAGATCAGTTACTGCAACAGTGAAATTATTATATTAGTATAGTAAGAAAGTGGTTGTTAGATTCAGCTCGTTTTCAATACTGTTAAATACATGCAGTACATCTGTTAGGTACATGTCATTTAGTTCTGGGTAGGCAGTTTTATGGTTGTTAGATATAATTCATTTAGTTATGGGCAGGTAGCTTTATGGTTGTTAGATACAAGTCATTTAGTCATCGGCAGGCAGTTTTATGGCTGTTAGATATAATTCATTTAGTTATGGGCAAGCAGGTTTATGGTTGTCGGACACAGTTTATTTAGCTATGGGCATGCAATTTTATTGTTGTTAGTCATTTAGTCATGGGCAGGCAGTTTTGTGGCTTTCAGATACAATTCATTTAGTTATGGGTAAGCAGTTTTATGGTTGTCAGACACAGTTCATTTAGCTATGGGCATGCAATTTAATTGTTGTTAGATACAAGTCTTTTAGTTATGGGCAGGCAGTTTTATAGTTGTTAGATACAAGTCACTTAGTTATGGACAAGCAATTTTATGGTGGTCGGATACAATTAATTTAGAGTTTGTTACTGAGCAGGCAGTTTATGGTTGTTAGATACAAGTCACTTAGTTATGGACAAGCAGTTTTATGGTCTTCAGATACAACTGACTTAGTTATGGGCAAGCAGTTTCATAGTTGTCAGACACAGTACAGATAATTCAGTCACAGACAAACGGTTTTCAATTGTTAGACACAGGGCCAACTTTCACAAAACTTTGTAAGTCAATTTCTCGTAACTTTTCTTGTCAATCACGTTGCCTTATGGTGTAGTAACCTAGACGACGTCTATTATCAGAAAAGTTATGAAAATGGTCACTTACAAAGTTTTGTGCAAGTGGCCTCAGGTCATTTCGTTATGCAAAAACAGTTGCTGTGCATCATTTCCCTAGATTCTTGACAATTTTCAAAATCAGAAATGAATACCATTTGAAAGATTTTAGGCAGATGGTAAGAGTCACATACATACCATTACTAATTGTCATTTTAAATACAAACATGTTTATTTTCCTGCTTGAACAATTCTTAGAAATGTCCATTATAAAAGCTCAAAGGATAAAAAATTAACAAAGGTATAGCATGTGGTGAGTACAAAGGCTTCAAGCACTTCATTTGTAAGGATGTGTCCTGCTATAGTGGTATGAGGTATGTGAAGTTTGGAGTCAAAAAGGGAGATACACAGGGTAAGAACCACTGGAGGAGTTTGGCCAGGTTGTTAGTAGAGCCTTCATGTAAGTGGACATGAACATAAGGCCAAATACCTCCACAGTAAACAAGGACTCATGGGAAGAAGATGAAGAAACTGATGAAGTCCTCTCCATTTGTGAGAAACTGATGTCTATATCTGATAACAAGTAGAAAGGCAGCAAAGGATTCATGCAGAGTGATAAAAACAGTCCCCAAAAGATTCTAGTAGTACTACAGTGCAAACTAAACTGTTGAGTGCATATATATAGTGATAGCAGTAACAAACACTCTTCTCCCCATATCAGTATTTCATAATGTTACGACCCCTACTCTTTGTTTGAGGCAAAAAAATCAATGGTGGTTTCCCAGCCCCACACACCACTACGTCCCAGCACCACAAACATCATGCAGACTCTGCTCCCTTTAGTTGCTGTGTGTCTCACCCGTCCCATGGTAGGAGAGGCATCCACACTGTCTATCTCTAGAGAGATGGAGTGGATGTCACTGGTGCTCCTGTGTATACCTCGGCCCAGCCCTGTATTCAGAGGTCATAGAGCAAAAACAAACATCACAAACTGCTGGGTTAAAGGTGCATAAGGAATCCCAAAGCTTGCCCTTGCTTCTCAACTTTGCATTTTTTGAAATGGTTGACATAACTCAAAAATTTATTTTCTCATTTATTATCTGTCACCTTTGTTCTTGCTTAATATTTATTTATTTAAATGGTAGCTGTTTCACGCCATACTCAAGAATATTTCACTTATACACTGGAGGAAACGGGGCAGAGCCCTGGGGAAATCAACAACCTTCTACAGGTTGTTGGCGGACATTCCCATGTACTGCTGGAGAGGAATCTTGCTTACTTAAAGGCCATACTTGGGATTTTCCCCACTTCACCTCTGAAATACGGTATTTCATCTTAAGTTTAGGATTTTTCAAGTAACACATTTTGCTTGACTCTGATGGATTATTCCACCTTATAAGGCGAAGCCTGATTAATCTATTATCAGAAAAACATAGTTTTCACTCTTATTTTAAGGCCTTTATATGTGTTGGCCTCAAAAGTATCATTTTAATATCTGAAAACACATTTTTTACATACTAAACTTCAGGTGAAATACTATACGTACAGCTTTATTTTTGATGGAACATACATGTGTACAAATCTCAAGATATAAATAAAGAAAATACCAAAATGAATCATTTATGTTTATATATTACTGGTACATGTATATTTCTAAAATTGGTTGCATCAGTAAACCAGATAAAGCATAAAGAAAACTACCATTCCTTCAACAAATGCATGTACATGTACCTGATAAGCTTCTGCAGGTAACTGACAGGAGCTGGATTCCAACAGAAACAAATACTATCCAAGACAGGGGAGCACAACAAACAACTGAAGAATTTTGTTTAGATCATGATTTTTTTGTGATATGTGGTCACTTTTAAACAACAAAGCTTGATACTGATGATTTTCTGTCCAAGAGTGGCAGGGAAAAGATGTCACTCACCCATGAAATCAACTTTCTCTGAAAATGGCGTGTTGAGTTTGGATATGTCAAATCCTGAGTTGTCCAGGGCCTCAGAGATGGCTGATTGTTCAAACAGGTAGGAGGGGTCCAGGTTATCCAGAGATGGGCACTCTGTGCTGTAGCCAAGATATATATACACCGTATATTTAAAACAACAGAACACCTTTAAATAGAGTTTACAAGCATCGTCTGGCACACAACTTCCTGCCGATCCCAAATAATTTTCATGAAATGTTTCAAATTTTGTTTCACAATGATTTCAGTTTTACAGTTGACATTTTGAGCCATACTGAACAAGCTGAAGCAAAGTCATGTCAACAACTCTTCCTAACCACTGAACATGCTCTATGTTCAAAATGAATAGACACAGTCCACCCTAGAACCACAATGGTTTCTGATTTTTATTCATAGTTAAAAGGCTAAAATCATGAAAAAATGTTTGGAATCTGCACAAAATGGCCTTTAAGACGATGAGTATTTTATCTAAAGGTGGTTTGCTCCTTTAAGTATTTAAAGGCCATTCAATGCCTACAATTCAGTACATATATAAAGCAATATCTAAAACAAATTATACTTTATCAATGGACAAAGTAAGTGCCCTTTGTCTAGACCATCAAATTACAACACACCAATAACCAAAATAAGTCTACAAACATAACATAGTCTAATATTCAAATAGACTATTTAGGTATGCCAAAAGACAAAAGTATGTCGAAGAAATATGACAAATAACACAAACAGAAACTTTGTAAGACATAGGCAGTCTGCTGTTGAAATAATCACTTGTTGCTATTGAAAATTATGATATTTGCACTTTGGAGCATACAACTGCTATCATAACCCAAAAATTAATCTGTCATCGGCAGGATTGCTTTTTTATTTTTCCACATGTATGAAGTCAGTTCTAGGAACAATTTGACACATGTGTCTATGTTGATGCTTTTCTTTAAACGGTTCACAAAATAAAACAGCTTACGTGGGACCAGGGTCACATCTGACTGCAACAAATTTCTATACACCTACCAAAAATTTGAAACTGCATCATGTTGCAAGCCTAAAACCATTTCAGTGTAATGTAAACAGAAGCCAAAACACAACAAGGAAAATTTTTGAAAAACTTAACATAATACTATACTGCGTGTGAAAGAGACAATGGCAGGAACTTACCTATCTGTGACATCAAATTCTTTGAATGCAAACTCGGGTAACAGGTGAGTAGCTTCCTCTTGACGAGTTTCAATTACCTGAAAGACGCATTATGGGGAATTACACTCTCTCCACTACAGATCATCCACATTTTAGCTCTATCGAAAAACACATGGTCTTCTGAAATAAGTGAAGAGTGATAAAATCCAAGTTTGCTGATAAATAATACCTGTGACTAATATGTTATATCAGTTCCAGATAATACATGCGCGTTAAAAACCTTAACGAATGAGAACAAATTTTCACTGATTGAAGTGGATGTATGAATTCACTGACCATCTTAATCTGAGTATTGTCAAAACATCTCACAGAATGTTAGGGTTTCTCAAGCACAACTGTTAACCTTCCAGTAATGTCAGCATAATAATTTTTGAACATTTCACTGATATGGATGTCAACTTGAAAATGATCAGAGGGATACACAGGCGTTTTGTGAAATTTTTTCAAATCTCCATCAGAATAAGACATAAAGATCAACAATAATTTCTGTAAACATTTCAATCTTCCTTCTCTAATAAACCAAACAACATATTTTGATCTTGTTTGTTTGCATACTTAATTGCCCTGCTTTCAAGGTTCGTGAGGTGTTAGTGGCAATAGATGGCAGGCAACACATGGCCTTCTTTGGGGACCACTTGTCTTCCACCAACATGGTGCACATATCTGTACATCATACATGGGAAAGTTCCTCAGTAACTTGACCAAAGCTGATGCTTCACACTGGGCACTCCAGGCAGTTGGCAGCTTAATTTCACCCATGAAGTAAACTTCCATCGTGTAAGTGATAAATTCTTGAGAATTCTTGAGAAAAACAACAATCAAATAAATAAATAGGACATGGCGACACACTACTCAACTGTATAGCATAATGCCTTGTAAGGACTATTGTCTTAAGTCATAAACTCTCAATGGGGAGTATAGGAGATTACCAGTAATCAGTTATGGACAGTCCATACTTTCGTCATGCCTCACTGAGCCTCACTAGCTAGCCAAGACGGGATACTCCTTGCCAGGTTGTGGAAAGTTTCGCTTTTTGTGCTACTAAAAACTAGGCACACACTGATATGCTTAAACCCTTCAATATCAGTCAAAACCTGCGAATCGGTAAACTAACAGCTTTGTCTTTAGAAGGATTCAGCAGTCCACGAAGTAATAATGTCTGATATCACCTGAAAATGTATTTGTATCTTTAAAACTCAAATTACATAGCAACTGTAGTGAAATTGTGTCCAACTTCTTGTCGTACAGATCACTGAAAGCTTTCTTCATATAATTTTCAAATTCATATGTAATCAGGTAAAAATATATAAACGATTCAGTTGATTCTATTGCAAATATACAGACTAGTCTATATCCTAAAGCTGGATTTTGCAGTGTAAAGACTTCGGGGTAGGATATACCAGTGCAAAAAAACTTTGCCACTAATACATGAGCTTTATGAAGTTATGAATTTTTTTTTTTTACTGTGACAGTTGTGGGTTTGAATTTTTGTGTATAACATGTAGAACAAGGGTATGGACGAACACGCAACAGCTAGATTTTATGCTGATATTGACAGATTAATTATTAAATAGCATTGGATTATCACTCAACACTTGAGATCTACACTTCAAGTACATGTACGTACTGGTAAGTTCTTTCATGTGAACTGCAAAGAAAAGTCAGCTGAAGTTCCACTGACTACTACTGAGAAAATTAAGACCATGTACAAGAACAACAACAACCACAGCTGCCGATCACGACATTCAGCCAAATTAGCCTGCTGTTGGTCTGTTATTAATAATATGATGTAAATTCATAAACCTGACAATTGTACAAAGGTTTATGTACAGCTAGTGTAATTAATTTGAGGTCTATCAGTAAATTTGACAAGGTTGAAGGCGAAAACCGTAAAATAAGAGCCTATCTGAAAACTTTTTTGGGCCCAAAATCCTGTGCTAACACTGTGTCGACGTGATGTTCAATTTTCCTTATGCTATTTTTTGGCATACTGTATATAGACTATAAATTTCCCAGATAAACAAGGCTGCAGTGTAGGCCAGTGTATATAGCCTTGCTGGCAGGTCAATAAAACCCACTGAAAGCAGTGACTTAATTCAGGGTGTCTCAATTATCGAGTGTCCCTCTTTATGGATAAATTAAGGTAACAAGGGTTACATGTAGGAGAAACCTCGCAGCTCACCAAGAAGTACCAAAGGAGAAGAAAACATAAAAAAGATGCCAAAATCAGATGCAAGAGCATGAAAATTTATTTGCAGATCTTTAATATTTATTCTGAATCTCTCTTTCAGGAGAAAAGAGTATATAAGAAAATATTTTGTGTGATGGTTATTTGGGACCACCTCTTGGGATAATTTTGTCTTTGCGTAATAATGTTACAAATGACTACTGTACACATGTTTAATACACATAGTTAAACTAAAATTTGGTCTTTTCATCCAACAAATGTGTTCAATCTGGATCTTGAATATATTTGTAATTTTAACATATTCATAAATATTATCATAATTCTGATTAAATGTATATGTAAACAACTAATTTACATTCAAATACATTTATTAGACATGGATGACATCCTCATTTAAAACATTATTATACAAAGACAATATATGCCAGAAGTGGTCCGAAGTAACCACCATACAAAAATTACAGACTATACCTGCAAATAATTTTTCAGGCTCTATCATCTGATTTTGGTATCGATTTAATGCGGGGAAACTCACAACCATCCGGACATAGCTGGTAACTAGTAGGTGGTATGACTGACCTGTGCAATGCTCTGGTACAGGGCTGGTATGGAGGTCAGCTGACTGACCAGGTTAAGGTACGCAGCCACCAGGGAGTGGATCGCACAGCGGTATGGCACGGTCAAGTGCTGACTGGTCACCGCCAGATCCTGACAACAACAACATTATCACATAATGCCAGTCATTATTTTAAAGGAGAATTCCAAACAGTATAATTCAGAAAGAGCAACAAATTACCTCACATCTTTCAATACAATATAGAATTTATCACAGGGTTCGCAGGGCTGGCCAGGGAAAAATATAAAGAACTTCCAAGGACTGCTAAAACAAATTCAAGCACCAGTACCTTGTTAGCTTTGAGAATAAAGGGCTGAAGTTTTCCAATCAATGCCGTATCACACTATCTTTGTATCGGCATAGGCCTAATTGCGGTTTAGCTGTATCATACGACACACATCAAACTGCCGTCCTCCACTTGAATGCATGCCCGCGAATAGGGGCAAATGTTGACGCATGGATCATTAATATTCACAGTCATGGGGTATAAAGTCATATTTTGCTTAATTCCACAAATACCATTCTTCATGTATTTTTGCAAAATGACAACGGTTTAATCAGGTATCCACCTGTTTACAACTAGCGCCACTTTCATGGGCTGCTTCCCTTTGCATTTCACCAGGTGCGGGTACTGGTATACCATTCTATGGCATGTACATTTAAAATGTTAGAAACGATAATTTATTTATTTGATAATATGCAGATAAGCTAGTTTAACACTGTCCAGATTGAAATTTCCATCTATTCGATATAATGTTGAATATATTTATTTATCAGATTTGTGTTTCACGCCGCACTCAAGAATATTTCACTTGCACGGAGGAAACCAAATCGGGTAGAGCCCGGGGAAACACAACCATCTGCAGATTGCTGGCAGATCTTTACTTTAACATTCTCACATTTATCGCAACATAATCACCCAAACTGAACAAAATCACGGAAGATTTCCTAACTCGAACTCGAAGTCACAAAGTCACTTGTTCACATTACCTGTGTGAGACGAGTGCGGACCTTGCTGAAAGTACTTCGGGTCTCAGTCCATCTAGATTTACCATTCGGCATTTAATTCGTGTACATCAACTGTATACAGCATACCTTTAAAGGTTTACTGCAGTTACAGTATTGTACAATACGATTATGGTATGAGATCACTATAGTCCAAAGAAACTGCGGTGCAAGTTAACCTTGTATGAAGTGACCTGATATCTTTCACTTATGTGAACGGAGCAGTGTCCCCTCACGAAGAACATGTATGTTGTAACGCACACCTCTGATTTCTTACTTCTGGCAGGCGCACATATAAATCACGCAACTGGCTATCGAAAATTGACCGATTCATGCTTCCAATTAACTTGATTACCCAAAAACAAACAAAAATTAAGCACTTTCAAGAAGCTGCACATAAAATGTGAATTATTAAAATCACATTCAAGTACTTTCACCTGTTCTCAAAATTATTTTATTTACTTTTTTGATTGGTGTTTCATGCTACACTCGAGACTATTGTTTTTTTTTCTCTGAAACTGTATAAAATGCATAGAAATACAGCTTCTTTACAATAGCCCTAAATGCAAGAAAATTGCCTGAATCTGAAAGTACAAGTGGTAACAGACCTGAATGTCCAAAGCCAAGCGCAGAAGTTCCACCAAGATGTCCTCTTCCCCCATCTCTATGCTGATCAGAGCCATTGTACAATACAGCGCCTTGAAGTTCTCCAGTCTGTTGGACTCCTTCTCCATGTTTTCATACAGATGTACATAGAAACTAGTCCCCACCTAGATGTATGGGCAGTAAACAAGTATACAAAAATCAATATTGGTGGCTAGGGGAAGCAAAGCTGCGGTTTTCTAAAGCTGATTAGAAAATCAAGTCATATGGCGTTGTTGTTGTTTCGCTCCTATATGGAGAATGCCTGTACCTTCATCACCATAAAAACCTGAGTTTCAGACGCTTGTATCGCTGTATTGCAACCTGCATTTATGTATTTAGAAACCACTACTTAATTTCATGTGTGTGACTTTATATTTAATCTTACTGACAAGTTTATAAACCATATTTTGCCACTGCAAATTACACTTCCAGAATGACGCGTACATTGCCTGGAAATTTGTACAGGCTGTAAACGTTACTGGCAAGGTACCAGACAAGCACACTGCCAAATGAGCCATGCTGATTTTTTGACACTTTTGCTGTGAGATTTATCAAATGGTTTCTGAGTTCTAAGCCACAGATAAAGCAGAGTCTGTTGGGAAAATATGACACAAGAAAAAGTGTATCTAAAATTCTGATAAAATCTTGGTAAACTTTCATAATCCATGTACATTATCAAAATGTACAGCGAGTGACCTGAAGTTAACAACAGTCAAGTCTGATACAGCCCTTTGTACAGACTGATACAGCCCTATGTAAAGTCAGGTACAGCCATCTGTACAGTCTGATACAGCCATTTGCACAGTCTGATACAGCCATTTGTAAAGTCTGACAGAGACATCTGTGTGGTCTGATACAGCCAACTGTACAGTCTTACAGCCATATGTACGGTCTCATACAGCCATTTGTACAGCCATTGCAAAGCTTGTAGAAATTCATTTGTAAAGCCTGATCAGCTGCTAAATCTGATGATATCTACTATCAAATTCCTCAAATGATGTGGGGCATTAAGATGCAAATAATGGCTCTGATTAATCTCCAAATAAACATCAAGCTGTATTTTGCTTTCACTGCTAGCCGATACATTTGAACTACAGTCCCCTACAATAAAACAATTTCCTGTCGTGACGATCTAAAAAGGAGATGTTGTATCCTAAAAAATATGAGCAAGAAATCTATTGCTCTATACATTTACTTGTGTTATGTTTTAATAGCTGTTAGGTAGATGCTTCTTGTTATCCTGACTGCTACATGTGCATGTAATTAAATTCTGAGTTGTCTCCCTTTAACATCCTGAACTTCAACAAACAACACATTATGTGTTTAGCTTGGGTGAATTGTGAACATCTATCACACTGGACTGTTGACATGTAACATGTTGAGCCTGGCAAGTTGTCTGACTTACCCGCTTCATGAACATGATATCCTGTCTGGAACACTTGTCCACAGTCAATCCCAGCTGAGATATATCTTTTGGAATACTGCAAAAACACACATAAACACATACACATCATTAACTGAAAGTTTGACATTATTTTTCCCCTGTGATATTGCACTTATCATGTTGTCAAGTTTGACTACAACACTTCCACATTATGAAGTAATCCACTGAATATGTGTTCTGCACAAAAAATTCACATGTTTCATGGTCTTTTTTGTGTGTATTTAATGCCTTAATCTTTTACTGTGTTATTCAATTTATGTTCCAAGATTTATTAAACTGGTCATTTTTTCTGTAGGAAAATATTTGTAAGATAATGGAAAATGGAAATAAAATTTTAGCAAAATGTGTATAATTATTACAGGACTCCAGCTGGGACTATAATCAGGTCAAAAATTCAGTGACATTAATAGCAATTGACTAGATCTCAATAGTCTAGAATTTTACCCAAAATGCTTTTTTCTTTTTCAGCACTGTGCATTTAAAAAATGTGCAAATCAGGACAACAGCAGCACTAATTTTGTCAAGCCATGGTAGAGGACTAAAAAGTTATCCTATTCTTGAGCACAACATAAACAGCTAGATATTACCAGACATTGGTCAGCTTGGCAGTGTTGTTGTGTCTGTCAATCAGGGTGTGCAAGATGTCCTGGACAATGAGCCTCAGTCCAGGGTCACTGGCCAGTGACATCCTCAACAAGGGACGCAGCAGCTCTGATGGGAACGCGTTGGACATCAGTACAGTCTTATACTTGGTGGCAACCTGCAACCATGTCATATGTATTCTGGAATTATTACACACAACCTGTAGAACAGATCAGTCAGGAAATGACAAAGTTCTTCCCAAATACATCATAAAAAAACATGTTATACAATTTAGAATTTACATATACTTCTCCTCTCTTCTACACGTCAAATATTAAGTTTGAAAGACAGTTTAAACAACTGAGAGAATTAAACCTGTACAGGGGTTAAGCTGGCTACTGGCAGCATAGATGGAAGCCAAAAACATCGCACTTTTCCAGTCTAGAAAGAAAATAGGCTTGAAACCACTAAATTGCAAAACAATATAGCCTCCCCATAACATGCTTTATTATCACCTGACTCAGACAGCTTTGGCAGTACAATTAACATATTTAACACTTACAGCTGTTTTTTCCTTCATATCTTCATTTTATTACACTTGCCAAGAAAGATTTTACATACGTAATACGAAATAAACGCTTTGACTAAACAGATTCAACAGTTTGTAAGATTTCAATTTTATTTCCAAATTACTTGAGGTAACAACAGTAACTTCATAATTACTGCCTCCATTAATGCAGTATAATGAAGTCTCACAGTATTGTAAAGCTACATAGTGCAGTAAGACTACACAGCATAGCATTAAAGGCTCCACAGTGGTATAGTGAGGTTATAGAACCCGTTAAGGCTGTACAGTGTAGTGGGGTTACATAGTACAGTTAAAGGGAAAGATCACACAGAAATGAAGTTATGGTTTGTGAAAAGAACAGGAAAACTGTATCTGAAAATACCTTCAATGATATTTTTCTTTTTTTTTTCACCAAATCAGAGGAAGTCAAATATTTTGATTGTAAGGTGGGTTTTATGGATCATATTGATAATGCAGTTCACCAGTGAACTCACACAACTTTGTGTACACCTTTATGTTCAGCACTGAATAAGAGTACTCCTGTAAAGTTTGCCTGAGTATGAAAACACTAATATGTGATTAAATTTCTCCTTTAGTTCCACAGAAAAGTAAGCGTGATATCACTCGTAAACCACATCATCAATATGGTCCATAACCCCCCCCCCCCCCACCATACAATCAAAACATTTGACTCAAAACATTACAACAAAAATGTAAAAAATTCTGTGAAGGTATTTTCAGATATAGTTTTTACTGGTCTTTTAAGCACCATAAGTTCACTTTTTGGTCATGTCCTTTAAGTTACACAGTACAGTGGAGTTACACAATACAGTCGAGTTACACAGAAAAAACAAAGGATATTGGGAAAAACTATTTACTGTACCCACCTTAAGTAGTGTCTTCAGTAATGTTTTCTGTAGTTGAACATCCATCTGGCCTCTGTAGGTAAAACAAGGAACAGATTATAGCCAGAATTTTAGTTCAAATACAACATTTCAATCCATAAACGTTTACATGTAGCTTAACATGAATTATAATCCAAAGAGAAAAATGTGAAGGTCATGAATTTAGCAAATTATGTTACGTACCACAACTGAAGGGCACCATAAAGAAAACATCCACTCTGTGTTGTTGTGTCTTGCATGTAACCAAAACCTGGACTCAATACATGCAGAACTTTTTAAGATAATCCACCTAATATTTACTTTTACACTGATTCCACTACACAAGAGGTTAAGTTGTGAATTCTGTAATTTATGTCAATTAATATGCACACAGCACATGAACATCCCTCTCGTATTCTTGTGCTTTTACACATATGCAAAACTTGAGCTCAGTACTTTTTAACATTTAACCCTTAACATTTCTCTTAACATTGTACTGGATGCAAATGCTCTGGATATGACATGAACCACGCATGTACTTTGTGCAGGTGAACTAAGAAATGGTCATTTTCCTTGGGTAAACTGTCCTTCAGTGATCAATCAAAGGCAGAATTATGTGGTTCAAATTTCATATTATGGACTACAAAATTTGATTCTTCAGCACAGCTTCTTATTTAGGAATGGACATGACCATGACATATTTTCAGGTGGCTCTCTCCATGAAGGTACTACAGTTAATTTACTTATTTTTCTAACTGACAGACACCACCTAGCGGCCAGAGGTAGATAACCCCTACCCACAAACATGGCTGAGTAATGCAGGGGCTTACCCCTCCATGTCCTCATCAGTCGACTGAGGCATTTTGCTCATCACAAACATCATGATTTCAATCTTCTGATAGTCTGGCAAGTTGTTGGCAAATTCACCTGAAAGTAGAGGTTTCTTCCGTGAGGGATAATGCAATATTTCTATTACAATACCCAGTCTTCATGCTATGTCATAAGAACAAATTGATGTGCAAACTGATGTGGTGGTTTTACAGCATGGTTGGATCACTTGCATATCTTTACATGCTATGAGGTTACCACATACAGGTAAATGATCATACATTCTCAGTAAATACACATAGTAATTGTGACAGAATGATAGAAAGCACAGGTTCTTCCTTTTGCCAGACTGAAACAAAATTGTATTTTTAATTATATCAACACTTTTTGTCATCCCCAACAAGTTACAATCCAATTCAGGTACAATGCCAGAAGTCATGTGAAAGGCTAGGTGGCAGTCTATGCAAATGCCCTAGCTAGGTGAGATCAGTGAGGAACAGCTCAAGATGGCTGGCAAATGATTCTGCTAGACTTCTGTCTGATCTTCTGCCACTATGCTTTGGTCACTGAGATAAATGTGAAAATCTATAGGCCTGATATTTGCAGCCCTATTATCAGGAATTGGCCATAGTACAACAAATTGACACAAATGTTCACTACTTCCATCTACTTGTTATAAAATGAAGGAACCACGGCAACAGTAGAACGAACAGAGATCATCTTTGCCTGTCTCAAGATCACCTTATTTAAATGAAGTTGGTCACATGACTGGCGCATGCTCAGGCTGCAACCAGCTCACCAGGTAGAAACAAATAAAGCAGGCTAAAAATGTTTTTAATTCATTTATTTATTTGATTGGTGTTTTACGCCATACTCAAGAATATTTCACTCATACGACAGCATCCAGCATTTTGGCAGGAACCCACACCCATCCGCAGGTTGCTGGCAGACTTACCCACGTATGGCCAGAGAGGAAGCCAGCAAGAGCTGGACTTTAATTCACAGCGACCGCATTGGTGAGTCATTTCGCTGTGCTAGTGTGCTAAGTGTAGTGTAGGCCCTCCATAAGGTTTTCAATAATAAACTCTGATCAGACAGGCTAGCTCAAAGGTCAGCCCAATATAATGTGATGAAGAGACTCAAATTTACCTCTGAAAAAGGTGCAGTAGGTAAGTAGACAGAATACCATGGGTCACATATCAACTATGACCTCAGAAAGTATGCTAAAGGTGATTAATGCTGACCGCTCTCCAGTGAAATTCCCCAAATGTGGCTCCATAGTTTTGACTGATATAATGATCTCTATACGACAGTGAGTTTGAAAAGTAGGTGAATATCATTAAAATATTGTTGGACAGCAATCAATTTCTATAAATTTTCAATTGGAGCAAAAATAGACAACTTCACCGGAACTTTATAAAGATACATGAATCTGCTCTCAAAATATTTCGCTGTTGGACACTGAGGCAGCCGAAAATGTTTTAACGCTGCGAGGTGGCACCTACTTCTTTATGCTTAGGCAGGAATGAAACATCTGACATCAACAAAATGGTGTCCTGATGCCTGGCATTTGCGGAGTCCTCATTTCCATACATCCAATGTTGCATGAAAGTGAAAAAAATAGAAATAAAAAGTGAGATGAAAAACTTAAAGACACAGAGTTTGAGGGTTTCATAAACTGACCAATTGTGTTAATGACAGCCTCCTGGAAACGCCTCTCTGTTGGACTGTTGTCTGATCCCGGGCTATCCACTGAGATCCTCAGGTGACGCAACAAGGTATTAAATACCTCCAGCACAGAGGGACCTGTCCAAAATACAAACAAAATACATCAACAATTACAAATAACATATTTCACCCACAAGTTTGGCAAGTATGAATATATTTTACAAAGCACACAAAGGTGTTGAAATAATAGCTTTGATGCTGACACTTAAGTTTCTCTAAAAGGAAATCAATCAAACTTGACACAAAACTCTTTAGTCACTCTACAAGTGGGATGAATCAATCACAATCAGCTCAACTCTTAAGTCACTCTATAAGTGCGATGTATCAATCACAATCAGCTCAACTTTAAGTGAAATGCAGAAGTCCAATCCATTTTAACATGTGAAAATACCTAGCACATTCAACTGCACCAGTAAAACAGCTAGGAACTTGCAAAATCACCCACTGATCCACCACCAGCTATCAGCCGTGTCTCATACACCTCCACAATACTGATCTTGATACTGGAGTGTAATATTTACCCGCTGATCTACTAGCAGCTATCAGCACTGTCTCATACAACACCTCCACAATACTGATCCTGATACTGGAGTGTAATACTCACCCACTGCAGGCCTCGACATAAAAGGCGAATGAACCAGCCGATTGCCTGTCGATTTCCTAAACGTAAATTCAGGGGAACGAATTTTCCATCACCGTGTAAACTCCAGGGGAACGATAATTTCAAGTGTTGGCAAGTACAATGTGCTTTCAGTAGGTCGCAAATAGCTAAATTTATTTTACTTACAGGAAAATCCACACAAACTTTATGCCGGTTTAAATAGAAAAAGAACCGATCACCGATGTTGGTAAAATGAAAATGGCTCCTTGCATCAGTGAACATAGACTACTTATATTTAATATGACCTATGATTGGCTCAGCGAAAATAGCATGACCAATGAAATGTTTCGTTTCACAATCCCAAATAAATGTTCACACTTCTGAGGAGTTTGTGGACCCACATGGCTTTTAATTAACACTATTACCATGTTAAAATCAATCAAAGAATATTATTAAAAAATATGTGGGTGTGGGGTTCCATACACCTTTCTAGAGAGTGACGTCCCCTGGGAATCCAGAAAAGTCGTCAAAGAGGACACACAATACAAGATTAAACAAACTATGTAAGCTTAAGGTGATCACTTGTGGGGACTGATTGATCCTCCTGGCCTCTGTAGGGGTGATCAGAATTTCAATCTCCTGGTTGAAAATCCAGGAGAATGATTTTATGATCCCCTCGCTCATCCTCATGACAAGGCCTGCACTGATCTACTAGCAGCTATCAGCCCTGTCTCATACAACACCTCCACCATACTGATCTTGATACTGGAGCGTAACACTCACCCACTGATCCACCAGCAGCTATCAGCACTGTCTCGTACAATACCTCCACGACACTGATCTTGATACTGCAGTCACTTTTGGCATGGGTGTCCAGGTGGGACATGATACTTTGTATCACCAGGTGGCCATACTGGGGCTGAGGAAAACCAGAATATCTGTATATTATTAAAAGACATCCATGATTCTGACCCCCATGCAGCTGCTCTGTGATGTCTTCAGTACCTGAAGATAATAGTGTTGTATAGCCTTCTCCACATCTCCTCAGACTGGCTTCCTCTCAAGGTAGTCATAAGTCGGAGGGACTGCCAACAATCTGCAGATGGTCATGGATTTCTCCTGTGCAGTACCTGACTCTGCCTAGTTCTCAACTCTTTAGCCGAATGAGCCAGACGCAGGCCCTGCTTGGTACTTTCGACTCCTTTGGCTGTGTAATGTGTAACATTTGCGGTTTCCTTGGAAAAGGCAGGACTTCAAGTATATATATCTGTCTCACCCACTTAAGAAGCCGAAGATGTATATATTTCTTTATTTAATTGGTGTTTTACACTGTACTCAAGAATATTTCATGTATACGGCGACAGCCAGCATCATGGTGGGAGGAAACCGGGCAGAGCCTGGGGGAAACCCACGACCACCTGCAGACTGCTGGTGGACTTTCCCACATACGACCGGAGAGGAAGCCAGCAAGAGCTGGACTTGAACTCACAGCGATAGCATCGGTGAGATGCACCTGGTGAGATGCACCTGAGATGCGCTGGCATGCTAACTTCCTTGGACATGGTGGCCTTCTAAATATGTAAAACGGTATGAAATCTAGTTACAGTTATAGCCACCATGACAAGTTAGTCAGTCAGATATTTGTATACAATTATATTACATTTATACCCCTGTTGTATCTATGGCGGTCTTTATGGCTCAGTTGGTTACTGCACTAGAACAGCGTAATGCGCCAGAAGCCTCCCACCAATGCGGTCGCTGTGAGTTAAAGATCAGCTCATGTTGGCTTTCTCTCCTGTCATACGTGGGAAGGTTTGCCAGCAACCTGCTGATGGTCGTAGGTTTCCCCCGGGCTCTGCCTGGTTTTCTCCCACCATAATGCTGGTTGTCGTCATATAAGTGAAATACTCCTGAGTATGGCGTTAAACACCAATCAAATAAATGTTGTGTCTATGACAACACTCTATATATTCGCTGATCACCATTATGTTCACCATCATTATGTTCACTTTTTTGTTTTCATCATTTTCACTTTTTATACACTATACACATATGCATGTACATAACTTGTTGTGTGAATGTGTGTATGCACAGGGAGCTGAAGAAAGATTGGTTTTGTAACTAACCAGGTTCCCTCAGAAAATAAAGTATTAATACTGTTGTTATTACTGAACAAGTGAGACCAACTATAAGGTATCAAACTGACAACAACATTTCATTGGCATAGGTCAATAATAAAAGATATAGTGCGGTTTTCTAATAATTACCTGGAGTCGACTTCACAAAGCTGAATTTCACCCCAGTCAAAGTTTAAAATCTAATTTTAATGCTTAAATTTATAGGCCAGAGACTTCGTGGAATGTGTCCCAGTCCACTTACCTGTACTGAGAACATTATAATGGTGAAGGTTTTCACAGCGAAGTTGTTAGGCACCCACAGACTGTGATTGTCAAAGTGCCTGCAAATAAAATGGTAAATGACATCGTCACATTACAACACATTATAAACAACATAAATGATTACGTTAAGTGAGTCAGGAAACTGTACGAGTGGCTGCAGTCCCACACTAAGTACCTGACATTTAACCTCCTCCATTTGTTTGTTTCCTTATATGTTTGTTTGCAAGCTGGGGGTTTTGAGGGTACTATTTCACTGTAAAGTCATTTTAGTCATATGTGTACAATGACGGCATCTCCATGTACCAGACTGATCCCAGTGTCAACATACATATATTAAATGTTCAAGAGATTTACAGTGCTCCACATTTTGTTAGTGCCTAAGATAAAAACATTATGCCCCACTTAAATGACAGGTAACATAGTCTGACAAACATATTGTATATTGTATACAGGTAATACCAGACGCAGATTAACCTAGCAACATTTGTTTTTGATGAGTGGAAGCAACTGAGACCTACTGGGAGCAACTGAAACCAACTGGAAGCAATTGGGAGCATATCATCAGATGCTGGTTTAGTCGCTATTTGTGCGATTATGATCGCCCACACATGCTGACTCAGCAGTTGCTCAGAGTTGAACTGCAACTGGTTGTACTTAGTTCCGTCGGTACATGTGTGCTTGCGTCCAGCTAGTCACAGTTGCTTCCACTGTTACATCATGTGGTGTACCACATACATGAGTTACACAGTGAAAATGGCGACCACCGAGTGAATTGATGAGGTCGAAAATAAGCCTGTCGATATGTTGAGGTTGAGTTCGACCTTGTATGACACCTCTTGCATGGCATTTTCTGATTGAAATCTGTAGAAAGTTGCCATACAAGAAATGGCAGAGGCTGTAGGCAAACCTAGTAGGCGATGTACTGGAAGTATAGACTTTCGAAAAATGATATACGCCTAAATTTCTGTAAGTTTGTACAGGGCAGA
Organism: Acanthopleura granulata; assembly: GCA_016165875.1. Taxonomy (NCBI): domain Eukaryota; kingdom Metazoa; phylum Mollusca; class Polyplacophora; order Chitonida; family Chitonidae; genus Acanthopleura; species Acanthopleura granulata. Next base: position 779,465 of record JABBOT010000004.1, read on the forward strand.
TTTTAAATCTACATGTACCTTGTGATCAGTTCTATATGACAGAAGCTGGTTATGATAAAATCAGCCAGCACAATGCCCCTGCACATGCAAGCTATATACTGAATTAAAAGAAAAAAGTTCATTAACAGGTCATTTGATGGTCACCTTGCTAAGTATCTGATCTCAGTTGCTGCCAGTCATAGTCGAGCACCAAAATTGAATCTCATCAAATGCTAGTTGCTCACGATCCTAATGTTTTGTCAAACTTTTTGACATATGCGTTAGGCGTAGGTCGATTGCGTCAAGTTGGTCCGAGCTGCTTATAATCACAAGTCGACATACACCCTGCTAATATTTTTAAGTAACCTTTCCTGAAAATACATCTATGTAAATAACTGAACAGACTCAAAATACATCTATATAAATAACTGAACAGAAGATGTGAGAATATTCAATGCAGCGATCCTGAAAATATCGACATTTGAGATGCCTGCCTTATATTTAACATGTTTAAAGGAGAAGACCAGGCAAGCATTGGACAATTTGTGGTAAAAGAGTATAGTTTGAACATTTATAAACAATCATCAATTTTTTTTCACATTCTTTTATTTCCTAGGCAACAGAGTTTAAGGTAGGTCATAACACACACTCAATCGAGAATAAACAACAATGCCATGTAAAAGGGGAAGTCACTATGAAGATAGAAGTCACTATGAAGATAGTGACTGTGAAATTTTGATCAATCAGCCGGCAGGATTATGCCTAGCCCGATTAGTGGATGTGACATGAATCGTGCCATAATTCATTACCATTCTGTCTTTTGAACGTACATAACGCTACTCATATACGGATGCAAATTGAGCTCAATTATGGTTGGTTGGCTGTTCCCCCTTGTTTTGTCAGTGCACAGACGAGAACAAAGAGATGGCATGATGCCACAATGTGCATATTTTGGCTGCAAAAACAGCACAAAGTATACAAATAGGAAGGAGCTTGCCTTAATATTTCACTGCTAGAAAGCGAAAGACCCGATTCATGTACATCGGCCAGTAACGGGTCGTAAAATGTCAAAGTCTTCTGACAGCTATGTGAGCTTACGGTGATGAAGCATATGTCTCTCACAGAACATTATTTGAATTATCATCAGAATTATTGAATGGTGTTTTTACAATCCTCAAACCTTTCATTACAATTTACGTTATACTTCCCCGGTATTCCACTTCAAGGAGGTAAGCGGTTGAAGTGGACTAAATCTGTGTATAGGCCTAAACACCTCTCTAACAACTGTGAAAATGTCCTCACTTTTCAAAACTCCAGAGTGCTGATGGAAAGTATTCATAAACAAGATTTATAATTACAAGATAGCAAACATGTCCCCACAAATGGGAAGCACCAGGGTTCAATGTTTTTCTTTTCTATTTCTATATTATTCGTTCTTACGACAATTTACTGTAAGATTTATGTTAAGCTTAAACACTGGGACTACATGTAACTGTAAACTGCTCAGATCTGAATTAGAATTTCTTTCTACTGTTGGTATCAGTGGATGCTCTGCATTGGACTTACATGAGGATTGGTTTGAGAAGAGGTTTTATGTTGCCATAGGAGGCTCGACAAATCAGGTCTCTAAAGACAGTTTCGGCCACGTACGAGGGGTGATCCTCGTCCTTAGGGCTCTCAGGGTCCACTGTGCCGAAACTGAAACAACACAAAAAAGGTAATAGTTACAATGTAACTACTGTAAATTTTCAACCTTTTAAATCATTAAAGCAGTTTTTAAAGGGGAGTGTATACATATGGTTATTGCAAAAATGTCAAGAACGATTTGTTTGTGTCATCATAGGTATAAACGTCAAAAGACATAAGAATTATTTCTCGACTCTTCAGTTCTCCAACAAAATACTGAAATATTGCTTTCAGCAGGAGTTAAAATGGTTGAGAAAGTAGGGTATGTTCAGTTACATGTGCACTTGTAGAAATATATTTGCCATATATATGTGAGATAGTACTTACCTGCTATACATGTGCCTCTTAAACTAAGGACTGATAATCGTTTAAAGAGCGACTTCAGTGTCAAAACCTCTGTATCAGTGTGAAATGATAAAGATTAAAATGGTCTGAACTGCTTTTCTACATCGTAAAAAAACATTGCAATGCATTAAAACTGACACTGTATGTTTCAGAACAAAATTTTTCTGTCCTATTCACTTTGCCCAGTGTGATGTCATACAGGTACACACGACATCACAATACCTGATGTATATCTACAAATGAAGCTGTACTTTCACTCCTGATGTCACCATTGCATAAATGCCAAACTCGATGTCACATATGCCTGATTCAACGTCATATCAGGAATACCATCAAGTCAAACCAGGAAAATTTTACAGACACAGCCAAAGATTTTATTGGGGGGGGGGGGGGAATCTTCTGTTATTGAGGTTAAAACTATTAGATCCTTTTACTACAGTCTTAGCTTTGCTCCATTGGACTTCCTCCTGAATTTAATACTTCTACCTAGTTTATATTGAGGCTGGAGTGGATAAACTCTTTTACTTATTTATTTATTTGACCGTAATGTGTACTTACTTGTTGACTGTACTTAAAAATACTTCAAGCATACGCCAGGGGCCGGCATCATGGCAGGAGGAAACCAAGCAGAGCTCAGGGTAAACCCAAAAACCTCTGCAGACTGCTGGCAGATCTTTCCAAGTACCACCTGAGAGGAAACTTAAACTCACAGCAACCGTATTGGTGAAAGGCCTGAGTTATTGCACTGCATTAGCAAGCTAATCCCCAATCATGGCTCTTTTACCTTTACGAGTGGCAGGCACCTGGCATATTACATCTGTACATGCAAGTTACCAGCCGTACACCTCCCACAGATTTCAATACAAACCAACACATCATTTACTCAACCTCTTCCTGAATAAAAGGGTCAACTATAGAAGCAATTTTTGTCAAAACTTTTTCAATTTTTACTGTACGTTTATGACAACAATGGTCAATACATATAGATCAAATCAATAATTTTCTCAGCATGTTAACTGAATTTCCCATTGGTGATCTCAACAATTAGCATCGCTGCCTTGAACAAAAGAAGTCGCGCAATCGTAATAATTATTCTGCTGCAATCTACATTTGAGCATATGCACTATGTACAGATCACATGCAAACACAATCTACAGTGTATGCAAATACAGGAGCAGGTACTGAATTGACATGTGGGGCACAGGCATTATTGTTATCAGTATTATCAGTCCAATACATGTACAATGTTACAACTAGCTAACATGTTTCTTTAACACACGTTTAATTTCATTATTTTATATTTTTATTTTATAGTTCTTAATTTGATCAAAGCAACCAATATAATCAGACACATAGTTTGTGGACAGTTTGAAACTGATGTTAGAATCTACATCGAAACATCATCAACAAATAATGGAAGGAGTTATTTATAACCAATGTGCAGTGTTGTACACTTTCATCACATTTTAGTTCCGGTTGTATTCATCTCATTATTTTTTCAGATGAAGTGATTATATGAAAAAAAAAATTCCATTGATTGTAGATCTGTTTAACCTTTAAGATGGGAAATGTGTCAGGTATTTGACAAAAGGATGCTGGTTTAGTCTGTTTTTTTCCATCTACATGTACACCAAATCCCTAACTTCTAAGTTAAAATTTCTTCATCACTCATCACAACTCAGGAATAAATGAAATAAATAAATACATACGAAATAAGTACACAAACAACTAAATATTTATTTGGTTGGCATACTCAAGAATATTTCACTTTTACAATGACAGCGAGCATTATGCTGGGGGAAACCAGGTGTTATGTTGGGGAATCTAAGAACACCCACAGGTTGTTGGCAGATAATTCCAAAGAGGAGGCCAGCCAGAGCTGGACATGGTCACGAAGCAAACACATTGGTGAGAGGCTCATGAGTTACTGGGCTGATCACATTGGCTTACCTTGGGTCATGCATGTTGTACAGCAGAGATGGCACAATCTTATCCATGTGCATGGGGTCCCAAATGTTGACTTGGAGGTCATCGCTGACTGTCTTACGCACCACGCCCTGTAAGCCCCTCAGTCCTGAGGTCCGCACCCTGTGTCGAGAGCAGCAGATTGAAGACAGCAGTTTGATCAACATCCTGCCACAGGCACACTGGCAGGGAACTCAATGAAGCTATCAACTGAATAGATGGTATACACTTTACTAGGTATAGTCCCTCATCCCCTGGCAAATCCAGGGTGACTTCATCACCCAAACAAGTCAATACACCAGTCACTTTTATAACACAAGCTACTGTCAGAGAGATATGTTCATTGTCAAACAAGTCTACATTTAGATAAGCAACTTCAAAATGCAGCTTGTTTTGGCTTTTATTTTAGTAGGAGCATTAAAGTTTCCTGTAATGAAGCCTGAAATTCATTCAGGCACAAAGATTTCTGTGATAAAGCCCGAAATTAATCAGGTACAAACTGTCAAATGCACATCACAGCTATAAGGTACAAGCACAGTGTATGTGAAAGTACACATATATTTAATACCACTGTTTGGGTAAAACACGATTAAATCCAAAGGGAAACACCCAACACATTCCTCACATATATCGCCATGTGTTCCATCAAGCAATATCAGACATCATATATAAAAAATGATGATACTTCTTAGTCCGAAAGCCACGAACACACGAATCCACCTGGCCAACTAGCTCCAAGACAAATGGGTACCATTCCTGCATGTGACAGCCCAATCGAGGCAACCTTCACCAGGCATTGTCCAATGGTTGACGGGACATTAAGTGCCCTGGCAATAGGCCCTGTGACGGTATCCCAGCCTGGCCAGGTGAGATAGCTATAGCCCTGTTACACAATCACCATGGATCACAGGGCTGTTTGCCTGCTAGGATAAGAGGACTGATTCCCCAAGCAATTCTGGGTTATAGGTATAACCCTTGTGAGTCTGGTGTCTGCTAGCCAGAATAATCACATCAATAAATTTGAAGTTGAACTCCCGGTGAGATCAGCAGAGGATGACTGGCAGAGCTGCGCAGGCATCAGTCCATGGTGAAATGCTAATTCCAGCTCAACAGCTAGCTCAGTCTACTTCACATGCAGCCACACACAAACATCTCATATTAAGCATTCACTGATTAATGGCTTGACTTGGAGAGTATGAGTCTTATATTCTTAGTCTAATGGGAAAAGCATATACAGCACTCTCCGTAACAGGGTTATGTCCACACTTCACATCTCATGCCACTTACCATACTGTGGCTATTATAGTCACATGTGCACCTACACCTATGTCTGCTCCTACACCAAACCAGCTGCATTAAATACAGGTGCAAATGGTGACAGAGCATCAGCACCTAAATGTTGTCTCACATCTAGATACTGTATTACCTCTGCTGTTCTGTAAAACAAGCTCTATTGTAATGTTATTGTATAAAGCACATGATAGTTTGTGTAGGGAGCAACATATGATGACTGCCTGATGTGTGTAAATGTTACTGATCCACAAGTGTACCTGTACACATCTCTCTTGAACATCAATAAATTAGATGTTCCAAATATAGACAACAGCACACTGGGTACATGTCAACATCACATGCTTCTGGTCAAACAGTTCCCAGATCCACAATTATATAACGAACATTGACACAACACAGCAGTTGAAGCTACGCTGTACAGAACAAAACACTATTATTTTTTCCAGTAACATACATGTATGATCCTACCTTTCACCCGAACACCAAAACACCTTTCTCACATTAACAGAATCAGAATCATGTACCTTGAGTATAATTGGGGATGCACAAAGTTTCAGGTCCAATTCCTACTGAATGCTTTATTCTGGTATGAGACTAAACAAACAGCCCTGCCAGACAATTTTCTGAACAGGAATTTCACAGGGAATCCACAATCAAACTGAGTATGCTTTTAATTTATGTCTTTAACCAATATTTCAGTTAGCTGCCAACGATCAGGTTTTTGGGCGGAGGAATCTAGCACAGTGCCCAAAGGACACCACAGCAACTCACCTGGTGAGTTTACAATTTGCCCTAGTGTGCAGTCACTCCAGCTGGACTGGATACACTGGTCAAGGCCTAGTGCTCAGAAAATGCTCCAAATACAGGAAATAATACATTAAGTTCATGGAAATCTCAGAGATAAAGTTCAGGTATTCCAGACTGGAACAAGTGCAAACCAGTCAATATCACAGAATCAAGCTACACTGTACGTTAGCTGCACGCTGATTGCTGCCAATATGTAGATGTGTACATTGGCTCTGCCCAAGTATATTGGAAATTCCCCCTGTGCTCCCTGAGGACATTGATCATGTCAGAGAAGGGATACAGACTTTGAAATATTGACAAGCTAATGGCACAAATGGTTTCCCAGGTACAGCTTAAGCTGCTGCAGTGCTAAGTCCAAGCCAGTTCCAAATCTGACCTGCTGGTCACATGTTTCCTTCTCAATATGCAATCCCTCCTCACAACTTTATCCACAGTGGAACAACACGACCTGACACCCAATCTGTAGGTCCCTGGCCTGACCTTCAGGAAGGATCTGTGCCCCTCAGCAGAAGGTCTTAATAAGGGCGACTCATTGATTTTCTCTCCAAATAGCGTCTTAGCCACATCCATATCCCATTAGCGGCCAGTGCCGGAGGAGATGTCCACAAACACAATCTGCTCATTACCATATCTCTACCACAAAGAACTTCTTAACCAGAAGACGTGATGTAAGGATAAAGTTAGGAGAATAAACCTTGAATAAACCACCTATGAACATAAATATCAAAGTCATGCGTTCACGTAATCATTAACCACCCAATTCCCGCAATTTGCAACAGCTGAAACATCTCACAAAAAGTCCATGTAACTTTGCACGAAGGCCTCACATTAAGTGAACTGCTTATGTTGAAAGATAGGGTGTATGTATTGCAATTTTTTAGTCATATGATGATGAGTCGTCTATAATCAGTATATATACTGTGTCTTCCTCTGGCATGGTGAGTCCATGCCACCAAAGTGCTGAAGACACCAGACATGACACCCCACCCAGTCACATCATACTGACACTGGGTTAACCAGTCCTGCTTCTTTTCCTAATCTCTCGGTGATGAGCATCAAGCGGGGCAGCAACAAGTGCAATTATTGAAGTCTTTGTTACGACCAGACCCGGGAATAATCCTGGATCTCTTGACCTCAAGGCAGAAGCTCTAACCACTAGGTCACCGAGGTGGTCTTTGAAACATAGAATACATTTATCTCATATTACTCACTGAAGCAACAACCTGTCTATATTTTTCGTGACCAGTGAAAGCTCTGTCTTTAAGTCGGAACTCAAGTCATATGTTTTGGCGAACTGATTAGTTGCTACATTACTTATCCTCCTTGCATATGCGTCACAAAAAGGCATAAAAAAGTTGTTTGCGGTTCATAGTGTAACTGTCTAAGGTCATCTGTTCTCCCTGTCAGTAATACATTAATCCACAAATTCACCTGTGTGAGATAGAGCAAGGGCTGCAGAATTTGATCCTGATAGTTCCCGATTACATAGACTGCTTCTGTATAATCTACTGATGAATAAAGAAATCAATCCATCAGCTAAAAATAATCTAGCAGACAAGTCTGATGTCAGCAGTCTGGCACTGATAAATTATGATGGTTACTATATTCAACATGCAACAGCTGGATAGAGTTAGGGTTTAACTTGATACCTCTGAATATTGGTTTGCTCAAATGTCCAATGCTGAGAATGCACAGCACTCCAGGGATTTGATGATACTGAAGAAGCTTGTTTCATAGCTTGTTTAATCCCTTGAATGCGAATTTGATGAGGAACAAAACAAGATTTAGCAGTATAAGGGTACATAACAAACACCTGGCCAAAAGTGTTAAAACCTATTCTGTCTCAAATAATGAAGTATGTATAGCTGGGTTTTATGTCATACTCAACATTTTTTTCCATCATATGATACCGTTCTCTTTCACTTCCTCTGCAGTGGCCATCGATTTTAGACCAATCACTGGAAAGGTGACCTACATATAGATATTACAACATCATACAGATTGGAACACCATAAAAAAAATGCTTTATTCCAACGTCATGGCAACAGGGAGTGAATAACCAAAGATGTAATTACAAAGGTGATGCATACAAACTAGATGTATGTGAAATAGCACTTTTATCACTGAAGGAAATCCTCATATTTCATCTCCGTATTAATGGTAAAAGCAAATGTACCATGTAAACAGATTCAAATTCTTTTGTTTATGAAAAACATAGGACATTACTTATGAAGGTAAATAAGGCATGATGTTTGACACACTTGATGTTGTTAGAAACCTCATCTCTATTTAAAATTTATACTTGCACACAACCAGCAACTGATAGGGAGTTAAAATAATATTCAATCACTGTATGACACAATGTATTGTGATTACTTCTTCGACCTTTTCAACCACCTCTGCAACCAATATTTTGAAACATTCTGACAGAACTATGGGTGTAGGGAAATAATTTGCATAGTTTTATGAAGCTTGCATCTTTAATCACAGAAACAAATCATTTTTAGGATCATTTTCTTAATCATTGTATGCATAAATTCCACTGAAAAATGTGCTTTGGTGGTTGAAAAGGTTGAAGATTTACAGTATGGACTTTTTTGCTATCATAACTCATATGAGTGGCCTTCAGTTGTAATAATATGGGCAACCATACTTTGCAGGACAAAGGGATGGCTCGCCTCTAATACTGAGGAGCGCAGGAAATGGATGATGCGACACTGTGTTTCTGGTTTCTCTAAAATGGCGAATCCAAAGATCTGGTAAGAATTCCAGATTAAATCGTGATTTACAGAGTTACCAGGCCTGTCATAAAAACAATTGCCTATGGTGTGTATGGACCCCTCTTCTGAAATAACTCTTATTACATTTTTTGTTGTCTTCTCAAAGTCGGCTGTGGGAGAACAATTTAGACATAGGAACCGCACATCTTATACAACTAAGGGTCAAACCAGAAACTCTCTGAGAATGCACAATGGCATCTACTTTTAATGTACACATCTGTGATTTCACACACTACATTCTATTGAAACTCTAGAGGGTATTATCTCTACACCATGTAAACACATGATGCGTACAATTCACAAAGTAGTCTGTCCCTAACCTGCACTTGCTTAGAGGTCAAAACTGACTACATACATTAATCATTATCCTACAAAACTATTTTGAATGTCAAGGAACTTTTGTTAACAATATACAATTTTTAGATGACAGCCATCAAATTTTGAAATAACAGCATTGCTGACCATGATATTTTAACCCATCCTTATTATCGATGTTAAACCATCATTTAAAGGTCAGTCTAGAACAAACATGAAAGAAATGTGTAACAGGTCTGGTAGCTGAATTTCAAAAGCAGGTTGAATGATTTTGGACAATGAAAATGTCCAAGATGGTGAAATAATACAATCACCATAGAGACCTCAAAGGCTTTTATTATAACCCTCTTTGTTTCAGACAAAAATATGCAGTTAAATATTCATTGATTAGGTAATAAATTTAATGAGGACAAGATAAACATGAAATAAAAATATGGATTTTTATAACTGGGTAAAATGTTTCATAACAATGTAACACGAAGTGAGGCAAGAAATTACAAAACAAGGTTTGTCCTACATAAAAACATTCAAAATGATAAAACATGGGATGCTTTTACCAAATATTAGTGATATGGATTTGTTTTAGGTAGGTGAACTGCAAGGTACAGCCATGCTACTGGAGCATTTCTAACAGAGCTTTGTGAGTGAAGCTGTCCATCAACAGCCATGTACTCCATCTACACATACCCTTAATGACCTAAAATTTCAACCATAGGATGCACATCTTGCATGATTCTGAGATTTTTACTGATCGTAGAAAAGTATATTGGGACTTGTTTTGAAGATTGCATGATGTTCTGATGCAAAAAAGTAAGTTTCAGTACCACAAATAATATTTTATGACATTTATTTGCCTCTAAAAATGCACTTTCCTGGGTGTGAAACTTTACGTCATTTACAGTACTCTGTTCACTGCCCCTGCCACATGGCCTGCAGGTAGATACGCATACTGGAGCTTTTCTTAAAACCTCTGCATGGGCAAATGTAATCTGATAATGCAACTGTTTTGGTCAGTGCAAAAAGTTGCTAACTTTTTAGCTACACAGTTGCTAAAGAGCTAACCTAATGATTTAGGGTCTCATAATGGACAATTTCAATCTGCTTGAAAAGTAAAAATTACAAGAACTGTTAAGCTGTATTCTTAAAACACAAATAATCTTTTCAAAATAAACAGCTCCAAGAAAGTACAGCATGTTTGCTTCAATATTCATGCAGGGCCATCATCAGGAAGGTCCATTTAACGTATGTTAAAGTATTCAGTGTGAATCACAGCTAATAATTTGTTGAAATTTTAATAAACATATCCCAGACTTTTGATGTTAAATGATATTCACAAATTAATGAACCAAGATATGATTAAAGCAATATCGATTACCGCTATAAATGCAAGCTATTTACAAAGGAAGGCCTAATTCATATCAGAGTCTTGGCTTACCCATGTTAAAGACACTAAGATACAAGCTAAACACCTGCATGCAGCTTTCTGAATTCTGTTAAATCTGTGATTTAACATCACAGTTAATGGGAAAAAATCAGTTTTCCTAAAGAAAAATGTCCACTTTTATATAAGTCATTAATTGTTGCAATTTTATGCTATATACGCATGGCAAGAAAGATTAAGTTAAAAGGAAAGACCTTGTAAAAATGGACTTAGGGTGGGTGGAAAGGCCATTAAAACTGTATCTGAAAATACCTTCACTGAATTTTTTAGCTTTTTTTCACCAAAATAAACGAAGTCAAATATTTTGATAGTATGGTGGGTTTTATGGGCCGTACTGATAATATCAATAAAGTAATAAAGATAAAGGTATCTCCCTCCAGATTATAATGCTTGACACCAAATCAAAATGTTAAGTGTGGCATTTCGTCAGATACCACCCTTAACACTGAACAGACCTGGTATGACCCAATTTGAGTGCTTACCTGCCTTAGTGACATAATGCGACCCATTCTGGTTGCCATGGTAGTTATGTGCAAGCAATGCTAGTAGGCCTTCACACAAACTGGCTTAAGACATGAAACACTCAGCTGAATAAAGGTTTAATATTAAGCATTGATAAGCATACAATGTAATAATATACATTTATCCAAACAATATTTTAATTTCCCCTTCTCTAAATGAACTGACTGTACTTGATTATACTTCAAAATTGAAGGTAAGATAAAGTCAGTGGTAAATATAGTTCTGTTCCTTGCTTTCACCTGTATTCAACGTCATCATTGTCAACCAGGGTATTAAATAAACTTCTGCTTGCAAACCAAAAAAAAAAAAATAAAAGAAAAAAATTAAAAAATATTGTGCACTGCACTTCAAAACTCTTGGCCTTAAGCATATGTACAATGTAACATGTAGAATTCCAAGAGGTATTATGTATAATACCAGCCATTCATAAAATTGTGCAGGTGTGGTATAAATTTGGTGAATTTAAGACCAACTGTTCAAGAGATAAAGCGTTTACAAGCCTTTTATAAAATTTAACTTAAATGACGCTAATGCCCTTGAAAGAAAAGGTCACCGAAAATCAACAGGATTCTTTCTCAAGCCAAAGTCCAAGTATAGTGTTAGTTTTGGGAATTTGGGCTAACCTGTTCTAGTGATAGAGCGTTTACAAGCCTAAAGCTTAAATCTCCTGAATGACCTTGAAGAAAATGTCAACGTCTCTGAAAATCAAAAGGATTTGTAGGTGTCACGCAAGTTTGGTGAACTTGGACTAAACCGTTCTAGAGATAGAGCATTTACAAAAATTTAACTTCAATGATCCCAATGACCGTGAAGAAAAAGGTCAAGGTCCCTGAAAATCAGTAAGTTTGGTGAACCTGGGCTAAACTGTTCTAGAAATAGCGGATTTACAAGCCTTGTATAAAATTTAACGTAAACGACACCGACCAAGGCTGAAAACCGACAGGATTTTTCCTCATGCCAATCTTTAAGTGTGGTGTAAGTTTACTAAACACCGAATAAACCGTTCTAGAGAAAGAGCATTTACGAAGAATATGGACAGACAGACAGACAGACAGACAGACAGACGAACCGACGATGCCAAAATTGGCCAAGGGTAAAAAACAAAAATGATAATTCTCTTTCTCCAAATCGGTGTAAATTGAAAACGATCATTGGTTAAATCTCCTGGCAGTCATACTGAGCTTGTGTGTGAACAATCATCGGACAATGGAGACAGAAGTTAGGGCCATTATTAACAATATGTTTGTTGCGGTTAACTTGACTGAACCATCCAATAAAGGAAACTATTAAGTTTTTAATGCTCTTTACTTGAAATTTCTTTCTTTTTGTCATTTTCCTCTCCATGTTAATTTCCTTAAAAAGTGTGGAGTGTTCATACTTGTGTTCCAAACTTAACAACAGTTAACTTCAGATGAACATGCCCAAAGCAAATACATTCATTCGAAACGTATAAAAGAATATGAGAAGCATTTTAATGAGGAACTGTGATGTTATTGTTCTGATCCTAACATGGGTGGGATGGCAACCTCGTTATGATGGCACGAAAATGGAAAACGTTCTTGCACCATGTTGCAGATTCACACAAAGTCACCTATTAACTTGGGCACAAAGTCACTCTTATTTATACAGTAAAGAGACTGAAAATGGCAATCTAGTCAACGTGGCAACAGTGGAAATGGACAGCTGTATCTATGTATCCATCAAAAATTAAACCTGCACATGTATACAAATCAATTAGAGTGTTGGCCTCGACCTATTTAAACAGTACATGCAGAAAATGTCAATCAACAGACAGGACAAATGTGCAGTGTGACACATTGTCACCTCTGTTGCTGTGTATCTGCCAAGATAGATTTGGTAACAATGCTAGTAAACAGCTCGGTTTTACCAGATTTCAGCTCAATACAAAGTATTTGAAAATTTCATCAGTACTTTATCCATTAAAATGCTATTCAATGTTCAGTTCTTGAACAGAACAGTGTAAACCATTAACCATTGGCAAATCACTGATAAAACTTTCCTACACCTTATGTACAGCTATACACACCATACTGGTGGATACAAGTGGTCTGCAACAAAAGTTAGACTATGCAAACAGCCATACAAATGTTACTGACTACTAACCAAGAACCCATAGGCCAATTCCCTGACTAAGGCCAGGTATAAACTCACAGCGTGTTTGATACAGCAATTGAAAGGCAAGTCCATCAAACCATGAGAAAAAACATACCAATAAGCTAAAGACCACAAGCATATCTCACCTTCGTCTATCATCTGTGTTACTGAGGCCATTGTGGCACATGGAGCTGAACTTGGACACAAAAAAATCATACCGTCTGTGGTACGATGGAGTGTCTTCCTCAATGTTGGCAAATTTGATAAACTAAAACAAAAAATAATTACTTACTGATTTGAGTTCACAGGTGTTTAACATGTTACTCCAGTATATTTCATGTACATCATAGCAGTCAGTCCTATCTGTGTAATTTATTTACTTACTTATTTATTTGATTGGTGTTTCACAATGTACTTAAGAATGTTTCACTTATATGAAGGCGGCCAGCATTATGTTGGGAGGAAACCAGGAAACCAAGTCTTATCTGTTCGAAAACAATATAGCTCAGTACATAAATTAATTTAACATTTGGATAAACACAGATTCTAACACACAATTAGACTCTCGTGAACTGTGAAATTTACAGTAATTAACATGCACGCAGGTCAATAGAACGTGCCCGAGACAACACTGTACTTTACATGTATGCAAAGCCTGAGCTCAATGCATGCAATACTTCTGGATATACCACCTTTAAGATTTACCATAGCATCTTTAACTGTTCCTGGATACTGATAGTTACCTCCGTTACATGGACTATCCATGTGACAAAAAAGAAACCATGTATTATTGTTAAAATTACATATAAATTGGTTAACAATGGTCGACCTGGTAGAAGAATTAGGGTATTATCGTGTTATTAATCCATGATTTTCCTATGTCACGCTGACGGCCAATAAAACAAACCTCTATATTTATATACATCAATAACACGAACAGATAATTAATATTATTTAATATCTTCCACATGATCATGTCGGTACTTACTGAGGCTGTGGCCAAACACTGCAGATCTGGTTCATCACACTCCAGCAGCTTCTGGACCATCTTGAGGAAACTCTCCACAAACAGATTGATGGTCTGTGCATGGCAGGCCACTAGTAGCTGGTCCAGGGCCTCCATGGCTATGAACACGATCCTAGCAACAACAACAAACATTAAACTCCTTTATTTATTTATCTGATTGCTGTTTTACATTGTACAAGAATATTTCACTTATGCCACTGTAGCCAGCATTAAGATGGAGGGAAACCCATGACCATCCACAAGGTGCTTGCAGACCTTTCAACGTATGACCAGAGAGGAAGCCAACATCAACTGGACTTGAACTCACAGCAGCTGAACTGGTGAGGGGCATCAGGTTCAGTTCACTGGGCTGGCGCACTAACCCTCTTGGAGACAGACGCACCGAACAACCATTAGAGAGAGATTAAATACTAGCCTTAAATCAAACTGCTTGTACTCAAGGATGGCTAGGAAAAACTAGCAGACTAACAATGACCAAAACACTAGTAACATATAACACATACAGATGGCATGGGTAAGAATAACTGGGGTGCTGTTTCCCCTACGACATTTTCCCCTATGGACTTTGTCGCCTGTGGACAATTTCCCCAGTGGAAAATTTTCTCCTTTGAAAGTTTCCCCCTAGTATATATTTAACAAAATTATTTGATAAAATGTAAAGCGTAATTGCATGTATATTTTTTGTCTGTTTTATCACACAGTAGATTTACTTGTATTTTCATATCATTGGGTTCTGTCCCACATTCTGTGTCATTATCCCATGAAATTATTACTTTGTTTTACAATCTTGACGATTATACGGGATTGCTCATTCCATCTGAAAGTTCTATTGTAACTAGACCCTGCACCTTGACCCTGTACTTTAATATTAGCCTCAGTATTGAGTATAGTTTTTCGCTCGAAGTCCATAGCATATTCTTCCAGCCTCCAAATGTTACTAATTCCAAACACCTTTATTGATGCATATCTTCTCTAGACTCAGCTGCATGCACACAAGCCCTGACTGCCCTCAGTACGGAGATTTGAGCTCAAAACTGTTGTTTAAAAGATTCTGACTTACCCAAGCCGTCTTCGGGCCAAGCTTCTGATAAGTTTCTGGGCCATGTAGTCGCCGATTCGGTCCAGTTTTTCGGGTGAGGACAGGGCATAAAACGTCAGTTTCTCCATATTACTCTTAACAAGGCCATCCTGTGCGCACAAAATAACAAAAGATGTTCCGTGGTAATGACATGTTGAATTCTGCCTTACTGTTAAAAGGCACACAGCTCTGAATTATATTCAGTTAAAATTTAAAGCCATATTCTTTTGAAATGTCTATATACATCTACACGTACACATCCTTCACAACGAAGTGTGTGAACAAATAACCCCCCCCCCCCAAAAAAAACAGATGGGACTGATAAATATTTGCATGTCTCATTAAGATGTGGCTCCATGTTGACAATATCTCAGTAAAATCCTGGTGAGGTAAATTTTTGATGTATGAGATCTAATAATTTTATGGTCAGATAATCGTGTACTATATCAATATTTTAGAAAATTTATTTGACTTACTTACATACTACATTAGTTTCTAATGCCATATTCAAGGAATTTTCTCTTACACGACAACAGCCAGACTTAGAGGTGAAGAAAACTGAAGTACATGTACCAAAGACTTCGCCAGGTACCTCACAAACTTCCCAACTTAAAGTTAAAGCTGAAGCCAGGAGAGGTGGATCCAAGCATGTGACCACATTATCAGGGGAAAGATGGTCACATCAAGTCAGCTTATTGACAAGATGTATCGTCCAAGGCACACATACAGCAGACACTAGTCCTTTTCAGACACAACTGAGCATCATTAAGGGGCTGCTCCTAAACCCAAATGCTACCTACCTGTGGGTTAACAGGAAAAATGTTATCTACAAGCCTCTTGTACCTGGGCTTCATGGCACTACAGCAACCACAGCAGCCTACAACACAAAACCAGCAAACAGCTGAATAACATATAGTAACATACCACCCATTAATGCTAATATTTATTTATTTATTTATCTGATCAAAGACCTATACTGTATTCAAGAATACTGTAAACGACCCAAAATTCTGCTCATAAAAGAACATTTTTAGAGGCAAATTAAGGTGATAAACAATTACTTTTGGTGGTAAAACTTGCATTTTTCCAGTAGGATATCATCCCACCTTCCAAAAAAAACCTTTCAAAACCTTTTTAAAATCAGTGGAACTTTCACAATCAGGAAATACGTGCAACTTGGTCAAGGACGAAAGTTTGGATCACTTAGAGCATTTCACACAGCCAGCATTGACCATGTGCTGGTTGCTGGCAGATATCATCTCATACAACTGCTGAGGAAGCCATCAAGAGTTGGACTTAGTTAATGGCTATGTTACTGAAATATATTTCAGGCCATCATTACAATATGTTTGTTGCAGGTAACCTGACTGACCTTCCAAAAAGGGCCTTTACTCCAAATATTTTACAGGGCTTTACATAGAATTCTAAAATCCTTCTAAATTTCATCAGCAAAAAATACAAACAAGAATATTTCCGTAGCGAGCTATGTTGTTTTTTGCGATAGGATTGTGTTACCCGCATAAAGAATTTTTAAAGATGGCCTTACGTTTAGGCCTACTTAAATTTCTATAATATGACGACCATGAATGTAAGTACTATTCATACTGTTTCCCATGACCAAAAGACAATGACTTTCCAACTGATAGACGTTTGATTATAAAATAACTTTGCCACTGCTTACTCTTCATCCCTGGCTTGATATCTGACACTTATATACCAATTAAAATATCTCTCTGTGTCTGTCTGTTATCTATCTCCTGGAGGCTAATGGGAATTTCCCCTTAGTCTCGTGGTAAAGGCTTGAACTTGAAACCCATGAATTGCTGGTTCAAATCCCCAGCTGGTCAGCTTGATCACAGAAGATACTTTACTATATGGTTTCAACTATATAATCCCAGAGTCATATTGTATAAGACTAAGTTTGCAGGATTCCTGAACTCAGCTACATTTCAGAAAGAACATTACCCGCAAGTCACATGTCCTTTCCACATGGCTGTCAATGCAGAGTTGTTGGGTGACTTTTGATCTTCTCTCTGTTAAATTGTGACCACACGGCTTTGAGTTAATTAGTTTTATCAGTGAGGGTGGTGAGTTAAGAACATCTGACATTCAACCGGAATATGACACAGACGTAAGCAAAGGTCTGTTGGAGTGGCATTGATGGCCATTTGTTTTGAGAGCAAAGAGTCAGTGGTGGACTCAGTGTGCATGTCAGGAGGAGGGGTTCGTAAAGTTCAGGTTGATGGGTGTGTTGCCACTGTAAGATGTCATTATTTCCCACAGTAATGTGCCTGTGTTGTGTTTTCATTGGTTAAGAAATGGAATTTTCCATTGTATGCCAAAAAAAAGTGTATAAAAGCTATGTTCTGTTCAGTACTGGAAGTCTTACATGATACTCTCATGTGTTTATCGCGCCGTTCACACATAGGTGTATGTAGAGTACGTGTATGTGTTGTCTTGCAGCTTCTGGAGAAAATCCTCACACACATCAGTGTTGATTCCATAGACACACGTCTATGACACTACATTATTCGGTTTGTTGTGTCAAAACATGTTTGTTACACCTGGTTCAGCTAAATGAATTTAGTAAGGATTCAGAGCGCATGTCACATGGAGAACATTTGAAAAGGGAATCCTCCATGCTACAGTGAGAGTTCAACAAGATTCATTCAGGGAAGCACGAATGAACTGACCTCACATGCCACTTGGAAAGCGACACGCCCATCAACCTCATCTTAACTATAACCAAGACTGACAAATGCCAAAATGCAAGTTAAACAGTACATATGTCAAACGTCGTTTGTGTTTTTCATTTGGCTTTCTTGTAGCAGCCTGCTCTTGCCTAAAACGATTCGCTGCACTCGGGAAGTCTGTTCAAACGCCTTGCCACTTCTTCTAATTCTATCCGATCATCCTTGATTGCAACAACAACAAAACATTAAACAGCTAACCTCATTTTGCGTCTATCCTGCAACATTTCGCCATGCTTACCTGCCATTTTTTTTTTTTTTTACTCTTAGTTGTGTACAACTCCGGTTCAGTGGATTCAGATTAGTCCTGTCCTCGGCTTTAGCTGCGAAACCTCCGTTCTATCTCCGAAAATACTGTCACCCGCCTCAACCGGCTACAACAACAACCACCCCAGTTGACAGCAGCGACACCTGTTAAGGCCTTCGTCTCGGCCTCGTTCGAATCTCCAGTGAATTATGAATGCAATTTTTCGAATCTGAATATGTTTGTCATAAGGAGCGGTATACCTTACCATACTACGATTGCGTCTTCAATTTAGGAAGTGCAAAGTTCTAACCTTTCATGCCTAATTATGTACCGTAATTAAAACAGTAGGAAGTAAAGAGGAGGGGAGGGGGGAGAACCCTCCTAGTTGAAATTTAAAGCAGCTTATGAAGCATATTAGGAAGCTAGTCTTAGCCTGCAATCATGCTAATATTCATGCAGGACACTAATCTCTAGATTGAGTAGTCTAGCTGTGCTATCTAGGAGGCCCTGCCTTACTAGATGACATGCTACGCATATATACAGCCTCTAACTGGTAGATTGACTACCACGTACAGGTTTGCACCTTCAAATTACACTCCCATTTCAATGTACCGGTACTGAAATTCATTTATCGCATACTTTGTAATCTGAACCTCCTGCATACAACTCTTAAAGTACCATACAAAATATACACCTGATTAACTCTTGATGTAGTAAGAATTGGATTTGAACAGCTGATCTGAGTGGTTAAGGGTCAGAGGTTGAACAGATGCAACTCACTACAGTCTAATTAGTGTTTTGCAAGTAAGAATAAACCCAAATTAGTGCCAGGTTGTCTTCAGTATGGTGTGGCTGCCTTTGCAGACTGGAGCCAGGAACATTTATTCTGTAGTGAATATTAAACATATAATTTCATATCAGAATTTATTTTCTTTGCTTGACCATTCATATTTTTGTGATTGGTGTTTAACCCCATAGTCAAGATATGTGCAAGCACTGATATTTCCCCTCAAGATGTGGTCATGGTGAGAATTTTAGGTGGAAGAAACCTGGAGGAAACCAGACAGAGCCTTGAGAAACAACAGGAATGTGGAATGTGTAGAATGCATGCATTATATTTGACATTTTTCATTTTTGCCCCATGCAAGTGTCACATTTGCATAAACAGCAGTCTGTTGGGGATATGGCCTGGCCCCTCTCCTATCTTGGCATGAACAATGCTCCTACATTTGTGTGGACATTTGGGCACTACTCCACATGTGCGATGGCATGGACTCTTCTATATGAGCTGTAATCCTACATTGACATTTCCTACAATGACATGGGCACTACTCCTGTATGTTTATGCACACTGGTATGGGCACTATATACCCCAACATGTATATTGGCATGAGCACTACTCCTGTTTGTACCTTTGCATGGGCACTACACCAACATGTACACTGACATTTCCTATGATGGCATGGGCACTACATCTACATTGGCACAAGAAAACAATGTGTAACTTGACCATGGTAAATATAAATATCACAATATTCAGAAAAGGACAAGCTATTAGAACTGATAAAAAGAAACAATACAAAATCAAAGGTCAAAAAGTTAGAGCCAACTAAAGGCACAAATGACCAGCCTTCCTATCAGTTTTTCACCTTTCTGAGTTACTAATATACTCTACATAGTTTCTAGCCTTCGCTAAATTTACATCATTTGAAACCTTGTTTCAAGACAAACAAAATGGTAAACAGATCATCACTGAGCGGCACAAACTTTACGAGTTATAAAGACCTTTATGTTAAATAAAAACACAAACACATATGCTAGTATGGCTCCACTGTCCAGCACCCCTAACACACGTCTTAGGCCAGTGGCTAGGTATCAGATAAAGTTGGGGTGGGGTGGGGTAGGGCAGTGAGGTCAATAAACTCAGTGAACCATAATAAAGGGCATGTGTTACACATTCCCCAACATCTACTGCTGCCTGTCTGCAACAATGATGAATTGAACAAACTCCTGTCCCATGTTCACCATTGTTCAGGGAGGTGTCTTGCCCAAGATCTAGGCTGTTCTTCCTGAGAAGGCCCAGAAGGCTGGCAAATAAACGACCTGGCCACCATCATCTACACCTAGTAAAATAACAATTAAATATAAATAACTATATCAGCATGAACATACACATACTACTACCAAAATATGTATTTCCTTTTTTTTTTTTTTTTTTTTTTATCTTTTTACTTCATTGGTGTTTTATGCTATATTCATAAATATTTCACTTATACGATGGCGGCCAGTACTGTGGTGGGAGAGAGTCACGCAGGACCTGGAGGAAACCCACGATCATCTGTAGGTTGCCAGCAGACCTTCCCACGTATGGCCGTATCTGTATTGGATGTGGAAATATAACACAGCATGTTATAAGACTTAAAAGAATCTTTCACTGTATTTCAACGTGCAATCTGGTCCAAAATGTCCACAGTAGGTCCTCAATGCTTTTTTTGCATTTTATTCACCATAAAATAGTGAAAACCATATCTGGAATAAGCATGAAATGGTCTTTCAGATGATGCATATTTTATTTAAATGTCGTCTTCTTTAATGTTTCTCATTTTAGAACAGTATTTATTTACAATATGCAACAATTTTGCAAGCTTTTTTTTTTGTCCTTGTTGCACCAAGTGATGTCTTAAGAATTCTTGACAACAAATGCAAGGTCACATGAATGTAGCACGCTAAAGCATGCTGCGTCACATTTATTTTCTTGGTTGTGCCTTTCATTCCATTCTATGTATCATCTGCAAATGTCACTTTTACACACAGCACCCATTGCATAGTATAACCGTCATGATTTGAATGATTTTGACAGGTGATGTATAATTGATGCTGCACACTTGAACACTATCAGTCTCAGTCATGTCAGGCTAACAAATCACCATGTTCCACTCTTTAACATATTGTTTTTTCTGTTATACATGTACAAAAACATCTGGCTGACATAATTTTGCCAGGGAGCCAACCATAAATTTTTAGCATAATAATCGTCAGCCAGCCCATTAGGACATGAATCTGAGCAACCTCATGGGAAGGGGCATTTGTCTTTGGAGCAATCTTTAAGCTGACCCAATCATCATCTTTGGAGAAGTATTTAAGCTGACCCAATCATCATCTTTGGAGAAGTATTTAAGCTGACCTAATCACCATCTTTGGAGAAGTATTTAAGTTGACAACCACTGTCTCTGGAGCAGCATTTACACTGACTCAATCACCATCTATGGAGCAGCATTTAAAAGGACTTAACAATCATCTGTGGAACGTCATTTAAGTGGACTTAACCACCAACTTTGGAGCAGCATTTAAGTGAACTTAATGATACTAGAACCCCTCGTAAACAGAATTTCACATTTTGCCTTCTGTAGCCCATAATATTGATCAAATATGGCCATATGTATCTACATGTATATTGTGAAAGGTAAATGACTGCTGATCTCAATAAAGCTTTTAAAATTTACCAAACTTTAATATTAAGCAAAATATCCATCAAAGGACGGCAAAACATTACAGTTGACTACAATGACACAGCAGTTTTTCAAAATGCTATTTTTTTTTTCCAGTTCTCAAAACTTTCAATTTTTTTGGCCCAAGTGGATAATTTACTATTTAAACTGAAAAAATTTAAAAGAATTTGAAACTTTGATGTTCTTTTACTAATAGTCTTAAAATTAGAAAAGATATCAAAAATTTGTGGGACTTTTTTTTTTACCTTAAGTATTTAGCTACTTTTTCATAGAATTATCTTGAAAAATAAGCGAGAAATAAAGTGTTTCATCACACAACTGTCTCAAAAATAGAACGGGGGAAAAAGACCAAGACATCTTGAGGAGCATTACATGTGACAAAATTTGCCATTAATTCATTTACCAGTTAATTTTAATCAAGAATTGTCCTGCCTCCAGTTAAAATGTGAACATATCAACCTACTTGTGTTAGATTTCAAAACTTGTCATGCTCCATGAAAGTATAAATTGGTGTTTTATCTTGATATTTCTAAACAAAACCTGCTAGAATGTGTTTATAAGCAATTCCCCAATGGCACTCCGATGGGGTGATTAAGGCTGTTGTTTTAGTTAATAGGCCTATGTTAGCTAATCCCACTAATCAGGCGGAAATAACACAACTGGCTTGGTTCACAGCATGTTATACTATTTGCCAATTTTAAGGTGCTTACATTTCGAATTTGGTATTCATGTGTAATTGAGAGGAAAGATAATAGAACGGAGAATGTTAAATAAAAAAAACTGACCAAATTTCAACCCTGAGGGATTCTAGTATCCTTAATCATCCTGTTTGGAACAGCATTTTAGTTCAGTAATAATGTGCTTCTGATGCAGTAAAGAATGTGTATCAAATGTAACACAAAACATATGTAGGTACATACATGTATCCTTGGGTTTTACATTATACTCATCAATTTTTCAGTTACATGATATGGAGGAGTCCTTGGAATTTACATATATACTCTGTTTCTTTGGCAGGCAGGCCACTGTAATGAGATGAAATTGAGTGACCGAATGGGAAATGGAGATTTGTCTTTGGCGCAGAATTTAAGTTGACCCAATCACCATCTTTGGAGAAGTATTTAAGGTGACAACTGCTATCTTTGGAGAAGTATTTAAACTGACTTAACCATCATCTTTATAGAAGCCTTTAAGCTGGCTTAACCACCATCTCTGGAGCAGCATTTCAGTGGACAACTGCGATCTTTGGAGCAGCATTTAAGTGGACTTAACCGCCATCTTTGCAGCAGCATTCAATAGACTTAACCACCTTCTTTGGAGTAGCATTTAAGTGGACTTAACTACCATCTTTGGAATAGTATTCATGCTGACTTAACCATCTCTTTGGAGCAGCATTTAAGTGGACTTAACCACCATCTTTCTAGCTGTATTACAGTGAGCTTCACCATCTTTGGAGCTGTATTACAGTGGGCTTAACCTCCATCTTTGGAGCTGTATTTCAGTGGACTTAACCACCATCTTTGGAGCAGCATTTAAGTGGACTTATAACCAGTGTCTTTGGGGCATCATTTAAGCAGTTTTAACCATATACTGATGCAGCTATGACTCTGTATGTTATCTAACAAATGTTGATGTGATCTAACAAAGAACGTGTATCTGATAGAATAAAGAATGTGAATGTGTGCCGGGATTTAACAAGCATTGTTTACCAATATCTCATCTAGCAAAGAATTTGTATATAATACAGCAAAGAATGTGGATCTGATCTAACAAAAAATTTGTATCTGATGCAGTGAGAATCTAATCTAGAATGTATGTATGTATGCTTGGGTTTAACGTCTTACTCAACAATTTTTAGGTTATATGATGAAAATGTAGAATATAGGATATAGACTGTCTTCTTGAGAGAGGGCAGGTCCATACCACTGAAGTGCTGTCGCCACTGGAACCTACCGAAGACATCAGCCATGACACTCATTATACTGACACTGGGCCGACCAATTCCGTTTCCTCGCTCTAATCTCTCAGTACTGAGCGCCAAGTGAGGCAGCAACAAGTGCCATTTTTAAAGTCTTCAGGATTACCCTGCTCGGGATTGATTCCGGATCCCTGGACCGCGAGGCAGAAAATCCGACAAAAAAAATGTGTATGTGAAGCATCAGAGGATGTGAATTTCTCACAACAAATCTAACATACTAACATTTACTTCATCATATCTAGCAAAGAATGTGTATCTGAGGAAGTAAAGAGAGTGTATCTAATGTGGTAAAGAGTGTGTATCTGATGCAGTAAAGAATGTGTATCTGATGCAGTAAAGAGTGTGTATCTGCAGTAAAAGAGTGAGTGAGTGCTTGGGGTTTAACGTTGTACTTAACAATGTTTCAGTCATACCAGGAGGAGGAATCCTTCTGGTGTGTGCATATAGTGTGTCTTCTTGTGGCAGGGCATCATGCCAAAGACACTAGATATGACATCCCACCCAGTCACATCATATGAACACCGGGTTGACCAATCCTGTTTCCTTGCTCTAACCTCTCAAACCTTGATCTCCCTACCTTGAGGCGGATGCTCTAATCACTAGACCACCGAGGCGGTCCCAGTAAAAGAGTGTGTGTCTGATATAGTTAAAAGTGTGTATTTGATGCAGACTGAGAGATGTATCTGATGCAGACTAGAAGGTATATCTATTGCAACAAAGAATGTGCATGTGATCTAACGAAGAATGTGTACTGATACCTGATATAACAAGAATCTGATGCACTAAATAATGGTGATCTGATCTAATGAAGAATTTGTATCTGATGTATCAAAGCATGTGTATCAGAGAATGTGGATTTTCTTGCAACAAATATAATGTTACAATATTTACTGTTATATTGACCCAAATCTTCATAGATTGGCTAAATAAGCATGTATAATGAAAATAATAATATGCATTTATGAAACTTAATTTAAGTAACAGTATAATATCCTAAAACTGGTGTCAATTTTTCCAAATACCCTAATTCTTTTCATTTTGGGACAGTTATCAGAAATGCTTAAAGCAAAAAATTTTCTTTCTCTAAAAGGTTTTCAGCATAGTATAGATATAAATATGTTGTTTATCAGATGGACTAACCATGTGAGAAAAAGAAATAATTATATTAATTATACAATGAATTGTATATAGGCTAAAAGGGGCAGACAGGTGTCTCAATAATTAGGAGAATTAGGTCTGTGAACATGATCTGTGAACATTCGACTCTCAGCTATTCATACAACATACCTTATCATGAAAATTTAATACGTGCGCATCACCTAACCATATATAAACATTTCAGAGCATTTCCGTAAAATTATGAGCACTGGAAAATGAAGATGTGCACAAAACCACAGACAATGAGGAAAATGCAAACTTTCTGTACATGACTGGAGAAGAAATAAAACCATTATCAGATCACCTGATGAAGAAACCCTGGCACAAGCAGCGTAGCCTTCCAGCCTATCATGGCAGTCTGGTCATGTCGAAGTTTCTACACACATGGAGGTAATGCATTAGATTTCTTAAGCCATCATTAAAATACTATTTATATGTAAGTGTTGAAAATATTCCATAATTCAACAGTTATCCTTAGAATGTTTACAAACGTACCCAACACAAGTCACCTTACATCAGCCTAGGCCTTGAGCACTGTGGGAAGTACGGTGTAGCTAGCACACATGCTCTTCAACATAAGCAACGTCATGCTCACAGCGCAACATTTTTGATTTCTCAACCTCTTCTTTCCCAAAAGATGAACATAAAATTCAATTTATGCAAAGAAGTAATTGAACTGTGACCATGATATAGATTTTCTGTGTTAGACAATACATGCATTAGCACCATGGAAATGTAAGGAACATAGAGTGAACCAGACGAATTTTGTAAAATACTTCACCATAATACAGTATGACAGCTTGAATGAAGGTTGAGGAATAAGTGTACACCATCAGTTGAGAAACAATGTTTACACCCTCACACCATGACGGTAATTTATTGCCTGAGCATCAACACATGTAAGAAATGTAACATAAGGAAAAAGGCAACTGACAGGCATTGTTCATGTACCATTTGAAACTGATATTTTGTTAATTGTTCTTAAGCCTTGAATTCTCCTTCCCTACAGGAAGTATTTTCCTTTCACTGCTGAGTTGTGTTTGTGGCATGTGCAACAGCCCAGGAAAATCCACCAGACAGGCATACTGGCAAATATGATGGTATATGCCCGGTAACATTTAATATACACTAAATAGTAACCAGTGCCAACAAAACAGTGCATGGCTAAAAAAAAAGTTGTTTATTTTTCCTGATTCTGAGAGTTCTATTAACTTTAGAAAGTTGATTTGCTAGGTTGGATTAAACTCTACCTGAAAAATGTGAATTTCATGAACAGAAATAATATTTTATAAGATTTATTTGTCTCTGAAGATGCACTTTATTAGATATAATTTTAGGTCATTAAACTGTATACCAGTACCTATTGTATTTAACTGAATCAACACTCTAAAGGCTCAGGATCATGGCATTGTCTTAGGCTTAAGGCTAGTTCAGTCTTAACCTGTGCTATTGTTCCTGAACTTTTAACAACTCTTAGAATTTAAATAAAAATTCTAATGGTGAGTTGCAATTTTAGCATGGTAAACTGTTCAGAAGTCAAGACCATGTACAACTTAAGTCTAAGACAGCTTCTTGATAATGGGGCAGGAGCTGTTAAGGGCAATGAAAGAAATTCCACATGAGCATGAAACACCCCTCACTCATATGCTGGGCATGTCATTGTGTATCCCACCTAAATTCACTGAAGTCAGATCTAGTAGCTGTACACCATGCTGACTATAGTGATTGCAGATCAGAAGTCTGTAAAAAGCACCAAAAAAAAAACAGACGGTAATAATACATTCCTTTTGGTGCTGAAACTTACATTTTTCCAGAAGGATGCCATCTTACCTTTTAAACAAACGACCTTTCAAAGATCCAGAGAAGTCTCAGAATCATACAAAATAGGGAACATTTTACGTCATTTACTGTATCACAAAGAACATTAATTGCGAATAGCAAAATTTACATCACTTCTACATGGGAGATACACATTGTAGCAATTACCATAAACCATATACATTACTTTAAAGCATGCACGCAAATAAGAAAAAAAACCATACTGAGATCAGTGAGAACTCTTACATTATGTAACACATCCTTCAGTAACTCATCACAGACATGGCCTGTAGTTTACCATATTGACACCTATCTTCAAGACCGTAGCTTTCAATGCGCCATTCTTTTTCATGACAGTAACAAATGTTCTGGACTACTGTCATATTACATTTTAGAATATATCCTCATTCCTCAACCTTTCTGTATATATACATGCTGTACATTCTGAACTAACAGTCTAGTTAAGTCTTGAAATTGTTCAATATAGCAGACATAGCCTTATTAAGAGTTCCAGATTAAATATGATCTGTACAGTTACCAAGGACATCAGAAAGAAATGGTTATTACCAAGCACATCAGAAAGAAATGGTCATTACCAAGCGAAACAGAAAGACAACAGAAGTTGTGCCTCTTGAGGCCTGCTTCCACACCTCATCTGAAATAGCTACTATAAATTTAACTGTCTTTTAAAAATCAAATGCACACTAATTATGCTATAATTCTTAAAAACACTACTTACCAGATATATATTTAAGCATTTTTCTTTTTAACAGGTTGTTCTGCTTTAATACAGAGATCCTCTATTTCTTGACAGTTGGCTCAATTCAGTCATTGTACATGTAGTTGTATTGCTGATATGTGTTTATTACAATGAACAAATCACATCATTTTTACATTCCTAATATGAAATAAAAAATGAAATAAAGATAATGTCCATCTTAATACTCTGTGAGGCCAATGTGTCCTGCAGACAAACCACATACTATAAGGACATTTTTGGCAGTAATAAAATCAAGGGTTAGGGGTGGAACCCAGCAACTGGACGACAAGTAAAATGCATCCTAAGTTGATTGGGAAGCTGACCTTTAGAAAATATCTTAGGCCATCCTTAAAAAACTGTTCGTTGGACAAATCCAAGCACTCTGAAAATTCTTTGTCTTTTTTGTTTTATTCTGCCTTTTGGAAAAGATAGGGCTTTTAAAGAATTTTACACAGAGAGAAACATTAATACAGAAAAAAGCTTTTATCAAAATACCAATAAAAACTTCTAAGTATGGCCGTTTTTCAGGGGGTCGGCTGGGTTATGCACAACAATCCAATTTTTAAGGATGGCCTTACCCAGACACCAACACAACTATTCTCTATAATAACCTACTTTATAACATTGGGCTGCAAAAAAAATACAAACAAACCTAATAAGCCTATATAGTTTTATGTCCAGAATGAGATAAAATATTGCAATAAAAATATGCTGTCCAATATACAATAAAGGTTGGAGACTGTTGACTATTAGGTTGTGCTGCTGTTGTAGGTTGGCTGACTAGATGGTGACAGGAGTTGTGGGCGTGGTCAACTGTGTTCCTGATCCCTCAGGAACTCCTCATACGCTGCCTCCATCTCCTCATCCATCTCACCCTCAGCACCGTACATATTACTGCTCCTGACAACACAGTTACAAGTTTAGTTATTTGATTTATTTGTTTCACTGGTGTTTTACGCCATACTCAAGAATATTTCACTTAGTTACAACAGTGGCCGACATTATGGTGGGAGGAAAGTGGGTTTAAACTCACAGCCATCTGCAGGTTGCTGACAGATCTTCTCACGTATGGACGGAGAGGAAGCCAGTTTACTGGCATTGGTGAGAGGCACCTGGGTCATTATGCCACACGGGTGGGCTAACCCCCTTATTACAGTTATTGTAAAAATGAAGGCAAAAATGATTTGTTTGTGTCACCCTAGGTGTCACTTTCATAAAACTATAAGAATTACTTCTATATACCCTACAGTTTTCCAGGAAAATGGAGAAATATTACTTTTAGCAGTGGTTGGAAAGGTTAAAGAATTAGGGTACATACTTTCATAGTAAATGGCTACAAATTTCACCAGGCAAAATGATGCACCACATAATGTGCAGCATCCCATGAACATTACTGCTGTCTACAGTACCAAATGAGTCCTCTTGACATATGTTTATTTATTTCACAGGTGTTTTATGCCGCACTCAAGAATATTTCACTTCAACGATGACGGCCAGCATTATGATGGGAGGAAACCAGGGTAGAGCCCGGGGGTCTTGAAATATAAGTAAAGTAAAAAACTTTAAGTTTGACCAAAAGTAGAAGTAGTAGAAGAACTAAACATGAAGTTGGGTTGAACAAAAAGTCCTATGATTCTAATTACCAACACTGGACTCCCTAGTCACTAGTCAGGAGAGTTCATTTTTTGCTTTTTGTAATGGTGTAGATTGGTCACAATATTGAACACTACATGAGCCTATATTGCCTCATACAAATAACAGGATTTAACCCTCTCCAGTTTCAAGTGGACTTGTCTACATACACAAAAGATGTTTATTGAAGTGGTGAGTTGTTGTGATCAGTCCACAGGTCAACATGTTGTAAATGGCCAGAATTAAAAATGTAAAATACTGCAAAGGGTAATAAAAATGAATTAGAACGTCAGTGTGATCTTGAATATAGTTCTTCAGTCCAGTCACAAAGACTGGATTCAGATTTGAACTTTGACTCAGGAAATTAGGTCATGTCCAAAAGGTTTGGCGAAATGAATTTAGTAGCTCTAGCTACATGGTGTTGGCAAATATTACTGAGGTGAATTCAATGTCAGTCACAAGAAAGTATGCCAGACGGAAACCAGGAGTTGATGTATTGGAGTCTTTACAGCCATTGTTTCTGCCAATGTTTCTCCATATCAAAACTGTCAAACTGTCAAACACCCGAATTCGGTTTACTCACATTTCATACGCAAAAGCATCATAAGCACTGTCATCGTTGGCCCACGCTGGATATGCCACATCTCCTGCGTCGAAAGCAAAGTCTGCGTAATCTTCCTCGCCTTCATCAAGAAAGAAACCAGCCTGCTCACGGCTGATTGGCTGACCACGTTCATCGAAAAAGACTGGCTCGTTCTGCAAGAAACAATCAAGGCTCCAGTCACACAAATTGGCACCAAATAGCTGAGAATGTTTCTTCACTGTCCCACCAGTACTTAATATTGACTAATTCTTATGTTACATTAGATACTGTGTAAAGTGGGCTTAGGGATATGACAGCTACTGAAATTTACTAATTTATCACACAAAAATAACTTGGGGCCATATCTAAAAATCTGTTTGTTGGACATAACCTGATTCTATGAAAAAAAAAAAAGAGTCTTGCAGAAGGGAATTCTTCTCTTTTACTCTGGCTCTTTAAACAAGATAGTGATTTTCAAGATTTAACATGGAGAGAAAAAAATTCTTTTTATCAAAATACCAATATACACTTTCGAGTTGGCCCTTTTGTTTAAATGGTCGGTCAGGTTATGCCTAACAAACACATTTTTAAGGATGACCTGGCTTATAACCAATAAGATCCTCCTGCAATTAATAGTGACATTAATTAAGTAACAACCTCCTAAAAAGCTGGTGTCACTAGCTATATCACTACTATATAAATTGAGCTCCCATTTCTGGCCATTCATAATGTGTTGCACTTATTAGTCTTAGGTCGGTTTCACAAAGCGTACGTATGTGCACATTGCTTCCAAGGCAACCTACACTATAGGTCCCTGTATTACAGTGTCACATTAGTTCCCTGCACATTGCGCATTGTGAATCAGATCCTAGCCTGTAACAGTTTAAGCTGTTGGTGTATGGATCAAAACTGTAGGTTGCATGCAATACGTGTCATAGCCTATCTCAAAATGAGGCAGTTAGCTGACACCTGAGGTGCGGAGCAATACACATGCTGTTATGAAGTTCAGATTTCTAATGTGAATGTCCTGCTCATGTGCCGTTTTAAGATGTTCATGTCTGTGCAGTAGAAAGCGGAATAAACTGTGCTATAGACATGCATACATTTTAACTCTCGGAATACTTTAATAATATTTGTACACAATGACTTTCTTGAAAGTCACCTCTCTTAACACTGTGAGGTGGAGTGGACCTGGAAATGGTCAGACAGCACTACTCAGATGTCTGTAGATGCAGTCACACGTAACAGATCTATGTAAAAAGCCTTTAAACGATGGCAAAGATGCATATGGAATCACACACGCACATGCAACAATGAAAACACACATCTACATGTGTTTTATTTCGTTTTGTCTACATTATTTGAACGACAAGACTGAGATATACATGTAAGTTGAAGTCATATTAAACAGTGTGCAGAAGGGCAGGCTAATACATCTACCATAAATGAATAGCGAGGACTACAGATATTTATAAACCTACGTATTCATGCGGTCTGTCACAAGAAATATAAACTAAAATACGCCCATTATTTTCTTTCTTGCCTTCAAGGCGAAATTGCATACTATTAAGTCACAATTTATCCAAATAACAGTAGGC
Source organism: Acanthopleura granulata (assembly GCA_016165875.1). Classification (NCBI taxonomy): domain Eukaryota; kingdom Metazoa; phylum Mollusca; class Polyplacophora; order Chitonida; family Chitonidae; genus Acanthopleura; species Acanthopleura granulata. The sequence goes on from JABBOT010000004.1 coordinate 810,851, forward strand.
TTATATATGAAAAACATTGTTTCATAAATACACATCAGCCTACTTGTATTGGCTTCATGAATACTGAATCATGCAATGAGCATATCAGTTTGGGGGAAATTAAGAGTTTAGGGACTCCTCTACATACCAGATGTCAAAAATCTGGGGCACAATTGGACGTTTTTCCAGTCTGCATGCTCACTTTATAAACTAAACTGTTGTCTAATCACGCCTGAATCTTTTTTTGTAAATAACAGAATCTGTTTTCCTGTATCTGTTCTTTCTTATTATCAGGTCGCAAGTCCTCAAATACCTCACGATGAATATTCCAGCCGATACAGTTTTATGTTTGATTTATTTATGTATTTCATTGGTGTTTCATGTCATACTTAAGAACATTTCCCTTATTCGACGACAGCCAGCATTATGGCGGGAGGAAACTGAACAAAGCTTTGGGGAAACCCACAACTATCTGCAAGTTGCTAGCAGATCTTCCCATGTGCGGCCGGATAGGAAGCCAGCAAGAGCTGGACTTGATCTCACAGGAACGGAATTTATGTTTGAGCCCAGCGTCTGTGTGAGCAGACTGCGTTGCTAGGCTGATCAGGGGTCACGTGACCTTTATTGCACACAATCTATACAAAACTCATATCAGTAGCAGTAAAGTTGTACTTGGCTTCACAACAAGTCCAGTTTTTGTTACGTTTATGAGACCTTAGCTAGTCCGTCAGTACTTGACCTTTCTTGAGAGCCCACCTGGAGAAGTGCATAGATTGACAAATTTCCACTCTTAGGTTTTTATCAGATACATGTGACTCTCTTCAAGTGACTCCTATATTTCCTAAAATTCCTATCTTTTTTCTGTCTTCCTATATTTTCCTATTTTTGGTCGCTTACACTCCTGTATTTTAAGTTTTTAGGAGTAGCTGTCAGTTTTTGTGTTGCCGGCACAACATCATGGACACTTTAATAGCCATCTCCTTGTTCGTCATCACACTTTGACAACACTTCGATTTTTTACTGAGCAGCATCACACGTTAAAGTATGACAACAAACAAGGTGATACCTATCAACGGTGTCCGTTGCACTGTGCTGGCAACACAACTGTCAGCTACTCAAAAACTCAAGGTTTCGGAAAATATGAAAAAATGGAAAAAATATAGGAACTACAGGAAATATAGGAGTAACTTGAAAGCTTGCAAACATGGGATTGAACACAGGGAGGTACCCCAATCTATCAGAACACAAACGTGAATTTATCTAGCATGTGCAAGAATGGATCTCTATTTTTAGAAAAGAGTAACATCTGACCAGGCCAAAGTGAAGGTCATCCCACATGGCAGATCGTGCATCCTGGGAGGACTCTGAACTTATTGACTCCTTCCTACCCCAGTTGGTTTCCCTCAGATTGAGCACAGAAGAAATCAACAAACGAGATGTTCTGAAAGAATCAGACATAAATAAACCCACAAATACCTATGTACTTATTTTTTGTTTCTTCTGGTTCTATCCAGATCTCAGGAAATCCCTTATACACGTGTGAATTGCGTATTGAAGTCGGTGGAAAATTTGTAAGAAGAAAATCCTCGTATCAATAACAGTTGCATAGAGTAATTTACAGGTTTTAGCTCCAAATGTGTAAAGCCACAGCTGTTTAGAAAGTGGATTTAGGTATAAAAAGTATTATCATCTTCCAGGGTACATTTTCTGGAAGGCCCCACTTGGTCAAGTGGTGCATTGCTGGCCATTTGGTGCCTGACTGAGATCACTGGTTCGAAACCAGGAGTGGTCTCAGCCAATTTTCAGCTTTAGAAAATGTGCTATACCCAGAAAAAGTGATCCCTAATAACAATAATGCTGTTACTCTACTATATGTAGTTAATCCAATAACACTACAATAATTTACAACATGTAATTAACACAATAACAATGGTGCTTTTTCACATACCCATTTCTCTCTAAATGAGAAGCAGATTTCAGCAGCCTAATCAAACGCCATCTAGACTTATTTGCAATGATGTTGCAAACTTTGCTAACTTACTGGCTCAGGGTTGGACTCTGTAAGATTTCTTGAAGTTTTCGGAAGACATCGTCATAGCTGGCACCTGCTCCTAAATCCTGGTTGAGCACTTCGGTATCCTGAATCGTTGCACCAGAAAGCTATAGAACAGATGTGGAAACAAAAATTTTTTGTTGTTTCCTCTTTTGACTGGGTGCTGTTAGGTGAGAGTGCATGGTGTCACCCACTGCAGAGGCATTCATCCACTGCTGATGCATTCATCCACTGCTGACGTATTCACCCACTGCTGACGCATTCATCCACTGCTGATGTATTCACCCACTGCTGACGCATTCACCCACTGCTGACGCATTCATCTACATTCACCCACTCATAAATTTATGTAACCATAAATAATGGTTATAACAAACATTATGTTTTAGAAATGCTTTCAGCTCATGAGGATCAATAACATTTCAACAGTAACAATTATCCTGAAATTTATACTTGCACAAGAACAAAGAAAGCATATTACCATGATAACACAAAGCAACAAAGACTACAATAATTCAGAAGATTTTTTCATCCTTTGAACGAATGATTGAACGAGCAAAAGCTTGATCTAGGTTATTTCTCACTAATCTACCCAGCCTACCTTGAGTAGTTGACATGCAGATTTAATGGTCAAGTCTGTCACATTAGACAGTAATGTTAGCAGTAAATCCTTTAAAGCCATCCGCAGAACACCAAACTTCATCATAACCTGACTGGATCCCTCCATCTGTAAGGTAATTAGGGTACATTCAATGCCAGTATGGTACATGTACATAAAATATAAGTGAATGGGGAAAACCTCAGCCATCTGCGGTTTACCAGAGCTCCTATGAATGTTCTTCAACACAGCCAAACCTGTATATGTGCAAAGAAGAAGTTTGGATAAAATACTGAACTCTTGATAAAGGACATCTCATGAAATTTTCATGTACAGTTATAAAGTGTAACACGTAATACAAAAAGAGTACCACATGCAAAATATTAAGAGACTTTATTTCTTTTTGAATTAAATTTGATAGGAAATTCAAAGTCAAATGTACCTACCTCCATATTGAGAAATAGCTCGCCTAAAAATAATGTCAAACCACATATCCTATGGTGGAGACTTGGGTTGTTTATCCATTCATCTTTCTTCTGAAATTCTTGTTGAAACCTAAATTTATATCACAAAATTTAACACATAAGAAATCACTGATAATCTGATAACAAAAACTGGCCTGTGCTAGGATATTTATACCATTGATGTTTAAAGGGAAAGACCCTGTGAAAATGAAGCTATGATGAGTTAAAAGACCATTTAAAACGCTGTATGAATGCTTACTGTTTAGCACCCTACTCAAGAATATTTCACTTATACGAAGGTGGTGTCTCCTTGGCGCAGGACGGATTTCCACCGTATCTTTTATCTGGTGCTGCCTCACCAAGACGACTTGCCAAAGACACCCAAGAAGCCCCTTCACCCAGTCACATTATACTGACACTGGGCCGACCAGGCCACCCTCTATCCTCTTATTGCTGAGTGCCCAGCGAGGAAGCAGGATGTACCATTTTTTAAAGTCTTTGGTATGACCAGACCCAGGTTTGAACCCAGATCTCCCCGTCTGAAAGGGGACGCTCTACCAACTGCGCTATCTGGGCGGCTGAACTCTGTATGATATCTGATATTTTTCACCAAATTATATGGTGTCAAATGTTTTGATTGTGTGTAGGGTTTTATGAACCATACTGATGTGTATCAACAGTGACGTAACAAAATCTTTCGCACACCATTATGTTCAGCTCTGAATAAAGTTCTTGTGAACCATACTCCTGTAATGTGTGCCTGTGTATGGACAAGCTTCCTTAGGACCAGAGAAATGTCAGTGTGATGTCACGTTAGTCAAGTTTATAAGAGGTGACAAAGTTTTCAATGTACCCACTGTAGGACCTAAAATATTCAATCGCTTCCGGGATAGCAAAAAACTGATATTGAATGTATACTTTAATGGTAATTATGTATGAAGTGTTACTTTTTGACAAGCAAAGCATCAACCTCTCACCTCTTTAGAAAAGCCTGCCTGAAGGTTGGGGGATTAGGAAGAGTCAAATGTCTTGTCATAAACTGACACATTCTTGCTCCTGTATATCGAAAATTTGGTTCCGAGATTCCCTGAAAAACAAAAACATTAATGAAACAACAATTAAATCAATATCTTCATTCAAGATGGCCTCATTAAATATCGTAAAAGTCCTCTTTAGGAATTAATGGAGGTCTATATGAACATCTCTGCAGTGATTTATTGGCATTAGTGAATGTATTTCTATTGACTCCATTTGACAATAATGAGGGTAAATTACTATTTGACATGGACCACCTGTAATCGCAGTGACACTGATGGGAGACCATCAGAATCAGACAAGTTGTTAAATTATTTCTCCAGTGGTATTTGTGGAGATTTCTCTCTATTGTATACAGAAACGCCATTAGAATCAGCAAATCTGCAAGAGTTATTCCCCTTGGAACTCCACCCAACATGAACTGTTGTTGAACCTGAAGGATTCTTCTATGGCTTTTCTATAAACATGTACGTAAATAAATAGATTTCATTGTTTAGTTTTCAAACTGTAAGACAAATCTAGTCTGTGATTGTTTTTTGACCACAAAAGACTGCTTATTCCTCCAGGTGGCCACGTTACAACAATTCAGACTGGGAACATTTGAATTTTATAACTGAAAGACAGATACAAAAGAATGATTGGAGAATCCAATATCACTTTTGAAGAGTATCAATTCATATATCTACAGTCAAGATAAATTTTGGTGTCAATTCCTCCAAAACATAAGAGTTTTTAACTCTTCCTCAAAAGGGTAAACTGTTAATAATGCATGAAAGAGAGAAATATTAGCCTATAAATCCTCAGCAAATTCGAGAAGTAAAGTATAACTCCGTATGCAATTTGAAAACCTCATTCCCAAACGTCAAACATCTTGACATAAACTGACACATTTTTGTCCCTGTATTACACAAAATTACATTCAGAAATTCCCTGAAATGCAATAATGCAATTTGAAAACCTAATTCACAAACTCTTAAACTTCACAGAAATTACCAGATGACATTTCTTTAACATATCGTAACACACACTAAAGTAAATTATGTAAAATTTCATCATAAAAAGTACATTTTCAGAGGCAAATAAACATCATAAAATATCACTTTTGGTGCTGAAACTTACACTTTCCCAGTAAAACAGTCCTTAATACTGAAATCTGCTATCAACATGTGGATGGTCATGGGTTTCCCCCAGACTCTCCTCAGTTTCCTCCCACCATAATGCTGGCTGTCGTCGTATACGTGAAATATCCTTGAGTACAGCATAAAACACCATTACATATATAAATAAATCAATACACCTTTCTTAGATCAATAAAGCTCTCAGAATCAGGCAAATTGCTCTAGTCACAGACAAAAGTTTGTCTCAGGCACTGTGTGTCAATGGTCAAATTTGATAAGGATTCAGGTTACTATGGCTTGTAAATATAAAGTACCTGTTCAATGAAGCTTTCTATTATCTTATTGACAGTGGTTTCATTCAGAGTGTGTTGGTGAAGCTGAGAGACGACAGTGCCCATGTAACTGTCTATCTGGCCAGGATTAGTTGTCAGATAGTGGATTGTACTTTTGATTAATTCAATCGCCCCACTGTCACTGGTTGCCGGCACACTGCTCAGATGAGGGGGACGAACTGAAACCAGCCTCTGGAACTGTTCATACAGTCTCTCCTGCAAACAAACAGCTCATTTGTTATTGAAAGATTTCATTCAGTTACATGATTGCCATACATTACATTAATGCCATACTACAAAATTTTCAACTTTCAGTGGTACTATCGGGGACAGTTTTATGAATGGCAGAAACCTGGGAGCCAGATGTAAACCACCAACCTTTGGCAAGTTACAGACAAACTTTGCCATAGGTATGCACACTTATTGGTGGAAGACAAGTGGCCTTCATCAAACTCTGGAATGTGTGCACTGGAATTGTCTCTAAGATTCCTCGAGCCTCTGCTCCCCGACAGATATCTGACAAACTTCCTGGAATATTACTATGTATACATATCTGATTACCTGAAATCATCATATGCTACATATATCTGAGACCAAATTTTTCTATTGTTCAATTAAACAATTTCTTTCTTTACGTTTACATTTAATGGTGGTCAGGTTTGCGGATGGAGGAAAAACCAGAGTATTTATTTATTTATTTATTTATTTGATTGGTGTTTTACCCCATACTCAAGAATATTTCTCTTATACGACAGCGGCCAACATTATCATGGGAGCAAACAAAGCAGAGTACAAGTTAAATCCACGACTATCCGAAGGTTGCTGGCAGACCTTCCCATGTACGACCAGGGAGGATGCCAGCCTGAGCTGGACGTGAACTCACAGCAACTGCATTGGTGAGAGATACCTGGTCATTACGCCTCCTAACCTTCTAACTTGGGCATACAGCCAAACCAGAGACAGCTGAATAAGAACATGCAACCCTACTGCATTAGCTACAGTGAGCAAGCAAAGGCCCCGACCCAAAATATGAACACTTATTTGAAGCACTTCACATTCATCATGAAGTTTTCCCCTGTCGTCCATAGTTTCATACTACAATGAGCCCTAGTTTTATTCACCTCTTCTTCATACTCTGCCATTTCCGCCTGTGTCAAGGGAACATTATATTGTGGTTCTAGAATGTCTGCTGGAGCATTAAAATTCTGCAGGCGTGGGACAAACTCTGGAGCATTTGCTGAAAGTGAAGATGAAAACGCTTGTCCAGGGACAAATACTGGTGCACTAGCCGACAGTCCGGATCTCCAGTTTGGGCTGGGGTGGAGGCCTGGATTTTGATTTTGGTTGAGATTTGGATATACCAAAGAACTTTGCTGTGAACTTGGCTGGTTTTCTTGTGGAACTTGCTGTGAGCCTAAAATTGGTCTTCCTTTGGGCTTATCTCCCCCTGTTTTAATACAAAAAGGTAAAGAATACATAACAAAACCATCAAAGGATGTTTTTTGTAAAAACAAAAGAAGTGCTGTATTTTACTGCCCATCAGGCAACTACAGCTACTGAACTCCTGATGCATACTTCTACATGAATTGAAAATAGTCTCATTTTTGAAGACCAAACAATTCTGTTTTCTGCTCCTTTAGTTTGTGAGAGTACCCCCATGTGTCGTCTCAACCTGCCTGAACTTGTGAGACTCCCAAGATGCCAACTCGGCTTATTCAACTTACACACAACCAACACTTGATTCAAAGCTGAAACTCAAACATAGATAGCTACATGAATGCAGTTCTGAGTAAGGAAAAAACCTGTGGGCTTAGTGAAGAGGCGAAGGCTTAGAACAATGTTGCTTACATTCCTTGTGTGACTGCAGGGCAGAATATTGAACACAAGTGTTTGAAATATCAAGTAATTTTAAATGGGCATTCCACCCCATAAATCACATCATGATGCAGGAAAGTGTTCAAGGCGAAACTCTGTCAAACTCAAATGACACTGAACAGATGTCCTTCTGAATAGATAATTTTAAATAGGAACAGCAGATTTTCACCATCCATACTGAGCAGCTGCAAAATCAGGGGAGCACAGAATGAGAGCTGCGAGGTGGGCAGAGTAAGTAAAGCATATATGCTGAGTGTTTCTAAATTGAGACATAAAATTATGAGTGTACTATAGTAGGGGTTGCAGTTTACTGTCTGAGCTGTTTATTGTGAAACATTGATTCTTCAGTAAATTGATGACGATCATATCCTCTGCTAACGTACTTTACGCAAGGACCTCTACATTCTGAAATTATTAACACTGCCTCAATCAGCCGATCTTCTAGAAATGTTTCTGTTTGACTGCACCATTTATCATTAAATTTCAAAGTGACCTTGATTTCCACTTCGTAGCTTGGCTTCTGTTTCTGGCATCGGTCGCCGCAATGGCCTTGGGTTTCCTATATTAGCATTAATGCCCTCATCGCCTCCTGCGTTGTAGTTGTTCGACATGTTGACAACTTGTTTGTGGTTTCCTGAAATGTTTTTTCCGTTGCGCTCTTTTCTGGTAGAAGTACCCAATAAATCCAGAACTTGTATAAAAATCTTTTTTCACAGAATTTTCTTCTTCCCTAAGGAAGGAGCTTAGATCTCCAGCAGAAAGGAAGGAAAATGTTCATTTTCAGACACCAGCTGTCCCGTTACAATCATTTTATTCACTCCACGCATACCTCATAATCTCAGTCGACGCAAACATTTACTGCGGTATCTTCTTCCGGTTTCGTAGATCGCCCACATTCGTGTTTCCCCCCAGACAAGTACTCATTACGTCTTGAATTCAATACAGATGAAAATCTGAAATATTCTGACTGCGTCGAAGATAAAATCAATGATTAAATATTTGTTTTTCATGGTAAAAAGATTTGTTTAAAATTTAAAACTATATTTTTATACGAAACGGTTAAAAATTGCCTATAAAAATACGGATATATTTATTACAAACAAATTAACAAATAAATTTTGTTTTTTTCTTTAGTGGTGAATGACAATCCCGCACTTTGATCGTCAAAATGGTGAAACGTGAACGGGAAGCACGTGTTGCTGAGGAAAACAAGAATGAAATAGTTATACCCGCAGTCGTATCGTCCGATGAACCACCGACGAAGCAGGTTTGATATTTAATGTCACATAAAAATGCATTAACTCGACATTCAAGAATGAATATAGTGTTGTAATTGTTGATTGCTGGTCGAATAAATTTCATGATAGGAAGTTCAGCATGTAAATGCATTGGATCAAAGATTACGTCCCCTTAATCCAGTGACCATAGGTCAAGTCAGAGCCAGCTGAGCTCTCCTAGTCTTGAGCCACAGTGATAACATCTCTACGGTCATGGGCAAGAAGTGAACTTGATGATGTTGTTTACTTCTACAAGCGCTAAATCAGGAGGGTTTCCGAGTACGTGTACTATTCGGACAGTCTGTTCTCTCCAACCATAAACGTAACCACTGTCATGATTGTTGTAGGCCTTCGTTCAACAAGTCAGACGTTCCACTGCTATTCTTTGGTCATGTAAACTGGCAGTAAAACGTTTGGGGACTAAACCCCACGACCCTCATGGCAGTTTAACATCGATAAAATGAAAATACCTAAATCGATATCTGCCTTGGTGTCCAAGAAAAACATTATCTGGTTTCAGTTTGAAACAGACAGTATTATTTTTATGTGATGGACGAAATTAATTGATCATTAACTGTCACAACAACAACACCATGCTTTGCACCATTTAAAACTGAAACCAGTAAAAACCATAACCTGATCGCTGAAAGCCTGGGCTTTAGGAAAAACATGAAATGCAGAATTCACTCTGGCATGCCCTTAGCAGTTTTTCTTGCCTAGAAGTATGAGTCAACTTTAACATCGATTGTGTAGGAACATAATTAACATAATGAACATGAACCATCATTTTTACTGAAGATACAGTTACTTTGTGTCGTTTTTTGGATTACCCCGAAGTCAAGTCCAATATTTGTATTAACTGGAAGTAAAATCGCTCAACACAGCATTCAGCAATTCTGCCACGGTGAATGGCGGTTCGAAGCAGTGACAAATGTAGGCCTATACCCTAATTCTTCCCATTTTTAGGACAAATATCAGTAGTGCTGAAAACAACCAAAATATGATTCTTTCTTTACGAAAATTATGGATAGGTATATGATGTAGATTAGATGGACTAACAGTGTGAAAAAAGAGTGAAACTGCACATGTATATTTCTGTTACAGTTACCTGTATATTTGCTAAAAAGAGCAGACTGGATGTTCCAAAAAATAGAGGAATGAGGCTAATCGAATAATTCTTTATTACAGCATTTTAACACAACTGTTACACTACACAAATAAAAAAGTATATGCACATGTAAATAATTCAAAGCCTGATGCCTTTATTGTCCAGACAAAATGGGTGAACAAGCAGCGTGTGTTGGTGTTCAGCTCCAGAGGGGTGTCCTACAGGCTGAGGCATCTAATGACTGATCTGAGGACCATGATGCCACATTCTAAGTCAGGTTAGACTTCCCCAGCCCAGACTCGTTCTTATACATACACACATCTCTCTCGGTACATTAGGCTCCATTATCACACATGATTCAGTATAACATAGTCGCAGACGTGGCCCCTCCCAAATTATCTTGGGAAAGCACTTTTGCTTTCAGAAATCTCTGCACTCATAGGCTTTATTGTGATGTAATTATTCAGTGAAAGCTATGATGTCACAGGTTTAAGTGTATGTTGACTTGATTCACAAGTATCGACATCAATTCCAGCTGCAGGCACTCTCTGTTCCCATATTACATATGTCATTGGCTAATAAACTTCATACAAAGCCGCCTGCCATTCAGCACTAACATTTGTTTTGTCTCCTTCAGAGAAAAAGCTGTTCTAGCCCCATCTCACTGGCTGCTGACTAATGAAGTCACTGGTTGAAGTCCAGTTCTTGGCAGCAGCATTCAGTCAAGGGACAGTGGGTTACGATAGGCAGCCAAATTTCATCCACACATGAACTTTATGGATGCCATGTCAGTTAACAGTCATACAATACCATGCTGAATACTAATCAAATATATAAATTACTTGTATTTTGTAGATACAAAGATGAATAGAAAAGATCAGCTGTTTGTTGTTAATGAGGTAAGTAAGATAAGGGTAGGGTTTAATTTGTAAAGTAGTTTTTTCTTCCAATGAGACTTTAAACCCTGGTGGTGACATTTTTGAACTAAAACAAATTAACTTTGAAGGAACTTGACTGAATCTGTTTTGCTGCAATGAAAACACTGTAAACAGTTACTCAGCCTTTGCTCAATTTACTCAATCATTTCAGCTTTGCGAGATGAAAAATTGTAACAAGTGCATATATTTTGAAATGAAGAAGAAGCAAGATATGTATATGTGGTAAGTCTGCTTTTAATTGTATTTCTCCTTCTTGAAACTGTGTGGTGTTAAGAGTATAGCTTGCTTTATGATATTAGTCACATGGCAAATGGCGATTAACAAATTCTGGTTCCCAAGGGGGCTAGCGCGGTAATGCAGGGTAATGACACAGGTGTCTCTCATCAGTACAGTTGCAGTGATTTCAAGTCCAGCTTAGACTGGCTTCCTCTCCCGACATACGTGGGAAGGTGTGCCAGCAACCTGCGAATGGTCGTGGGTTTCCCCCGGACTCTGCCCAGTTTCGTCACACCATTTTCTTGAGTACACCAATCTAATAAAGTCAGTAAACAATTCAGTATTGTTGTTTTCTGTGTTTCCTGATTTGTGCCTCATAGTGTCCACCAAAAAGATTTTCAAGTGAAGTAACATTGAATATTTGATACTTTACTTATTTACATTGCATCATTGTGAGCCAAGGGCAGTTGTTTTTTTGTTTTTTTTGGGGGGGGGGAGCTATGTTGAAGTTTGTCAAAGCCAAGTGTTGTTGTAACAGGTTTTCAAATGTACCCAGGGGACCATCTGCAAAGTTCTTGCTGGAAAATGGTAAGTTCACCTTTCATAGCTTTACTCAGGGATTAGGTGGTGCCCAATATGTTAATGATGATTGTCTTTCAAACACAAAGCTCAAATCAGGCTTTGGACAGGGAATTTTATTTTCTGATTCTCCCTCTGTGAGGGTTTGGTGAAAACAAGCTGTCAACGGTACATGTGTAACACTATAACACAAGGGGGATATTCCATAGTTGATTCTGTGTGTGCTTATTAAATACGGTAAAGTACCGAATTCCTGACTTGTGTGTATTAATCTATCCCACACAGGCAAGCTCTCAGGTAGCCTTGCTACCACCTGTAAATCGAAGACCAGAAGAAGTTATGTATTAGCAATTTGTCCTGCGTCTGGCCGTCCATCTGTCTGTTTGTCGTCTGTTAACTTTACCTTCAAAACGCTACCCCTCATACAGGTTTTGTCCGATGCGACAAAACTTGTGTCAACTGTAGACTACATCAACATATATAACTTGTAGCATTGATTTTCCAGTTTGATGATCAGTTGTGTGTCTGTTTATAGAGAATATTTTAACATTTTCTAAACGCTACCCCTTCAAGAGTTTTTGTCAGATTTCATTAAGGCTTAACTCAAGTGTACACTAGATCGAGATACATAATTCATTGTATTGATTTTTCATTTCGTCTGTTTATCCAGTATATGTTAATGTACATGTACCGTTCAAAATGCTACTCCTCCTACTATTTTTGTCTGATTTTAATAAAACTTGGTAGAAGTATAGACTACATCGAGGTACATAATTCACAGTATCCGTTTTGATGATCTGTTTTCCGTCAGTCTGTTTATCCAGTATGTGTTAACATACATGTATCTTTCGAAACGCTACTCCTACAGTTATTGACTGATTTCAGCGAAACTTGGTACATTAAGATACATAAATTGTAGTACTAATTTTCCATTCCGAGGATCCGTTGTCTGTCTCTCTGTTCATCCAGCATGTGATACCATTTCTTTTAAAATGCTGCTGGCTACTCTTACAGTTTTCATACAAATGAATCAAGACATATATGGGTAGCATTGATTTTCAGTTTTGATGTCTGTTATACATATAGAATTTTGTAATCGGCTCTGTCATAATTTTGTCCTAACCAGTAAAGCACTGTCTCATCAGACTTTGGTTACTTATGTCCAGTATGTGTGTGTAAACTGTTTTTGTTTTGTTTTTCCTCCATAGTTCACACCATGATGGAGCTGAAGATGACAGGGAATTGCCTGAAAGGATCACGGCCATTGTTATCATTTGATAAGGTTGGTATTAAATGTCCTGTATGAGGAAGATTTGTAGGATTTATGATAATAGGAAACATTTGAAACCCCTTCCCGCCTTCAACAAAGGGGTCCAAAGCTATGTGCTTCTGTGGTCTTTCTTGGATTACGTCACACTTCCAGATGCATGTGTGCTGAGAAAACCCTTAGGTAGTGTACAAACACTGTAGCGTCACAGCAGGAAACAATGTGTTTCTCTGCAATCTGGCCCCTTTTGTGTAATACTATCACGCTCAGTTTTATGGGTTGAAGAAACCAGAGTGACTGGTGTAAACCACTAAGCTTTTGCGAGTTACTGGCGAACTGCCCCACATGTCATGTGCAGATATGCATTTGACATAGATGAGGGATGAGTGAATGTTAAACTGAACAAATGGCCACTTAAGTTTCGTTGACCTCTTGTTGTCACTAAGGCCCAACAGGTAGTGATGGCCAGGCGATCTACAAATTCTTTGTCCAAGGCTAGGTTTGAACCCCACCTAGCCTTGTGTCCTAGCAAATTGAAAGGTAAGCATATTGATTTTGGCACAGATAGGCCTGGTGTCTGTGTACTTTGACTGGATATGACCAGGCTTTAGTCTTGATGGTGCCACCATTGGTGATGAAAAAGGGCATCATGAAATTTCTCATCTGTGGCTAATGAATGAAAAAAAGTTCGGCCTAATTTCACTGAAAAGGGCACCTTTTCATCAATATTTGGAAGGGTGGAATCCAGTTAAAAGACTCTGAAATAACCTAGATGGGGTTGTGTGATAACCCTCTGGACAGCGAATGAAGGAATGCTGGACTCCCAATGTCAAGGCATTAACCAGCTGGACAGGGGGAATAATTTCTCTGGTCATTCCTCCTGGGTGTCAAGGTAATGACCACCTGGACAAGGGGAAATAACTCCTCCTGTCCTTCCCACTGGGTGTCAGGGGCCCATCTGACGCGGAAAGTGTAACGCTATGTCAAACGTAAGTACTGTGGCAATGTATCTGTACAGCATGCGTTGTCATGACAGTTACTTTTGACATAACTTATGCCCTGTTTTTAAAACGGGGCCCTGGGCAATAACCAGCTGAGCAGGGGGAAATACATCCTGAGATCATGTCCATTAACTGTCCCAGCGATAATGAGAATCATTACAACTCTGTTAAGAGATTTGTACATTCAATATGCTTGCTTACATGTAGGTTAGTATTGGTGATACTGTATAAGATTCTCATCATTCATTCTGCTCTCATTGAAAACTTGTATTCTTTTTGTCAGAGATTTGATTCATCTGCCCATTGGAGCTTACTGAAGGAACTGTTTGTGCAGGTAAGAGCTTAATTTGGATGTGTTTTGTGGAAAAGCTGGTCTTATCACTTTATCTTCCAAAATCACACCAAAGTACTTGTTTAAATTATAGGGGTGCTCGTCAAAGCAATGCCACAGTAAAGAGATTATCAGTCATTATTACATTTGATGGTGTTATTTGTAACAGGCAAATTTGCACAACCAAATCAGTTTTCTGACAAGCAGTGCATCTTGGGATGTCTACAGACGTAAGAGTCAGTTACTGAAGGCCATATAGGCCTGATATTGTGTAGAGAGGAAGATGTAAATGTAGATATGTTGCCAAAGAAACATGTTGAAAAGGTTTGTGGAAATAAGTTGACAATAAGGTAACAATGTCTATAACAAAATCTGGAACACATCGGTTTTTCATCATGCCGTATTCATTCAAAGAAAATTACATCTTTCCAGTAGGGTATCACCCTATCTCCAAAATAAACCTCAAAACATTCTACAATCAACAGAATCATGAAAAATGAGCAGGTTTTTCATTTAGAATACTTGTCTGTTATCTATCACATTTGTTTACGATTCAGTAGAAAACAATGCTGAGATTCTTACTACAATAAACATACTGCGTGGCATCCACACCTTAAGCAGCGATGCCATCATGCTTATAAATCTATACATTGTGTATCCACACTCTGCAGACTAATTACAGCATTATAATACCTTCACCTTGTACAGCATTAAATAGAAGAGAAATGGTACTGGAGTGAAACTGTTATGTGTAATGTCTGTTAAGCATATTAGATTACAGCCGTCATTATTTATTTCTTTATTTGGTTGGTGTTTTATGCTGCACTCAAGAATAATTCACTTATATGACGATGGCCAGCGTTACAGTGGGAGGAAAGCGGGCAGGGCCCAAATGAAACTCACAACCATCCGCAAGTTGCTGGTGGACCTTCCCATGTACAGCTGGAGAGGAAGCCAGCATGAGCTAGACTTTAACTCAGAGACCACATTAGTGAAGCACTCCTGGGTCAATCTACTTTTACGGTATTTCTGCGACCTTTTTGCAAGCAGGAGGGGGTTAAGTCGGTTCTATGACATCACAACTCCACAACATGACCTTGACCTTTCCGAACATGCTGCGAGAAAGGGAACTAATTTGTTTTCACACCACTGAGCTCTTTCCAACTGATTGCACGACGGGTGGCATGGGTATAACTAAGCCCACACACAGGGCTATAATAGACATAATGTCTGTCCTAAACATTGACTGGTGCCACTGCAGTATGTTACAGGATTGAACTTAAAAACGAGTAGGCCATCTGAGTTAAATTCACTCTTTCATGAGATTCCCCCAAATTCCTACCATGCATGATGTGTGTAATCGAGAAAATCAATATAATGGATTTAAAAAAAATTCATTTAAATGCTTACATCTGCCTAGCATTACCCAAATCATTGACCCCTTGACGAAATCCACTTTGTAACATTTTGTCTGGTCTCAGAGTTCAAAGCAGCATTGCACACTTCTCACCAAACCTGTGCCTGAATGCATACCATCGGCAGCAATATTTAAAAAACCTACAAACAACTCCACATAGCGAATGCTAGGCAAACGAGATTAATTTCACGGTCTTGCAAAATAGTTATGCTATTATTCAAGCTGTGTTTTTTGGCAAACAATGGCTTTAGAAGAATTTATCAGTCTGCAAAGTAATAATGTCTGATGGCACCGGTACATGTATTTTAAAACTTGAATTGTGGGCATCCGTGGTTAAACTGTGTGTAACGCCTCATGCAGTCACTGTACTGACAACTGAAAGGGTTTTTAATGTAATTTTTGAATTCTTATAACCAGGTAAACAATTAAAACACTTCTACAGAAGGATATTAACTGGTATTTTTAAATGTCAGTATTTACAAAACTAAAATCTGTAAACAGTTACAACAAAAAGATTTGGTGTAATTTCTCTTTAAATTTCCTAGACCAGGGAACTGTAAATGTGTGTACATATGGTAATGACGAAGTTAGTAAATCCCAGGGTAGGTCCATCAGAGTGAAATATCGTATAAATGACGCCAAACAAATTGGCCACAATATTATATTCCATTTTTTTTGGTGCCAGCGAATGTCTTAAACCTAAATCAAATGTGCACTGAATTTGTACAATAACCCTTCATACAGTGTACATGTATGTGCTGTGTAATGTTAGGGAGAAGAAGAGTTGCATATGTTGAGGAGTTTGGGGTGGGCTTTTGGTGGGGCTTTTGATCATGGGAACTTGATGTAGGGCCTCCAGTAACCACAACAAAGTTGCCAATCCAGTCCAGTCTTAGAAGAGTTCACAGGTTGTAAGCTTTGAAGCTCTACCCAGAGTTTATATCACCATTTTGAGGGATGGCCCTTTGCCCAGGTGTTCACTGAACTTGATTTAATTGGTCGTCTCACATCAGCCACATCTAGTGATGTATGTTCCAATACTCCTCAAAACATGGGTAGGCCTATATAGGCCCCCATTAATTTCTTGGTTTTCCTGAGGACATTCATTCTTAAAATTACCACCAAATCCTCACAAAAAATATTGAAGTGGTTTGCGGGATTTCATTGAAGACATCTATAAATCGCAGGACTACACATACGTCCAAGGACTTCTTGACAGATAGTGTGCATAGGAATGCGACTGGTTGGCCAGTGTTGCTGTTGTACACGGTATACTATAGTCCATCTAGGTGGACTCAGGGTGTTGTTTTAAAATTCTGACATTCATTGCAACCTTGACCCCATCACCCGTACTCAAAAAATTTCAGTACTCGAAGTGGATGGAACAGCTTTCAATGAGGTCCACGCTCATTGAATGGCCATATGCTTTGTATGTCTTATTATGAAGATTTGTGTTGCAACCTACAAACGGCAATGAAAACATCTGAGTTTTCAAGATGTTTTCCAAACCAGAACTCTTTTACATTACAGGACCAAGAGTAGGTTACGAGACTTTTCAAAATCGCTGCCAATAGTGATCTGTTTGGTACGTTTGAAGTTCTCACAGCTAATGTGACCACAAGACTGTGAGTTAATTAGTTTCATTAGTAAAGGTAGTGAATTAGGAAGATAACTTCGAGATTCAACCGGGAAAAGGCATAGAAATGAGCGAAAAAGGTGAGTCGGAGTGTCACTTATGTCAATCGACTTTGAGTTTGGAAATCTGTGTTGATTTTTTTGAGTACGAGTTGCTCAGGGTTGCTATGAATGTCAGAATTTTAAAATATCACCGAGTCCATCTAGATGGACAAGGTCTACTACCGGTAGCATGAACTCGATCCCCTGGAATGCAGCGTGTATCTTCGGCAAAGGAGATTAACCCCAACCTCCCCATTTGCCAAGCCATAAACTGACCTGACCTTTTTTGCATGGTGAGTGCCCCCCGCTTGCGAAAAGGTCGCAGAATTATGATAAAAGCTGGTATTGTACAAGGAATGGCAATTTAGGAGACCAGTGAACTAACCTGTGCTGTGATATGTTCAGATTTTCAGTATCCCTAACCATCACCCAAAGAGCCAGCCATTCATTGACCGAGTGTTATCGTTCTCCATCTTGGATAATAGAATCTGGGTCAGGAATTATCAAATCCTAGCTGAAGATGGCTCCCTGGCAGAAATAGGTAAACTCTTTGGGAATAAGTGCTAAATATTGTTGCAGAAAAATATATTTGCTAAGCATTTAGTTATCTGGAGTATAATAACTCAGCACGGAGAGGTTAGAGTGAAGAAACAGGATTGATCGGCCTGGTGTCAGTATAATGTGACTGGGTGGGGTGTCATGTCTGATGTTTCCAGCGTGACATTCCAGTGGCGGCAGCACTCTGAAAAATTGTTCAGTACGACATATAACACAAGCATACATATATACATGTATGTTCAAATTATACATACCTTTAATAACTGTTCATCAAAACCCACATTTGGGTCACCACATATATATCTCACTGGGGGCCTCCGTGGCTCTGTCGGTTAGGGCACTATCACAGCACAACACCAATGTGGTCACTGTGAATTCAAGTCCAGGTCATGCTGGCTTACTCTCTGGCCATACATGGGAAGGTTAGCCAGCAACCTGTGGATAGTCATGGGTTTTCCCCTGGCTCTGCCCGGTTTCCTCCCACCATAATGCTCGCCACCATCATATAATTGAAATATTCTTGAGTACGGCGTGCAGCACCTATCAAATAAATAAATATATATCACTGATGTTCCGTTTTTCTGTAACTTCATGACATCCAGATTTGCTTTCAACCAGAAAAAAACAAAAGTAAGGACATATTTTTCTGCCAGTTACAAGATTTACGGGGCCTTAATGCTCTGTGACATTTGGCTCATTGTTCACTGGTCTCCTTGTCCAGTGGGTTCTGAACTTCTCTTGGAATGTGTGAGATGTGCTTGTTTTTCTGCTGGCTGGGCATGGTTTCCTCCAGTAATAATCTTGATCATTACTCTTGGGCATGGTGAGAAACACCAAGAGACTCATGCATCAGTATTACACCATGTTCTCATGGCCAAATTTAATCCCAATCAAATCTGAATCAGTTTAAGTAGAAGACAGTTTTTAGTACTTGTTTCCCAGCACCCAGGTTTCTTCAACCCTCCAAAAACAGATCTCCACTTTATAAGTGAGAAATTCTGGAGTACAGCAAGAATCAAAAGAAAAAGTAAGTATATGGAGTGAAGAAATCTGCATATGGTTGTGGGTTTCCAACTGGTTTCACACCATAATACTGTCTGCTGTTGTGTATCTGAAATATTCTTGAGTACTTCGTCAAACACCAGCAAATTAATAAATAAATGAATGCTGTTTTATCCTGACAGGTCCCAGGTTTGTCATGAATCTAGTGAGGATATTTGAGGGCAGCTTTGGAGGATCAACGCTGTACCGGAACCCACACTATGTCTCCCCAAATCAGGTCAGTTTGGCCACAAAGGTTTTTTTTTTTTCATTTTTTTTTCAATTTTTAAAACTTTTTTTGTTGACACAGAGTGAATGGAAGCTGAAATGACGACATCACAACTGATATCAAACACTGAAGGTCAGGTGAAGAAGATTTGTCAGTATTTTGGACCCAAAGTGAAAAAACTCATGTTATTATCATGTGTCCCTTGATATACACCACTGTGTAGGTTTTTTTTTTTGTCTGTGTGTGGGAGGGGGAGGGGGGTCTTTGTTTTCTCTTTATCTTCTCTTTTTTGAGTCCTTCGAGTGCATTCCTGAGGTGGTCCAAATTGTCACCGATTTACCAAAGTAGTTTCAGAGTGTATTGCCGCAGGGTTTTACCATCTCTGAAATGTTTTCTCCTATTTGGGCAGGTAAGCTCCTTCACAGCATTGTCATTGTCTAGCACAACATAACTAAGTGATGAAATATGGTTGAAATCATTTATAAACAATAACATTTGAGTCTTGTTTGAAGGCACTCTTTTGCTCCATGATACAGTATAGGGGAATTTCCAGTGAATCAGTCAGAAGAACATTTAAAAGAAAATGTTTGTGCAGGCAGCGTGACCTTGCTAATTTTGGGCAGACTCAAACTTTTCTTACAAGCTCTGAAGACTTCTTTGGACAAAAATATATCTTCAGGAATCTCCTTGAAAATTCTGTGAGGAGTATATATTTCTTTTGTTATCAGAACATGAGAAACTCAATTTGTGCAGCTAATCTTTCAAAACAAATTATTAACGTTTATCAGCCGATAGATCGTTGTCATCTCCTTATACATGGTTCAAATTCCGTTTCAATGACAGTATTAAAATGAAGGGTGAAATAAAAAAGTGCTATTTTTTTTTTACAGAGAATGAAGTAGAAAATGAATATTTAAAAAAAAAATAAACAGTGGTTTAAATTCAAGATATTACAATTTAATAAGAATATGTCTTAAAAGAGAATACTTATTATTTGATTGGTATTATATAACGTACTAAGGAATATTGCACTTACGGGTGATGGCCAGCATTGTATACTTGGTGGAAAGAAATCGGACGTAGTCCAGTGGAAACCCATGGTCATCCACAGGTTGCTGACAAACTTTACTACTTACGACTGGAGAGGAAGTAGGCCTATGTTGGCAAGAGTTGGACTAGAACTCACAGCATTTGCATTGGTAAGACTCCTGGGTCATTGTGAAATATGAATATTTATCATCATTTTAAAATTGGATACTCTTAAAAGTAAAATGTAAGGTAAATGTAAGATTTTGCTATTAAAAACTCTTGGAATTTCATATTATCTACTCAGACAATTTCTTTTTTTTTTTTGGATAGTGAATTACACAGCTGTGTCCATTAGTAGACTTCTTCATATAGCCTAGCCCACTTATGGCTCCCGATTGGCCCTTTTCAGTCTGAACAGGCTGAATATTTGTGACAGCTGCCATCAAACAATCTTTCCTTTGTAAAACAACACACTTTTGAAATGGTTTACTTTTTCAGGGGGCGTATTTGTGAAAATAAATTGATGCAATTTGTCCATGTTGAATTCTTTTAAGCTGTCAAATACCTACATGATACCGACAAATATTTGAACTGTTTCATCCATTTCCAACATTTTGGTCCTATTTTGGACATGTGCACTTTAACTGACTTTCCAGATCCATATACATGTTTATAGTACTCTAAATTGAAATTTCATACATGGTCAGTGACTTTTCTTAGTTCTGATCTGTTTTGCCCAATTTGAAAAAAATCATGTCTTTCTTGTTTTGGTATAGATTTTACCCAGTTATTCTGTAAGTTCAAACTGACAAAAAACATGTCTTGCTTTGAAAGGTTAATGCTTCTAGAAATCTTGTTTCCATATGCAATATTTTGTGAAAACCCAGTGGTGAAGTCAGCTCAAACATTCCCAAATGTACAATTCACTTAAGCATCTGAATCAAAGATATGACCACATGAAACAGTTATAAATAAATCTTCCCTTTTAAGCCCATCGTATACTCTATGATCCAGCTATTGGACTACACAATAAGCTGACCCTTTTAAGACCTACCAGGTTCTAGTTTAATGTTTGAAGAACTTTATTATGTGTACAATTTTAGTAAGACATTACATATCTCTTCTCCCCCATGGGGTTCCCGGGAGTGAAAAGAATAGGGCCCCAGTTCTCTAGGCAAGCTTGTCGTACGAGGCGACTAACCTAGGGCTCTCCCGTGTGGTTCCGTTGAATAGAATAGTGACCTCACGCCCAACACTCCACTTCGGCCCTTACTTCTCCAAAGACGGGCGGTCGGATGGCCCGCTCCGATCAATCGGCTGGTCACGCCAGTCCAGATGTCCGGATATCAACCTTCATATCTCTCCATTTGGTGTAGAGTCATTGCTTTCCGTCTTGGAAGTTTTTTAGTAAGATGTTCGGATGTTTGGGTGGTGGCTTTAGGGTCAATCGAGTTGTCCGTTTCTAATTTATTAGATTCGGCCTGCTCGAGTATGAGCGAAAAATCCATCTTATCGAGGATGGCGTGGAACTCTTGTCTCTCCTTCTGCACTCGCAGGAGGGGTTTCGTCGTACATGTATCGACACTCCGCGGCGGGTGAGAGACATCCAACCGTCTCGCTATGTCTACCTCAAATTCCCCTACTCCAAATGTTTCTATGTCACAGCCTTCCCCATTTGTGAGGAAAAAAAGGAAAAACGAGATACCACTGGGTGTGGAATCGAGAAGTTCTCACTTCCCATCCTTTCTGGTGATATCTAGTGAAAATGAGAATCAGGCAAAGATGAAAATCAATCCTTTCGTATTGAATAAAACTTTGAAGAGCTACGCAGGCACTTTGAAACAAGTGAAAAAGTTAAACTCTGGCAAAATTCTTGTAGAATGTTTTTGAAAACAACAGTACATTAACTTACTCAGAATTGAAAATATTGGGGAGCAAGCTGTTTCTGTTAACCCACATAAAACCTTAAACTGCTCTCATGGCATCATTCGTGACAGAGACCAAGATCTACACGACATGACAGAGCAAGAACAGAGCAACTGAAGGACCAGGGCGTACACAACGTCAAACGTTTTACCATCAAGAGAGATGGGAACCTCATTAAAACAAATACGTATCGCGTAACGTTTAATAACCTGTCTCTCCATACATCAATGTTCATTGGGCCGTACAGTGTGCGGGTAGAATTATTCATACCTAACCCGACCAGGTGTTTCTCCTGCCAGAGGTTTGGCCATGGCAGGGGTCAATGCCGAAATAAACTGGTCTGTTTCAGATGTGCGGAAGCTGGTCACGAGGGCTTCGAATGCACAAACACCATAAAATACTGGAATTGCAGCGGAGCCCACATGGCCTCTTCCAAGGATTGCCCTGTCTTCAAAAAGGAAAAGGAAATCATAACGCTTAAATGCAAAAATAACTTATCGTATCAAGAAGCCAACGTCTTGTCTCTGTCACCAATGGCCTTACTAAATCTACCTATGCCAATGTTGTCAAGAAACCCTCCGTTTCGGTATTAGTTCAAACATCATTCACTTGGCCCATTGGTATAGAGAAGCCACAGAAACTGGTCGTAAATCCCTTGGAAAACACGGCCAGTTCTGTATCACAAACCGATATCAATCTTACTGAAAAACCCACTACTTTACCTGATTCTCCATCTCACCACAAACCTTGTGCAAATAAATCCAAATCCTCTAAACCTGTTGAAACTTCACTAAATGCAGCGGGTGATAAACATCACAAGAAAGGTAAACCTACTGGCCCCACAGAGCGCCCCTCTAACACTACTAGGGACCCTATCCGAACTTTCAATAAGTTTGGGTCGTTGCAGGACGTCGGTCCTTCAACGTTCGATGCGGACATGATGGATACATCATCTGCGTCGGGGAGATCTACTAGTAGGTCTCCCAAAAAGGGTCGTGCACGGTCCAGGCAAAAATCCCCCATACGCCTCCCTCCATAATGACTTCCTTAGACAAAATTATACAGTGGAATTGTCGAGGTCTTAAAATAAATTTCATTGAAATAACACAGTTCAATTTTTAAATCGAATTGCCCTCTGTCTTCAGGAAACTCACCTGAAGACATCTGACAAAGATAAAATATCACTGAAAAATTATACACTCTACAGCACTTACTCTAATGAGGAAGAGCGAGCTTGTGGCTACTCCTCTATTTTAGTGAATAATAATATAATTCGACACAGAGCTTCAGGCTGTAGCCGTCCGTGTTTACTTATCGGAAACAATCACTTTATGTTCAGTTTATGTTCCTCCTCATTCTTCTTTGTCATTTTGCCAGTTGCATAATTTAAAAGATCAACTGCCAACTCCTTTCATAATTATGGGAGATTTTAATGGGCATAACCCCCTATGGGGTAGTAATAATATAAACGATAAGGGCAAAATAGTAGAAGATTTCTTATGTAAAGATGAACTATGTTATTTCAATAATGGTTCTAATACCTACTTACATCCAGGTAATGGTTCATATTCTGCTATCGATCTCACTATCACCGATCCATCACTTCTCCCGGCTTTTTCTTGGAAGGTGCATGACAATCTTTGTGGTAGTGATCATTTTCCTCTTGTCCTAGAGCATCTCACTTCTAATTCTTTAGAATGTGTAGCTAGGTGGAAGTTCGATAAAGCAGATTGGATGGCATTTGAGATGTTCTGTGAGGCTGACATCACTCCAGAGAATCTTAATGCTGCAGATGATCCTTTGCTTACATTTAATGAACTCCTATTAACAGCAGCCGATAGAACCATCCCTAAGACCTCGACAAATCCCAAATTCAAAAGTAAACCCTGGTATGATAATGACTGTCGTAAGGCTATAAAAGACCGAAAAAAGGCCGAGCGCAGATTTAATCATTATTCTGATGATAATAATTTAAACCAGCTTCGTATACTTGGAGCCAAGGCTCGTCGATTAATTAAGTCCAAGAGACGATCTTGTTGGCGGAACTTTGTTTCAGGCATTACGTCCAAAACACCCATGCGTAAGGTCTGGAACATGGTTCAGAAACTAAAGGGCAAGAACAGTAGTGCCAGAGTTCAGCACTTAAAGGATGGTGATACCTTATTAACTTCACCACATGATATAGTAAATAAAATAGCTGAAACAATATCCCACAAATCTTCATCTGGGAATTATTCTCCTGAATTCCAGCATATTAAAAACCAGAGGGAGAAAATTAAATTGCCCTTCTCTTCTAAGAATTTAGAAGACTATAATCGTCCATTTTCAATTGAAGAGCTTAAAACTTCTCTAAAAAAGGCACACGATACTGCGTGCGGCCCGGATAATATATTTTACAAGCTTCTGAACCACTTATCATCTGAGCCATTGCAGACACTCTTGGACTTAATGATATTTGGAAGACCGGTAAATTTCCCCCATCATGGAGAGAGGCGTATGTTATCCCGGTCCCTAAACCGGGTAAGGATCATAGTGATCCGAGAAATTACCGTCCCATAGCTCTTACCAGTTGCGTCTGTAAGACCATGGAAAGGATGATAAATGATAGACTTGTCTGGTTTCTTGAAGCCAACATGCTTTTATCAAACATTCAATGTGGTTTTCGTCAAGGTCGATCCACTATGGATCACCTTGTTCGATTTGAAATCTTCGTTCGTGATGGTTTTATTAGTCATGAACATGTGGTATCGATATATTTCGACTTGGAAAAGGCCTATGACACCACATGGAAATATGGTATTTTAAAAGACCTTGCTGATATGGGTTTAAAAGGTCGCTTACCTTTATTTATATCTCAGTTTTTATCTGATCGTCAGTTTAAGGTACGAGTGGGGTCCACTCTTTCGGACTCTTATGAACAAGAGATGGGTGTGCCCCAGGGCAGTATCCTTTCACCAACGCTGTTCAGCATAAAAATTAACAGCTTGGCTCAAACTTTAACATCTGCTATTGAGGGTTGTTTATATGTGGATGATTTCCTAATATGCTACCGCGCCAAAAATATGAATAACATCGAGCGGCAACTGCAGCTTTGTCTCAATAAGATCGAGAAATGGGCAGTTACCAATGGTTTTAGATTTTCTACGCATTTCTGTAATAAACGCAAACTTCATCTAGACCCTGAGCTTAAATTTTGTGGTGAACCAGTGAAAATTGTTGGAGAAAATAAATTTTTAGGGGTTATATTCGACAATAAATTATCCTTTATAGCTCACATAAAAATGCTTAAAGCTAAATGTACAAAGGCTCTGGATATAATCAAGGTCGTGTCTAGCACTGAGTGGGGTGCTGACCGATCAGTTTTACTTAGTTTGTATCGTTCTCTGGTGAGGTCTAAATTGGACTATGGGTCCATCATTTATGGTTCCGCTAGGAAATCATATCTTAAAATGTTTGATCCGGTCCATCACCAAGGTCTGAGGCTCAGCCTTGGTGCCTATAGGACCTCACCGATAGAGAGTTTATACGTAGAGGCTAATGAGCCTTCTTTATATCACAGGCGTATAAAACTCAGCCTTCAGTACGTCGCTAAGCTTAAAGCTCACCCAACAAACCCTGCCTACGACTGTGTTTTTAATCCATCATACGCAGATAAATATAATAAATGTTCCAACAAAATTTCCTCCTTTGGTCTTCGTGTTCGGGACCATATTGTGGATGCTAACATCAAGGTGGAGGACATAGCTCCGGTTTCTTTTCTGGAGTCTCCTCCCTGGCTTCTTCCACAACCTAAATTAATATTTGACCTACGTCAACATAAGAAATCCGATACAAACCCTCTTATAATTCAGCAAAGTTTCGCTGAAGTAAAAGCTAATTGTCCCGATTATAAATTTATATATACTGACGGGTCAAAGGATGGGGACAGGGTGGCGGATGCAGCTGTCTTGGAACAGCGAGTCACCTCTCTTCGCCTTCCATCCTCGTCTTCAATATTTTCTGCCGAGGCCAGAGCTATACTTCTGGCTTTATCATACGTTTCATCCGGCGCTGCCGACAGAGCAGTCATATGCAGTGACTCGTTGTCCTGCCTTTTGGCAATAGAGCAAAAGAAATTTCAAAACCCGTTAATACTAGAAATATTAGCCACCCATAGAAAGCTAATTAAAAGAGGGAAAGATATTGTATTCTGTTGGATACCAAGTCATACGGGTATTCACGGAAACACAGTCGCAGACAGGGAAACGAAAGCTGCTCTTGGTAAACCCTTTTCTAAGATTAAAATTCCTTATACTGACTTTAAATCTAATATTCTTAAATACATTTGTCGCCTTTGGCAGGATGAATGGGACCTGCAGGTCGATAACAAACTGCATGCCATTCACCTTGTCATTGGCCATGACTCTTATACACTGGGTATGTCTCGTGGAGACCAAGTGGTTTTAACAAGATGCCGTGTTGGACATTCTCGTCTAACACACAACTTTATCCTGGATGGGGGCAGTGCTCCCGAGTGTGTTGGATGTGACGCGCAGTATGGCATCAAACATATCCTGGTTGACTGTGTGGACTTTGCCCATGTGCGGCAAAGGTTCTACACAGTAAACTCGGTATATGATTTGTTTGACAGCATCGCTGGCGACGCTGTCATAAAATATTTGAAGGCCATTGGCCTTTATCATAAAATATAAATTTTATTCTCAAAATAAATATTTGTTATAAAATTCACTTAATATGCTGGTTTTCGAGTTTTAACTGTTTTGTTTTTCTTACCTGTTTTTAACCAATGTCCGAACTTTTTTGTTTTCTTTTTAATGTTCTCCAGTGACTATCGAAAACCTTTACTGTCTCGTGTTTCCACCTTGTTCTCGCCATGATATGGCTGAGATATTGCCGATGAGGCATTAAGCCATAATCATTCATTCATTCATATCTCTTCTTATCCAAAAACAGAGGTATTGGTATCTTATTCATTATTATTCAATTGCCAGGCCAACAGAATCAGTTGTGCCCAGACCTTTAGTTATTATGCTTAATACAGGGCTGAACTTTCAACAGGAATCTGGTCATCTGCTTCTCCTGAGGACTCCCAGAAATCAAAACTATTGCTTGGAGTCCCGTAAAAGTCACACTTATTTTGGAATATACTTGCCCTAAATGACCGAAAAAATTCCTCTACTACTAAGTTGCTCATTTTTCCTGATAGAGTTTTAGTGATTTTAGAAAGGCTGTTTGAGATTTGCTTTGCATATTATAAGTTACAGCAGCGTGTTGCGTGGGTTTAGTATTAGTATTTTCCCGAGCCAGAAGGGCGAGTGGAAATATTGATCTCTGAGACGAAATATCAGGCCGTATACCCACGCAACATGCTGGTGTAACGAATTTATCACAGTGAAGAACATTCTGTTCTTTTTTTGATATTTCTGCCAAAACACGCCACGTTTTTACAGAGGTTTTACCACTGACTGAGCAACCAAGACCGATGTCACTGCTCACATGATGAGAACAGCACAGGCTAAGACCGGGGCACTGACGGCGCAGAGCAAAAAATACTTGCTTTAAGCCGACTGCTATAGTAATTGAACTTTTGTTGGTGAAATTTTAGGTCATTTCTGGTAGTTGCACATTGTTACAGTTAAAACCGTGGAATGTCCAAAATTTGTTCAATTTCATATGCGTTAAAACCTTCACTTGGGAGTTACTGCTTTGTGGTACTAGATATGAAGGAGATTCTGGTGGATTGTCTTTGTGCAAGTCTGCAGGAAACCATTCAGATTTTGGTGAAAAATGCCAAAAATTGAAAGGCTTGTAATAAGATTGTTCTTCTTTGTGTTATTTTGCAGCGGCGACAGCTTTTACGAAAGCAGGTGGCTAAGAAGTACATCAACAGAGTGGAGAGTAAGAAGTCACTGCAATCCAGACGAAAGGATTTGAATCACACTTACAGACTGGACCCTACAGACGATGTGTTCATGACCATTAAACCCGAGGATGCCACAGGCCCTGACAAAAACACATTCTACAGAAATTTCTGAAAGAACATGTAGGTCAGGTCAATGAACAGACATGGGGCAAAGTTCGGCTAGCTGTGCATATGTGGGTCAGTGGTCAGATGTTGGTCAGAGGTCAGGTGAATATGCAGACGTGGGTGAAAGGTCACCAAGATGCTTTGATGGAACGTCATCTGGATGTGTCCTGTCAAATTCACTGGTCTTGTGTGGGTTAATAAAGGTAACGTGGATGTGAATAAGCTGGTCAAGTTGACCTGCTGACTGTGATAATGTGACCGGCATCAGACTGGCATTTCTCTGGTCATTTTAAAGGTATCCATTGTTTGGGTGAATACTAGACACTGAACACTGACGTGTTGATTGGCACCTGGTCTTTGTAATCTGTGAAAGACTGATGACAGGAACATTTTGTGCAGAAATGTGTCCTCCATTTTTTCATTGCACAGTACAAACCCCATCGATATGTATATGGATTGTCGTTGAGGTTGACTGTTCAAGACGAGCTTCTGCGATTTGTCTGTTTCTCATCTACATGTATTTAGCAAGCAATGTGTAGTTGTCTCCCCTGGTTCTCTTTTTGCCTGTGGAACAACCCCAGAGCTGAATGCTGCTACAACTGTTCAATCTTGTGGGTGTGTCAAGTACCTGGCAAAGGGTGGTGGTTTACTCTGGTTTCCAGAACCTGTAAAGTTGACCTCTTACATTAAATAAAAAAAGAAGAGCATTGAGTAAAGCATATACAAGTTCACAGTGTTACCCTATTTGGTCAGATTGCTTACATGTACATTCTAAAATGTAACCGCACTGTTGAAAAGGTGATGGGTATATTGGGATTACTCCCAGGTTTAGACTGTTGTATTCGAGCTACAGGAAAGCAATAACTCAAGTCAGATCTCAGGGACTTCGTTGTATTTCCTCTTCTATAACAGTAGCCTCCAATTATGACTAGGTAAAACCTTAAGCAAAAGAAAAATAATGAAGTGAGTCCTTCAGTTAAAAATATTGCCCAGTTAACATCTGCTTAAACACGGCATTCATGAAAGATATAACTGACTGATCCCTTTAAAATCCAGATGATTCAGTCACATTCTTATCCTCTTACATGCATGTTAAAGTTACTCAAGTATAAACAAATGGTTCTTGTCTTTGTTTAACATCTTCTGATTACACAAGAACGACAACATTGCAACAGAACCAGTTTCAAACATAATTTATTACTTTAAACTAGTGTTTGTTTTCCCATTAGAAATGTAATTAAGCATCCGTAGTAGGTTTCTGCTCACTTTTCCTGCTGAATACAATCTATAAACAATATCATATAGGAGAATTTGTTTGGAGATGAAAAAGTGCTGGACTTGCTCTCCACATGGTTTACATTAAACTCAGGATCAGTTCATGCTATTAAAGCTGATTGTTCAATAGTCCTAACTTAAGGAAAGGGAAATAATTTGTTTTTTACAGTCATTCAGAAATCAGAGTTGTCTCCCCTAGTTCACTGAACGCAACAAATAAAGTAAACACTTGCTCTGCTAAGAGGAAAATCAAGCGTCCACCTGGCCAAGCCATCTGCTGAACGATTAAACAGCACTGAGTGGCTTTGGATTTTGAACAGGACACCGTGAACTTGTGTACTGAACACCATTTTATGGAAGAAATACTTTGAAAAGGAGAGATTATTTGCATAGCTCTAAACACCAGTTGCATAAATAAATTTATTATTATATCTTGGCATGAGTGTCTGTTTATTTCTACCTGTATATTTGGTTAAATGGACAATTCTGCAAAACTCTTGACTCCATCATAACAGTTGGGTCTCTTATTGATGGATGTGTGAAGGATTAAATAGACTATGCCATTGTCCCTTCACAGCAAACAATGTAGAGAACTGAGCCTTGTAAGTGGACATGACTACCAACCTCTGGCATTGGCTGCTGTCATGTTGGAGGGTTACAGGGCAAACATTCTTACTTTATTTGTATATCTGGAGTTTTATGCCATACTCAAGAAATTTCACTTACGGCAGGCCTTCCTGCATGTGACAGGAGAGAAAGCCAGCATGAGCTGGACATAAACTCGTAACAACTGCATTGGCAAGGGACTCCAGAGTCATTGTGCTGCAGTAGCATGCTAACCATTCGGTCATGGCAGTCCCTCTTAGTTGAAGACTAATAAACAACAAAATTTAATCTCTCAAAGGCAAATCCTGCCATTTCAAAATTTCTGAAAGTTTGTATGTCCAGAACTTAACAGAATGCTCAGCACGTCAAGTTAAAATGCTCTAGAGCGAGATTCGCAGTTTATCAGGCTGGTCAACATTTTGAATACTGATGCTGAAAAGTGGTTGATTTGCATGAAGCATATCCTGAATTTTATTATCCATCAAAAATTCACAATGAAAGTTCATCAGAATAAGGGTTAGAAGAACCTTTTCGTTGAGCAGTTCTTCAGTTCAGATTGCAGCCAAAGTTGACCAGCAAATGACCTCAACAAAACAAGCTTACTCTTTCACAAATGCCAATTTCCCTCACTTTCGTAAGACCACACCATAATTCTTAACAGTGAGAAGAAAAATGCTCTCTAATCACCCCACTATACATCAATATTAATGCTCAACAGGTTTATAATGTTTGCAAGATGTGTGTAAAAGTAGGACACTAACCATAACTGAATTTGTCTGATCACTCGCAATTGCAGGGGGTTTTCTGGCCACTTTCTTGTAGTGGTAATGACAACAAGGAATATCGGAAAATCGAGTTTTTAAACAAATTTTATATTCAGGTTTGATGAAATAAATGAGTTTTAAATACGTTTAACATACACTGGTAATGAAAATTATTGAGTTTTCTTATTTGTTCAAATTGAATTTCTATAAAGGAATTGGCTAGAAAAAAACCCTGAACTGGCCCCAATCTAAATCAAAATGAACTGAGTGAATGGACAGTATGACCTATTTTTCAATCATACATGATTGTTTTTCATTTTACTAATATTTTAACTAATGTGCTAGTATTGTCCAACAACAGAAAACTGTGAAGTAATTAAAACAAATTCAGATCACACTTGTTTAGTTTACATAATTTATTTCTTGAGCCACAAAAGCCAAGCTTGTTGGGGGAGATAATTGTTGTTGAATGTCTGCATTACAAGTACAGTTATTTTCACGTGACAATATGAAATCACGTGACATAAACATTCTCCTGGAACAGTGTTTTCAGAACATGACCAAACATCACAAATCACGATACATTTAATAACATGATAAGCTAGTTAACTATATATAAATCATCAATGTTG
The DNA here is from genome assembly GCA_016165875.1 of Acanthopleura granulata. Classification (NCBI taxonomy): domain Eukaryota; kingdom Metazoa; phylum Mollusca; class Polyplacophora; order Chitonida; family Chitonidae; genus Acanthopleura; species Acanthopleura granulata. The sequence goes on from JABBOT010000004.1 coordinate 842,204, forward strand.
AAATGCCTCACAAGGTGGTTTAAGCATTTTACAGTTTGAAAGCTCACACTTCATCAAAATGACACAGTTGAGATGAATCTGTTGATAAATTTCCACAATCAAACTACACATGTACATACATGTAAACAAAGTTTTATTTGCATTTGAGGCAAATACTCATTGACTGTATATATAGCACACTTGACAAAACTTACAATACAAGACATGATGGTTTCTTGAAAACTCTGGCCAACTTGTGCACACAACATTCTCATTTGCTGTGATACATGTAGCGGACACTTTGGTAGTTGCTCAACCATGTCAACACTTCACTTGTGACTTCAAAATAGTGCAGCATCCCTGGGAATAATAAAGGGTTTCCAATCAGGCTATCCTAACAAGCTTCTTTAAGCGACAAATTCTTACATGACATATTAGAAACATGACTACAATGTGACACTCAGGTTTTCACAAAATTACCCTAAGAAGGTAAATAGACAATGAAGTACATGTGCGTGAATACAAGTGTCATTTCTGTAATACTATATATCTTTTATTTTTGTTCCAAACAAAGCTAGGACAACTAAGAAAACCTTTGAAGTTTCTACTCAAATGCAATGAACAGGATGTCACATGATACAAATGTGTAGCTTCGAGTTATATATTTCCAAGTAAGAAGGAGAGTTAGTATTTCCATTCTTCACGTCTTTTACGATGACTTCCTGGAGCAGGGGAGGAAACTCTTGATGAACTTCTTGAACTTGGCCCAGCTTCACTGCCGTCCGACTGTTCCTGTTTAATTACAAATATACCCATGAGATCTGTGATATTTTATTGAGACGAATCATACACAGTTTATATCAACTGCCATAAATGTCTAAACTTCTCATAAAGTTACATGGTCTATGATGAAGGTAAAAAGTGAAAGCCCAGCTTTGCAAACATTTTTTCTACAGGCTAAAACAGCTTTCTTCATGAAAACAAAGTGTTCTGGAAGCTTTGTTTCCCAATAAGCGGGAATAACAGCAATGTTAATCCTTACAATATCCGGCTTTCTTTTGTTGCAAATGGACGAAATGACACAAAACTGGAACTTGGTCTGTAGCTTGCCATGGCATAATCTTTATCACGCTTGAATTCCATACAATGAACGGTTTTTAAAAGAAGTGCCGAAACAGAGTTATGATAGACTGATAAATGCCCTGATGAGCTTGGCTGATGAGGTCCATCATAACCGGACTGATGAGGTCCGACATAAATGATGAGGTAAATGCGTCACTAATTTCTCTATCCTTTGAACCTCTGCATTTGTTCCATATGGTGTTTATTCCTTCTCAGAACCATCAGTTCACCATCAATGGTTCACACAGTACCCCAGTTTATGAGACACAATCCACTGTCAGATACATTATTCAGTTTAGGGAGGTCAGGGGGCATTTTCCAAGACAATCCATTAGACCGCCCTACCAATGCGGCAGGTTGTGTTGTTTTACCACTAATATCAATCCACACTACATCTAGGAATTGAATTTACTTACAGAGATAGTCAAACCCTAGGAGTCATTTCTGTTAAGATGAGTTTACTACTATATTATTCATTCATTTATTTCATTGGTGTTTTACACTGCACTCAAGATTATTTCACTTATATATATATTCACTATTTCATTTGGTGGGAAAAAACCTGGGAGGTATGTGTTTAATGGGTGGAGAAAACCACTGGATGACCCATCTTCAACCCACTACTGAAAAACTGAGAGTTGGATTTATCTATAGTATATGTTATTAGTCTTTTGAGTGTATCTGTAAGATCAGTTAGTGCTAATGATACATTTGTGACGAATATGCCGAGCAAGCATTAGTCCTGCTACTCAAGCTAAACTCAATACAACAACCATGCTGTACGGGGTCTAAGTTGGGAATATAGTGAACTAGAGAAGCTCTATATAATAGCAGCTGGAAGCTAGCTGAATTCTGAATACAACAAATCAAAATACAAAATCACTACAACTGTAACACTGACAATCAGATGAAATCAAATTTCAAATTACATGCATTACCCTAAATGACCTAAAACTCAGATTCTGAGTTCCAATGACTTTAGAAAGGCATTTTGAGGTTTGTTTGAAAGGAAAATTGATATCCTAGTGGAAAATGTGAGATTTGGCTTCAGGTATAATATTCTGTGACATTTATCTGTGTTTAACAAATGCACTTTTCAGGAAAAATTTTAGGTCATTTGTAAGCAGGGTAATATTTTGACACACTGTCATGCCATGTACATGTATTACGACATTCACAGAAGGCCATTCAAAACACCTGTAACAGGTGCTAACTAAAGCAATCCAGAATGATTTCTGGATCATGATCTTCATTAAAAAAAATTGGATACAAATTTGACTTTGTGCATATGAAACGTAACATTTAAGCACATAAGCAGGCTTTCAAATTTGAGACATGCAATCAGTTTCATGCCTAGTGCTTTGGAAGTATGCGTTCATGTGTGCAATCAACACTCATAATCCTCTACAATGTGTTACAATCACAAACTTGGGGCCCGTTTTATGAAGAGGGTGTAACTCCACGTCAAACGTCACTAACATTTACAGTTTATCTCTACAGTGTGTGTGTCGTAGTTAGAGGTTGTTGGCTTGTATGGCTCTCTATGGACATCCCAGCACCAGGACGAGTCCATACAGAGCCATACAAGCCATTAACCTATTTATTATACATCCATTTACATTTTGTAATCAAAATGAGTTAAACACAACATAAATAGCTGTGAACTGTCAAGAAAGGTTGGCAAATTCTTCATTTTTGCAAAATCCCAGATGTTTGTTGTCAGACCACCACGTCTCCTGACAATGTTACTTTTTATTCCATTCTCAGTGAAAGTAATTGTGATGTTATGATGTCACAGAGAAAATTAGCCTAGTAATTCATTGAATCAGTGACATCATGGACCTGGATGGGTAGATGTATAATAATGACAGTTACGTTTGGCATAAATTACATCTTGCTTGGAAAATGGGCCCCTGCTCAAAAACAAAAGTCAAAGTCTGATACAAGTTCCCCTTCATAAAGATCTGAAGTTGTAATTCATCTGATATATAATGCTTATTAGGCAAATTATCTAGCTACCAGTAGTCTAAGGACTTTAGAATTCTAACAAAAAGAAACAAAAAAACAAGAATGTGAGCAACAGCAGCTACTACCATGTGGGTGAGCGTGCAAGGGAGCAGGCAGATCAATGATCACTCACTCCTCCAGAGTCCTCAGAGTCCTCCTCATCACTGATCACTGGCTTGGCCTTCATCTGACGTGACTTGCGCCGACGACTCTTATCCTGCCAAATACATAATGCATGATTAATCATTTTCAGCAGTATTTAGAGGTGACGTAACTTTAACGTAACTTCCGAGGTCAATTACAGCGTAATTTGTATATCAAATTTAACGTATAAGGTAAACTGAGTAGGGCCATCCATCTTAAAACAGCAAATGGAATTTCCTCCCGACAAATAGATGAAGTTCTTGAGAAGAAGATTTTTTAAGCTCAACAATGAAATTCAAGATGGCCACTAAATCATTTGATTGGCCAATAGACACTAAATGTTAAAAGTCGCTTCATATGTTCATTATCAAGACGGCAGAGTTTGGATTCCCTACCTTCAGTCGTTTTGGAGATATTGCAATTTTACCAGAGGACTAAAAATAATAATAGTTTGAACGATTTCAAGAGATGTCCCACAGGGAACCTGTGTGTACCCATAAATAAATAACTAAACTAATATTAGCGAAAATCTTTGAAAGTTTTGTAAAAAAGAGTCCAGGACAAAACCATAGAAGTGACTGTTCCAATTCAAATTATTGACTATGTCAACAATCAATGGCTTCTTTTCACATTTTTCCATCGCTGCCAGGTTTGCCTATCAATGCTACATAACATTCATACATCAATTAATATTTGATGTGTTACACCCCTCAGATTCCATGTCACACCCACCTACATGTTATACGCTACAGGCCTTCCCTCTAATTTGACTATCCTCACTATATCTGCTTCATTTAATGTTACATCTGACACATTTGACGACACGTCTTGATTTGACATTACCATATTTGATATGACATAACCCTGGCCATATGACATTTACCTACCCTATTCAACATTACCTTTGCCTGTTTTGACATTAAAATGCCAGATATGACATCAATTCGCCTAACCTGCCAGATCTGATACTAACCCAACCAGATCTGACATTTACCTGCCAAAATGATCTGACTGTTATAACATTCCACCTAACTCATTTCACTTTTACACTTGACTGATTTCACTTTACACCTGATTTAACTTCACACCTGGCTAATTTAACGTTATACCTCAGTGACTTCACTTTTACACTTGACTCATTTCACTTTACACTCCGATTTCACTTTTACAACTGACTCATTAAAATTTACATCCAACTCATCTCATTTTACACCTGCCTGAATTCACTTTTACACCTGATTGATTTCACTTTACACCTGTCTGATTTCTCTTTGTGGCAGTGATATACTGACAGATGTAACACCGAGTGAAACTCATTCGAATTCTCACCTGACTCTTCTTAGCACTGTCTTTGCCCAGTCTGATCTTCATCCTGACTGACTGACCTGTCAAACAAAAGACTTCACAGGTAATGTAGGCTACGACAGTGGTAGTTGAGGAGGTGCTTCACAAAGGCTAGCTAGTTCATGGATGATGGGATGTTTTGGATGATTTCCCGTGTTGAGTGCAGGTTGAACTTCCCAGCTGATGTGATGCGATGTGATAGATATGTACTGTGCAGGTAGCTGTGATTGATAAACCCTGTAGGTCATGGTTGCTGTGTGGCTGTGCTCTGCTGTTCTCTTGGATTCTGCGCTACGCTGTGCTGAGCTGCTCTGTGCTGTGTTGTGCTGTTTAGCACCGGACTGTGCTGTTGCCCTAGGCTGCTCAATGATATATGCTGTGCTAGGCTGTACTGGGCTGTGCTGCTCTGCTCTTTGCTCTGTTATGCTGTACTGATCTATGTTATGCTGTACTGTGCTGCCCTATGCAGTGCTGTGCCGTGTTATTCTGTCATGTGCTCCACTGTTGTATCCCATGCCATTGTGTTTGTTATATCTGGACTCCATGCTGTGCTGTGCTTTATGCTGTGTTGTTATATCCTGTGCTGTGCTATGTTGTTCTATTCTGTGCTGTGCTAGGCTGCAGCTGGCACTAACCATCCTCCTCGTCCTCCTCTCCCCCGTTCTCCTCATCTTCCTCCTCCTCTGGCCGCTCTCCCTCTCCTTCCACATCCTCCCCCTCGCTCCCACTCTCGTCATCAGATGGGAACTGACCCCCCTTCTCCAGCCTCTCACGGGCACTTGTGAATACAGACTGCAGCACAATCGAGTCCTCGTAGATCTAACAACATAAACCAAAACCACACGCAGTTATTACAGACCCAGCCACAGCGTAAATCAGGATACAGAATGTTATATTGCACTGCTGCCTTTTCACGGTATATCATATATCTGATTGGTGTTTTGTGAAGAAAACTTCATTTATATGATGACACTAAGCAATTTAAGCAAGTTGCGAGACTGTCTGACATCGGCACACTACAGGCTGGTAGACCAGACTCACCACAGACCCTTCCACATTGTATGTCTGAGCATTCTTACACAGCAACATCACATCCTTTTCCAGATCATCCAGGCTGCGATAGCGATGTTCCTTGATACGAGACTGTAATAAACACATGAGCAACGAATTAAATGAATATAGCATAACGCCACTTTGGCAATAATTCGATCATGCCCTGGTGAAAACATGCTGGAATTTAGGAGACACTGACTTATGTTTGATGTAATGAAGGGAAAACCAGCCAAAAAAATAAAACTCAAAATACAAAAAAATGGACAACCTTTTTAAAACCAACCGAAACACCCTAATCTCCTGTGGATAATTGTAAAGAGAAATGCAGAAGAACATTATATTGCTATAAATGCAAACTGCCTTCAGATAATGAATGACAGCATCATTAACAAAACTGTCAGATAACTTGAATATGAAGGTTATCACCTGCAACTTCTGGAAAGCATGAGCCAAGTCTACACAATTAGCCAGAATATGTTTGATGGTAACATATGTTACATGGGTGTCACAAATAACACACTTGGGAGCAATACCCTACAAGATCACAAGAGTAAATCGACCCCACAAAAGCAATATTATGTACCTTCTGTATCACTGCAATAAAATCTGGCCCTAATCAGATACACAGAGCATTTTATTTACTTATTTATTGGATTGTCGTTTACTCAACAATATATCACTTATACAATAGTGGCCAGCATCATGGTGGGAGGAAACCAGGCAGGGCCTGGGTGAAACCCGACACCATCCACAGGATGCTGGCAGACCTTGCCATGTACGGCTGAATAGGAAGCCAGCATGAGCGACCACATTGGTGAGAGGCACTGAGGTCACTATGCTCCACTACCGCACTGACCCTCTCAGCCATGGAGACCACAAACTTGGTCATGAGTGAACTCTTAAGTCATATACAGTGTCTGAATACATCAAGTATAACCATATCAAAAAGCTCCGAGACAATGAGAGACAGGCTCTGCATACAAAAACATCATAAAAGCTCCCTCAAAAGCCCAAAAGAAATATGACACATGCAAAATCCAATGGGAGGGTTTACCTTAATCTTTCTGAAGTCCACTGGTTTCTTGATGACGTCATAGTAGTCCGGGATGACCTTCCTAGAGGGCAACTGCATGAAGACCTGGCTCAGGATACGGTCATCACTGAAATCATCACAACAAAGAATGTACAAACACAGCCACTCGATCATCACAACAGACAATGTATACACACAGCCATTGAGTCATCACTGAAATCATTATAACAGACAATTTATAAACACAGCCACTCGATCATCACTGAAATCATTATAACAGACAATGTATAAACACAGCCACTCAGTCATCACTGAAATCATTATAACAGACAATGTATAAACACAGCCACTCATTCATCACTGAAATCATCACAACAGACAATGTACACATCCAGCTATTTGGTCTTCACTGAATCGTCACAACAGGCAATGTAACAATACAGCTAATCCACTGCATGACATCGGGTGGGTATTCTTTTTTCAAAAGAAACTTGGGCAATTTCAAAGATTTGATGTAAACATACATGTATTTCTCATGTGACAGTGAATGAGGTACATATATGAAGTAAAGTACCATGTTTCTTGGCCTCTATGGGCTCAGGAGCACTAGTGCAGCAACAATTCTGGCTGTAAATCTATATTGTGCGATAGAATGCATTCCTGTCTGAGGTAACATCTGGCCAAAAGTTGAAAATATCAAAAGCATCATCAATGTCCTGTCACATGGTTAGCAATTGAGACTATCATGATCCTTATGATGTAATATGAAATACTGCTGTTTTTCTCTCATAAATATCTGATTTGACAAAATTCCAGGGCAAGGATTTAAAGTATGCATTGGAAGTCACAATCAACACCATAACATGTCAAATGCTCAAAAATAAGGGATCCAACGCAAAACCAACTTAAGTATGGTTACTTCTGAATTTATAATCTAAAATTTCTCTGATGATTTTCAACACACCACCAACAAGTTTTTGAAGTATTTTAAAGAAGTTACAATCTCTACCAAGGGTTCAGTAAACCCTACATTTGCCTCTACTGACATTTTGATGTTATGGACAAGCTTTTGTAAAACTTATTAAAATAAAATTACAAGATATCAGATGTTCTTTGTTGGATTATGCTAACTGTAAAATGTTCTTTAAATAATACTGAGATATTAGGACTGATTTTGATCAAATTTTTCACACATAATGTTGTACGGTATGTGAAATATAATTTTTGGTTTAACAAGACATAATCAGGTTCATTCTGCAATTAACAGACCTCAGGAGTAAAATTTTACCACAGCCTTACACATTCCACAGGTCACACAGGTCACAGCACTAAAGAAATAAACAAACAACGGCAACGAAAAAAAGCATGATCAAGAGGTCAAACACATTAGACAACAGCATGTATACTAGTATCCGTCATATTACGGAGGAGCAATCTGTAGTGTACCCCAGCACACACTGGTTCCATGACATTCACAGACTTAATACGCAAGTCACACTGCAGAAAATTAAGTTATGCCTGAATGTGAAAAAGCAGTGATGTTCGATTGAAAAGGTTTTCTCGTTTTCTCTTACTCTCATTCTCCAGATTGGAAAACACTGCCTTTTACTTATTACAAAGCTTATACTACTAAATAATAAAAAAAAACAAAAAAACATCAGCATGTGCTAAAAACAGCGTGACGTAATGACTGCACGTTACATGCACATCTGTAATAGTCATGAAGGAAAAAAAGACTATCCAATGGCCTACAAGCAAAACAAGTGATCACAATTGAACAAAAGGATTGAGAGTTACATGTACATAAGGTGACTAATGTATTTACTTGATAAGTGATCACTGCGACTTGAATGTTATGGGTTATGAGAAAAATGCGTGTCTGTTATAAACTTTAAACTTTCACTTGATACCTGAGAAAACCTCCTGACAACAGAGAGCAAGCTCAGTTGAAGTCATTCAAACCCTCTGTACCTTCAATCCTTTTGTGCAAAATGACACCTTAAAGACATACTTTTATTACCCTGTTCACACCGCCGATGTTTAAAACACAGCCAGTTTGTGAAAATGAGTGCATTCCCATGATCATATGATAGAAACCGACTTAAGCCAGTTTAGGAATTTGTCCCCTCTTATGCTCAGATTCAGTTCAGTTATGTCATCCTGAAAATGCCGATCTGGAGCATTTGATTCACTTACTATTCACACAGTACAGACAAAAAAGCTCTTTCCAAAAAGGGCTTACTGAAAACATTTTATTGTCATTTTGATAAACGTTTTTATCATTTTTTATCCCCCTTCCATGTTAATTTCTTTAAAATGCCTATCTTTTTGGAAGAGCCAGAATGAAATAAGAGTTCCCTACTGACCGCCAGTAATTTTTCTCATAGGGACAGGTTACGCCCAACAAACAGTTTTTAAGGACGGCCTTGCTGCCACAAATAAACCCGAAAAACTTCCCTGGCTATGTACTCACACTATTTGATGTTTTTGCACTAAACCAGCTTAACTCTGCCTATATGAACAGGGTCTTAGCTAAAATCTAAAACAAAATGAAAGGATAAGCTTGGAGGAAAGATAAGACTGATGATATAGAGAAAGCATGCCAGAGTATACCAGAGTGAATGCCATCACCAAATGTGGTTCTTGATAACTTCAGAGGTCAAAGTAAAGGTGGAACAGTGGAACATACACCAACAGATACTCTCCCAAACAGTTTTTTTTTTTACACGAAATAAATTTACATGTGAACAGATTATAAGTTTTCCCGAGGACTTCAGCTATATTGTGAGATTCAATAGTTTGGAAATCTCTGTACATGTCCTAAACACTGATATTCACATCACCATTTGTGCAGTCAACATGTACTGCACAGCTAATTTAAATCTAGATACATAACTGTTAAACCAGATATTAGCATTAGAAAAAGAAAATTCAGTGTTGAACCCATCTGTCTGTAGCAGAAAGCAATTTTTCATCCCCTTAACAGAAACCTAATCTTTCACACATCTTCTTCATAAAAATAATTTCATGATGGTTTCTCTACTTCAAAAATAATTTGAAAAAATAAATGAATGATTTAGAATAAACGTAATATTAGCAATATTACAGAGATATCGCAGCAAACACTTTGGGAGAGTCCATTCTAACAGGTACTGTAGGGAATATCTGTTGGTGGTTGATGATTGGTACAGAAGAAGCCAGAGAGTGCCCAGTAACCAGGGAAGGGCTGGGCATCAAGTTACCCGGTAACGGACCTATCTCTATAGTTAATGACAAAGTCCAGCAGTTTCTTCATGTTGCGTGTCAGTTTGGGGGGATTGGGACTGGGCTTTTCTACAGGGGGGCGCCCTCGACGTTTCTTCTGCGTCTTTTTGTCTCCATCATCAGGGTCAGACTTCCTCTTCTTTGATTTCTTTGTTGACTTCCTCCTCTCAGACACCTCATCTAGATTTCCATCTTCAATTGCCTGGAACACACAATGTCAAAGGTTATTACAAAAAAGGTTAACAATTGAATAAATGGGGTACTGGTATAAAATATAATCATTTAAATGCCAAGACATTCTACAAAGAGAAAGGTGAAGCAAGTTTTTCTTTCCCCTGAATTAAGGGAATTCAAATGTTCACATTATAATATTGGATCTTTGTGTAGTGCACAATCCTCACTGTACTATTTCAGGAGATATGAGCCTTACAGCTCTTTTATCAATGTAGTTTAATGTCCTTCTTCATCTTTTCGCTTCACGTGATTACAGTCAGATTCAAACAAGCTGGTTTTCCCTGGGTGAAAACCATACCTGCTAGTTTTGTTTGCCGCATCAGTACCACTTCCTTTGTCACTGATACTGACACATTAAATCTACTTGACTCAAAACCTAAGTCTAACGCAGCAGAGCGGCCTACCCTCAGCCACTGTTTCTCAGTCAACTGATCAGAATAGTCGATCTCCTTCCTCTGTCTTGAGCCACGGCCAAACATCTTGTCTTCTTCGTCCTCAACTGTCAACCTCTCCACCTAAAATAATACACACAGGTTTATGAACATTAGAAGAAAATCTCATTTATCTCAGTCATGTTCCTTTCGTGTACTAAAGAACACTGAATCTGATTTTTTTTTAAAAATTAACTCAAAAGTGCATTTTTAGAGAAAAATAAAGGTCAGACCTTTACTGCCTCTATCTCTTTTGATGCTGAAACTTTAAAGTGCAACTATGGTCAAAATACATACTGTACAGAAATGTTAAAATTAAATGAAAAAATCCCATGGAACCTACCTAGCCACATAGTCCAAAAGGATTTTCAAATAACTCTATTTACCTCATATAAATGAAGATCATTTAAAAAACAAATGGCTGTGTCTGCAAAATTTTCCTGATGTAGCATAATAATATTCCTTATATGACTTCAAATCAGACAGATGTGATCTTGAGTAAGATATTTATGCTACAGTGATGTCATGAGCATTTGAAAGGGTGGTGTCATTTGCTGATCACGTCAGCGACATCATTTGTTTGTCAAACCAGGCAAAGTTGCAAGGACAGAAAAATTTTGTTTTCAGACGAGTTCTCTGACGAAATGTACAATCTTTGTTTTGATATGCTGCAATACTTTTACAATTTAGGTAAGCAAGTCACACTTTCTCCATCCTTATCATTTCATCTTGCTTTCAAAACACAAAGTGGATCCCAAAGTAGCTCTTTATCTTTCCAGCTTCCTGAGATCAAGAGAACTCTCAGAATAGTAACAGACAAAATTATACGTCGAACACAGTATTCCAGTTTTTTGAAGGAAAAAAGCTCATAAAAATGAACTTAGGATGAGTGAAAAGACCATTAAAAAGTGTATCTGAAAATACCTTCATCAAATTTTTTTAGATTTTTTTTCATCAAAATAATCGCAGTCAAATGTTTTCATTGTATAGTGGGTTTTATGGACAAATTGATGATGTGGTTCACCGGTGACTTTTGTATGGCCCAAAAGCAGAAATTTAAAGTCATATTAGCGTTTCATACCCAAGCAAACATTACAAGAGTACACTTCACAAGAACTTTATATAAATATATAAGGTGTACAAAAAGTTGTGTGATGTCATAGGAGAACCACATCATCAATATGGTCCATAAAACCCACCATACAATCAAAACAGTTGACTGTGTTTCATGTGGTGAAAAAAAAAAATCTAAAAAATTCAATGAGGGTATTTTCAGATACAGTATTTAGTGGTCTTCTTGCTCACCATAAGTTCATTTTTACTAGGTCTTTCTCTTCAAGTGGTGTTTTGATTTTGTTCAGAGGAGCAGGAAATGAAACTGTGACCTCAGTGGTCAAGAGAACTTCAACACCAACCATGAATTCCCTCGGGCTCCATATAATATATTAGTGGTAAAGTAGTTACATTATTATATATATTCATCTATTTCATTGTTGTTTAATGCCATACTCAAGAATTTTTTAAACTTTCTATTTGCATGAATCCTTTTCCAGACTGAGCAGTTATGCGTCTAACTAGAGGTTCTATTAAGGGCTGGTAGAAAGCCTTTCACATTGCCCTTTGATCAAGGTAGTTAACAATGTGATATAAGTGATACAAAGTGTGGTGCTCTATGTAGTGTTTGGCTTAATTTAGATGGAGAATACAACTTCCCTACTCAAGATTGGGTTGGAACACTTTTAAAATGCCAGCACCCTGAACTACAAGACCATGGTCCACTGCAACATTTAAAGAGCTACTTTGGTGTTAAAGCCTGTGTGTCTTAAAAGCAAGGTGAAATTATAAAACTGAGTTGGTCTGACTTGCTTTCCTAATTTGTAAAAAATAGTGGTGTATTACAATGTATTCTACTCTTTTTTTAAAGAATATGGAAACAAATTTTTCTGTTCTCTCCACTATGAATGTTATGAGGTCATCAATCGCTAACGCCTATCCACAAATGATGCTGCCCTTTCAAATGTTCTTGATGTCATCCCAGCATCCAGTCATATGGGTTAAAAAGCTTCACTCACGATATTAAGTTTGTTCCACAGGATTACCTTCAGATCATTTTAATATTTCTATCCAGTTTCTATTGGGACTAAGGTCGTGGTAATACACTGTTGTCATAAACACTGCTTGGATAATCTGCAGTGTCTAGTACATGAATAACTATAATTGCCTGTGTTTCCACATACCTCTTGTTCATCCTTGAGAAGCCACTGAGGCAGCTCATCCTCTTCCATCAATCGTGGTTTACGTTTGGCATCACGTGAGCTCTCTCTGCGACGCTCCAAATCCATGCGCTACACAAAACAATATCAAAACATCCCAATTTATATACAAGTTTCGCTAAGCCATATCAGGGTTGTTTGCAAAAAGAAAAACTTTTATAAATGAACTGAAACTTCAAACAATGATGTATGTTCATGTATGCTTGGGTTTTGCATCGTACTTAACAACTTTTCAGTTACACAATTATGAGTCTTCACGGTTGTGTACAAGAGGAATAAATGATCATGGCTTCACGCCTTTCTGGAATTATTACAGCCAGGACATGCCGAGAACACAAAGGACCAAGGTTCCCCATCCTTGGACATGTGAGGTTGGTGGAGGGTCTGAGGGTGGTGGAGGGTCTGTGGGCAGGGGTGACAGCCACAACACAGATAAGTCAGCCTGGAAGCTACAGCAGAAGTTGATTAAATCAAAAAAAAAAAAAAAATTCCCGAACATAAAACCACACAAGTCCAAAATCTGCAGTTATGCACACGAATGAGCTTTTTGGTGCAAAAATTAAGGTGCTAAGATATGACTGAAGGTGTCTAATAATGCAAATCTTGCATCTCACAACTACTCCCACTTTGATACTGTAGTTAGGGATAGAGATAGGGATGTACGCGGATGCAAATAGCACTTTTTTTTGTGCATGAAAAAATATTCACTGTTGTGCACAAATGAAGGTGCTGTAAATCTGAGGGTGTCTCTAACACAAGTGTTGCATTTCACAACTGCCAGTTGTTAACTGCAGATGTACAGCTACAATAACTGTGGGACAATATTCCCAAATAGGACAAAGATTAAGAAAATACCTGGTAAAGATCAAACTCCTCTTCTGTTCTGGCCAACATCTGGTTGATGGTTTCGTCATCTGGAACCTCATCTTCATCCTGCACAAGGAGAAAATACAGCATTTCAGGCCCCACCATTCTAAACACAGTCACTTATTCACTCATACATGTGAGTTTAAATACCAACTTGCATGGATGTTTAAGGATTCATATGCCTGAGAAGGAATTTAATTCTTTATTTGTTTCACAAGGATTTTACACAGCCTATTGGCCACTGCAACGAGGGGATCTTCTTGAAGAACTGACCGGACCAAGACAGCGAATGAAAATTAAAGCCTGGGCTCAGATGTTGACCTTATTTTTATTTATATTTGACAGAAACTTAACGTCTTACTTATGAAGATTTTACTTATATGGGTGTATAGGTGGAGAACCACATAGCTTCATAGGTACGAACCTCCAGACTTAGAGCCACATGAGTATCAGAACTTTGGCAGCTTCAAAGTCGGGTATAAAAAAATGCAGTTGTGTTAAAAATATTTGAAATTTCAGAGGATAATCCAGGAAAGAAAATTCATTTGTCACTTCCAGTCTGCCTAGTGTTATGTCACACATGATGATATGGCATCACACAGTCAACATATGCCAGAAAATGATCCTGTATTTTCAGATATTCCTGATATCATTTCAGCATATCTGTCTTAATTGATATTACATGTATGTGCGCCTGATTCAACATCGCATAAGGATTATTATCAAGTAACATCAGGCAAATTTTACAGAAACTGTCGAAGATTTTGTTTTGGAGGATTCTTCTTTTGGAGGGGTTTAATAGTGTTTTTCATCATAAATCCTTTTCAATCATGGTGTTAGCTATCTTCCACAAAATTTCCATCATATCACAGTAATATTTCCACGTAATTTTCTTTTGGCACTGGAGTAGCACTTAAAGGCTACAGCCCAAGAAAAAAAACAAATTCACAATGTGCACACCTCGTCATCGTCATTGTCTTTGGACAGAATGTCCTGCAGGAGTTGTCTCCTCTCTGAGCCCGTGGACTTCTGGTCGAACCTGCCCGCCTGGATAACCTTCTCGTCAACGTTGAGTTTGTAGCGAGCAGCAGCCAGAATCTTCTCCTCGACAGAGTTCACACTCATCAGGCGAAGCACTCGCACCTCATTCTGCTGACCAATTCGATGAGCCCTGTCTTGGGCTTGCTGATCCTAAAAACGGATAAAACAAGACATGTCACTGACTGCTATAAGTCTTCACCTGTGAGCTTTTCTACCAAGTGATTCATGACTTAATATTTTTCACTGCTTTTCAATCAACATATTATGAGGGCAAAAATAGAACTTCAATTTATGGGTCAGACAAAAGAAGTATTATTCAAAGAGAGTTTTTTTTTATTTTGGTTAAGTCTTGTTTACATAAGATTAAACTCAAGTTTTCAATCTTCTGTCATCAAATTAAGACTGTAAACATATCATGTCTGAAAACTTTTGATACTGGATAAGTTGTACTGTATTTCACCTACAGTCTAGCATTTTTCTAGAGGCACATTTTGCATGATTTGAATTGATTCAGCCACTTATCAGAAAAATTAAGTCTAGCACCTATAAACATATCATTTTAATAGCCTTATGTGCTTCAAAAATTGCATTCATATACGCTCAAATTTCAGAAGAAATACAGAATTGTAGCCTACAGGAGCATAAACAAAAGTGATCTTGTAAGTCATACATGAGCCAAAATATTTTGTGAACACAGAATGTGTGCACTAGTCAACATTATTGAAAAGGTTAATTATAAGCTTTTACATGCAAAAGTACGCACCTGATGAGGGTTCCAGTCCGAGTCAAAGATGACAACAGTATCTGCGACCTGGAGGTTGAGGCCCAAGCCTCCAGCACGGGTGCTTAGCAGGAAGATAAAGTAGGGAGAGCTGGGGGCATTGAAGAGCTCCAGCAGGTGACCTCTGTCCTCAGATTTGGTGGTACCATCCAGACGCAAGTATCGGAATCCTGACAAACACAGGATACCAGCGTTACATCACCACACACAGGCTAAATTTATTTGAATTATTTGATTGGTGTTTTACACCAAATTCAAGAATATTTCACATATGCGACAATAGCCAGTGTTTGGCCACAGGGGCAATGAAGCAGCCTATGATCCCAGAGGAGAGCACAGCTTAAAATTGAATTGAATAGCTATTTTGGTGCCAACACCTCTGTCTTAGAACCAAGGTGAAATGATAAAGATTGCTTTTCTAAATTACAATGAAACTGCACATTATTAAAACTGGCATTGTACGTTTCTTTGGAGAATACAGAAACAAAATTTTTTTTGCCCTTTCCACTTTGCCAGGTGCGATGTCACAGACCAACACATGACATCACCAATTGTGGACATGCATCCATAAATGTTTTTGACGTCACCCTGGCATAAATGTCTTACTCAATATTACATTTGTCTGATTCGACGTCACAGAACGAATTTTACACGCAACAAACAAAATGAAGGACGTTTTGACATCTTTATTATAGTTGCATAATTTGGCATGAACAAGAGCCAACCTGCAAAATTGAAAAGGTAACAATGTGAACTCACAACCTGGATACAATGATCATGACATCAAAAATGAATGTAAGTGCATGTCCTATCAGTGAACTCTGGTAGGTCCACATCCTAGTGAGAGTAAGAGTTTGTAAACAACTTTGTTGGGCGGTTGATGTTAGTAAATAACTTGTGAACAGCACATTCGCATGTTAGTACTGGGACAGTGGTCCCTGCTCTTGCTTGTGAACAGCGATTCACTTATGTTAGTAATTGTGAACGGAGGCTAACTTGTAATATGCTATTACTTGGTCCATATTATTGCTCAGGCAGCAGTTTAAGACCGTACACTGTGAACAGCGTGTTCACACTACTGTATATTGATATGTAATACCGATAAAAAATTTTCTTCCTTGTGAAGAATATTGCTGAAACCATATTTGGTGCAATATTAACTCTCGAAACTAAGTTCTGAAATACACATCAAGTGGAGGTGCTAAGGGGATGGAGGAGGGTTTGCCCAATGCAATATATAAGTTGGATTCTCACATGCACACTGCAACTGGCCAACTGAACCATGTGCTCTGAAAACTTTCCTAGACTCATCAGGCTAATCTAATTCTATTGGCTGCAACTGGTTCCAAGCTGAATGCATTTGTGTGTATACACTACATTCAATAAACATTGAACTATAAATTACCACATCACGCCAGAAAACTATTACGGACATGGCCGAAGATTTTGTTTTCTAAGAAATACTCAGTTACACAGGTTAAAGAGTGTTATTCATTGTAAATCTTTTTGAACCATGGTGTTGGGTTTGCTCAATAGGATTTCCTTCCTATCATTTTAGTGTTTCAACCCAGATCCTGTAGGGACCACACTGGCACTTTAATGACATGCAGAGTTCCTGCTTGACAAAGTGATATATCGGCCTCACCTCTGTACACAAAGTAGTCCTCCATGATGCTCATCAGCGAGGTCATCTGACAAAAGAGCAGCACGCGATGATTGCGCACCTTCAGTTTTGGTAGAATCCTGTCCAGCAATTCAAACTTTCCCCCACTACGATACAAGTCAGGACTGGAGCACAGCAAAGATGATAGCGTAAATTAGGATTGAAATCAGATAAATACAGAGAACAGGGTTCATAACGGAATCACAAATGTTCAGTGATTTGAAAGTCAGCAATTTCAGTGATTTCAGCATTACTTCAGTCATTTCCCTATGATTTCAGGAAACGTGTCAGCCAATCACATTTCTTGCATTGCCTCACTAAAGCCCCAAACTGATGACATCCGTCCAATAGTCTACATGTTTTATAACACCACATCTGACCTCAATACTCCCTCAAAGAGATAAAATTTACCAAGACAAATAAGGGTCATAAATTATTACTGTTGCTGAAAAAACTTACATTTTACCAACAGTATATCCCTCTATCTTCCAAACAAGTACCTTTCCAAGATCAAGTGAACTATGAGAACCTGGTAAAATCAGTAATTTATTTAATGATGACAAAGTTGCACATTTTTCCTGATTTTTAGAATTCTATTGATATTAGAGAGGCCTGTGGAGGTCTGCTTGGGTGATGAGATGATATTCTAATGTTCCACACCCAAAATAACATTTTATGATATTAATTTGCTTCTAAATATATACTTTTCTTGGGTGAAACTGTAGGTCATTTAGGATAAATTAACAGGGATGAGTTCTATGAGAGCGAGACTTGTGCAGGGCAAGTACCATGAAAAAACGTAACTAGTGCCATTCTGGAGGTCTTTAGCATGCTCCAACTGGCAACTGAAGCCAAGTATCCTGCTTACTACATTGCCTGATATCACAAGCCAGCAGCACAGTGTAATTCTGCACAGCATACACAGTAAGACAACATACCCAGAGACGATGCCTCCTGATATTCCATTATGTTCAGCCATGGCTTCCTCAATGTGTGGAAACATGAACGGGTGGTTACAGATTTTCCTCAACTGCATCAGTGTGTTCATCAGCTGTTTGGCTCCACCCTTACCCTATTAACAAAGCAGAAAAACAGGCTTTCAAACAATATTCAAAGGTTGAAGTGAATGAACGAGTGACTCAGATTTAATAAAACCAGGGAATTGTTGTCTTTTGCCATGAGACTGATAACATCCAAAATCAGAAAGAAAAAAGAAACAATCAAATTAAAAAGAACAAAAATAGGAAAGACATGCCTTTTAAATTATATAGAATAAATTAAAACTTAGTCGAAAAATCGCACTAAGTACAGTTCTTATACAACAGCCTAAATATATCATTAAATATTAAACTTCAGCAATGCTGCCAAACAATTGCAATACTAAGTAAACAGTCACATGAGACACCTTGGGGACATAGATATAGCCCATGGAGGACAAAATTAGGTCCACTGTGAGCCCACACAGCAGAGCTCTGCTTTGAAAGCCAAGGTTGCTGGAATGAGGAGAGGGTGGAAATAAGAAGCTACAGCTTGATTTGAAGCATAACAGCTTGATTTGTAGCTTAGACTAAGTAAGGCACTTCACAACAGAGACCAGAGTCTGTTTTAAATACAAGGCACATAATAATTAAATGCCATGCTTTTCCTCACAATTTGTTTGGCCAGCAAAGGCCCCTTTGCCTCTGGGAAGTGTTTTAAGATGAACATAATGGATTTGCGAAAATGTGATAGAAATTTGTGAGACCAACCTTCTTGTCCTTTTCTGAGCCATCAGTGAGCAGGACTCCCTTACTCTGCATGTGTCTGTAGAGAAGGCGCTGGAGGGATGACATCTCACATTTGATCACATACTCCACCTGAGAACAGAAAACAACCTTGTAACAACATAATTCACTTGAGTGCAGACATCATACTAAAGTTGAGAACAAGTATCCAACGTTTAATGATATACACCAGCTGAGGACAGATGTCAACCTTTCAATGACAGACATACAGACATATCCTGTCTGATAACAGATATTAAACTTTTGATAGTTGATACTTTCAACCCCCAAAATAACACTCTCAAACAAGTGATAATGTACATTAAGTACACTTACTGGAGACAAATGATGTTTGAGTTATACAAGGAACTCATTCTATAATTATTAGCTCAACCAGTAGTTTTTGCTTACGTGTATATTTGCTTTTCCTGTTGTAAACAGTTGTAGAAAAGAGAAAGTTTGAGACTAAATCATCAGAGTTTTCTCTAGGTCACCAGGCATATGCAACAGTCTGACTCCACCTCACCTTCTCTGGCAGCTGTGACTCCACCTCTTTCTTCAGGCGCCTCAAAAGGAATGGCCGTAGCACCTTGTGCAGGCGACGAATGATCAAGAGAGTTTCCTCATTATTCAACTCCACCTGGCAAACAAAGCTCAATTACTGTCCCTGTTTATGGAATACTCAAGGCAATATAGACAATATAAGTTGAAATGTTTTATACCCAACTTACGTCATACTGCGCTCCATTGCAACCGGTATGTATGTATGTAAGCCTGGGTTTAACATTGTAATCAACAACTTTTAAGTCACAGGAAAACGTCTTTAGAATGTATATATACTGTGTCTTCTTGTGTCAGGGCGAGTTCAAGTGCTGGCACCACTGGAACACCATGCCGAAGACATCAGACATGACACCCCACTCAGTTACATTATACTGATACCGAGCCAACCAGTCTTGTTTCCTTGTTCTAACACACTCAGATGAGCCTCTGAGGGTTGAACATCTTCACAGAACTATCAGAATTATACAAAATTTCACTTTGAGTGAGCAATTTTAAGAATATTTCACTAATATGACAGTGGTGAAAAATCAGCAGCCTCATATCTAATTTGTGACAGGTCAAAAACACACTTACCTTTTCTCCAGTCATGGCAAAAGGAGCGTTAAACCACTGCTCAAATGTAGCACAGGATTTGAAAATTCCAGGCAACAGGAAATTGAGTAGAGCCCACAACTCTGGAAGTTTGTTCTGTCAACACAAGATGTACACATGTGATCAAATGACAAATACTTGACACACTGAGTTAATAAAGTAACATATATCTATTCCAATTTTACAAAATTTGTAATAATTTATCTGGGTTGATTTGAATGTTTTGCAGATCCAATCAAGGATGAGAAACATATATCTGCTTGGACTGTTCAGCCAGAGTTCAATGCTCCGGTATGTTCTGTTGACAATGCTACATGGGGAAGTACAGTCATTTATTCCAAGTGACCAATGGGCAGTCTTCCCATTATCTTTTGCCTATGCTCTGCAGCTTCAAGCTCAGCCCTTTGTCAGTTTATTCACACTGTTCTCTGTTCAACTCTCAAGGCAATCAGATGTATACTTGATCTCGGAAAAAAAATTCACACATTACGTTTTCCAAAATTCAATCTGAGAAATTGCAGAGATGGAAATGCAAGGCATCAGGCTGTGTTGAAAAGTCACTATCAGTGGGTCTGTGCATTGCACTGGATCGGATGGAACTAATCCACATCAGGCCATCAGTGAGATATGAACCTCACTGAGATGTGAACCTCACTGACCAGGTTTAGGTTCAACCCTCCAAAGACTATTTTTTCATTTGATTGGTGTTTTACGCCATACTCAAGAATATATAACATATATGGTAACGGATAGTATTATCGGTGGGGGAAACCCTCGACTGTTGGCAGGTAGCTTGCAGACCTTCCCACGTATAACAGTAGAGGAAGCCAGCATGAGCTGGACTTGAGCTCACAGCGACTGCATTAGTGAATGGCTTCTGGGTCCTTGATCTGGGCTAGCATGCTAGCCACAGTGGCAGTGGAGGCCCCCAAAATCTGCTAAAAATTGAAGACCAAAATTTTGCTCCACATGTATTCTGACAAGTGATTTGCAACTACCACTTGTAGTAGTAGCAACTGCTGGAGGAGTGCTTGATGACTACAAACCTGTAGGGGGGTGCCAGTCAGCAGAAGGCGGTGTGGAGAAGTGTAGTGGGTGTTAAGAACCTGGGTCAGCTTACAGTGGTGATTCTTCATTCTGTGACCCTCATCTATGATCATGTACTTCCAGCGGATCTGTTATAATTATAAACACCACATTTACATTTTTTGAAAAAAAAAAAAAAAAAAAAATGTGGCAAAAAATATTCAATTCTTGACTTTCTCTCATATACTTTGCGCAAAATATTACAACAGTTCAAAAATAGAATATAACCAAAGATGCAACTTGCACTTTGAATTTGTGTTGAGCTTTTACAGTACATTACACTGGACCTTCCACATTTTTTGTGGACCTTGTTTTTCTCAGCAAGTCATACAAAAATACTTGTGTAGAAGTGAATTATATTTACTTATTAGACTGGATTACATTAGAATTTTGCATTTGTACAATTAAGGTAAGTTTTCTAGTTGGGTGAAAATAAAGTGTTTGAGGGCTCTATAATAAGCATGGCTTTGCATCTGAGGCTTTTTAACACACTACCACCCCATAGCACACTCCTGATACAAATTTTGGTGTGCTAATAACATTCACTTGAAGTAATGGAGGCTGTGAAGAGTGTGAATTTAGCTGGGCTAATGACACCTCTGGTCTTCTTCATGGGGTGTGATAATGACACACCTACTCAAACATAAATATGCTTGAGTGGCACTGTGATCTCACCTTAGACAGTACAGATTTGTCTTTGATGATGTACTCATATGTGGTCAGGAGTACATTGAACTTTCCTGATCGCAGGACAGGGGTGAGATTTCGCCGGATGTTGGGTGAGCCTTTATATGGCACCTTTATAACAGATGGTGCCCAACGATCAAACTCCAGCATCCAGTTTGACAATGTTCTGAAATAAAACAGCAGTCACACATTACAAATATTCTCACACAAATTCATTTATTGCATTTGTACTCAGGATTTTGTTCTTCATGGGACAAAAGTTTGGTTTATGCTCAATATATGCAGTACTTTTCAGATAACCACCCTTAACATGAAATTTATGACAATAAATTTAATAATAATTTATGACAATCAGCATACTATATTTTGTGATAAATACTTAGTTTTCTGCGAGAACAGCTTTGTTTACATAGTCGATCATATTCACTTTCTTAGCTCAATTTAATTCAATACAATCCAACCATATTAACAAGTCAGAAAAAAAATATGTTTATTAATAAGTTTGGAATATGCCAAAAGTACATTACAAGTGATGTTTTTTCACGTTTAACAAATTTGAAGCAAAAACTTACTGAAAGCTTTACAGCTGATATTTACCTTTAGGTTGCTTGTATCATTTGATCAGTAATTAATTATTACATATTTATTACTCTTTATGATTCACTTTATGAAAGAAATACTGTAATTCTTCAACCTTTTCACATGTTTCAAGGTGTTTATTCAACCATATTCTGAAGGCATTATTCTGTGTTGAGTGATAAAATTATACTCTTGTGAAGTCATGAAACTGTTCAATCCAACCAATGTAGTTTTGTCCCCAAAATCATATTACAAATCTATGCAGTTGGTTTCACAATCCAGTTTAAGATGGTATATCAGACGCTGCGACATACGACAGAGGGACAATGATCAGGAACGGTCCATTGACTTTCTTCTTCTCCATCAGGTAGGTGATAAGACCAATGGTCTGGATGGTTTTCCCTAAACCCATCTCATCCGCCAGGATACCATTCAGGTTGTTGTTGTACAGTGACACCATCCACTCCAGTCCCTTTATCTGCAACAAAACATATAACCATCACATGCAATTTTCACATGTATTAATGTTTATATGTAATCACAAACAATTTGACATTTTTGTACCTTATGTTCCATAAGACTATTTTCTCTGTATTTTATATCAAGCTGAAAAAAAAAAATAATAATAAAAAATGTAAAGATATGGGAATAAAGGTTTCGCCAATCTATATTCATTCTGGTAAAACACCTGCATATGGTCTTTAACACGTTAATACACTTTCTGAAATGTTCATTTCAGTTCTGAAGCCAATAATATTTATTTTTCAGTTGTATTTGAACACACACAAGGAATGCAATACCTATAAAATCCATTCTTTAGAAAGAAAGTAAATATTAAAAAATTAAAAATGAAACTAACATACCATCCCAAAATTTACAAAGCAGCTTGTAATCAATCCAATCCAAAAAGTTTTCACTCTGGCCTAATGTGACAATGTCAAATGAACGTACCTGATACTCCTTGAGTTTGCCATACACCATGATGCTGGCCTGTCCTGTGATCTGCTCACGAATGGTGTGGGCAATATTGTAGTAATTCTGCAGGTCATGCCTATACTCATCATCATCTTCCCGGGATGCGACCCTGAGAACAGTGCTCTTACATTACAAACATGACACATAATAACAAACCAGAACAATCTGCCTGATCTCTCACCACTTCACACTCTAACAAGCTGTTACAAGCTGTGTGAAAACACTCCAATCTCCGGTTTTACCCTGCAGTGTTGGCAAACTATCTCTGCTTTACATGCACCACTATAAAGAAACAGTAATGTATAACAAAAACAAACAAAGGTTATATCACCTGGGTAGACTTATTTTAGCTAAGAAATGTTCCTCTTGCTCACCAGATTCAACCCAGCCTTAGGTGATGGCGACAACCACGCTGACAATCACTTGACAACCACAGCCTGATATTTATGTCTTTATATGAAGGTATCACTTATGTAATCAGTGACAGATTACGAGTAGAGGAAACCCAAAACCTCCATTTTACTGGAAGAGTGAGTGGCAAGTGTTCTGAGCACCATGCTTCAGATGTCACCAAACAGTGATCACTGCCCTAGACAACTCTGTGCATCATGGCTAAGGAAAGCAGGTTAGGCCTGGCACAGTAGTGAGCTATCTACAAAGAAAAATGCCTCTCCAGCCCATTTGCTAAGCACTTCAATCAAGGTCTTGGGAAAAGTATCTGTCTTGTTTGATATTTTTTACCTGAAAGTCAAAATCCTCAGTGTGTGCATTTAAGTGAGCCATCCCCTCAGCACGAGGTGCTCGTTCGAGCAACCAAATAACAGCGCCCGCATCATGTGATCTGTCAATATGGCCAACCAACTAGTGACTGATGTTGTGTCCAACGACATACTGAGCCATTTGAAATTTGTGCACTGAAACATGACTTGCGTAAAGTGCTTAGCAAACAGAAGCTGACAGTTCATGGCTGAACTGGAGTTTTGCTATAACTGCAGAAATCCCAAGCCTGCAAATAGATGTCTGACATTTTTGAAAACACTCCGTTGATATTGCGAGCAGCTTTGGTCCAGAAAGATATCACATGAACATGGGACTTACCACTTGCTGCAAAGGGGTGTTTTCAAAAATATCCGGCACCTATTTGCAGATTTGGATTGAGCCTACTTACACTTTGAGATCTACATCATCCATGGGCTGTTCTACAGGCTTCTCGGCCTCTCTAGCCTCTTCATCCTGTTAAACACACAGATGTCAAATGTTATCATGAATGTGCAAGTCTCTTACCATTTCCTTGGATAACCTACATCTTGACATTTTGTGTAAAATTCTCAAGCAAACAGACAGGTACATTCAGAATGACTGTTACAACAGTTTTCAGGAATAGGATTCCATTTGGAGAACTGGTTTGGAAATTAACACTGAGATTTAACCAACGCTTGTTACAATCACAAACTGTGCTAATTTGTGGCTTACTCAATAATGACTTAGGTATATACTTAAGTCTAATACTGTACTCTGTAAAAAACTGCACTGGCAACAGTAGGTATTGCACTTAAAAATTTTCCTGTAACACTATTAATTTCTTAATTTTTTTTCCATATAATCATATATCTAAAACAAACATATTATCATCATCACCATATGCCTCACCTCCTCACTGTCCCCAGAGTCTCCATCGGAGTCCTCCCCACTGTCACGAGGTGCCACTTCATACCTAACCCACAAACACAACTTGTACAGTGTGCTACATCCAACACAAAACATCTTCCTACACAATTTTACTGGTCACAACGTATTCAACAGAAACCATTTATTTATCATTGAAGTTTCAACGTTATGACAATAATAAGAAAGAGATGTACATGTCAGCTCTCAAAGAAAACTGAAGTTCAGGCCTGTGTTACTCAAAAGCATATTAAGATCTGAAACTGTCAAAAAAAAAGTAACCCTTTTTTTTTGGCAGAGCCAATCACTGCTTATTGTCACAAATTACCCTGAAACAATGTGAGTAGGCAAATCTTCAAACTTTCACTCCACGGCTGGGACTGAAGCCTCACCTCTTTTTTCTTAACACTTGGGAACTGCTCACTATACTACTGGGATAGGTGCTGTTCCCAACAACCGGTTATATTATACTTTACAGCTAACAGATAGCTATGATTCAAGGCATTTAATTACCCAGGATGCATCTCAAGCCATGCCTCCACTTGACTGGCTAGTGGAGCCTCATCACCTGACAGCATTTTGCCAGTGGCCGTCTCCACCACATGTACTCTGATCTCACTGGCTGTGGATGCCTCATCCATCATCTGTAATACAACAACAACAACTTACAACAATGTACAACAACAAACATTACAACATTACAAAACATGGCACCCACAGGTCAATGATAGCCACAAATACATATAAGCCTTAACACTGAGGGGAAAAAAGTAAAGCATGAAAATAATGAAGAAAATATAACAGAAGAGCAAAATGGAAAGGGGAAGGCAAAATGAGTTGAGCTGTTTGCAAACAACTATTGCAAAAACAAAGGTACAAGTATGTGCAGCACAATCGTATCGGTATTTTGAAAAAGACTTTGGCCAGAGTTAAGAGCACATTATAAAACGACAATACAGATTCAAACTAAAACAACTGGAACAACAAAGTATTCTGCACTCATCTTGCATACCTGGTTTCTGATGCAAATATTGCATACGCTTGGAAATTTCTACAGACAAGTTTGTGTCAGTGTAAAACAGATACTTGATATGTGGACCAATCTGATAATATACTTCAAAAGATTAATAAAGCATAATATGTAAATCTGTATCACTACCTGACTGGTGCAATGTCTGGTAAGTAACATGTGTCTAAAGTCACCCTCATTCCCCTTCCACCGTTTTTGCTCATCAGACTCTTGTAAACTTATTTCTACACAATGCTTCAGCACTCTAAGAAAGACTCTTGCAATAATGAAATTAGCAGTGATTAGTGAAGAAATCTCACAATGAATGACATAAAGAATGCCTTATGTGCCAATAATGTATAAGCTTATCTCAAACTCATGAAATGATAAATTGGGAACAAAGAAAACAATGTATCTTGCTGGTTAGTCACCAACTTAACACACTAGCTTTTGTATGGAGCAAATTCTGTATTACACTGTTAAAGAGGATCTACATTCTATATTCTAAGTTAGCAGTCCCAAAATGCACTGTGTTCTGCTATATGGAAGTATAATCAAGTGTCGGTCAAGCAGTGCTTGTTAGGGCTAGGTAAGATAAGTGTATATAAATGTAAAGTTAAAATGTATGCCCTCAGTGACCTGTGATTAACTTCTGAGAATGTCTAAACAAGGTGTCATTCAGGATCAGCAGGTTAAATACATAGCAATGATACCAACCATACAGCTACATAACAACTTAATTATAATACAATACACAATATACTAATTTTCAGCATACACAGATTGTGTATATTCAACATTTTTTGTAAGCTGTCAAGAGTTAGAATTTCTAACACTTTTATAGAGAATATGGGTTATATGTATCTATTATAATACAGATCATAAGCATAAAATAAAAATATGTGGTACATTCAAATTGTTTTTGTCATTTAGAAGTTGAGATGATGGACAAATAGTACTGTAGTTTCTATGGATAGGGGATTCATTCATTTTACACCTGTGTAGGCAACGTTTTGATGCACATACTATTAAACCCCAGTGTCAAGAAGTATGTACCTCTAAACCAAATTGTCGCCTATATAGTATGCATAGCATAAATACAGTTATTACCTATAAAAACCACAGTACTTCCAGAACTCTAGTCAAGTTTAGAAAAGAGAAAGCGAACATAAGAGGATTAATGTTTTTCTACACCCACATTCAGGTACATACGGTTTCATTATAAAAGCTGATATAAAATGTCACCATTTTTGATAGTGCATTAACTCAAAACCCAAATGTGACAAAAAAGTACTACAATGATTCATAATGACTTTAATAATTCACATCAAACAGCAAACTGCGTGTCTGTGTTTGTTGAATTTACTATGTTTTTAAATTATCTCACTCCCAATTTAGTTTGACTTACTACAAAGCCAAAGGTTCTGTGATTCAAAATCCTTTCATCTTGCCCATTATTTCTGATACAATTATATCAGTTAATTATCACTTCTGTGACTTCAACTTCACTTATGTACAAACAATAATTCTATCACAAAATGGTGGTAACTAGGAAGGTTTGCCAGCAATCTGCAGATGCTCCATCATAATGCTGGCCCCTATCATAAAAGTGAAATACTCTTGAGAATGGTGTAGAACACTGATCAAATAAAGAAACAAATCTATTACCAAAACTTGTCTTACTTTATTTCTTTATTTACAGTGACATGCAAAAATATTGGATACAGTGCAGTTTTAGCTATTTATTGCATAACACTTTTTGATTTGGGTTGAAAATACAAGAGTATGTTCCAATAATACATGTCTTTACATTTACAAGTGTCTAAATTGAAAAAATCTTAGTTACAAACATTTTATTAGAAAAAACACAAAAACAATCAACTCAAAAGTATCGAACAGTTTTACTTAATATTTTGTTGCACTGCCTTTATTCTGTTTAACTGCTTCTAGCCTCTTTCCATAGCTGATCGTGAGGCTTTTACAAAAATTTGCTGGAATCTTAGCCCATTCTTTCTTGCAGAAATCTTCCGCTTGATATTTGGTGGACTCCTTGCATGAATCTGCACCTTTAATTTCCTTCACAAATTCTCAATTGGATTGAGATCAGGAGATTGACTAGGCCATGTCATGACGTTTGTCTCATTATCTAACCATTTTTGAGTTGCTTAGGATCAATGTCCTGTTTGTCCAAGGCCAAATGACCTGGCAGATTTTATAAGATATCAATCCAGAATTTCGTGATATGGAGAAGCATTCATCCTCCGCTTTGATTATTTCTAGTTCCCTGGTTCCATTTGATGAAAAACATCCCCATACCATAATACTACTGTCTCAGTATTTCACTGTGGGTATGATATTTTGTGGATTTTTGGCCTTTCCTATTTTCCTTCAAATCTTTGTTGTCATATTCTTTCGAAAAAGTTCATTTTGGTCTCATCAGACCATATCATTTTGTCCCAAAATTGTTTTGGTTCATTTTCTTTCAAGAAATTTTAATCGAGCTTTTACGTGTTTAGCCTTCAGAAAAAGAACTTTTCTTAGTGATCTTGAATGCAGGCCGATGCGATTGAGACTTCTACTAATTGTCTTTGCTTACTTCCTTCCCAGTTACTTTAAGATCGTTCTGAATTTCCCTATGGATGATGAAAGGATTCTTCTGTACTTTGTGAGCAATCCACCTCGCATTCACCCTGTTAATTTTCCGAGGCCTGCCACATCTCTGCATGTTTGCAGTCTTTTTGAATTCCTTCCACTTTCTAATAAGGTATCTTACTGTAGATAAGGGCACATTCAGATCCCGAGATATTTGACGATAGCCATCTCCTCTTTTGTGACATTCGACGATCACACTGCGCACATCATCTAATAACTTTACCCATTCTAAGGCTAGTGCAGAATGTTGGTTAAAGTAGGGAATTGACTCTTCAATAGCTTAGCAAGGTAACGGGGCCCTTTCTGACTGGTGAAAAGTAACACTGCATATTACCGAGTCAAGCTGCATTTGTCAGTTTTCAAAGCAAAACGAGATATTTCACAAAAAAATGCAAAAGAATGTTATGTATTCAATACATTTGTGTTGATTGTTTTTGTATTTTTTCTAATAAAATGTTTGTAACTAAGATTTTTTCAATTTATACACTTGTAAATGAAAAGATATGTATCATTGTAACATACTCGTGTTTTCAACCCAAAACAAAAAGTGTTATGCAATAAATAGCTAAAACTGCATTGTGTCCAATACTTTTGCGTGTCACTGTATTTGTTTGATTGGTGTTATACACTTTACTCAAGAATATTTCACTTATAAGACAGCGACCAGCAATACGATGGGAGGTGTATTACTCCTAAAATAATAAAAAATAATAAAATTTCATTAATTGTGATAACTTTATCATTCTGGTATATATTTTGATATAATAATTCTTGTATTAAAATGTCTCAAGCTAAGTTCTTTCAGAATTCCAACTTTAAAGAGACATAACAGTTAATAAGAAGACCAAATTAGGTACAGTTGGAAGGCCTGTAAACTGGTTACATTGCAGCTTGGTAGTATCAAGCCTGCAAACAGGTGCCTGACGTTTTTGAAAACACCCATTTGTTGGCAGAGGTATGACCTGACTGAACTTTGTCCAGAACTATGAAACATGGAAAGCATAGTCACATCATTTTTTCCAAAGGGATGTTTTCAAAAGTGTCAGGCACCTATTTGTAGACTTGGTGTATAGTTCACATGTATAATCTGGCAAAAAAAAGGCTATCGTAACCAGGTAGTGTCAAAGCTGCAGGCTGGAGAGTCACTCAAGCTGTATCTATGAAGTGTCATGTAAAACCAAAATGAGAAACAACAGAGCGATATAAGCAGGAAGTGTAACAGGCGCATCACAGTGGACTGACGGGTGTCAACCTTACTTACCCCTTCCTTCAGTGCCTCACCACTATCCTCCTTCTGTAAGAAGAAAGTCAGCACACTCTAGTGACACACACGCCCGCACATTCCTTACTGTCCACCCCCAACACACTCAGAGAACAAGTAACATTCCCGACACAGCCAATGTTATGCTGAGCATTTACACTCTGCCTACTTTCATCTGATTTCAAGCAGAAACCATCGCTATGATTTTACTGAAAATTTCTTCAAGAAAAAAAAGTACTATCAAGTATATCCACTGTACTATGAGATGATAATCTTCATGTCTTTTGGAAGTCGATTCCAGGAATGTCAGAAATGAGGGTGTTTTGGAACAATGTATATTGCTCCCATGGGACACTTCTTTGTAACAGTGTACCCACACCTTAATGTAAAGGCTTACTGTTGAGGACGTGAACTTGGAAGACCATACAAGATATAAACAGGCTTGTAAAGGGTTGTGGACAGAGCTGGTTGTAAGCCATCTAAACAGTTACAACATGATGAGAATTAGAAAGAGATTCATTTCAAACTGCTTACACCAAATCCAACCATTTTCAGAAGTTTTTAATTTGAGGTAAGATAAACGTGTATTTCATATTTGGCTGTTCAGAACCGAAGTCTTTTTGACCTAACCTGCTTACAAAGAAAATGACATCTTCGTTAAGTGAATAAAACTGATGAGACAAACTGTCCTCCAAAATACTTTCATTCACTTCTTTTAGAATTTTTACTATGCCATAAAAGGTTTAAAATACTGCAAAATACAGTAGCCTTTCAGGCCACATCTAAGTAATGTGATGTTTTCTTCATCAGAATTTTACATGTTTATGAAACATTTCAAAGATGGTTCATTTCTGTGAAATGATCTCGGAGGAGCAACCTTAAGATTATTCTAAAAAGTTTTAGAAAATTTTCTAATACTTCAAATACTTTGAAGTACTTCAGGACACTGATCTCTATTGCTTTTCACTTGAATATATTGAACAAAAATTATTTTTTAAGCTTAATGGCAAAACTGTGAACATGTAGGTCAGCAGAAAAATTCAATAAGCTTCTTGATACACAACACTTAGTACTATGTAAATAAACTTGTCCACCTTACACATATTCCATGTTCCGATGCTCACAAGGGTAAACATCTGAGAGTCTAAAAAAGAAAAGTTTCTGTAGCAGAAAAAATGTAGGGGCAAATCATGTCCAGTTTGAACTGTTTTTCGTCCACAAATTCCATAACCTTTTGTGACTGGAATTATCAATAATGCAAACCAGATGTGTATGTATACCTTGGGAGCCTTCTTTTTCTTCTTCTTCTTGAACTTCTTGCGCTGGTCCAGTTTGTGCTGTTGTACCAGCTTGGTCAAGTTATGGATGAACTCATCAGTCTGGTGGAGTAGATAGGCCAACCTTCTGTCCTTCTTCTGGTCAATCAGCTTCCTGTAGCCTTCTTCATCTTCAGCCTGGGGACCATAACATGACACTATCCCATCAACATCACAAACCTCAGGCCATTTTCTCAATACTGTAATTCTTCAGCCATTTTATACATAAGTTAGCAGCTTTTACGCTTAATGGCAAAACTGTGTACATGTAGATCAGCAGAAATAATTCAATAAGCTTCTTGATATACAACACTCAGTACTATGTAAATGTCAATCTCAAGTTTACACATATTGTATGTGTCGATGCTCACAAGGTTAACCATCTGAAAGTCTTAAAAGTTTTTTGGGAGTTTTGAATGAATGATAATGGCTTAATGCCATGTCTGCACTATTTCAGCCATATCATGGAGATTTTTGCATCTTCTAAGGGTGTCATTCTATGTACACTGATAAAATTTACTTAAAGGAGAAGACCAGGGAAGAATTAGGCAATTTCTTGCAAAGAGTAGGGTTTGAAGATTTAAAAACGATCACCAAATTTTTGTTTTAGTTTTTTTTAGTTCCAAGAAAAACAAATTTTAAGGCAGGTCATAACACACTCAACCGCGAATAATAATACTGCCACGTGAAAAGGGACGTAACTGTGAAAATAATTTTGATCAATCAGAACACTGGATTTTGTAATGCCTGATTAGCAGATATAAGATGAAACAGGCCCTTAAATCATTATCATTCTATCTTTTGAATGCATGAAACGTTCCTCAGATACCGATGTGAATTCAACTCCATTACAGACAATTGGCTGCTGCCCCTCATTTTGTCAGTGCACAGACAAAAACCAAGAGCTATGTGTCGCATACAGAGGCGAAGGAACCCGCTTACAATTTCACCCTTAGAGAGCGAATGATCCAATGCACGTCAGTCAGCCAGCATCGGGACGGTAAAACGTCAGCGTCTTCTGACAGCTATATGAGCTTATGGCTATGAAGCTTATGTTTCTTAGAGAAAGCCTAAACAATTATTGGATGGTGTTTTTTAAATCTTCAATCCTTACTCTTTTCACTACAATTTATGTAATACTTGCCTGGTCTTCTCCTTTAAGGCAAGTACAAGCTTAGAACTAGTTCCATCTTTCACTGGATTGTTTATAAAGGTAAGTCTCACCATAAGACGCCGCATACGCTCCTTTTCAATGCGCTCCTGTTCTTTCTTCTGTTCCCTTTCTGTATTAGCATGGTAGATCATCACCGCACGATTCACCTTGCTCACTTTGCCAGAAATATTACGATGGAAGTCCTTGAAATCTTTAGCATGCTGCAGAATTGCATTCAAATATTCCTGAAAATGGAGAGTGAAAGACTTTAAATGAGTAAACACAAAATGTAACACACAGTGACATCAAACAAACATGGAGTAAGTCCCAATGACTTCCATCTGACTCACAAGCACATAGTTTTAAGTAAACGTGTCAAATAAAATTATCAAGGAACTATATATGTGTAAGGTATATGTCAGGCATCTGGTTGAACCATTTCTAAAGTAACTTTTTTCAAATGTACACACGGCTAATCTTTAGTGCTAGCCTGGGGTTGACTCTCTAAAGCCATTTATTTATTGATATTTTGGAGGAAACTGTAAACTTATAGATGAATTTTACACTTTATTTTTGAACCCTAAACACCACAAGTTTGTCCAGCTCATGTATGATATCTGAACACAAACAGGTCATAATTTCAACTTCCTGTGCACACCACGAATTAATAATTGTGACAAGGTCAAGCAGGTAAATAGGTGCCTGACATTCTTGAAAACACTTCTATGTTGGAAGTGTTTTCAGTGTTCAATAGGGGAGTATTGAGTTTGAACTCTTTTGTCGGAGAAGAGAAGAGTTCAACTGTGTCGTGACTTATCAAAAATATCAGGAAATTTTGTTCACTTTAATTTACCCATCACCTGTCTCACTGTGTTATCGAGGTACAAATGACCTCTCCTTTGTTGAGGAACTTCTTAAATTAAAAAACTTTCAGTTCCTCAATTTTCCTTATGTACGTCTAGTCTAAATAAGTTTCTCTGAAACTTTCCTCAGATGCCCATGTTATGGTAAATGTAATCAGAAATAGTTGCTTAACATTTCTGACAGATCACATGGTACAGTAGGGCGTTTCTTACCTTTAGCGATTAAAGAGTTCTAACTCGAAACTCAAAAATACCGCTATGTGGTATGACCTAAGTGAGCTCTGTCCAGTACTCTATAACACCGAAAACAACGTTCAAACTGCTCTGTTCATAGGAGTGTTTTCAAAAATGTCCCTGAGGCCCTATAAGCAATGAGGGCGGGGAGAGTCAGAGAAATCTCCTAACATACATGTTTGTGCTTACCTGGTGCTTCTGTCTCTTTTTGCGCTCCTGCTCCAATTTCTGCTGTTTCTCCAGTTTCTCTGTGACTCTGGCCTCGCGCAGCGACTGACGTTTGCTGCGCTTGTAAGCCTTGGTGTTCAACGCTGTCTCCAGAGTTGTGTCCCTTCTCATATAAGAAATGACTTCAGATCGGAGCTGTCAAAACACATGATCAAACAGTTGTCATATTGTAAAATTTTCAAATGCTGTAAATTGACAAAATGTTGTCTGGGGCTAAGTTTCTCATTTTTCCAAATTTTGAGAGTTCTACTGATCAAAAATAGGTGTTTTGAGGTCTGCAAGACGTACAGCGATATTCTACTGAAAAAGTGTCAGATTCAGATCCATAACCAATACTTTATGACAGTTATTTGCTTTCAGAAATTCACTTTTTTGGTCAAAAGATAAGGTCGTTTACAGAATGTGTCAAGGATTTTGACCACAGTGAAGAAACAAAAAATGCAAAAGCTTCACGTAAGACACGTCATATTTTAACCCCATAGTGCACCTGTCACATTTTTCTGGCAATTATCCTATTATCAAGAATCTGGATGGATTACAGTAAGATCGTAAATGTTATTAAACCCAGTGGATTATACAAATTCAAGCACAATCAGTAAAGTCATATTACACACCAGATAAACGATTCACTTCCTTAATATATTTCATTTTAGTTGGCCCAAATACTGAAATCTAAAATTCTCATGATTAAAATCCACAGCAAATAGGTTTGTTCTTACTCAGTAAGAACTGTAGTACTTTGTAAAACAGTTAAAGTGCTCCTCTATGGGATCAACAGGTCAACTAGATCCTAACCTGCCGTTTCACACCAAGCAGATTGGTAATAAAACAAAGAAATGGTCACCAAACTTTACCCAGGTAAACTAATACCAGTCTAACAAGGGAGACAATAAACTACCTGTCTCTGAAAATTGAGCAGCCGCAAAGCCCGCAGCTCTATCATGGCTTTAGTTCTTAAATCCTCTGCCATGGTAGCAGATAGATTCTCAAGTTCCAAGATACGATGTGAGATTCGCCCCGCCAGTCTACAAAATACAAAAGAAACAAACTTTGCCATCACAATTCTCGCGTCATTTTAATGCGAAACCCATAAGTTAAAGACAAAACAAGATCACAAACTGACAGAACAATTTTGAACCCTTTAAGACTGTTCGACATGAACTCTTTTGAAAGGATAAGTATGGGTTTTATTTTTTTTATAATTACTTAACATATAGTATGTTTCACAACCTATAAAACTAAAAAAAAAAAAAAAAAAAAAAAAAAAAATTCTCAGCTTTGTTTAAAGGAGATAATAATTTATATGTGATTTATTTATTTGATTTGTGTTTTACACTGTACTCAAAAACATTTCACTTATACAATGGCAGCCAGCATTATACTCAGAGGTTGGTCCTTGGTTGCAGACAAACTTTTCCACGCAAGGCCGGAGAGGAAACAAGCTTCAACTGGGCTAAAACTCAAACCGGTAGCATTGGTGAGAGGCACCTATGTGATGGTGCACTAGCGTGCTAATCACCTCAGGGGAATAATAATGGCTTTTGACCACAGTTATGAAAAGCTACAGTCGTTAGTCTGCTATATAAGTATCCTTCAGCTTGGACGTCAATGCTCATGGCTCTGAAAACAACCGTGTTGGGGAAAGAATCTAATTGGGGCCAGAGGGGTCATCAAGATGTTCCCCCTAAGCCAGTTCACCCTGGACATTATTCATGAAAATTTCCAACCACTGACAGAAAACATGCATAAAACAGAGAGGTGATTTTGAGACATTAAAATATGCCCAAAAATTGAAAATTGAAGAAAAAGTAAAAAAAACCAAAAAAAAAAAAACCTGATTTGGCATATTTAGATTAAATCTGATTACCTGTGTTCTCTTTCCTTGAGTGTCTCAATAGGGTCTATGCCCACTGGCTTGGCCACTGGGGCAATGCGGTTCTGTTTCTGCTGCATGGAGATCATGGCTTGTACTGAGGGTGGTGGTGGTGGTTGGCTGGGGGGCGGTGGTTGTGACTGCTGCGGGCTGGGGCCCACACTGGGGCCACTAGGGTAACCAGGGCCACTTCCTGCAGCTCCTGGTTGATTAGGTCGAGGCTGCATCTGACCAGGGTCTGTTCAAAAACACAGAACAAATCTTCAGAATGTATACATTCACTTCCCTGACAGAGGTGAGGTTTTGGGAAGAGAATAAAACAAGTTCGGATGGAACTGGTCAGGAAAAATGACGCATCATGTCGCATTTGTTCACAAAGTAATACACCTTCAAAACTTTTGAATTTCACTGGGTCATAGTAAGGTAACACTGGCTTGATACCATTACCCCTGCAAAACTACCTGTTTTGTTAGAAGGCAGCCTCACAATCTGTGCCAAAATATTCTGGCAGCTAAACTAACTCAACACCTTCCACTGTTTATCTTACCTGGCCTAAATGGCCGTTTTCCCTCAACTCCCATCTTAATATTTTCCGGTATATTTTGACTGCGAGCCAGGAACTTGTAGGCCACGATTTGGGCCCGGAGTTGGTGTAGCTGTGATGGGGTGAAGGGGGTCTGTTTGGAGCCCCCAGGGGTTGGAGTGCTCATGCTTCCTCCTGATGTGTTATAGCTACCTGCTAAAAACCACCAAAAAATATACAGACATTCCACCAATGAATCTGTTTAACACTCAGCCAAAAATGCATTATCAAGTCTTCAAGCATCAAACTTGCCACCAGAAAATGTATTACAGTTTAGCTTTAAAAAGTTTACAAAACAAAGGATGATACATTAGCTTGACCATAACAAAACAATAACTGTAATAATTAAAATGTTATTCACGTGTAAATGACCATGACAAAGAGATTTACGTTAAAATGTGAACACATTTGTCTCCTAAGATACAAGGTAGCCTGCATTGACTGTGTAGACCTACCCTGCTGCTGAGAGGGTTGCTCCCCTTCGGGTTGTGGCTGGCTAGCAGAGTTGGGCAGAACAACGGCATTGGGCCCACCCATGTTTGGCATGTTAACTGGTCCACCCGTGGACAGTCCAGCCATTGATGAGCCACCCATATTAGGGCCACCCATGGAAGCAGGAACCATATTGGTGCTGACGTTAGGAGGACCAGTCATGCTACTGCTGGATATGGGGTTTACAGGATTCATTGTGGGGCCACTCATACTGGACATGGAGGATGCACCACCCATTCCAGAGTTGGGTGGC
Source organism: Acanthopleura granulata (assembly GCA_016165875.1). Classification (NCBI taxonomy): domain Eukaryota; kingdom Metazoa; phylum Mollusca; class Polyplacophora; order Chitonida; family Chitonidae; genus Acanthopleura; species Acanthopleura granulata. Next base: position 879,267 of record JABBOT010000004.1, read on the forward strand.
ATGCCTGGCCCACCCATCCCACTATTGTTCATTCCAACAGAAGCCATGCCGTGTTGGCCCATCATATGTCCACTCATGTTGGAATTGCTCATGCCTGAATTCCCCATATTTGATCCACTCATGCCTGGGCCGCCCATACCAGGAGCATTCATTCCAGGGCCTATATTTGGCCCACCCATGTTTGATCCCATACTTGGACCACCCATACCAGGGCCTCCCATATTTGGTCCTCCCATTCCTGGACCACCCATATTTGGCCCTCCCATACCTGGGCCTCCCATTACTGGACCACCCATATTTGGTCCTCCCATGCCTGGACCGCCCATATTTGGCCCACCCATTCCAGGGCCTCCCATATTTGGTCCCCCCATACTTTGGCCTCCACCCTTTGACCTCTGTCCCATGCCCATCATTGGGGGGAACCTGGCTTCCTCTGTCATTCCCTTTTCTTCACTGGATGGTGTGGCAGGCTTTAGAGCAAGAAACATGCATTCATAATTGTACATGGAGAGATCACAAGAGACCAATACAAATTTAAAGGCAAAAATTTTCTTATTGTGACATGATCAGCATCAAGAAAGTTAGCAAACACACATTATAGATATGCTAATGAATAAAAAGTCTGAAATCTATGAAACATTGATTTTTAGATTTTAACTTATGCCTGATAAGAAGTTAATCTACACAATGGAAACAAAAACAATACTGAAATACCTACCTGCTTCTTCTTCTTTTTGCTCTTGCTTTTGCTCTTCGCCTGTCAAGTAACACATCAATATATCAAATACACTGAGACAATGCTTCGAAAATACTAAAAATCAGACAGTTCTTTTAATTCATGTAAATTCACAGCCTATTTGCCTTTTCTCAATTGTTGAGGCTTTTTCAGATTTAAACTGTTTGAATCACATTTGGCATCATATAAGGCAACAAAACCACACAAGGGCACAGTAAATTTCTTCTTGCCATTTGAGGCCTTTTTTTTTCACACATAATCCGACTTAGCCTTTACAGAAGTGTACCTGTTGGCCACTAAGAGAGTTGTAACAATTCCTAAATGTGTTCACCTTTGGTGTTGGTGTACTTTCCTGGGGTGGCATTGATTGTTGAGGCATCCCTTGAGGCGGCATCCCCTGAGGAGGCATTCCATGCTGAGGCATTCCCTGTTGCGACATTCCTTGAGGCATCCCTTGCATGGGTATCCCCTGTGGTGGTATGCCCTGATGCTGCATACCTTGGTGTGGCATTCCTTGTGACATGCCCATAGGAGGCATTCCCTGTGCCTGCATGCCTTGGGGCATATTCTGTGGTGGCATGACTTGAGACATAGCCTGTGGAGGCATACCTTGGGACATTCCCTGAGGGATAGCCTGAGTTGCCATACCCTGGGGAATGCCTTGTGGAGGCATGCCTTGCTGCGACATACCTTGGGGCATACCCTGTGGAGGCATGCCGTGGTGGGCCATGGCTTGCGGCATACCATGACTCATTCCTTGTGGTGGCATGCCTTGTGACATTCCTTGGTGACCCATGCCCTGTGAAGGCATGCCCTGATGGGGCGTCATTCCATGTGGCATTCCCTGCGGTGGCATCCCCTGGGGCGGTGGGTAAGGCGAACTAGATGATGGGGCGGGGGAGCCCGACATCATGTTATCACCACCTCCAGTAGACATCGCTGCCCAGAGATGCTAAGTCTCCTTGTCTTGATCTTTATGCCTGAAATAATGGTAAAACGCAAAACGTAAAAACATCACAGAGCAGTTAAATTTTAACTTGAATATAAACAGAAGCAGTGACTTCAAGTTACCACATGCAATTGTAATCAAGGCACTTAGCAAGGCTACACATAGCTATGTGAAAAGCGAACCACATCTAATTAAAGTGTAAAATCTCACTGAATAACTCCAGTAACTGTTACCCCAAGTGATTCTTGATAAATATCCAAGACTGCCTTATCTACCCTGTTGAATGCAAATTGGCCAGCAGCACTTCATCATTCACTGAGGTGAGGACATGAAGTCTTATTGCACAACTATGAATATCAGCCTTATTTGCAACTTAATTAGACAACCATTAAATATGCAGGCCTGAAGGTCATGAAGACAGACTAGGGTGAATAAAAACCAGATCTGAAAGAGATTGCATATAGTGGGGGCTGGATTTAGGCACCTGTATAAACCACAACATATATAGCCAAATAAAGAGAAATCTGCATTGAGCAGGTAGTTTTCACCCAGGTATAACAGTACCTGAGATAGGGCTTTGTGTCAAAGCTACAAAACACAGTCATAATGTACACGACTACTATGTAATTTAGCATGCTAAATGTCTTTCCTCCCCACCTTTTTTTATTCTGACACCTACCTGGTCAGTCGGCTTTAGTGGGGCAGCCATGTTTTACTGTAATCATTGCAGTGGACCAAAGCACTAAGCGTGACTTGCCACAACACAATCTTGTGAAACCTCGCTAAATGCGACTCGAGGTTGTTAAAATATGAACTGTCAACATACTCACAAAGTTATGTAAAGCAGACTTTGCAGCAGGCCTACAGTTCAGTTTATCAAAGTGATCCATCCGTATGAAATGAAGTCCGACAGTTCTTCGCCCTTTTTAGAAAAGACTGCCCTTTAAAAATAAAATGAAATGTGGCCGGTGACGAGAGACACAGAATCAAGTGTGAATGGCCTGAGGGAAATTTGGACCGGATTGTTACACACAAATGCAACCGTCAAATATACACAAATTAAAGCATCAATGTTAAACTTTAAACCATTCTACATGCATTCTGTGTTATTTTAAAATTCTAACATTCATCGCAAGACAGTTGAGTTCATCAAAATCAATGAAAATTTTCGAGCTCAAAGTTGATGGAGACATCTGGTACTCTAATTCATCTCTTTTGCCCGTGAGCCGAAATGGGCACGCCGGTTTTGGATGAGACAGGGTGGGGGCTCTCACGAACTACCCTGATATCACAGAGGTTACAATGCTGTTGTTGTTGAGGCGAGAGCTCCCTCCGTGTCTCGTCCAAAACCGGTGTTATCTCAAAAGACTTCTACAACATGGATTCCACTTATTTCTATGTCATTTTCTGGTTGAATGTCGAATACTATCTTCTTAATTCACTACCATTCCTGATGAAACTAATCAACCCACTGTCTTGTGAGGGAGCTTAGAATATATACAGAGAGCTCACTGATGACTGCCAATCTCAAAACTAACGTGACCTACTCTTGGCTGTCTGTAGGTACAACTTCAATCTCCATAATACAACCAAGAAGGACATTTCCTTTCTGGAAACTTTCGAAAATCTTTGGGAGTCGTAAAGTTGGGGTTGATATAGGTCAATGGGCATGTTGCTTTCTGAATTATGCATGACTTGATGTATTTTCCCACGGTCACATGATTGAAGACATTCTTCATTGGTTATACGATATATTCCATATCTACTATTTGCAATGTTATTATATACACAGCCCGTGTTATCCTACATCTGAAAAGGTCGCCATCCAATGACACTATAGTCCATATCTACTATTTGTAATGTTATCAATTACGCAACCCATGTTATCCTACATCAGAAAAGATTTACGGTAGTGTGATGACCTACACTTTCAACTGTCTTTGTTTGGCGAGCTTCCTGCGATCTCTTTTGTTCACTCAAGCCATTTATGGAAGGCAAAGGGACTACTCCTGTTGAGAAGGACATGCCTATCACCCTATTCTTAACTACAGCCAAATCTGTGGCAATGTTGAGACATGTCACAAAGTTTGTGCAAAAGAATTTGAATTTTTGCCTCTGATAGGCGTCGAATGAAAATAGATGCTCCTTGACTAACAATCAATTTTTTTTTGGCTTTACTGGGCCCGCAGCAAGACAAAAATTATTCTGGGAGGAGTCATAAACTAGCAGCAATCACATCTTCACATCAGATGCGCCTTAGTCAGAGTTTGCAACCAGAAAATCGAAGGCCGAACACTTACATATGCACCGTTGTAGATGAACAAAGCCGGAAATTAGAGGCACAGAGCTATTTTTCATTTAACCTAAAAACATGTTGCGACCATTACTGTGCAACTTCACAATGTTTTACGATAGTTTCTGATACTTAAGCTAACGATCATTGAGGCCTATGTGTTATACGTACTGGGAAAACGGCTGAAATCCAAATCACAAAGGGTAATCATGCACCGCCTGACGCCAATCAGCCAAAACCACCGACCCGGATCATGGACAGCGCATGCGCGATCGGAAGGCGTTAGCGTCCAACTTTAATAAGGGGAGGGCATCCATAGGGATTTTATCCATCGCTTCCCTCCCCTTATTCCTGTCCAATCATGTTTTTGAATCTAAAAGCGGGTAGTTTAATGTCTCGTTTACATTTTACGTAGAATTTTACGTATTTTAGAATTTAAGCCCAAATTCACTCGCTGAAGTGTGAAACTGTGAGTGTTATATAAATATCAGGCGAAATTCGGGCGTAAAGACGGGAAAGGTTGTTGTAAGTTAAAGGAGGTTTGATTCTGTCATTGGTATGGCTGTGGCATGGAATTCTTTGGACTTGGTTATTTCATGCCCAGTTTTCGTTAATTTCGTATTGTCAGAAGAATTCATTCGAAAGAGAGTGTCTAGACCAATGTGCATACATTTATAATTTAGTTGTTAAATATTTATTTGCTTTTTGCATTAGCGTTTTTATTTTCAATAAATGACACTTTCAGACCAGCAGTAACATTCAGTTCAAAGGAGAGCATAACTGATACAAACTACTAAATAAAGGTAGATAATGATTCATTTTGTGACAAAACCATGTGACATACGGACATGCGCAATGAATCCTCACTAAGTTCATCTCCCTTCCGATCCAACACTGACATGCAGTGGGTATTCAATTATCTCGAGAAATTTGAAGATAACACATGTAGTAATTCTACATACACCTATGTGTGATCAGCACGATAAACACTTGATAATATCATGTAAGACTTCCAGTACTGAACAGAACACATGTACACTTTTTTTTTTTTTTTTTAGTAAAATCAAAAATTCCATTTCTTAACCATGGAAAACACAACACAAGCACATAACCGTGGGAAGATAATGACATCATCCTGAAGCAACAGGCCCAGCAACCTCAACTTTTTGAATCCTCAGCTCTGAGCCAGTCAACAGCACTGCCTTTGGCCACGTGAGGTGAAGTGAAAACAAACGACATTTAACCCAGGCGAGATAGGCTTTGAATTAGATTTTGCAATGAAAAATGAAAAATAAAGCTTTTGGGCAAGAAATTTTTCTGGAAAGGTAATCAAAATTTGTCCATTTGTTTCAGCACTACACTCGAAACTCTGAATTATATTTATTTTGGGATTTGCTGAGGTGAGGTTTCTGTAGCGTGGTAGAGTGAGGTCAATTTATGGAAGAATCTCTTTTCACAATGAACATCTGAGAGGCTAGTGCAATTAAATTTTCAACAATTACCTGAAGCAGGTAAATATCAGAAATTGTTGGAAACAGACCTCAAGTCAGGTAAATATCAGAAATTGTTGAAAATTGATTGCAACATTTATTTCTTGAACTTTTGAGAAGCCTGTCATTGATTATGAATAGAGGCATAAACCTTGTCTATATACAATAGCCTTGTCCCAGGTTGATATTTCAGCCCATGTTTTATATTCTGTACTGATGGGATATGATAGTCACATCGGAAAGCAGTGGTAGAGCTTAAGTGCTTTCACGCCAAGTCAGATAAGTCCTTTGTGAAGGGCGTTTGCAGCCCCAAACAAGTGTCAACTGTGGCTCTTACCTTTCAGCTCGGCCACACACACCACATCCCATGTATATGCCACTCAGTCATAGCACGCCAGCCCAAAGTTCGTGAAACTGTCATGGCTTGAGAGGTGGCCATTTTGCATCAACCACATTTATGGGTGTTGTAGAGTGCTCGTTTCTGTGACGACGCATTTAACCTGAAAAAAGCACATTATGGCCAGTTTTAACAAGATGTCCCTATCACAGGTTTGCTTCTGGCTTGTCATTACCCACTGGACTCTGTGTGAGATGTTATGTGCGCGGCCGAGCTGAGAGGTAAGAGCCACAGCTGATACCTGTTTGGGGCTACAAACGTCATTCAGGAAGGACTTATCTGACTTGGCGTTGCTCTACCATTGCTTCCCGCTGTGGCTATGATATCCCGTCAGTCCTTTATATAAAACAGGGATTGAAATAGCAACCTGGGGCTAATAATAGCCCCCCCCACCACCACCACCGAAAAATGAATAGGAAGGCAGCTTTTTTTTAAATTTAATTCATTTGGCTATAATTGAGGCATCAATTCAGAGTTGATGTGTTTCCAGTGGTGATCTGATGTCTTTATCTTTGCAACCTTCAGAGACAAAGACCCAACAGTTTTAGACTCAACCAAATAACACAATATGTCATTTATACGACTTGGAAAACCCTCTGGTGGCCTTCGGCGTAAATGTTCAGGGGTCCAAAAAAAGCCGGCTTGGAATGTAAGTAAATGTACAATTCATTAATGTATTCCTGTCAAATGGTGTGAGACTCACTGACTAAGACGATGTGTTTTCCAAGTGGAGTTACATTCAAGAGTGGTCTAGGTGTCTTTATACGTACATGTACAATTGTGACTTGTGTGATTACCAATTATAAAACCACCTAAACTGCCTAATATCATAAAATCTGAATTATTAGCAACTGCTATCCAAAGATTCTCAACAGCCAAACTAGCAGTAACGAAGATGATGACATGACAATTTTGATATGAGCCTGGTAAAATCATAGATTAAATTGAAACTGCAGGACTAACTGTCTATTTGTTAATAAATCTAGCATAAAAATGCAGTGATGTTTTCTATTACTATATGCAAGTTTTGTTTATAATTTATTCCATATGCACACATTGTGACCTTGTTTTTACCTGTAATTTCTTTCACAGGACAGCATACAAGATTTGTCTGTGCACAGAGCTTCTGTAGAGGACCAGGTATAGTGACCAGATTTTCAGATCGTCAGTCCATTAATCAGTTTGTGGTCGATATTTTTAGCTCTACTGGTCAAAGACTAGAAGAGCGCATGTACTAGCAAGTTGTCCGTCATCCATCTGTCTATCTATCCAGCGTCTGTTAACTTTTCCTTAAAAATGCTTAATCTTAATCGTCCAATTTTAACAAAACTGGGTTCAAGGATAGACTACATAAAGATATATATTTCGTATTATCGGTTTTCATATTTGATGATTGCTTGACAATCTGTCTGTTTGTTGATTAAGAATATGTTAGCGTTTTGTACTCCTATGAAACTTGGTTCAGATGTAGACTACATCAAGATACATAATTCGTATTATCGGTTTTCCATTTTGAAGATCGATTATCCGTCTGTTTATTTATTTATTTATTTGATTGGTGTTACACAAGAATATTTCACTTATATGACGGTGGCCAGTTTTATGGTGGGAGCCTGGGGGAAACCACAACCATCAGGAAGTAGCTGGCGGACCTTCCTCTGTCTGATGGTGTTCCAGCATATGTGAACATTTCTTCAAAATGCTGTTTTACAGTTTTTGTTGGATTTCAACAAAACTTGTTGCAAGTGAATCAAGATACTTATTTCATACATGCAGTATTGATTTTCAATTTCAATTTTTCATTGTCCATTGTACATACATAATTTTGTAACTACGCCAAACCAGCAGAGCTGCTGTCTCATCAGACTCTCTGGTCTGATAAAAAATTATTTATTCTTCACAAAAAACTCTGAACTGACCTAAAGAGGTGGATGAATCAATCAGAATCAAGTGGAGTACATTACTTGAAAAGTGAAATAGATGAAATACAGTCAATCAAAGTCACTTTTTCTGTTGAAAGATGTACAGAAAAGCAATCCATGAGTCTAAGAACAGTTTAAAAGCAAGGCTGGAAAGAATGGAAAAGAGCCAGCAGAAAGGTATGGCTTTGCTTTATGAATTATCTGTATAGATTTTGAAGGAAAAGACTATCACAGAAAAAGCTGTTCTCATTAGTCACACCACTGATAACTGTAGCAAATGGAGAGTAACTAAGCAATCTAATGAAAATGAATATTGATATGACCAGTGGTTGAAATGTCCTATTTTAAGGCTCGGCCACCAGTCCCTGGATCACATCACGTTTAATATTTGAACTCTGATATTTGCTTTATGCATCATTTTTATATTGTTGTATGCAGGCATGGGAATCTTCAATCTTTTGCTGATTTTCTGTCACAGTGAAAAGAATAAAACCTACTTGGATTTTTCTAAAAATGCCAAAATGCCTTTAGTGTGGTAGGTTGAGGTATATGTTCAACCTCTTTGAGCTGTTTCATTCATTTTGTGTCTGGTGTTCCCTTGCCTGTGTATGTTTAAGCCTGAAGACAAGCCTTTATTCTTTATGCTTCTTAAATGGAAACATTTTATGCCATGAATCACATTGCTGTAACACCAAAGATGACATGCAATTCTACTAGGATTAAAGTGAGAACTGTTATTTTTGGCACAGGGAAATCTCCCACAGCCACAGCACGACAGATGGCAGTGATGAAGGAGATTCTGTATGACCAGCAGCAGGTGAGTCATGGACACAGGGCTTACAGGCAGTGTAATCAGAATCAGTATATATCTATGCTTTGATTTTACATCATACTCAACAATTACTCAGTTATATGACAATGAGCCCTTAGAGTACTGTGTCTTCTTGTAGGAGGGAGAATCCATGTCGCCAAACTACTGCCGCCCCAAGAACATCATGCCAAAGACACCAGACATGACACCCCACCCATTATGCTGACACCCCACCCATTATACTGACACCCTGCCCAATCATGTTATGCTGACACACCTGGCACAGTCACATTATGCTGACATACCCCACCCGGTCACATTATGCTAACACACCCCCACCCAGTCACATTATACTGACACACCTCCACCCTGTCACATTATGCTGACGCTCCCCACTCAGTCACATTATGCTGACACCCCATTCAGTCACATTATGCTGACACCCTTCCATCTAGTCACATTAGGCTGACACACCTACCCAGTTACATTACGCTGACACAGACCACCCAGCCACATTATGCTGAACCACCCCAGTCACATTATGCTGACACCACCTCTCCAATCACATTATGCTCCCCCCCCTCACATACACACATCCATTCCCACCCACCCATACAGTCACATTATGCTGACACAGTCACAAATGTGTCCCCAAAATTTTTCACCAACTGTCCAAATTTTCAGAGAAGAAAAACTTCCAGATTTTTTTATCTTTGTTGCGCATAGAGGTTTGGTTTTTATGTAGTTATTAATTAAAATCCATGATATTTTGGTGATGTGCTTACAACTAGCATGAGGTTGTTTGCATGCCAGCGAAGTGTAATGACCCAGGTTCCTCTCACCAGTAAGGTCACTGTGAGTTAAAGTCCAGCTCATGCTGGCTTCCTCTTCGGCCATACGTGGGAAGGTCTGCCAGTAACCTCTGGATGGGCGTGGTTTTACCCCCAGGCTCTGCCCGGTTTCCTCTCACCATAATGCTGGCTGCCATTGTGTAAGTGAGTATGGCATAAAATACCAATCAAACAAACAAATAAATACATCTAGGATCAAGCAGTACACCATGTCTGTTCCCATATTATATAAATTAAAGGCTATTACCAACTAACAAATCTCATATAACTCACTTCACTTACAGTATAACAGTATTAAAGCAGATTTGTCGCCTGACATTCTTGTTATAATGAGGGAGCGGTGTATTTTTGGTATGCCCTAATTATTCAGAAACTCACTGATACACCTCAGCCCTTGGAATGAAAATGGAAAAGATCTGCAATATTCAGTTTGATGAGTAATCTGATGAATAATTTGATTTCAGCTTCATGAGGTTTTGTCCAAGTCTGATGAGATGATGTCAGTGGTACAGGATATATTTGGGGATAATCCTAAAGTAAGGGACTGCCACTTAAGAATTCCCTACTTGCTTAAAGCTACCTCCCTTTGTAGTAGAATAGTCATTTCCCTCATAGTCACACTTATGGGCTGCATGGCGGGAAAATAGAGTTAAAGCTGTTCTGGAATGAACAGTGTGTTGTCTTTTACCTCTTTGTCTACTTTGGGTAAATGATATTGTCACAGTCATGTCTACCTACCTGTCCATTTCTTGATGAACTTGTTGACCTGAGATGTTTACCTTTAACCAACTTTCTCAGACTCTGCTAAAAATATATTTGACTTAATAACATGAAATGCAGTCAAACCCGATTGTCCACCAGGACACATTCAAGTGTGGTTGTCAGAGACGCTTGACAGATTACCGGATCTGAGTTCACTCAGTGAGATTATACACCTTTTCCCCTAAGTACTGAACTGAATTCAGTAACACCTAATACAGTGATTCTAGACCAGTTAGATTGTGGTCAACATGGCTGATCAGTTTGACCCATTCGGAACCAGGGGGTTTCCTGTGGCTCGTTAACTGTAAGAAACAAATTTTTACATTTAAAATACAGTGTTGTGGGCTCAGGTTCACAGTTAACATAATGGCTAAGGACTCGTGTCCTATTGGGCTCCTGTCCTTACCAAAGACCTCATGCTTGTGCACTAGTTAAAAACATTTCATACTCCAAATCTGCCAGGCCAGATTCAATGGCATTTTGTAAGTAAATGTACATGGGTTCACTGATCAGTCCCTTGTAGGTGATTATATTGTAGTCTGTGTAAATAACCTTTGACCTACATGTACATTCACCCTTTCACAGGTCATAAGTTCATATTTGGTCCTTTCATTGGTGGGCAATAATGTATCCAGTCTGTGATTGAAGGAACTATATTGGTGTATTCTTTAGTGTGATGCTAAACAACAATTGGTAATTCAATAAAAAGCCCTATTGGTGCTACAGAACTGAGGTGGTGTAATTAGCACAGGTTCATATGTCTCGGTTGTTTCAGTAAATGACTGAGTACTGAACTGGCAAGTGACACAAGTGCAGTATGTCTTGATCTGTGACGTTTCGTCTCAAGTGATCCTTTAGCATGCCTAGCTGATGAATCCTTGAATTTGTTTAAGTAGTTCCCATGGTTCAGCAATAGGCCAAGTCAGACTAATGTAAAGGATGTTAAAAAGTCATATGCAGACTAGTTCCCATGGTTCAGCAATAGGCTGAGTTAGAGTATGGTAAAAAGTCTTAAAGTCATTTTGGTTTCTGCACTTATCTTGATTTCAATCTTTATCAAATAGGAATTAATAAATAATTTCATGTCAATGTAAGCAACAATTTTCAAAGGTATGGAAACAGATTTGTAGGTTTATTACTTATTTTAAAGCAGTTGAGCTCTCTGATATGTTGATTTAGAAAATTAAAAATCACCTTGTGATATATCCGTTTCAGTTTTCAAAAGAAGTATCATTTTTAGAGCTAATCATTCAACCATTGAATGTTAATGACATGTATGTTTTCAGCGGTTTCCTGGTTATCCCAGTGTGACAGCAGCTCCAGGAAGTGACCAGACTACAAAGTAGGCTATTTCTTTTATCTTTCAACAGTTACATCTTTGTCAAAAAGATTTATCCACTATATTTACCACACATAGTAATTACTCAATCACTCAGTTCTTGTACTTGTACTTTTGTCTTAAGGTAATATTGTTATGTTGTGTTGCATGTGCCATGCCCATACTATGCTCTGGCACAATGACCCAGGAACCCCTCACTAATGCAGTCATTGCCAGTTCAAGTCCAGGTCGGGCTGGCTTCTTTTACAGTTGTATGTGGGAGGGTCTATTAGCAACCTGCAGATGGTCTTGGGCTTCCCCTGGGCTCTGCTCAGTTTCCCCCTACCTTCATGCTGGCTGCTGTTATATAGTTGAGATATTCTTGGATACTCTGTAAATCATCAGTCATATTTATACTTAATTAAATCTATGCTCTGTTCTGGTGATCATGTTGCCAAGGCCTTGCTGAACAGTTTCCTTTATCTCTTATTGTTCTGTGAACCAAGGCAAGCTGTATTTACTGGTTTGATTGTATGCTCTAATCTGCTGTAATTTTTGGTTTTTTGCCACCCCAATTCTATACTGTGTTTTGTTGACTACATAGTATTTGCTGTTCTTATAACCAGTTGTGTGTGCCACACTTATGCTACTTTGTACATGCTCTGTTCTTTTGTTATTGAACGTGAAAATTGTATATTGTGCAGCAACTGAAATTCTGTTCCTTTGTTCCTGCAGCCTTGTGAGGGTAGATGCTGATGTGCAGACCCAACTGGAGATGCTCAGTCAGTCAATCATGGACGGTACGGCTCTGAATGAGTCCACAGGGGAAGAGGAGGACAATGGTGGTTGGTACACATAACTGTATAATACATAACACACACACATCATTATATACAACTGTGTACACACACACAATTTATACACAACTGTGTACACACAAATCTTTGTACACAACTCTATACACACACATCTTTATGCATAACTGTGTACACCCACATATCTTTATACACAACTCTGTACACACACACTTTATACACAACTCTGTACACACAATTCTTCATGCAGAACTCTGTACACATACACTTTTGTATACTCAACTCTGTAGACACACAAATCTTTATACACAAATCTGTATACACACAAATCTTCGTACACAACTGTATATACAAAAATCTTTATACACAACTCTGTACAACTCTTTGTATTCACAGACCTTTTTACACACTGAGTCCTTTATACACAATGCTTTTATGCCCTACTATTTATACATGGCTCTTTATATACACAACTCACTCCAGAAAGCTCTTAATAAACACACCTCTGTATGCACAACTCTGCCATTTATAGGCCTCTAAAGTTCAAGTTTTGGGGGCAGAAGTTTAGGTCACTTACAGTATTTTCTGTGCTTAAATAAGTGCTGGTTTGCTAGACAATGCATTTTTAATACTTGTTTTATCAATACTACCAGAGGCTATAGTGTACACCTTATGTCTGCTGAATGAGCCCATGTTCAATTAGGTTTCAACAAGTTTGGCAAGTACATGGCAAAGGGCTTCAGTTTACAAGTAGTCCCAGAACTTTCTTTTCCTCTTCTCATATGAAACTACATGTGCATGTAACTCCTTGAGTACAGTGTTATGCACCAATCAAATAAAAAAGTAAATGAATAACAATATTATTGTGATTGTTAAGATGATGCCCCAGAGCCTATTGTGTACCAACCTCGACTGAACCTGGACAGGTTTCACCAATTCCTGGCAGCGGCTCAGGAGCAGAACGGCACCCTGAGTACGATCAGCGATGAGGCCCCCGTTGCTATCAGCAACTGGGCGGGGCCCAGTCACAGTACCAAGCTTCCCGAGGGCTCAGGCTTGTCCAGGGGTAAGACATAATTTCTTGATGCTCACAACAAGCAGTGCTCCAGATAAGTATTTTGTTGTGGCAGTAGAGTACTCCTCCAAATTTTGACTGAAGAGTACTGAGTAGGAGTACTGGCTAATCATAGAAAACCAGTTAGAGTAAATAATCCATGCACATTTATTTGAGCAAATAAATTAATTAATTAACATCTTTAAACAGAGCAGCAATATCATCAAGAAACGTCTCTGGTAGTAAAATAAATATACTTCTCAAGCTCACATGTGTTTGGGTGTGAAAAAAAGACATAATTTTGCATATGCACTGATCGCTAGTGTCACAATGTTAAGAGTAGTCTCCCTTTGCACAGTTTCTACAGAGCTATCTCCCATATTTGACTTGTGACTGCCTATCAATGCGAAATGACATACTTCGGTATGGATACTTTTAGAAATGCGTATCGAAATATTTCTTGGTGTATTCGGCTTATTTTCTAACTTGAATGTGTATTGGGCATTTTCATAGGCGTAAATGATGCCGACATGCCCCTTATCTGGAGCACTGAGACAAGGATTAGAGGTCCTCATTGCCTTCATTGGCTTAAGTCTTGACCTGGGATTGGCGGATGCATCCCTGACCGATGAGGTCATAAGTCTGAAGTACTGTATTTCACCGAAAGATTATCATTTTTAAGGCGACACATTTTGCTTGATTCTGACTTATTAATCCACCTTGTTGGGGTATAATGAGTTTTTGGTGAAGTTCGATTAATTTCTTAGAAAATAACTGAAACTTGATTAATAACTTATTCCCCCTTTAAGACCTTCTGAATATGGATTTTAACATATCAGACTTTAGGTGAAATACTGTAGTTGACCTGTGGGATCTTAGTCAGGTTTATCACGTACCTGTTCAAGGGCAATGCAGATAGTTTACTCTGGTAATTCTGTTTTTCCTCCAATCATAAACCTGACAGCCATCCAAAAAATGAAGAATGCTTAAGCACACCAAACAAATAAATGTTTACAAAGAGTTAAAGAGTAACCCTTAACTACCATGTCATCATATGTTATACAGATATAAAGTTCACTTGGCCAAGTGCTACTTAACACTAAGTGGGCTTCATGAACCAGGCCTTCAATTAACGTGCTATTTTATGGCCAGAATCTGCACACAAACTTTATTGTTGTTCTTCAGTGATCTTTAAATTTCATTCAGTCATGTTTAGTTTGTGCAAAAGAACTGGGTTACCAGAAGTTTCTTTCTTGACCTCAAATTTGAGTTTGAAATGTGAACAGATATAACTGAGTGTGGCAGTAATTATCACTGAACCTTTACTTTATTTATTTACTTTTTCAGATGGTAGTATATTTGAAACTCCACCTCAGAGCAAAATTCCATCCAAAGCACAGTCTCCCAAGTCGGCAGCAAATGACACAGCTAAGATTAGATGCTCCAAGAAATGTGTGACATCTGATGAGGATGGGACAGCAAGAGCACCTTTGAGCTTAGCAGATTTAAAGCAGGTACAAGGTTTATGGAGGGTTGTGGGCTGAAATTAATAGGTCTAGTAAAGTCTTTACTTGAAGTGTACTTGAGTGTGTGATGTGTCTCTAATTGTGCTTAACTTGGGACTTTCCTACTACATACAGTGTTCAACGTCAGTGTGTGTGAATTCAGAGACACACACTTAAGAACATATTTGCATCAAGACTCGCATAACAACATTTCAGAGTGTTGGACTGAATTCTCAAAGGTGATCCTCTCAGGCATCAGTTAAATTCACTAACACAGACAGTAGGGTATTTGCATGCATAAGAAAACAAGACAGCATGCTCCGTGCAAAGAAGTTTATATGAAAACTAACAAGAAGTTAGGAAACAAGTAAACAAAAACTGATTCACTACAAGCATGCCCCATGATTTGAGGGCAAGTTGATTTTTTGCAAGAGGCTCGCACAGTTATTAGGAAAGACAAACAAATGTTACAGCAGATGGGAAGGCTGTTTAATTTGTGCTGTGTTTGCTCACTTCTCCTAAATAAGTATGTGAAAGTTTAAAGTAAATATAATATAATAGAAATAGCAATTCTTTTCATTATAGTTCATTTTAGGGGCACCACATTCTGAATGAATAGTGGTGAATGCTATTTTCCAGGTACTGATGGGATTACAGTGTGAGAATGTTGAATGCTGTGTTTCAGGTACTGATTGGGTTACAGTGTGAGATCAGGGAGTTAGAACAGCAGACTGGACACAGCACTGAAGCTGACCAGCCCCACAGCGAGTCATTTTCCAGCTACACCATGGCATTGATAGACTCAGTCAGCCGGCTAACTCGCCATTTGAAAGAGGTCTGTCCCATATTGGCACTAGAAGAATAACCTGAATCTTACAAAATTGTGCAGTAAATCTGTATATTGAAGAGAAATGATGGAGCACATTGCATATTACACATTATCCTGAAACTACAGCTGGTCGTGGGTTTCCCGCCGTGGTGATTTGCCCAGTTTCCTTTCACCATAATGTGGGTGAAAGTGAAATATTCTTGAGTACGGCATAAAAAATCAATCAAATAAATAAATAAATGCATTGTCCTTGATAGTATTTATTCACTAACTTAGTTAATTGTTATTTAACGCCATACTCAAGAATTTTTCACCTGTATATTTGCAGTCAGGCTTATAGATAGATTGGAACCTGTGTAGTATTAATTATTCATTTGATTGGCGTTTAACATTGTACTCAAAAATTTTTCATTGATGCAATGGTAATTAGGTAAATGGATGGGCTGGAGCAAACCTGGACGTGCATGTTCATGGTAAAATCTACTGGTCAGCCATTTTCTATTTTATTTATATAATAAGGCTGGTTGGTTGAGCGGTCTAGATTTTTAGCATGTATTGCTGATGATTTTGTGCCTGACTCTGAGATCACTGGTTGGAAACTCAGAGTAGTCTTGATCAATTTTCAGCACTAGAACTTGTGCTACATCCAGAAAGTGTAATCCTAATAATGATAATACTGTTTCTTAAACTCACTTTGTAAATTAGATCTGCCAATTTATATATCAGCAAGAGGGGCCTTCGTGTCCAAGAGGGTTAACATGGGATAATGACCCAGGTGCCTCTCTCCAATGCAGTTGATGTGATTTCAAGTCCAGCTCAGGCTAGCTTCCTCTCTGGGAAGGCCCGCCAGCAGCCTGCAGATGGTTGTGTGTTCCCCCCCGGGCTCTGCCATAATGCTGGTTGTCGTTGTATAAGTGAAATATTCTTGAGTACAGTGAAAATCACCAATTAAATAAATAAATAAGTATATCACATATGATGTTTGTACAAGTGTGATGCAGGCGGCTTTGTTCTGTTGCAGACAGAGAGAAGGCTTCAGGCTGAGATGACAATCCGGGAACAGTTAACCCAGGATGTGGTCCAGCTCAGGACCGTTGTGGACGCTCTGACTTCTGTGAGTCATCCTGGATTTACAGGAAATGAATAATACCTAAACTTGATGAAGCTTGTTTTTCTGAACGAAATTTGAAATTTGGAATGAAAATTGATACATTTAATGTACACCAAACACCAACAATTGAAATAAGGTCAGGAGCAAAATGTATGCCCCTCCCAAAACAACAATAAATATAAAAAATTTTAATGCCCAAGAATATGTTGAGAGAGAAAAGATTCAGTGAATGGTGTCATGGTAGCATGTTTTGGTAGCATGCTGCTAAATGGCAACATGAACATTGCTATTTGCAACATGTATAATAACCTCTTGACTCTTAATACATTGGTAAGGTGTGGTGTCAAGGAGGACATTGTTTTATGGTTAAGTAATGCTTTCAGGACATCATCCTGACACAAGAAGAATATGCTAAAGTTTTGACAGAATTTGGCAAATACAAAACTGAGACACAGACAGAAATGGAGGCTATCAAGGTGAGACATTTAACTCAGAGAATTGATGGGCTGAGGCATGTGTGAAAATAAAAAGTTCTTGCATGATGGACATGTCATTTTGGCCTGGGGAACATGGTAAGACAGATTATCGGTAAAGTAATGACAAGAGTTGCCCAACTTTTAACATGAGTCACATGATATAGTAATACTTTTTTTTATCTTCAGTTACCAAAAGCTTTAGTTGCAAAACTCACCTAGTTTCCCCTCACAATAATGCTGGCATCCAGTGCATAAGTGATATATTCTTGACTTTGATGTAAAACACCTATAAAGTAGTTGTTCTACTTTTTAAAAAATTTTTCTCTCCCTATGAATAATTTTCAGACTATGTTGGTGAACCTGTCCCAAGGACAGCCTATTATTTGCACATCTGGTGAGGAGCTGTCCCTGACTGCAGAACATTCAGCCCGGCCTGCAGAGTTTTGCACGCCCCCTATTAAACCAACCCAGCAACCAGCAGGTGTGGAAAGTCTTGATATATCCTGACTCCATATTTCCACTTCCACTCTTCATGGGATCTTTGTGACATAGACCTGTCAGCGACGCTCCTGTGGCTATTTCCACAATCTAACATTCATTGCAGACCACCTGTCTTTCACTAATACAGAGAGCATGTTAGTACATCACAGTTTGTCAGTAACTTGCCCGAGGTCAGTGGTTTAGCTCAGGCACTCCAGTTGTGTCCACCAATAATACTGAATATTGAGTATGGTGTTATGCAACAGTAAGGAAATAGCCTGTCTCCCATAAAATAAATTATTTGAAAACAAGGGTACTTCTCCAGACAAGGAAGGAATAGACAGTATGGCCAAGTTTTTACTGGAAACATCCAGGATGATGGTTATAGGGTCATCTGTTCTTAAATCAAGTTGAAGCAATCCAACCTGTCAGAATGTCCTACCTCATATTTGCAAGGAAAGTCACACTGGTGATTCAAATTTAACTGAATAGGTTCAGTATGTGAGGGGGATCTGGTTCACATAAAGCCGATGCTTATGAAATTATTATTATTTGGCATGTGATTTATTTATTCTACATTTGTATTATTGATGTGTAATTATGTGCTAATTATTATTATTTGGCATGTGATTTATTTATTCTACATTTGTATTATTGATGTGTAAAACCGTCATGGTGTATTTTTGAATTATACATGTGTCTTATCACTCAAATTGTTTCATCATTGTGTGTTGTTGTCAGTTGTGGTCAGTAAGCAGATGAGTGATGAGGCTAACCTGGCATCCCCATCTCTGGTAAGACACAGTGATACGTTACAGTCGGCCATACTGCTCTCCTCACCTGTACAGAGAACACGCCTACCAGATAATGTCAACAAACCAGGTAACTCAGGTTATGGAAACATTTGCTTTCTGCCCTGGCATTACGGTGAATGTGAACATTTGTTCTGTGATCTGGTACTCATTCTTATGTTGTTTTCATGGTAACAGTCAATCTATGGCATTAAATGTCATTGGTCTTTCCAGAGTTGACCACACAAATGACTGAGGTATGTAGGAAGGTCTGCCAGCAACCTTTGGATGAGTTCTGCTCGTTTCCTCCCACCATAATGCTGATTGCCCTAGTATAAGTGAAATATTCTTGAGTGTGGCATAAAATACCAAGCAATAAGCCGAAGACTCGCACATTTCATTGAGTTGTTCAGGACGAATGTTGATATACAGGTGGCATCAAACCACCTCCATGGGAAAGGATGGGAGTACTGGTACATGTATGTAGGCATCAGGAGTATCTGTCCATCTGTCCCACACCTGTTGTGTCTTTGTGTAATTTCATGGTGACTGGTCTTGTTAAAGTAGACACTTTGAACGTGTTTATGGTACCTAAATTATTGTGTGAAATTATAATTTTTTTACTCATTTATAGAGGTGTTATAGTAGAGGCTTTGAACATGTGCATAATAACTTGCTTTTTCACATTAAAGAGAAGACAAAATATTTTCAGTGGACTATAACAATGTTTTATCATCTTAACATGTTAATGGTATGCAGTGTATCTCCCTGTAACCAACACCTCCCCACATCACCAAGGCTCAATGCCCATTTTCCAAATCCCAAAGGATGGTGGACTTGGATCGTAATAGGCCTCGGCCCAGGATCACGAAGCTGGGTTGGACTTAAGTCAAACTTAATCAGAACAGTTTACTGCGCTAAAATTGTGATTCATTGTAAGAATTTTTATTTCAATACTAACAGTTGTCCAAGACCTTCATAGTAAATATGAAACTTAGCATTCGACTTCAAATCTAAGTCCATAATTAATACCACAAGTTAAGACTGAGACAGACTTAAATCTAACACATCTTCATGATCCTGGGGCCTGATGCATGGCGACAGTTCACCAAGATCAGTTTACGCCTGTTTACATTGATTACATCTAGTTTTCAGTATTACTAATGATGAAAACTCATGGCGTCACCATTTATGTTGTTCATATGTTCACAAGCTTTCGACCTACATGCCCAGGTCATTTTGGTCGAAAGCTCGTTTTCATTATTATTATTATTAGGAACCCACATACAAGTATGAGTCTCAAGTAGTATTTAGTTTTCGGTAGTTTGCTTGCTGTCTCACTCAAGTGTTATGGTAATGTTCTTCTTTCCAGCACCTCAGGCAGCTACCAGCAACAGAGGTGCCTCTCAGCTCCTGGGACGCACAGGTAATGTGACCAGTGAACAGATGGTCATCAACATCCCACCCAATGGCGACGTCAATATCCCACCCACGGCTGTTGTCAATGTCCCCAAACCTGTCTCCCTTGTTCAGACCAATATCCCTGTTAACTACTTCCAGGAGCAAGGGTTTGAGCTGCTAGACAGACAAGGGGGTGTGGCTCCAGACCAACAGCCAATCAGGTTTACTCAATCAGCAGCTGCTTTTCATCATGCAAATCCACGTTCAGTTTCATTCAATCAGAGTGAACCTCTGTTACCAACCAATCAGTCAAGTCGTGAAAGTTTCCAACGTTTAGCTCCAGCCACTCAGAGCGAACCTCTGTTACCAACAAATCAGCCAAGTCACGAAAGTGTCCCAGTTTCTATTGGACACTCAGCTGGTGCCTTCAGAAGTGTGAGTGATCAGTCTGTAGCCTCTCTAGGTGTATCCTCACTTGAAGCCAGTCAAGGTGGAGATGGACAACAACATAACCTGCATCCTCCGAGTGGGAATGAGCAGAGTAATATGGCTCCTGAAAGTGACGATTCAAACCCTGCGTCAGACAACCCAGTTCTTTCAGCACAGATTGCACAGCTTAATCGGCAGCATGAGGAGGCACAGCGACGATTACAGACCATGTTGCAACAACAACAATCTCTACGCCTACGTATCAAAGAGGCAGAAAAGCAGCCTCATGGACCCCACTCATTGACCACGGGCAGGTTAAAGCAGGTAAAGATACTGATCACGATTCTTATACTGAGGAAAGTTTTTTCTTCAAATGCTCTCATGACAAGATCAGAATTTTGAATTTGATGATTTCTCTGTGGTCACTTTCACAAAATTTCTTATGTCACTTTTTTCTTAACTTTTAGTACATGATTTACAAGAAAAATTACAAAAAAATTGATTTACAGAGTTTTGTGAAAATGACCCAGGTCTTCCCTTGCTATATGTGTGCCTTGATTGCCCTTTCTTTCTTTCCAATTGAAACTACAACCACAGTACATGTTCAGTACGATTCAACTTCAAGGCTTCCATTTATCCAACTTAGTGCAATGGTGTAATGGCAGAACTTATTCAAACTGCATTGTCAGTTTGATGGGGATGTGATGTTTTTCAGACCAATGTTACGCTGGATCAGGTATCCCCGGATGTGTCACCTATCTTAGAGCGGTCCTTGTCTGTGAGGGGCTGTCTGCCAGCCAAATCACAACAGGTACGCACTCTAACATCACGTGAGCAAGAATAAACCACTGTATTATACTTCATCCTCCTGGCTCTGACATTATAACCACAGGTGACAGGTTGTGTTCATAGGTTATATAATGATGCATCTTATTTTGCAACCCAATATTCTTGAGTATGGCTTAAAAGACCAATCAAATCAGTAATTAAATATTTTGCAACCCAGGAGCCCATTTCACAAACTGGATGTAAGTCATGTCAAATGTAATTGTCCAGACAACACATACTGTAGATATACATCACCATATAGTTATGTTTGATGCTGAGTTACACCCTCTTCGTAAAACTGGCCCCAGATCTTTAGCCTGAGTGTGAACACTGTGCCACTGTTTTGCCTGGAAGTAAACCCTGATTCTAAATTCAAAAACTTTACTCCCTCCTTAGATTAATAACTGAATGTTTATAAAATCACCCCCTAACCATGAGCATTTGGGTTCTTGTACTGTTCTTAAATGTACCCCCAACAAGAAAAAATTATACTTGGTTGGGGATTTCTCTTATCTCACTGTGCATGGGGTGTTGGTGACAACCATGCTCATGTAGTCGTGTATGCAGTCAGAAATTCATTGAAGACCACATATCTATGACCAATATGACCTGCATCACAGCAAGTCAAGAGTGGGAAGGTTCATCAGCTGCTACCCAAAGGTTGTAGGTTTGCTCCAGGTTAAAGTAAATGAAACATTCTCAAGCATGACATTAAACAACAAAGAAATAAATAAACTCTGACTTCTCAGTAATACAGGTTTCGTCTTGATTTTACTCTTTTTTTAACAGATGTTGCCTGCAAATCAGAGAACAGGTGAAGGATTCAAACCTCAGCACATTTCTGTGTCTGTCCCCACTATGGAGCTGGATTTGTCAGGTTTTAGTGATGTCTCACCCAGTCCTCAGCTGACCACAGTCTACCAATAATGAAATTGCCTTTATCCTTGGAGATAGACCTGTCAAGGTTTAGTAATGTCTCACGGAGTCCTCAGCTGGCTACAGTCTGCCAGTAATGACATAGCCTTCATCTGTGGAGATAGACCTGTCGGGGTTTAGTGATGTCTCCTCCAGTCCTCAGCTGACTACAGTCTACCAGTAATGACATTGCCTTCATCTATGGAGAGAGAACTGTCAGGGTTTGGTGATGTCTCCTCTGGTCCTCAGGTGACTGCAGTCTGCCAACAATGACTATGCCTTCATCTGTGGGGACTGACATGTCAGGGTTTACTGACGTCTCACTTAGTCCCCAGCTGACTACAATCTACTTGTAATGATATTGCTTTGATATTCATCTCTTTGATAGCCCTGTCAGGATTGTCATTATCACTTGCAACATACTGTGATTGTAAGTTTCAAAATGTCAAAATTTTAGGCCATTTAGCCCATTTAGCCCTATTATGTGTTTTCTCTGAACAAAGGATGAGCCTTGATATGATGAGTTGACCAAGTGTTTATGTGAACAAGCTAAAGAATACTAATTAAAATCAGGTCATGGCAAAAGATTTCTTGTGTGCATTTTTCTCATTAGAAAATATGTAGAATGTTTTATTTTAAAGGGGCCATTCAGTAGAAAGCCATTTTATTCTAGATTTTATCAAGACTTCAAAATATGGAAAGTTTTTAGGGGATCTTTGTGATAATTATTGCTCAGGATTCAAGACTGTTCCAAATCTGTGTTTTGCCATTCACCATGAAAATTAAAGGTGTGCTGACAAGGTTTTCCTGCCTACTCATTTTTTCATTTCATCACAAAGTTGTCATTTAGTAGGTGTTGATCAGCTAGTGTGATAAGCCTATGTTATAATAAAGGCTCTGGTGTGATTGACCTCACACATATTAATAGTGTTTTACATGTGTACATATTTTGTAAGAGGCTAAAACAGTGCTTTTACCACAATTCCCCTGACGCTTTTCTTGTTTTAATGCATTTGTACATTACTATTACATGTATTACTGCTAAATTATTGTGATATTTCATGATTTCGTGAAAAGGTGTATTCTTTGTACATATAAGTACAGGTGTTCAGAGCTTTTGCATGAATGTTTCCTGTGAATAAACCACATAGATAATTTAAAAAATTTTGTGTGTGACTTTCTCTTCTGTTCTGGTGTAATTCATGCTCCCTTACCAACCCTTCCCCCCTATCAGCACTTTCCCAACCACTCCTTACCCTCTCTGTAACCTCTTGAATGGGTTATCTAATAGATCATTTATTTGCCAGATGTAAAATTTTAAATGTCCCTTTGAAGTTTAAGGGATGTGGTTATGATTTCAGAGCTAGTGAGTCACTTTAAGTCTTTATTTTAAGTTTGATTTTTTTCAGTTATGCACACTTATTAATGCAGTTACTGTTATGTTTCTTTTAATCATGAAACTGACTCTGAAACCTGAAAAGGCTTGGAAATTTTGACCTATTTTCTTAAAACAGAGTACAGAATCAACCAGAGTTGCTTTAAATCTACACATACTGAAATACTCAGGCAGAAATATGTTTTCCCAAATCTTTGAAAGTAGACAAAGATGCAGTTGCCTGATTTTCAGTCCTCCCAGATCTTTATTCCAGGCTTGTTTTAGCAAGTTAAAATTCTCACTCCAGACTTGTGTTATGATTTTCATTCCAGGTTTGTTTTACCAAGTTCAGATCCTGATTCTAGGCTTGTTTTACCAAGTTTATCTTCTTACTCCAGTCTGGTTTCACCATTTTCAGATCCTCACTCCAGGCTTGTTTTACAAAGTTCAGATCCTCACTCCAGGTTTGTTTTACCAAGTTCAGATCCTTACTCCAGGCTTCTTTCACCAAGTTCAGATCCTTCCCCCAAACTTGCTTTACCAAGTTCAGATCCTCATTCCAGGCTTGTTTTACCAACTTCAAATTCTTGTTCCAGTCTTGTTTTACCATTTTCAGATCCTCATTCCAGTCTGGTTTTACAAAGTTCAGATCCTCACTCCAGGTTTGTTTTACCAAGTTCAGATCCTCACTCCAGGCTTGTTTTACCAAGTTCAGATCCTCATTCCAGGCTTGCTTTACCAAGTTCAGATCCTCATTCCAGGCTTGCTTTACCAAGTTCAGATCCTCACTCCAGGCATCTTTCACCAAGTTCAGATCCTCACTCCAGGCATCTTTCACCAAGTTCAGATCCTTCCCCCGGGCTTGCTTTACCAAGTTCAGATCCTCATTCCAGGCTTGTTTTACCAAGTTCAGATCCTTACTCCAGGCTTGTTTTACCAAGTTCAGATCCTCATTCCAGGCTTGTTTTACCAAGTTCAGATACTCATTCCAGGCTTGTTTCACCAAGTTCAGATCCTCATTCCAGGCTTGCTTTACCAAGTTCAGATCCTCATTCCAGGCTTGCTTTACCAAGTTCAGATCCTCACTCCAGGCATCTTTCACCAAGTTCAGATCCTCACTCCAGGCATCTTTCACCAAGTTCAGATCCTTCCCCCAGGCTTGCTTTACCAAGTTCAGATCCTCATTCCAGGCTTGTTTTACCAAGTTCAGATCCTCATTCCAGGCTTGTTTTACCCAGTTCAGATCCTCATTCCAGGCTTGTTTTACCAAGTTCAGATCCTCATTCCAGGCTTGTTTTACAAAGTTCAGATCCTCACTCCAGGCTTGTTTCCCAAGTTCAGATCCTCACTCCAGGCTTGTTTTACCAACTTCAGATCCTCATTCCAGGCTTGCTTTACCAAGTTCAGATTCTGACTCCACGCTACTTTACCAAGTTCACATCCTCACTCCAGGCTTGTTTTACCAAGTTCAGATTCTCACTCCACACTTGTTTACAAAGTTCAGATAGTCCTACAGACAGTTAACTACCGGTACCATTGCAGCCTTTAGGGTTGATACCAAATCTACATTCACATGATCAATTTAGTTCTTTATAAATTGAGGAAGAGGTTCTGGCCTAATCGTCAGTCATTTTCAGAGACAGTTACACGTCTTGAGAAACAGCTAGGCATTTGCACTAGATCAAACGAGTCGGCATAAAATATTACGCATCAAATGGATTTTCAGTTCACACTGAGAGTAATACCAGGGATAATTCCGGGCTCATTTTTGAACAACAGCTCCCTGGAATTTGTACCAGTGAACATCCAAGTTCTAGCCCTTGGGCCAGTGTCACAAAACTTCCTAAATCAGTTTATTTTGTTGTAAAAGACATTGTGACCGGTTAGGTCCATTCATGGAGGAAATGTCACAAAACAATAAGGATACCATCATAGGCTGTTGTACATGGTGAAATTTATTCAGTGACAGTAACACAGCGACAAAAGTGACCAGGAGAGGGTACCTCATGCGACCTGCATAATGATAGAACATTATCCATGGTTCAACAACAGTTTAACTACCCGCACCATCCAAATGCTTTACTACACCAGTGTCTCAACAACGCTACAAACATTCGCATTACAGCTAAATCATATGTAATATACACTCAGTTAGCTCGGAGAGATGAACACGTACAGCATACATGTTAACCATAAACGCAGCATTATGCAAAACATTTAATTGTAAGTGTAGGTTCTTAACTTGAAATAACAGCAAATACTTTCAAAATTACCTCACTGCTCATCATGCAGACTGACCATAACGTCAAAGGCAGACAGAATAATACTGCTACGCCTTCGAACAGCAGTCTGGTACGCTGAGCTATACCAGCGCCTCTATCTTCCTCGCGCGAGGTCTGAGAAGGGGAGGTAACCTTACATATTTATTGTGACGACCTGTCACACATACGTGTTTATTACGTTTAATTTGCACGACAGGTGGCTGCAAAATTAAACACATTTTTCAAACTAAAATCAGTCTATCAAGAGGAATGTATTTTCTTTTCATCCTTACGTAATGCTTTGGAATCCCAAACAGAACTGAGAATATAGTTCATGTGAAGAAAGATTACAAGGTTAGGTGAAAGTTGTTTGTTCTTATGATTCATTTCAGATGGAGAAATGTGTTCATGAGAATAATAGTTATGTTTTAAGTGAAACTTTCATGCTAATTGGCCCGCAGGTAGTGTTTTTGTAATGCTTGATTTGAATATTAAAAAAAAACCAACAAAAAAAAACAACCTTCATGTCATCAGTGGACGTGCAAGAGGTAAAATTAACACTGAATTTCTGAAGGTGTTAGGTATGTATAAGCCACAGGTTGTATGACGAAGGTGCTGACATCCATGTTTTCATTAGATTATCAGAAACTTAATCCAAGAAAATACTACCCGAAAATAACATAGTTCGATATTGTTTAGACAATTTCTCACCGCCATCACTCCCACGGCACATATTATAGATTGTTATCCATCCTCTGCAACGAACCGTTTCCTAGTTCTGCTAACGTGGAAATATTTGTACAGTTATTCAATTTGGCGTCTGTGCGAGAAATTCTGTAAGGAAATATTCTGCAATACAGGCTACGTTTTCTCGCCTATAAGTATATATCCAGCTGGATCACAGGCCCTCCTCTGACGTCTGATGTTACTTGCAAGGCACGCAGAATGAAGAGGGTCAAATCTATCTGCCTCGAAGTTGCCCCCACTTGATGCCTGAAGTTTGTAGGCGTTAAGGTTTCAACGCAGGCACGTGAAGGCTAATGTAGATTCAATCCACTTCTCTACGGACAAAACATGTGTATAGTGACAAGTCAACTGAGAACTTTCACGTCTAACGTCTGTCGTAGGCCTACACCTATTCACCGCCCATGTAGGCCTATGTTCAGACTCGAATCACCCAAAATAATTAATTGTGCGATTGCTTTTAGGCTAGCCTACCATTGCCATAATAATAAATGGTTCCTTGGGTATATATAATGACCTCCTTCATTGAGGCCAACAACTTAAACAAGGGTGTTATTTTGCATGCTTTAACAAAGTTTTTGAAAGGCGGCTCTCGTGGCGTAAACTGCGCGGTGAAAATTTACTTGGAAAACAACGTTGCTAGACCTTGAGCCGTACCTTGCGTCAGAAAGTCAAGTGTTCACTGTGACGTCACAAGTTGTTGCTGTGGTTCCCGATATATACACAAGAGATGACATACAGCATATCCTCAGCACAGTTCACACCAACGTGAGGAAAAGGTAAGTATCTGACGTTTTTGCACTAGTATTTCATGGACCCATCTGATAGCATGTCTGGTTTATAATTTGAAACATCTCTTTGAAATAACATCGTGCAAGAAAAGTATGAATGTGTAGACTCATTGGTTGAGTGATTTGATTGTTTGACTGATTGATTTTCATTCGCGCTAGCACAAATTTCCTCGGTAGGATCTCACCACTTTCACTTTTCGATATTCCCTTATTTGAATATCGAATATCGAATATCGTGCCGGCAGGTTTTTCTAGTCTTGAATAAGGCGCGAACAGCAATCGTTTTTTGTCGTTCGAACACTGAATGTCGTGCAAGGAAAGTATGAAAGTATCCACTGGTACACTGATTGATTGATTTACGATCGTACCACGAGGTATTTCCTAATTCGGATGTCACGTATTTTCACCTATCGTTTTGCGTTATTCGTGTTGCCAGTATGGTGCTAGCACGTTTTATTCATATTATGAAGAATTGATTCATTGATTGATTAAGTTTGCACAGCGTTTGTTTTTCATAATTTAAGTAAAACTACATTTGTGGTTTTATGTTTTATCTAGTTGTTCACTGACACTTAAATGTTGAGCTCCACGTCACAGTTAGTAATGCCCTTGCTCAGTTCTCAGCATGTCAAGTGAGACGACTCTCGAATATAACACTTCTTCATCCGCTTTATAATCAATGTGTCGTGCGCAGCGTTTTACTGATGTCGAAAATCTTACTTATTTATTATTCGATATTCAGATATCTGGCAATATACCTTGACTGACTATTTGTTTGTTTCATTGACTGCCGACACATCTACCTTTCGAAAACACATATCGGCAAATGACTATCACATGATATTCACGCGCGTCTTTGTGCTTAATGCAGCCATACCATATGCTAATATATCCTACCATTTATTTCTTAAATTTATTAAGTAACCACGAGCTAAATTAAAATCTACACCTGAGACACTTTTCGACAACAATGGTTAACAATAATTATAAATTTGTCAAGTTTTTTTCTTCGTCTCCGAAAACAGTTTTGTCAATGTTTAACTTTAAATTTGACGTCAACCAGAAGCGTCTGTTTATCTAAATGAGGGTTGGAAAAGCCGAAGCAGCTGGAGTGAATAGAATACTTGGTCAAGAACTTCTGGTAAAAACAGTAAGGAATTTGTGTATGATAAATGAATGTATGATTTATGTGAATGTATGTAAAATTTTGACGTAATATGTGTTCACGATTCTAGTTCAAACGTGTCGCTAACAAGTTATTCGAATAATAGACATTTGTTTACGTGCTAGCACGATTGTAAATCAATCAATCAATCGATCGAATTAATAAATCTATCTATTAGTCAAGCAATTCATATTTTCATATTTTCCTTCCACGATACTGGAATAAAGAAGGACGAAAGTCGGAATAACTACAATATACATTGCCATCAAGTTATTCAAGGCCTGAGAAACAAGCTAGCACAATGTTCGATATTCGAATGAGGAACGTGGAATTGGTGACATCCGAATAAGGAAATACGTGCTAACAGGATTATAAATCAATCAACCAAACACTCCGTACATACAATTTGCTAACTTCTGCTCCTTCCACGTTGTCCGAGACCTGATTCACGAAAAACGTGCTAGCACGATATATGATATTTGAATAACGTGAAAGTGCAGATATCTGAAAAAGGAAACACATACTAACAAGATTGGAAATCTATCAATCGAGCAATCAGTCATTCAATAAATAAGTTAGTCACTACATTCATATTTTTGTTGCACAGTATCCGATATTTGAATAGCCCAAAACGTGCCAGAACAACATATAATCGATTGATCAGTCCATACATTAATACATTCTTAGCACGATATTCAGTTTATGCGTTGCTGGCGCGATTTTCGAGATTCGAATAACCAAAAAACGTGCTTGCAAGATATTGGTTATTTGAACAAATATATATCGTGCTAACTTCTACATTGCTAGCACGTTACTCGAAATCTGAATAACGGGAGACGTGCCAGCACGTTATTCGATATTTGTATACGGAATGACGAAAAATGCTCATGGTGCTAACCTAGAAGGCTAGGTTCGTAAGCCGTACACCACAATTCAAGACCAAGTTATGTCATATCTAAGACTTAAGAACTGGATCTAGATCCTTCCAGAAATCAACTCCGTCTATTTTCTCAACGGAACCCATTAACAACGTTTGAATAAATACACTAATATTCCCCAGCTTTTCTGCTAATGATTTGCAATTTCTCTCAGATTTCTGCATGGAAGCAAATAAATTCCTGACAAATGTCACTTTTGATGGTTGCAGATTCGACAAGTCTTTGGATATGTGTTGTTCAACTTTGAATCACAATTCCCACGAAAATGTTTATTTATATACAATGGCCAAACAAAATTGAAAGATAAAATCTATCTGAGGACCGTCTTAATGCACGCAAAGTCGGCTACAAAGTTTTGTCCTTTAAACAGACCTATCCAACAAGTTCAGGCAGTCGAAAGTAGAGCTTCCCGTGGCGTTTCAAAAAATTACAGTCACATCGGCATGGAAGTGAAAGATAACGTTGCCTCATCTACTCTAGGTAAACTTTGCCAGAGCAATAGGAAGACAGCGGAAGGATGTCTGAACTTGTCGACTTTGTCACCGGAGAAAAGCCGGTTGCCCTTATATGACTCCAGCTATATTAATTTGACGGGAGAGATCAACTGCTCCGTCCTGAGCTCCTCGTCATCGTGTGAAGAGGGCCCGGAGTCATACTTACGGATGGATGCCATGGATGATACATCTGGCACGTCGGAGGAGGAAGCAGACGTCAGTGAAACTGATGCGAGCGGAGCTGAGGTCAGTGGCCAGCGTCATCAGTCATCGCCTGTATTCGCTCGTCCACGTGCCGTTTCAAAAGTGCCTAGAGTGTTAGCCGACGCATATCTCACCGTTCAGGAGCAGATACATCTCTTGCGATGTCTGAGGAAGAGTACGGTAAAATAAAGAGACTTGCGGCTAGTATGCCGACTTCTGAAGGAGAACAAGAAAGAGTGGTGCCAATATTGCGGACCGGGTCGGCACTTGATCAGGGTGATCTCCTGGTGATCCCAAGAAAGCAGCAAATCCGACTGCATCTCCGGTCGTCTCCCCATCTCCGGTGAGCAGAGCCTCGCAGAGAACCACAAAATGCTCACAAAGGACAGGATCAGAAGCAGATCCGACTGCACCTCCGGTTTCCTGGTCATCTCCGGTGAGCAGAACCTCGTCGAAATCAGCAGTATGCTCAACATCAGTGAGATCGGACGAACGAACGAGTGAAGATCTGTCCCCGCGTTTAATGCGAGATATAGCTGTGGGAAGGTTTAACCTACCCGGTCTGCCCGTATATTCGCTGTCCCATCCCATGTCCGCTATTCCTTTGAACTCTGTATCCGTTGGTTCAAAACCGCGTGAGCACAAAACTCCTTCGATGAGAAGATTGGATAAGTTTTTTAAAGACGTTCCTAACGGTTTCAGTTTGTTTCGTCTTGGAAGCTCGGAGGCAATAAACCCCATATGCGACGTATCTTCTTCGAGGCCGAAAACGGTGAAATTTCGAAGTGAAACTGAAGAGGCAGTGTATTACCTATAGACAAAATATCTGGCTGACTCCGTCACTTGAGAATCAAATTATGCCCCTTTACATTTGTGGCTTTCACCAAGTGATTAGTCAGTTTATAGCGTCGAAATCTGAACAGAAAATAATGTAACTGGACGATCAGACGATTTGTTTCCACAGTCAAGGGGATGTTGTGATGCAAATGACTTTTATCTTGGAAACCCTGGAAAACGAATCATGAAATCAATGCCCCATGTGTCTTACCAAAACAGGCCGCAGAGAGCTATTACTTACTTATTTACTATGTGCCTCGTTAATAAAGTCAGTGGAAGTAAAATGTAAAGCTCAAAATTTAGAGCATGCAGAACTTACAAATATCGGAAGATCTTTACACTGACAGAAGATACTCTATATGGCCTCATCTGAACTCCCAGCTCCTGTGTCATTGCGCTGGCTAGCGCACTAACCCTAGCTCGGCCACAGAGGCTCACATGGCAAACATTTGTTCGACTACAAAGTCCATGCGCGAAAAATAAGTTTAAAAATTTATTTGAATAAAGCATCAGTAAATTTTACGAACTATTTCTTTTCTGTTTCTTTTGGGGTGGGGGAGGTGCAGTAAGATTTAGCAAGATGAAAATCGGTTTTGTACATAAAACATACAATAAGTCTCGCTGAAATCATTGGGTATTAGGACACTGCATGTGGGGCCTTGGTTACAAAAACCTGTCAACCACGTTCATGTGGCCGTTAACGCAGCATTATTCCGTTACGGGTGGTTTTGGTACTTTTGGGTGTAAAGGTAGCTTTGTGACACGAAAATAAAAGTGCAAGGACTATAGATTACAGAACTACACACCTACTTGCTGTTGTCCAATAAAATCAGTTAACAGTTTTATTCCGTCAAAATACATCTAAGAGTCTATTAAATAGAAGCATGATGTAATATTGACCAAAGCACGTATTTGTTGCACATTCTCGCCGTATTGCGGAATTCTACAGCCGTGTAAAAACTTTCCTTGGTGTCAACATATTTTCGATCAGGTAAAGACTTTCCTTGGGGTCAGCTTATTTTCGGTCAGTGAAGACCTACCCCAGCGTCAACTTGCAGTCAGGTGAAGACTTTCCCCCGTGTCAGCTTCAGATAGGTGAACACCTTCCCCAGCGTCAGGTTTCAGTTGGTTGAACACTATTCCCAGGGTAAGCTTTCAGTTGGGTGAACACTTCCCCAGTGTCAGCTTTCAGTTGGGTGAACACTTTCCCCAGACTCAGGTTTCAGTTGAGTAAACACTTCCCCCAGGGTTAGCTTGCAGTTGGGTGAACACTTCCCCCAGAGTCAGCTTTCAGTTGGGTGAAGACTTTCCCCAGCGCTAGTTTTCAGCCAGGTGAAAACTTTCACCAGCTAGCTTTCAACCAGGTGAAAACTTTCCCAAGCGCTAGCTTTCAGTCAGGTGAAGACTTTTCCCAGCGTCAGCTTTCAGTCGGATGAAGACGTTCCCCATTTGCAGTGTGAAATTTGAAATTTATGTCAATGTCACTATAATTTCATCTATAGTTTTGCCCAGATATTCCCCAAACGCATGTACACCTGCGTGGTCACGAGACCGTGACGAACGATTAAAGAAATCAACCCACATCCTCATAGGTCTATGTATAAGTGTAAGTGAGAACAGATGGCAATATGATGCACAATTTAAACTTACTGATTAGGTTTTTGTATATAACGCCGTACTTCCGAATACAGCCCATGTAGATCATACGTGTGCAGGAGACCTGGTAGACCCTCTGGATGATGAAATCACAGCTCTTCTCCGGGTGCCCCATAAACATCCTGTGGTGAAGTCTCTTACGGCATGAAAGCTTTAACGAGCCACAAACCATACTGAATCATCCGCTCTGCAGGTTGTACTTTGGCTAAGAGGGTGGCCCATCTGGGTTCTTCGTCCTCTATAACCAAGGCTTGCAGCTGTAGGCCTTATGTATGACTTGCGACAGTTAGCTGATGTGTAATTGCGTCGTTCTAAGCACTTCATAAGTTACAAAAATAAAAAATCATTCAGGCAATTAAGCGTGTAGGCAGTTATAAATTGAACCTATGTAATCAAAAAACGAGTTGTTCTCGTTGGTTTTCGAACGAACTCTCTTATCTCTTGTTTACTAGTCCTTCGCATGTAGCGATGCTTATGTAACTAATGTAATTATTTGTTTACACGTTAAACGTTTTCATCTCACTCTCTCTCTTTTTATATATATATATATATATACGACACTGGTAAGATCCGGTATGGACTGGTCTAATGCAGTTGCCGGAGTGGATGTGTGCTTCATGATTACATCATCTATGCACGATAGAGATGTGTGTGCGTGTGATGTGGGGTGGCGGTGCGTAGCGGGTTGGGTGGGTATGATTATGATAGTGGAGGCATCATCATATTGCATATGGGACCAGCACGAAGTTGTGCTTTATCCTGAGGACAGCTATATCACTGCAAGACTGGGTGAAAAACAAAGGAAAAAAGCATACACGTGTACCTCGGTTAATCATCCAAAATAGCTCGCTCAGGACACGGTTGGTGGTTTACACTTTGGTCAGTGTGACATCGGATAATTTTCACTCTGCACTCGCTGCACTTCTGTTCCTAGCGTATCTGCCTGGTTGTTTGGTAATCAACCATAACTGAGAACAGCTCAGAGCTTGAAGGTGGCTTACTGTAATTAACCCCGTCAAATGATTTCTAAACACAACTACACACGGTAATCATTAAAACAAAACATACAGCAGACTAACCTATCTGTTACTGATGCGCTAATATATGGTAAATATTCTTTATCCAGGCTTTTAATTTACAAAACAGCTCATACTGACAAAAATTGTTAACCACATTTTCCATATGTACAGAAACTCTGCCTCTCAGCAGTGAAAACCGGCATCATTTATTCTCTAACGATCACTAAACATTTTATTTTCTTACGCAGACCTTTGCGAACGAAATATCATAAATCTCATTAAGCGGGTTGTAGTCGGGTGGGATAACTACACAGCCTATACTTGCCATAATTTCAACCACCATTTCACAACGTGACGCTTCTTCATGCCATCTTTGGAAAGGGAATTCACTTCTCCTAACTGTCAATCATGAACGCACATTTCATCAGTCATAATCAATATTGTTTCAAG
Source organism: Acanthopleura granulata (assembly GCA_016165875.1). Taxonomy (NCBI): domain Eukaryota; kingdom Metazoa; phylum Mollusca; class Polyplacophora; order Chitonida; family Chitonidae; genus Acanthopleura; species Acanthopleura granulata. The sequence continues at coordinate 913,364 of JABBOT010000004.1, forward strand.
TATGTCAACCGGATGCCCCACACACTGACCGGATGTCCCACACATTGATCAATACAATCTTTCTATAACGTCATGACGTCATAATTGCTTTCACCGAGAAGAGAATGAAAAGTAACGTGTCACGAGAAGGTATGGTGGGACGTCGGATGCGGTGGATCTATCCATGAGACCTGTCCGATCTGTCAATCAGGAACTCGCATTTGACCAATCATTATCAATATTTTTTCAAGCTGGTCAAGTGAATGCCCCACCTATTGGTTACAAGCGTTCAATCTTTCTGTGACGTCATGGCGCTTTTACCGGGAAGAGAATTAAAACTAATGTTGCCACGAGAAGTGGTGGTAGGACATGGGATGTGATGGATCTATCCGTTGTCAAGATTCTCCTAACAGCTTCCGCTGTTAACGGGGTCATGGGGACCGGATGTCGCCCCCATGCTGTTACAGGTGCAAGTGGTCTTGCAGGAAGTTCACGGGAGACCAATTATCCTCCGCCAGTCTGACATAATTTTATTCATTTATTTGATGGGTGTTTTACGCCGTACTCAAGAATATTTCACTTATCCGATGGCGGCCAGCATTATGGTGGGAGGAAACCGGTCAGGGTTCAAGGGAAACCTACGACCATCCGCAGGTTGTTGGTGGACCAATCTAACATCAGTCACTCCTGGAAATATATGCCAGTTAACTGGGAAAAGATCGGTTTATATTATATACCGGTTTGCCCTTTTCATCAAACTAGTAGTCATCGTCAGTTTTTAAAGTGAAAAATTCTTGAGTGTTAACCAACAATCAAACTAAATAAATAAATAAATAAATACGTTGTCGTCTTCTAGGAAGTTTTCTGTTTGAAGTTTGGCCAGTACACCTTACTGGCCATGTGCAAAATGTTGATATAATTTTCCTCAAGTCAACCCTCACGTGGCCTAGTTTATATTTACCTCATGTTATATTACTGAGTTTAACCTTGAACAAACACATCTGCCTCGGTGACCTGGTGGTTAGAACCTCGAGGTCGAGAGATCCTGGATCAATTCCGGGGCGGGTCATACCAAAGACTTTAGAAAGTGGTACTTGTTGCTGCCTCGCTTGGAGTTCAGTACTCAGAGCAAGGAAAGATGACTGGTCCGTCCGGTGTCAGTATAATGTGGCTGGGTGGCTTGTCATCTCTGGTGTCTTCGGCATGATGTTCCAATGGAGCACTTTAGCGATGTGCTCGCCCTGCACACATGTATACATAAGGCCGTATGTGGGAAGGTCCACCAGCAGCCTGCGAATGGTCGTGGGGTTCCCCCGCGCTCTGGCCGGTTTCTTCCCATCATGATGCTGGCGGCCGTCGTCTAAGTGAAAAATTCTTGAATACCGCGTAAAACAACAATCAAATAAAAAAATTAAAATACATAGGCCCTACATGAAAAAGTTTGAACACGTGCTCAGTGTTAAACTACAATTCACAAAATAAACACGGTAAGTATAGGTGAATGCTCTCGAGGCCAACGTCTAGCTAAAGAATTCCATAGTCTCATATGGAGTGTGCCTTTCTCACAATGCGCACTGAACCCTGAAATTCTTTTCTTTGAGATCAAACACGCAACTCATCTATAGATGTGTGTCATGAATATCCCCGATAACGTAATATCCACACTATACTTGTATATCGTACAGGCTTATTGCCTCCAGTATCGACGGGGTTGTATCATTTAATTTTGGCAGCCTTGTTGGAGCAGAGCTGCTATGCCAGGCCATGTTAACAGAGCTTGCTTTCATGTTATTGCGTTCAATGTGGTGATAATACAGCATTTGAGTACATCTAGACCATGCAATGACGTCCAATAACTTACCTTTAACATCATAACTTTTTTACCTAATTCTGCTTAAGCCGTGGTGCAAGGGGGTGTGTAACTTGTTACTTCTTAAACACTTAAATGAACAGTTAGAATAAAACCCTAACTGAGGTAAACTGACTAGAGGTAACGTATGACCGTTTGGCAACTATCACACTGTCGTCGCTGTTCTGATTTTACCCTCTGCGCTGTAGTGTTTTATATTCAATATGGCTTGAGATCGAACCTTGAGATCGAATCATCCGACTTGTCAAAACTGTTTGTCAAGTTTAGGTGACATACACATTACCAATCATCTGCATATCTCCGGGGACAAAATGACAATTAACCTTTTCTTCAGGAACCTAATAAGTTCGTAAACCTTCAGGTCTACAGTTTCCCCCATCTTTCATCTACTGTGAATACCGTTTTAGGTAACCTTTTCTCAGACGCCCTTGTTATAGTATATGTACAATCAAAATGGTTCCAGTCCCCTAACATTTCTGACAGGTCACATATTACAGATGGACTATTTCGATCTCGAAACTCCTCTGCACATAGTAGATTTATTGAATAATCCCAATTATTATTTGGGTAGGAAAATGCGTCTTCTTTGATTGTGCGAACTACAAAATAAATACTATCCTAACATTACCTAAAGATTATAATGTCCATGTTGGTTGGTGGTTAAAACACGACAGTCGGTTTCGAAGCCTACATTTATCACAAACAATGTCCCTAAGTAATGTTACCTTGCTAATACACTAATGTTATACAGTGTAGATGCTTGCATTGTAATCTTGCTGAGGCGTTAAGGTGGAGGTTTGGACAACAGCTGATTCATTACATGTAAATTTTTTTTATTTTTTTTTATTTATTTATTTGATTGGTGTTTTGCGCAGTACCTATTAATATTCAACTTACACGATGGGCGGCCCTAATTATGGTGTTAGGAAACTGTAAAGAGCTCACAACAGTTTAAAATAATGTCCCATCTGTACACTTCCGGGCAGATCCCACAACAGTTTAAAATAACATCGCATCTGTACACTGCAATGTAGCATTGCCACTACATGGCTCTGTTCTCTCCGCAGTGCGAAACGTATCTCCATCGTGTACACACCTTTCATACAGCTTTCACAACTCTAACAATGCAGCGTATGTTTCTATTCGTTTATTTCAGATTTGCACCACAATGGAAGTAGCTCTTGACGTGGTTCGCTATATATACACAAAGAACTCCAGCACCCATGCCGGGGTACGGGCATATCCCCACGTCTGCACACACACCCCGGACAATTACCCCCTGACCATCCCCCCGGACACTCACCCCCTACAAGGATGGTGTACAAGTGCTGACATAGTCTTGTTTACAGCTTGTTTAGGGGGAGTTATCCGTGATGAGAGATTACAGCCCCATGTTTTCACAGTTATGTTCAGATTTGAACTTGTTCATGAAGTACTGTTCAAACCCTCTGGTTTGAGTTTTATTGACTGGTAATTTAAAGATAGACATATCTATATGTGTGTTTCTGTGCGTGTGTTAATTTATGATATAAACATCCGTATTATAATCGGCACATTGAAATTATAGTAAATCTTGTACTCTAAATTACAGTAAAAAATATACAATGAAATTGCATAGAAAGAGTAAAATAACAGAAAATGGCTAAAAACCATCATCAAAATTCATGACAAGAGCTAAGAAGGCCTGTTCAAATAAGCATCAAATGCGTTTAGCCTTTTGTAGGAAATATCTCTGTAGATAAATATCTAATAATCCAGCCATAATCTGTTGTTTTAATTTGGACTCCCAATTGCTCAGGCCTTTAGACCCTTGCAGCGATACACAGTTGGCTAAAATACAGCTAGTCTGTTCATTTAGGTTAATAGCTTGCTTTTTAACAAAATGGTTCGTATTTTCCCTCAAAATGTATGGCTTTATGTTAGGTAAAATGTTTAGATCAAGTTTTATGACTTTTTATTTCACACCACTCTGAAGGCCTTTTTTTAACCAGGTGTTAATTTTGCCAATTCGGCTAGGCATGGACGGGGGGGGGGGAGGTCCAGGTTAAAACAACAGGTTATGACTAGGTTATTATTTGTTTACTGACAAAAAAATTGTCTGGATAAGACTTACTAAATTTATAAGATAACAAGCATTGTTTGTCTGATGGGGAGAGTTTGCAAACACATGGCATAAAACTATTTCCTAAGCATGGATTTTAGAGCTGTTGAAAATTATGGAGATAATTAAGACATCTTGAGGAGGCGAAAAGTTGTATTATGAGGGCTATCTGTACACCAAAAAGGCTGAAAAGGCTACACGCATCCATTGGGAATGTAGTGAGGGAAAAGCCGCTCCCCGCAGAGGCACCCTGACAACAAGTTTGAGTAGGGATGATATTCGCGCGACAGTCCCTCAGTCCCATGATGAGCGGCCATTTGCCAAAGAAGTAGAGAAGGCCCGTTGTGAGATCAGAGACCGGTTCCGGACAACAAGGGAAACGACCTCACATGTGTTGTCCACTGCCATTGAGGAGCTTCGTGAACCAGCGAGATCGCATGTTGGTAGGATAGATGGCATGACGAGAAATACAAGGCGGAACAAACAAGGTACTTTTCGAAAGTACCCAAATAGTCTTCAGGTAAATGAAAATTATACTTGCCCTAATAATTAAGAATTTGTAAAACTGACAGGGTGTTGTCTATTGCATTAACTACTAACTGATTTAGGTCGCATGTGTCAACACCTTTGATTTTGATGTTGACCATTCTATGCAAGATGAAATTTGCAGAGAATCCTTTCAAATCATTGCTTAAAAACATAACTGTCCAGTCCCTTTTTCTTAACACTCTGAGAGCAACTTTGTGTGCAACTCCTATAATGCATGTTTTTTTTGTATCTCAGGAACTGGTTATTCCCGAAGAATGGTCCAACACAGGAGGCGAGGAACCTGAACCATTCCTGATTCATGATAGCGGTCCACAGTCGGCACCAAACAGAATTGTAGTTTTCGCTACAGACGATGCCCTTCGGCGCCTGGTAAGATGTCAAAAGTGGTTTATGGGCGGAAACTTTTCTATGTCACCTTACATATTTACACAATTGTATGTCATCCGAGGCCCTAGGATGGATACAGCAGTGTCTTGTGTCTACGCACTGTTACCCAACAAGACTCAGGCGACTTATGAGGCCATGCTCCAAGCGGTAGTGGACCGGTGGGAGGAGCTTGGTTTTACGCCAGACCCTACCACAGTCATGGCTGACTTTGAAATGGCAGTAATGCATGCTGTTCGTGGCAACCATATCACAACCCAAGGTTGTTTTTACCACCTGACACAGTCAACATGGAGAAAAATTCAAGACCTTAGCCTGACCCAGATGTATCGGCAAGAGGCAAACATCAAACGCTTCTGCAGAATTCTGAACGGGATGGCATTTCTCCCGTTAGATGAAATCACAGAAGGCATAAGATATTTGAAAGCCAATACCCCAGGTGGATTAGGTGATCTAGTGGATTACTTTGACACTACTTACATGACTGGGACGTATCGAAGAAAACAGCTTCCTGCAGCAGCTGATGGAACTGTTCCTCCTTTCCATTTCAGACGTCGACCACCAGTATTCGGTGCAGCTGATTGGTCACAGACATCCTTCTGTATGGAAGCTGATAGAATCGAAGGACTGGGCTCGTGTCTCCACTGCCTTGCACCAAGAAGCCCGAGGACAGTTACAGGCAAAGATAGTGAAGCACTCAACAAGGAGACTTCAAGAAAGACATTTGGTTATTTGTAATGATCGTGAACATGGACGGAGGACTGTCCCAGAAACATTGAGGGCAATTGGACACTTCATTCGCCCTTGAGACCTTGTGTTATGGGCCTAAACATCAAGAGTGCTAAATTTGTCTGATATAAGGATATGCAACGTGATGAAATAAATTTTTGTCAAATGTATTAGAATATTTATTCATCAGGCTTACGGTTCGTTAGTCGGGGCAGGGGGTTAAGGCGTGCGCCAGCGCGGCGTTATGATCTCGTGCGTCTCACCAATGTGGTCGCTGTGAATTCAAGTCCAGTTCGTGCTGGCTTTCTCTTCGGTCGTACGTGGGAAGGTCTGCCAGAAACCTGCGGATGGTCGTGGGTTCCCACGATTCCAATCGGGAATGCCCGATTTCCTCCCAGCATAATGCTGGCCGCCGTCGTATAAGAGAAATATTCTTTCTATAACAACGAGGTAATGACAACATGCAAAAGTAAATAAAGCTGACGGACATGTTTAAAACAAGTTAAAAAACTAAACGGTGGATAAGAGAATTGATTGAAGCATATGAGTAGATATGAGTAGATATACTTGTAGTTTTGCTTCATATTCACTCATTCATGTCCGTTATGAGTTGCATAGAGCTATTGCAATATAAAAAGTATTGTACCATTCAGTGGTGTATATACAGGGGGGAAATTGTCCAGGGAGCGGGGGAATTGTCCATAGGGAATATGTCCTACATTCCCCTTGCCGCCACCTACCCCCTGTTTTCACTGTGGCGATTTTGTACACATGCGATTACTGTTCTTGTGTATCAAATGAGTGTAAAATGTGATTGGTTTTGAACTGTGTGACCCTTCGGCTAATGAAAAAAACGACAAAATGATTGGAATCCATGTGTTTTAATGACAACACATGCATTTCTATCAACACTGGTTTTGATGTGAAACAATGGCTTTGCAAGTATGGTTCTGGGGTGAGCGGTGTTAAAGCAGTGATTGAAATTACTCAATGAATCTTGTAAAGTGTTTTACGTCAACATCGGGTGTATCGGGCGTGAGCGTGGATGACAATCGGAACCTTGACAGGTGGTATGAGGAGTAGTTTACCGTATATTCTTTGAAAATTATATATACTCTTTTTTTTATAATTATATTCTCCTCCAGAGTGTAAGTGTTTCCTTAACTCTGACGCTGAGTGTGCTCACGAAATACATGTATTTTGTTACCTCACCTATCCCATAAAAGTTCTGTTAGCTCTATTTATATATGCAGTTTATTCTCTACACACTTCTCCTTTATCTGAGTATAAGCGTTTCGTTAAACCTCTGATGCAGTATGTATTCCTTACCGATTTTATACTGTGTCATTTTTACACTAATTTCCAAAACCTAAACGTTTCGAATATTCAGTTTGCTGCTTGTGCTGTTTGTTGTCGCATTCTTTAAGCTACTTTTTAAATATGCTTGTGTGTCTGCCAGGAACCTAGGGATAATCGTGGGTTTCCCTCGGGATCTGCTTGGTTTCCTCCCATCAAACGCTGATCGCCGTCGTATTAGTGAAATATTCTTGGGTATGGCGTAAAACATCAAATAAATAAAAAAATAAATATGCTTGTGTAACAAATTAAACCAGGGTCCTTATAGAAGATCAGTCATAATGCTGATGCATTTGTGATGCACTGACCTCATTTACTTATACTGATTGCAGTGCTTTTGCATGGAGTAAGCTGCAAACAAATTCCATGAACCACCCAAGGGCAGGTGTCGCAATGCACTTTTGATCTTCACCCAAAATAACAAATATAATTTTTCTTATATACTTATAACGCCCTACAGAAAAATTTCTTAAAACGTTACATCAGTCTTTTAGGTGAGTGGCCAGGGTAAACCATCCACCTTTGGCAATTTACTGACACAGTTTCCCAGGTGTGAAGTACACATTTGCACATCATATTGGTGAAAGACAAGTGCTCATCAATGGAAGTCTGATTGACATGGTTGTCGACTGCAAGAAGTGAGAGCGGTGGCCAAACTATTGACATTAGACACAATGCCTATACATTCAATTCCCAACAAAATCCAGAACAAACACACAAATTTTCATGAAAGACAAACATATATTTCATGATATTAACAAGTTAAATAATATCCAGCACATAGCATCTGTACATGTACAGAGAGGGGTAGGCAGCTGTATGTATGTACAATCAATATACAAATCATCTTTTCCCAGAAAAGGCATGACCACAAGATATGATCACATATTTACAGCACTTTGTAGAAAAATTGAAATTATGTTGCTAATGAACATTTGCCATTTATATCTATTTACAGTAAGTCTATAGCTTTAATTACTAAAATAGTAGGATATTAAAACACAATACAATGTAATACACATTCAAGCAAAATATTTAGTGAATTACATGTATACATAGACAAAGTTCCTGCAGTTTCCCTGAAAAACAGCATAATATGTGATGTATGTACATACAAGATCTTCGAAGTAATAAACAACAAAATCATCAACAGATTCTAATAATTTGACACACTGCAGTGCAATTAGTTAATTTATATCGAGATTATTCTTTTGCTGGCCTTGGAAGATTCTAAAAACGATCTCAACAACTCAGTGATATTTGACTTCAATAAATGGGCCTAGATTGTTCTGGGTCCTTAGACAGACATCCGTGTTCTTCTAGGCGAAACAGTTAACTTGCCCTCTTCCAAAAAGAGGGCAGGTTAACTGTTTTGATTACCATCACAAAACAATTTGATTACCATTACCAAACTGGTTATACCATACACATCATTGTGCTCAAAAGACAACCATGAAATTGTTCATTTCCCCATTATGCCAACACTGCTCTACACTGATGCACAACTGACACTAAACCTGACAATGAATGCAGATAAGTAATAATACTGAACTGCATTAGATCTCATGAAAAAAGTGGTGTCTGCACCCTACTGTAGGAGGCATACTGATATAAAACCGACATATTCCAGATGCAATGATCTAATCAACAATTCTAGCTTTAATTCAGAGCCCAACACCGACAAGCTATCCTGCACAATTTGATCCAAAAAATTTGTCATTTTTAGGCAAAATCATCCCAGTTAGCCTTGGAATCAAGGAGTATCTGTCAAGATTAGGCCCGGTAAATGCTGAACATTTGATATGTTCAGCTGGTATGCTAAGCTGATTGTGTTCAATAACACTCCACACAGCTATGAGAAAGCCTCAAGTTGTTACCAGTGTCACTGGGAAAGGTCATGGGTATAGTATGTTGGCAGCCCTCACTTTTGAGGTCAGCGAGACATTTGCCTAATTCTATTAGCAGTTAGTTACTGCATGCTGCAGAACAAATGAAACCATGGTCACTGACCCCCATTTATACTGCTTTTCCACCATCCCTTTACACAAAACCCTAGACTAGCAGATCTCACAACTATTTGCTGGACACCAGCATTAGGCTGGGCAACTTTAGAACCCTATGCTCACATCAATGGTTTCAACCATCAAGTCAAGTCAGGTCAGGGGCAGCCCCGATGACCTTCGGCTGAGTGGGGCTGCACCACAGTACTACAAGGTCACATGTCTCAAGTATTTGACAGCCTTGTCAACAATACCCTGATGGCTTACAAGTCTTCTTAGGATGAAGTCTAACATATAGTGAATATATGCATCATATAGAGGAATGTTGTGTGTAAAAACAAAAAATAGACCACACAAATAATCAAACCTAGAGATCTTCCTCAGGTTACATAGTTCAGAAAAGTGGTGTGCCCTACAAAACATGTTCATATTTTGAAAAATTCAGGGTCCTGCACTTCTGTTCCTCAAAGTTATGGTGGACTAAGCAGATTGTAACTTTTGGAACTCAGCCTGGATCAGCAGCATTACAAGCCACTTGCATATTTAACACACATCAGTCATGAACTATAAGGGCATACATGTAGTTTACATAACAGGTTATAAAGAATTCAAATTTGGTCAGTCTTCACTTCCTGATGGTTGAACTAATGTACTTGTTTTTCTACCACAACACAACACCCATAGCCTTGGAGTTTAAAAATAGCACAAATGTGCTTCAGAACTACAAGCTTGCATCTATGTTGTACCATGAAATATTTCAAGTTTACAGGGCTGAAAACTTCTGCACTATGTTAACTGTTAAAGCACACTCATCAGACTTGTCACTTCAAGGTATCTATTCTGGCTTAATACTGATCTTACAATTAATTCTGAAATTCAATGCCATGCACATTCAACCTTGATGCTCAGTATTATTCATAAAATGTGCTGGCAGTTACCAATATCCTCTGAAACACTACAGTATGTTATCTTTTCTCCATATTCTTCCATAAATGAATTCAACACTGTAGACGAAAAATATGAATGTGACTTACAGTACCATAATACTTCACCCTTGGCACATCCTATTAATTATCACCCAAAATATGAACTATAACCATTACCCCACAGATGGATATAGTAAATTATCACCATGAATCTTGCCAATAATGCAAAAAGTAGTGATGTACATATGTATCGCAGTAAGTCCAATTCTATATGTATGATCACACTAGAATGAAAAATGAGGTTTTAGGCCTGGAACATGGCTTTGTAGAAGCACACTGATACGTCTATACATGTACAGTGAGACAATGCTTGGGAAACACGAAAAAAAAAAGCCCAAAAAGACACCAAGTTGACACCATCACAGTTGAGCTTGCCCATCAACCAGGCATTTTATTTTTTACATGTACTTTGAGATTCCAGTTTGAACGTTCTAAAAAAATATAATTATGTGGATCTTCAAAGAAGTAGAAATAGACCAGGTCTTCAGGTTTAACTCTTTAAACATTAGTAAAGAAACTCAACAGCAAAAATAGCTTCTCACAAACAAGTTGGAACCTGAATAGAGTTAAATAGGCTACAGTAATACGGATCATGTCTACAAAAGAATAACTAGTATTGTGCGAAGTTAGCGCATTAGGCCGACATTATTTTAAATCAACAATATTGGCAAAGCCCCATGTACATATTATATTATTATGTACAAGTACACTTAATACAATGATAAAATTACTGATACACCCTGAAAGGCCTGAATTATTCTCTAGTATGATTAAACACTTGTAGTAATAATTGGATTGTTAAGAGGGTTAATGTCAAATGTTTTCAAACGAATTCAAATTAACTTCTCTGTAACATGTCACAGCTAGCCATATACATGTACCATGTACTCCTAGTGCAAGCAATCAACAGTTTCCCCTATTTCCCTAAATCAACATACACTGTAAATTACTTACTGCTGGTGGCTGCATCCAACAATAATTTTAACTGATACAGTAGCACACTTTGCATGTATCTCAATGTCAATGTTGAAACTGGTATCATTAATCATTAGTTTTCATTTAATTAAAACATTTAATTTTAGCACAACAGTTACCACATAGCAGGTATGGTTATTATCTATACATGTATAATATAGAAAATACACACATTTAATCTTAAGATAATGAGATAAATTTATACTGCCAATGAAACGCACATATTAACACAAATTGCAAGAATCAGCAGGTAACTTAACTCCCTGAAAGAAAAGCACATATATGCACGTGTATACATTGTATACAAGTTCAATCCATCATTTGGTCGTAACTTCCAAGACATCACTGCTCTACTAGTACCCTTAACATTAAATATTTGGTTTTCTAATGTTTATGTAAGAAGTTGTTTTCATGTGGATAGCAATGTACATGTAAAGAGAATGTGCATAAAGCAAGATGAAAACTATCAAGTTACAACTGTACAACACTGAGTAACAGAAGTGAAACAGACCTAATATGTTTAGCATGCACATGTGAAAGGTCATGGTGCTTGTAAGAACAAACGTGCACTGGTACCTAAACAAATACAACCACTGCATAAAGCCAAATGAAAGCCAACTTAGGCCCTGAGGCACCATCCAACTGAGCTGAAAGTCGCATAATACCTGGAGGGAGAGGAGACCGGTACACGTTCATACTGCATGGGTAAATCTTTCCACATTTTCACAGGAACTCAAGCTGGGAGGTAACATTTTTCATTGCTTCTATGTGCCATGTGCAAACATGTACATACATGTATACTCCACTTAATATAACACAATGAACTGCCAAACTGCCTTCAAGGGCAAACAGAGAAAAACTATACACATCACAGAATGTTCACTGGCACAAATCAATAGTCTTGCGTAGCAATGCCAGCTAGTTTGTGTGACTTTGCCAGGGTGAAGCAGAGAGACTACATGTATTTAAGGCTTTCATATTGCCAATATTGTGCAGCACTTTTTTGCCTTAGCACAGTAGCTGGTTCAGTAATTGCCCACTAATTGAAAGCTGTCCCCATTCAAGGTACTCAACATTAATGATTATGCCACTCAGAAATACAGACAGACACGAAAAATGTTGTCTACAGTTTTTAAGTATTAGAAGGCAAAGGGGAATCAGTTTTTTACTTGTATCTTAACAGATTAAAAACACAAGGGTATGAAACACACTTTTTCCTTGGTTCAGGATTATCCGATACCACAACTGTTCGATCTGTATTTTGTTGCACTCTCCAGAAGCAGGCATCAACATCCTTGTTCAAACAAATTCCTCTGTCCTGCTATATAGCTTGTCTTTTTTCCGATCATATTCCTCAATTTCCCACTCCATGTTTTGCATAAGAAACTTGACTGCCAATTTGTACACAGTATGTTTAGCTTTGATCTCCACAGACATGGCGATGAAGAAGGAGACAAAGAAAAGCACTCCGCATGAAAGCGTAATGATTTCCTCTGTCGTTAGTTCTGCACGGTTTTTGGGGAACTTTGTTATCTGGCCTTTGTCGGAAAGAAAGCACATCACAGTGGCTACAGCACAGGATATCATTATAAGTAGGTTCAGTATGAAAATTGTATGTAGACACTTGTCCCTGCGATTCACTTTTGGTAGTTTCCATGAGTGGAACTGTAACAAAAAATTGACAGAAGAACATTATGACAATGTGTACTACATGTATGTATACATATAAATTTATAGGTTACAATGCAATGTTTGCTCTTGTTAGTACCAATGTACAAGTAGCTCCATCAGCATGCACTACTTTTGTGTACATCAAGTTTCTTGTCTCAGATATAAAGGTGACACCTAAGCATCACATTTTACATCAAATGGAAATATCTTTACATGTTAATATACATGTATTACAATTGCTGCAATATATATCTATTTATACTAGTTTCTCATTGGACATGTCCCTGTATATATATATATATGTAACTATGTGCAGCTTAGTGACTTCTTCGGATAACAAACCTGATAGTTTAGCATCTAAAAGCTTTTCACCTTGAGGAATACAAATTTGAAACTAGTGCCATTTTTTTTTGCTTTTTTTAGAACTGACAAATGCGTTACAAGGCCAGTTTTTCACAATTCCAAGCTCTCTGCACACGTGATATGCTTATGGTGTTAACATACCCAGCTCAACTGGCATGACAGTTAGATAACAGACTGTCTTAACTCATCCTACATGTATTCAACCTAAATGTGATGACCATATGCTATATCCCACCGAAAAACTATTACAAGGGTTCACTCAAGTACATACAAAATCTACAACTATATTGTCCTGTAGGTCTATAATGAATAAGGTGCCAACAAATATTCATACTTGCTCTCAGCAATATCTTCACACAAATACTCCAATTGTGAGAGCTTGTGAAACAATTTAGTCGAGGAAATGGTATACTTGTACATGTAAGTATCAACCATTTAATGAAGGCAATACAAGCTGAATGCTAACCTTTGGTTTCAAGACAGACATCATCCATTGCACGGAATCTGTACCCTATCAGCAATTCCATTTTTCAGATGGGACAAATGTAACTCTTTGTATTTTAGGCTGCAAGGTCTTTATTCTCTGCTAGCCAACCCTCTGGTGCAGAGGTGCATGCTTGGTATGAAAACAATGGAACTTTGCCTGAACTTTGGTTGAAGTGAGATTCATTCATGAACGTCTGAAATTTTAGGTGAGAAGGCACAAATTGTCAGGTAATGATAAGGTTGAGAGTAGCATCCCCTTCATGTTGCTAGGCACATGTTCCTACTTCTGGCCTAGGATTGTTCAAATGTTGAGGGTCAGATTATGTCAAAACTTTCATGGCTGCTTTCTCATGAGCTAAGCAACCTATGCACTACTGCTTACTGGTCATCAAATGTTAGGGCTAAGTTACAGCACTAAACGAAAGCCTTGAAACTCATGGAAAATTAACAGTGGTCTGAGGCCACGTCATTATTAAAATCAGAGGCTCAGGCTGTGTATGTCATGCCTTTCAATCTTAAAAGGAAAGGTCAGGGGAACTGATAACATTGCCTCACAGTACTTTTTGAAGTGCTTCTTTAATGAAATAATACCAGATGTGGTGTGAAGCAATATATTGGGAGTGCCACTGTACTATCTGCTTAATGATACTTGTAATTGTAACATTATTTAAATGTTCTGATGCCTTAGAAGCTCTTGAGTTTTAGTTTCCTTGAGGTGTAGTAACTTTGATGACCTACATGTGATGTGTATATGATACCAAAGCATGTCCATTATAAGGTGATCATCAAAAATCTGTACTGTTGCAGGTAACACAACCAACCCTCCAAAAACTGGGCCCTACTTTAAAGTTTTTATTGAGTTTTAGATGAACTTTCTTCTGGTTATTTTCCTCTCCACATGAAAGTAAAATCCTCACCAATCCTTATCTAAATTATTGGCAAGAATAAAAAAATACATATATCCCTACACAGAGACCCTTTTTTTGAGACAGAGTTGTGTTACCTGCAACAAAGAATTTTTTAAGGATGGTATCATACTTTAGCACTTGTACACTTGGAGGTTTAATTAGATGATCAGATGACATGATTTCCCTCTTTCATGTTAACATGGAAATATCACATAACAAGCCTGATTTGATAGCACAACTACCACAGATATAACCATTTAGGAGACACATGATCATGAATGCATAATCCTAAAATGCAAAAACCAAATACATGAAACTTTTGAGACAAGATGGAACATTTACGGGCATGCTGAATAATACATAATAGCAACCAAATGTAAGTCGTGAATTCTGTAAAAAATTGAGCCTGAATCAACCTTAAACAAACAGACCGCGTTTAAAAAAAAGAATGTATCATTTAAATGGCCATTTCAGGCTGATTCCATATGTTGTCTTTATTATTTTTTTTGTGCATATTTACAGTGATTAAATGGAAATAATAAGAATACCCTTTGGAGGCACCACAGTGGAGTTCTACGATCTTATTGAACTGGTTGAAGCACAGTGCAAGGGTTTTTATAGACAATTTCTTTTTAGAAACTCAATTTGAATAAATCAGAAAACTCACTGTTTTTTCGTCACCAATTTATTTCATGAAAACTTTGTCTAAAACTCAATTTTCCACTGTTTCTTGTTGTGGTTCTGACATCAGATTCTTTTAGCTGCTAACCATTCTCTGATTGCTATATGTCTACTTTCTATGTGATAACATATAAGTAGTACAACACCTGTATCTGTATTTGAAATAAAAGATATGACTAAGCCAAATGTTTATATGTATTGATAAAGAATCCCATTTAAAGTTCAAAGAACGTCACTTCCAATTTTTGTGATGTAGGATAACCCAGATATCACAGTTCAAACTAAGCAAACATGCCCACGTCAGGAAAATCGAACGAGCCACCATGCTCTCAATTTTATCCAATCAAGGGCAAGACATTCCTACAACCCGGGACGGCATCTGTTCCCACTTTGATGTAGAAGTAGTGTTAAATCAGCTGTTTTCCTTCTAATAACAAAACAATTCTGATATACATTAAAGTCATTTTCAACCAGAAAGTGGTAGTGGAATAAGTCTGGGGTTATTCAATCTCAAGGTCTCAAGCAGGAGGCCACAATTTGTGGCCTTTGATTGTAATGATAAAGAGGACCATACTTCACACACAAAGGAGTGTCTGCTCTAATACTGAAGAGAGTAGGTTACGGATGATGCGACATCATGTTTCCAGTTTCTCTATAGTTGTGCATCCCATGGTCTTGTAAGAATGCTACATAAAAAGATGATTTATAGAGTTACCAAGCACCTCATAAAAAAATGACTATGTCTGTTAAGGTCTCTATGGACCCCTCTCCTGAAATAACTATATTTTTACTTTTTGTTGCCTTTTCTTGTGGAAATAGAACAGTTACAGCTTGTTTATGGGTAAAGAAAGAATCTCTGAAGTCACTGTGCTTCAGTCTCAACCTTAATATTTATTTCCATTTAATCAATGTAAAAAAAAAAAATGTAAAAAATAATGAAGACCATATTCGGAATCAACACTAAATGACCTTTTCGATGACGTGTACTTTGCTTAAATGTGGTCTGTTCTTTTAACATTTGCTTAATTTGATTTATTTGTGTCGTGGATACTACTCCCATTGGTGCCCCATTCTACTTAAGTTCCAATATTAACTGTCTGTCTCCTGTTTGTGTTCATGTCCTTCACTCTGTCCTGTCTATTGTGCTATTGCTTAGCCATGTGCTTGGTGCCACCTGACATGAACTTAGATGGTGTACTGAGTGCTTTTGAAAGGTAACTGCTGCTTCCCATACGTGTCATTAATATGTTAATCGAATCACTATGCATCAATTACTGGCATCCCTCAAATTTTGTTCGTTAACCCATCCTCTGAGAACTATATATAAGGGGAACATACCTGGGCATTTGCTATTCGCTGGATTACTGATTTGTAGTTTCTTTATCTTCTAGCAGTTTAATGAACGAATATTTTGTACATGCAATACTTATAGTACATTATTCTAATGTATTTAGCTATTCACTTTCACAGCGTTTTGTTTGCTAGTCCCAATCTAACCGATTGTTTGTATTGTTGCAGCTGGCTAGTGTAAAATAAAAACTATTCCTCTCAATCCCCACACATCCTCTGACACTTGATTGGTTTACACCATAGTCAAGAATATTTCACATATATGACCCTTCCTATGAGGAAACACACGACCATCTGCAAGTTACTGGCAGGCCTTCACAGGTATGGTCGGAGAGGAAGAACAATTACTTAAATGTGGATTTTTGACTATCGCCATGTGTGTGGGGGGGGGGGGGGGTAGAAACTGTTATTCCAAAGGCAAGATCAGATCAGTGATGTAATAATACCCTTATCTTGCTTTAACTGTTCTTGGTCACAATGGTCAGCATAAAATACAAACTCTTACTTTACTCTGCACATTGGAGTTAAAAATTCACTATGCTGCCATAATTTTGAACTTGTCGCAAATAGTGGAAACTGAATTTATGTAAACTAGCTTCCAGGATAACATTTCTTTGCTTGAATGTACATCTCCAAGATGACTCACCCTAAATTTCTTGTGTCTGTGGAACTGGTAGTGACACAACTCACACCTTGGTGGTTTTCTGGACTTTTTGGAAGATATCTGAATCCATTTCTATAAAAAGGGCAAAGAAAAATACATAAAGTAATACAGCAGGATCATAAAAAAGATAGGTTTACTTCTATGATGGTTATTCAATGTCTTATTCAAGATTTTCCCCTCTGTGGGAGAATGAGATTGACTTTTGTGACCTAGGGATTAAAACAAAACCAAAAAATGAACCAAAAAACTAAAACACAATGACGTTTACAAGCATGTATGTTACAGTTCGAAAAGGGTAATGTTCAATCAAAGTGTAATCAGGATGTTCTGCGGATGGTCATGGGTCTCTCCCCCCCCCCCCCTAGCTTTACTCAGTTTCCCTCCAGCATAATGCTGGCCACCGTCACATAAGTGAAATATTCTTGAGTGCGGCATAAAACACCAATCAAATAAATATATAAATAGTAATCAGGATGTTGGAGAGATCTCCTGTTCCTGTCTACCAGCATGTATAGCGACCCTGCTGATTGGCAAATTATTGACTGTGTGATCACTCACATAAGCAATTCTCACTTCAGGCCAGTAAGGTGAGCATGCCTAATGCATACACCCGTGCAGCATTCCCTGAATATGTGAATTCTCTACATGTGAACATGGCATCAGGATTTTTACTGGCCCCTTTCACTACAAGCTTTAAAAGCATCAATGTTAGAGCAAACTTCACGTGCAATTTGTGGTACTCATAATGGTTTAAAGACTTAGAAAAATGTTTCAACAAAATAACATGTATGATGATTACACAGGCTTCTTTTAGTCTAGGTATCAACATACATTTATTCTCTTCTGAGTGAAAGATAACTAGAGATAAGAAGGCAACAATGGCAATTGTAATGGCTGCATTGTAATTAAGTTGAAATGTATTAAAAACGATAATACATTAAATAAATGTACATGCATTGTCTCTGATCTTTTAGGATCCATTGCATGTTGAGACAAAATACAGAAATTCTGACCCTTATCCTCAAACCTCAAATTAAAAGACTCTTTACATTCACGGCAATGCAAAATCCCAAAATTGAATAATTTTTTACAAAAAGATTTCCTTCACCAATAAAAGTGATATTTCATTGCAGTGGAACACTTGTTGTTATATTATGATATTTAACATCCAGATGCAATGACATCAAAAAAGAAACATTTTGTTTTATAGCATTCCAATCTGAGCTGAGCAAGATGATGTTATAATACAAGTTTAGTAAACTGTTACATTCCTGTATCACCCAAAGGGATATATAATCCTATAAGACTTCATGCATACCATGTCAATCTACAAATATGTACTTGATAGCCCACAGCTAAAGCACTACTTAAACCTTAGTGTCTCGTGGATTATCACTTTCACCTCTCACGCAAACAATATTCACGGTATTCAACCTTCACTGTGTAATATCCCGTGTATTTAGTACAAACCACGGTAAAGCACACATTGCTTTTTCATTTATTGATGCGACAGCAGTCCAGTATGTGGAGGGAAGAAACTGGAATGCTGGTAGAAAACGCACTATTGTTTGCCATCCTGACACATATGAATCTGAAAAGAACAAACCCTGATCCAGATGTAAGTCTGTAACCTCACTGGGGTCACCCTAACCTCATTGGTGACAGGATGAACGTCTGCAGCAAGAACAATGCTTTACCCCGAAGTACATCATTATCGTCAACTAGCCTAAGACAGAACTCACCAGTAAGCAACTGTAATGAATATATTGTAGTGTCCCAGAACATCTGCAGGGAGAAAAGATAGGGTCCTGTTCATCTCCAGGTAAATGGCATATACGACAAGCTGAGAATATATCAGTGCCAATGTCGGACTCACTCGAAAAGGGCACTTTCACAGAGTAGATACAGAGGGATGAGGGGACAGGCGTGATGGTGGCACTGGCCGGTAGACTAGGTGGCAAGCTACGTGGAACACTGTACATGGTATAACGGTCTCTATCAGCAGCATCTGCCCACAGAACCAGCTGATCGTCTCTCACACAGCTCTCTTCTGGGTCTGCCTGGGAATCGGCTTCAGTCACTTCTCCCACCTCATCATCCCCCAAATCCAGTGGGTTCATCTGGCCAGTCATCATCTCCCTGCCGAGGATAACAAAAACACTGAACAAAATGCTGGAGCACCGGTCTGTCCTCGCAACATTTAAAATACAGTGCTTAAATGATATAACTAATTTCTATCACATTTGATTCCACTCAGGCTGACACTGACTTCCAGAGCTGTGATGGATAAACTGAGAATCAACTTAATTTGGAATAAGGATGGCATATAACAGAATGAGCCTGTACTGGTAATATGCTCCATACACAGAATCTGGTACAAAGTACGTGCACGACTGCAGGTTTCTGCAACAGTACTACAACAGGTGTGAAGCCTATCAGTTTCTGTATGTCTCCAGAGATAATCCTATCTAACTGTCCTACTGATCATTAAGGTCAATGTGAACAAAGTACCACAGTCAGGTGTCCGCAGCAGCTTGATGCTTGAACCACTGACATACTAACCACAGTCTAGCAAAAATACACTTCTGTAGTGTGGCCTACCTAGGAAATATGGTTGGCTTCATGCGTAAGCAAGCTTTCAGGTGACTGTCATCAATCTGAGATAAAGCAATATCAGGATGATGTCATCCCACTCTCATATATATACTTGTACACTAGTCACTGCACACAATGCAATGACATGTATCTCGTTCATGTCAGGGGGTGGGGGTGTGCAAGTCAACTGATTTTATGAATTCTATATTTAATATAATGTCATGCAACAGAGGTACTGTAAATCACTGTCATCAGGATCATAAATACAACCAAAATTATATCAACATCATATCTGTACATCATAGCTTTAGCCAGATGGTTGTCTCATTGTCTATTTTGTTGAGATTATCATGGGCGAGATAGGGAAAACAGGATAAAATTTAGACATAAGTCACCTGATATAAAATTCTGGCTTAGTAAAGCCATGATGTGGACCAAATTCTCAGTCCAACAATAATCAGGCTTTAATGAATAAAAGCAATCTGGCAACAGTCCTTATCACATGGAATATCTGCTGCAACTACATTTGTTGATCACATGATACCCCTCAGGCCCTGAGGTCTTCAGACAGTTCAAAAAAAAGATGATAATTCAATTTTGACATTGCAATAGTAAGTTAAAGCATATATAATTCAACAGACAATGGATGAACACTTACTTCACACACGTTTCAAGGAGATCTCCAAACTTACAATTAGCATAACTATGTATTGACAGCAAATAAGAGTGGTAAAAGCGGTAAGCTTCAACACATCCAGAAACTAGGCATGCAGGTGACCTACATAGACTACACCCAGCAGTTTGGAACAGCTGATCATGGCATTTCTTTTTATAGCTGATCAGCTGAGCCTTAGCACCATTCATTCCCAGACCTATGCAGTAGCTCTACTAGGCCCCCTATTCCTCACCCCAGTTTGGGTTTTGAATACTGTGGTGCACATTTTATGACATGCAAATGTTCACTCTCTCTGTGCCTACAGGCTAAATCAAAGTAAAAATGTCAACAGGAAAATAAACAAGCCTTGTTGCACACATCTGGTTTTAATCATTTAAATGGACTTATACTCTATCCACCATCTTGATTGCAATTTGTTATAACACAAAAATGACTGATGTCAATGGCTGCAAATTCCAGTACATAGTACATGGCACAAAACACTGTGTCTTTCAGTGGAATACAAGTGCTTTCTTTGCCATTCGCCTTGTGACATTCCTGTAGCCAAGATATTCTTTTTAAAAGAAAACTATCTGAGAAAATGTTATGCTGGTTTCATATGTCACACACTGCCATGATGTTATCACTGAAAATATCTTATAATAAACACAATTACCATGACAATACAAGGCTTTTAATGCATACAACTATTTGAATTGCCTTTGGGTGAATATCACTAACAGATCTGTTTTCATAAAGGCTACTGGATAACATTAAGCTGCAAGTTTAACAGTCTGGGCAGAGACTCAAATGACTGATGTAATGGGACTCTTTGAGCCTTTGAGTGTGATACGTAAAGTATTAACCCTAACACACAGTAAATAATGAATGACTATTAGTCAGATATACCATTTCACTGTCTGTAACACTAACTAGCCATACTACTAAAATTAAGGTAGCATTTATACAAATTAGGTTTGTCCTAACCAATGCCTTCACTGTCCACCCTTGCACTTCACACACCTTTTAAGGGAATTAACCTAGAAATATTTTCATGTAAGTGTTATATGTATAGATCATGCAGTACTCCCATGACTTGCAGACATATGTTGTGAAGTGTTAGTTCAGTTAACAAGGTGAACTACATGAATCTAATTTCACAATACTGCACCAGCCTGGTTTGGGCTGTTTAAATGACTAGGCTTTCTTAACAATTGGTGTACACAGAAGACTTTCAGCTGGATGTATAATTATTACACTCAGTAGACATACTATAACTTTAAGATATTCAGGCAGAAAGTCATTTTGACAGGAATATTGGAATGACCACGGCACTGGTGTTCTGACAAGATTGACGATTTAATGTCTATCGTTTCACAACTTTTAATACTGTGATACTGTCAACATGCAATATGTGTCTCTTTATTATGAAGTCCTTTTCAGAAGAAATGGACTTTAAACATAAGCTGTAATTGCTAAGTCAACATGGGAATGTACATGTAAAACAGCAGGCTATCTTGTTAATTCTATGTATTCTACTCGCATTGCCTCGATTTAAGGTTGGGCATTAACCCCAGTCCAAGCTAAAATAGTGATGACGTGACCACACTCCGCGTAGAGCTGAACAAACCTTATGTGTTTAAGCATTCATTTATTGATGTCATCTGTTTATTTGTACAAAATTTAATCCACATGATGAAACACAAAGTCAATACAAACCCGCCGGAATCCCTCGAACATCGACACACTGAAACTGGTTGCGTTTCTTTTGTTGAGTCGTACAACTCAGCTGTCAAGACTTGACCTAGTTAACAGTGACACTTCTCGCGCTCCTTAACCGGCGGTTGTTGTACGTTTAAACACTGGCAACAACTAACTTCCCTATTATCAATAACCAAAAGAGATAATCTGTTAAATCTGCTCGTTTCCACGACGTGTTCACTTGGCTGTAGACGTTGGAGTCGATCAAACTCAACGGTTCCAACCTTCTCACTCTGTTGAAATCACAACGCTGCGCGCAGCTGATGCATCACGTGACTAGGTGTAAATAGCAGCTTTGTCCATTTAGAAACGGCTCACGGTACGTTATGTTTTGTTTTATTGGTGTCAAGCGAGTCATATGTTCATATGGTAACACAATAGCTACCTGACCCTCCAGGGAAAGCCGGCCTGTAGGATAAACGCGTTCGAAGAGGGAGTATGTTTTCGTTGTAATTAGGTCACGGAGCGCCCAGATCCAACAAGCCGGGGGAGTGAAGTGTCGAGGACCGACTCAATCCGGTCTGATGCAGATCCAGCTAGCTCAAGTTGCATGGTAACAGCGTGTTACAAGTTGGGCGTTTGGGCTGATGCAAACACACAAGAAACCCTCTCACAATGGCCAGTGTTAAATTACAGTACCAACCACAGCTACACGAACGTTGTTAGCGCTTTCAGAAACTCGGAATTCCTTACTAGAAAGTTCGAGAAATTGCGGATGAATTCCAATGCAGTCGTGTTTTTTCCACGGGCATAGGCCCGCGATACATAGGTGTCATGTACTCCAATATGCCTAATATAAATTCGAACCATTTCTGTTTGTGAAGCTCCTTGTTTTCCTCGAAAATCTGAAAATACGCTTAAACTTACCGCGAATGATAAGCACGCTGTTATAATCATTCATGTGCTAACCCTACATGTATTTTATAGGCCTGTTGTTTGGTAAGCTGGCATTGGGCTATATAAATGCATGTAGGCCTATGTATGAACCCACCAGTATTAATATAAACCTTATGTCAATACTGAGAATTTAAAGTTCTACTACAGGCCTTGACGGTCACGGGTCACTGAATCTACACGAAAGAGCAGAGAATATAACTAGATCTGTGCCCTTTCACCCTCTTGAATCGATTCACAAGGGTCACAGAGACTGTGTCACGTGACAATAACATTTGGTAGATGGCGCGCATGTCTCCAAAGCACATGGCTAAATTGCAGTGGGATATGTCATTTGCCATTTGATTGGATGGCGTTTGCACAGGACTACTTTTGAGTAGGTAAATTGGCTTCGTTCTGTTTGTGTGTGGGGGAAAATTTCCGATAGTATTTTTCATATATAAAGTATGTAGGCCCTTCTTAAACACCTATTTTCTTTTGCATCTTTATACTTCTTTTGCTTCACACGCTCTTTGACTGGCTGAGTGAATTGTCATGTCTTCATGGCGGTAATATAGTAATACAGAACCCCACGAAGCCCTGTTACACCGTGTTATGTAATAATATATGAGTAATGTAACAACTACCGTGTAATCTAATAAAAATTTCCATGTCATATAATATTATTGCGTAACGTAATAAAAATTGCCCTGTTGAGTAATAACAGCGACCTGTATGGCTGCACTGGTCAATAAGCTCTGACCAAAGACCTTTGTAGATTCCAGTGACTTCATGGACATCAATCCAGCTCTTTGCCTGTTTGACAACGGCAGCAACACGGAAAACATCGGGAATAAGACTGTATGACCCTCATAATACCCCATTTTATTTTTGCAAGTCTTCAAATCCCTTCACCCGTTAGAACACAGGTTGGAGTCCAGCAGGTTTTGACTTTGTGTGTAACCGGGCATGTCCGCTGATGATTCATTCAATTAATCGATTGATTGATCAATAAGTCTTCCCAATCATGAACAAACCTCCATGCTTGTAGATATGTTGTCGAGCGTTAATCCACGCACCAACGGATCGAGGGCGCCTCCAGCGAAATATCGATGCACGTGGCATGAAACTGAGTTGAAAGCGAATTACAGTGAGACAGTATTTCACTAAACGCTGATAATGTCCAAAAAATTTCGTCAGTGAACAATCCTGAAATTACACTAACAAACATTTATAGTATATGCCAGGTTTCATAACAAAGATTGTGTTCCAGAAATATTGAATGTTCTAACCAGTCACAGACGCACTAATATTTAGCCTAAAATACCACAAAACATGGTATTGCTTACGTAACTCCTTCAGAAGTAATTAGCAACCGATCGGAAACCTTCCAAGAGTTTCTAATGAGGTGTTCTGCTGCATGTAAAGCATGGGACCAAGTTAGGTTGTAACAAAGTTTTTGTCGGAGGAAGGCATTGGCGTAATTTAGAAGCAGCCTCGAGAGCAGATATCTGTCTTAACGAACGGTGGGAGATTAGAGGAGATATCCTAGTTTCCAGACAGGTATCTAGTTAATGAGTTTATTTTGAATCAGGCGCACTCAATGTACCACGTTGAGAATTCAAGCAACAAAAACGAGTGGTATAAACACATTCAAAGACAAAAGTTATTTGTTAATAGAATACAGTCTGCAACTACTTTGTTCACACTGGCGTATTGGGCGCAAAAAACAAACTCAAGGTTTTACGATTGCCAAATGCTTTGGTATTTCAAAGTATAATAAGACAATCATTAGTGATGAACAGCAACATTTGTGCAGTTTACCATTAATTCAGCCGGCCAGAAAAAGTTTCAGTCTAGAGCAGGACATTCAAAAGATCTTTATAAAAATTACGCAACACTATGTTAAGTGAAACTAAGGCATCAGTTTAAAACCAAACTTGCATCACTTCGCAGCTTAAATTTACCGTATACATTGCTGATCCTGAACCACCCGTACCACAAGGAGCATAAAACTCAAGCCAGGCTGTCCACGATTTCCTATATTCATTAAGGTGGTCTCTTACCGCAGTCATTAGACCGGAATGCCTGCCAGCCTGTCTCGACAATCTCTGGACCGATATTACCAGAGATCCATCATCATTCGGTCTCAATGCCTCCAGTAGATGTGGGGCAAGGTATACCCGGCGAATGTATCGACAGACACGGTTTGGATACATGCGTTCGTAGTCTTCACACAGATTACCAAGACCGAGGTGGACCTTTATTAACGTTGTCCTCATTGCAAAACCATCGTCAAGAATAAGCCGGACAATCCCGTGCGGATTTCCCCGGGCAAATCCAAATATCCTGTTTTCTTCTTACTTTCGTATCACTTTTCACACGTGACATTTTCTTCACTATCACAAACACTGACTGATCCCATCTTACTTCCGGACTGGCTTTCACTGTCACTTGTCGCCTCTTCACTGAAACACTCATTGTCTTCTCCCATCTTACTCGTGGACTGCCTTTCCCTCTCACTTGTCCCCTCTTCACTGTCACAACCATTGTCTTCTCTCATATTACTCACAGACTGGCTTTCCCTCTCACGCAGGCTTAGGTAATGCTCTCCATGACCTTCGTGCCTTGTGACTGTGGGTGATAAGGAGAACTTCAGATGATTTTCACACCCACAGATCGCATAACATTTTTGACGGCGCCATGAAATTGCTTACCATTGTCTGTAAGATTTTTGGAGTTCCATAAACCAAGTAAAATGACCTTAAAGCTCCACTAATGGTTTTACTGTTTTTTTTCTTCTTCTAGAGGTATGAGAAAAAGAAACCGACTAAAGACATCGATGACTGACAGAGCATATCGGTAGTATTTGTCACCCCCCAGGCATCAAGATTCTCCAGGTCAGTTAGATCTATTTGGTGTATGTCACTGATGCGCTTTACATAAATGGGCCGTAAAGTGCCTCTATTTGGAAACGTCGCATTCAGTTCTGAATATATTCCACTCTTCTCGGTTATGTATTGAACACGTTTCTCACTCAAACAAACTAACTTTACAGCTGATCTGTTGTGCAGTTTTCTAGTTCCTGAACCTTTTGTTTGACGTATCTTGTTTTTGACCAATTTGCTAACCTGGCTTTCATGCACAGCTGCCTGGCCATTAAGCAATATCGTATTTCTATCCTGAGATAGACTATAGCCGTTTCTCCAATGTTTCACGATGGCAGATTTCTGAACATTTGTCCTTTCTTTCACGGGTACATGGAAATCATTACGCAGTATTTTCAACAGTATTTCATGCTGTTCATCTGGAATCTGTTGGTGTCCAGTGCCAGTCAGGCGTAGCCCATATAAATGGAGCACGACGATAACTGGAACCACACTCCCACTTTTCATATTTGTCAATGCCCAAGATGCACAGGGACGATTAAACATATCTGGAAGGAAAATTTTAATTTCATAATTTATGTGTTTTACACAGTGGTTCCTGTTTCAACATGGGGAATGGGTGCATGAATTTGATCACGATGGTAAAACAGATATTATTTCTGAACCTTGTCTGTCAGTTGATAACCTTTACTTGAACAGTGAAATAAACGATTGGCACCAGCCATTACTTCGACACATGCTTAACAGAAATCAGATTATCATTTTAATCCACACGAGAGTGACGTTGATTGGTATGGAAGCCGGATGAGGACATCTCGTCCCGCGCCCCGCGACGCGCGGGATGAGGGGACGAGGACGGTACCATTCGCGCGAGGAAGATAACCTTCCTCGTCCCCTCGTCCCCGCGCCACGCGGTCACGAGGACGGTGCAAATCGCGCGAGAATTGTACCGTCTTCGTGTCGCGGGACGAGATGTTCTCATCCAAGTTCGACAGCCCGCTGCTGCCGATTTTTTCCCCGAGATCAGAACACAAGATCCTACTATCACTGATAATCTTACCAGCACTTAACTTTAGGTCTACGTGGCCAAAAAAGTCGCGTTCACATTTTCTGATTTGTCATATCAACTCTTCGAATTCAAGAAATCTAATGAAAATAAGACAAACGATAATCACACGTGTGAACTCGTCTTTAAAACGCAGTCGGCCAATAACGTCGGATAATGTGGATCAGTCCTGTTGGTAGTCGTGTTCCACCTTATAGATTCTGTTACACAATACTAAACGGATTTAATCTTTTGAGACTGAACTGTAGACACTCGTGTAACACGAACACCCTACCGACACTACCCGATTGTCGATAACTGAAAAGTAGAAATGACTCGGGCTCAAATCGTCTTCAATAGCCAGTACTGAGGTTCCATTCAGTTACATGACAATTGTGGACTTTAGGAATGACAAGTGTGCAGACAGAGTAACCGTGTCTTGGTAAAGGTGGAAAAACGAACACATGTTGAACTTTGCAGAACCCCTAAATGTGAAAACTAACGCTTACAGTAAAGACATAATGCTAAATGTCTTTAGCATTTAAAGTGTACAACTAGTAAAAAAACATTGTATGCCTGAAAGGAAAGGCAACAGAAAGCCAGTAATAATGTAATTTTTTTTTACATTTATTTCTTACAAAAAATTGCACAAAAGAAATTATTTTCTAAGACGGTTTTTTTTTTAGACTACCTATTGTCAATGTTTTTCACATTATTCTAAGCACTTAAGCCAGAGATGCATTTACATAAAATGCCAATTTGATTTATCCTAATTTAAAAGCCTTTTATGGCACAGTAAAAATTGAAATAAATAAATAAATGTAGATTTGGGAACAATTTTCCACGGCGATTTGAATGACATTGACTTTGTCACATGTTTATGTCCACTTCAAAGTTAAACGATTAACCTGTAACTTTTAGTAATCCACGGGTGGTGAGTCCAAAAAAAACAAAACAAAACAAAAAAAACAAAACAAAATTAAAACGCCCGATTTGTTCATAAAAACCGTGTTATTTTCGCTCATCACTACCCAGGAGTATTATGACGGGATTTGTACACAATATAATATTACAGGTAATTTCGAACAGTTTGTCAAAAACCGCGTGAGGATCACTTAAAAAAAGAATGCCGGTTTTTTTTCTAATTTCGAATCAGATGTTTTCGACCAACGACATTATATGACCTTACAAACGAGATAAAAAACTCCAGAATGGGAGACTATCTCAAATCGCGCCATTATTTAAATAAATAAAATTAAATTTATTAAATAAACTCCACGAGACTGGCAATCATTTTGCTCGGTTTCACTAAGATCGCATTCTCGATTTTTCGATTCGTACGTTCAGCCATATCACCCGCGGATTCGAGATTAGCTAAAATGGTGCAGTTTGTATGAAAAAAATGCGCGCCTTTTGTTATTCTAGACTCTTGTAGAACGTGAATGGACGTATCCGTCTTCCATCTCAACAGGAGACGGACTCCAAACACGAAAATGCTTGACATTTAATCCCCGAACAAACGAGATGTTTATTGCGAAGTTATTAACTGTAAACATCAACAGATAGAATATATGAATTTTCGATCAGAAAGCTCTTTAATTATCTGGTTAAGAAAGAAGTCTGTGAACCCACATTGACAAAAAACACAATGTTATATATTTTAAAGTTGCTGCAGCAAATGAATCATTTGTAAGTGTTTAACTGTATCATTTGTACATTTAACGTTGGATTTTAACATAAAGAGTTAAAGTTTTTACATGTCACCAACTTCTCCACATCTTATTTTGCACAAACCACTAAATTTTAGACCTTTTCTAAATAAGTTTCACAGATAGCATATCACTCTGAAGTAACGTCTTGAAAATTCTTAAGCAATTCTTTAACTGTGGCATAACTCTTGCACTAACTTGAAATAGCTTTTCGTTCTGTTATCTACAACTGTACTTCCAACAAAACCCATACTCCCACCCACACTCTCTATCCCAATGCTTAAAATTGAATGATATTTATAAAATTCACCCAAGCCTGAGGCCGTGGGTTTTCACACTTTTTCAATGTTCAGTCTATTTTCATACAAAATATTACACATATTACACTCTTGGCTATTAAATACAGCAATGCACAAAGCCACTTGACAAAGCTCAGCGGTTTCTCTGCAATTACAAATATAAAGCGATGATTTTTGTTTTGCCATTGACTAACACTGGCCTTTGTTTAACACTACATCAACATCTGTGCAGCCTGACATTGGCAAACTTTTGTGCGTAAACAGGAGACAACAGAACCCCAGAAAACCAAACTCCGTTGCATCATCATATCATAAACCGAGCCAGGTCAAAATACCTTCGGAATAAATTTAAAACCGGTCGCCACGTGAACACATGGAACTGTGTCGCGGCCAAAACAAAATTAACTATCAAATCTGAGCGGGGACACGCAATCACAACATTACACCAATATGGCTAATCAGTCCTTTATATGATCTGTGTATCGATGCAAGAAAGAGTGAATGTGGGATTAACTTACCTTCGGTAACTTCTTTTTTCTCTCATTCCTATCCCTTCAAGCAGACGAATGAAACGTGGTGTTCCCACCGAATTTTAAGAAGATCCATTGCAACCGAATGGGGTGTCTCCAGCAGTATTAAATATTGTCTGAATACTAACTGCCTATCTTATACTGTGAACATGTAGAACTCTCCTGTGCCAGAGTTAGTTTTGGTGACATTACATATCAGAAAATCGTCGAGGCGTATTTCTCGTTCCTGTTATGTAAATGGCGCTCATAGCTGACAACAACCAAACAACCACAGTGTAAGTGTAACATTTACAGTTAGATATGCATGTACATATAAACGGGATCAAATGCGGTGTTAAATTTGTTTTGAAAATAAGGCGTTTAAGGAGCGCGATGACAGTTTGAGAGACAACAACAACGCTTGTGTTGAATTGTGTGCATTTCCATGCGAACTCCACGGGACTTATTGACACTCAATGAAACGTAGTAAATACGCATTACATAACGTTGTGTATTTGTACCATTACATTATCGTTATGCCTGAACTTTCTCAACCTAGAACGTGTATGTTAGATTCAGTTGTTGATTGTTTCTACCGACACTGTTTTATTGTGTTTCAGTTATTTACCTCAGCATGGTTCGGCAATAAAGGCGACTTGTTGCAGAACTTTGCGTGGTTATCTAATCTGTTAAAGCCCTCCGGGGTGAGGCAGCACACTAACTATGAATTATTTCACCAACCAAAAATGTTGAGTGGCTCTTTATTTCGACTGTCGCAAACTTCCCCGCAAAAAAATATCTCCGAATTCCGCTTGTGGTGATACCCTAGCTTTTCAGAGTAAATGGAGCCGACCGTGACATCATCTTTTGAATTCCCACTTTTGCCTAACTCTTTACGCTTGTCTCACATTTTATGCACTTCGCATGACGCCCAACGCTTCCCCTCTTAACTAAAGAAGTTAAATACGATACAATTCATATTAGGATCAGTGAATGGTGTGTGTAAATCTGCATTCACGGTACACAGCACCGCATTCGAGTGTTAAACCCAACCCTTACCACCTTGGCATCAAGCAAAAATATCGATAAAATAACCACTTGTAGAAAGATGTCATTTAATTATCTGCTAAGACAAGAAGATCCCTTGGAATACAGTGGTTGACTGTCTCACATAAATAGTCTGTACAGACCTCAATAAAAGGACACAATTGTTTTATGACTTATTTGGAGGTATGAGTCAGAATTATAGCAAACGCCACTCCCTTCAAAATTCATGCGGGATACCATTATACCGTCATGGAACTTTTTGGTGGGGGGATAATTAAAGAATATCTTTGAATCGCCATGAAAGAATAGCGACTATCCTTATGTGCACAGCCCTATGCTCCCATGTCGGAAAGAAGTTTTCTGAAACTCTCCATCGGACACTACCCCCTATTTATTCGAACAAACTATTAATACGTGACACACAGAACTTCTTAAGCACTTGAACAGGCACAGAATAATGCATCTGCCTTAGTGTTGTATGTTACTTTAATGTAAACTATTGCCGGGATGCTGAGTCGTTTGAATGACCGTATCAAACCGTCATTGAATTTTTGGTGGGAGAAAAACAGAGAATACCTGCGGTTGGTTAAAAGAACCATACATGTGTAATGACTCCACAAAACACAATTCATTAGGGTTTACATTATTACCATTAGGCAATAGCGTAATGACCCAGGAGCCTCTCGCTCAAGTTCGAGCCCAGCTCATGCTGGTTTCCTTTTCGGCAGTACGTAGGAAGGTCTGCCAGCTACCTGCAGATTGTCCTGGGTTTCCCACAGGTTCTGCCCGGTTTCCTCCCACCATAATGCTGGCCGTCGTCGTGTAAGTGAAATATTCTTCAGTTCGACGTAAAACACATATCAATTAAATAAATAAGTACAAGTTACTTTCAGCGTTTAGTGCAGTCCTGTCTCACTGTAGTTCGCTTTCAACTCAATTTCATGGCACGTGCATCGATATTTCGCTGGACGCGAACTCGATGCGTTGGTGCGTGGATTAACGCTCGACAACATATCTACAAGCATGGAGGTTTGTTCATGATTGGGAAGATTGATTGATTAATCAATTGATTAATTGAATGAATCACTGGCAGGCATTCCCATATACACACCAGCTGGAGTCGAACCTGTGCCCCAACGGGTGAAGAGATTTGAAGATTTGCAAAAATAAAATGGGGTATCACGAAGGTTATCCAATCTTATTCCCGATGTTTTCCGTGTTGCTGCCGTCGTGAAACCAGCAAAGAGCTGGATTAATGTCCACGAAGTCACTGGAAGCTACAAAGGACTTTGGGCAGAGCTTCTTGACCAGTGCAGCCATACAGGTCGCTGTTATTACATAACACGTATTTTTTTTGCACAACTCGTTTGAATATTAATAATTACATAACACAGGCACCTTTTGTACATTCGTTTGTTTTTGTGTGATGACATGCAGCAAATTCATCTATAAATATTGCCGGAAGATTTATCCATACGTTTTATCAAGATTGGAACCGTGAAGGGAACTTGTTTCTCCCTTTTTATACATGTACTGTGTATGTATATATCTTCATTTTCCAGTATATTCTGTGCATTTTACACTTTAGTAAGCTGACTGCGTGTTGCGTCGATCCGAGTGTTTAAAGCCACTCGCAAGACTTTTTCGCTTCTAGAAGGACTGTCATTTTGATGGTTGCATGGGTGCTCAAATACTTTTAACGTATATCCTATGGCAGCAAGGCGTATGGGAGAATTAAATGTGTGCATATCGACACTGGCCTGGTTAATGTAAAGATATATAAAAGCACAGATGGATGGCTCATGAATACATAACATAAATGACTTTTAAACTTTCGCCCATGACTAAGTTACCATATTTTTTCTGATCCTGAGAGTTCTGCATTAATTGAAGAGAGCTGTTCAGTTTCAAATTTATTTGGAATCAAATCAAATCATACTCATCTTCATTTTATCAAATCAGACAATTCTCCTGCAGCTACCCTTTCTTGAGTCATAAACGCGTAGAGATACAGGGAGCGTCTGGTTTGACATAATGAAAATGATCCTACTGGAGAAATATGTTTTAACTTCAAAAGTCATATTTTGTAGTATAAATTACTTTGCCTCTAAAATTAATTTTGGGCAAAATATTGGGTCATTTACACATTATATATTATGATAAAATTATCTTATCTTTTGGGGTGGGTTGTGGTCGAGTGGTTGAGACGCTAATAGCCTCTCAATCGCTTGATTCAAACTTTCCACCACTCTCGTATACCGTTCGTCGGATGTTGGTGACAAGAGACTGTTGACGAAGCTCGTATACTTTGGCCACTGTCTCCAAAGCCTAAAAATTTATATACCTCAATGTAGCACGCTTGATTCGTTCACCCATAATACTGATCGCCACCTAGAGGAGGGAATAACAGGACTGGTCATTCCGGTGTCAGTATGTGATTTAGTCCCAGGTTGCTCAGACGTTGGAATTTGCATTAGAAATGACGCGGTCGCTCAGACTGCAATGTGAACAAGGACAGAACAACCTGTGATTGTCTGTGTGCTGGTTTTGTGTTGAAATCAAATCGAATATAACCTGCCAAAAAAAAAAAACAAAACAAAAGAAAAAAAACAACAGGGTAGAGTGTTAGAATCTGACACCAAACGTCACCCAAAGAAAAATGAGACGTTCGAATATCTGTGCAGACAGTTACCAATTCAAAACTTTAACGACAGGTTACTCGAAAAGATATCAGACAAACTGAAACAAGAACGACAAAGAATTCGTATCTATACTGCTACTTAAGGAACATACCGTCCAGAAACTCGTATGTCATTCTGGAAAACATTGATTTCTCGAAACTAACCTCTGCGTAAATCATACCTCAACAGGGTTTTTTTACGACGTGAAAGGTTTAAGTAAAAAGAACTGTAAAAAAAATGAAGAAAACACTGGGTAGTGATAATGTTAATTAACCATAACCACAACCTTCCGAAGTCCACCTTGTATGACCTAGAAAAGAGGGCAGACGAGGAGAGAAGTGTTAAAGAAATCAACACAATTCTGCCACCCAAGTTACCTGTACTGATCGAAGAGTAGAAGAGCTTATGTGGGCCCACAAGGCCAGTCGTCAATCGTTCGTCCGTCTGCCTCTCTATCAGTCTGGCTGTCCGGCGTCTGTCAAAACCTACTACTCCAACTGTAACAGTTTCAACAAAACTTGGTTAGAGTGTAGACTACATCAAGCTACATAATTCGCATTACTGATTTTCAATTTCGATGACCGATCCTCCGCCTGTCTGTGTGTACATCCAGCATATGTTAAAATTTCTTTCAAGAACGCCATACTTCTACGACTTTTGTCTGGTTTCTTGGAAACTTGGCAAAGCGTAGACAACATTAAGATGTATCATTCATAAAGCATCGAATGTCAGTTTCGATGACCGACTTTTTGTCTGTCCGTTCCACTTATTAGCTTTCAGGCAAGTTTCGAATTACGTCGTTATACGGCAATACAACGACATCACTTCGCGAAGTGACCTCATCGTTTTTCGGCATGGTAGGGTCAATTACCTATCCTTTAACATATAACTTATGTGTTCAGAAGAAACTACTGTCAGACTTTCGTTTCTGTAGCCCAAAAATGATATCTAGCATCACACATTTCGGAGGTTTTATTTCATTGTTTTTGATAAATGTTCAATATTGTATATACCAGTCTATGTTAAGTTGCGCATATTGACCCTACCACGCCGTAAAACGGCGATGCCACGTCACAAACGGACATCAAGGTGGATGTTTTTATTTTTATGTCAATATATAGCACTGGTCGTCTAATGGTAAATAGGTGCGTATACAACTATCCACTGAAATAAACATAAACTTTACGGGCAAACTGAATATACAGACTCTCAATTCTATGCAGCTGAACTGGTTGTTTGCAGTCTGGGCCTTGAACGTGCAGCCTGACAGGTAGGTATGGGTTATAAATGAAGCTGTAATTTCACCCGAAACACGATGGATAAGAAAAAAATTTCGCGAGATCAAAGTTATGTCCTTTTACAGTTGTGCGGCATTAGTTATCAGTCAGTCAAATTTCTGTCCACATGTGAAATGACATGAAAACAAGCTAGTCGCATGACCTTGAGCGATCAGACTACCATTATTTATTTATTTATTCATTTGATTGGTGCTAGAAGTCACACTTAAGAATATTTCACTCATTCGACAGCGGCCAGTATAGGAAATATTTATTTATTTATTTATTTGATTGGTGTTTTACGCCTTACACAAGAATATTTCACTTATACGACCGGGACCAGCATTATGGTGGGAGGAAACCGGGCACAGCCCAGCGGAAACCCACGACCATCCGCAAGTTGCTTGGCAGACCTTCCCATGTACGGTCGAAGAGGAAGCCAACATGAGC
Source organism: Acanthopleura granulata (assembly GCA_016165875.1). Taxonomy (NCBI): domain Eukaryota; kingdom Metazoa; phylum Mollusca; class Polyplacophora; order Chitonida; family Chitonidae; genus Acanthopleura; species Acanthopleura granulata. The sequence continues at coordinate 948,205 of JABBOT010000004.1, forward strand.
TGGACTTGAACTCACAGCGACCGCATTTGTGGGAGGCTTCTAGGTCATTGCGCTGCATTAGCGCGCTAACCGACTGAGCCCCGGAGGCCTCGGGAGGAAATAAGATTACCATTAAGGTAACATGGGTAGGCTATTTGCATACACCCTGTTGCATCTGCAAATCTCCCAGGTGCGATCGGAACGTTGTCGTAGAATGTTCAAATCTTTAATGTCGCAGTTCTACATAAGAATTACACTGACTGATACTCGGCCTATATTCGCAATGGCTACGTCAACTTAGAATCCAATCCCATAACAGGGTATAATCAAGGCTCTCCTGCATGCCTCCATTGTTACCCGTAGTCAGTTTTGGTAAGAGTCGACGAGGCTCTCATGTTTGGCCCTATATAGGCTTACATGGAGTTCAACAGAGATCCCTTGCAGTCTTCAACCATGCGGTGTGAAATAATGGGAAAATTAGCAACTGTCTTTACCAAACGGCTAAACGGTTTCGTTTGGCATTCCGGGTGCACAAACTCCCGCCAACTCTGAACACATATATGTATCTATACATTCTCAACAACAGACAAGGGGACAAAACTCTACATTGGCGTCGTAGTGGGGAATCTTGCATGAGTCTGGATGAAGCCTAATGAATTAGACGTTGTATGCTACCGATACAACGTCAAACAGAGGTTCATTCGAAAAAAGAGGGGTATTTTGCTATCCGTATTTAGACAGACGCTGCCTACCCTTTAAAATCTGTGTCTTGCTCAATCACCGATGATCAGCCGAGGGGATCGCATGTCGCAGTGTTAGGGCCATATCGGCTGTTTTAGACCATTGCTTCGGTCAAGAATTCCGGCAGTTCGTCATTTTTAGTCAACCGTCAAGAGAAGCCAGTAATTTCCGTGCTGTTGAGTTTTTCGGTGCAGGATTCACGCTGCTACATAGGTAGATCAACAACGTCCCACAGCGTGAAGAATTTACAAAAATGTCTAGCGATCGGCAAGCAGTTAATAATGGGACCGCTGCGTAAAACAATCGATGTGAGCTTAAGACAAGCGTTTTAAAAGCACTGCGACGTGGATCCCGCTCGATTGAGTCTCATTGTTGATTGAGGAACATACAGATTTTAAAGGGTAGGCATCGTCGAAATACGGACAGGAAAATACTCCTCGTTTGCCCAATAGACATCAGTTAGAAGTTGTATCGGTAAGATATAACGTCAGTTTTCATTAGGCTAGTCTGGATGGAGACCCAAACGCACCACCAAACTTAAATGAATCGGTGCAATGCCCATTACTTGAACTCTGCAAAAAGCTTCCAAAACCATTGACATCTTCCCCCTTGAAGGGTCAACACGGCGAATAAATTATCTGGCACCGGTCATTTTCTCTTTCATAACAAATACTTGTTCAGGGGGCAGGGTGTTGGATTTATCAAGAACATCCGACGATTGAGCAAATCTTGCCGAGCTTCGAGGCATGTGTCGGTGTGACTTTGTGAGTGTGTGTGTGTGTGTGAGGGGGGGGGGATGGGTGGTGGGTAGCAGTGCTTCGCGGAATCCGTGGAGCCAATAAGTCGTCTACCAAAGGTCATTTTCTCTTCTAAACATATCATTGGTCATACATTTGGACACAACCGCCTCCATTTATAGCCGCTAATTGATGCATGGAGCTTGGGGGCCGTATTTGTTTCGTGGGGGGCACGGTGGCAATGATATTTTTCGCAGCGTATGGCGGGGTCAGTGCAGCGGATAAAATGTCCGACACGGGTCATTTTCTCCCCCATAGCATATGCTTGATTAGATGGCATTAGATTTAACAGGTAGCTGCTAAGTTTGAGATGGCCAAATTGTTTCAGATAGTGGGCACAATATCGGAGTGTCTAGTGGGGTCATCGTAGCGAAAAAAAGAAAAAGTCACTGGTCATTTTAGATACACCGAAATGTACTTCATCATTTAAACCCAGAAAGAGATTTGTGACCGTTTTAGAGTATCAACACTTGGGCGAAGGCAAATCATACACACAGTCACGTCAGTGTTTTGTGAAAAGGATCTGTGGTTTTGGAGATCTAGGCGATAGAAAGGAGTGAGTACCACAGCAACCAAGCGGTCGCCAGCCGTCTTTCACGAAAAATGCAGACCGCCATGGTGGAGTGGACGGTTAGAGCGTCCTCCTCGAGGTCGAGAGATTCGGGATCAATCTCAGTCTCAAAGGCTTTGAAAAATGGTACTTGTTGGTGCCTCGTTTGGCGCTCGGCACTAAAAAATAAGATCACGGAAACAGGGCTGGTCGGCACCACTGTCAGTATAATGTGACTGGGTGGGGTGTCATTTCTGATGTCTTCGGCATGATGTTCCAGAGGCGGCAGTACTTTGGTGGCATGAACATGAACAAGAAGACACAGTGTATATACATTCTAAGGACTCCTCGTCGTCGGAGTGAAAGATGACTAAGTGCGACGTAAAACCCTAAACAAATATGTATAAATACATACGTAAATGTATGTACATTTATGTATTCATCCCGTAAGAGCCACACTTGACAACTGTTTTGGACTTCAAACATCGTTCAGAAAGGACTTATCTGACTTGGTGTGAAAGTGCGTCAGCTCTATCATTGCTTGCCTCTGCAGCTATGATACGAAAAGTGAAATCGCCACCTGGGGCTGAAAGGCCCTATGTCTCTCCATCACCATTGGAATCTATTGACACCTTTCACTTCTGGGTAACTATCCATCGCTAAAATTATATATTCTTTAAAGAGATCGTGTAGCTAATTTTCTTAATGAAACTGGCCTTGGGAATTTGACTTTGAATAACTGTTGAACGGTCTGAACTGTAGATCTATACTCCATATAGCTTTTATCTTTGCTGAATCGATCTTAATATATCATGTTGACATCTTGAGTTGCTGTATCGGTAATGTTAAATGCATCAAGTCATGATAACATAACTCTAATGCATGTGTTGTCTAAACTTAGTTCTCGTGTATCAGGTATATTTCTTTTCATTTTTTACTGCTAGTGAGTATTATTTTCTATATAAAACTGTTAAACTGTTAAAGCCGTGTTTATACATTTTTTGGCATTTAAATTATTTTTCTGCCACAAAATCCGCCACCATTAGATAGAGACTACAAATGAAATAATTATGAAAGTTGGCGAAAATGGCAATCTTTGTAAACGCTGATTTAATATTCCGGGTCACCGTCAGCATCTACATGTACACGATAAAGCTTGACAAGGGGAATAACTCAAGCTGAAAAATGTGTTTAAGCTGGTGGCCAAACTAAGCGCGGAAAGGGAATCCCTACATCCGGGTCCTCCGGAGACGTCCCTGGCTAATCCATTTAGCAACTGGCAGCTGTTCGTCTTCCTTTTCTTGTGTTTGCGGGCGGGTGATCATAAGGAGGACATATGTGACACTTTCGGTAAGTCTTATTCAGCCAGAGTTGACTCTCTTTTCTCACACGACCATTTTGTTAATGCCTATGATCATGTATAGTTAGCAACACACAACAACAACAACGACTAAAGACCACTTGCTCCGTAGTTGGGGGACGTAGCATTTTCAGACTTCGTTACACTCACGAAGAGAAGACATGGCAACTTGTGGGATTTGTACAGAATAGTCTGAGGTGTTGTTCGTCGCTGACCCACTTTTCCGATGTTCCTTGAGAAAACGACATTTTTCAGTGAATTGACGTCACCCTATTACGTGATATCACCCTATTACTACTGCCCAACTTGTCTCTCAGTCATTATTCTGTTCTACAGTATTTGTACTTTCGAGCATCCGACTTGTTTGCAAGGACAAGGAATAGTCCAGCTATGTTGTACATGGACGAGTTCAGTATGTTATTTTAAAATTCTCACATTCATCGCAAGGAGAGTAAATTAAGAAGAGAGTATTCAAGATTCAGTTGGAATATAACATAGAAATAGACAAGAGAGGTGAGTTGGAGTGCCACTTTTGTCCATTAACTTTGAGTTGGAAATTTGCAGCAATTTATTTGAGTTGGGGTGATGGACTCATTGTTGCAGTGAATGTCAGAATTTTGCAATAACGCACATTGGTGACGTCACTGTGCTTCGGCTTGTTCAGTGTGGCCCAAACAGCCCAGGACGGAAAACTAATCTTGTATTTTATTCACTGTGCTAAAATAAACAAAAATACCAGGTTGACTGTTTGGAATCAGTACAGTATACATATAGGGCCTGCGAGCATTGTTTGTTCATGGCAGTGCCATGTGGGGGCGCTTGTCGAAAGTTAGAGTACTAGTAGGTCAGCACTATCTGGTGGCCTGTTTTCTTAAGCTGAATGGCTGTTGAAACTGCTAGAAAATATTGGATATTTGGTCCTGGAGTGTCCATGACAATCTGTTCTTTCAGGGTTTGGAAGAATCCTTTTTTAGGCTGGGTCTAGATGGCAGTGTGACTTAGAATTTCAAGTGTAGTTGGAACTCTTGCCTACATATACCTTGCTTATTTAAATGAGCAAATTTTAAAAATAGATTGCTATTTTGGTGTATAGTTATAAAATTGGCTTTGATCATGGCTCATTTGAGTGTTTTATTAATTTATTTATTTATCAATTGGGGTTTTATGTTGAACTCAATAATATTTTGGGAAACCGACAACCATCCACAGGTTGCTTGCAGACCTTCCCACGTATGGCTGGAGAGGAAGATGAAGGTGGGCAATTTAGTTCTGGAGCAAGACCTATGTCTGGTTCAACCATATAATGGGTCACACTCACTGCTGAGACCACTGAGCTTTAAGGATACTAGAAGTCACTAGAAGTTTGGACAACTTGTTTTTTGTTTATTTCACATTCTGAATTTCCATTCTCTTATCTTACCTCTCACTTGAAAATGAAAACCAAATTCGAATGGTAAATACATTAAATTTGACAAAAAGTATAACATGTTGTGAACTAAGGCAGATGTGTTTTCTTAATTTCCCCTTATTGGGGGGATTAGCTCACTTGCATGGTGCAACTAAAACAACAGACTTAATCGCCCTATGGGATGCCATTGGGCAAGGGGTTTGTAAGCACATTCTAGGGTTTGCTCAGAACTGTCAAGACAAAACACCAATTTATGCTTTCGTGGAGGGTAATAAGTTTTAAAATTTAACTTAAGTAGGTTGATATGCCTACGCTTTAAATGTAGGTGGGACAATTCTTGATTAATTAATGATGAATTTTGTCATACATAGTGCTCTTCCAGACATTTTGGCCTTGTTTTCCTGTTCCATTTTTGCGATTGCTGTGTGGTGAAATACTTTTGTTTCTCACTTATTTTTCAACATAATTCTACAAAATTTGGCATACGTTTATCTAAATACCTAAGCTAAAAAACGGTCCCACAAATTTTGACATCTTTTCTAGTTTTAAAGATAGTAGTGAAAGAATGTTAAAAACTTTAAAAATTTTCAAAGTTTTTTAAGTTTAAGTGATCACTCAGAACAATTTAAGATGAATATTAAAAATCTGTGGGACTGTTTCTTAGTTTCAGTACTAAACTATCCACTTAAACAGGAAAAATTTAAAAATTTTGAAAAACAGCTCCATTGTCATTCAAACTTTCTCTTTGATTTGATTAATATTGGGTAAATTTTAAAAGCTTTTTTGAAATCAGCAGTCATTAAGCTTTCAGAATATATATGCATATTGCCATATTTGATCAATATGTTGGGCTACACAAGGCAAAATGTGAAAGTTTGCTTACTCGGGGTTCTAGTATCCTTAATGGTTGAATCCAGCCATGATGTTGGTTCACTGATGGTTTTAGATGTACTTTGAAAAGAAATTGTGCTATGTTCTGACATGTCTACAGGCAAATGGTTTGCACTAAACACGGTTTGAAACCTGACAGCTCATGTGAAAAATAATAATTAATTCTTGAGAATAGTGTACCTTCCACTCTCCCAACCACACCAAAGGAAAATAAGTAAATAAATAACACAAACAGTTTTTAGCTGTGTAGAACAGAAACTTGTCATTATTCACACTGATGATGTATATTTGAGTTTGTGTTCTGGGATGGAAATCACCTACAAAATATCAATACCGAATATGACCAGTGCCCTTTGAGATCTATTGGTCCTCCTTGACGCAAGCTGATCTTACGTTCACAGGTACTTGTACATGTAATTACGTATAGGCAACATTTTGGATGAGTTCCATGATTTATTTTCAGCTCAAAGTGGAGGATTTAGGCCTAAATGAAACTTGATCCCTTGTTGGAACAATTTTCAATTTTCATTATCATTACCTGGTTAGATTTTGTGATAATCTCATCTTCTGTGACAACTTGTGACAAAAAATTAAATACTGCGTTATGATGTTGGTGCAGGAAACAAGGAATCCAGTGAAAATGGCCTATGATCTGGTAGAAGTTCTGTCTTTAGGACTGTTTATGAATGTAGGTACAAGTAAGTGTTGGGATAGTCTGTGTACCCTAATTCTTCTGATTTTTCTCACACCTGTCCTGCCCTTTTTGGCTAACATACATGTACTTGAAACAGGGATAAAAAGTTTCTTTTTTCTCCCATGTTTAGACCATCTTATGACTAGTGTAGCCTTATCTTTACTTTTTCAAAAAACTTAAAGAGAGATGTAGTAATTTTTTTCAGCTGGTGTAATATCTGTCCCAATAATTAGAAGAATGATGGTCATTGAATCTAATGAAATCCTTCTCATAAATGAAAGGCCAGATGGACGACTTCTGGTTTAAACGAACAGACCATATTTAAACATAGTGTGCGTCATCCAAATTGCTATTTCGTGTTGATTCCAGGTATAGTCTTCATTATTGTTTGTTATTTTTTTCTAGTAATTAAAACAGAAATAAAAAGTGAAGTGCCACTGTTAACTTTTTTGACTGTATTGCACCAGCTGATGCGCAGTGACATCAAAGATTCTTTATTTTCCTTTTAATTACTTTTAAAAAAATGCTCCAAAATAATGAAGACAATATTTTATCAGTATGAAACAACCTTCTAGATGAGGATGCTTTGTTTAAATGTGGTCTGTTCTGTTAACATTAATTGCCCAGATTAAAACTGGGATTGGCATTGGACCAGGAGACCAGGGTTAATTTTGAACCATGATGTTCATGTGAAGTTCATAGTATTCTTTATTAGTGGATTGGAGCACTTACATACATTTCCAATCTTGACAGCAGTTTGTAAACACAGTCAATGACAGCCCTGACACTCAGATTTTTGTGACTGATATACACAAACTTGTGAAAGCTAGATTTAAGGTGTCAATCATGAATCCATGTATTACAGTCTTGAGTGATGTAATCATTTATATGTTCATGTACTTGTTTGGCTTATTAGTTGATAATGTGAGTGTCAATGTACGTATATTTTGATGAGTTTGGATATGTTGGAGTTTCCAGACAGACTGAGTTAACGGTGTTGCAACTATAATATGGCCTTACAAGTATGGCAGTGTCAGTCTGTTTATACCAGTAAATACCTAAAATTTTGACCATGGCTAAGTTGCACCTTTTTGCTGATTCCAAGAGTTCTTTTGATTTTAGAAAGGTATTTTGAGGTTGCTTTGGTTGACAGGAGCATATCTCACTTGAAAAATGTAAGTTTTGGCATCAAAAATAATATTTTGACATTAATTTGCCTGCAAAAATGCTCTTTTTGGCAAAATTTTAGGTCATGTAACGTACACATGATAATGAGACACTCTCTGGCTATATATATGATTGATTGTTTTGTAGGATAACAGGACTCATTTGTTCGACAGAAACATACAGGAATCTAATACTGGATTCCTGCAAATGTCTGTTTCGATTATGGCTAAATTGATGAAAAATCAACCTTGGATTCTGTTACTTAATAATAATCATGTTAGTTAAGAACATGTGTTAAGCTGAAGTGTTAATAATCTTTCAGGATTTAGGATCATCCAATTTTTACAATTAGAGTCCATGTGTGATGCCCATCTTGAAATAAATTTGTATAATTCTAGGAATTAGTGATATGAAAGTGATATAAAGTGATTTGGCATCTGTTTCTGCCAGGACCATTGGCCACTCTGTTGTTTTATGTATATAATAATTATCACTAAGACTGACATCCAATTTCTAAAACAGTGCAGTGATAGGTAGATAATTTGTCTGGTTTGAGGTTTAGCAGTACTAATTACTTACAGTGTGCAGTTTGGCAGTCTATCTGAAGTTGTTTGTCTTGTCAGAACTGGATAAACTCCTCCATAGTAGACAAACATATTTAAAAGATGTCTTTAAAGGGAAGCTTGAAATATATCAAGTAATGTTGATAGACCAGTTTTCTGTCCGCTTGAAAGCAGCTTAAGAAAAAAAAGAATTTCAGCTTTTGACCTAGAAGGAGCGGCTGTCTTTTCCTCTGAACTATGTGTGCCAGAAAGAGATAGAAGATAGATGATTTGACCATCTACACTTCAGCCTAAATCTACTCTCTGTTCTCAGTGTAGAAAACAAAATGGTTGCTGGACATAGAACTTCTATCATACTCCATCCTGGCACAGGTGCGAATTGAAATTTGCAGAGTTAATAAAGCAAAACTTAAAAAAAAAAATAGATTTGTTTAACTGCCTTGTGGCAGGTTGTAAAACTGTGTAGTTTGACATTACTTAATTCACAATGCACAGGCATTGTTTCTCTCTACTAGAAAGGATAGTTAATTTCATTATTTCTCCTCTTACGAGGCTGAAAAATACATTTGGACTCCATAGTGATTAATATGCAGTCATGTTAGACGTGAAATGTGCAGACATGAAATGTGTTGTCAGACATGAAGTTTGAAATCTAGTCATGTGTGAAATGTGTCATGAGGTGAGATGTGAGATGTTTATTTGTGCTGATGTCAGATGTGAAGTTTTTGGTCTGGTCAGATTGGAAATGTGGTGTCTCGTTAGATGGTGAAATGTGTAGTCTAGTGTGACATCAGTTGTGTTGTCAGATATGAAATGTGATATCTAGTCAGGTGTAAAGTGTGTCATGAGGTCAGATATGTCAGAAATGTGTAGTCTAATCCTGTGTGAAAATAGTGGTAATCTCAAATGTGAAATTTGTGGTCTGGTAACGTGAACATGTGTAGTTAGATTTGAAGGTTATAGTCTACAAAACATGTAAGATCTGGTTGGGTCTAAACAGAAATGTGTAAGCTAGTAACAATATGAACTGTGTAGTACAGTCAGATCTTAAACAGACAGAGTAGTGAAAACAAATATGAAGTATCTACTGCCCAATCAGGAAGTGACAAGCACATAAAGCATTGTACATGTAAACTATATCAAGTTAATAAATAGTTAGGTGCGAATCAGAGTAGCACCTTCTCAGATATACATCTTCACCAGGTAGACATTGTCGCCCCTTTCAGGCCCTGCTGGTGTTTCTGTATAACTCTTACAGCATCACCCTGTAGTTGTGAGTAATGGTTTCATTTGTTCTCTGTTAGTTTTTAATTACTGCTTTTCATGTGAACTGAAGAGTAAGCTGCCATTAAATGAGGTAGATGTGTGTACTATCCTTTGTGTGTGCTTGTGAACTGAATTATGCTCTTGTATTGTTAGCCAGGACTCGTAGTTTCCAGCTTTCTTTGTTGTCATTAGCAGACCTGGCATCTAGGCTAGAGGCAAATTAAATGCAAGTTTTTTGTCATGGAGGATTGTGTCTGTGAGGCTGTGGTCTTAGGTGGGTGACAGGTAAGTGGCCTGGTAAACAAGGGAAACAATCAACCTCAGTTGTAAGTTTACATCAATCTCTCCCTCTCTCTCTGTATGACCAGAAGAACTGGTTTGCTCATCTCCTGCCTAAATTACTTTCCTCTACCTAGGAATTTAAGACACATGTAAAAATAGACCTGAACGAGTTTTGAAGTCCGGTTTTGTGCTCGTGTTTTTAGGGTATGCACTGGTTGGTGGGGATATGCATGTATACAGCTGAAAGGCACATTCATGGCCTGGATGTACAGTGTTACATGGGCTTTTGTCAGCTAGTGGCACTGTTCACTGGCTGGCTAGTCAGTGGGTTAGTGACAGGCAGTCGGCTTTTTATACACAGTGTGCCAGTGTCAGACAGATCTTTGAGAAAATAGTTTTTCACTGGTGTAGGGATTGGTGGACTGGTTTGGCTGGTGGCATATTCTCCTGGCTTTTTGGGGTTGTCAGGTTTTACGAGTGGTCGTGCTCGCTCTTTAGCCACTGCCAACATTTTGTATACAGGGTTGTGGAGATGGTTGTCATTTCATACCAAGGGAACGGCACAGGGATTCAAAACATGCAGCTCTAGCTGTGAATGTCCAAGACCCATAAAGGAGTACATGTACCTGTGGGCCTCCAACCTTTGTCTAAAAACTGGCCACAGGACATGGCAGGTAAGACTAAAAGTAAAACCCTTTTGACCATAGCTGACCTTTTCTAGCTAGGCTGACCTGAGCACTGGCAGGCAGACTTGAGGTGAACTCAAGTCAAACTGCCACCAAATCACTGGGGTGTTACTAGTTAAGTTATACCTGTTGGGTTTGTGCCATTAAAACTTGGGCGATGCAAACTTGGCTGGACAGGCACTCTGTGTGGAAGTGCCCAATCACGCGTCTTAATCACCCACATCATAATACTTTTATACGTGTACCTAATGTATTGCCAGCCTTTATAATGCAGGCTGATAAGTATGACAAGTCTGTCTCTCTGCTGTTTAATTAGATTCATTATAGGAAAGGTTTCTTGTGCAGATAGGGAAAAACGGATGTGCCTCTAAATTGTATAGGCCCACAATCTGTACTGTGTATATGATAGTCGCAAATAGATTTATTTAAGGATATAAAATAAATGTACATCAATACATATATACTGTTGTAGTACACATGGTAACTTGTTGCTTGTATTTCTCATAATGACAGATTTGACGAACTATGGTTCTGTTTACAACTACATGTACTCCTACAGAATATGTAACTGAAAACATTACCAATCAAAAGCACCGGTACAGGACATGTGGGTCGCTATGTACTATGTACTTTGCTGAAATAATTGAATGCCAACACTTGCCTTTGCATTCCGCAGATAAGTTGTCATTAGCAAAAATGCCTACCACTATATTGTTTGAGTGAACTTTAAAGCATTGACTCATAGCAGAATCCGATGCGAGTGTGTTGAGACTGTCAACTTGCATTATATCATTGATTGAGGATGTGGTAATGAAGGGAAAATGTTTATGAATGTAATATATATACATATACCAGTACATCAATGAAAAGAATATATGGAATTTTAAAGGATGGATTTATTATTATTATACATGTATGTCCAGTCAGCTGCAAGTTGAAAACACCCTTTTTGGAGAAAAAGTTGTTGCTATATATAATATTCATATATGGCAGATGGACATCTAATTTTTCATGGGAATACTTTTTGTCGCATTACACAAAGGTTCAATATTAGACAATTTCACTCAACTTGAGGTCACTCTTACAATTGACAGATAAGTAAGTATGTCATTCTCTGAATATTATGTGATTGATTCACTGAAATTTAATTTATTCTTTACAATAAAATAGCTCAGTCCTTAGTATGCTTCAGTGGTATGCCCTGGCATATAAATGTATAAAACTCATGTATCCTTCACAAGATTTTCTAGTTCCAGAGATACCTAAAGCATCTCATTGATGTAAATTGTAGATTGTTCAGCTGGTACTTCCCTAGATGGTTGTAGGTATGTTTATTTCATAATCATTTTGTTAAATGTAATACAAATTTAAACATCTCTAGTACAGCATTAATGTTTGTAGGGTTGGAAAATATGAACTAAGGAGAGATTGAATTCTTTTATTGCTTATACTTACAGTACGTACATATTTTGTTACGTCATTGCAGACATGTAGTTCACTCAGTATTCTGCTAGACCTGATGCAGTTCTCCATAAGCTTCGACACATACAGAGCTTTTACTTGCCAGAAATGACTCAGGATCTGCCTGTTCAGTGTGTGAGACCAAAAAATCTTAGGTGGTGGGGCTTCTAGAACAGATAGATTCGGAGCGATAAAATGCAGCATTTCAGTTGTCTTTAAATTCATGGTAAGCTTGCTTTTATGTGCTCATATATCACTCATGTTGGAATTTGGTAGCTGAGTGATAAACTGCACCTCTTGGCACATTAAATGGTGGTTCTGTCTTGAGGGGAGCTCTGTGGGGCTCTGCCCATTGTCATCAATTAATCCAGAGATGATTGGCTAATTAGTTCAGCTGTTTCATCTTGTAACCTCAGAATTGATCCTCTGACACCCATACTAGATGTGACCAGATATCAGATATCCCAGGCTTCCACATGTGGGAGAATCTACAAACTCGTAAAGACTGGCAGTATGCCATTAATTCTCTTTAGATTCAGTAGAAAACAGATGATGTACAGAATCTTGAAGGATAGACAGGGCAAAGGCTGTGTTCAAGCTACATCTACATTGTAGATCTAACTTAACCATCTAGTTTCTGGCCCTCACCTGCTTCACTAAGTGGATATACCAGTAGACTCCTAAAAAAACAGGAGCTATGTTTTGGCAAAGATGGGGGCGGTAGATGTAATAGAAGTTTCATGCTGATACATGCAGACTTGGCATAAATGGAGAAATGGATACATGAAGATGGAGTGCGTATATTATTGTGTTCTCATTGCTTTTTGTTGTCAGATGAGACAGGTTCTGTTGCAGCTTTTATTTATATAGTATGAAAGTTACAGCATCACAACTAGGGTGACGTCTCGTTGAGCCATTATGTCTCCTCTTTACAGCGTAGTGCAACAAAATTGACTATAATTGCCTGATTGACTTTGTAGGTCCCCAAAAATAAGTATTTTAGAAAGTAAATTTCATTGTTTGTGGATAATTTTCATTAAAAATAGTTTACCTACCAACCCATTTTAAAATCTGCAAATTGTCATAATCCTGGATGTCACTGTACAAATAGTCACCATGATGTTATAATGTTGAAACTGGAAATTACAGGAAAGCTAGGAAATCTTTTGGGTTAAATCAGTAAATCTACGCATGAATACACATACCTAGTCAGTGGTCTGGAGTTCTCTTCATCTGTTGATAGTATATGGTGTTCTAAGAGGTACATTTGAGGTGTAATGCTTCAACAATTTCACAATTTTTCTATATATATATATTTATTTATTTATTTGATACATGTTTTCAGCTGTACTCAAGAATATTTCACTTGTACGATGGCAGGCAGCATTATGGTGGGAGGAAATAGGGAGGAGCCCGGGAGGAAACGCACGACCAATTGCTGGTTGCTGGCAGGCCTTCCCGCATATGGCCGGAGAGGAAGCCAGCATGAGTTGGAGTTGAACTCACAGTGACCGCATTGCTGAGAGGCACAGGGTCATAACGCCATGCTGGTGCGATAACCACCACGGCCCCTGTATATCTATTTAAACATATTATAAGGGCATTATTCTTTAGACTAACAAAATCATCCTTTATTGTGAAGACCAGAAATTACCATCCCAACCAATGTCATGTGATCTCCAAAATCAAATTGAAATGGTACATAAATGGCTCTGAAAGTTACTCTTCATTGTTTGAGAAATAAGAGAACAGGTATGGGGAGATTTGTGACCAGATCCTGAGTATAACAGTGACAGTAGCCTTGTGGAGTGAGTTTTTTTGTGTTTCTGAACTTCTCCTTTAAGTAATATGGCCACTAGAGATTCTAACTCAGTCTGCTGCCAACATCAATTGACAAATGTTATTCTGAGAAACAATTAAATTCCACTGTTTTTGTGACAGTGTCATAGAATATATGTAGCTCTAGTGGGTGGTGGAGTAGGCTTGAGCTCAAACAAAGCATGGATGACTTCCTTTGCATGAGCTCAGTTTTCAGGGTGTGACTTGTTCAGATGGAACTACAGGCATTGCTTGACAAGTACTGTAGATTGGGGAGTGGCAGTTGTGAAGTTACATGTAGAAATGTGGGCGGAAAAGCAGATGTACTCAATTCATATAGGTCACTTAGCCTCTAGCCATAACATTTGCTTCTTTCCAGCTGTTTTGTATGTTTACATGTTGCAAGTGTTCAAGTACATTTCGAAAGGACATATAAATTATTAAAGCATTTACGGATATATCTTTGTGTGTAAATTTTATCTTTAATAAACATGATGAAACTTTGGGTGTAATCAGAATCTTATTTAGAACGTTTCAGCATATAAGCTAGAAAGAAAATTGTAATTACTTAACACCAAAAAATTCTGTGTTTATACATGTACACCGGCAACATAATTTTTCAACACATGAAGGTTGTAAAACATTAAAAAAGACTAAAATAATCGTAATAAAAAAACCACAAGGAATAACATATATAAGTTTGGAAAGTTTGGATACCCATTTGTTAAGTGTTCAAGAACAAGTGGCCAGCATACATGTACATGTAAACAGAATGCAGTGTAACACTGAGGACTTACTACATCTCTGGCATTGTGTGTGTGTGTAAGGTGTTAAGGTAAATATTTATCCTATGTGGAGAGGGCCATTGACTGTGGAGAGGTCAGAAGGGGTGCAGTTTGAGGAGTCTGGCTTGCTCCCTGGTCTGCATAAGTGGGCTGTAAGCACTCTACCTCTAGTACTGATATTACACATACATATGTGTACTTGCCATTCTTTATTGGAACAATAGGTATTGTCTGCATGTATAAAGTAAATTGTTACAGAAATTCCTTGGAGGAAAATTGTGGCATGTGTTACTTAAAGATTTTCTGAAATGTTTCTAGTGTAATGATATCTTGATGTATACATAATTTTATTCCACTTCACTCTGGATGCCTAAAAGGTGCCTTGGTGGAGAGGTTGTTTACACTCTCTCAGTTCAGAAACCTAGCATTTGACTGTCCAAATTGCATCATTTCACCAGCTTTAATATCCAGTACCTCAGTCACCTGGGATGGGAGTTTCAAGTGGATCCTTCCTGAGTTCCCTGGGGCATAAAACACTGATCAGATAAGGCAGTTTTGTCCTAAGCATATACATGTATGTGTATTTGAGAGTTTAAATAGACCTCCATCATCAGACTAAATTACCTGTAGGTAATTATTGCTACATTGCTAATACCACTATTACATGTTTGCAGAGATACTTTGTTATAGTACATGTAAGTGTATATGTGAGCAAAGGTACATTCACCTGTAGGCTTCAAAGGCATTTCCCAAGTTGTTATGACTCAGAAATCTGCTGATTAGACTGAATTTTCAGTGTAGCCCATATGCATGTAAACTCCAAAGCCATGTAAATTGGCACATTTTTATCATATGCCCATACTAATGACTCCTCATCATCACAGGACTGAAAAATTGTTAAGTACAAAGTAAAACGTAAGCATACATACCTGTACATAAAGTCATTTGCCTATATGTTTAATAGGTACATAATAAGGGAAATTGAACTTCTGTTCACCAATAAACTTAGCCTAATGCAAGAGGGTAGATAATTTGACTAAAAGTTGCAGTGATAATGTTTGAATATTTCAATAAAGTTGTAAATCTGGAGATGTCTTCTGCAGATGACAAATAAAACTTCGAATTATAAAACTGTCGAATTACTTAAGTGTCAACAGTGCGACTTTTCTATTTTTTGAAGTATCTATGTTTTTTGCAACAAGGATTGCATTGCATTTCATTTAATTACTCAATCCATACAGTGTAACAACAGTCTACACTGAAGTATAAATGACCTACATGTAAAATTTCGTCTATAACTAAGTTGCTGTTTTTTTTTCTGATTCTGGGAGTTGTATTAATTGCTAAAAAGGTGTTATAAGAGTTATTTGGAAGGTAGGATGATATCATACTGGAACAGTGTAAGTTTCAGCTACAAATGTAATAATTTATGACATTAATTTTTCCAAAAAATACACTTTTGTAGACAAAATTTTAGGTCATTTATGGTATACATACGGAATATATCAAGAGAGCCAATTGCAAGATCTGCAGTTACCACCCTAAATCACCTAAAATTTGATTCATAACAAACATGCTTATTTTTGCTGACAGTTCTGTTGATTGTAGAAAGGTGTTTTGAGGTTTGTTTGAAGAATAGAATGATATCCTGGCGAGAAAATTTAGGTTTCAGCTTAATAAGTAATATCTGATGGCATGTATTTGCCTCAAAAAGAAAAAAAGAAAAAAACAAAATCTTTTTGGAGGCAAAAGTTTAGATCATTTTCAGTAGTTAGCAGACAATGTGCAGTTGGAATGTTTTTCTGGCACTGCCACTGGATAACAGGTAGCTGCATGGGCAGAAAGGCATGTTGACAGGCTTCTGTAGAGAGGCAGGGGTCTGAGAGAGAGAGAGAGAATATTCCTGATGTACCTGCCAGCTGCCCTACAGATGGCTAACACAGCCACATGTGGGTGCATAGAGCAGGTCAGTCTAGTGTAAGCTACATGTACATGTATTTGGCCATTGAAAAACTTAAGTGGATGTGCATACATGTACATGGGTGGTACTGTACTATTGGTTAGGGTGGTTGTTTCACACATGTCCATGTTAACTTACCCAGGTATTATCATACTGATATATTGTGAAGCATCTGGATGATAAAAGTGGAGACTCTGGAATCACGAATTATGTCAGAATTAGTTTTAACTTCTGGCACTAATTCATATTTGTCGGAAAGGTCCAAGACTATTCTTAGTATTGACATAAAAATCCTCAAGGTGAGCCACAAGTTTAGTGCAATAAACTGATCCAAGGTTAAGACTAAGTTTGGACTGAAGTCTAAGACAGCTGCGTGATCTTGGGGCCTGATTCACTGGAACTATCAGGCCTTTGACCTGACCAATGCATGCTTAAATCCAGCTCTTGCTGCAGTGGTGCAGCGATCAAGAGGTTTGTCTGGTACCAAGCAAAAGTTAGTAGTGTCCTATGGGCATGGTATTTTCCTCCAGGCACGGTGGTGTCCATTAGTCACAGTGGTGTCCTATTGGTACTGATGTCAGAGGTGTCGTGTAGACTCTGGCTTCTTCTACCCATAAACTTGGATAAGTTTAAAGTGAAAATGTCTTGAGCACAGTTTCAAACACCAATCAGATATACATAGATACCTCCCTATTGATTCTGCAGCCGGAGGGAGACAGATGGGCTTTCCACTATCTCCTACTATGTGTATAATATTTGTTTGACTTAATAGAACATAGGCATCTGGGTATCTGACTTAATGTGTACATACATGCAGCTCTGTGTGTATATGAAAACACAGGCTGAAACTTACCTGCAGATACGTGTACATGTTTTGTATGAATGTGAAAAACATCCACACAAGTGACTGCAGTTCTTCTGCCAGATTTATTATTTCTGGTTTTGCATAACTGTTCTCCACAACACATTAATGTTTCGAAAGATTGAAACAGAAATTGTGTAAAAAAAAAGTAACAATTCTTACAATTCAGCTTCTTTCATCGAGAAAGGTGGAACATGTTATAATCTCGGCCTTAAAACAGCCTATAGCCTTTACTGCAAGATTGAGAAGCTGTCTTAGACTGAAGTCAGACTTAATCTGCACTTAAATTATGATATATTGTAATTCTTTAAGTTTTTTGCGTGTGTACAACATGTTTATTCTGGCATATTCAGAAGGCATATTCTGCATTGACTGATAAAATTTTGCTTTTTGTGATGCCCTGAAAGTGGTCAATCCAACCAGTGTAGTTTTGTCTCCAAAATCAAATTAAAATGTGCATAAATTGCACAGAAAGATGCCCTTTCATATGCAAAAAGGTTGAGGAATTAGGATATTCCTGAATTTCTTATATCACATTTTCAGCATAGTAGACTGTTTTGAAGTTAGAGCTGGAGCCTGTGGAAAGGTCCAAATGTTCAATGAATGAAGTGTGTTCCAACACTGAGCTCTAGGGGCAGAAGCAAGAACATGAGTGGAATAATGTATGTGCCATTTAAGTCTCTAGTTGAGCATGCTGTTTGACATGTACATACATTGTACATGTACACAGTATGGGTTTCCAGATGTCAAGAGTCTGACCAATCAGAGTTTATTTGGGATTCACATAACTGGACATTTGAGGTCATTACCTGTGCATGCAGGACATTGGTATGACGGGTGAAGTTAGTGCACTGGGTGGCAGTGAAACTTATGCCCCTTAACATATCCAATCCTAGGCTGTCCTGTTAAGGTAATATTTTCAGTTAGCCAGTAGTTTATTTTATAGCTGCTACCCATAATGCCAACGTGGCATTGAGCTGTAGGTATACATGTACATTTAACGTTTTCTCCATGTATTTGTTCAGGTGTTCTTTGTTTAATGTACATTGTACTTTGCTCAGATAGGAGACAGTAGCTTCAGTAAGTTTTAGGTCAAGAAAGGCAGCTCATATTTCCAAATTTGGAAGATTTACACTAGGCTACTTTGCTTTTAGCTACAAGTTTTAGAAATAGAAATATAAAATTATGATGTGTTGGTATACCTGGTACATTGTATCACTCAGAACTAAGTTCTCTGTGTGAAACTAATACTTTTCTGCAAAGAGCCTTTTCTGGATTGGTTATATTACTTTAAACTATTCTGACTTTATGACATAGAAATTACTAGGAACAAACATGGGACCTGACCGCCCTTGCAGAAATGAAGTGATCTTCAGAAATGTGCAATACACCAATCAGCAGAATGAATAAATGCATATGGTACATGTGTGCTTCTGTATCATATTAAAGCATCTGGCAGGACAGACTTCAGTGGTAAATGTTTTTGTATATGTACAAATGTAAATGTATATGCCAGTACATTTGTTTCAGAAGCACCCTTTTATTCTACATCCACATGTGGATGAGTTTTCGGATGTTTACTCTTAACAGCCTTGTTCTTCTAAATATAATTCTTAATACTGTTATACAGGTGAAGCAGTCTTGAACACAACAGTTAACACAAATCAGACAAATTTAGGCTTGGGCTGGTATAAAATCAGCACTGTAGATCCAGTCCAACCTAGAAATGACAGCTTAATACTCATAGATATTTATGCTTATATTGTAGAACTACGATAAAGATATCAACCTGTTGTCTCTTTCAAGAATTGCAGTGATCATTCTGTGGCTAACATGCTACTGAAGTGGTGTTAATTATGCAGTAATCCTTCATTCATTCAGCAAGTATTTATGACAACACTCTGTTATCATTTCAGCCACAGAATTTTGAAACTGAGCATCTGGTTTATGTCTGTTCCCAAGCTCTGTGTGACAACCAGTTCTGCAGAACCACCTCAGGGCTGAACTAACCTATCACTTGATGAGTGATGATGTCCTTTTGGATGCCATTGCCTCAATCTGTGAATTTCACCCTTGGCATTTGAAGCAATATTAAAAACTCTTGATGCAAGAAACATTGTCAGCCAACAACAGGATATCTATAATGATTTCCGTCCTTAAACAGGAAGCATGACGGGTTAACCAACTGCTTGCTGACATTTTGGGTAATTTTCTGAAGAACAAAAGTAGCAGTGTAGTGCCATTGAGAAGTCTCTCACAGCACTGCCCTATGTCATTGTTGCTGCCGTCAGGTAGAGTAAATGAAATGCAAATATGAAATATCAGGAATGTTGGTTCAATGTGAAATTGGTGATTTGTGAAATACCAGATTTCACATTTCCTTTTCTCTGATGTGATTGTGTTGAGGATGATTTGGTGAAAAGCTTGAGAGAAATACATGTACATGTAGCTCTTTACAAGGGTGTTGGAAAAGAGTGTTTTCATGTCGTGACTAACATACATACACAGGATATATGCAAAAATGCCAGACCAACATCAAGTTATAATATCCATGTGCATGCTCAGTGGCAGGCCTGCAAATAGGTGCCTGACAGTTTTTATAACACGACTTTGTTGGAAGTGGTATGACACGAGTGAACTTTGTCAGAACTATGTAGCATGGAAGACATGGTCATACCACTTTGTCCTAAGAGGTGTTTCAAAAGCCTCTCGCACCTATTTTCTTACTCCTGGTACTCTGGCTTCCTTGATCCATTAAGACAACTGCTGTCAAATGGTGTTTAACACTAATCAAACGTGTAATGTATATTAACCTTTCTTACAAGATCCTCCTATAATTCTCTTCAGTTCCCTTAGGCTTATGATACATGTACATGTAGATCACATTATTGTTTTGACATGGCTCTGGAGTTTGAAGATAGCATGGATGAGTCACAGTTACAGTTATTACATGTATGGTGTTATTAAACAGTTCTGGTGCAGAACAAGCAGTTCATTGTTCATGTGCAGGGATATCAAACAGTTTTCTTACAATATTGTCAAACAGTTCTTGTGCAAGGTTAACAAACAGTTCATTGTTCTTATGCAGAATTTTCAAGCAGTTCATTGTTTTTGTGCAGGGTTATCAAACAGTTCTCTATTCTTCTGCAGGGTTATTAGACAGTACTTCTACAGATTTTTTAAACAGTTCTTGTGCAGATTTAATAAACGGTTCGTTATTCCTGTACAGGGTTATCAAACAGTTCACTGTTCTTGTACAGGGTTATCAAACAGTTCACTGTTCTTGTACAGGGTTATCAAACAGCTCTTCTGCAAGGTTAACAAACAGTTCATTCTTTTGGACGGTCATCAAACAGTTTGCTGTTCTTGTGCACTTGTTGTCATACAGTTCTTGTACAGACTGCATTGTAATAAACCAACAGTATTAAGAAAATGTATATATTCATGTGTATACAGAAAGGTGGAACAAGCTGCTTAGTCCTAGGTCACCTGTTTGTCCAGGTAAGATAAGATCTGATAACAGCAGTGATAAGATTTCCGTCCAGTGTATGTCCCTGACAACCCAGCTGTGCCTTGCCATCCTCTGGGCGGTAGATTGACTTGCTGATCACCTGGACGCCACTTCATGTTTTGTATCTTCAGGCATATGACCTAGGATGTACCTGCAGTTCTCCGTATTATGAACTGTCTCAGCACTGAAATACATGAAATAAAAGGTTTGTGCATATACATATACATGTACGATACACAATGTATAGATTTGTTCAGGTTTGAGGTGAAGAGAGTGTCAACGTGGTGTTAACTCAGAGATTCATGAGTTCAAATTCTTACACTTACCACTGTAACCCTACAATCAGCCCCATGTTGTTTTCTTGACACGTCTCTGTACTGGCTTTCACAGAAAGTGAGTAACGTAGCTTTATCTACCAAGATCTTGTTGTTTTTTTTTTCTACTAGTTTTATGGTTTTTGTCATTTTCTTTGTCTGTTCCATTTTGTATTGCAACAAATGTGTACAAATTACATATGATACAGTATACTTACACATGTACACAACTATGGCTAAAGGCTGTATGAAGAGTGACACATTATGTTTTCTGCCACCAGCATACTGTCAGTAGTTGAACTGGGTTCATGTGTGTCTGTATGACAGTGGAAGGCTGAACAGCTGGTGCCCAGTTCATTTGATACCCTAATTCTTCTAATGTTTGGGACACCTGGTCTGCCATTTTAGCTTATGTATGTGTCATTGTAACTGGAATACAATGTTTCTTTCTTCTGCCTTGGTTACTTCATTTAATGACCAACATATCCATGTCTTTACTTTTTATGTCAAAAAACTGGAAGAAAAATGTAATAGTTTGCTTTTAGCAGTACACATATCTGTCCCAATAATTAGAAGAATTAGGATAAATACAGATACATGTACCAGGTAACCTGGGATGCGCCTGGTCAGTGTGGGTTGCAGCACAGTTAGGCTCTCTACAGCTGCTGCTCTTCTGGCATTGTCAGGAACTTTCCTGTAATGGTTGGTCATTATTGTTGAAACATAACGGGCCAGCTGACCGATATGGGCACCTTTCAACTTTGCAGTGGAGTAAAAGTTCAGTATTGATTGTAGTAGAGTACAATTATTGAACCTATGACTTGCACAGATCTTGCTTCCCTTAATTTTAGGCATGTTACATACAGGACATTTTTCTAACAGTTTTTCTTTCTAGAAAAAGAAAAGTGAAATGATGTAGTTTTAAAGCCATTTAAAAACTTTTTTTTTTTCGTTTGTTTGTGAATTTTAGCATAATTTCACTTCAGTTCAATTTCAATTCTTTATTCACCAGTGTATTTTACAAATTTTGCAGGATGAATATAAACATAACGTAAAAATTTGAGGCTGATTTAACTGTATTTAACTATACAGGGACAATCACATGCAATGCTATAAGGAGGGTGCAAAATTATGTGCAGGTTTTTGAAATGTGACCAATTCCACAGTGCATCAATAAACCTGTTGGTCAAAGTTGGTTATGTGGACAGATGCACACCTTATAGTATACTTGTACTTATATTTATTTTTAGCTAGATATCATACACATTGAAACCAGTTGGCACATCTTGTCACTCTGACACTGGATCTGCTTCCAGGCATAAATTGCCCAACTGGTCTGACCACATTTGTTTTCATTAATTACACAATGAAAATGGCCTAGTTACCATTTTTTTCCCTCATAATTAATAACAACATAATGTTTATGCTGAGTAATGTTGTGGGTTAAGTTGATTACGCTCAGATAGGCAAACCTGTCAGGTAGGTTTGTAGAAGTATACATGTCTGTTTCTCTGAGGGTAGACACTGCCTGTCAGCTTCTCTCAGCCTCATTATTGTACTATCCTCTATAACACCTATACCCCTGGTGAGTTGAGCTGTTTTAGTTCCATTCAGGTGGCACAACTATTTTTGCTAGACTTGCCATGAAATTTTGCATGATGAAACATTGCAAATGTTTGAATCCATGGCAGCACAATCTCACAGTGTCTTTATTACGGATACCTTTTCAGGTAGCATTCAGCCACCTACAGGTGCAGTGGCATATATGGCATAGAGCTGTCCTTGATGGTGCATACATACAGGTAATCTGGAACCTTCTATCTACATGATGATGTCTCAAAGAACAGATTTACCTCTTTGTATAGAACAGTCGCTCTCTGTACATATGGCTCTCAGAATACAACCTATCTTCCAAAGATACATGTATTTGCCAAACTAGTTAGTTGCAGTTTCGATAAATAAAGTAACACAGTAAAAGAACATGTTCAGTTTAGTCTTAAACTGAAATAAAGTTCATGACTAAGGTACTGTTCATTGAAAAGATTATAAAATTGTCTCTTGAATTCAAAATCCTCTTTAAATTGATATAAATTTGTGGCTGAATTATCTCCGTTCGAAGTATGGAGTATGCTCCTGCCGACTTGGAACCTGGAGGTGCTCAAGTTGTTAAGCTTATAAGAGATTGACCAACCAGAGAGCTAGAAGATATCAGCTGCCTGTAAGCTGTGACATAAATGTAACTTAATGGAACATGTAATAACATAGGGACAGCACAGTGTTTTAATGTTCTATGTTTTAATTATATCAAGTACATGTGTGAAGAATACTGCAAAGTATTTCCAGACCATTATGTTCTGCCGGGAGTAAGTTCTTGATCGCTTCATGTTATAAATTTACATATGTACTTAAGTTTCAATGACAGCAGTGGCAGCTAAGAGCAGTCTCAGGTGAGTGTTCTGCACTTGGAACAATTACGTCATGGCCCAGATAGAACGGCTGCATTTCATGCTAGGCGATGGAGCACAGCCAAATTTCAATTTCCATTGTTGTAGTAGGTGTTAGAAAAAATAATTTACTGATATGAACATAATAGTGTCCAACTTTTTTGGCACACTTAATTTTGAACATGTGTCTTTCACTTTAAGTACATGTACATGTATCTATGACTGTAAGGTGCCACAGCATTGTACTGCCTAGCTGAAACTGACTAGTTTGATGCTTACTCTTACTCATTTGCTTTTATTGTAATTCAACGGATTAATTAAAAACACAGAAGTTTTTACCGGGATAATATAACTGACATGAAATATATCACTTTGTGACAAAGTGTCTGCCCTGGTTCCACCATGTTGTATTCCTGTCTACTAGTTGCATTCTCCACAAGGCAGGTGTTTTCGTATTGAAATTTCCACATGAGCTTTATCTGCCAGATGCATATTACCATCCTGGTTCCTGACACTGCCCAGTTCTAATGGATAAGATTATGAAACTGTGGAACCAGGATGGCTTGTTTCCTCATGTGCATACACAGCCTTTCAAATGCAACTTACACATACACATACATATTTCATACACATAGCAGCTTACTGAATGGTGATAAAAATTCAAATATGTAAGCAAGAATTAATGCTATGCCATTGCAGATAGTACTGTGTCTGTATAGCTAACAGTGAAGGTAGCTATTAATTCAACTTTCAGCTGAACAATTTTGGTGTTTTTACTTTCAGTGTAAAGTAAGGTAATTGAACCATATAGCGAAATGTAAATGGCTGGCCTTAGAGCCTTGGAAATGTAGCCAGCCTATCATGTCTTCATGGCTGAAAGTTTTAGAGCCAGTCTTCTGTTTACATTTGGTACTCCTGGTCATGTAGGATACAGGTTAATCTATGTGTAAGGTTATTTTAGGCTTTTTCTTGCAAGTAAAATGCATGCAGCTTCATGTACCTTTTTACGCATAAAATGGTAAAGCGCTCCTACTATGTGCTCATGACTTTGTATACCCATCTGGAATGAAAGTTTTTAACACTTTTCTTGTTTCAAATATCTGATAGACATAGGGATGTACAATGTAGGCATGTGACTTGGGCAGTTCAAGGCTTAAAGCTACGTTCACACTAGGCACGGAAAACTGTCGGAAAGGCGTAATGAATTCCGTTCCGATTTTGTGGCGATTCGGCGTAGTGGTGAAAGGTAGAACCATTCACATACAACGGAGCTAAATACATGTCAGGCCACAGATTGGGACAGATGGCTTACGGACCCATTTTTTCCGATCCTGGGAGAAAAATTGTGATGGATTTTAGTATTGACCAATCAGCATTGTTAAGCATTTAAACATGGCGGCAAGTACAAGTCACACTGAATTGCTGATTCATGAAGTGGAAAGGAATAAACTATTGTTTGATCTTAGAGACTGCAAGAGAAAAGATGTATGTGTGGGGTGAGATCGGCAAGTATGGTGGACATGAAAAGAGTAGACATGAAAAGGGGAACTTGATTACATTGCATTTGGCGGGTTAGCTACCTTGACTCGCATCGAAAACTGGCCACTGTATAACCCAGTCAGTGTGCTAATCCATGCCAACACCAAAACAAAAGCAGCAACACATGGTGTAATTTCTTCATAAATTTCTAATTACGTGATTACTAATGGTATTATGTGCTGATCCATTGCTAAATGAAATAACGGCCAGTTTATTGAAGAAATAAATATACTTTTGAAACCAAATCCATGCTCCAAATTTCCTGTTTGTGAATGGAAGCATTCGGAAACCTTATCGTTCATGAATTCGGTTCAGGCTCTGAACATAGTGTGAACAAAGCTTAATAAGGGATTGTATTTCGGCTGAAGGTTTAGCATTTCAAAAGACACCAGCAGAAGCACATGAAAGCCTTAAAATAGTATTTTTGATGCAGACACTGAGGTTTTTCAGGTAAGAAATTAATTAAACTTCACAAAAAACTCATAGCTGGCCATAAGAGGTGGAAGAATAAATTTGATTCATGCAGAATGCCTCTCTTGAAAAATCCTAGACTTTTGGTGAAATATATTTTACTTACGCAGAATCAGCAAAAATCATTTATCATGACAGACTTGACATTTAGAATAAGTTTTGTCTCATCTCAAGAGGTTTTATTGGCTTTCACGTTTTTGCTCACATGTGTATTGATTAATTTCTTGGTAGATTTATTTTATTTGGCAGTCAAGTTAAATGTCTTTCTCTGAGCTAACTCTTAGCACTGTTTCATGTATGCTGAATAATGACATTTGTAACTCATGGCATTGCTTGTAAGTTTTTCTTTTTGTGCCCTGAATTTGTTAAGCTGATGGTGTATTCATAGATCTTCTTCAGGCTTATTTTAGAATGGACATTCTCAAATGATGTTGTATTGGTGCTCAGGCAAGCGTGTATGCACGTGTGACAGGTAGTTGGGATTTCTCTTGTAAATCAGTCCCACTCAAGCTTGGCTCTTTGTTGCCTCTCAGTATGCTTGTATACAGCATCACACTCATGGAGAACAGCTTTAATAGAGGCCATCTGACACACATTGAGAAAGCACTATTGCTGGAGATTTGTAAGTGGCATGAATTATGGATGCCATAAAAGCTTGCTATGTGTATGTTTGGTTAGTTCTCAAGAAATGCCCCAAAGCTACCAGGATTTGTTGTTTAATAAAATATATAATCTCAGCACTGCACATACATAATGAGGTTGGGAGATTCAGAATCCAACACAGGTGGGGTCAAACGAAAGACTTTAAAAATGGTACTTGTTACTGCCTCACTTGATTCTCAGCACTAAGAGATTAGAGCAAAGAAACAGGACTGATCGGCCCTGTGTCAGTATAATGTGGGTGTTATGTATGGTCTTTTCGGCACGATGTCCCAGTTGCGGCATGTACTTGCCCTGCCACAAGAACACATAGTATACACATTCTAAGGAGGAGGACTCATCATTTGACTGAAAAATTTTTAAGTACAATGTAAGACCCAATCATACATACATATGTACACTCTTCATACATAAATATTGGCTGAGGCTGCAGATGTTATAAATATACATTGTGTTCCTTTATGACTGTTGAATAGTAGATGCCTACCAGTATAATTGGGCAAATACATTGTAAACATCAGATCAAAAGAACTTGAGGCAAAATTTTAGACAAATTTTAAGGTCAAGCACAGCACAGGCTCTTGCAGTTACAGTAATGGCTATGTCACTGTGTTTCTTGTATGATTAAACAGAAGTTTGATCATTTTCTGTTACATGTTACACACATGTATCAAAGCATCACTTCATTATGTGATGTCAATGAAGACATGCACTGTCTGTTTAGGCTCACATTTACAAAATTTCAGTGAAATAAAATCTAAAAGAATAAAGATATTTTCAGATATGGTTTTCAGTGGTCTTTAAACTGTTGCTTACATTATTTGTTCAGTTTGATTTCCATTAAAGGATGTAGGAATTTATAATTTAACCTGTACAGCTAGAATATTTATTGGGGTTAATTTCTTATGCTCATCATGACTCATTATGTGTGAAATGCAACCATGTAGCTTGTTTCTTGAATTTTCTATGAAATTTTGTTCTCTGAAGTTTGGCTGCTTAATATGTGAGGAGACCAGAATAGACTTTAGAAACATCACTATGCTGGGAGGAAGCATGCTGGGGTCTTCTCACTTGGCCTTTTCAGGGCTGATTTGTTGCCTGCTTCTAAGTCAGAGATAAGCTCCCAGCACAAAGGGAATGACGATGTTCTTGTATACTGACAGGTTGTCAAACTATACTGCTGGCTGACTTTGAAATATTGATATCTCTTCAAAACTACATTATCTGTTTACTCCAGCCCATGTGAATAAATCATGTTCATGATAAACATTAACTCTTTGAACATGCTATGGTTTCAAGCTGTAGGGGCTAGGAATACATACCATTTGCATAAGACATCCAGAACAGAGAAGCAAACTGATATAGGGTACAGGAGTTGATTTAGTGAAAGTTTGGAAAACCATTCAAGACAGCCAAAAGTGTACTGTGGCTTATTTCTTCAGGTTGCAATAACAGTAGTTAGGGTTTTTAGATGGACAACCTAATATCTGCATCAATAAACCCATCTGGGTTTGATGAAATTTTGTAATGTACAAGTGTACTTACATGGCCTGAAAAATGTAGTAACTTCTTAAATTTTAGGAAATTTAAAGCCATGTCTGTAAAAGTATTTGACCATTAAAGAAATGTGAAAAGCCATGCCCAAATTTCAGTATTTCATTTGAGTATGAATCGTGCCAGAAAATGGTTAAAATGGGAACTTTGCTGTTCATTGGTAAAATCAAAGTCTCAAACAAATCAATGACGAAGTGTGATTTTTAAAATAATACTGATAGTAAACTGTTGTGTGATTTATGCAAAATAATAGTTAAACTCATGTAAATTACACACAAACCTGCTGCGATATGTTCATTGTTTGTGCTACATGTACATGTATGTGTGATTTGTCAAGATGGTTCTTCTTGTTACAGTTGTTTGACTATAGGATAAGGAATTGAAATAAAATAAATAAAATATGTAATGAGGGATGGTTATGACTAGTATACATTTATGTACGTCGCAAAGTTTTACTACTGTTTGAGGGGAAGAGTCTCTAAGAGTTATTGTATTGTACTAAACGACCTATGAGGGACAGTAGCTCTGTGTTAATACATGAAAATGCCTTGCTGATATATGTTGTACACTAAGAATATTTATGTAAATGTAGAACTACATACAGATATGGGTGATATGAACAGCCAGGGGCAGGCTGTAAATGATGTGTGGATCAAATGACCCTGCGTTTGTCTTGATCATGATAGCCCTGTCCCTGTAGGGTTGCCCTAATTCCTCCATCTTTTTGCATATGAAAGAACAACATTGATTTTGGATTGGCCAGTTGTAGTGCTTCACAAAAAGTATAATTTCATCAATCAACACAGAATAATGCATTCAGAATATGTTTGAATAAACACCTTGTAAACTTGCAAAAAGGTTGAAGAATTATAGTTTAGAGCTAGCCAATAGGTCAACCCATGAGAAACGTGGAAATGTCATCCCCCAGTATACTTTGTTATCCTCATACTCTGCTGTTATTTGAGTGTAACAGTGTAATTAAGGAATGTAGGAAGTCATTTTTTGAATATGTTTAAAGAAAAATTTTTGTTTTTATTAAGAAGTGCTGTATTTTACCTTAGGCGCAGATGTTTTCAAGTGACACATTTTTCTTGATTATGATTGATTACTCCACCTTATAGGGACATTAGAGTTTCTTGTGAAGATTGAATTATTTGTTACCAGAAACAATTAAGCATTGGCTTTGATAGTGTCATTTAAGACTTTGTGTACTCCTGGAAGTGCATTTTTATATAAATGTAAACTATTGGTTAAAAACAGTAAACAACACATATAAATTGTGATCACCGTAGGATTTACCTTTCTCATGATAGTTCTCTTGTGTCGTATGTTTCAGGTCCCTGATGTGTTCCTGTTTCGCTTTGGTTTGTGTTGAGTAATACCCCTCAGCTCCCTCCCCTCTCTCAACCTTACCATGTACTCCCCTGTTCAGTACATAGACCGGCCCCACCATGCCGACGTCACAGCCATGACCAGAGTGGTGAACTACGACAATGACAACTACTCCAAGGAGATTGTCACTGAGACCGTGGAAGGTATGTCAAGGATACCATTTCATCATATTGCCCGACCACACCATATGTGATAATCAAAGCAGCAATATTTTCAGAGGTTAAAATGATTAAAATATATAGAAAGCTAAACTTTTGCTTAGTAATGGAATGGGACTTATGGTATCGACTAGGAGAATTCAACATAACAAAAATTGTCATTTGATTTTTTTTGTCAAACGTCAGAAGTTGTTTGAAATTGAGTGCATGTTTTTGGCTGACAACTTGTGTTCAGTGAAGCAAGACAATAAATTATGTGAAGTCAGCTTAAACAGGAAGAGGGAGCCATGTTATCAAAACACCAGTCGTCAACATTAATGAATGTTCCAGGTCAGTAGAAACATAAGTGTCAAAAATGATGTTCAACACAAATTACTAAAGAAATCTTTTACCAAACAGTATCCAAAGCCAATCATGAATATCGTACTTCCAAAACAATGTATAATTAAGGCATGAAGAAAGAAAATGGTTAACCTCACAATGTAATCTAATCTATTCAAATTGACGATTTTCATTATACACATTTTTGGCCTGTTTTGATGTTTAATTTTTTTACTTTTTTGTAGAAACCAAGACAGAACTGGTACCACAGCTTATACCTGTGAAACCACCAGAGGAAACAGTGACATACATTAATGGCAAATGTACATGCTGCCCTTACGGCTATCACATTGATGTGGATTTTGTTCGCTACTGTGATGCCTTGGCCAATGGCTCCTATCTCAGGCGGCTGAAGAAGATTAAAAAAACCAAAAGAAAGCTGAGAAAGTCAATGGAGATCTTCCTTCAGCAGCAGGAACATTCCCACCAGGAGATGCATTCTTACCCACCTCCAGATGTGGTACATTCCAGTGAGCACTTTATCTCCCAAGTGGCTCAGGATGACTCTGCTGCCAATATCATTCTAGATGAGATTGATTCCTCTGTGGAGGCTACCTTGGCTTCCATAGACTACATGATGCGGCCTCCGATGAAGACGCGAGAATCCAGTGTGGAGAGCGACGACAGCTTGAGTCCGGTCAACACAAGATCCAACACGTTCCCACGGATCCGAGGTTACCAAGAAGGGGCCTCCCTGACCACCAATAGCAGGACAGATTCCACAAGTTCCTTGTCTTCGCAGTCCACCTTCTCCAGTGAAAACCCAGGCTTCACTGAAACCACAACGAACATCACTAAAACTAGGGTTACCTCTGCGCAGCTGGCAGAAACCATTGCCACCCATCTTCCTGAAATCACCCAGACCATGACCGTCACATCCACCCAGTGTCCAGGCCTTCATATCAGCCCTGCTTCACTTCAGGCCATCCGAGAAGCCATGGCCATCAGCCTTCAACGCATGAGAGAGCTAGAGGAGCAGGTCAAAGCCATTCCAGTTCTGCAAGTCAGAATTTCTGTTTTGAAAGAAGAGAAACGGCTTCTTAACCTTCAGTTGAAGGCAAAGAACAGCCGACTGAACATGAGAAGTATCGGCGTTGGAGATTATTCTGTTGATGAACCAGTTGAATCCCTAGTTACAGAAACTCATAGCTTTTTGACGGCCGTGCAGTCACCACAACCTGATGGCTACTCATCCTCCAGGACCTCTGTGTCCAACTTCCTGGCGGCACAACAGCAACGTTCTTCTGTGAGGTCTGTTGGAGTTGGAGACAATCCTGTGGACTTTTTCTATCTGCTGCAGCCCCATATTGCCACTTCTCACGAGAAAAACATCATCAACCAGACTGCTACTCACACGCATGAAAAGGAAACTGTGTTCATGGCACAGGCCGCTCAGGAGAACATGCTAAGGTCTTCCAGAGTTGCCTTCACTCAACATCTGCTTAACAACCAGAAGCCTTTGACCAGAACCATTGGAGTGGGAGATGGAAATGTGTTTGACTCTAAAGGTAGTGGTTATCACATTCATGAAAAGGAACTTCGAACTGTTATCATTGGACAAGCCCCTGGAACGACTGGGAAGAGAAATGTGGGTGTAGAATGCAAGGTACATACTAGAGATGTTGGAATATCGTACAACTCTGAGTCTGAGAAACCAGCCATGAGGTCTATTGGAGTAGGGGTGACAGATGGGTCTCAGGGTGGCATCAGCGTCAAGTTTGAGGGAGAGGATTGGAAGACAATGGTGAGAGAAGTCCTGAAGAAGAATGTCCGCACTGTTGGAGTGAATTGTAGGATGACGGTGGAAACAAGAGATGTTGGTGTCATGCATGCTTGGTCAGACAGACGGACCGTAGGATGTGGCTCTGACACTGTGGACGTGTTGGTGCGGCCACTGACGTCTTTGCAGTCTGTCGGGGTGATGGCGGTAGCAGATGTAAGGAATCAAGGCATTGTCACAGAGAAGGGGTGGAAACTGGATGCATTTACCAACACGCCGAGGAAGATGTTGGTGCCCAAAGGGTCGAATACAGAGGCTTTACGCTGTTACAGTACGGCCTCAATGACCGATGGAACAGTGACCTCTAGCAAGGTTGCCCAAACTGAAACGAAGATTTTCCTGGCTACTGATGTGTTGCGGCACACAGGATGTAACACAACCAATGTGCGAACCCAAAACACTGGCGTCAACACAGAGAACAAGCTGATGACCTCTGACAAGTTTAACATGGATATAACATTCAAAGATAATTCTTCTAACACCCAGTTCAACGTTGCGGACAGGGGGAGTAATACATCAGAACAGACGACCGTAGAGACTTGGGAGACCAGAAGTGGAGGCGGTGACCAGATAACCTCTTCACAAACCAACTATGTGTCAGGCGGATCATATTACAAAAAATACCTTCCCAAACAAGAGGACGAGCAAGTCACCACTATTAGGGAGATGGAAGTCAGCAGCTCCATTCCAACCACTTTTGAAAAGAGCGTACGGAGAACGAAAAGGCTGAGTCCTGCAGAGGTGCAGAACATGATGGGCAATCTGGAGAGGACTGTTCATGAGGAAAGCATCTCGTCCTCCTCTTGGGGAGAGGCTGAAAGGGGAGGGGCCACCAGTTGGCAAAGGGAAATCACTGCAAGCAGACCTAGCACGGATTCAGAGTGGAGTCAGACGACAAGGACAATGATGCTTGGCAGTGGAGGAAGTGCGAGTAGCTCTGTGTTGAGAGGTGGAGGTAGTAGCTTTGAGAACGGCAGTTTGAGTGGAGGGGGCACTGGTGGTGGGACTCGCACAGTCAGCATTCACAGAAACATCAAAAGGTCTGGGTCTGGTTCTGGAGGCACGAGCTCCTCAGATGTGATGGAGTATAAGCCTTCCAGATCAATAGAGGAGGAAGAGGAAGTTAGGCGGGAGTCGCGTTTCATGCGTCTGGAAGAAGGCGACATGGAAGAGGAGAAGGAGGATGATACACTAACTGAAGCAACTGAGGAGTACATGGTACGGAAAGTGGGCGATGCTTTGGACGTAATGCAGATAGGAGGCGTGCCCGAACATGTTGTGGGAGGAACAGATGTCACTCAACACCACGAAGAAAAATCGGGAATGGTTGAAGAGTCCTTTCCTGTTGGAGGTGGTTGGCTGACAAGAGAGGGCGTGATGGCAGAACTGGAGCAGGTCAGGATGAAGAACAAAGAAGCTTTACAGCCAGACAGTGGAGAATCTGGTGGCTACACCAAGACAACAAAGATAACTGTTGGAGGAATAAGAGGACCCAAGAAACAGAGGACCAGTAAAAAGATTGTGATGACTTCAGGAGGATCTGGAGGGTCTTTCTCCCCCAGCTCAGGGGACATGCTTGATTCATCTCGCTCCTCGGGCATGTCACAGTCCAGCTCCTTTGAATCTAGCAGCTCAAGACTGTCCGGATCATCTGCCAATTCCGGAATGTCGACTTCGGGTGTGTCTGAATCGTACGGCACCTCGTTTTCCTCTGGGTCGTCTTCAGGTGGTATGGTCAGCAGCTCATCCATGTCTTCGTCTCATAGCAGCAGTGGTGGCAGCGGTGGGATGAAGATGGGTATGATGAGCGGGGCTGGTGGGGGTAGTGGTATCTACATGGGACAGAATCGCTTGTCAGGAGGAGATGACTTCAGCCACGAGGAGATGCAAAGTGGAGGAGGTTCCTACAGCATGAGCAGAGAAATACGATCGTCAGGCGGCAAACCTGGGATGGAGCGTACCATGAAGAAGACCTACATGTCCTCATCCTCGTCAGGGGGTATACAGAGTGATGGTGGCGGCTTCCACAACAGACACGCCTTCTCTCACGGCAACGTGAGTGACGGACAGGTGGAAAGTGGCCTCAAGTCCATCATGAAGCGAAGCACATCGGAGCCTCAAGTTAAGAAGGAAATCAAGTTTGCAGAATCAGTTGTTGGTGGGTAAGTACAGAGGAGAAAATGTTTCATTTCGTTGATTTTTTTAGGACTCATACAAGTCAAGTTTGCATCAACAGTACAAGAATAGACCCTCAAAAATGTGTAATAGTGAATTTTTAACGTTTTTAGAATAATCTTATATTTGATATAGTAATTCTCAAAACCGAACATGGGTGTGTTTAATAGTGATTGTACATGCAGATGCATTATGCATAACCATTATGAACTGCCATCATAAGTTTTCCAGTTAATGTATATTTTGGGTACTTAAATTTATAACTACTTTGATGTGTGTGGTGAACTTTTTTCTGAAATCCAGAAAAGCTGAAATCCAAATCTTATACCTTCAGCTCATGTATACACATGTACATAAATTTCAGGGCACATTTTAGTTCCATTGGTATGATTTGATCTGAGTAGCACCTTCTTGCAATGTTTTTCTTTGAATTGTTCTAGGTTTCGGAGAAGGTAAGGAAATCTGGTGGATGCATTTGAATGGACTGTTGTATTGCCTAGTTTTAAATGTTGTCTTGGTATACAGACTCATTTTTTCTGCAGTATCAATATATGATGAAGTTGAATGTTTCACATAAATATGCCAATCTGTTCAGTGATATGTGTTCCACAAATTTAAAAAAATAAGGACACAGAATACATACATTGTACATGATATTTACAAGTCAGCTTGTAGGCAAAGAATATGTAGATGTGAATACAGTGTAGTATTGCTATTGTAAAGATGTGTTAATTAAGGCTGTATTCGAGTGTGGAAGAGAAGGATATGAATCAAAAGCAATGCTCTGTTTTGAATGCTAACTTAAATCTTATCACCATGATGGATTTCATGATTATTTTTCGCAGTGGTTAAGCAAAATTGTTTTCACTGGCATCACTAATCCACGACTGTCTTGTGTATTGCCTCACCGAGGGAATATTTAATGTGCTTTGAAGTGGGAAGTCAGCAGCCTAAGCTTGACATATGTATGAAAGTATAAATCAGAGTGCTATTGCCGCATTACAAATCATCATGAAATGCTAAAAATTCGAATGAAAAAAAATCAGTCTTATGTTAAAATTTAAAGCATAGGTAAGTTTACAATGAAAGTGCCACAGGCACAGATTTAAATACATTAATGAATTAATGTATAATGTATTTAGGTCACTCGAATTTTGGACACCATACCTTACAACATGGGCTGGGATTGACTAAGTGAGAGCCATAGGGCAAGAAAACATTAACTTTTGGTAATTGGGAATTTGCGTTAGTTTCTATAAAACATAAGGCACCTATTAATGTTGATAATTGAGCGTAGCAAAGCTACGCTGTATTTCATCATGTGTACGCAGCATGTTTGATGATAATGTGTGTTCACTTTTGATCAGGTATGTGTATTTGTTTGTATCTGGTCTAAAACAGTATGTTAATTAGATAAGTAATGTTATTTTAAAGCAGAAAGTAATGTTATTTTAAAGCAGAAATTATTTCAATGTTGTTGTATTGAAAACACAAAAAGAAAATAAACCTGTACACTCGTAACAAAAACAGGCAGTACAGATTACTGTTATCTCAGATGTATGTAGAGTGCAACTATATGTTCAAACATGCGGATAATTGTCAAGTGTATGATGAGGTGTCGTGGTGTAAATTCCAAGGTTAATTGTACAGTCATGTAATTGATATAGATATGTGCATTTTAGCTGACACATTTTGGATTTGTTAGCACATTGTGTGGATGTGAACATGTAGTTTATAAAATTGTGTTGTTTGCCTTTGGGCCTGGTTCTGACTTGTGACATATTTATCCATGTAGATTTTCCTGAAAATGGGAAAATGTAGAGCACTCAGCTGTACACTATGAAGGCAACCAATTCGATGTCACCTCATGCATTACACATTTCTGCTATTTTCACATGAACCAAGCATGGCATGTATCTTGAGTAAATCTTTGTTCTCTGGAAAACATAGTCCTATATTAATAATTGAATAATAAATTACCTCTAGGATGATTCTTTGTTGTTTTGTGGTGATCACATTCAGAT
This sequence comes from Acanthopleura granulata, assembly GCA_016165875.1. Taxonomy (NCBI): domain Eukaryota; kingdom Metazoa; phylum Mollusca; class Polyplacophora; order Chitonida; family Chitonidae; genus Acanthopleura; species Acanthopleura granulata. The sequence goes on from JABBOT010000004.1 coordinate 983,878, forward strand.
TTGATATTGAAAAAAACTTGGAGTTTTACAAAAAGCTGCAAAAGAATGCCGCTTAGATGTGTTAGAAAAATAGTGTGAAGCAGACCTATATTGCTAAAATGTGTGTAGATTATAGGAGTTTTTTTTTTTTTAAAAATCATCATTTGTCGGCTGAGTGCGAATTTCTTTGTCTTTGTGGAGTTTGCCATCTTCACTAAAATTTCAGATAACACGGTCAGACAGTGTTGGCTGTGCATGCACTTGTTTATGCCTCAGTGCATGGTTTGCATTCATCGTTTCGCATGGTTGTTGTTAAGTTACTGTCTGACAGGTAGGATTTTATTCTGTGTTTGCATTCATAGTTCTCTACATGTATGTTTGACTTTTTCATAAACCTGTACAGCTTAGCTCTTGAACCAGGTGGGTGATTAAAATGTCTAACTGCCAAGTATACTCCCAAACAGCTTGTACTGAACCAATCATACATGTATGTTCTGGGGTTTGGATAGCGAATAACAAACCAGTGATAAAGTTAGACTCTGAAACTGGGACTAAATCTTGGCACATTTGTATTGTGCTGTCAGACCAATGGTTTTTTGAACCGTGGTAGCTTGTGTAGAAAAAAACTCTGACATAGGTTTAGCCTATGCATTTGAAAACTTTGTTCATATTTTGTAGGAATGTCAAAATACTCAGATATACTGTTGGAAGTACAAAATGGTGAACAAAAGCACAATAAAGATTCTATGAGATTATTTTCATAGTGTGTTTAATGTGTGCTCATGAGAAAAAAAACTCAGCAAATCATTAAGTTTCTTTTTTTGTGGCAGCAAGCATTTGCTCATATCTTCCATTAAACTATCATGTGAATAGCATGTTCAAAGGAAAGTTGATGAACTTCTATGTATATTTCTTCCTGTGCAGATATGACACAACCAGTTCGGAAGAAAGTGATCATTCGGACAGTGAATCTACGAGCAGTTTTGAAGAAGGATCTTATGACGGCAGACAAGGCAACATAGTTTACACATGTGAAGATGATGAGGCCATCGCCAGGGGGATGCCAGGGGCAGTTATGTATGACCAGAACATCCGAGAAACGTAAGAATTCAGTTGAACATGTATTAATAATAATAGTTTAACAGCATGGAATTACCTCCTTTGTCAGCTCACAGTCAGCATGGCGTAATGTGACATTAGTTTTTGATGAGTGAAACTGTGATAAGTGAGACCTCGTGTATTAGCTAGAATGATGCATATAGACTGTAAGTTTTTTGGGTTTTTTTTCACATCAAAATAAACATTTTTCTCAGCAAGTGGTTCAGAAATATTGCAGTGTAGATAACTGTCTGACCACAGTAACAAGGAAGTATACAAGTACATGTATCCATCTGTACACAAACTGAAACTTTGCAAACGATGACTGGAGGTGATCAGAAGAGACACACAGTGTGGAAATGAACATAGGAGAACTTGCTCATTACACTTTGTGGTCACAAATCTGCCTGTAGAAAACTTTGTATCCAACACAGTGGCCTTACATTTTTGAGAAAAATTAACAGAGAGTAAGTGTTTCATGGCATGATAAAATCTCTCAGAAAGAAATCATCCACTTTCCCCTTAAAACCCCTCACAGATAAATTTTTAATTCGTTGTGATCAAGATTATAGTTAGAGCTAGCTGCTCTAGCTTTAACTTGAATACATTACATATGCCCATTTTCAAAGCCCAACCTGACTGGAGAGTGCTCAAACAAGTACACCATTATTAATATGGCAAAGTGAATTCAAGGTAGATAATTGGATGTCATCAGTACTTGTGATTTCCAACGGCGACAAGCCAGTCCTAGGTCCTATACATTGGCTTAAATCTCCTTCCATTGTTCTTCCCCATGATAGTTGTGTGGCTGTTGTTCATAATCTGTATCTGTAACATTAACTGTCAGGCTGACTGCTGGCAGCTGATAAAAACTTACCTCTTGCGCCGGATTGGCTCAGTTGAAAATGAATAACGTGGTGGTATTAATTTTAGTGTCAACTGTGATATCTCATATTTACATCATAAAAATGATTTATTTATTTATTTCATTGGTGTTTTATGCTGCACTCAAGAATACTTCACTTATACGTCACCTGCCAATGTTCTGATGGGAGCATACTTAGTAGAGCCTGGGGACACAAGCTGATAGACCTTCCTATATATGGCTGAAAAAAAAAAAAACAGCTACCTGGATTTGTGGGTCATTGCACTACGCTAGCGTGCTAACCACCTCAGCCACAAAGGATCTCACAAAAATAAAAAAGTATACTCTTTAAACTTCGGGTGAGATAACAGATTTGGTGACATGTTTTTTTTTCTGTTGAACTGTTTGTCCCTATGTTACAGATATGAGCTGTCATCAGAGATGGCACTGGCTTGTAAAGTACTGGCCAAGTACCTGGAAGATTCCACAACCGTCCAAACGAAAGAGCTGGTAAATATCTGCTTTCAATGACAAACTAACACTGTTTCACAACGAAAAGCAAAAATGTTTTGCTCTGAATTTTTGTAGAAGATGCACCTGCAAATTTGTGTGTTGTTGGTACTTAAGATGTGTTGGGGAAGTGAACTACTTGTGGTTAGCAGATTTGTTTTCTTGGTAAAATGCATTTTTTTGATGATGACATTCAACAACAATCAAATTAATAAACTGAACTTACATTTTATCGAGCTTACATATGCTGAAGCTGAAAATATATGCTGTTTCATTGGGTTATTGTTAAGAGGAGTATTTTGTGACTTTGTACCTAATGATCAGGGTCGAAAAAAAATGTCATTAAAATTAATTTGAGTTTTCAAATGAAAAGAAAAGTTGGTGATATGTGGTAGACCAAAAGTGGTCTGTGTGGCTATCACGGCTGCCTATTTGTCTATCATGGCTGCTGGTTTGTATACCCTAACTGTCATTGGCTGTGTGTTTTGTCGCCCACAGAACGCGTGTCTAAACGTGATCCAGGGGGAATGGTTCAAGGCGTCCAGTCAGAAGCTCTCCAGCGTTCACATGGTCGAGGATTACCTGTCCTCCTTCAACGAGATCTCTAAACGCCTCCTCGAATACATCATCAACATCGCCGACAACAACGTAAGTCTGATGGATTTTTCTTATCTTGTTTTGTGCTGGACTTAAGGTTATTTGATGTCTATCATCCGGTACATAAGTGGAGGAAGCTGGACAGAGCCTTGAGAGATAAGTACAATCTTACAACCACCAGCTGTCAACTTAGTGGAATTTAGTGGAAAGAGTAGTCACCCCTTGTTTCAGAAACTCCTCAAATTAAAGTGGCTAAGGTTTGCATGATGTATGCATTGAGAAGCCTTTCTCTTTGCACAAGAGAGTCATGGCATAGTTCCTTAGGTCTATTCCACTGAATAATAGGTAAATAACAAGAAATTTCAGCAGATGTAGTCTGTAAATGACCAACTAATGCACAATGACTAGTGCATTTTTAGAGGCAAGTAAATCATGAAATAGGATTGCTGATGCTGAAACTCCTTTCTCTAGAAAGATATGTTACCTTGCCTAGAAATCTCAAAACACCTTTATGAGATTAATAGAACTCTTAAAAAGTTTGCAAAATATGTGTTTCAGTATGGTCATAGATGGAAATTTAGGTTATTTTCAGTACACCTGAAAGGCTGTCATGTTGGAGCTACTCACACAGCCCATTGAGGTATAGATATAAGATGGTTAAGAAAATAAATGTATGACCATTGAAATTATGCAGCATAAAGATGATGTATATCTCACTTAGGTTAGGTTCTTGTGTGGGTATGATTTATATACCCCTGTGTGGATGTGGTTTGCTTCTCTGACAAGTGTATATCAATATCTTAACCTATCTGATCAGCCAGTGGCAGTTGAGAATCACTGGTGATAAATAGGGACATTATTATTTTTTCAGAAAATGTGAAATAAATGTGTTAAGTGTCGAATACAAAAATTTACGAGGACTTTTGTCGTGTTGAGTTTCATTTAGTTCTGTAACTCACCTCGTAATCTAGGCATAAAGAAAATATAACGTTTATGTTTTGTATTTGTGTGACAGGGTAACACAGCTCTTCACTATGCTGTGTCTCACTGTAACTTTGAGGTGGTTAATCTGCTGCTAGACACAGGACTGGTCAGTGTGGACAAACAGAACAAGGCCGGCTACTCTGTCATAATGCTGGCAGCTCTCTCCAGTGTACAGACAGGCAAGGATGTTCACGTCGTCAAGCAACTTTTCGATGCTGGGGATGTTAATGCCAAGGCTTCACAGGTAATACTTAAACTGGAAGGCTACTGTGTGTTTTTCTTGTTTTTTGTTTGCTTAATTTTTTCTGTGGTTGTTTACTTGGTTTGTTTTATTTTCGCATTCAAAACAATGAATTAAGGTGAGTGGTAAAATTACATTTAACAAAGAGCATTTTGAAGAGAAATAAATCTAAAGTAATACTTTTGCCGCTGAACTTGTATTTTTACAGTAGGATGTCACCTTACTTTTCCAAACATTTGTGTAAGGTCAATAGAAATCTCAGAATCAGGAAAAATGAAGAACTTAGACAAGGATGATATTTTCTGTAACTTATCATACTCGATTAAAAATATTGCACTAAGGTTAGCATTAACTGGTTTTCAGTGCTAATCAAATTATGACTTTTCATGTGATCAAAGGGCGTTATTAATTGAAATACTGTAAATGGTCTAAATTTTGTTCAAATAAGTGCACTTTTAGAGGTAAATAAATGTCGTAAAACATTATGTTGATGGTGAAACTGGTAGCATATCAGCCAACCTTCCAAAGGAACCTGAAAACATCCTTCTACAATCAATAGAACTCACAAAATTAGAAGAAATTAGCAACTTTATGGTGGATGAAATTTTAGATTATATAGGGAATTGCCTGTGTGCGTGTATGAATGACTTTGTTACTGTTTTAGGCGGGACAAACAGCACTGATGCTGGCTGTCAGTCATGGGCGACAAGAGATGGTCCAGATGCTGCTAGAGGCAGGGGCAGAGGTCAACATCCAAGATGATGACGGCTCGACCGCGCTCATGTGTGCCTGTGAACATGGCCACACGGAAATTGTGAAAACATTGTTGGCCCACCCAGGCTGTAACGCAAACCTCACAGATAATGTAAGTACATTCGTAGTGTGTCTCACATAATGAAAATGCAGTCCTAGCTGTAAGTATATACCCAGACTGTCACAGATAATGTATGTTCTCAGACTGTCACAAATAATGTAACTATATTCCCAAACTGTCACAGGTGATGTAACAACATTTCCAGGTAGTCACAGGTAATGTATTACATGTTTAAGTACATTCCAAAACTGTGACAGTTAATTGTCTTCAGAAAATGTGAACTGTCCTCACTAATACACCTATGTATATTCAGGAGAAGTGTTGTAACTGTGCACTAGTTTTGATTTAAGGTGAAAGAAAGTTTGTAATTCACCCCTTTACATTCACACTGGTGATTTTTCTTTCAGTTATTTTTTCATGTGTGTTGGGAAGTTTGTAAGTTTGATAAGGCTGACTGTGTTGAATATGGATGCACAATATTTGTCCAGTGTATCAGTAAATTCCATGGTTTAAGCCATCTGCACCTGAGTACTGAGCTCACACAGCTTTTGTGATAGTCGATAATGGAAACATGTCAGATCATACAGCTGCTGTAACGTTCAGTCAGCCCCTACAGCATTGGTAATAGTCATGACTGAACAGATGTTAGCACCTACAGCTTCTGGAATAGGCAGACTTAAGATATGTCAGATCATACAGCTTCTGTTTCATTGCTGTTATAAAAATTGAAACATGTTTAGCTGATTTCTTGATATTACATGTCTTCTGCAAATAGGATGTGCATCAACAACAAAACCACAAAAAAACAACAGAAATCTCTGTTTTGAGAGAATGCAATGAAAACATGCACACTGGAGTCAGCCTTTTCAAAATAAAAAATGCCTTTTAAAAAAGAACTTAATTTATGTGTATTTGTATTTGGTTTTGTTTTTCTTTCAGTATTGTAATGTGGTTTTATTTATGTGTTGTTGTTTCTTTGCTGTGGATCAGGATGGCAGCTCTGCATTGTCAATAGCGATGGAGGCGGGACATAAAGATGTTGGTGTACAATTATATGCCCACATGAACTTTTCCAAACAATCCTCCCCTGTGAGTACATGGGCTTTGAACTTCAAAACTAACCTGTGACTAACTCTCCTATTGTTTTACCAGTGTCTTTAACCCTTTGTCTGGGTTAAATCAAACACAATGCTGGTATTCCCTCTGGCGGATCATTATCCTTCACCATTATCAAGCACCCTCAATTGGTGAAACATACATGTAAACTCAATCATTGCTACATATATTTTATTGTGACAAACACGAAATATTTGATGAAAGTAAATATTTTTTGACCAAGAAGTCCACACCCTAAAGCATCCCACTCATCAATATAGAGTTCCTTGATTGATTCATCCAAAATTATGTTTTTGCCTCTTATAAAATATAGTTAGCTCTTCCTATTTCGGCTGGCAATAGCCTGATGATAATCTACATTAATCATTTACTCTGTTGTATTTGATGTCGTTCTGCATGACTAACCATTTACCATTCTTTGTTGCTAAGCCAAAGAATAACCCATTGCAATCATTAGTATTAGTGCCTTTTATATCCAACAACTATTAACACATTTAATTCCATAAATTAGTACATGTTTTTTTGGAAATGTCCTCATATCCTGCAAGTCTTTTTTTCTTCTTTAAATTTCTGAACTTCACTTCATGCTTCTGAACTCTTAATGCATTACTGGTATTGGTGGAAATATACATGAATTCCTGATACATAGAAGTTATTCTAAATAATTTTTTTTTTTTTTGGTTTATCATTTGAACAATTGATGGTGGTATGGTATTCAGGTGTCAAACTGATATGTTCGGAAATCTTTTCTGGTTGAAGAACACATGCATAAATCATATTTATATGGTGTAAAACAATTTTATGGTCTTATAATTCTCAAAGCCCATATCTTCTAATATTATTTTCATTATTGGCATACGATTTTTTTGTTATTATTTGATTACCTTTTTTCTTGTTTTGCTTTATTTTTGTGGAATAATAAACCTGACTCATTCAAGATCAGAAAGCCATCATTCATCATTTCATCCTGAAATTCATGGCTACATTTTCATGCTCAAATATAAAACTCAGCAGTCAAAGCTGTGCATGTTGAAAGCATGGCTGTCACCTCAAGCACACAGAATGATTGTGCTCACACTTTGCTCTCAGCTTTAATGTGTTGACTGCTAAACCTTGAAATATTTCCAAGACCACGCTTAAATATCTTCAGTACAAAATCTGTTAGAATTGTAATATATTTGAGTTTTTACCAGCAGGGTGTAATGACCCAGGAGCCAAGTTCCAACTCATGCTGGCTTCCTCTCCAGCCGTATGTGGGAAGGTGCACCAGCAAACTGCAGATAGTTGTGGGTTTTGACAAGTCCCTGCTCGGTTTCCTCCCTCCATAATGCTGGCTGCCATTGTATAAGTGAAATATTCTTGATTACGGAGTAAAACACCAATCAAATAATAAATAAATATTTCCATTTTGAAATGACCATAAACAAGTAGCTAGCTTGAAACCACTGATTAGTTTGTGTTCAGAGACATCATTTATTGGCCAGCCATGATCTTGACTTTAAGGCTGTGGTGTCATAAACCGTATGATAATCATGCAAATGAAGTCTTAGTGGGCCAGTCAGATCTTGTACTGTAGATTTGACTTCTGTTCCTGTTGTTTTGCTCAGGGCTTGAAGTAAAGGAATGTATATGCTGTAAGATAGCATACAAGATTTTATGGTTTTCCCAAGGCCTAGCATCTGCATGGTTTCCTTCACCCTTTGATTTGCCTATCATCACACTAAAATATTGTTAAATAAAGTGTTAAATAAACGCCAATCTGATAATGAGGTAAAAAAGTATAAAAAAATAAAATGCCAGTAATACTTTTGCAAAATGTCTGATAGTGAAAGGTGGGCACACATGTAGTATGGCGATCAGCATGGTACTCTGGATAGGGAGTGGTTTTCCTCACTTCCTCGCTGTCTGTGACTGAAGTGTGAGTTACTGGTTGATCTGTTTGAGGCTTGATGTTGTAATGAGCATGGTTCGTTGTTGTGGTTGACTGGTGTATGAGCATTCTCTCTTCTCTCCTGCGCTTCTAGGGAATTACCAGAAAGCACCGCAAAGGCTCTGGATCTTCAACCACAAGGTAACACAGCGGCTCATAGGCTGACAGGCGGAGACTTATGGGCAAATGTACAAAAAAAGCAGGTTCCCAGCTTTAATGTTACGTAAAAGTTATTGTAGCGTTACGGTCTGGCCTAATTACAAACAATGCACATACATGTGTAAATAATAGTGAATTAAACTGTTAAAGTAACTGTGAGAAACAGCAACCAGAAATTTCAGAAATCCACTTTTTGGGCATCAGACATGGTTTTCCAATGTTTTTTTTCCCTTTTCTTGAGGTTATCTGGGGGAGACAGCATCCAGTGATGAAAAAAAAAAATTGTCCCCCCAAATATTTCTCAAAGTGTTTGTTTATCGGCTTCCAGAATTGCTAATTGCTAAATTTGGTTGATGTGAGCTGTTAACTGAAAGAAAATATCATAAAATGGATTTTACTGTTCATGAGAAATTATGAACACTCAGTACTGCATTTTGTATTTATTTATATGTTTGTACTGTAAATTTTGCCTTATGATTGAATGTTGCATCCATGCTACATGTATGTTTGTGAAGCATGTTAGTATGGCTTATGATCACTTGGTTGGCAATGTCCATGGTTTAAATTGTTATGTATCAAAGGAATCATTCCTCATTAATTACTGCAGGTTAACATTGCCTCTTCATCATTGCTCTGAATGCATTTACATGTACATGTATTTAAAGAAAGAATATGTATGGCTATTATACTCATTTGTCTAAATCACTTTTCTTGTCCCAGCTTAGCCACATTTGAAACAATAGCACCCCACCCCCTTTGCCCCAACCTTCATTGATGTGTGCACTGAGGTTTCCTCTGTCATGTGGTTTTGTCTGTGCCATGTAGTTTAGTGTCCTATAGTCCTCTCAGTCCTGTGGTTTCCTTTACCCATAAACCTGACTGCCCCTCATATAAGTGAAAATTTCTTGAGTGCGTTGTACACTAATATACACGAATGAAATAAAGATTTTTACCACATGTAAATGCAGAATACAAATTTTGACATTTTTGTCGTGAAACAGGACTAGACATTGGACAATCTGTATAACCAACACAGATTCGATTAGGTTCTGAGCTGGCAGCAGATTGGCTTCTGGTACTGTCACATCTGCATAAATAGACATCCAAGGGGACATTGCTTGTGTATTACCATACCTGGTAAAACAACAATGATTTGGGCTACTGTGGTGAGATGCTTTGAATTTTATGTTTTCATGCACTTAGCGAGTTGTGAGTGAGTTTCCCCTCAACTGCCATCTCGCTCCTGTCCCAGGAAAAAAGGAAAAAAAAAACAGGGCTAAGTATACATACATATATACATATTATGTTCCATAATGTGATAAAATGTTACACTGTATATTTGCTAATCTACTGGTTCTCTGTGTTGCTCGGCAGTACCCCCATCAGCAGGAGGTGATTGATTGGCTGGATGACACACTGTAGCTCACAAGACTGCAGCAGATTGGTGGAGAACAACTAAGGGATGGGTTCTGTTTCGTGCATGACACAATGATTGACAAGTTGTTTATTGGGTGTGTCCTGTTTAATGCACAACATTGTGGCCTTCCATCAACACTGAATCCAGTGCTTCCATGTACACAGAAGTGTGAGTGGAACCCAAACGAACAAAAATCTTGAAGATAAACTTTCAGTTTTTGACCTAAGTATCCAACGCATGTTATTTAGTGGTCAGATTTTGTATGGCAACCATTTTAGCTTCTTGTTAATTTTTTTTTTTTGTGCATGCTGGAAATTTAGTCAACTCTTTCATGTATTTGTGTTAAATTATGCAGTGGAGATTACATATTTAGGATATAGGGATGAATCTTGTCAGTAAGGTGATATAATAGGGCCATTTCACCAAATCGTCCCTGACTTCTGTTAAAATGTTAAACAGGATTTGAAATGCTGATGTTTGGATCCTAGAGTGTAAGTTCTGAAAGCCTGAAACTCCACATCACAACAAATTTTTTAGCATTTGGGTGAAATAAGTAAAAAATGGCTGGGGTGAATGAGCCCCCAGTACAGGCTTATTAACTGAAAATGTGAAGTTCATTGTATTTTAGTGCTAGTTTATTTTAAATACAAATATGTTTCATGTATGTTCAGTACCACTGCACAGTTTACAGGTTTTTGCATACCACTTCTTGTTTATTGTTTATTTAATTACATTGCGTATCGATCTTGGGTTATGGAAATATTTATGGTTTTTTATGCATGACTGCTGTCTGTCAGTGTGTTGGCAGTAAATGAACTCTACTGTGGGGAGGTGTTTAGCATGTATGCCGTATTCCTCAGTCTCTCACTGCCCACATAATTCCCACATATTAGCATTATTATCATATGACAATCTATTGTGTCAGGGCCATCTAGGTTTTCTCCCAATCTCAGTTGTTGAAGTCAGATCTTGTAGTAACCTATTTTTTTATCATGTTGACAAGTTAACTTGTAGGAATATTTTGAGAAAGATGATGTTTTCCATGAAGCCATGATGTTGGCTTTCCCACCAAATATAAATTGTCACAATCGAAAGATAAAGGTGGAAAAATCCAAGTCACAGTTTCCCTGTGGAGAAAGGTTGAAGAAATAGGCTCGGTCCTATGTTGCTTATTTGGTCGAATATTAGCACCAATTGGAATTGTTGTTTCAAAACACAGATAGATGAGTGGAAGAATGTGGCTTCATGAAATTCAGAAGCAAGGATTTCAGTTTGATGAAGATGCATTCACTGTGAGATGGTTCTTACTACAGCACAAGCAAAAAACAAATCAGTATAGGGAACAGTTGCTAGAGCTTTGAAATTGGATTTTTCTTTGGGCTTGACATGATTTTTTTAATTATGCAGCACCAGTTCTAGCTCACTCAATGTTAAACCTATAATAGAACCAGTATTGTCATCTGTACATATGATATCATCTTCAAGGGATTATTCCAGTTGCCAAGTAACATTAAATTATGTAGAGTTTGTATTTTGATGTACATCTGTAATATCCTTCCATATTGACTATGAATAGAAATGTTTATATTTTTATGATAACATTTTTGAAAATGGTCTTTTTTTCTCTGTCTCCAGATAATCATGTAATTGTCCAAGACAAAGTTTTACAAACATCTGTCCAATCTGTAAACTGTCCGGGGTGTGATCTGTCCAAATTAGAAAATATTGTTTGCTTTTGTAATCCTTGTATGCTGATTTCCAGAGTGGGACTTCTTCCCACAGGTCTAGGTAGGCATCCTTTTCATGATGTTCTTCAGTGATGCATTTTAAAGGCCTTTCTTTTTATGTAAGCAGAATCTTTGGTTGTAATTATTTAAACTACAAGCTGCAGTTATTTATTGACTAAGCCGTCTTCATCGTAAGTACATTGGAAAGCTGTAGTTATCTCTGAAATTTTGTCTTTCATTTTTTCAGTTCGAACTGAATTTAATTTTGGATTAAGAACACAGGTTAATGAGGTTGTTACCACAGAAGACTAATTATTAAAATTTTTATACAGTGTATCTGGCTTCAGCATTTAAAAATCAGAAATGTGTGTTATTTGAGGGTTATAATGGAACTAATGAGTGCATCTTTTTTATCAGAAAGTCCAGCAGTTCTAAGATGTTTTCAGACGTGTGATTTTTCACTTGTACAAGTCTTCCTGTTACATGTGAATGACAATCTCCAGAAAAGGAGGTACAAATTGTGGTAGTTTTCTGAGGAAGAGTTACCTTCCTTTGTTTTAAGTCTATTTGATAGTGGTATTAAAGTAGTAAGTAATAACAGAGTAAAGTTTGTATTACTTATAGATAGCTTCACTGGTAGAGGATACCCCATATTACATAACTGTGATAGAGGAGTTAAAAAGTATATAACATGCCCAGTTCTGTGTAATGACTGGTTCTCTGTTTAAAGCATTTATATAGTGTAATTTTTAGCCAGCATTAAGTACATATAGCAAGACAATTATTAAACCCAGGGACAAAAGATGTGACATCTTTTATGATTTACTTTCACGATTTACAGTGTTACAGTGTACTTTGTTTCAGTAGTCTAATATTCATCCTGTTACAACATGTACTTCATGCTTGCTAATAATCGAAATAGAGTATGCCTTTTGATACTGATGAACTACAGCCATATGTGAACATGATAGCTAATCTGTGAGCCAACCAGTATGCATGAAAACATAGATAAGCTTTTTTTTTTATTTCAGGTCTTTTGTTTTACATACAGAACCATTTTAGCATTATTGGGCCTTGTTTCATATTCTGTTGTATAAAAGTAGCCGACATTTTTTTTTGTGGGGGGGTGGGTGGGGTGTCTTTTTATATCCATGATAGCATTAATACTGTCCCTTGACTTAAAGATTTTTAAAGTGACTTGTAGGCCATGGCCCAGACCTCTGAAACTACTGGGAGTTTCAGAGCATGTTTCAACAGATTGATCATTATTGATGTCAGAATATTGCCAGTCACAGCTTGGGAAAGGTGATTGCAAAGCAATTGTTGTGTTGTAGCATTGTTTTGTTCTACATGGTTATGTATAGAGGCAAACTTTGAGGTGAAATTGTCCACTGTACTGCTTCCAATGTCTTATATTGTATGTTACTTGGTTGTTTGGGTCCTCTGTGTTATAGAATTCTTGCCAGCAAGATTGTACAGGTGATTAATATGATGGCGGAGGTTGCTTTAGGCTAAATTCTGTTCTGATATTGTTACAATAAAATACTATCTACATGAGCTCTGTGTCTTGTTGCTATTATCTTGTAGCTTGATATTGATCTCCCAGGATTAGAAAGCTGTCTCACTGCTAGATTTAACTTCAACACTTTATACTGTGCTAATATTGTTAGTTATATCCAAGAAATTTAGTATTGACAGATATTGTAAACTGTCCTAACAAACTTAAAAACTAGAGATAAAGCTCGTAACTAAATTCTGGCATAATGCCGCAAGTAAAGAATATGCCTTAGATAGCGTTGTGTGGCCTGAAAGCCAAACCAAATTGTTACTCTGGAGTGATTACAAAGTTCTGTAATGATAATTCATCTTATTCCCAATTTGCACACAAACTCGCAATTCGCAAATTATTTCTTTGCACCACATAGTTGTATCAGAAAGTTCAAAAATATTTGATTGCAGAGGTGGTTGAAATGATTGAAGAGTTCAGGGTAACCTTTAAGAAGCAATATCCATATCAAACGTGGTTTCCTCCACCTGTAATAACAAGGCTAGAGACCTCAGACAAAAATGGAATGGCAGGTGGTTTTTAATGTTGTGATCACAAACTATTGTTGGTTGCTTTGGGCTTTGTTGCATATAAATTAGCACTTCTCTTAAGAGGTCAGTTGGGGCCCTTCATGTCTGAGGGGGTTAGCGTGCTAGTGCAATGTAATGACCCATATGCCTCTCACCATTGCTATGAGTGCAAGCCCAGCTCACACTGGCTTCTTTTCTGTTCGTACGTGGGAAGATAGGCCAGCAATCTGTGGATGGTTGTGGGTTTTCCCTCGGGCTCTGCCCAGTTTCCTCCCACCACAATGATGGTTGCCTTCGCAAAATGGAAATGTTATTGAGTACAGCGTAAACACCAATCAAATAATAGGTCATTCCTTGTCATAGATTCAAGCTTCATTAGATCGCAAATGATCTTCACGAAATGTGTGCACAATTTTATTTGTGTTTTACACAAGAGACCAAAACATTTCCGGTATAGGACAGCAACCAGCATTATGCCTATGATTTCATGCAGTCTCGTAACTATCACGGATAAAAAGGAGTGAGATAGGTAACAGGATAAGAGTGGAGTGGTTGTGATGTATAGTAGAAGTATATACAGTAAACAGGGGAAGAGACTCTAAATGCACCGTTTACACCCCTGTATTTATTTTTCCTCGCCAACCCGTCATAAAAACAGTCATGTCATTTCCGACAAGTGTTCTGTTTTATTTTGAATGTTTTTGAAGAGTTACATTTGTGTAATTACTGAAGTTGATGGAAGGGAAGCTTTACTTTTAGTGTTAGGTCATGTGTTATTACATAACAATATTGTAGAACGTATTTTAATGATTCTTGTGTCGAGTTCAAGTCATGAGTAATGGAGATTTTCTGATGATGTCAGTTCAGAGGTCGAGCTATCTATTAGTGTATTTACATGTCGCGCGGGTTAATTGCGCAAAGCCTAAATGTAGAATGGACCGACCAAAAACTGTTATCTTGATCGAAAATATTTTCGTGTAAGTTATAAGAAGCGAACTCTACTACCAGAGTAGTGATATTTCTTATGCATAGCATTTATCATAGAGTAAATGGAACTCATATCTCCCATACATCGCAAAGGTCTCGTGTAGTGAAAATCTATGGAAGCCAGTATATGCCATACTGATATTACATCAATGCCATGTATGTTTTTGGAATACTGGTAACGATCTTAGAATATTATGGAAGGACTTACAGCAGTACAGGACAAGAGAAAACTCATGTCCTTATGAATCTATGGAAGTGAATAACAGAAGAACACCAAAAGGCATTGCTTTTGAATATATTTCATTATCTTCATTTGTACATTTTCAATCAAAGTAAAAATGAAAACTGTAATTGGATGACGTCATCGGTCCAGCAAACTATGTCCGTAGCCGTTGCTGTATTTGCTGATGCGGTGGGTTAATAAAGCGCCCTGTTTGTCTGTTTACAGACTATACCGGACTTCTAGTTCCTCCTTACAACATACAACCTCAGCCCGGAAGAGAGCAACAGGGTCAGGTAACAAGCGATAGTGTACAATTTACAGGCTTTGAATCCACCACAATCAGCAGGTTGCAGTGAATTGCAGAGGTACGCGAGAGCTTTGATTTGATGGCATCTTCAATCACGGTTCAATCGGCCACAGCTGGAGTGCTAAACATGACCTTGATGGTCAAGCTGACACCTATTGCTGCTTCAGGTGAAGTAGTTAGCCAGTTCAGGCCATATTGAAAAATGTTTTTGGACATATCCCGACCAATTCTCCAAAAAAGGGCCCAACCCTAAAAGATTTTACTGGGATTTTCATAGAAGTTTTTTCTTAAATTTTTCTTCCATGCATTCTTATTTCTTTAAAAACACCATCTTTATCAAGAGCCAGAAGAAAAAGAATTCCCTACTAACCAACCCTATGTTTTCTCATAGGATCGGGTTACGCCCAACAAACAATTTTTTAAGGATGATCTCACCTTGTGGCTACAAAACACCTCGGTTGAATTATTGTGGCATATGTCTGGGTGTAGTGACAACAGCAACACAAACTTTATATTGGCAATTTATGACAGGTTTATTCATACTACGACCAGCTGCATGACTGCAAGTTACGGTTTTAAATCTAACATGTGGGAAGGCCGGTGAAAGTGTGGACAAGATAATTAAGAAAAGCAATTAGTGAAACAATGAAGAAAAACAAGGAATATACAATGCACTAGACAGCCAAACAATTAGTTACAGTTACTAAGGGTAGTAACCATGTTTGATTATAATGCAGGGAGTTCATCCAATACAAAGTATATATGTATTTACACATATAGAATCATTTAAGGTAGCAGCAATTAAGTAATTGATTTCACCAGTTACCTGCCCTTGTGATGCCTACTTCTTGTTGAACTACAAGTAAGTGCACACCACATATGGGACTATTATACCCAAGGATATGTATTGAAAGTCGACTTTACAGTGCATGCACTGCCATGACTTCCATGGTGCCATTCAGCATTTCTCAGTTCATCTTCGTTTCCTTTTCATCAATAATTATAACTATTTGAGTTGAAAGCAGCCCCAATTATTTCTGTACTTGTCACTTTGCATTCCTATCACTGTGAGAAGCCTTATGCTGCCGTCCTACTGATCACTGTCAGACACTCAGACTACAGTACCAGGGAAGCTGAGAGTTCTCCACAGGTAAGCCAGCAATAAGCCACCATTAAGCCAGTAGCAGCCAACTGCAAGCCAGAAGCAGTCAGCATCAAGACAGTAGGAAGCCACCAGGAAGCCATTAGCAAGCCACCATTAAGCAAGAAGCATGGTGCCAGTAGCAGTCACCATGAAGACAACAGCAGACACCAGCAAGCCAATAGCCACCTATAAGCAAGCCAGTGTCATACCTGAGCAATGCTTCTGAGAAACTCTGATTGGTACAGTACTTTCTTTAATGTTTCCTGCGACACATGTCCTCTGAAAAACCATACCACATAGACTATAAACGTGGAATAGACTAAACAATGAAACATAACCATTCCGTCTATAACAGGCAACATTCAGGTGTTATACATGTATCATTAACAAATGCTATACGCATAGTTACCAAACCACACACTGATAATATAATACACTGAAATTAAATTAAAGTACAACAGAATAATTATCACCCCTATATATAATTATCTCTTGCACAAGATTTAAACTTCTTTTTCTGTTTACCAATAACAACTGTATTCACTTGGATTCTAGTAATGATGTACAGCACATCACAGAGATACAACTGTTACACATTCATGGACAGATTGCTGTAAAATGGCATTCAGAATTAAGGATATTTTGAGATGATTTAGGACAAGAAGATTTTGAAAACAGGAGGCGCTCTAACATGATGGAATGTGGTAGAAATGGGAATGTTTAATAAATGGGTCTCTGAGTATAAAAAGATGGAAACAGTACAAATTGAGCAATGTTTGCATATGTACCAGTATGTCAAAAGTTGCTTTGACAGACATATGAAGATGAGGAAAAGCAACCACAAAACCATCAAACAAGAATACAAAGTACAACAGGTGCAGTAACAGTACTACTTTTTAATGGATGGATTGAAACCAGGACCTTATTGCTCAGTTTTAGAGAACGGCTGCACTATTTTGTTGAAAATGAAGCACTGTGAGATACTGTACTTTAAATCTGATGTACTTTGAGAACATGGTTCTGTAAAAGCACAAAAAACTTAAATTTATATATTTACTGACACAAAACAATTACATGTATAAGTTATCAGTTGTTAGAAATAACAACAGCTTCCTTATTACATCTTTCCTCAATGGACCATGCAGCCTCAAACAATCTTGCAGTTTATTATCAAAAGGAGAACTCATGCACGATTAAGGGGAATAACTATGGACACCTCATCACACAACCAGTCATGTTCAAGGAACCATACAATGTAGCTGCTAAAAACTGTTCAGTCTTAATGGTAATAACACTGGAATGATAAGAAAAAATGTGTAACAGTTATTTTCCAGTTCTAGAGCATATTTCTTATCTTGTAATTGTAATGTCCATATATGTTGACTTCGGGGGGGGGGGGGGCTCATATTCATTTATTTCATTGGTAAAGAAATTGATCAACATTTGCCTAATATCATACTTTTTATGATCAGACAAAAATAATTTTGTTCATCAAAAATGTATTTCTGAAAGAAATGCTGCGATGAATAGAACAGATCACAGATCTAGTCACACCTACATTTCCACTTAGTCCTCTGTACAAAACATATTGTTTCTATCACAAAAGAACACATACACTGTATTTACTCATGAGAATTCAAGGAATGTGATGTTAATGAAGAGATGGATTCTGTTGATCATCATCAGCACTAGAGTTATTAAACAATGACGAGGGGAAAAAAAGGCCCTACAAAGATCGACCTTTAGTTATTATTGACAAAAAAATTCAGGCCAGATGTCCAGGAAACATATAGCTCAATTAACTGCCACATCAAGATGTTCGATTACCTGGAGCATAAGAGCTACTTCAGTAATATGGCTGCTCACATATAATATAAAAGTGTGTCACATAACAAAATGATCTCCTAATTATTGGATCAAAGCAATGTACGTATAAATACAACACATACATGTAAAGCATTTAGGTGTCCACATCAAACATTAGCACAAACATATTGATCTGCATAAAAAATTCGTAGGTAATGAAAAACACTTAAATTGTGGAATGTCTAACCTTCATCATCATTCACCCATCATTGGTCACCTTACATGAAAATGTTGGATTGATTATTTTACCTACATGAAGATTTAATTTCTGTCATGGCCAGTTAAAGCATTTCGATTTTGGGCATTAATTTCCTTCAAACTTTTTTTTTGCAAAAAAACTGTTTACCTCTTTAAACAAACCAGCTGTTAACATTATCATGCTATTAGGCCCAAACAACACATAAACATCTCAAAAGCAATGTCGGTACAAAGCTTCTGATTATTCATGGACTACATGTTCATTAATTTCATTTATTATACGAATATGCCTGTATGTGCCAATGCATCTGAATACACATCATTATTGAAATCATGTTGACACCTGTCAGTTACTTATTTAAATGACTTCTCATGAATTCACTGGTGTTTCCTTTCGACAAAATAATTTGCCAACAAAAAAGTGCAAAGAACTCTCCAATACAAAATCATCTGTGTCTACTACACACATAAAGATAGTCTGGCGGATCTTTTTGACATCTTGATTATACGTAGGTGGCACTGAGGCCAACTTGAATTCACACCTACATGTATATGATAAACATTTACACAGAAACTTACCAATTCAATCATATACAAACACCTAACAAACTCTGGGCAACAAAAATGTACTCATCTTAATTTGAATACATCACAAAGAATTACAGAAAAAAATTCATTCAAAGTGCATTCCTATAAATTAAGTGTCTACATTCTCAACACTATAGTCAGATAACGGTAGTTAACCACTGAATGGCAACGAAACCATTAATATATATATATATAATATATTCTTATATACATAACAGCAGAATGTGTAAACACTAAATATACAAACATTTCCAATGGATAACATGATTGTATATCGGCTTACCATGTAAACAGATACACCACACCATAAGAACATACTGTCCTTGTACATACATACATACAAACATACATATTCTTCAAGAAAAAAGGGACCTAATAAAAACAGAGGCCTAGAATTGTTCACTGAACTCTTGGGCTTTGTTCAGCCTTCCTTGCTTGGCGTCGCTAATGGCACCCCAGAGGTCAAACACAAAGTCGTCAGTAAAGCCAAAACCGGACAGGTCGGATTCGTCCAACGCCATGGCAAAGTCATGGGGATTATCCTTTTTACTTCCTATTTCCCAGATGGTCTGGGCTAAATAAACAAAAAGAAAGAAAAGCAGGCTTTATAATAAACAAAGAAATATGGAAGATATGGAACAAAGATAAAAAAGGTCGGTGAGCAACATCCATGATATCTGTGTCCATTACCACCCTTTTCACCACTTACTTACACTTATTACTAATTTATTACTTATTACTTACAGAGTACTATATTTTGCCTGAAGTTTGAGCTGCAAAAATGCACTTTCAGAAGCACATACAGGCCTTAAAATGTTAATTTTGCATTTTGTCTGACAAGAAATAAATCAGACTTCGCCACCTAAGAGGTCTTATAAGATGGATGAGTGGATTAGGGTGAAGCAAAATGTTTCACTTCAAAAAGACTTAAGTTTGGGCTGAACTGAAATTCAGTATGTACTGTGTGCTACATCCTACTTTTGTATGAGCTTAAGCCTTTATTTAATCATTCACCATTTTTCTCTCATTACAATCTAACTGACCTTGATCACAATTTGTACCAGGAAATAACCATATATGAAACTTTTGTAAAGGGAAAACTTTCATTTATTTCTTTATTTAATCAGAGTTTCATGTCGTACTTAGGAAAATTTCACTAATTCGCCGACAGCCAGCATTATGGTGGGAGGAAATCCGGCAGAGCCCAAAAAACCCACAACCATCCATAGGTTACTGGCGGACCTTCCCACCTATGGTCAGAGAGGAAGCCAGCATGAGATGAACTTGAACTCGCAGCCAATGCATTGGTGGGAGGCTTCTGGGTTATTGCGTTGTGCTAGCGCACTAACCAACTAAGTCACAGAGGCTACCGAAAAACTTTTAAGATGATTGTGATGAGAGAGGTTACAGTGACATTAGAGTTTTTACAAGCAACCAGTTGTAGCAACATACAGGTTTACAATGGTCAAACCTTAAAATATCACTGATTGTTGTTTCTGTAAAAGAAGAAGAACTTTCCAAAACATCACAACACACAAGTTGTATAAAACTCGGTGCACTTTCACAAAACTTCAGTCGATAAGAAATCAATTTTGCAGAACTTTCCTTGTAGATCAGCTAGCCTCAGGGCACTGCAACCTAGACAATGCTGTGTACAAAGATATAGGAATTTTGAAGTTTTGTGAAAAAGGGTACTGTAATAGTAAGAAAATAAAAACCCCGCAGTAGTTGTAGACTTACAGAGCTCTGTATCATTGATGCCCATGAAGGATTCCAGGAGGCCGTTGATTTTGTCCACAGCTACATTCACCACATCGTCAGGCTACAGGGAAGAGAACAATAATACAGGGCAATGAAGAGCAATATAGGGAAGAGAACAACAATACAGGGCAATGAAGAGCAATATAGGGAAGAGAACAACAATACAGGGCAATGAAGAGCAATATAGGGAAGAGAACAACAATACAGGGCAATGAAGAGCAATATAGGGAAGAGAACAACAATACAGGGCAATGAAGAGCAATATAGGGAAGAGAACAACAATACAGGGCAATGAAGAGCAATGCAGGGAAGAGAACAAGAATACATGGCAATGACGCACAATACAGGGCAATGAGGAGCAATACAGTGCAATTTGGCACAATACACGGCAATGAAGCGCAATACAGGGCAATGAGGAGCAATACAGGGCAACGAGGCACAATAAAGGGCCATGATGGACAATGCAGGGAAATGAAGGGCAATACAGGAAAATGAAGAACAATACAGAGCAGTGTAGAACAATACAGGGCAGTGTAGAACAATACAGGGCAATGACGAGCAATACAGGCAAATGATATATTTATTTTATTTATCTGATTGGTGTTTTAGGCCGTACTCAAGAATGTTTTACTTATATATGATGGCGGAGAGCCTTATAGTGGGAGGAAACCAGGCAGAGCCAGATGGAAACCCACGACTATCCACAAGTTGCTGGCAGAACTTCCAACGTACAGCTGGAGAGGAAGCCAGCATGAGTTGGACTTGAACTCACAGTGACCACATTGGTGAGAGGCACTAAGGTACTTAAGAGGCGTGCTACCCCCTCGACCACAGAGGCCCCAAGAGCCATGAAGAAAAAATACAGGGCAATGAAGAGCATTGAAGGGTACTGGCAACCGTGATCTACATGTTTATTTATCTTCATTTGACTTTTAAATGACATTTTTAAACATCTGTGTTTTGACACATGAAGAGTTGTAAGTTATTATAAAACTATGAAAAAGTAAAATGTTGATCCATTTAATAGAGTGCAGTCAACTACCCCTCAAACTTCCATTAAGGACACACAGATACACGTATATCCATTCTTATCAATTACCTTTAATTCTGTGATACGAGAAAGTCAAAGTTACAACATTAAAAACTTACCACTTCTACTGTCGCTGGCCCCTTGGATCGAAGTCGTAACGTCTGTTTGCCAGTGCCTACACTGCTACTGCCTTTCTTCCCACTACTGCTTGGGCCTATAACAGCTGAAATAAGCAAAGTACTATGGTTAGGAGTTTTGACATTATCAGTTGGTAATGCAGCATTATCATGAGCCAGCACGAGTTTGTCAAGTGACTTCAATATATTTTCTTCTGTCTCCAAGCCATGGTAATGTGCACTCACATGTTCGACTTGACTGCATAATGAAGCGGGTAGCAACTTTGGTTATAATCAGGGAGGGCTAATTGGCATTATCTGCGTCACCTGTATTGTGTTAACTGGCATCATTACGACATGAGTAACGCTGGCACAGTGCATAGATGTTATGTTATGCACTGCAGTTATCTGAAACGGAACACTGTTTGCACTATCAGGTTCATTATAATGGGTCGATAACAGGGGAGTTCGAACTCTTTAATTGCTGGAGGTAAAAGAAGTCTTGTACTATGTGACTTGGTAGAAATGTTTGTAACTAGCTTTGAATGCATTTACTAGGACATGGGGCGTCAGAATAAAACTTATTTAGAATATGAGAACAATGGAGCAAAACTGAAAAGCTGAAAGTCTGTGAACTTCTGAAAGTTCCTGAGACATGTGATTGGAAAATTAACATCAACAAAGGTAGGCAAGTGACATGATGCCTATGAGGCCTATGACTCTTTTTTTTACCTCCAACGACAAAAGAGTTGAAATCAAACTCCCCTATTCTCTTGCAATGAATTGGCATGTGAGCCGCTATCTCACTGGTCAAGGTCTAATGGTCAGCACTGAGCCAGTCTGGACCACTTGACCATGTAATGAGGCCCAGCTGGTATGAGCACTGGCAATGTAATGGGATTGAGTAGTACATCAAAGGCTATTATAAATCTGAATTGCCGTGGCAACACACTGTTACAGCAAGAGTGAACTACACAGTATAAGTAAGTAGAATAAAAGCCTACAATGGGTTAATAGGCACAGACAATATATCAGGAAGGTGATATATTTATATATATATATGCACCTATTTTGCACATATATACTTTACATAATGATTATGGATTGCATGGCATGCCATGCTGTGATTAGAATGGCTTAAAATCCCTCTAACAATTTGATTTCATTGCTTGCTTGTGGTTGTCACTTTCAGCAATGCTTTGATCATGTGACAATGTGTCTTTGCAATGGAATATCTACATGCTGTGATAACTGATCCCAAGAGTACTGAAATGACCAATTCAACTGACCACTTGAATGGAGATAAGCCCCTGTTTTTCTTCTTGTTACATTTTAAATGTGTAACAATGTAACATTTCCCATTTTATCTGTTACATTTACATGTAACTGTCCTTACCATATAAACAAAAAACTTTACATGTTTACATTTGTGTTGTAATTTTAACTTCTCTCAAACTATTATTTTGTTGCAAACTAAAATCCCAAAGTAGCACATATCATTAACTTTAACAAGAAACTGCTACAGTTAGAAAACAAGAACACTGTTGACAATATTGGCATATTATACAACAATTACATACACAGACAATGGAATCACATGTACAAAAGCAGCTGACAAAAAACAAGTACATGTAGAAGTTATCGGTTTTCAGACGTAATTAGCAGCTTCCTAATTCAGTCTTTCACCTGCAGCTTCAAACTTTCTTGGAGATTAATTATGTGACATTATGCCTATTCGCTTGCACATTCAAGGGGAATAGCTCTGGACACCTCATCATACCCCAGACTTAACAAAACCATATCTAAGAGTCATATGCTTATCATGCAGTTTCAATGACTTCAATTATTTGTTGATCATTTCTGGATCTTCATTAACTTATACCTATGAAAGCTTGTCACATTTGTCTCCTTATCTCAGTCAATGCAAAACTTGCTAGAAACTTTATAGGTAGTGGAATAAAATATATCATAGTGACAATCTGAAGAGTCTTCCCATCCATTTTATGGCTCTTTACTGTGATGGCATAATAAAATGCTGAAATATTAAAACAAGGTATAAAATGATTTCATTGCCACGATATGACTGAGGTACTGCTGGTGTGGCATTAAGCCATAACATTCATTCATTCTTCAGACTAACACCACTTCTATTTATTTGTTAAACTTATTGCTGAAGCTACCAGATTTTGTAACCAGAGGTTTTGGGAATCCTGAAGAACCAAGAAGTACCCTTTGAAGCTAATAGATATGGAAAACACCACAAGGGAGAAGAGGGGACATTCATCAAAAATAGGAAAAAAATGAAGTGGCCGACTCAGGGACCCTAATCTGGCTACCAAATTTGTTGTGGTAACATCAGACCTCTGGGGGCTCATTTATCTGATTTTGTCTTTGCTGAGCAATGCTACAGCTATTTTTTCCAGTACAGGAAATACAGGTCTACATGCACACATTTACATGCATGTACATTTGCATATAGAAGATTAGCCCGGGAAGTTATCTTCAATCTATTTAAATTCCATAACATAGAATTGTGAGCTGAGAAAGTTGATCCAAACCCTGTCTGAACCTGCATAACAAGAGACTGCAGAAAAACTATGCTGCATAAAAATATTTCAGCTTTACTTTGAACTGTATATACACGTCGCCTTTCACAAGACAGTCCAAAAACTGGTGAAATATGACAACTCCTTTCACAATATAGTCCAGTAGACAGGTTTTGACGATGGTGGATAAAAAGTGGGTAGTATTCAGATGAATACCTGAGATATCCCCTTGTACACAGCTATAGTTAGAGTGCATTAATATGTAGGTCATGTATTCCATATCTTTTCTTAAAAAAAACACCGAAAAAATGTGGATACACTATAAACTTTGATGTTTAATTTATACACACTTTTACGCATCACATATTAAATACTTGAAGATTATAGCATTATAGTATAGGCCTATATACACATTTTAGACACTTATGTTTAATACTTAAATATATGTGTATATTTATAAAACACACTTGTTTGAAGTTTAATCACCCATTAAACATGTTGGACATTGGGTCATTTTACAGTGTATTGTGTATATAATGACTGTGACAGAGACAGGAAGCATCTCCATACCGCTGAGGTAATCCTGTCAAAGACAACTATATTCAAACCAGAATGGGGCAAACTTGAACCTTTTCATATATCTATCTATCAACTGACATCAAATGACAGTTCACACACAGGTCTACCTTGTTGAATTCTGCAATTTGAGGTATCAAATGTTCACAGCGTGCGCAGCCCACTATAAAGACAGACTCACCCGAATATCAAACTGAAAAATAATCTATCAAAAAATTTTGATTTAGACAAATAAACCACAAATCACACTGATAACCAAAAGTAAAAGTAATGATGTTGCAATAAAGAATAAATAAATAAATAAAAAACTGGTCTGAAAATCACTATGGCTTCGGAAGAGCTCATTGGTTTAAAATAACCACCCATTTATACTGGGTAAATCTAGCTGAAGACCACTGCTTTTACTGGACATATGGTTCAAAACAATAACTGACATCAGTTACTCTATCCTGCTCACCAGAGGCTCATGACAACCACTTTCACTGGACTACTGATCATATGGCTCAAAACAAGCATTGACACCAAACAACTACTCTATGGCTCAAAGCAAGAACTGATACTCTATCATGCTCACCAGAAGCTCGTGACAATCACTTTCACCGGACTACTACAGCATATGGCTTAAAACACGCATTGATATTAAACAGCTACTATATGGCTCACCACCTGCTCAACACAACCACTTTTACTGGACAACTACAGTATATGGCTCAAAACAACCACTGATACCAAAAGGCCACCAGAGGTTCAAGACAACAATGTTTCCCAAACTACTACAGTATATGGCTCTGAATAACCACTGACACCAAACAGCTCCTATATCATGCTCACCATAGGCTCAGAAAACCACTTTTACTGGACAACTACAGCATATGGCTCAAAACCACCACTGACACCAACCAGCTAATCTATGGCTCACCTGATGTTCTCGACAGCTGCTGTTGCTGTGCAATTCCAGTATATGGTTCAGAATGACCGTTTTTACTAGACAACTACAGCATATCACTCAAAACAACCACTCTTACCAAACAGTTACTCTATGGTTCACCAGAGGCTCAACCACTTTTACTGGACAACTACCACACCAATGGCTCAAGGCAACTGCTTTTACTGGACAACTACAGCATATGGCTCTAAACAACAACTGATACCACACAGCTCCTCTATGACCCAGAGGGTTCAGAAACACAAAGTTTAATACCGATCTAGGGTTACCGGCTTATGGTAAAAACAACTACTGGATAGGTACTGAAAATGAAGACTCCAAACAACAGACTAACAGGTGACGATTTGTGGGTGGCCTCCTAAGACATTAACTAGGCTATTTCACCTGAAGTTTAGCATTTTTCATGTGACAAAATTTACTTGATTCTAATTGATTCATTTACCTTTTTCGTGAAGTTGGATTAATTTCTTATCAGAGTCTTTGGATCAAGATTGATTTTAAGGCCTTTATATTCTTCTAAAAGGAATTTTTCAAATGCTAAACTTTAGGTGAAATACACAATATGTAATAAGACTTTCCACTCACAATGCCAATTATCACACAATGTTTACCTCAAACACAGGTACAAACTGAGCAGGATAATCGTGATAGCTGACTATGAATGTTACTGTAGATGAAGTATACAGTACTGTTCAAGGATGCTTCAATGACATGTATACAGATTAGGAAATAAACAACACGTTTAAGCAAAACAAAGCATAATCATCACTAGCTGTTATTTTCAAACCAAATGACACTAATCTTCTCCAAACAATACCAATACATATTACCCATAGCAGCTTTAGAAAATAAGGGGAATAAAAAAGAAAGAAAAATAATGTAAAAATGACGTTTTCATACAGTGTTGTATATAACCATTTATACATTTACACTGAAAGATCACACATGATAAAGAGTTGAAAAACGAAACACTTGCAATGCAAGTAGATAATGCAGATTAGCCTAGAGGATATCTCAGTGTGCAGAGTGAACTACATGGCGTGATAACATACGACAAAGCAACCCAGTGTTTGAGATGGACTACCTGACACAACAGTTCAGTGCTACATGTATATGGATGCTCTACTTATTCCCCCCCCCCCCCAAAAGACCTCAACACAAATAGCATCAGAAGGAAGGCATTCATGCACTAATGGTGATCAGTCTAACTGTGTGAACTCCTGACTCTTAGCTAAATACAGAGCTGGTCAACAACAGCTTTACACACAACACAGCAAATGACAAAACAACCGTAATGACAGGTGGATACAGGTGTTATTTTCTACCCTAATTTAGAACTGGTTATTAAACAGTTACAAAACTTGCAGGCTCATTCTTAAGTCAGTATTTAAAAGAGTAAGTTGGCTGCACTACTAGAGTAGGATTTTTGTTTTTGATAATTATAAGAAAATGATCTATAGTTTTCAGTACGCAGAAAACAAAAACATCTGTCATATTCAGTCAGACGGGGAATAATCTATTCTTCAGTCAAACAAAAATGACCCATAATCTTCAGCCAGACAGAAAAGAGCTATTCTTCAGTCAAACAGCAATGCTATATTATCTTCAGTCAGATAACAATAATATGTAGTCTTTGGTCTGGCAGCAATATCTGATTAACCTGTAATCACCAGTCAGACAGCAATGACATGCTGTATAATATTCTCTCAGATAGCAATGATATGTAATCTTCAGTCAGAGAGCAATATCAATAATCATCAGCCAGACAGCAATGATCTTAAGTTAGACTGCACTAATCTTCAGTCAGACAAGCAACAAGACATAATCTTCAGTCAGAGAACAATAATATATAATCTTCTCTCCAACAGAACTGATCTATAATCTTCAGCAATAGTTCCTAACTCTTCAGTTATAGCAGATGGGAGCAACGATGGACAGTTTTGCTCATATATGTCTCTAGCTTCCTGGCAATGGATGCAGTGCTAGACTTCGAATCCAACGTTGACATGGGTACCCACTCACCATGTAGAGCAGTCTATATTGATTGATTCAGACTGCAGAGTCTGTGTGTGCAATGGCAAGCTGATCAATACAGCCTTAAATCACTATCTGATCTAGATCAGCCTCTCTTAGTACAATACTCTCATAACTTACTCACTCAAATAAAAAATCTGCTAGCTTCCTAACTGTGTATGTGGGATTCACTCTCTTACATGTAAGTTGAAAATACTGCGTACGTCAATACATTAAAAAATTTTAACTTCCGCAATTGTGTCTTTATGTTGAGGTTTTGGTAATATGTCCAGAAATACACTGTCATGTAAAAGACAAATCAGCAATGCTATACACAGTACACTCCTTTGACCATAAACACGTACATACATGTTATGCATCATTTTCATTAAATAGTTCTGCAATCATTTTTGTTCTTACTGCTAAATATACTGCTGCTTCCTTACGTAAAATATTTATAAAATGCTGGTGCCATGATATATTACATTTAAAAATCATGTATGTTTTATTTTTTTCTTTCATAATTAACAGCTCAAAATATGCAAATTTCATATAATTCTACCTGAAGCAAAATTGTACTTAATTATAAATTAAATTGTACCCTACGTATGATATTTTCTATCCTCTTAAATGTACCTCACTCAGACAACAGTGTTGTGAGGGCTTGATGAAAACATAGCCACATCCTGTCAAGAGATTTTATCAATCTTTATCATACATCTACAATAATATAGATGTGCCATATGAGTTCTTGGACACTTGTTACAAACTTGGGCTTCTGTACCTGGTTGCTATGGAAACCTGATGTTATCTTTGTGTGCCTGTGATTGAGGCAGGTATACAAGTCTGCGCCAGATTCCTATGTGGTAAGGGTGGCCAGAGCACTAATCATCTCATTTTGGGTACTAATGCTCTCCTTGATGTCAAGGTAAAATCAATAGCTTCCCTGCGATACAATGTTTACAATGTGAGCAGGCATACGCCCCTCTCTTAGGAATGTAAGTACATGCCAGAATTTGGATAAAATGTCAAACAGAAAATGAAGTTGCGTATGTACGGTAGAGTTATTATGATATGCTTGACAGTTCAGTCATGCAATGGTGTTATTCTTCACTACATTTGTGATTTGTGACTTCTTTTTAATCTAATCCAACTGCATAGGTGAATAGTGTCTGATGTGCAACCTCATTGGATGAGTTGTTGAAGTATTGGCCATTCAGTCCTTTTTCAGGTACCTCTACATTGTATTTCATATAAATATGACATGACTATTGTGAGTAAAGTTTTAAATGTTGTTACATTCATTTCTTGAGTAAATAATATTGACATACAGACTGAACTGTCAGAAAAACCAGTAAGTATTCTGTAAGCCAGTCCAACCATCACTGTTCTAATGTGCCATTATATATACAACATTGACAGACTTGGGTATATGATTTGTGAAGGGAACGGCACAGGGGGAATAGGGAATACATATGAGAATTCTGACAAGAGTCTATTATTAGGTACATGTATGAGAGTGCACGGAAAAAGTCAACTTCATCATGGTAATCAAATCCCAAAAATAGTGAGATTTACATTTACTGTATCATTATTTAATTCATATCATTTCATTCAACATGAGCAATTACACTATCAATTTTGATTTTTGATTTTAATTTTCAATGTCATTTGAACATTCCTGACCTCATCCTTCGATTTCCCTCCAAAATGACATAATTATTGTTAATTATGCATGAGTGGTGTTTTCTATTATTTAGCACAAAACTGGGCCTCCGTGGCTCAGTTGGTTAGTGCGCTATCGAAGCACAATGATCTGAAGCCTTCCACCAATGCGGTCACTGTCAGTTCAAGTCCAGCTCATGCTGTGTTCCTTCCGTCCGCAAGTGGGAAGGTATGCCAGTAACCTGCGGATGGTTGTGGGTTTCCCCTGGGTTCGGCCCAGTTTCCTCCCACCTTAATGCTGGCCGTCGTCGTATAAGTGAAATATTCTCGAGTGCGGCATAAAACACCAATCAAATTCATTAAATAAATAAATAGCACAAAACCTCTTTGCTGATGAAATGAAGAGATTCTCAGCCATGGTTCAGTGGACTTTAGTTTGCATGTTAACAACTTCTGAATTTGACTGAAGTTGTGGTCAGGTAATAAAATTTGCAAATTGCTAGGAAGCATGTCCTCTTTTGCTGATCATGACCATATCACATGTAACATTTCAGGCAAAATAGCATAAATGACCTAAAATTTGATCCAAAGCAGAGCATTTTTGCACACAAATAAATGCCATAAAATATGACTTTTGGTACTGAAACTTGCATTTAACCAGCAGGATATCACCCTACATTCCGAACATGCCTCAAAACACCTCTCTACAATGAACATAAGTCTCAGAATTAGGAAGTGTGAGCAACTTTGTCCTGGTCAAAATTTCAGGTCATTAAGGGTAAAGTATATAATTAAAATACATGCATGCAGGATTACAATTTAAGAACAGCATACTCTTCAGAGTCAAAATGTTTGTTTTAAAATTAATAATTTATAATCAAGGCTCTTGGCATCTCTAGTTTCATAAGTAGGGGATGAGAAACTAAGAATAAATTAATCATTAGCAATTCAAGCAAGGCTTCATTGGCTGGTGAAAGTACATACAGTACTACACTGTAAATCTTCAACCTTTTCAATTACTAAAGCAGTTTTTAATGGGTAGTGTACCCAAAAATGAAGCCAAAAATGATTTGTTTGTGTCACCACAGGTATAAGCTTAATAAAACTGTAAGAATTATTTCTCCAGACCCAACAGTTCTCCAAGAAAACAGTGAAATATTGCTTTCATCAGTGGTTGAAAAGGTTGCAGAATTAGGGTAATCATCTATATTGTTCATTAACAAGGAAAATAATTATTGCTGCAAAAGTTACAGTAAATATATACTTACAGAAACCAGACTTGAGTGGTTCGACCAGCCGGAGCTTAAACGTTGTGCCCTTGGGAATTTCTTTCAGCATTTTAGCCACTTCGAAATGTCGGCATCCGACAAGAGATTTATCGTCCAGCTTTTCAATGTGATCCCCGACACTGACCAAGGGTACGTTATGCATTATGCTTCCCTCCTTAATGCGTTTAATAAAAGCATATCCGGCACCATTGTCTGTAATTGTGAGTCCTAGAGCATCTTCTGACTTTGTCACTTCCACCTCTTTAGGTTGGCCGCGGATGTGCACGAATATGAAATCTTCCAATCCAATCTGACCTCCGAGTAGCCGGCCCATATCGACTTTGTGTGTGTTTAGTGTGCAAAACAGCAGCTGCCGGGGGAAAGAGAGAGAGAACAAAATCAGGGATTATTAAAATCTCATCAAGGAAAAGGACATTACGTGCACCATTCATGGATTTGCCGGATCTTCATGGGCGGTCTACATGAAGAAGATTTTCAACTATGCAACCTTGATAAAAGTTATTATCAAATACATACTCCAAAAAGATCAATACTACATTTCTCCTATAAAAGTTTAGAACCTTTCAATTAGTGACACTTTGTGCTTGATTCTGATGGAATCATCCACCTTACAAGATGACATAGGGAGACTTTCTGTCAGGTTTGATTAATTTCTCATCATAAAGAATTACGTGCTGTCATCGAAAGTATCATTTCAAGGCAACTTTTTTGTTTTGAAAGTGCATTTTTACATACTAAACTTTAGGTGAAACAGTAAATAAAATGAAATTACTGACAGATTTAATAAAGTAAATTTAGCATACAGCTTGAGCTCAGCTTAAATCCCATTAGACATTATTACTATATAAATTCAGTGTCCACAACAGATTAAAATTCTGTCAAACTTGGAAAAGCAAACAAATTTCATGCCACATATCACCTATTCAGATCAAGCAAATTCCAGGAAAAATACTGCCAACGCACAAATTCTACAATACATTAATACATTAAAAGTAGGTCAAATTTTAAAAAAAACATATCAAAATCAATCAATGACACATATCACAACACTGGAAAATAAACAATTTCTAAAATATAAACTATCATATATAACACACACTAATTATAAATTCAGATTCAAGTCTCCTGCAGAGAATTCATTTCTACGAAACTGAGGTTGCCAAGGATGATGAAATCTTCACAATCAGCTCAAAGGCTACATGTAAATATCTATTCAAGTTTCTTTGATGATCTATGCCTGTAATCCTGATCTAAGATGATTATATTACATTATGATACAGACATGTAGGTTTTCTTTTATTACAGTTCAGGAACCACTGTCTCAAAACTTCTTAAATCATATTTTCGTAGATTTTTTTTGCAAAAGATGATGTCTGGCTTATAGTGACACAAGGCAATGACATTTACATGGAGTTACAAAGATTTACAGATTTATGAAGCTTTGTGAAAGTTTGCCCTGAAGACTATTAACTTCAGACAACATTTCTTAAACTCTGCCGATGAAGGTTACCCATAACTGATGAAGATCTTAAAACACCAATATCAGCATTAATCCTTCATGCAAGGTAGCAGCATTCATCACAATGTTATGCCATACCACTGGGTATAGAGCTGGAATCATGCAGTTATAGATGAAATAACACAGCTAAGTGAAAAAGAGTCAACAATTAGGTGGCCTGATGCCTGCAGGATTTGCTGACACATAACAACAGGGTCACATTTCTGTAATCTACCAGGGACACACTCTTGGAAAGAAGATATTTTCAGCCCTACATTTCTGTGACTAAAAAATACTTGTATTCAGCTAGGCATATCCACTACATGACATGATATATCCATATACAGATATACCTACATTAGACCTGCCACTGTAAGTTTGTACTGTCAAAGCTAGTATTAAAGAATTCATTTCAGGAAGTGGGTAAGTAAAAAGATACAATCCCAGTGTAGCATGACAGAACTTGATCTCATGACATTCTTCACCTGTGCCACAAGAAGGTCTGTTCATCTTATATTTTCAACCCTTTTTACTGTATTTCACGTAAAGTTTAGACTCGGCACTGATGCTCTTTCACACACACTTTGATGATAAAATGATACTACATGTAATTTGAAACCAATATTTAAATCTTTTATCAAACAAAATTAATCAAGCTTCAAGCAAAAAATTCAAAATACCCTGAAGGCTGGATGAATCAGTTAGAGTCTAGCAAAATGTGTCATATGAAAAAAAAAAAGCTAAACCTATAAGTGGAATACAGTATTTCTGTATTCAAATTCCAGTCTAGATACTCATTGTAATAGATGCTTGCTGTGTACACAAAGCGGATTAGAGTTTTGTATTCAGTTCACTGAGCACTACAAGAGGCCCTGCTCCACTGCCATGCTCCCCTCACAGGTTACCCCGCACTAACTCTGCTGTCACACACGGCCACAGCACT
The DNA here is from genome assembly GCA_016165875.1 of Acanthopleura granulata. Taxonomy (NCBI): domain Eukaryota; kingdom Metazoa; phylum Mollusca; class Polyplacophora; order Chitonida; family Chitonidae; genus Acanthopleura; species Acanthopleura granulata. The sequence goes on from JABBOT010000004.1 coordinate 1,017,087, forward strand.
GAATCAACTGGTTACATGCTTGACTACGCAAATCTCAGCAGTCCTTCCCACCTCCTACATGCCCTATAGCGCACACACACACCCTGAGAACGTTCATATCTCAGCCTGTGACATTCACACCTTTACAGCCACATCTTTCTACCCTAAGTGTATGGCCTAAGTGTAAATGAAGAGATAGTGATCCATGGCAGGCTGTAAATACACCAGTAAAGCCTTTACTGCTATACACAGCTAAATATGGTAGGCCAAGGTGAGAGGCAAAAAAAAAGAAAACAAAAAAAAAAATACAAACACTTAAAAGATGACTTTGATTAAAAAGATCTATCTACGTGCAACCAGTAATAGACCTGGTTTAAGACTTGAGTACACATGTACATGTGACTACATCTATAGTGGTCTTAATAAGTAGGTATGATGCAGCAGTACAGTGGGACACATAGAGCTCCTCAACAGCATGTGTGCTGCATACAGACAGGTGTGTTCACTGGGGCTCTGGTATGTGGTGTACATACACTGTGTACCAGCCAGGTAAATACAGGTACTAATTAAAGATTTTACCCATGTGTATATGCCGACAACAGACTGATGTACAATATACACTCCAGATATAACACCAACAGGCTCTCAGAAATTAAGTTTTGAAAGGTTTACACTTTCAGTTAACCTATGAGATTTAGGCCTAGTTGATTTTGGCCACAAAAATCACATTCTTTCAATGTTGTGATATATGTAGTAATGCAACAATGTATACATATTTATTAATTTGCTAAGCATTTAATGCTGTACTCAAAAATATTTCAATAACACAACAGCAGCCACCAATGTGCTGGGAGGAAATCTGGCAGAACCCTGGGGAACCCCACGACCATGCACAGGTTGCTGGCAGACCAGTCCATGTGTACGACTGAAAAGGAAACCAGTACAATGTACATGTATATACATTTGTTGCTTTCAGGGTATACCCCTCTGGGATAACATGCATGTAGGTGTGGAGCCAGCAACCATGCTCTGAAATGCATGAGCAGAGGACCTGATAAAATACAGATGGTCAGAATGACACCATGTCATCATGATCACAATACTGCTTTGTAGGAATCATAATATGGTACAGACTGACCAACATTACTGTAGGGTGACAGGGCCAATATTGTAATCTCACATCCACAATGCTCTCTGATGTATCACATTCACATTACCTATCCATCAGACAGCCAATACTGTAATGTTTCATCCACAGTACTCTACTGTGACACACCCAACATTGTTATAATATAGTAATAATAGTGATTATGTCTTTTTTTCTGAGGTTAATACAATTCCGTCAATATATTATTTATCTTTCCTGAGGCCCATCCACATCACTCAGTGCTGTTACACACTTAATACAGTAACATTGCATTCGCAACACTGTGGTCACACACTCAATACTTCAATGTCCCATTCACAATACAATGCTGTCACACACTTAATGCTGTTATAAACTTAATACTGTAAATGTCACATTCACAACACTGTGTGGTCAAACACTCAATACTGTTGTGTCACATTCACAACACTGTGTGGTCACACCCTCAATACTTTAACGTTGCATCCATATAACAGTACTGTCAAACCCACAGTACAATCTGGTCTGAATTATTCAGTTTCACTTTTTTTTTTTCAATTTCCATTGACAATACATATACATGCATTTATCAACAAACAACTGCTAAAAAAATGATTTCTTCTGGATGATATATATACAGAAGCTAATAAGTCAGAGAACTGTTTGATTATATTTTCTTTTATTTACATGTAGCTGAAGGACGAGCTAATAACAAGAAGAAACAGGCTGAGGATCTTATATACTTATCTAGGTATACTGGCCTGTAGCATTGTGCAGTTAATTTTGAGCCCTGTCCACCAGTGTTATAAATCTAATAAAATCAGAGCTAACAGTGATCAATAAATGTTCCCAGTAGGATCCCACCCAAGCAGACGTTTGATACCACACTCCTATAAACAGCATGATGGCACTCTGGTATTATACAATGAGGCAGATAAGGTTCACAGAGCTTAGGTCGCCTTACCCCTGAAGCCATATAAATATGTGCATATCTGTGTGCACAGCAATTTAGGTCAGCAGTTACTTTGTGAGGACAATATAAAACTTCCAATCTCTCCATCATAACAATGTTTATGTAAAAATATGCATTCTTATCTATATGTGGGCCCTCGTATAAACTATATGGATTTCTCCTAGCTGCAAATTACCAGTACAACATATATTTGCACAGACCTTCGCCCTAATCTGCAGACCACAAATTTAAATCTTGCACAACTGTCAGTTTAACAGCTAATTAGCACAGGAAGCATCTTCCCCTTCACTGTGGAGACCAGGAAATGCACTCCCAATGTGGTTAGGAACTAGACCTGGCAATTACCTGATAGCATAATTATACACCGCCAGCATGTGTGTTTGGGACAGTTAAACTTTACAGATGCAATATTCTACACTTATTTAACGAGTAGAATCTTGTGTTTTAGCAGTGTGTACATTTACCCAGTTAAACAGGGTACAGGTGCTGTACCATAAATAACCTGAAATTTCATCCATGACAAAACAACTCAGACAGTCCTGTTGAGTTTAGAAAGGTGTTTTGCAGTTTGTTTGGATGGTGGGATAACAATAAGTTTCAGCACCAAAGATAGTATTTTACATTTGTCTGCCTCCAAAAATGCACTTTTGCAGCTGCAATTTTAGGTCATTTGCAATAATTAACTTAAATTACAGACATGATGGATTATTATATTATTACATTAAACTGTGATCTTCTTAAATGGTTCATATGTGTAATTCCAGTTTTTTGCAAATTAATAAAAAATGCATGTTCATATTTATTAGTTCTTTCTTTAATGCTAAGTGAAGTTTGCTATGTAAAATGCACTTTCTGAAGCAGATAATGGCCTTAATATGATATTTTTGATGCCAAATTAAACAAATTTCACAAAAAAACCTCTTAACCAGCCCTGTAAGGTGGAGGAATCAATCATAATCAAGCCAAAAGAATCACCTGAAAACTGCTCAACTTTAGATGAAATACAGTGCTTTGATAAAGACTACAATTATGGTTTTGGCTATTTCATGTAAGGTCCAAAAATAATATAATTCATATTTCACTACTTCACTAATTTCACTAATCTCTACATCCAGCCTGTGCCAGTGTGTCAAGTATACCCAACAGCTGCCATATGTATCTTCACACAATGCACATGGCAATCTGCTACCTTATATTTTTTGCACACTGGTAAATCTATGTGCAAATTGCTATGATTGCACACTGCCAAGTCTATACACACCACTAAATATGTACACACAATGCTTTGTCTGTTGCACACTATCATTTCTTTTCACTGCAATGTCTGAGCACACTATCATTTCTTCACATAGTTATATCTATGCACACTATTACTTCTTCCCACAGTTACATCTGTGCACACTATTATTTCTTCCCATAGTTATATCTGAGCACACTATTATTTCTTCCTATAGTTATATTCTTGCACACTATTATTTCTTCCTATAGTTATATCTGTGTACACTATTATTTCAGAATACTTATTTCCAGACACTTTGTGAATACTCCTATGTATATTCACAGTTATGTATTTTTACCCTATTATTTCTGTTCACTTTTTTCTTTGTCATTTTTGTGCAAGGATGTCATATCTATATGGGCATACTCTCCCACAGACACCTAACAAGTTCGATTACTCCAACTCTCATGTGGATACAATCTGTCATGTCTATATATTATATTGATACCTGATTACACCAACCATCATGTTCACCTTGTTCGTTATGTCTCTTCACATAATCTTATATTTCTGTTCATGTCATCTGATGTCAGTTCATGTCATCTGTTACACCTGCATGTCTGTTCAGCTGTCATATGTCTGTTTACAACACCGTCACGTCTGCTACAAGTCCTGCACACTGTCTGTCACATATCCTGTGCATTGTCTGCTACAAGTCCTGTGCAGTTTGCTACAAGTACTGTACACTGTCTGCTTCAAGTCCTGCACAGTGTCTGCTACAAGTCCTCTACACAGTTTGCTACAAGTCCTGTACACTGTCTGCTACATGCCCTATGCACTGTGTGTTGCAAGTTCTGTATACTGTCTGTTACAAGTCTTGTAGACTATCTGATACAAGTCCTGTGCATTATAGCTACTGTGCAAGTAGCTGTGTTAATTGACAGAACCCATCATGTCTGTTCAGAGCCCCTTCCCATGTGTTCAGCCATTCAGCCATATCTGTACACATATCATGACTGTCATGCTTGTTCACATCCATTATCATGTCTGTGGATAAAATCTGTCATGCATGCATCAGGTGGATATGTGCATTCTCCTCTCCCATCTCTTTACATGGTCAAACTCGCTAGGCTATTCAATCAAACAATCACATCTGTAGGACCTTTTAGGACAACAGAGATGTCTGAGTGAAAGATGATATCTGGAGTCAACAGATAGTTAAATTGGGATATAAATAATTCAAAATCCACAACTGACAAACAGAGCCACACACTGTTAATGTAAATACATGTATAGCCATTATTCAATGACACATAGGCTGCATAGGCAATAGGCTGTCTGTGGCCACATTCTGCTTCTTCTGCTTTTCTGAAATATTTACACAGGATTGTATTTCAGGGGATTTTGGGGTTCAGACTCTTTTATCTCTTGAGAAAAGCCCATATGTACAATGTGTACAATGTGTACAATGTGACCTGTAAAAAATGTTATGCAGTTATTTCTGATTACATTTACTATAGCATGGTCATCTGAGAAAAGTGTCAAAATTGAAGAGCTGAAGGTTTTTTAACTTAAGAAGCTGCTGATTGAAGGAGATGTCCTTTATACCTCCCAAACACTGTGAGACAGGTGATGGGTAAATTGAAGTGAACAAAACTGCCTGACATTTTTGATAAGCCACATGACACAGTTGGACTCTTTTTACCTTCTACGACAAAAGAGTTCGAACTCAAAACTCCCCTATTCTTAAAAGCAACAATTCCTTCAATAATGGTATGAGACTAGTACATTTGTCAGAGTACACTGCTAACAAGATCTCTGTACCATATGAGGGTACCTGTATCTACTGTGCTGTTTAGCAGTTACATGCTTTGAAGTACTATATCAGTAACACCTGCTTAGAGCAGTTAAACTGTCACCTCTGAATCATGTATGGTTAGTCTATGGTACTCTGCTATAGGTATCTCAGAAGTTCAACCAGTCTACCAACAGAATCATATCAAATTATGTGTTATCTCAGGTCAATTCAGCTGCCACCTCAGTCACATTAAGTGATGTATGATTAGCCTACAGTTCTCATTTCAGATCAATTCAGTTGCCATCCCAGTCACATCAAGTGATGTACGGTTAACCTACAGTACTCTTCTCAGATCAGCTCAACTGCCACCCTATTCACATTAAGTGATGTACTGTTAGCCTACAGTTGTCATTTCAAATCAGTTCAACTGCCACCCCAGTCACATTAAGTGATCTACAATTAGCCTACAGTTCTTATCTCAGAAGAGTTTGACTGTGAACCCAGTTTCATGAAATGAAAGATGTTAACCTTCAATTTTTCAGACGTACATGTATCTGATTATCTCAGCTGCACCAAATAAGCAAATATGTCCGGCACGTAATATGAACTTTTCTGCCTTGTGTAATATATTGATCTTGGTAACTGTAAGGTAACTTGCTAATCAATACCCAGCCTCAGGTGAGATATACTGAACTTCATTAAACTGGTCAATTAACTGAGGGCTTTATATTATTAAAAAGCTCTGTAAATTCAGTATCTTTGGAATACACAAAGGCATATTTTCAAGGCCCTCTCATATACATTTTATGAGTAGATCCATAAATAAGACTTTCATATTATACCTCCACCCAAATAATCCCCACTCATGAGCCCCCCCCCCCTCCAAATTAAATCCAGCTCAACCAGGCAATATTGTCTATATTTTCTACAATATGTAGTTTGTAATGAAAAATACTTACATCTGTGACTTTTAGATCATAACAATCAGCGATTTTCTGATAAAGCTCCTTGACATTAGTAAAGCCTGAAATTATACCAGTGGGACTGCCATGCGCTTGCTGACAATGGAACACCAGTTTGGGTCGTGGGGGCTGCGGATCGTTCTGTCGGGGTACGGCAGGACGAGCTGCCGAGCCATTGCCCGACACCTCGGCCGCCTTAGCGGGTGGCGGGGCCTCCGTGCTTGGGTGGGGCGGATCGTCGTTATTTGTCTGTTGGCCTTCCACTAAGCTTCCATGAACGTCCTTTGAAATGTTCGATTTTTTCTTCCCGAATATTCCCAGCGGCATGTTGAGAGGAGGGATCTCTACTGCCTTGGTGTTTATCGTGTCTCCAGAGTACAGGAAATGTAGTTAAGTGAGTCGGGTGGAGGGGGGTGCACCAATGTCCCTGTCACCACAGAGCTGATCTGCCCACCAAAAATGGCAGCCGAATACCGGAAGTTCAATTTCTCGATCCCGGGCCGACGTTTTCTGTACAGCTTCAGGGTGTCACAGCTCACAAATTTACTAATCTCCGCTAACCTATTACGTATTCCGACCCTCGCTCAATTGGTTTCTCCTCTCTGAGTGTTCCTCACACACGATCACGATTTTAACCAAACTGTCCCCACTGAAGACTGTCTTGTGTAGCTATGGCTGGCTGGTTGGCTATGGGTAAGAAAAGCCGTCGTCGGTAAGCCCTGATTCAACACCGTGCACACCTGTCCAGATTCTCTCACCTGGCTGTTTGTAACGACGATTCTGATTGGTCAATCCGCCATGACAGTCTACAGGTAGCACACAGGCTAACTAAACTCCAGTAACGGCATTGACGGTCTGCCCGCAAACATCTACCGGCAGTGACAGATCGTTGCTATAGTAATAGACACATGTAATATTTATCTGCTACGGGTCGAATGATAGGCGTACTTGTTGGAGGTAGCCTGCTATATTGCTGTAGTATAAGACAGTACCGGTAACACGAAACCTATAACAAATATGACATGAGTTACATAGCATAAAAAGCACATGATCTGCTTTCGTAGTGTAATTTACCGATGAACCAATGAACAGGACTGTTGGATAGAACCGCTGATTTCGAGGGCCCAAATCAGCGATAATCTTGATAACGTCACAACACCTTTTTCGTGCCTCAGCCACGCCCAAACATAGTTGTTACAAGGCCAATTCATCGAGGACCCTCCTACGTGCGAAACATCAATGGATTCTCTGTTCGCCATTATTTTTGAGGGGCCGAGTGACTTCACAAAATGGCGAGTTTCACGATCATGAGTAAAGGGATATTTTTAGTTTAGCACGGATTAGAGTTGTATACACCAATCAGCTTACGGTCAAAGCGTAGGCTACTTATCCACTTGCTGCCCTACATATTTGGGAAAAAATGAATTACTTGGAGTGGAAAATAGATCAAGTATTCTGTAAACCTTATCTTAATAGCCCTGTAAATGCTCCTTATTTATATTTAGGCGTAGTGCTGTATTCTAGGATGGATGTATTTTGTCGCACAGCCTTTGCGCAGTTTAGGTAGATCTGTGTACAGTAAATGTGTCACGCGGATATGGCCTGTATATATTGAACAAGAATCTTTTACATAATATATACAGCCAGCAGACATCAACATTTCACATGCTAGAGTATAAGGGATATGCATTTAGGTGTACGAGTGGAACATCTCCGCGGAACAAAGAAGGCGGCACAATATATTTTGATAAAGAGAATTTAATTGTCATTTAGTTTACGCGATTTATACACATGTATATGCTGTTTTTGAGAGGAATGTGACGTATATTCGTGTGTGTGTGTAAATGTATTTTGCTCTGAATTTTTTCCAGTGTATATATATAATACTGTGGTTACATTACCTTGCCTTTCAATCACTATTGTATACTGAGGGCGCGAGTTCAAACTCGGTCGGAGCCTCCACGTTCGAGGGAGTTAGCGCACCAAGCGCGGCGTAGTGACCCATGTGCCTCTCACTAATGCGGTCGCTATGGGTTCAAGGTCACCTCATGCTGGCTTCTTTTGCGGCCGTACGTGGGAAGCTCCGTCAGCAACCTGTGGAGAAAACAAACCTGGCTTTCAAGAGTTTCCCTCACTCTCTGCCTGGTTTCCTCCCAACAGAATACTGGCCGCTATCGCTTAAGTGAAATATTCTTGAGTACGGCGTAAAACACCGATGAAATAAATAAATAAATAAAACCCGGCCAATAAGGTCACTCCTTATGTATATTGTATGTATATATGCAATCACTGGCCTGGAACAGAAAATAAACTTCATATTGACCATGCATGACTCGTTATTGTAGCACGTGACGAAATTTGTAGCAACAGATTTGAGAAGATGAAGGAATTGTGAGCAGTGCGAAAGCTCAAATTTGGGTACAGAGCTGATCTTCATCTACGGGCTCAAATCCAAGACAAGTCATCAAACAATTAAGGCTTTGATGATTTCTAAACGTAGAACACCTTCTGAGTTACACCTTCAGTTTTGTTCATTATCTATAGCACTATCGAAAAGTCATAAACACTTGGGGATAACGTATTCCAACGACGGCACTTAGAAAGATTACATAAACAGTATCCTAGCTAAATATCAGCAAAAAAAGTTTCATGGTTAGAGGATTAAAATGTATGCTTGATAGGAAAAGTTTAGAAATGATTTATAAAAGTTTTATTATCAGACCTTATCTTGAGTATGCTGATGTTGTGTGGGATAATTTGACTGTATTCCAGACTGAACGACTTGAGGCAATTCAGAAAGATGCCCTACGTGTAATTACCGGTTTAAGACGATGTACCTCCTTAAATTTACTCTGTAGAGTCATGTTTTCCAACACGAGCCACACGTCGTTTAACACACAGACTCTTTCATGCAGGAAATTGTCTTACAAGGTCCTGGTTTACTGTATAGTCGACTGCCATGGTTTTGTGAGAACGTAATCCGCATCCTTTTCGATCTCGCCGTAATATTACTTCCGTTTTGTGCCGAACAGAGAATTTTAGAAATAATTATTCCTTCTCCGTCAATCAGTGCGTTATTGGAACTCCCGTCCAGATCACATAGGAAATATAACCAATAATTTTGACTTTAAAAAAAGTTGTTAACATTCTATAAAGTAATTCCACCTCCTAAATGTGCATTTGTGGGTGACCTTTGTAGATTAACACTCTCCAAACTGTTTATGTAATATTGCATACGAATCTCCAAATCCTTTCTTATTGATCAGTCCAATTTATCAAGAAATGAGAACACGTATATGTTCGAGAAGATCACAGAGGCGGGTTATAACAGCCCTACCACCGATATTGCTCTGTTATATTCCGACAGCAGTGTCAGCACTACGATCAATATCCAATTAACTAAATGTGTATGTGCATACTTGAAAGTCACCAAACGATTTTTCTACTTACGACGTTAAAGCATAAAAACATAAATAAATCTGAATTTCTCTTTTCAGACGGGTTGGGATTTCATGCAGCTATAGAACAATTGAAAAAAATCTTTCGTTAAATCCGTGATTTGAGGTATGACGGATTGCCTTTCCACTAATCTAACGGATTAATCCGTTTCTGGTAACAAATAATTCCATTCCTGATAGCGAATTAATCCGTAGTCAGGATAGGATTAGTCCGTTCGATCAAGGGGAAGGCAATCCACCATCCTTCAAATAACGGATTTAACGGAAGATTTTTTTCAGTGTAGTCTGTGAACTTATCAGCTTCGGTGCATTCTCACTTAACCACAAAACGTCTTGTGACCTGCAATTTCTGAGATGCGGATTGTTTTCTGTGTATATATATGTATGTGCCACATGTGGTTAAATGAGATACTAGACTGGAATGTTATTATCTGAGTCAGAGTTCTTTAAATACACATATTACACAGGGTTTTTGTTCAACCGGGAAGTGTAGTTTAAATCAAGTCGGTAAAGTATATATACAAATGAAACATGAGATTATAATTGCCAAGATCTAAAGCTTTTTTAGGTTGATGCAGAAAACAAACCTGGCTTTCTTCTTACAGTTTACATGTGTATTAAAAGTACGGCTATGTACAAATGCTATTTAGGCTACAGATATATCGGTGCATCCTAAAATTGGGGCAACACAGGTCACTGGCTTTACTGCGTCAAGCGGCCAGTGTGGCTCGACATTTTACAAGTTCATCTTCTTTTCTCACCTTGAAAGAAATGTCCCCGAAAGATGACGTCATATATTTCATATTTAGAAAAACTCAGTCCCACATTTGAATAATCTGTTCTAAGGTCTTCTTTTGTCTTCTATCGCGCACTGATTCCTTTTTTTTTAAAACACGAAAAAAATGCATTTATGAATATTTGCTTTTTGAATGCAAAGAAATCTGCCTGATATAGGTTTAAGGTGTTGAAAGTTCTTACACAAAAACTCTTAGCAATGTCCATCAAAACAGCACAAGTGTAAGGATAAGTGTATTTGGCTTTTCATTTGTTTGTTTTATTGATTGGTATTTTACGCCTCACTCAAAACAATTTCATTGATACGACGGCGTCCAGCATTATGGTAGGAGAAACCCACGACCGTTCGCAGGTTGCTGGCTTACCGGAAAGGAAGCCAGCGTCAACTAGGCCTGAACTCACAGCGATAGCATTGGTGAGAGGCACCTGAGTCATTGTACCGCACTACGGCGGTAATTCACTCAGGTCATGGAGCTTCCCGTCATGGTTTTTTCAGCTGTTCGTCACAATCTCCATTTCATTTATGGAAACATTTGCTGTAATTCCATTAAAGAGCTGTCTTGTAGTCGAGCAACAATTCGAGGTTCTACGTCTCCATCTTCAGTCTTATCCTGCATATGCTGACGACTGTTCTACAGGGCTCCAGTTTTGTTATCCTATTTAAAGGGCAACTTTTCCAAAGCTCCATTTTCTGAATGCGTTTATATTGACAGTTGTTCCAAGGCTCCATTTTCTTATACTGTTCATCGCTCCATTTTCTTAACACGTACATTGAGCATGTTCGAAGGCACCATTTTTATTGTTATATTGGAGGCTGTTCGAAGGATCTATTTTCTCACCCTATTTATTCCGGGGCTTTATTAGGGCTCCAGTTTCTTGTCTTGTATACAGTGGCTGCTGTTTTAAGACTGCAGTGTCTTAACCTATGTAGATATACTGGAGGCTGTTTTATAGGGCTATATTTTCTGAGCACATTCTGACAGCTGTTCCAAACTCTGTTTTCTATTCTATGTATAAGGCTCCATTTTCGTATGCTTGGCGGCAGTTCCAGAGATCTACTATTTCAATACAGACAGCCAATAATTAATCGATCCCTGTTTATATTAACGGCTGGTCTGGGGCTCTTTTTCCTTAGCATACATATTTTGGTGGCTTTTCTATAGGGCTCCATTTCGTTACCATATAGACCTATGTTATGGCGACTGTTTTAAGACTCAGTTTCTTTAAAATATACTTGTGTGCATAAGTACGTAACACAACATATCGTAACACGAGGGCATAAGCATGTAACACAGCCTGTCATAACACGTGTATGCATAAGTACATAACACAACATATCGTAACACAAGGGCATAAGCATGTAACACAGCCTGTGATAGCACGGAGACATATGTGTACATGTGTGCGTATAACAACTTATGAGGGAGTATGTTCCATGTACCTATCACAGCCTAGCATCACTCCGGTGTGCATGTGTGTGTGTCGCAAACTGTCATGACGCATGTGTGTATATGAAGAGTGGGTTAAGTTGGTGACAATGCCCAAATGAATGGGTCATTGTTCATGCCATTTAGTTTTCTTTTTACAGGTAACAGGACAGATTCTTTTGCTCGATTTTTATTCACTACCTGCCGGCTGCTATGCAGCTTTCTGCATGAGCGTTTGGCAGATTGAATTCATCTTTACAACACAGGTTTAAGAATGATCAGCTCTAATAAAGATGAAAGAATAATAGGATGTATACAGCCTCTAAAATGAGAATACGGTATTTATCTCAAACGGTTCCCATTTTTGATCCCATAAAATTGTTCAGATTAGTTATCTTCTTCCCATCATATAGAATCGAATACTGAGAACGACCAAGAGAAATGTTCCTCACACCATTATATATCTCATAAGGAACCTTCTTTGATTTCACTGATTCAAATCATCCGAAAAGATCTTTGCCCATAGGAAGATGATCTTCCACTTGCACTATAATAATTAATGGTTTAAAGTAGTTTTTAGTAGTTAAAGACCCCTCGCAATCGAATCGAGCTGACAACAAGGGACAAGGCCTACATTTTTAGTAGCTCATGTACATATCCATGCATACACAACCAACTGCAGGATTTGAACTTCAGATTTCACAGAGCAACTGGATTGCTAGCCCCACGAGTTACCGCTCGGCTACGCTGAACAAAAGCCACGACCCATGAATTATTATGGTGAATGTACATTTCCAATGATCTTAGAAAATATTTCCTTTCTTTTTTGCAGATTTGCAAAACTATGATTGCATGAACCAACATCATATTTTGGAATAGTTTACCACTCTCCATCTATACATAAATAATTTTGGTTCAGGTGATCATATTTTTATTATGATGGGATTTCCCTCAACAAAACACTTTAAAACAGCACGTGAAATCTACTTTTGACCATTCTTTTTTCTTCTGATAAAGCGAAAAATATGAATCACATCAATCAAACTTTTCACAGAGATGTTGTATAATAATTATAATATAGATCCAAGTATATTTTCTCATGGTTTTCAGCAGGAAAAAAATACAACTCACTGCTGCACCACCGTGGGACGATTTACAGTCTAACTGAGATACAAACCATAGCAGTTACACCATTTTCATAAACCGTTTTCAGGGGGTGAGCGCATCTGCGCGGTGTAATGACCCAGGTGGATTTCACCAATGCGGTCGTTGTGAGTTCAAGTCCAGCTCATGCTGGCTTCCTCTCAGTCCGTACGTGGTAAGGTCCGCCAATAAACCTGCGGATGGTAGTGGCTGAAGTTCGCCCATCGGTATACGGCGTAAAACACCAATCAATCAATCACTCAACTTTTCGCAAACTGTTCCCTGTGTTCCTTTGCTGGCATGGATCTTGAATTATAGAGTGCATTTTCCTCTTTTCTTCGGACAACATATTTACAGCCTATTAGACGTAGTTACGCCAGCGTGCTACAAGAGTACAAGCAGCTATCAAATATACATCACCATGAGTTTCACGACCTGTTGGAGTATTAATGTTCGCATATAGCTACCCCATTTGCCTACGTGGGAAGGCCTGCCCACCACCTGCGGATGGCCGTGAGTTTCCACCACCTACCATAATGCTGACCTCGTATGAGTGAAATATTCTTGAGTAAGAAAACCAATTAAATCCATTTGTCTTTATGTGAAGCATTTACAGAAAGTTTTTTTGTTACAAAATGACCGTGAAATACTGTGTACACCTATACAGAGATTTTGGCAGGTTAAGATACCTTACACGTATATATACTATATAATGAATTAAGAAAGAATCTTTAAGGTGCTGTCAATATCTTCTCGAACACAAACTTCATATCTTGTTTAAGCAAGTCCTTTAGCTTTCATATGAAAAAGAAGTATGACTTTGCATCGTGTCGCTAAAGGCGTGTGTATGTTATTTTCCGTGTTCTTCTACATTTGGATGGTTTCGTATAGTATATATAATCAGGTAATGAAATGTGAATATCACTTACTATGATATCGCCTAAACTTTGTCGACAGCCAGCAACCCGTGGTTGGTGGTTTACTCCCACCATAATATTGGCCTTCGTCGTATAAGTGAAATATTTATGAGTACAGGGTAAAACACAAATAAATAAATAAATAAATAATTTTAAATAGGAAATTTCATTGCGCTAACCTCCGGAATTCAGGACATGTCGGTAACAGGGTAGTAACTACCGATACAGTCCAGAACTTTGCATGAGCAAGAGTTATTCCCACCTGTCATGCCCCGTCAACATACTCCATCATTTCGTTCCTGTATAAAGAGGGTGTTCTCTGTGTGACAGAACTCTTGCAATGCCGTTCTATTTACCATGCTATATCACCCAAGGTGCCATTATCTAGCTCGCTCAGACACGACTATAGCCGTTCCCATGTACTGGAATAGGCCTATACCAATACTCCACACAATACGATGGACTGTCAACTTCCGATCATGTTGCACGGCTATGTGGAATTTTCTTGAAGAGTATGGCACAAAACACTATAAATCAAAATAACGCCATGTCGTATTAATGCCTGCAAGCACATTCATCTTTTAGGTACCGAGCAATATTTAGCAATGGGTAAAAACCAGTGCGAATCGAAATTTGTCACAAAAACCCTCCTGTCAATATTTTCGGTGAAAATAAAACTTATATTCCTACATGATAAGACCTTCATTGCAAGGACTAGGCCTACAATTGGAATGTTTGTTCTACAGCATCCTACACGGGTTTTAAGAACGCAAAGACAAGGCAGGATGCCATCATTTGTAATTATTGTTGATAAATATTGCTATTATATTTTACATAAAATGAGCGAAAAACTATTTTGACAACGTGCTAAGAAAGTGAGAGAGCAAAAAAGTGAAAGTGAAAACTCTCCCGAACCGCGCATGTTTTGCCGTCTTTTGTCATACACACCTGATGAATATTGCTTGGTCTCTTACGTAACAGTATTTAGACGTACTAAGTTAGGACTAAGTCAGCGTTGAATGCAATGTGGAGACATGGAAGCATCTTTATTAAATCAAGTTATCACTACACTGTAGCTACTGATGCAATAAAGATGACTAAGCTTGCCTTGATACAATCCAGTAGACCAAGCCATTCTTTTCCAGGCTGTACCTTGTCAGCCGAAACACGCATGCTAAAAGAATATCAAGTATTCCTAAGGCTGGCGACCAAAACTGGCACATAATTAGTCATCTTGCATGTGTTTAGTTCCTATGAACTCCAGCCACGTCACATAAGTGAAAAATTATATTTTGCATGAAAACCTTAATCAAATAACTGACGAAGTAAATTGTATGTGAGTTCAGTCAGGAATGATTTATGGTTTTTAAAACTGTAATTTTCAAATTTTTATTTCTTTATATTGGCTTTTGTGTCTGAATAATATGAAATGAGGCACATGTATCTACACGCCCCAGCGCGCTCCGAGAAACCGCCAGGTGTCATCTCACCCTTTGTATAACAAACAAACCCCCTGACTTGCAACCGCAGCTGGACGAGCGAGAGAGGGATTCGAGCCCGCAATTTAGGAGTGGATTGGTTTCATCGAGAACATCTTTCCATTGGGTTGTGATTAGGACGTGTTCTATATGTATCTTATTTATTTGATTGGTGTTTTACGCCGTACTGAAAGATATTTCACTTACGCGACAGTGGCCAGCATTATGGTGGGAGGAAACGGGTTAGTGCCCCATGGTAAAACCACGACCACTCACAGGTTGCTGGTAGACCTTCCCAAGTACTGCCGTAGAGGAGGCCAGCATGAACTAGACTTGAACTAACAAGGATCGCATTGGTGAGAGGCACCCATGTCATTACGCTCCACTAGTGCGCTCACTCCCTCGACCACGGAGGTCCCGAGGTAATGTCTAAGTTGGTGCAAAATTTACATAATGTGAGTAGGGATTACTGAATTGAACATGACGTCGATTGCGACAATCACGCGCGGGATATGACCAAAGGAATATTATTTTCAAGCAAACTGCTGGTGCATTATTTTTGTATTAATCAAGATAGGATTGCACACAACAGAAATGTTTGCTGTTTTCAGGATATATAATTGATATAAAATTGAATTCACAGTGAATTCCATATATTGTTTCATCTGTCATAGGTTATTTATTTATTTACCTCGTACTCAAGAATATTTCACTTATACGACGGCGACCAGCATTATGGTGGCAGGAACCCGGGCAGAGACCGAGGGAAACCTACGACCATCAGCTGATTGCTGGCAGACCTTCCCAGGTACGGCCAGAGAAAAAGACAACATGAACTGGATTTGAACTCACAGCGACACATTGGTGGGAGGCAAT
Organism: Acanthopleura granulata; assembly: GCA_016165875.1. Taxonomy (NCBI): domain Eukaryota; kingdom Metazoa; phylum Mollusca; class Polyplacophora; order Chitonida; family Chitonidae; genus Acanthopleura; species Acanthopleura granulata. The sequence goes on from JABBOT010000004.1 coordinate 1,033,238, forward strand.
GAGTCATTACGCCGCGCTGGCGCGCTATCTGTCATCGTTTAAGACACTCGTGAAATGATAGCAGATGATTACGTCTATATTATCTATATACTGTCACATTAACGAACATAGGTCGGTGCTAAATGTTCTCAAAAATACCTTTCTGCAATAATGAAAACTGCATTTATAGCCTAGAAGAGTATATCATTTCTTAGCAACATATACATAGGTATAGCTTGTCAGTATTGCATGATAGTAAGTATTACATATATGCAAATGTAAACATTAAAACGAACGATAAATATATTTTTTTAAAGATTTCAATTCTATAATATTAATATACATCCACCAAACATGAAACTTAATACCATTTAAACGAAAGAAATCCAAAGTCATTTTTATAAACATTTATGTAACAAACCTTAAAACCAAAGCATAAAAATTACAAGACATAATTTCACATCAACAATACCCAAACAAACTATGAAAACTGTATAATGAAACAAAGTAAATACGAACAAATCCATCAAATCCCAGCCACTTAGAGCCAATGTTTCTTACTGCCCAGAACAGGGGGAATGTTTTGAAAAACAACATGTCTACTGTTTGACTGAGATTTGTCCAGGTTGTTGTGGCCAGCAGTCCCGATCACGACTGGACATTCCGGTCGATGAATTCCTTCCCTTGAATTCACTGGGCTGAACGGATTACCACAAGGTGGTGCGGGCATAGGCGAGGCGGCAGCGTGACTGGGAAAGGGCGCTGTGTGGTTCAGTTCCGCATTTGCGCTCCAGCTTCTGAAAAGCACCGTGGCGATATTGCTGGATGCCATGGAAGCCGTTGATGAAATGTCACCATTGAGTAAGCAAGTCTTGGGCTCTCCGTCAACCATGGTGATGGCTGTGTCGAAGACGTCGTCCCCTCGAGAGTGCTGGCTGGGCGCCGTGGCTTGTCTTTGCGGCTGGCTTATCGGGTACGATGGCAGGCTGAGTGGGTGGGAGGTTGTGTTTACGCTGCTACCCACATTAGGATACATGGAAGTGTTGTCAGAAGACGTGTAGGAATCAATGCTGCTGGCCAAGGGCTCCGTTATGTTGGTGTGCGTCACTGCGCAGCTGTACGATGGCACGGTATGTCTGTGCTCTGTAGGTCGGGCACTGTCGCCCAGCCGAAAAGGATTGATACTGCTCGGGAGACTGCTGGAGTCGCTGCCATCTCTGCTTCCGGCATCCGAAGGGCATTTGCAAACACCCAAAGACCCTGGGTAGTCCAGAGAAGACACGACTCCAATGGCGGTGCCACCACTGGGGTCCGTGCAGCTGCTGTCAGTGCTCAGTTCAGATGAGGGGTATCTATATGCGCCAATGTTGCTGTAACGCACCGGACCGGTGCTGCTCAGAGGGTTGATGATGGTGCTGGAAGGGGAGGTCTGACGCTGGCCACCATCACAATCGGTGGTAGGGGTGTTGTTGTTGGGAAAGAAAGGAGAACTCTTTGCGCTTCTGTAGAAACTGGTTTCTACGATAGCTCTGTTGTTGTTGAAATCCCCAAGTCTAATGTTTAGGGGCACCGTCTGCGGACTGATCCAGGTGAGGTGATATGGAGGGTACACTCCCTGAGCCGATATACAACCTTCGTACTGGGAAACCGATGACACATTGGAACCGAGAACCTTTGAGACGTATGGCCCCACCTCGTCGATGGGGGACAACTGGCGCCGACTGTGCGTGTGGCGTTCATAGTCCTCGCGGGAGAAACTGGTGCCAGCGTTTGTGGAGTAACTGGATCTGCTAGTGGACAGGGATTCTGACAGGGAGTTATGGAAAGCCATGGGATGAAGGCTGGAAGTGTCCCGACCGCCCAACCTTAATGGAGTCGTGGATCGGGTGGAACATCGTAAATCCGTTTTCCATTCATCGTTGTTTGGATTCATCCTGGAAAAGGCGGACAGAGACAAGTTAGGAACAGTTGCCTCCCCTTGTAATCTTCGTTTGTCCCGCCAATTGTGCCAATACAGACAAACAGCAACACAGATCAAAAACACGCCAACGAGGACAATGGGCAATACTAGACCCAAGCTGACGTCATGTGCCGGGGAATTCCCTTCATCTGGAGCTAGCGGGCCACGTGAAGATGTTGTTAATGTTGTTGGTGCTCCCACAGTGGACGTTGTGAACTTGCGCTGCTCCACCAGTTCTTCAAAGGTAATATTCTGTTCATGAAGTAGTTGAAGCAATTTCTGGAACTGTCCATCACTAAGGGTGCTGTCGTCTTTGTCAATGATGTCATCGTCAGAAAAAACCGACGGTGAATGACGACGGCGGTAATGCCCTTCAGAATGCAAATACGTCAAATCTAAAAGAGCTCTGGCCATATGGTGCATAACTCAAAGTATCCTCTACCAGTACGTGTCGCACAGCCCCAGTCTACCCCTGACGATATGCTGCCGATACAGTGTAGGCCCTAAAGTTCATTTGTGGCAGAGTGCACAGGCTGTGAATTCTCGAGATTGTTCAAGTACAGAAACTTCGTGTAGGGCGTCATGTAGTTGATTTGTGCATGAATACTGTTACAAAGCTAGTTATTGGACTGACTCACCACGGACAAGCCAGGAATATTTTATGCAACACATGATATTACGTGGATCGCTCTGCCATGCGCCTCCCCCTGTTCAGATGGACTTGCGGAAATTTCAGCTTCCGTATTGATACTCTCAGGTGTTTTCAACCATCACATTTTAATTGTCCCTAAATATCTGTTCCGCTCCTCTACCGTTTCTAACATTCCTGTATTAGATTTGCTCATCTATAAATCAAAATCCCTCGAGTAAGGGATGTCGTATACGGGTTGTCGGGTGGAGTGTCGTGGCGGAGTGAGGGGGTCGGGATACGATGAGGGAGTCGAGTGAGGAATGAGCTTGGCTGAGGCCTATTCACAATGGCACAAAGGCACGTATCTTCTGTAAGATTATTAGTCACAGTGATTTTCAGAAGGGGGAGCAGGGAGGGTGTGGGGAAAAGCTGTAAGGAGTGGATAGGGAGGGAGAGGGCTTTCTATTTGCACGAGTCCTTGCGTTTGTTTTTATCAGTGGGATAAAGTGACCTAATAGCCGATTTGCTTCATCGATAGACCTCGTAATGGTTTAAAAACTAGGGGATACACAAGTACTAACTTGAGCTGCTTAAAGCCGGCTTTGCACAATTGACTACTCTCAGTCCATTGCTTTAAAGTTCTTCTGACAGCCGAATTACTGCCTGAAAGATTCGGACGCAGTAGGGAGACAAGATCCATATAACCCACGCTCGAGATTTCTGGAAGCTGGGGGAAGGGTGTATGCAAGTGTCCATGCTTCCTCGGTGTTAATCTTTTAGCCCAACCCACCTTGTTTTGTTGTCATTTCAACGACTACAGCCAGAAATTGGGTTGGCTGATAACTAATATTTATTTATTTATTTGATTGATGTTTAACGCCGTACTCAAGAATATTTCAACTATACAACTGTGGTCAGCATTACAGTGAGAGGAAAGGCGGGGGAAACCTCCAATCATCATAGGTTACTGGCAGACCTCCGCACGTACGACCGGAGAGGATTTATTTATTTATTTATTTATTTGATTGGTGTTTTACGCCGTGCTCAAGAATATTTCACTTATACGAGGGCGGCCAGCATTACGGTGGGAGGAAATCGGCCAGAGCGCGGGGGACACCCACGACCATCCGCAGGTTGCTGGCAGACCATCCCACGTACGCCCGGAAGGGAAGTCAGCATGAGCTGGACAGCGACCACATTGGTGGGAGGTTTCTGTGCCACTACTCTGCGTCCACGCGATAACCAACTGAGGCACGGAGCCCACTCCCCCCTCCGCCGTCTCATAAATAATATCATTCTATAAACCAAAGACCCCCCCCCCAAAAAAAACCCCAACAGGCTAACCAAAAAAAAAAAAAAAAAGCGTGGTTTGTTCCAAAAGACGGGCACGTGATCCGTTATGGGAAGGCACACGAGGCCATGCATGTACACTCTCAAGGTCATATTGTGGCTTTAGCACATGAAGAAAAAGTATGACGTTGTGCAGCACAATAAAGACGTTCAGCGTGGCAGAAATGTTTCAGCAGCTTTATAATCTGGCTTCAGCAGCTTTATATCTTTCTTCAGCTAAATATTGACATTTTGATCCTGTAGCTGAAAGCATTTACACAAGTCGACCAAATGTTGTTTGACATTTCAATCGAAAGTGTTTACACTACTTGACCGATTGCGTCGTTTGAAGTTGAGTAGAAAGTTTTTTTTCAAAAACCAATCAAAATGTTTTCGTTTGAAAGTCTTTACACAACTTGACCAAAATGCTGTCGTTTGAGGTTGAATCGAAAGTATTTACACAACTTGACCAAAATACTGTCGTTTGAGGATGAATGGAAACTTTTTACACAACCAAAATTTGTGCGCTTTAAGTTTCAGTCGAAATTCGTGACCGTGGGCCACGTAATATTCGTTGTCATGGGAACTGTTGCATTCGTGCTCGTGTATGATTTTACGCTTGTGGCCGTAGAATGTGTTCCATTGTGTTTTTTGTGGATATCGAAGACGTGGTGGGACACTGTTATTGCCTTTATTTTCATGAACGGCTCTGCTTTCGTGTTTGGGGACGGCGTGACGGTGGACTATTCTGCATATTGCTTTCGTGTCTCGTGTAAGCAAAGCCATATGCTTCCCTACATTCGAAAATATTGTTTCAGCTGTTTCAAATATTTTCAGGTCTATTCCACGGTCGGGATACTATATTTGGATGGAAAATTGCGCTTTTTGTCATGTTTCTTAGGTTATAGGCCTGCAGCATTCCAAATCCTACAGCATGAATATATTTAAAACAAAGAGGTTTAGAATAAATGATTAATGCAAGTAAGGCATGGAAATTGTATAAAACATTGTACAAATCCAACTAGACGTCAGAAGTCATTCATGGCAAGTTTTCCCCCTTTGTCCAGGGACTAATGTGTGCTTCCGAAAACTGCTCAGTTTACCACTCGTAGTAAAATAATAGTCTTCATACCAGTCATAAACCACGTAAGCAGGCCGATTAAGTTAGAAATAGTGTTCCATATTCAGTGACAAAAAGGCAATTTATCAAGGGCACCAAGCATTTTGAAAATAGCGGGAAGTATTTCTATCACATTTGTTTGAGAAGAACACGAAGTAAAACTGCCTTCTCTTTTCTTCATGGTCTTGCCGATATGACTGCTCGAACAATAAAACAAAATCCAACATAAGTTGCTTAAAAATTCAAATGAAAATGGTAAGTGCATAAACTAATTAGGCCACTGGCGAACAATGTATTTTCAGTTCGATCGGTTCGAGGAAGTCGATGTATGCCAATATTGAGACAACTACTCTAGGGAACAAACGCCGTTGCGGGCCATATTTTTAGAGACCATTAGCTTTTTGAGAGAAGCCTTATTGATCAAGGTAAACTGGAACATCTTTTCTATTGTATCGTAAAGAGAATGTATTTGTTTAGGTTAGATTGTCTTGTTTTTCGTCTTTTTGACGTAGTTGAATACGTCATATATGTCGTGTGTTGTGATACAATGACAGTTTAAACTACTGTATTTACCACCTTCTTGCACTGTACCAGACCAGTTTCATATTTTATTATTTTTCTCATAGTATATGTTGTTTGGAGGCTGGCTATAGTTTATTGATCTGAATTGTACATCATAAAGGAGATGGTTGCTATAGGAACATCTGCAAATACGCATGCATGTTCACTTTGTATAGGAGCATCTGCAAATACGTTTGGTTGTTTGTTAAAAAAGTCAACGCGCGGAACAGAAGAAGAATATAATATACCGAAAATATATATATTTATATATTGGTGGAAACCTCGATGTGTACGCCACGCTGGTGGAAATCTCAGTGTGTATGTCATATTGGTGAAAAGTTCATTGTGTATGCCATCACAGTGGTAGAAAGCTCAATGTGTTTGCCACATTGGTGGTAAGCTCACAGAGTATGTCGTTTTGGAGGAAAGCTCAATGTGTGTGCCACATTGGTGGAAAGCTCAATACGTATGTTATATTGGTGCAAAATTCACTGTATGTGTCATATTCTGAAATCAAGGGATCTCAACCGGAATAAACCACGTAGTTCTTCGAGTTTTTTCCTGCCCAGACATATGTTGTATTATCTATTTAACAGATAAATGGTCGCTCGCTCTGCCCGTCTCTGCTGGCAGCAGTCGTACAATTGCAATATTCTGGAGTTTGGCGTAAAACATTATTCGAATGAATAAATAAATCAAGTTTATTAGATAAATAATCACCAATTCAAGATGAATTCCAATTCGACATGTAAGAAAAATCTCAAATGTATCCCACCTTTAGGACAGATACCGATATTTTCGAACGTTCGGATACAAAACTGCTTTGTCCTTTCAGTGTATTAATAGGTAGGCCAATGTGCTTTTCATGAGTGGCTTCAGATATAACGACTGCTAATGAAGACGTTCAGTCTGCACGGCACGGATTCATTGAGAAAGGCAAGAATGGTGAATGAAACTTACCCGCTGAAGTTAATGTACGTGACGGCCGCTAGCGGACAGTCCTTGCTGCAGTGGACTTAGAGGGTATCGGGAAACGCTTTATACGGGTTCGTGCCGACCAGCACATTGCTTCCTATACATTCGCGTAATTACTGATGCCTTAGTCTTCCTCCTTAAAGCACACGGTCAGTTGTCCTTTGTGTATTCAGCAACTGCTCCCACACCTCTTGTAAACCCCGAGTATCCATTATATCCTGCAACCCTTTGAGACAAGTAAGTCTTGGACGCGAACAAGACGTTGAAGAGCTGAGTAACATTGACCTCTTTAGTAATGAACGTAACAAAGGCGGTTTCTGCTTATATGATTAGGGTTTTTACGCCACATTTACTGTATTTCAGCCTGATGGTGGCGAGATATTGTTTAAATTGGTTATGGCTTTCGACATGAAAACGATGACATAAAATGTCACAACAAAACGGATAAATGTTGAAACCAGCTGCAAAGAAAAAAATCAGTTATAGATTAAATAACTCATTAAATATATTGTATATATACAACATTTCATATGTGCAAAACATATCTTTAACTACAAAATCACCAGCAGCTCGGCTGAAGTGTGTAACAGATTCAGAGACCCTGCCTCCTTAGAGGAGAGGACACAGTTATGTTTAAATAGAAACGAGAAGCACCTATATTTTGTTGACCGGTCCCACGCAGTAGAGCTCTAGGTTAGTCGCCTCTCATGACGAGCTTGTCCAGAAGGGTTAGGTCCTACTCATTCTGTTGCTGTAAGATTTTGCGCGTAAGTCCTTGGGGGGGGGGGGTTACATTTTTATTGACAAAATATTCATTATAATTAGAAAGGGTATGTTACTGAATTCTTGAATCGACGCTTATTTATCCATTAAATAGATAACAGAACATGTTGTGTTGACGGGAAGTAAACTGGAGCAGCTATACGTGGTTTATTCCCATGGTTTAACAAACAAACAAATGTTTGGCACAAATTTGAAGATGAAGAAAATGATTCAATTAAGGATAATAAAAAAAAACACACATACTTGGGGACTTATGTCTTTAGAAGGTAAAACTTAACTCTTTGTTATTTAGTTAGTGTGATACACCATACTCATGAGTGTTTTACTTACACAGTGGATGGTTTACAGAAAGAAGAAACCGGACGAAGCTAGCGGGACACCACCGCGCCTGGCAAGTAATCTGACAAACACCCTGAGGTTAAGCAGTAGCCCGGTTTATAGGGGTCTGTGGATGACGGATTCGACCTCATTGGTAAAGCGCTCGTGGATAACCGAAAGGCCTTTCGTCTGGTTCCTTTACATTATATATACTGTCATCACCTCGTGAGTTTGCCACTTCATACACATGAACGAATATTGTACTCTCCAGCTAGAATACACATACATGTAATATCGGCAAATTCTTTAAGAGAATTAACAGGTCACATTTCCAGAAAGTACGCGTCGTCTTGAAAGGCAATTTGATGCTAATTCCAAATATGGCCTTCATTTTAAAAATGTGATCTGTTCTTTTATCGAGGATCAAGAATACCGGCAAAATATATTAAATATATTAAGCCCGTGTGAAATTCTGCTTCTTCTGTGGAATACGACAAAAAGCCTGACTGATATTCTACACAGAGGATTTGTTTTCTTCCTGATTACATTGCGAGGTGGTTTGTAAGCCATGATCTGTGTATAACGTCACTTTGCCGACCCGTCTGCAATAGTTTTATAACCGACAACACATAGCCGGGCTTCAAACACCGCGTTTTACTTCCGTTGGGTATGAATGGAATCGTGGCTAAGGCTTTTATCTCGGTTTTAAAAGCCTGTACTAAGACTTCGAGATGGTTTGAAAAAACTGTTCAGTAGGGCTTCGTCCCTTGGGGTTATTCTCTGGGGATAGCCAGCTTTTATCAGACGTGAGGGAGGGGGGGGGGGGTCAGAGATAACGGTTAACATCACACCAATAGGATCATCGCTATATCTTGGAGAAGAAAAAAATGATGATCTCAGAAATTACTCTACAGTTGTTAAAATATTAAGCGTGGAAATGTCAATCTTCTGGCACTAATCTTGGCCAAACACTGGATAAAACCTTAAGACCCTATTTACACAACTTGATGGTAAAACGATGTCTTGCTATGTTAACTATTTTTCGGAAATACATGCGGTATGTCAACACCATCAACATTACCGTCCTGTATGTTATGGTTTATGTTATGTTCATTTGTTTCGCGAGGTACGAAAAAGAGACCGGGTCGGGTCATACCAAAGATTTTAAAAATAGCGCTCCCTGACTTAACGCTCAGCATTGAGAGATTAAAGCAAGGGAACAGGACTGGTCCGCCCGGTGTCAGTGTAATGTGACTGGTGGGGTGTTATGTAGTCCTCGGTTTCGTGTTCCACTGGTGGCAACATTTTGGCGGCATGGACTCCCTCTGCGACAAGAAGATACATTATCAGTATATACATTGGAAAGGACTCCTAGTCGTCATATGATTGAAAAATTGTTGAGTGGGACGTAAAACCCAAGCATACATACATACATACAAAAGAAAAGGCAGTAGTGTTTTTCATATGTACACCTACTGTGTTACAATATTTCTCGTTAGCAGTCTTGAAACAGTGGGCATGCACGCCCTACGTACACTGCATGTCACAAGTGTATAGTACAGTGTAATGTAACATGGACAACAGATGTCCAGCGTCCAGTCCTGGGCTTTCATGTTTGCCTTACATGCCGTCCCTTAAGGTATAAAAACACTAATTGCATTTTGTATCCAACATTCAGGCGCATAGAAAACGGTGGGGGCCGGTAGGGATTGCCTGTATCTCTGAAATGTGTTTAAGTATTGCTATGTAATTTTGCTGGAATAAACTGGGACAAATAATGGTTGAAAATAAGTCCATTACTTGTTGCTACAATTAAACAAAGAAAAATGTTATCCACTGGACAAGTGCCCACTACACCCTGTTTCTATGCCGATAGGACGCTAATGCCTGCATTCCAGCTGATTTATTTTGAGAAAATGGTGGTAAATCCCTAATGATATTTGGATATGTTGTAGGTCAGGCATCTAGTTATTTCACAGTATGTGTGATTTGGGCCAACAAAACTTAGGAAACACAGTTTTCGGTGGGTGTTCTTTGTGAAATTACTACATAAATAGTAAGGTTATTTTTTAGTGTTTTTATACCCTGAGTATTCGGACCGGAGTTCAGGGAGTATCTCGGTTACATATCCACGGTCATGCATAGGACCCAGAGTTCGGGGAAACTCCCGGTTTAATAAATTGACTTATTAAAGTGTACCAAATGTGATGACAACACAACATGTTGGAGTAATTCTAGACCACTAACATCTAATAAACTGCATTTCTTTATTATCTAATTCTACTTAAGCTGGCTTCCTCTCCGGACGTCGAGGGAAAGTCAACCTGTGGATGGTCGTTGGTTTCCCTCGGGCCCTGTCCACCATAATGCTGGTCGCCGTTGCATAAGTGAAATATTCTTCAGCACGGCGTCAGACACCAATCAAATAAAGAAATAAATAAAATGCAGCTTACGGCGTTTTGGGACAGTGTAAGGTGCTACTGTTTAAACCTTAATTTAATCTAACATTTAGAACAAAATCCTAATTGGGGTAAAAATGACAAGAGGCGGTATTTCACTGGTTAGGTGTGACCATTTGCCAACTATCTCACCACCATCGCTGCCAACATTAGCTTTTCCACACAAAGACACACATTTCAGGAGTATGGTTCACAAGAGCATAATTCAGACCTGAACATAAAAGTACACAAAAAAGTCAATACAAAAAATCAAAAAAATAAAAGACAAAACGTTCAACACAAACGAACGAACAACTCCGATGATAAATAAAGTGAGAGATAGATGCAAACTAAAGCAGTCAACAGTTTTCATTGTTGACGGAAAAAGAGAGAATTTTTTTCAAAGAAAATCAATTAAATCAGTATCCAGATAGTGTTCCTTATGCATGTTAGTTCATAAGTTGTCGTTAATCTGACTGTGTAGCTTAGTTGTGGTTTCATTGCGACTGTTCATACATCCAACATGGCATCTTATAAGGTCCTTAGCCTCGGATTGAACGGAATCGGACCCAATATGAGGCAGAACGTTCATATTTACTGGCAAAAAGGATTGTAGAAATGAAGTTGGTCACAGGAGAAATATAGGTTATATTGTTGACTGGAAGATCACTAGGGGGAGGAGAGACAAGGGTCTCTAGACTTCAAATATACCCCACAGAGAGGCTGTAGAGGGGTGAAGGGAAAGAGGGGACTGAAGGGGCGTGAGGCTGTCCGGGTTTGTGTGGAACCGTTATTCGGCTTCTATTGCTGACTGTGAATTAAACTGTCACGTGGTCACCGGCGTTAGAATGATTCAACACAAAATGGCCCGAAACCGTAAAAGATACGGCTGTTCTTTAGGCTTCTGTTGTCACACACACGCAAAAAAACTGTGTTAGTGTTGTACTGCTGTTGTTTACGGTGGATTTGTCAAATGTCCATGCACCGGCGGTTCTCCCCTCCTTTAAGAACATGCTTCGAGTGCACCTTTTCCTCTCTGGTAGTCCAGTGATGGCTTTGTGGTGTCAGCTTCTAGACTGAAGTTACGCCTATCTAACACGGCATAAGCATCACCTGGTCGGTTCTGGATAAGGCAGGGTAAGTTAACCGGGTACCGGGAACAACAGCTTACCTTTGAAAGAGAAGAAAACAAACCGATAAAATCTTCATACAAAAGACCGTGAAAAGTTATTTGTACATATATGGTCTGTATTAGATTTTCTTTTTTGATTTTGCTTTAAAATATATTTCAACTCATGTTAAAGGGAAAGACCACACAAAACGAAGTTATGCTGAGAACAGAACATTCCAAACTGTATCTGAAAAAACCTTCACTGCCAGAGAATTTTGATTTTGTGAATTATCCCTATTTGGACAGCAGCATGCCAAATGGTCCTGTATATGCCATATGCATATCTCGCCTTGCAGTATTTGTTAGATAATGTGTGTTGTGTGGTGATTTTAATCAACGTCACAAGCTATTACCGCAAAAACTAGTGTGTCAAGGGTATTCCATCAAAATTCTTCACTCTTTAATTTTGCAATGAACTCTCTTGCTAGTAAATACGAATGAAGTGTCAAGACTATGTGGTGCTCTGCTTCGTAATTCTAATTCCTCTTAAGCCGGTGATACGTATGTTCATCGTGTTGAGCATTATTGCCAAGTTGGATATATGAACAGTTGCAAATCAAGGGTCAACTGAGAAACATATTTCATTAATAACACCCTATAAACTAAAATGGTACACCATTTGGACACTGATTTTATTCCTCCGCTTAGAACATTAATTGCGTCTTTTCACCTTCATTAAAAATTGTTGACTGCTTCTCTTTGCGTGAATCCGTCGTATTTTTTTTATTCTATATACTTTCTTGGTGGTTTGTGTTATTTGTCGTTTTGGAAACTCATCTTGCGATTCGTAACGCCCATTTTGGTTGACGGCTGTTATACTAATGTCGGTTTCGAGGTCTGCGTTGCAGAAGTCAATTAGTCCCAGACCATTAAGGTAGCGGTCTGGAATCTGCAAACAAACCACCTCAGTTTGGAGAGTAACAGGCTTACCAGCGATCATGCCAAGTGTGGTGATTTTATCTGTGACAGAGCTTCCGTCAAAATCCGGAATGAAAATGTCCTGACATGTCTTTTCCTGTCAACATATTAGTTGCAGTAAACTATCTCTTCTTGGTTGATATCCCAAGATTCAATAGGATTGTCAAAACTAATAAACTTAAGGTATTGTATAAACCTATGGATTTATGAGGAAGAGCACACTGCGAATCCAATCGCATCTGGAGAAATGGTAATGAAATAAACATACCAGTAAACATTCAAGGCATAGGTATACATTTCAAATATTAAATGGTATGGAACCATAAAGGAAATGTAAATCTTTCAGCATACATGTATGTCAAATCCCAATACAATCTTTCAAACAGACTTTATATATGCCAACTATATAGTAGGTAATTTGTCATCGAATCCTCGAAAGCAAATCCTTCTGAACTCATTCATTTACGAAATCTCCAATACGATGTGGACTCGAATTCCTTGGCTGTCAGAGATCATTTAGTACGTTGAGCTTGCTTTGAGCTACATCTCAGCCTTGTTTATTTAGCTTGTGCCAGTTAGTGTCGTCTGGTTCTGTCTCTTAGCATTGATATTTACAAATCAGAGCGCTTGAAGCCTGGTTTAGGAAAGCCGAGACTTGGTTATTCCTCCGAGGTCAGTTTGGCAGTGACACCTATCTGCAAGCAGCAGCCTTATTTGTGGGTGTTGATGGCTTTGCCAGTGGAATGGAACCGCCTCTGCTCAGCAAGCATGCTTCGGTATGGCGCTGTCACCATCTACGTTATATCGGCACCTCTGATTTATTCATGTACTGGAGAAATTAATGATGACTAAACAACCACCATCAACCAGCCATTTGTGTGAGAGAGTTTGTGTACATTGTCTCCTGTCCTACTACTGCAGTAACACCCCCCAAGGTGTAATGTTTCAGTACTGACCAAGATCATTCAATCAGCTTGCACAGGGCACTGATGTCTACAGAGCTAAAATTAAAGCTTAATGTTGTCCAGGAATTCTCCTAAATGCTGTTTATTTCCTAGATATAATATTACTCTGCATATCCTTGTTGAAGGATTTGGTCCAGTAATAATCCAGTCCGATTTATCATTAGGGTACAAATAAATAGTGCCAGTGTAACTTTTTTTTAATAAGCCTACATTTAAAATTTTTTTTTCCATAAACCGAGAAAGCTTTATATATTCGGCTATATTGAACGTCAAAATATCGTTCATTCATGTCCAATATTTACACTGTTTTCCTAAATGGTGGATGTGTGTAGGCCAGTATTTCCAGTGCCTCGCGGTCTTACGCAGGTTGGACAAGACAAAGTTGGGGCCTGAAAGGCGTAAGGTTACGATAGTTGCTGGAGTGAATATTTACTGGTACAGTCGGGCATGTTGAATCCACGACGCCTAATGCAGCAGCCACCGTAGAATCACGTCCTCTAGCCACGTTAGTATGTGAGAGTCCCCTCCATTTATCTCTTAAACTTGAGGGAACTCGCGAGACTCTTGGAATGCCAATTCAGCTTATTACAGAAAACTGTCTGGACGTATTCCTGGCACACAGTTTTAAATGTACAATGCTATAAATATTAACCCTTTTTCTACATACACTTATTTCACATTTTGTACGAAGAGCTTTACAAAAGGTGTTCTGGTGTTTGGAAACCTACCATACAACACTACATTAAAAAGCAACAACTACAACAACATCATATTATACAAGAAAAAAAAAACGAACAACAACAACAACAAAACCCAAACTTGCATGATGCCAGATTAATTTCATGACATTCTCTGAAATTTGCATACCAAATTTATTATATCTGATGATTATGGGATGACGGGTCACTTTTATAACCGCAAAATTCAACAACCTTTGTGCATGTATTACCCACATACAGCTTAACTAACCGGGTATGGAAATTCGTGTTCCGGCTTGAGAGCGACGATTGCTGAAAAGATTTGCAGCCTTCTAGGAGGATACAACGCTGTCCAGCGCGCGTTGAAGGGATTCCTGACCAATTACCCCAATGAAAGAGTTAGCCTTGTTTAAGATTCAGCTGGCGATGTGAGGCAGATCAAAGATTCTTGAGGGGGGCGTCAACTCCTCATGACCTATGGCTTCCTTGCTCGTTGATCTCTGAGACAAAAAGCCTGTGTTATAGCAGATACCGACTACACACAGTTCGGACCGACCCCTACTCCCGAGTCTGACTCCCATCACTTTGATGATGTCTGTCTCACCAAACTAGCTCACATACTTATCCCGATTCCAGTTGCTCTTATAGAAAAGTTTAAAGGTTTGCATTCAAACGATTTTACTTCATGTTTACAATTTCATACATTTAAGGGGAGTGAAACTTCCATGTTCACCTCTATATAATGATCATTCACGTATGAGCTTAACAGACTTTAACTTTTGATCTACCGCTAAAAGACATCACATGAGCATGACATCACTGAATCTTCATAGGTCACAGATCCTATCTCATATTTCAGTTCACCGGTGGCCTGGCAGTTGGAGCGTGTGACCTAAGGCCAGAGATCCGGGTTCAATCCCGGGTCGGGTCATACCAAAGACTTTAAACATGGTACTTGTTGCTGCCCCGTTTGGCGCTGAACATTGAGAGGTTAGAACAAGGAAATAGATCTGATCCGCCTGGTGTCAGTATGATGTGACTGGGTCGGGTGTCATGCCTGGTGTCTTCGGCATGATGCTCCAGTGACAGCAGTGACGGCATGGACTCGCCCTGCCACAAGAAGACACAGTATTTATGCACTCTAAGGACTCCTCGTCGCCATATGACTGAAAACTCGTTGAGTACGACGTAAACGTACATACTTATACATACATATTTTGGGTAGTGATCATGAATAATGCTAATGGTTCAGGTAGCATGTTGACTGGGTGTTTCGCCTATGGCATGAAGTCATGGGATTCGTCAGATACCTAACAAAGGGAGACAGTTTCCTCCGGTTTCCCCATCTCACAGAAATCGCCAACGTTATATGAGGGAAGCATTCTTGAGTACGACCTCCCCCTCCCCCCAGAGAAGGACAGTCGAAAAGTGAGGTAGGCTGGCAGCGTTGTAGATGTAAATTATATGGTATATGGTTGTGAATATATCGTCAGTTAGCACTTTTAGTGTTGAGATCCAGCCAAAATAACGAAACAGGAAATGTGCAGGAATGTGACGTCATTTGGTTGGAATGGACGAAAGGTTATCACGTGGATGATTCTCAAAGTATGCTGATCGATTTTAGGCATAATTCCGATTGATTTCCATTTAGCGGAAATTGGTTTAACGCGGCGATGGAGGATATGGGTGTGGATTGAAGGACGGGCGTTCAGAGAGGACCGATTCAATGAATGCATTAACCGGGTTGTGGGCCGAGTCATAGATCACATCGTATACGCTGCTCTCGAACCACGAGTAAGGTTTACTCAAGTAAGATGTCAAGAGAAAGCAATCAGATTGTCAAATTAAGCACATAATTACGTTCCAGTGTCTTGCCAAACTGGACGGTTGATTAGCAAACCGTTGACAGAGGAACATCCCCGGAATCCTCACACGCTGTGTGTGTCCTCAACATCCTTGTAATGCAAAACAGCTGACCAACAAGCATCAAGTCAGATATTTCGACTGAAAAGAACCTATTTATGCAAATCAATAAATGTCTACAGATTTGGATACAACACATACAGGGAATACCAGGAAATTCTGAACGCTAAATTCGTCACAATTGTGAGTATTTACATCATGGGTTGATGGCGTACAGGTTGTTGGAAAAGCGAGTTTGTGGAATGTTGTTATTTTTGAATAATGAATTGTTGGAATTCTTTTTTCCTGGAGAATGATGGTTTGCTGGAATAGTTCTTTTTTGCATTAATGGATTGTTCGTCCATGGTATTTCGTGACAGGTTGTTTGCTGGGATAGTGGTTTTTAACAGTGGATTGTTAGAATTCTGGATTGTTCGTTCATGTGGGGTGTGATGGGGGCTCCGTGCATCAGTTGATTAGAGCGTTAGCGCAGCGTAATGACCCAGAAGCCTCCCGCCAATGCGGTCGCTGTGAGTTCAAGTCCAGGTCAGTCCAGTGCTGGCTTCCTCTCCGGCCCTTCATGGGAAGGTCTGCCAGCAAGCTGTGGGTGGTTGTGCGTTTTCCCCGGGCTATGGCCGGTTTCCTCCCACCCACCATAATGCTGGCCGCCGTCGTGTAAGTGAAATATTCTTGAGTGCGGCGTAAAACACCAATCAAATAAATAATATTAATAAATGTTCGTCCATTGGTTTTCGCAACAGGTGGGTTGCTGCAGTGGTGTTTTCTAGTAGGGTTTGTCAGAATTCTGGATTGTTCGTCTGTGGTTTTTCACAATAGGTGAGTTGCTGGAAAAGGTTTTTTTAAATAGTGGAATATCAAAATCGTAGGACTGCTTTCGACTGCGGAGTTACAGTTACGCCGTTATTTCTGAAATGACAGATGCCGTGACCGGCAAACTATTTGAAATGGAAATAGCTGGAACTGTGGACAGCCTTTAAAGTAACCGATCCTTACTGATGCATGATTTGTGTTCCATGCAATGTTCGGAAATCTTACATTCAAGGTATATTATATGTACCATTGTGAATTCAAGTTTTATGAAATCATCGCACAGTTTATATTCAAACAATGTGACACAAAATTCGTAAAAGTTTTCATGCCGTACACCATTTGAGTTCCAACTTTTGAAAAAGCCATGTGATCTGTAGGCCTATAGTTTGTGTGTATAGTGCATAGTTCATAAACAAGCGCGCCATTTGTAATCCAGCTTTCAATCTGGATCTCGTAGAGGTTTAAAGGTCTCCAAGTAATTTGTAAATCTATAGCAAGGCGCACGATTTGTATTTCAACTCTTTGAAAAATATTGACAGCTTTGGGTGGCGGGATACTTGCTTAGAATTTCACGCTTTGTTCTGCAAGATCGCGGGAGATCATGGCACACTCCAAATGATTCCTCCCTGATCATGTGCAGAGTGCTCCATTTCATCGATGTGCTCATTGCAGCTGTCACCTCTGAGGAAGCAACGGTGGTATAGCGAAGTCTTCACGTGAACACAATGATCATGAAAATTCTCAGTATATTTTCGATCCTTGCTAGTTGATGGATAAAGATGCACCAGGACAAAGACAGGCATATCTTAAAACGAGATTTTTGTCGTGCTGTCGATTCTCCGCTGAAATTAGCCGATCACATTGCAAATATCAGAGGACGAAAACAAGAGCGTTGGTTCATCATTTGATAGTTGCAGAAATGAATAATGATCAATCAGGATCAATCTCGGTCATTTCTGCACAAGATGTAGTATCAGAATTCGATTTCCTGTTGGCCAAAAGGAGAGAGAAATTGTGCACTTTTACGAATTTAAACCGTTGTTCAACTTAGTATGAATGCAAAACTTAACAGTTTATTAATACGATTTCCAGCATTTTATATCAGTTATATGTGCTGAGGTAAAATTAATGTTAGATAATACCGAAAAAACAACCTCCAAAATTCTGAGGCCGGAACAAACATCTTTTCATGAGAAGACGGATCAAAATGTACGGTTCTCTTAATATTTAACTTCACGACAATGCTTAAACAGTAGGTCATTAAGAACAGTCTATATAGAATAATGACTTAACTGAATGAAGTAGGAAATTTATGTAAGCAATAGATGAAGTTGCAAGCAGTAATACCGGGATATTTGATCTGCACTTTTTTGATCAGCATTTTTTCTAAATATGGACATCAGTAAACCTCTATAAAGTCAAGATTGCGTATCACAATGTCGTCACTACTAGGGTTTTACTCTCTGTGCTATGGCGTTTTCTACTGACATGTGGATAACACTAGTTATTTGCCTATGAAACGATCGGCACAGTTGTTCAGGAGAAATTGGCGTTTAAAAGTTGGTTAAAGAAAACCCCCAAAAAGGAGAACTATTCGGAGAAGTAAAAGTTCGCCTGCAACTCTTTTGAAGCTGTCTAGGGAATTTTAAAATTCGCCGTTCAAACTTGTTTGAGCAGGAGTACCTGGAAGAGTGAAACAAAATGCAATATCGTCGTCAGTCCACGTGACCAAAATTTCGTTCCACCACTGCATATCCTGTGCTTAATAGCAAATATTTCGATGTTGCTTCTACAACAGCGCTCTTTCAGCCAAGTACACTGAGAGAAATGTTTGGGTCAACCGACTCAAAAATCTGAGTTTTCCAGCTAATTCAACTCAGAAAATTAATTTATATGACCAGATCGGCTGAGTCACTGAAGATGCTCTTTTTTAACTTATAGACCCATAAGTGGTCGATGAGTCCTTTGATTTCTCTTGCAGGTCACCCAAACAATCCGGTGAATCTTTAATGACTCGGTCGATCTGGTCCTATGACTCCGCTTTCTGAGTTGACTTATCTCGACTGGAAATCTCAGATTTTTAAGTCTGTCGACCTAAACATTTTTCTCCCAGTGTGGGCGTAATGGTTAAATTAGAAATCTCTACAAATGCCACTCCAACATCCTCAAGTCTCCAAAGGGTCATGGTGGCGGCATATGTAACACCCATAAGTAAGATAAATATGGTATGATAAATAAGTATATATGTATGTATGCTTGGGTTTAACGTCATACTCAACAATTTTTCTGTCATATGACGAGGAGGACTCTTTCAATGCTAATGATTTGCCAAGCCATTCGTGGGAAATACACCCCGAGTAGTCATCTTCTAGGAAGTTCTTACTTCTAGAAGATGACTACTCGGGGTGTATTTCCCACGAATGCGACATTGACAATGTTTAATATCATTTCTTGGCCTTCTAAATATCACAGAATTTTATAATATTTTTATGTGATACCTGTAGCTCATTTATCTTTTCTATGGATATTTGTTATGGTGGACTTCATGTTAACTTAAAATCAGCAGGAGGATTTGGAATACAGAGTTGGGAAAAGTAATGCATAAGAACAATTCATCAATGAACAAGCCACATCGCCATGCTTTTTTTCATCCCGATGAAAAGCTGGAGGAGAAATTTAAATTTGCCAGATGATGCTTAGGTTCATTTATTAATCAAGGGTCGTGTCACGAGGTGCACTGCACATAAAATAACCGCATCAAGACTTATAGGGAAGGACAAACGTCACCAACAGATTAATATTTCTCTATATGAGAGAATTATTAACAGTGTGGCTTCAAATATATATCCCATTGCGTGGTGTTTAGCTCTATAACGTTGAGTTTATATCAGAAGTTCTGACCATATAGACAATATGATTAATATTTACCTGATATTATACATTGTGAGGGTCCGATATGAACTTAGATTTACGATTTCCCGCACCGGTACTTTTTTCTCATGGTTATCCTAACTCAGAGTGGCGGTAAATAGTCCGAAGAAATATTCCGGGAGTATATGTCCTTGTAATGGTCATAGCGCCGGCATATTTATGATGATGTATATCTACTAACTATCCCACAGACACCTCCAGACATCTCGTCTCACGGACACTTACCATAATAACATACAACACGCAACAATCTGACAGTGCGTTTTATAGACCGATACTGGAAAGTTGTTTCCTCAAAAGAACTTTAAATTCTTTATGTCATTGCCTTTACCTAAAGAAATATGCATTAGGCAAATGTACATACATACTAAAATAAATAAATGATACATATCGGTTGTCAGTTTTTTCAATCATGTAATACATGACTTATACACCATGACGAAACAGGGTTCTTCATAACAATCTTTCATACTACTAACAGCGGCCATTTTTAGCATGAAGTTAGTAAGAGTGCCCGGACTGAACTGGCGCCCTTGCCAATTTTCCCGATAAACCCCCGACTGGTACATTGCTGACCAACCAGCAAGACTTGAGACTTGAACCTAACACTAACCATAACTTTCTTATTTTATCGAATACCAATCATCACAGACAGACAATTCGCCACCATGGGGGTATACTGCCAATCGTCACAGATAGACATTTCACCACCATGGAGGGATACAGCCAATCGTCATAGATAGACATTTCACTATCATTGGAGTATATACCCAACTGTCACAGACAGACATTTCACCACCATGGGGACATACAGCCAATTGTCATAGACAGCCATTTCAACATCATTGGGGTACACAACCAATCTTCACAGACAGATATTTTACCATCATGGGCGTACAAAGCCAGTCGACAGATAGTTTACCATCATGAGAGTATGCAGCCAATCGCCACAGACAGATATTTTACCACCACGGGGGTATACAGCCAGTTTTCAAAGACAGACTTTTCACCACCATGAGAGAATACAGCCAATCGTCACAGACAGACATATAACCCTCATGGGGTACAGAGTCAATCCTCACAGACAGACATTTTACCATCATGGGGCTGTATAGCCGATCGTCACAAATCAAACATTTCATCATCATTTGCTCTGGTATATACAGCTTAGTCAGTCATCACTGATCCACTTTTCTTAATTTTAGAACATCACGATTGTCAGAGGTGGAGCAAATCCCACAGAAAACTAGTTCCAGGCATGATTTGATCAATTCATGTTCCTTCATATTCATTCTTCGTTCAAGTTTCCTATATTCGCACGCCCTGTTTTCATGTGGTATGCTGTGTAACGAGCTCATCCTTGTGACGTGCCCATCCTTGTGATAAGCTGTGATGTATATAGTGCGCAGTCATGTGAGATTTGTGGCCGTTTTGACGTATTAATGCTTAACTATCTATGCGCATATTATGCACCAGTGTGACGGCAAATGGACTTTTCCAAGCTGTCAATCAAGACCGTCCAACTGACCAGTCATAATCAATATTGTTGCAAGCAGATCAACCGGATGTCCCACACATTGGTTACAATGTTCAATTTTTCTGTGACGTCATGAGGTCACAATTACTGTCACCAAGAATGGAATGAAAAAAAACGATGTCACCAAAAGGGGTGGTGGGACATCGGGTATGGTGGATCTATCAATTATCATGGAACACAGCCATTCCAATGTTATGTGAAAAGGATCTGTTTTTTTCGGAGATTTAGGTGATTGGAGGGAAGCGAACAAACGGTCGGCAGCCAACCACGACTACATGGGGCCTTTTCGGTCTGACGTCTGTATGCAATACCTTCAAAATATTAAATACGCGTACAGACGCAGATCGCGTCAGACTTATTCTTTTAATGATTCCAGTAGCCCTATTGAGTGATGTATTGTTTAATCGTTTCGCATTTAAGCAAATTTTATTTGTTGGTTTCTTTTCTTCAGATCTGCGGTACTAGGCTTCATTTCGGTCATATCACACCAGACTTGCATTAAAACGGCCCGCTTGATCTCACGTTTATATCGCAGCTTTCCTAATGTGCCGTGTTGGTTTATCCATTTATTTCCTTATTTGTATGTCACTGAACGTCATGCTCAAAATATTTTTACTTGCATGGGGGCGGTCAGTTATATGGAATGAGGAAATCAGATTGTCCGGCATAAAAACCTCCGACTTTGACACATACTGACAACTTTCCTTCATGTGACGTACAGATATTCTCCCTATATTGGTGGAAGACAAGAGGTCTTCTCGTTTGCTCGCTCAATGTCACCAAGACCACAAAAGCATAGAGACTGGGGTCGAGTTGAAAATACCAGATATGACGCTTCAATCACAGTATACCTACACTGGGCTCCAAAGCCTTTCTCCTCGCATGCTAACCGCCCGGCAAGCTATTTAAAGGTACAGTTTCTAAACAGTTTTATCCCACGGCATGCAAGGCCACATAAATAATGGTTGCCGAACAGGTCTTTTATAAGCCATCAACGAAGCATCGTGCCACGCCCTGATTTGGTACACTGGAATTATAGTGCCATCCCCCAAAATATTAGCCTTATGGAAAGCAGATTTCAGGTTATGCCACAAAAACATACAGTCATTTCATTATTGAACCTGTCTCGCGATGCCCTTAAAAACAGTTGCCATTTCTCTGGCCATATAAACTTTCAAATCTATTCAATCTGAAAGTTATTGTTGACAGACTGGGCGTTAAATTCTGAAAAGTGTCAACCGGAAAGACTTTATCTGGAGGCTAGACGTATTGCTTTTGCTTCTGATTTAATGAAAATGGAAATGTTCTCTGGGCTGAAATTTTCTCTGTTTTTCCTGGGTAGAGTTGAGATAAACACGCCGT
Source organism: Acanthopleura granulata (assembly GCA_016165875.1). NCBI lineage: Eukaryota > Metazoa > Mollusca > Polyplacophora > Chitonida > Chitonidae > Acanthopleura > Acanthopleura granulata. The sequence goes on from JABBOT010000004.1 coordinate 1,055,647, forward strand.
GGGCTTGTTACACTTGTATAACAGTCTTCGGTTCTGAAAATCTCGTTACTTATGCCCGCTTATTGACCGAGAATATAATCAGAGTTACTTGGAAAGGCACACAATGCCTGTTATAATGTAAGAAGGATTAAGTATATGTATGCAGCTCTGATTGAACTGGTTCATTGTCAAGCTTGGGGAGGCTTGCTTTAGATAATCATCAACCCATAAGCAGAGGAACTTGATTTCCGTAGCTTGGATGTGTAGGCCAGACTGTAACCAAGGCGTTTACTGGTTGTTTGGGTGCCTGTGTCCCAGGGCCTATTATTCACACCGGGATATAATAACGCCAATATGAGGCCACCGTGGCCGAGGGGATTAGCGCAAGAGGGCGGCGTTGTGACCCAGGTGCCTCTCAGCAATGCGGTGGCTCTGAGCTCAAGTTCAGCTCATGCTGGCTTCTTTTCCGGCCCTATAAGGTCTGCCAACAACCTGCAGATGGTCGTGGGTTTCCCACGGACTCTGCCGGGTTTCTTCCCACCATAATTCTGGTCGTCGCCGTGTAAGTGAAATATTCTTGAGTACGGCGTAAAACACCAATCAGTCTTAAAGGTGAGATATCAAAATGATCAAATATCATTTTACATAAATTAACGCTCTCATTTTTTTAAAATTATGACATCTGAAGTACAAGAAATTAGTGTCCCAAAGACAAACAGTAAACTAATGTTATATATGCATGTATAAGTAGTTCCACAGATTATGGTAATGACATGACACTCAAGCCACTTCACATTTGACAGCCACCGCATAAGTTTCCCTTTTTGAGTGCAACGTTAATAATAATTAAAGAAGTAAATTAAAAATAATAAATAAATGATTAGAAAAATACATCAACAAATATAGCTGACTGTGTATGGAAGGGCAGGAGAATCCAGTGTAATGACCTGGAATTCTGACTTGGACTCTTCACGCAGTATAGCAGACTGGTGTATAATTTGTGTTGATCAGATTAACCATGTTCCACTCCGGTTTTCTTTAAGCCAGTCATGGCTGTGGCTATCCTTTGATGAAAGTCAGCTTTTGTTTAACTTTTTATTTCATAACTGTCAAGCGAGTAGTTCGTGTAGAAATAACAATGGCCACTGTTTCACCAAACCAGCTATTACCAGGCTGTAGTGGAATCTAGTTCAGTTTAAATGACAAAATAATTGTGCTTATTGTACGTACAAGCGTTTGGTGCATTCAAGTGACATTTAACTGGGCTATATCGACCGGATATTATCTTTGCGCATGTATCAAGTTTCTCCGTAATCAACTGACACACCGGAAATAAGCCTGCTGGTTATCCCTTCAGCCCCAACAGTGCTGAATATTATGAATGCATGTGTGTCAAAAGAACAGCGTCATTGACACTAAGATGTGAAGTTGGCTTTTATTGTGAGGGAGTACTGTGCAATGTGGACTCATCATACCAAGCATGGATCTTAATGACCACACTGTATTGAGATATGTTTCAACTTACAACAAGCTTAACGCTCCCAGAGTGAGTGCAAGAGCGGCACCATGTATGGTTTGGTATCACAGGTGACTGTGTGGGAACTACTCTAACACTGATCATCGGGCAGTGACGCTGACAATATACAAAAACAATACAGGTAATTAAAAAATATATAGTTTCTTATTGGTGACAGCGTCCAAATCCGGATGTAATATTCCGGCCTCCAAAGACAAATCAGTCCACGTAAATATAGAATCCACAGGCCTTTGGAATTCTCAAATCGAAGGACGATAGTCCTGTAAGTGACAAACAGCAGAGAGCACGCTACGCCGACGATGGTATATATATCCAACTCCCCGGTAAGGTGCAACTTTCCTGGGCAGACGGGTTGACATTAGCGTCCGTGATGCAGAACTGGCGATGTATGTTTCACTCCTCGGAAATACAAACAAAGTCTCTTTCAGGGTAAACTGGGGAGAAATGTACGTAATCGTAGAAAGAAACAATGAGCTCCAAAATAACGTCTCAAACAGAATAGTAAGTGGCGAGACACAAGCTCACAAATGTTCTACGTACGAAAATGGAGTACAAAATTACGTATGTCGAATGGCGTGAAAGCCGGTATCTACGAATCACACAAAATCCTTCTAAATAAATATGACTGCTCTCAAATGAACTTGAGTATCTGACTGTGAGCTTTACAACTTCGTCGACCATATTTGTAGACTGACGCAAAGAAAATTCTGGATGGTTTGTTCGTAAACATGCTTGCAATATGAGGACATCTTTCCAGAATGTACGCTTTATATACAATAACACGAAGATGATAAACATAGAAACCTCGAGAACACGCGGCTGAATTCCAGTGCAGGGTATCACGTACACAGAGGGAAAATGTAGGTCATACACTGATCCGGTTAGCGCAAAAACAAATAAAAAGCTATAATACAATATCTTACGGACGGGTTCATAATATTTTTATGCAGTTTTATTAAGACTCTAAACATGCAACATCATCACGAAACTGACACTGTTAAGGGACCTACTTCTCAGGATATGCATGATCAAACATCATATGGTCGCATGAGATTGACTTTAACGTAACATGAAGTTAAATTTGCTATCTGTTGTTCCATTCTTTAATCAGTTTTTTCCATTGCAAGGAATTCCTACAAGGCGCTAAGGGAAAGCAATCCATCTCAAGGAATACAGCGTTAAGAGAGAGAAATCCGTCACACGGAATTCCTATACGGCGTAAACGGAAAGCAGTTCGTCACAAGGAATTCCAACACGGCCTTAAGGGAAAGAAATTCACCATAAGGAATTCCTATACGGCCCTAAACTGGAGCAATACGCCACAAGGAATTCTAATGCGACGAAAGCAATCCACCACAAGCACTGCATGCATGGCGCTGTGAGAAAGCAATTTGCTATAGGGAAGGCATACACGGTGCTAACAGAAGCCAATCCATCACAAGCGCTAAAGGAAAGCAATCCGCATACATGTCAGTATTGGAAAGCCCTCCACTAATGTGAATGAATGATTTTTTTTACAAGGAAACTGCTTGATCATCCAACTTCGTATTCAGTATTTAGCTAAAGCAATGGAATTTCTACAAGCATTTAATTTTCAGGTAATCCATCAATCATAAGCCTGACGATGAATACCCAATAGTTCAGTAACGAGTATTCCACTACTTTAGTATCTAAAAGTGGTGAAAGGAGAAAATCCAAAAAGCATTTGTAAGAGGACTGAGCTGTTGGAAAAATCTATATCTGAACCATTGAAATAGTGACATGGAATCACCATCCTATTATCACTAGGTGCTTTCAGAAATGAACCGTTTCTCAGAAGCCCCATCGCCAATAGCTGTGAATGAGAGGTTGGTTCGTTTGTTACTTGAAGAGACATAAAAACATGAAACCGTCAGTGTAATTCAATTATCCGAGATACAAATGAAACACACGACTTTCTCTTAGATCTTAGTTCAACAGACTGATCCTCAGGCGTGGGTGGTATGATTAGACCAGAGGTACCAGTGGAATTGGGCCTTGTATTGGCCTATGGGGTCAGACGCTATGGCGGGGGGTCAGTGAAGACAGGGTGCCTATCCCAACCGTCCTATCTCAGCGATAGTAGTTGACTGCTGTTCGTTTGTTTGGTGAGGGTGGGCATCAATTATTTCTGTCTACCCGGGCCTGATTTATCAAAGGGTTTTATAAGGAATACATTTGGTCAATATGGCCGAGTGAGTACTACTCTAAGAGGTTAAAGTGTTTGCCAAGCGTCTGTCATCGCAAATTGGCACTTTGTTAATCAGCTAATTGATCATGTTTGGGGTAAAAGTGAATGAGCTTCTATGTGTCATTCTAGAGTTCCAATCACACCCGACATGTAGAGGTCTGTTCGTTAATTCTGTGCGAGATTGAAAGCAGAAATAGAAACTCTAATATCACCAACATAATGTATGTCTTATGAACAAGCCCACTAATTTCCCAGCCCACTAGAACATAGCCAGGGTCGCCACAACCATACACTTAATAGGCTTTGCAAGGATGGAATATTTATGCGTGAGAATTTTAAATACCAGTATGTATTTGTTCGACAAAGATTATAAATATTCATCATCAGCTGATTTTTATAAATGATATTTTCAGTCTGGTTTTATGTTTGCAGTAGGGGACCTCCGTTGCCGAGTAGTTGGCGTGCTAGAGCAGAACCTTGATTCAGGAGCCTCTCTTCAATACGGTTGCTGATAGTTCAAGTCGAGCTCATCATGGCTTTCCTGAGTTCAAAACTTGTCGTCTTCACCACCTGCTTGTTTTTTTAACTGGAGGGATCCTCGTTTAATCCGTGTTACTGCTTGTCTGGTCCAAAGGAATATTACTTGTCCTGTCTCAGGAATTATTGTTTGTATGGTCCCAGCGGCTATTGTTTTCATATTTCCAGGGGTTTTTTTTGTTTATTTAGCCCCTGATATTTTTGCTTGTTCTATTCCAGGTGTTATTGCCTGACTGGTCCCACGTGTTATGGCTTGTCTAGTTCCAGGTGTTATTGCTTTTCTGGTCCCACATGTTATTGCTTGTCTATTTCTAGAGGTCATTGCTTCAATGGTAACTAGGGTTATAATCTATGGTATTCAAGATTACATTGCTTGTTTTGTCCAAGAGCTCATTCCTGCCCTTGTCCAAGAGCTGATTGTTTTTTGTTTTGTTTTTTGTTCTATGTTTTGGTCTTAGAATGCATTGTTTGTCTTGCTCATATGATCATCATTTGCTTTGCCCGCATCCATACCTCTGTACACAGGGGTTAGCTTAACCCCTACTTTATGGTGTGCCTTTTTGCACATTCACTGTGTTCTCTTATGCAAAATTGTTTTCATTGTCTTTGTTTGCCGGTTTTGTCTAAAGTGATATGTGGGCGCACAATGGTTACATTACTTTTGCAGTCATCGTTGACAAGGAGATAATTCTACTGTCGTCAGTTTTGTCCAGTGCTGTAGCCGAAAACACGAGACAGCTCCCACACAGCCAAAGGCGATCAGTAATCAACCAAAACACTTCGCACACGAGAGCAAATATGTGTCGGTGTAAATCAGTGTTTTACGACCACCCCAGCTCCACGCTTCTTATTATAGGTATGATGGGGTGATACATGATGTATTAGATCGGCAGAGCAAACATCCATCTACAAATATATCCGTGAACTATTTCCCCTAAATTAATGCAAGCTAAACCATTAACCTGATCGCCTGTGGTCGTTTAATATCCTTCTTTGTTCTGTCTCGAAAAGGAGTGCATGTCCACAAGGTGCTGCCACAATCAAAAACCGATGTCCTGAGTTGCTGTTTGAAAGGATCAAGCCCTTTAGAGGCTAAGGCTGCCGTGTGATGAGGGCTGGCAGAGGGGAGAGCTGCCTCTTGAGTGATCCTTAATCCCCCCCATAAAAGGGGGCTTCACTGCCTTTGTGTCAGATAGAATCACCAGATTTCATGTTCTTTTTTCCTTTTTAAAGAAAAAAAATCAATTGAGTTCGAAGGAAGACATTTGATATTGGCGTGGTATTTAAACCAGCTGTGCTCCGTTCCCGCATGAAAACTTGCATTTGGTCAGTAATTCCTGCTCATTCTCTATAGCGACGTAGGCTAAATCGTACGGGGGAGGCTTGGTTAAAGCAGAGCCTCTAGCCTGTATTAAACATCTTTTTTTTAGAGTTGATTATATAAAAATTGCCCCCAAGGGTTACATTTTTTTTATTACTTAAGAATTTTGAATCTTCAATGCAAAACTTCTTGAACAAAACAAAAGGAATTTGCTGGTGAGTACTGGATTTCGGGATGTGACAAAGTTAGGGCGGCAACCTGCAAAGGGAATTATCATTGAGTTTTGCAATCAAGAAGATCTTGTATTTATTTATTTAGCTGGTTAGTTACTGGCGTTTTACGCCATACTCAACAATATTTCATTTATACGAAGGTGGCCAATACTACAGTGGGTGGAAACCCACCATCCACAGGCCCAGATAATATGGTATTGACTACAAACGTCGAATGGCTACACTGTGGTCTTGCAGACATGGTTTTATATAGAAACTTTAGGCAAAGCACTTTACTAACATGTTATAATGCTTATTTTATCTGAAGAGCAAGAAAACCATGGCTGGCTCAATCGCATAAGGGTTGCCCTATCCCCAGCTAGTTGCCCCGTGACGAATGGGGTGGGTGGGTTCAAATCCAGTTCTGGCTGATGATGGTTTATCCGGTACATGGCGGTGGTTCACCCCGTTAACAGAAAACCTCAACCAGGTGAATCAGTCAATCAATCAATCAATCAGTAAATACCGTTATCCCATTCCAATACATAGTGCATTCGGGCAACATATAAAACGTTATAATCGACAAGCATTCTTTCCAACACTCAGAGTTAATCCCAGAATGAAATAAACGTTATCTTCATTGAGCATGCGAATGTTCATGTCACATTTCATTTCTGCGTGACCGGTGCAGATCTTTTCTGAACAGGTGTCCTGAAAATCGAAGACAGAGAACAGAGAATGTTGAATTCAAACTTGCATCAGCATAGATCCTCTATCTACAGAAGCCTGAGGATTAGCCCGGTGTCTCCTGTCTGCCGCTTCAGCGTACCGTCTGAAAAGGATTGGGTATCATGAAACAGCCTGTCGTCTAAATCACGAGGGGAATGAAAATCTCGCGAGACAAAATGTATGACCTTTTTAGCTGAACAAAATTCAATCGGCCAGTCAAATTTCTGACTGTGAAATAACAGTATAAACCTACCCTTAAGTGCTGCCTTCAAATATTTTAAGCCGGAATCCTGCGTTAAAAATTACATTAAAACAACAACGGACTGATACGCAGTGTACGCAGTGTACTGTCTAGCAAAGAGTTCAGTGTTGTTTGGAAGGTGGAAGAAATACGTTGTCCCTGTGCTTGGCTTCATGTTCAACTAACGTGGAAGAAAGTGGTAATTAACTGTTACCTTGTAACGGCTGAGTATATATACACATTGCTTGAAGCCTGCCACAGTCTGTCTTCCATTGTGTATTCAGTGTAAATGCCTCAGCCAACCAGAGCTAAATGTTTATTTTATGTATCATCTTGACGATAAATCTTGCCATTATCGATGTTTTCAAACACCTCTTCACTTTCTTCGCGGATGACAATTGCCCACCCTGTAATAGCTGGGTGTATTTACCGCTAATTGATCGCCAGTAGGTTACTGGCGTCGCCTGCTGTATTTCTAACTTGTTAGCGCACTTTGGTAAAGGGTTCATTATAACCGTACTGGAAGTCGGCACTGTTTGGCCCGAAAGTTAAGGGTTGACAGACACGTGTTCATGTGATGCATTTTTTTAAAGCACCATTCTTTGGGAGCTATCCCCTTATTGCTGAGGGTGGGTGTAACAAAGAAGAATCAGAGCCTGATGGCTCGATGAAACCGTTAACTCGACATGCAGGCCACAGATGGCTATAGGGTATGAGATAACAGGCCATAGAACACGCAACGGCAGGAAAATAACTAGAATTGGACATCTAAAAAGTAGGTTACTGCCACATGCAGTGCCAAAAAAAAAGTCAAACATTACTTCAGGAATGACGAATTTATTTAATTACAGTTCCTCTTAGCAAATGTTTCCTTGTATTAAGATGGTAAGGAAGGTTGTAATGGAATCCACAGCACTTCGTTAGGTACCAGACAAATGTCGTTATTTAGGGTCACTGCCGAGTGGAAAAGGTGCTGACGTGCTATCGTTGTTCACAGTCTAGTGCTCCGAATCTTAGATATTCTAAACAGCTCCATTCTCCTGGCCATATAGCGATGCTAAAAAGAAAATTGTGGTGCGGTGCAATATTTATCTATGTGTTTTAAATATTGTATAAATGGGTTCATTTGTCATTAAGAATCACACTTTAAAAAGACAAACAGCTTTTCAGACAATTCGTAATTCTCAAGGGAGAAAGGTTTTCCCTCCTACAGTAGATTCCTGCTGCACAAAGTTCGAGCTATGAATACGGCCGTCATCATCGGCATGTACTTCATTTCCAAGAAAAGGAAACTATCAAATCATTCCCTAAGATGGAAAAGAAGAAAAGCTGAAAGGTTCTCGTGGTTAGGATATAATACCTCATATTGTATCCGAACTCGGGTCAGCCTCTTAACAAATCTGTAGTTATATGTATGGTCTGTTTGCCAACAAGAAAGCAGAAAATCCCGGCACCTACACAAAACTTTCATAGTACATGTACCTTCTTGCAGTTATTTGCATTTCATCCGTGAATATTGTACAAATACTTGTTTACAATGTATCTCTTCGGTGATTATTGTACAAATACTGTCTTACAATGTATCTCTCATGCGATTCTTCGTGTACAAATGTATCTCTTCTGCGATTCTTCGTGTACAAATACTAGCTTACAAATATCATCAACAAAACACTTTGAAATTTTGACTTTTTCATTTCTTTCAATGCTTGTTAGGAAAATCCGTTTTCAACATGGCAAAGGTGTAATATTTCGGTAGTAATGTTTCCTTTGCGCTTTAGTTGTTTTTCTTCCTTGACGTGTATTATATGCCAAGTACTACATGTAATTGACCCAGCGTAAATGTTCCCGTGACTATGCCAGATGTCATGTGGGTTCTGTTCGGCATGACATTCCTCTGAGACAGTACTAATAATATTTCCCCATTGGGTCGACATGTTACTAGCAGACACTGTCAAGATAAGATTCAGAGAATGTTGAAAATTATACACTAAACAACACTCTTGTGGGAATTCGGTTAAACATATTTTTTTTAAATCACTGAGTTTCGATCTCGATGGGGTACTTTTCCCACGCTGCATGCATTGTTTACACCTTGCCCGAAATATCTTACTGAAGACATCAAGGGCCCGTTTTAGGAGCGGGATGTAAGTTACGCCGAACGTAGTTGTCATGGCGACATATACTGAAGATACGTAGATACGTACATGGTCCGTAGATGAAACGTTTCAGCCTCTTTGTAAGTCCCCTGACATGACGCAGGAACCATATACATTACAAATCTTGAACGTCAAGAGCGTTCGGTGAGCTTTGACCGTCATGAGTATATATATTCTGTTTGTGTGGCTGAACGTCATATTGACTTCCTCGCCGACCTGAAGTGGGAAGGTCCTCCAGCAACCTGCGAATGGTCGCGGGTTTCCCTCTGGCTCTGCTCGGCTTCCTCTCACCATAATGGGCGGTTGGTCGTGCGTTACCCGCGGGCTCTACCTGGTTTCCTCCCACCATAATGCTGGCCACCTTCGTATAAGTGAAATATTCTTGAGTATAGCGTAAAACATCAATCAAATAAAATAAATAAATGTGTGGCTGGAGTTGTTTCCGCCGCACTGGGATGTGATTTTATCAACATAATGAAGATGAATTTTCTTCATGCACCTGAGAATGTAAGATATGTTTGTTGAATGTATCAGATTGGCAATAAATGGATGTTTTCTCACCTCGTCGATGTTTTATCCAGGATCAGTTTGTCGCTATATAGCGTATCGATTCGTGAGTTAATTGAGCAATGCATGTTAATATTCGTTTGCAGCGTGTCTGTAAAATGTGCCATTTATTACACATCCAGATTATGTCAGGAATTCTGTGGGGATTATAACAAAGCTTTGCTGTCGAGAAGTATGCCATGATTTTACTGACGCTGTGAGCGTGACAACGCGAAGCTGTAGAAAATTATGTCATGATGACGGTGACACTCGGCTGACTGCAGTATTAATTCAAAACTTCTCCTCGAAACTTTGCTCATTTCGTTTTAAGAAATTCAATTTTCGGGGAGTTTGTCAGGTTCTTTTGTGATACTTTACATTCAAAATTTTTACCTGGTCCATATTGATGTTTTGCTTGATATATAATATACAATGTGTCCTATATCGATGTTAAACAGTATTCAGCCGACGGCATCTGAACTGAGCACTGTTAAGTGCCTTATTTTGGCAATGTTAGGTCAAGACTTTACTAAAGTGTTACAAAGTGTTAGAAACACCTTACAAAATGCTTTGAAAATGTCCGGATCCAAGGTCAGATTATAACTTTTAGGTCTTGTGTTTGAAATTATAAATGTTGAAAATCTTTTAAAGCATAACAGTGCATTACAACATGCAAACCATCATTATGCGGTGTATCATTTCAATATGTTGGCACTCACATCTTATAGCAATTAACACATGAAATGTTGTCAATACCGTACTGTAGTCATGTTAGAAGCCATAGTGGGAATTTGGAATGGCCTGAATACGCTCATGGGCGCCTAGAATTCGCAAGGCTCCACGAAGGCAATTACCTAATGTTGTTAATAATGTTTATTGGTATTTGTCGCCTCAGCCGACAGGCTACTGTCACATGCTTCGAATTTAGCTGTGTACAATACACGGATTTATTTATTTATATAATTATTTATTTATTGTTCAAAGCTGTACTCAAGAATGTTTCACTTACACGATGGTGATCAGTTTTATGGTTCGAAGAAACCACATTGTATGTGGTAAACCGCCGATCTATGGCAAGCTACCGACGAACTTTCCTACACGAGATGTACAAATGTGGCCACCGTATCTTCAGTGCATGCTAGACTGCACAGTCGCCCACATGAGCAAGGTCCCACAAGCAGTACGAGCTGGGGAATCTACAAATCTCCTGCTCAAGGGCCGCTTTTGGACCCACAACTTATGTTTTTGTCAGGCTTGTGGTATGGAGATGTTTTATTTAATTATTTATTTATGTATTTGTTTATGTTTTACGCCGTACTCAAGAATATTTGACTTTTACGACTGCGGCCGGCATTATGGTGGAAGGAAACCGGACGCAGCCCAGGGGAACCCCACGGCTATAAGAATGCTGGTGGACCTTCCCACGTACCACCGGAAAGGGAGCCAGTGTGAACTCACAAAGATTGCACTGGTGAGGAGCACGTTGGCCATTACGCTGCTCCAGCATGCTCACCACCTCGGCCTCGGAGGTGCTGTACTTCTGGAACTCTTGTTTATTCTACTCGTTAACCCAAAGTGTAGGGGACAAATTCTCGAGAACATGATCACACCAATGCATTAATGTAACGATCATTTCCTGTTCCACACAGACTCAGCTATGGTTCATACGGCCTCTTCTTTCATTCCTCTTTGCCCACATCAAGAATGGTTAAAAAGGGCTCTGAAATATGAAGGATAGATTTCCTTAATTTCGTGCAGATTCTCTCAGTTTCACCCCAGCTACTTTTGTTGACAGAAGTCATGTTTGTGAAAAATCACTAACAATAAACATGATGTTGTGTATCATCGGTCCACGCTGTGGCTAGTAGAGCAAAGCTGCCACACAAAACAATCACGTGCCTTCTTGGAAGCGAACAATCTTACAGTGACCCCTGGCTTCATTATCCACACACGGGCAGTATTAGTAAATTACAGTAGCATCCACATCTCGGCATTTTTTTTCTCTTTTTTATTGGTGAGTGTGCAGTGCATGGATCAAGTTTAAATCCGGTTTTTGTTTCCCCGAAGCGGGACTCATGTTTCTAAGATGGAAGGTTCCACAAAAATCATTAGCTGTGGAGAATATTGTAAAGAATTAAAAAGCTGTCAGCGGGAGTAGCTTTGTTCGATCGGCTGGCCTGACCGTCAGGTGACCTCCCAGCCATATGTCCTACATTTACGAACCTTTTGGCACTCTCCGTGTCAGCCATAATAAGTATCTCTCCACACTTTTTTGGAGGAGCGACTCAGCAGCTCGACGGTTTCTGTTTCTGTGTTATGTCACTGGCATCAAACTTAATATATCGCTAGAGGCTCGACTTTTGGCTGATTTGTTGAAAGCAATAAAAATCACACTGTACGAAAGTCTGTCTCTCAGCACCGAGAACTGTTCAAACTGATTATGTGCCCGAGATTTTACGGTGGTGTTTGATGTTCATTACACAGTTCTGATAAAGTTCTCTCAAAGGTGTGCATGGCTAATGACCCAATGGAAAGCCTGCTACCTGTCACATGTCTATTGCTCATCGTCCGGCCTCGATCCAGTGTTAAACTGTAACGTCAAGGGCAAATTTCGAGAAAATCGAAAAAGTTCTGGATACCAAGCTGACATTTACTAAATGATTTAGCATTTAAATAACTGACTCAGCTTTTCACTGTGACTTTCACCCGTTTAACACGTCCATCTGTTTCATTTGGGTTTAACATCGTACTCAAAATTAGGTGCTCACAACAGGGAGTTCTGGTTTATGAAAAGAGCCCGGAGGAAATCTCAGCAGCTGCTATAACGCGGCACCAGTGCGCATCAAGGGAGTTGCTAGTCATACCCCTTACCTTCGCCTTATGTCACTGACACCACTAACAAATTTTGACAGAAACCTTGGATGACGCAAAGATCACTGGGTTAATGGTGATGAGGCAGAAAGTTATGCCAGTAGTGGCAGAAATATAGAATAGCAGTAGTATAGTTTTGATAATAATAATAATAATAAAAAATTCTGTCTAACCCTTTGTTTCTGTTAATACAGAATCTGTTTATCAAAAGTATGCACAACATGCTTGATCTCAACGAATATCTAAAACAATTTTCTTAAACATCCCCAGGTATGTTGCACGAGGTTCAAAGATCACATTTGTTTAATGGTGGCAGTAGTGCAAAGCGAGAATACAGTGCGTCACATGCGCTTTAAGAAGTTAATGTATAATCGTCAGGTACCCACGGCTAATGCCAATTCTGTCTTAAGTCGAATATTAAAACTTGGTCAGAAAGGCCAGCTTTTGGCAATGGAAACTGAGATTTTGACACATTCGATTTAAAATGACACTGATGAGGTGATCCAAATTTTAATTTCTAGGACTCAAAATTAAGCTCTTAAATTGTATTTCAAACTTCGACAAAGTCAGGAATGGCTTCGTGGAATCCGCTTCCAATAAACGAACTGCCGGTACATACTCGTAATGTACTACGTTGTAACAAACGAGAGCTAGAACACCCTGCATCAAAGGATTCTAGGGTAATTGTCAACCATTCATTGCTAGACAGACTACATCAATCATATCAGACAATTGTGGAAGTAATCTAGGTCAATGAGCCTAGTTTCCGGCATCAGATCCAGGTACTGGTATGCTTGTGCTGTGCTGGGTTTGGCAGCCATCTTGATGAAAGTTTAATAACGTTTTTGGTGACAGGTAGATTATTTTTTATTCGTAGGGTGACATTGTCATAAACGCTTTAGGGGCAGCTTTTGTCGATGCGGTTGTTGTGTGCTAGCGCAGCGCAATGACCCACGAGCCCTTCACCAATGCGATCGCTGTGAGTTCGAGTCCAGCTCTTGCTGAATTCCTCTTCGGTCGTACTTGGGAAGTCCTGCCAGCAAACTTTTGCACCGGCGGCTAATGTGACAGTTCCAGATCATTCGTCGATACTCAATTTTTTTATACTAGCGTTTAACAATGGGGAAAACATACTGGCAATGCTGTCAATGAGTAACCGTGAGGATATCGATTTCAAGTCTGTGTGAAACACTGTTAATAATAACCGTAACTCGTCATGGGATATTTTGTCGACAACTATAGTATTTTCGACCTTGCACCGTGCTACTGAGTCAAATAACCCCATTGTCAATCTTATCCACTGGATCAATCGCGTTAGGTTTAGTCTCTCCGCTGACCACCAGCCTCTGACCAATGAGATGACTGGCTCGATTCCAGCCAAGGCTATATGGTTCACCTTCACAATGTCAAGGTTTATTTTCCACTTCGCCTCAGGAGACCCTCAGACCTCTTCCAATACGACAATCAATTCAACCTAGTCATTGGTAAATCTGAACTGGGTCACCCAATGAAATATCTACTTGGTTTTTAAATTGATGTTGCGTCAACATGAGACCTTGATGTTGGCTTGCACAGGTAAGACGGACACTCTTATTGATCACAACTACCCCTTCGCTCTAGCACCTGACTGGGCGAAAGGGGTTACATGTATTTGAACTGAACTCGAATTACCCACCTGTGAAGGGATGACCTCTGGTGCAGCGAGACTGGGATTGTTTGACTGCGGCCTACCAGTATGGTAAGTTAGGTAGTTTACTCCAGTTAGTCCACCTTCCTATGGCTATACACCTATACGCCGCCATGCTGGTGACAAAACCCGGTGTTAAACACCACTCAGATAAAATACCTAAAATCAACCAATGAACGCCAACAGTTCATGTATTCATTGCCCCAGTGCTCCTGACAAGTACAACAAAACCCTCCACGAAGCTTTACTATTTTTCTAATCACTTCCGCTCTACTAACCCGATACTCCTTCACCAAAAATGTATAACTTATCATGTTTGGTACGGGCTACTTTCTTGGGCTATGTACTTTTGCTGTCATTCTTTCACACTTGACCTTTCCAAATTTAGTCTTAACAGCCCTATAGTTTATCGAACTCCGGTAACACGGCAGTCAGGTGTCAGACTGGAGATTAACACATCAGTAAAGCTTTTCATTAACTGCTGGAATCAAACTGACATAAAGAAAATAATTTCGTCAGCACATTATCCCATCTTTATGATATACAGGAGAATACCCAGTAAATGTATTGATTTTATTAATACTTGTACCATTTTCACTTTTACGGCGATGATTTGTTTTATGTCATGAGGAATGCCAAGCAGCCGGCAGCAAAACTTCCTGACAAGGGATTCCATCATGCGCCCATCACGGTGAAAGGTCGATCTTCTGCGCAGGGTCGCTTCATCTGATTGAATCAGAGATTTCAATACAGCACAAATCAATAAACCATTGTTAGTGAAGTGTGTCTGACGGCTATGTATGTATGTATGATTGGGGTTACGTCTTACTTAACAATGACGACGAGGAGTCCTTAGAATGTATACATACTACGTCTTCTTTTGGCAGGGCGAGTCCATGCCGCCGCCATTGGAACCCAGTTAGGCTATAATGACACCACACCGACCAGTTCTGTTTCCTTGCTATAACCTCTCAGTGCTGAGTGCCAAGCGAGGCAGCACCAAGTACCATTTTTAAAGTCTATGGAGTTTGCCGACCCGGGATTGATCCTGGATCTCCCGACGGCGAGGCGGACGCTCTAACCACCACTGTTGAAATGAGTCGAAATCAGTCTATGGGGGTACAATGCGTGATCTTGGCAAAGTAAAGCACCTACCACTTAATGCCTGCAGGTCAATTAAAACTGATAAAAAGTCGACCATCTTGTAAAGAGTAAGCGTAATTAACCCCCTGCCCCGCTTAATACACCATAAAGACATCTAAGAAAAAATTTACTCCCTTAATTGTAAAGAATAAGGTATTCCTTCTTGCCCACATGACATATGATATAAAAAAAGAAAATGATATAGCATTACAATCATGCAAATCGCTGACTGTACCACCCGATTGCTTTTTTCCTTCATTATTTTAGAATATGTAAGGGTCAGTCTTCAAGGGTGGAAGAAACTGGACAGAGCGTTAGGAAATCCATATAAAACTTAACTAAATGTGTAGAAAAAGGTGAGACTTTAATTCCAACACGTCAGTCCTTCTGCTCATTTAGCTGTCCTTGGCTATCCTTGCACAAAGGTCTCTAAAGCCTAAGTTGATTGTAAATCGTCAAAATTGTGATCGTGTCCCTCACTTACAATCGACATCCTCTTGCACAGAAGGATTAAAAACAAAAAATCACTTGAACTCAAAGCGACCGCATTTGGCCGTTTTAGCTAGCTTACAAACCCCGAATTAATTTCAGGTACAAATACTTTTCTCAGTTAGACTGCCAGTTAGTAATTTTCGTCTTGGTTTACAACTGTGAGCAATTTAAATGCCTCAGAAAGGTGTTACGTGAAGTTTTTCGCATGTTGTTGTTTGCGGCTGAATCATAATGATACAGAACTCATCTACAAATGAAGGGAAGAATTGGTTATTGAACGGTACATTGTCCATTAACACTGAACACCTGCATGTACGAGTAAAATTTGGCCTATGATCGCGACCATATATTCATACATAGTTACATTATCCTTACAATTCCTTTGTACCAGGGGCGTACGAACTTATTTCTTTACAATCGATTGTCAAGTCATTTGTAGGTTTAGCAATCGATTTTAGCCAGGATTCCTTTGTGCAAGTGGGCCATGTGTCTCTGGTGGGTTCAGTTTGTCCAGCTCTCTCTAGTGTCATCTTGGGTCCATGGGTCTTGGAACTTTGATTTTTTGGACACAATCACAATGTCACTTTCAACTCCAGTGAGCGTTTAACTTATTGCTCAGGGTTGTAATATTCACCTCCATAATAAATCTCCTAATGTATGACTAGAAATTCTCCAGTAATGTACCTGGTACACTGATTAGGTGCTAAACGTCGTACTCAAGAATGTGTCACTTACAAAACGGCGATCACAGTTATGGGAGGAGGAATCTGGAGTGCCCCGAAAAACAATTCATGTGTCAATTCGCTTGACAAACGTCCTGAAGCAGCCGAAGTAGTGAGAATTGGACTCGAGTTTGAAACCGTAGTGATTAGCGGTCGATCGGCTTCGGGAAAGCGCCAATGGGCGCCTTGTGCCCAGCCATGAAGTAATTACAATGTGATTTAAGATCAAGGTTGTCAACAATTAAAGAAGTCCACAAAAGTCATTCCAATAAATTGACATAAATACATTTACTAAGAGACACAGCAAACGCGAAGAAAAAAAAGTACTTAATAGCTGATAGGTCGAAAAGAGTGTTCCGATGGCACCAGTATCTCATGGAGTGCTTGCTTTGTTAGCGCTCGTGAACGGAACGCGACGGGATGATTGTGTGGGCTTGGTAGCTATAAGCCAATCAAAATTTCATGACGTCATCAATCACGACGTCATCACCATCCGTCATCGGTGCGTGGCTCAATAAGAGACCAGAAACCCTTTCTTTGTCATATGAAGAGTCATTGTCCTACCGCCTGTCAACAGTGAAAAAATTATGAAAGCGCACATTATCTATTTTACTCCATCACATCTTCATAATTCGACTTAAACTCATAGTACGACCATAGTTTACAGTGGGTATTCATTGGATGAACATTTTTTTTTGCTTAGCGCGCTGGTGAAGCGTGTTGAACCAGGTTCCTGTCACCAATGCGGGACGTATATGGAAAAGGGTTTCCCCGGCTCTGTCCAGTTTCCTCCCACCATAATGCTGGTCGTCGACGTGTAAGTAAAATATTCTAAAGCACGGGGTAAATCACCAATCAAATAAATAAAATAAATAAGTCCATATATTTTGTTCCTGAGTGACACTAAAGGCCTGTACCCCCTGTACCACAACCTCAACCACAACTGCAACTACATACCGTTGCGCACAGTCCCCACATTTAGAGAAAACAGAACCAGTTTTATCTTTGCTCGGCGACATGGATGTCGTCCTGATGTCGCCGCGTCTTGACGTCGGCAATGAGGGCAGTACTTCAGACTACACAACGTTCTATTTTTTCAACGTGCAACGTTGCGGTTGCAGTTGTAGTCGTCACAGTGGGGATGGGCCCTTAAAGGTTGGTCTCGCTACAGGCAACATACCGTTATGTTTACCGTGCATGCGCCACTCTCTACGCTCGCTTTACATCCCTGCCACCATTAGATCTTCTTGACAATTGGAACCCCTGCAACTTATGTGGGCTTAGCCCCCCCAACTGCGGGATGTCCTCAAGTGGGCGTATTAAGTTCATCAATAAAATTTTTTTCAAGAGTCCCTGGTGGAATCGTGTTGTGTATATTTAGATTATAGTATTATTAAACAAAAAAGACGGGGACAGAGTTTTATGCTTTCTGACATCACTTCTTGTTTCATCATTGAGATCGCAGTGACCTTGTCGCTGTGCAGAATTTCTGTACAAATTTTCTAATGGTGGCAGTAACGTAACGCGGACAGGGAGAACGACGCATGTGGTGTAGGGAGTTTGACACGATGGCGTTCCGTTTATATTAAAAGGGTCTATATTACCCAAATATACATGTATAACCCAATTATTACAGACAATCGTTTAGAGCTTAGCGGGTTTCTTTGTCGAATCACAGAAAACGGGATCCAATGAAGTAAAAAAAATTTCCGAAAGAAGTGTACTTTGAAAAAGTTTATTGAACCTCAGTGGGTTAATTTATGAGGTGCCATCCGGAGTGGATCATGCAGATATCGTACATTTACAGTTCGGTGGAGTGGAATTCTAGCTGCACATTGTGACGTGGATTGCTTAAATGCAGCCGGATAGCTGGTACAGAACAGTTACTCTGTCATATACAGAATATAATTAACACACAAAAATAAAAACGGGGATCGAAACAACATGCCACACAAAGACTTAACTTAACACTAAGGGGAAATCTGAAAAATAAGTACCCCGTTATAGATCACCCTGTGGGTGGCAATTCTCACGAATGATCCGGATCAGTACTCATTGTCTGGGCAGGCTCATTGACTGGGTAGCTGGCGTGTGGGGTTGGGAAGGTTCGGAATGGTGATGGCGGCGGTGGGGTTGGGTTAGAGTGGGAGGCGTCGCGTCTGCTAACCGATACTTATCGAACAATGGTCAGGTACAACATGGAAGGAGCGGAGTCCACAAAGCTGAAAGACAGCGGGCGAAAATCTGCCTCTGTTCCTAAAATGCTATTGGAAAACAGCGAATATGAGGTTTTCGAGACGAGGGGGAGGGGGAGAAAACAAAGTAGGTGGAGAAGGGTGTTTTTTAAGGCAGATTACTCTTCTAAGAAAAAGTCACAGATAATATCGACAACAACAACAATATAGGTGCAAACTATAACGCTGAGACAGGGCTGTTCATTAACAGAGTTTACATAGTCATCGAGAATTGGACACACACTGGTTCATATCGCCTGGATAAAGTAAAGTTTCTTGGTCCACTCTGGAAAAGAAGTCTCCCACGTCCATGGCGTTTGTCTGCGAAACCAACTATCTGGACAAATCGTCCAGAGAGGCTTCGGTCATACAGCGCACGGCACAAATCCGGTGTTTCACCTTACAGCTGTCAAAACCAACACTCGACAGAGATCGACGGGCGCAAGTCACGAACTGGGGCACGCATGCATCCACGTAGCAACCTACAAATATGGAAATCAAGACAATACAGTTCTTAATTATCTGAAGAAAGTGGCACACACTCATTTGAATCCTGGTCGCCAACGGGCATATTATATTTATTTATTTATTTTATTGGTAATTTACGTCGTACTCCGAAATATTTCACTTATACGTATATGAAGTTAATTTCAAGAAAATGCGACTCCGCCTGGCAGCGAAACATTACCACAAATACGTTGTAAACACACAAACATTTATTTATAAAGTAAAAGAGAAAAGCCGAAAAAATGTCTGAGAAACAAAGCACACGGTTCAAAATGCAATCGAACAGCACAGCTTTGGCCATATATGTCTTATCGGCTTACCAATTACAGGTAAGCGAATTTGTCTAAATCGTATATCCCTTTGCACGATTAGATAACAGCAGAACATAAGTACCAGCGCTCCGGGAAAAACGGAGAGAACTAAGTATTCATGTAAATTAGGGAAACATCTCTGAAGGGCGAGATCAAACAAGCCCAGAGACATAGTACTCGAGCCGTCGGGACATTCAGCAGAAGAGCCAAAAGGAAATGGAACCGCCATAGCGTGCTTGTCTTCCAGCCTCCCATATTTGGGGTGAAGGACGGCAATAGAGTGTTAAAGAACCGTGTTTTCTTTTATTTTAACCTCATCCAAAAGCATCAAACCACGAGGCACCAAATCACACTATATTCCTGGGGTTATTGTTGTACGGAGACTAGCCGTCTCCGTGAGGAGGTGTTTATCGTAGGCTGCATTATTTCAACTGGAGGCCAGACTTCCTATCTTTTTATCACATCTTCATTTGGAAGCAGCTGGTTAGATTTCTATTGCCAGCTGCTCCACATACAAGTAACCTTACCAAATAAGGCCTGGCTGCTCTCACATTTCGAGTCCCCGTTGTGAAAACTATTATCTGTAAAGGAAGAACAGAAAAGAAGAACATTACGATTTATAAATTAAAGTCGAGCACCGTGACTTAGCCATGAAGAAGTGGGTTGTGAGGGCAATGCACAAGAGTGGAGATGAAGGTGATGGGATCAAGGTTCAAGAGCATAATTCAGCTGATTTACATGCATTGGTATTATTTCGCTTGACATACTTGCAGCCTGGTACAACGGTCCGACCGGAGATGAGGCTCCAGGTCGTCCATAAGGAATGGTTATACCTGTCCAGCGGAATCTATAATCTTTAACAAAGCTCAAAAGGGCAATGTGTATATTTCATGCCAGTTGTTACAGTAGGCGTTAACACAATACAGTGGGTCAGATATTCTTGAGGGGCCATAATCCATCCATCCAGCACTTCGTTATAACACTGCTTTAGATTGGAAATCGTCCACATTGCTTTACCATAAAAGGTGGAAAGAGACTTGAAATTATAATCAGATTTACAACTGCTTACATCATAAAGCCGTGGCAACTCGATCAGGGATTCAAACTGTGAAGAGCATGCATCCTTTCGCTTTTCATTCTAACTGTTAATTTATATCAGGTCTTAAATGAATTCCTCTTGGGTGCAAGCTGTACTAGGCGGAGTTATATATAACTGCAATTTTATATCAGAAAATTCGTGGCAAGATCTGTTAGTAACCCTCGGATGGTCGCTGGTTTCCCCGCGGGTTTAGCCCGGTTTCCTCCTAACGCAATGTTCGGTATACAAGTGAAATATACTTGAGTGCCGTGTTAAAAACCAATCAAATGCATAAATAAATAAGCGAGTTAATCATGTACAATGCAAATGGCGGTGGTTTACCTCGTTTATTCCAGTTGTGTCTAAACACTGACTTATGAGGGAAAACTTCTTGAGATCCAAGAAGGTGTTTTACACTTATCAAACATATAAAAGAAACAACGCGTCAAACCTTACGCACTCGTCTCCTCATTGTTTTGCGCGATTGAGTTCCAGACATGAGAGCAGTGGATCAGTTCTGTACATAGTGCTCTGATATTTTTTTTTCTGTTTCAAATATCGCGGATTGATATGAAAGTTTGGGTTTTAATAAGTCAGGTCAGAGTGGATTAATCTTCAAGCTACTGGCGGTTATATGCAGGTTAGTGACTGTCGAATGGATTCTCTTTGTCCTTTGTCATTTCTCTGCTGGACAACCAGTCTCATTTCATTGCGACCATCAATGCACGCTGACATGAAGACTTTCACATTTTGCCAATTCACGGGTATAAATCGACATTTTCATTGACTAGCCTATAAAGGATGAGGGATGATAAGACGAGGCTTTGTCGTACAGCTCTGGTCAAAGTGGGTATTTTTTTCTCATGCGTATACATGGACTTTGAGGATATATAATTCAGACCACCATACAGTATACGGAGTTACGCTTATATTGGCGAATATTACAGTCTATATGCTCTGAGATCATACAACGCTGCCTCTATCGATAGGATTGGTTTGGGGGATTTGACTTCACTAAACAACACTCTCCGGTTTTTCTTTCTTCTGTAAGCTTCTGGTACATTCTTTATATATTCACACACTGAGTAAAATACTCACCTGATGCCAAATCACTGACTGAATCCATAGACTTTTTACTCCACCATGCTGAAAGAGAAAACAGACCTATGTGAATTACTTGTTTTTGTTTTATTGCTGTAATTATGTTGTAATAAGGGTGTGTTACAGTATGGGCGTAATGACGGATCAACTAAAATCGAATCGGTGCCAGTTGCACTCATTCGTAGATTTCTGACAGTGTCAAGAAATGGTTGCTGTCATTTTCTAATCGATTTTTAATCATGTCACACTTCATCAGAAAATGGAAACGACAGATAGTTTGCGATTGCTAAGGAATTCAGAAGGTAAAATTTGCTGTCGTTGTCTCTAGTTGTTACATCAAACCCGACAGTGAAAGGTCTCTAGCCATCGGCGAGTGCGATCAACTCGGTACAGTTGAGATGAGCGGAGTGGAGTCGCTTCTTACGCTGTTTTTGAATACACATCATTGTGTATTTGTACAGGGTCCTCCAAGGCTCGATTGGTTATGCCGATGGCGCAGCTCAATGACCCAAGAGCCTTTAACCAATGCGGTCGCTGTGAGATTTAGTCCAGCTAATGCTGGTTCCCTCTATGGGCGTACGTGGGAAGGTCTGCCAGCAACCTGTGGATGGTCGTGGGTTTCCTCGCACCATAATGCTGATGTTGATACGAATGTATAAGAACAAAGAGCACAAGGGACACTTTATTTCAATATTGATGCCATTGTGGACAGTGGCCACCATCTTTGAGAGAAATGGGGACTGAAGATCTCGCTTACGAACAGCGATCTCTAATGAAAATTTGGCATTTAAAGTCTCGATCTCGCGTCGGATCAACACCAGCATGGCAATTCGAATACGTTCTCATGCGCTCTTAAATACCGATCTTCAGAGGCAGAAGCGGTGTACTTTGTTCTCTACTGTAATACGCCACTGTTTCCGCAGAGCTATATGGTTGAACAAAAAAGAGGAAGTTCACTAGTAAAGGAATAAAACACCAGAGAACAGTGTGTTCCTACAGAGCATGGACCATTGTGTAGGTGATCACGCCAATTCCAACGCAGTCTCCCTGCAACTAGGTAGATCGGACAAATATGTGGGTAAAATACCCAATGGACAAACAGTTGTATTGCACCCAATTTTCACACGAACACCCGGAGCAAACGGACGTTCCTTGAGAGGCTACGCCCCCATAATCCCACTTCTTGACGGGCTGGGGATTTCCTCTTGTGCCAAGGGAAGGGATAGGCTCCCTTTGTGCCCCTCTGCTCTGACAAGACGCAGGCTAGGGATTCATTCATACCCATTCTAACTCATTTCCTCGACAGCATGGATTAGTCTTGGAAAGGTATCAATTAACTGAAGAGCCTGGCTTTAGCTGGACGCTTCATCCCTGATGATACATCGCCATGCTGCGGTGAGCCAGCCACATTGACAAGCGACATGACATTCCCCGCATGGAATGTAAATAAATACTTATTTACATTTTTTTCATGTATTTGATAGGTGTTTTACTCCGTACTCTAGAACATTTCACTTATACGCGTTGACGGGAGGTGGGAGGAAAAGGAACCATGCAAACAGTGAGCATTAATGCCAGAATTATCCTATCCATATCTTAATTACGGTGTAAAATAAATACAAAATGAAATGATGTTATTTATTTTTAGTATACATGCATTGGTTTTCTAATGTCAACCCCTTTCTAAAACTCTTAAAATGGCTCAAAACGCGTCTGAGACGTTTCAGAGAACCCAGAGCTTCGGGGACTAGTCGTAACCTGGACCCTTGCCGCACTGACTAGGACAATAGGCGTACCACTTTAAACACGCTTCCAACGCCACTATGATGGACATGTTTCAGAAAGAAACGCACACAAAAATCTAAATATATGTAGGGGGCAGTGTGAACCGAAGAGGGATCAATAATTGCATCATATGAAGACATTCAACGAGTTAAATGTACCGTACTTCACGGCTATACGGCGTACTCGAGAATGTTTCACTTATAATACGGCGACCAGCATTATGGTGGGAGGAAACGGGGCAGAGCCCGGGAAACTTCTTCGTGTAAAACACATTTCTACATATTACGTGTATCCGGTTAATTTATCCGCAGGAAGCAAAACTTGTCTTTTCAAAAAGAGCAATTACCCTGCATTAAATTAATACGTCGTACCTGTATGTTAGCGGCATTGATGATACCACGTGTCATATGATCAATTATATCTGGCTGAATATAAAGGCTCTCAAGCAAGGATAAATATGGGAAACAAAGAGCTACACAGTGTTTTAAGAAGAGAAAGCAGGAAATTGGCTGGGAAAGCACAACTAAAGCCTCTGTTGACTCTAACGTGGAGTCCATTTAACTTGAAAGTGTGTTGCCTTTGTTAACTCTTCACAACAACCTTTCTAAGTCCCCTTTGCTGGTTGAAGTGGCTTTGCGACTTTTGTATTTGAGTCTATTACTTTACAATAGGCTTACAGAGTCAACGTTAAACCAATTTCAGCCTAACACAAGCAAAACGCCAGTCATTGGCCCATCTATAGCAACACTGATTCGGCCCATCAACAGCATCACTGATTCGAGCTTCAGCCAGCATACAAGTTTCCCCGGAAATTGCGGTAGACACCATTACCACAACAAAAGCCCGGAGAAATAGAACATTGCAAGAGCTTTATTCCTACGAAACAGTTGACTTGTAAAACCAGAAAAGCACTCGTTGTAATCGCACAAAACTCTGCTGAAAATGAAGCAGCTATTGTACATATATGCATTGATATACATTTGGTGAAAGATGAAAGGATGCAAAAGCTTTTAGTCAACTGACTTTGTCGGCAAAACACACACACTTTTTAAAGTCCTTGGTATCGCGACCACCCTCGAAATTTTTCATTTCTTGCCCACAATACATAACTACCATGACAAGGACTACATAACAAAGCACAGTGTTTATTTGATTGTATGTATGTATGCCCGTCGTTAGGGTTGATTTTGACTACTGGTTACAATCTCACCCTCAAGTACAACACTTAATAGATTCCGTTGTCTAAATTAAATCTTTACTCTTGTCTCACCACCCATATCTTTTCAGGCCACAATTTACCGTTCATAACTGTCATACTATAACCCAAAACTTGAATCTACACAAACCTTTTTGTATTTCGAATGTTGCCGCACATTTTGTTAAGGCACGAGCACTAAGGGAATGGAATAAGGTTTTTATGATATAATTTATTTAGTTATTTATTTATTTGATCGGTATTTTACCCCGCACTGAGGAATATTTCACTTATACGACGGTGGCCAGCATTATGGTGGGAAGAAACCTGGCAGAGCCCAGAGGAAACCCAGAGCTCGTGTACAATGTTGATTATTAAAAGTATATATTCCTGGAATGTATATTTTGGGAGAGAGCAATTCTCAATGACTTTAACCTCGCAATTGTCCAACATTCTGTAATGTATATAAGCATGAATATGAAATTATGGTGAATAAATCAACTCAAAGCAAATCAATCATACCCAACCCATGCCCCCATCAAATGTTCTCATAATGGTTTGACTAGGACACCCCCAAGATCACGAAGCCGTCTTAGATTTAAGTCATACATAGGCTTAAGTGGAAAGCAATTCACTGAGCTTAAACTGTGAACCACCTGAATGATTTTTATTTCAATACTAAGAGTTATCCTCGATCTTCATGATAAAAAAGAAAATTATAATTATCATTTATCATTGAAAATTTTTATGTATTTGTGAGAGGCAACTGTAATTATTGCTCATTCAACCAGACATATAACTTACATCAGAAAAAATCCCCTGCCCAGGGTCTAATATGGGTCTGTCAAAAACAGAAATCCAACATTAAACATCCTTGCTTAGAATTTATTTATTTATTTGATTGAGGTTTTACGCCGTACTCAAGAATATTTCACTGATACGACGGCGACCAGCATTATGGTGGGAGGAAACCAGGTAGAGCCCGCGGGTAACGCACGACCATCCGCACGTTGCTGGCAGACCTTACCATGTACGATCGGAGAAGAAGCCAGCATGAACTGGACCAGAACTCGACCGCATTGGTGGGAGTCTGCTAGGTCATTGCGAGTTTTTACTTGAAAGCAAAACTTTTTGGCCTGATGACCTTAACCCTGATGAGGAGGGCTGGGTGAGATGGGTATTGGATGAGGGTGTTAAGATTTGTGCATAAAATTGGGCCTTAGAGGATGTTCAGCGATTCGCGTGGACATTTTCTATCATATTGAAACGGAGATGTTGATTGTCTCTCCACTTGTGTCCAGCTGGGATTCTTTGAGTTGCTTTACTAACTGAATGGGATATTTGTTGAGGATAGAAACTCTTCCCAAAACGCAAGTCAGCGGTTGTAAAAATGTAATGAAAGTCTCTTTGGGGTACGACTAGGCAGCCAACTGTAAATTACGTTGTCGTCCGCCATTTAATATTCAAGCCCCACACACCGCTCCGATGAAGCGTCGCCCAAAAATTAGAGCCACCAAAAGCCTAGTGGCTAAGAAAACGAATTTTAAGCAAATTTTCAGCCGGCCACTGGGATTCAAGTCAGCCATAGCTGATCCAGTGTTTTGGTTACGACCACACAGCGTCTCGTACAATCGCAAGAGGCTAAACATGGTTACATTTCAGTGCAAGTACAGTTAATTCGGATTTAGGTTTTATTATTTTCCACATGCATCTTAATCGATCCTCACTGGGGAAATTAGGTCAAGCACCTTTTTTTGTCCCTACATTCTCCGCAACCCTATACATCCAGCCGTTTAGTCTCCATTCCATCTGTCTCATGTCAAAGTAAAGCCGTGTTCTTCTGAGTACTTCGATAACTTCGTGTGAAATTGTCTTCTTGGGGAGAAAATGAGATTTGAGCAAAAGAAATCAATGTATTTCTCGTGCTTTTGTGTTTTGTTTTGGGGTACAAACCATCCAGACAACAGAGGTGCTAACAGCTGCCAGGTACAGTGGGTGGGTGCAAATGGCAGGTGGAGGCGGGAGCGGGGGAGAGTGTCTAACTCAGTTTGTTAACACTCAACGCTTTCACCCAGGCTTTGATGTAGGCATACTGTCTTTAGTGTAATCTTACGCCAAAGACAAAAGTAACATAGTCTAAAAGGACGAATCACCTTTAAATGAAGTACACCTCATATGAGAGGCCATTTCTTGTTGATTCTAAATATTGTCATCATTATGTTTTGACATTTTGGGGAAAGTGATTAAAATGGAAATACAGATAGAGTTGCTGCGGTGGACTTTTGGGGTCATATTGAACAGGCTGAAAGACAGTGACGTCACACATTTCCTTTCGTTTTACTTCAACAGGAAGTATAAATGCAGAGGAAAAGAGTATTGAGTGGATAGTAGTACCACACTGACATTACAGGTTGGTGATGCACACTGTAGTACATTTCTCTACTGTTTTTTTCAACCTTGTTAAAACAATATCAGATTTTTGTTCACCCAGGATTACTATCCACCATCCTATAGGGTATCTTGGTGACATTAGAGTATGACTTCCATTCCAGCTGGCAACGTTTAAAAAAAATGGCTGTCATGCTAGGTGGAATTGTGATACGTTGTAGGGAAAAGTTCAAAAGCTGCACGTAATGGTATGGAGTTTGGGGTCAATAATCACAAGACCAGTTTCCGACAAAATAACACAAACCACCAAAAAAGTTAGAAAATATATAAAATTTATTTATTTATTTCATTGGTGTTTTACTCCGCACTCTTTCACTTATACGACAGCATTATGGTGGAAGGGAACCGAGCAGAGCCCGGGGGGAACCCACGACGATCCACAGGTTGCTGGCAGATCTTACCACGTATATAAAGCTTAAAAATCAAGAATTATTCATGTAAAGAGAAGGATTCAACAGTTTTCAGCGATGACGAACAGACGCAATGAATGTTCTAGGCGGATGAGAAAAATAAATTTCCAAATCGTGTACCATTTTGGTTTAAATGGTGTCGATCAAATATATGCCTCAGTTGCGCTTTGATTGCAACTGTTCGTATATCCAACCTGGTGCTCATACTCAACACGATGAACATAATATATACTTACAATTTCGTTTTGCTAGAACTGATTCCAAAACATCGTCGTTATTTTCCGAGAGGGATTTGCCTTCTGACCAACCTGGAAATAAAAATAAGCGTTTTAAAATAACGACTCTATGAACTGGCACAATTACTTATTTATTTATTTATTTGTATGATTGGTGTTTTACGCCCTACCCAAGAATATTTCACTTATACGACGGCGGCCAACATTATGGTGGGAGGAAACCGGTCAGGGCCCGTCGGAAACCCACGACAATTCGCAGGTTGCTGGCATACCTTAGCACGTACGGCCGGAGAGGAAGCCAGCATGAACTGCTCTTGAACTCACAGCGACCGCATTGGTGGGAGGCTTCGGGTCATTGTGCTGCGATAGCGCGCTAACCGACTGAGCCACGGAGGCCCCTTTAGTGAGGAGGTATGCCGCGTACTCGGTTATAAGCGACGATTTGCCAACATGATATAGATAAAAGAATGCAGCTTTAAGCACCAATCGAAAAGTACCTAAACAAATAAATACCTAAATAAATACCTTAGCAAAGAAGCAAAGAAATAAAAAAATATAGGGTTTCCACGTATACATTACAGGGGATGGTAAACATGTACTGACAAGCAAAAGGTACTGCACAAGTGAAGTTCTATCCTGAACGCAGCTGACATTATCACATTAAAATATAATTAGCATAAAACAGTATTCATATGACCAAAAAAAGAGCTGTCGTCTTTGGAGAAACAGTATCATGTCGTTCTGCACGAAGTATCGTCCACGCAGGACGGTATCCTCGAATATATGTCCAGGTAATTGTTTATTGTTTAAATATATGAAACTCACAAAAAATGTGACAGCTTGAAAACTTGGTCATGTCCTTGCAAACAAAGTATAAGCTATTCCGTAAGTATGTAGTGGGTATAATAAATAGGTCATTGTGTTACTGTTAACTGGTACACCACCACATAGAAAGGCATTATTCTGGATCGGAAGACAGCGTTCTAATGCCTTTGTGTTCTACTTTACTCAAATCCCCCAAAGACTCGACACTTAAAACTTTGCTTTGTGTAAGGCTATACACTGTTTTTGTAATTCTTTAGAATTATGACTTGACAGTCCATGGCCAGACATTAGTAAGCGAATTCCATGAGCTTAAATAATTCAGGTGGACAACAAATCACAAAGTGGCGCTTTTTAACGACAGCAAACTAGGGGACTTTAACGACGTGAAAATCTCATTCATCCTGCTCCTCTGGGAGACAAGGTAGAAACAAGAAGTGAACCTCAAGTCAATCCCGTAGAATAAGTTTGATCTAAAACGCCACAGGTTTTATTGATTTATAAAGCGAACTTAGACCCCTGTCTCAAGCAGCAAAAGTAAAACCGAGCTATGTCCCTGGACATTTTAGTGGACTGTTCAGATAAGCCCAGCCCCCTTTTGATCACCCGTCAGTCCATTAAACGTTTGCCCTAAGCCTGTGAGTTTCCCGGTACACCGTCACACTGTGATCCGAGCATTAACTTTCCTCACCCCAGATGACACACATTTTCGATTTTCTGACGTAATAAAAGTGAGGAGTGTTAACCCTTAGGTTAGTCTTAGCTCGAGCTGGTCGATGCAGGGAAGTGCTTCTTATCGGAAGCTGGTTAATTGCTCCTCATCTACAGTTAATCTCCTTAGAACGTTTGAAACCTCATGTATTCGTATATATTCTTGCTAGGTTAAGGGGGCTCTAACTGAAAGACAGATGTCTAGCAGTTCTATTACAGACAGGCAAAAGACAAAACTACTTTACTTTACAAAGCGATTTATCTATTAGGCTTTTACGTACTGTCGTAGGGTCGATCACAACTACTTCACTTTAAAAGGCAACTGTTAAGCTTGCGCATCGTTGAAACTGTAAGAAGCCATAGCAACTCGCAAAGTCCCTGATTTAAAGACGCAGCTGAACCAAAGTCAACTCTATTCAAAAAAGCGACCTGATTACTCAATGGCCGTCTCTCAGTGGTCGTCGCTGTCGGAACTAGCGATATGATTGGCTATTCGTCTCCAAGAAGAGCTGTATTCAAACAAGCGACCTAATTGTTCAAGAGACGACTCGGCAATAAGGGGGTTTCTTTAATGATCGAGAGTTTTGAAAGTTTTGTGTTTTGAGAGTTTGAGTTTTCAAAAGTAATGAACATAAAAGATAAAGATGATAGATGTCGATACCGGCTTTATGACAATATCTAGTTGTGTTAAAATGAAGTTTCTTGCTGAGTAACATTTGTAAGTTTTTGCGAAGTCCCTGCGAAGCTCCAGTTTGTTTTGAATCAGGACTGGTCAGGCAATGATGTGGAAAACAGGCAACCCAACATCAAAGATTAATAAGCGGTTTCTCTTGGCGGAGGTTTTTGGCTTGTTTTGTACTGGCGGACAAAGCGACCTACTTCAAGAGTACCGGGATTAGAGATTACCCGGAAATTACTTTTACACCATACACGCCGCATATATCCTATTGAAGTTAGATTTTGTCACACAATGTAAAAGAGGTTAAGACTCATGTAGAACTGTACCCTCATGAACAAGAACAAACCCCTTACTACTTTTATAAAAGTATCGCTATTGACATAGGCTTTGGTAAAAATATTGATATCGACGTAGGCTGACAAATGTGAATGAGATTTGCAGTCGTAAGAATTGCGGAATACAAACCTTAATTAACTTAATCAATCGCAATACTTATCAGATTATTGAGATTAAATTGGGATTTTTATTAACCAGATGCTGTAACAACTTTTAGCCTAGCCAATGATTATAGTGACTGATAGTAAGCATTTACAACACAACAGAGCCAAAGATGCGGGTAGTATACATATGTCTGCTTCCATGATCTCGTGTCTGTGCTTCTTGGCAAAATATACATAATGCTATGCTCTTCACGTCTGGAGATCTTCGACAATATAGGATGTGCCGATTTGATATCTCAACCGAACAGCAATGGTTTGAAGAGAGATCATGGTGGTCCTGAATGTAGAGAGCAATACATCAAAGAGAGTACATTCACTGCGGGCTGTGCGAGTCATCTTCAGTCGGTCACCATCCTTCTGAGACAAACTATTTGGGATTTCAGAGGTTTTCTGTGGGTAGCTCTTTGCTACAACCATTCCTGGCTACTTGATAATTAAGTGCAAGTATGTTTAAGGTGCCCTAGAGCATATCAAGCCATAAATGGTGTCAGCCGGTTAAGGAGGGCAATTTCTATTGAACTTATTGACAGATTAGACAGCTGGATAGGGAGGTATGAATTGCTCCAGTATCCAGTGATAGTCCGCCATTAATAAGACACCTGGCCTAAGTATGTACCAAGAACTATTGAAGAAGCATTAAATGAACATAACCCTGGATTGCAGCGTCTCTAAAGTAAATAAAAGGCGTCACATCGAATGAAATAAAACCCGCAACTGTCGACAGTGATAGCCAAGAGTCTCCCAAATAATTTTGGATAAAATGAAAAGAAACCATGGGAACTATTTCAATACTTGGAAGTATCAAATGTAAACTGACGTTGTAATAAGTTTCAAGAGAATTCGGTTGCCGTATCGAACGCGCACCTGGTCTCCGTAATACTGCCGGCCAGGCTAAAAGCCCTCTAAAGGCACCTTAGTAGCAGCTACTAGCTGGCCAGGCGTTTGTCGGTGATGTTGAACAAAAGGGGAGTTTCGAGATCGAACTCTTTTATCGCTAAAGGTAAGAAAAGCCATAATGCACCATGTGACCTGTCAAAAATGTTAGGCAACTATTTCTCATTACATTTACTATAGCATGAGCATCTAAAAAAAGGTTCAAAAAAGTTACTTAGGCTAGACGAACGATAGGGAAATTGAGGAGCTGGAAGTTTTTTAATTTAAGGAGCGCCTGATTGAAGGAGCGGTCGTTTGTTCCTCCCTAACACGACAAGACAGGTTATCGGTAAATTAAAATCAATAAAACTTCCTGACATTTTTGATAAGTCACATGACACAGTTTAACTCTTTTTACCTTCTACGACAAAAGAGTTCGAACTGGAAACTCCCCTATTGTAGGACACCAAAGACCATTGTATGCTGTTGTATAAGAGAAGGCGATATTTTATACAAAATAAACCAAGTATATTAATATTCAATATTTTAAATTAGATAAACACTGAGACGTCTGATAAAAGAAGTAATATACGGGCATGTCAGTCGTCATTTAATAAGCCAAATGTACGTAAACTGACGGGGAAGTTTGAACACCATGTATGTACTTCAAACAGCTTCCACAGTATTGGTATGTTTTGGCCACGTCGTGAACAGCCGAACTGTATCTCTTATTCATTCACAAGTGGGCAATTTTATGTTTGAGAAAGCACGGCACGAACTGTATTTCTTTTTCATTGACATTTCATGCAATGGTATGTTCCAGAAATCTAAGCACGACGCGAACTTTATCTCTTATCCATTGATATTTATGCAATGGTATGTTCGAGAATCTAAACACAACACGAACTTTATCTCTTATTCATTTATACTTATGCAATCGTGTGTTCGAGAAATTCCAACACGACACGAACTGTATCTATTATTCATTTACATTTTTGCAAGGGTATGTTAGAGAAATCTCAACACGACACGAACTGAATATCGGCGACTTTTCAAAGGCCATTGTAGATAGCATAATCACGTTATTTAATTTCAGCAGGCAGAGCAGAATCCATACATTAGCTGTGTGGCCTGATTCCCACCACGCGGTTGTCATCACGCTAGCAGTGGTGTTCATAAAACTTTCAAGCAATGTTGACTAATAAAGTCGGAAGTTTTAAGCTTTCCGTTGATTGTATTCGTGACTTTGTTTACGATGTTCTGTAAGCTAGTAAGTGTAACGAAACACAATATAAAAGTAAATACTTGGAGGCTGCAATAGTTCCGGACCTTTTCAATGTCTGGAAGAAATATTAAATAGTACTTCAATAGATGTCCGTTTTCACTTCGCTTTCCCTGTCTAATTTTTTTTCCCACAATCAATGACGCTAGGGGATTTAACGGACTTCTACCGTCTCAATGGCTACAGAACCATACTCTCAATTATATGTTCACAACATAGTTTTCCCGAGACAGATACCAATTTTTGTCTATATTTCTGCTTTTTTATCTGTTGTTACTTCGTAAAAAAATTGCCAAAAATTAAAACTTGCTGCCAAAGGACTACAGAGCTGTGAGGCGACTCATGCTATAATTCGATCGACATATCTTTGAAAGGAATGTTAATATCGTATTTTCGTTATACATCCACATCCCAAGACGTCAACGCTGATCAACAGGGTGGTTTAAGAAGGAAATACGGTTTGTAAAAAAGAAAGACAAGCTGTGGTGACATCAAAGTGATACAATTGATGTTCCAAGTGTATGTTAATGTACAAATCGTATTTAAAATATTTACCCCAAATACATTAATGTACACACCATGGCAATGTGATTTTACACGATTTATTTACGCTACGCATAAAAGCAGCCGAATGACTTGAGCTGCCAATACAGAGAAACTAATGAAGCAAATTGTTGAAATGGGGTGTTTTTTAATGTAAGAAGATAATATAGATTTCTAATCTTCCACTCCCTTCGACTCGGGAGTCGCTTTCTTTCTCAAAGTATGTAACTAGAGAGACTGAACAACATTTTTTGAAAATTTTATTTGCTGTCATTTTAAGGGAAATGGCAATGAAACGATTGAAGGCTTTACGTGTGTGCTACCCGGGATTATGTAGGCGAGCCAAGTTTCTAAGACAAGCGAGTCAAGTTCTCAGATATAGGTGAGTCAAGTTCCCATGATGGAGAGTGAAGTTCCCAAAACCGGACATGGTGTCAAAGATTGGTTTTGAATGGGTCACGTGATAATCCACTTTGACTGTGTATGTCATTGATATATTAAGTTATGCTATCATGTGATATGTTGTATTGAAATAGGACTGCTGGATTTGTCTGTAAGACTGAGACAAGATTTGAAGAGATATGTTTAAATAATGTTTTGTGAACCAGTCAAGCATTACGTCTATCTAGCTTGATGGATAGCTTTTAAAGACCTGTGATTTAAACCCCCTTCATCTGTTAGGGTTAATAGTTAGTGTATGTTAAAATGTAGTCAGTGGTGCCTGATCAATCCAGCCAAATTGACTGTTAAGCTTCAGACGAGAATGCTTTGAGCGTTCTCAGCGTGGAATGCCAAGACATAATTTAGCCGACAACTTATATGCCGGTATAATTGAAAACACATACATTGGAATACACCTGTGGCACGATACACTATAGCGGAAGTGTGTGTGTATTACAAGCCCGGCTCTCTACATTAGCATTACCAGTGTTACCGTGTACAGTGGTGGGATGAGGAATTTTCCAAACATACAAATTAGCAAAAAAAAAAAAAAAAAAAAGCGAGATTTTTGAAAATCGGAAAAAGTCGTTGGCAAAGATTTAGGACAGAGAAAGAACGCTAACCAATCACAATCCACCAATTCTGTTTCAAGTTTTACAAGATTATCGCTTTTGTGAAGGTGGTAATAGACTGTGTCTGTCCTAACACACGAGATGTGGGTTCAAATACCGCCTAGGACAGGGAATGAGTAGCTTGTCCAACCTACATTGTTTGTGTGGCCTTGGTGACTATAAGGCGCCAACGACCGTCGAGTGGCCGCGTGCGCAGTCTAATGTTCGTTTTAGACCATATGACTTCCATCAGTATGGTGAACATATCGGTACGTCACCTGTGGGAGAGTTAGTCAGTCATTTGCGGAAGGTCAGTTGTTAAGTTAAAAGGTGAAAAATTCCTCCGTATGGCGTGAAGTAATTAACTATCAAATAAAAAAAACAAATAATAAACTGTGTAATATTTATTTATTTATTTATTTGATTGGTGTTTTAATCAGTAGTCAGGAATATTTGATGTATACGACGGCAGCCAGCATTATGGTGGGAGGAAACTGGGTATAGAGCCAAAAAAAAAAGCATCCACAGATTGTGTATTATGTTATCTCATCTTACGGTTTTCTCATTCAGGTACACACTCCCTAACAGGGTTATTTTCATTAATTTATATGTTCTTCTTACTTATTTTTCTCAATGCACATGTAGCTTAATCCTGTCCTGAATAAATTTCCGTGAGACTGAACAGCGTTATACCCTCGTCATTCATGTAGTATTTTTTTATATGTATATTTGACCTAGTTATACTTTACTTAACTAATGCTTCTTGGAGCCTTGAACCCGGAGCAGAATGTTATGTCTTATTTGATCTCGTAGCACAGAATTAGGCACATGATCCCCAGATGACTGTTTTGAAAGAGACTGCTCTTGCGATACTCTACCTTAATATGGTGGAGTCATTACAACCCCCTTCCCCTGCTGATCTTTTCAGAGCTCTTAAAGAGCCTTGCCGTTAGAACCTCCTTAGATTTCAGTGACACGTTAGTGTGTTTGTAGTCACAGATTATTACCAGTGACAAGACTGTCTTAATTTTTACACCGCGGGGGAGAAACTGACGGGTGAATAGAAAGCCGTAAAAATGTGGTGTACTGCATTAATGCCTCGACCTGGGAATGGACACGTTAAAAACGCTACCTGATAATGGCGTCTGTCCATAGCAAATTTTGTGTAGGTAAAAAAACGGACGTCAATAAGGAGTGCGGGCAAAGACGACTTCCTTATAGCTTGGTCACGCAAACCGTGTCTACAGGGAATGGAGAAAGTTGAGCGGTAAACAAGTCATCGGGTACCACTCACTCAACGTGACACCTGATCAGAAAGCTGCCATGGCCTATGCCTATGGTTGTCAACCAACTAAAAACATAGGCTCCTTTGTCAATCTAAAACTTTTTCTTTTCGCAACTCTTATATTTTTTCTGTTTTTTTTTTTTTTTTTTTTTTTTTTATAAAGAAAACGTAGCGGAAACGTTTGCTGTGTTAACTTCGCTGTGAAATAGTCGGTTTTGAGTAAATTATATCTTCAGGCCACAAACTGCCATTAAAGCAAACAGAGAAGCGAGAGATTGCTTTGACAGCGGAAAGAAACAATCGTGCTCAAGCTCCTTATGTATTCGGTTGGAACAAAGTGCTGACCTTTTGGTAAGTAAGTGAAAAACGTCACGTAAACCAACCCCAACAGCCATGGCATAGGAGAGTTGTTAGCTGCTTATCGCCACATAGACCCAAAGAACTGCGTCTTAAATTCTCTAAATCAAGCCATGCTGCGTCCATCTCTAAACTTCATATAACTTTACTGCCTTAATCAGATTGCAACATTATCAAACCGTCAAACTTGCTAATCAAATGCACTGTATGCCTAGAAAGTGAAGGCAATCAAACACACGACAGACCAACTTGAGGAGGCGACAGAACGGTTCACAAAGTGTTTTGATATAAAAGCAAACCAACAAGCTAGTTCTTTCTGTTGACTTTGACCTCACTCGTAGAGGAAGCGGGAGCGAAAAGTTATTAGATTTTACCTGCGATCAACAGTAATTGCGGAAACCTGGGCATATTGTTTTATCTTTGTTGTCCATCTTTAGGGAAACTCCTATTTGAATGGGTGCTGTCATTTGTTAATATTCATCAGCAACATAATTAGATGCCTTTTGGGCAAAGGTTGTAAAATTAGTTATGTCTGAAGTGCTTGGCTTGATGGTGTCATAAAGCTGAGACCAGCAAATCTTCGGGATTCCCCTTCGGAGACTGGACTTTAACCAGCTCATCGTGTGTCTCCTAACGATTGAAGTTAAGCATTACCCCACTGGGTAAGTCAGGTACTCTATAGCCATTGTATCATCGTACTTCAATCAGCAAACGTATGCTTCTTTGAAAGAATTCTTCTCGTCATGCTCTTGTGCAGATTTTCCTGCATGTACATGACATGATGCTTTCCAATTTATGCGACAAAAGGTATAAATATTATCATGCTCATATGGTAAATTCAGGCATGACTAAACTGACATACGTCGACTTGTACCGGAATAGTTATTGTCGGAAGATATTGCGGACTTTGTCTACAGACACTGCCGGTTAAGTCAGAGACTATTGCTGGGGGTTTTTTCTTGTGGACGAGGGGAGGGGAATGTGGCGGCGGTTGGAGAGTACTAGGTCTGTCATGAGACATTGCTGGTTTTGTCCCAAGATATTGCCGGTTGTGTCAAGTGACATTTCTCCCTGTCGTAGTCTTTTATATCGCTGTTATTTTTTTTTCTCGGAAGACACTGTTGGTTTTGTCAGAAGACATTGCAGGCTTTGCCAAATGACACGGTCTCTTTTGACAGGAGATATTGCCCGTTTAGCCGAAAGGTATTGCCGGCTTTGTCGGAGATATTGCGGTGGTTGGTCGTGACAGGACCTAAGCTGTGGGTCAGGAAAAGACATAAAGTGTACGTCACAAGTGTTTACCATATAAATATCTAAGTGCCAGGGGCTAAGGTACTTTACCTGTATGTAACAAAACTGTGAAGATCAATGCTGGGGCTATGGTAAGCAATCCCGTACACCGCACCATGGTTTTATCTGCAAGAACAAAACGGCAATATATATTGTATATATTGTATAAAGCTAATAAAATAACCAAGGCTGTAGGTAGACATAAAATAGAGGCCAGGTTTACACTCTCAAACAAAGGCATATTATGCAAAGCAGGTAAATGTTACACTGTACAAAGTGTTGGTATCATATGTACAACTTCTGACTGTATTTTACTGCAGAGAAGCGTACTGGAAATATTTTATAGAGACAAATGGGGAAGTAGGACCACGAAAAAAAAAACAAATATAAGTACCTGCTGCGGGATTGTAGAAGTCATTTATATATTTGCACACACCCATTGCACCGGAAACTTTACCTAACTTTACCTAACATAACTTTGTTGTTGTTTGGCATTTAGGTGGTATAATATACAACGTGAAGCCATGGTGTGCTTTAATAGAGCGTAGTCGATGTAATAATACATTTGTCTGAATCTCCACAGTTTGAAGAGAGTTGCTTATCTACAGGAAAATACAACCTGCTCTGTAATTTTAGTGCAGATTTGTCCGAGTGGGTGTGGGGCCGACAGCCTTGAATTCTCTACAGCTGTTGACACAAAAATACCAAACACCCGACTTCAGCAATATGACATACAACTAACACATGACATTCCGTTCTTTCATCTTCGACAAGCAGTTAGCGAAATGTTACTTCTGAAGATTGAAGCTACGAAACTCTTATCCAGTCTGCACATGTTTTCTCCTCTGATGGATACCGATTTAAGGTCCGTCACTTATCTTTTACGTATTTTTTTTTTGCCATTTGGTAGGAGAGCAAGAGTATGCTATTAAACCGCATTTCTCTTGAACATGTCAACGAGAAGCTGTTATGTGTACAGATAAGTGTGTTTGTATCATCTATATATTGACACATAAAAGACAATAGCAAAGTTTGTCCACATCATATTGTTAACTACTGTATAAACCGACCTGGCCAAATGTCTTCCTGCAATATGGAGCTCAACTCTACAATCACACATAGTTTGCTAGTAGCATGCCAAAGGTCGATGGTGTGTTTCGGGTATTAGTTTTCCTGCACTCAACGTCAAAGTAAAAACACAAAAAGCGGTGCAAACAGCAAACTGGTGCTCCAGGTGTGAAAAACTCAAATCGGCCCACAACGTGTAAATATCCCACGCCCTAGTCTTGCCAAGCCAGTATCAGTTGGCATGCAGCATATCCCTATACATCTGACGGTCATTTACCTTACTTCCTGTCAAATTACTGCAGAAAACTACTAAATGTAATCACCTCATATCCGTTTTGTTTAAAGGTTAGTGCGCTGTTGTATTAAGGCAAATGGATAATTACGTTACAGACAATAATCCGCTAAGCTAATTTTGTTAACGTTTTGTAGATATCCATATCCTCCTCCACATTGCACGATGACGAAAACTTACATCATTCTTATGAATATGTCACAAAGATTGAGGTAGGCGTGACGTGAAATATGTAAGGATACATATAACAAATATAGTAATACAGCTTAAAATAAAATATCCATTTTGCACAGAAAACCTTTTCACCATTGATTGTATTTTCATATGACACCAGGATTGACGACTCGCTTGGAATCAAGAAAGGATAAAGGGAACAGATATGAAGTTTTAAAGCTAATGGACGTTGAGGGTGATTTTAAAGTCATATTAGATGGCAGTTCCAAAGAAATTAACGCTACCCCACCCTCAGTATATATAGGCTTAAAAACTGCCAAATGTTTTGCATGACAGCGGTAAGGCTGGAGAAATGCGGAGAACGCGAAATAATCCACTGCACTTCACAAGGTACCGGATAAACGTCTTGCCTTACAGCTGCAGATGGAACAGTCAGAGTTCCATTCGAGCTTTCTACCTTAGACTTTAGACGACTGAACGAGCGAGGGCTTGGTTAGAAATGAAGTACTCTTTAACTACCACGCCTAAATGCCATTTAATAACTATTATAGTGCATGTACTAGACTGTATGGGGCCGCATGTGAGTACTCCCCTCATTAGTGAAAATATCCATTTGGTGGTATTTTACAGTTAAAAATGAGAAGAAGAAGAAAAAAGAAATTTTCTGTTGTGAAGCCCACCTCAGGAAGAAATCTGTCACTTCGACTACAACATCTTGCTGACTAGACAAGGACTGGATCTTTAAGTGTAGCCCATTTGATTTGACTCGTCTGATGGGTGACACCATTTTGGCCTCATAAGCACCGATTAACACACCTCTGCTAAGTTGATAATTACACTTGTCAACAGGGTTATTGACAGCTGTTCCTCTCTGTGCGAAGGTCTGCCAGCAACCTGCGGATGGTCGTGGGTTTCCCCTGGGCTCTGCCCGGTTTTCTCCCACCACCGTCGTATAAGTGAAATGTTCTTGAGTACGACGTAAAAATACCAATCAAATAAATAAAAAAATAAATACTGGAGGTGTTTCCCTAGAATCGGTTAAATAACAAAGGCATCTGAAACAGTTGCCGATTTAGCCAAACTTGCCCGTCACCGCACCTGACAGAGTGTAAGGAATTTTTTTCTTGAAATTTTTATACTTTAAGCATTATGGAGAAGAGACGACAATCCGACATACTGAAGTGTACACAAATGTAATCTTATGATAAATTACATAATAAATCAGCTTTCATTCCGAGCGACTGACGTCTTTAATGTCACATTGCAAAACACATGACGACATGCAAACAGAAATACTTAAAAACTGCACCTTGTTTATTTACCTAGTAAATACAGGACATGAACAGGTCTATTATCAGTAAAGTAGTCCGTATGGGCGGCGGGGCGTAAATATATTTGAGGTTCAATGCATCTTATTTATCCACCTAGATGTACACATGACCACACACAGTATTTTATTTAATGGCCTTCATGTGCACATGAAGAGGTATGAGTGTGAGGAGAGGTATATCTCAGAATGGTGTACTTGTTTAATAAGTGCTGTTCTTCACATGGCAGGTGTGTCTAGGAGTGTGTCTGACGTCAGGCGACCGGGGCATCCCACTTTATGCGGCAAATTACGTTGTCTACTGAAATAAACGAAAAAAGACAACCTGCGTACCCGGTAAGTCTGACAGAATATAGTTGTGTTAGGATAGGGGCGTCAACACAAAGCATCCAGTCATTGGTCAAATAAAGGCTGTTGGCACCGGTCACCACTATTAGTGTGTCCTAAAATTATCTGCCCACTTTCATTGTAACTCTTGGGTGCTTAATTGCTGAATATTTACTCAACTCTGGAGGTGGTGTCGTCTGCTCAGTTCAGGTTTGGCGCTTCCGTAAAGAAATGTGCGTGCGGTCTGTCCAAGAACTTTGCACATTGTACACTAGCCAGACACGTTCATATTCGATAGGTCTATGTGGATTTATTATACCGATTTCTATGGTTCTATGAAGATCCGGGCGTAAAACGACGCGCGGTTTGCTCCAGGCTGGCGCGTCTGCCTCGAATAACATGTCTTTATATTCCACACGTCAAAGGAGCTTTGTGTCATAGAGAGAATCAAAGTTCGGCATGGTCTTTCAACTAAAGTCTCATCATACTTGAACAGAATTTCAGAGTATCCGTCAGACTTTTTGACAAGTCATTGATACTTTGCCACAAAGCACAGTGTACACGAATGGATGTTCGAGTCCATCAATAAAGGTAGGAAATGCTTAAAAGAGACTTACCAACATTGTGTGTCTTTCTTTGGCCGACACTTTCTTGGCAACCAAAACAGAGAAAACTCATTTGAAAGGAAAGAGCGTCTTCCAGTCTGATGGTTTTGAAGTTTCTGGTCGTGACATTTGTCAGAACAGTTAAATGATTTGAGATTAAAAATGGAAAATCTGCAGATCAAATTGATTAGAAAAAGAATCAATTAATGGAATTCTATTGGAAGCGGCTGTTGATAAGCCATTTACATTTAGTAAGGCCTTGATTGAACCTGACGACTAATCAAAAGAAACGATCGGTATAATGTTTCGATTTCTAGATTCTTTGTATTTCTATACGACCTATACGAAAAATATTCGAAGTGCTTGAATAATTTAGCTTGCCATAAGTTTGGCAAAGTAAGCTACCTTAACATTCATACATTAATTTATTATATTATGGGTTGAGGAAGCCGAAGTGCATGGTTGCAAACCACCTACCTTTGGCAAGTTACCGACAAACTCTCGTAAGTGTGCCCCACAGGCTTCCACATCGTATTGGTGGGAGACAAGTGTTCAATGCAGAAACGGCCAGAGAAGCATCGACAATTACTTATTGTGATCAAACCCTCAATACCAGTGACAGCGGCGAAATCTTCAAATTCTCTGTCGAAGCCTATTTTTGTAAATAGCCCTAAATCCAGAAGGGTAAAAAGACAGGAATTGTCAGTATAAACCCTGTTCATTGTTGATTGATTATCAGGAATGTCTCATTAGCAAAGAAACCGAGAACTCGATTATACCATCTGTGTACAGTACTCGTGTCTTGGGTACTGGCGTTTCCAGTTGTCTTAGAAAATGCGAAAATGTCTTGCGATTTTCTACTTGGAGGTCCTTTATGGTCTGTGGGTGGGGTCCACTTCACTGCAGTTTGGTGCATGGATTCGAAAGTGTACCACGAACAATGGGGTTGGCTGCTTTTAATGGGGGAAATTCAAACAGAAACGGTGAGCAGCAATCCAAGAAAATCTCGAAATCCGTTGCCTATGCAGAATGGCTGTGTGATATCCACTGTGTGATATGTGGTGGCAACCGGCGCCTGTTGAATGACTGGTGAAAGACGCCAGGTCATAGGGGTAACTAAGAGAGTTTATTTGGACATGCTAGTTTGGCTGATGGTTATTCGGTCGAGCCCTGTTCGTGGACTGATTGTATTTCACAGTGTGCCCATCCAAGCGCTCATATCACAGGCAGATGTCTAATAGCTATTCAGCAGACCATCTGCGTTCTCCCTTTAGACTCGGAATTCTGATGACGCTGCGCTTCACAGAACGAGCAAACACAGCGGCCTCTCTGTCGTAC
The DNA here is from genome assembly GCA_016165875.1 of Acanthopleura granulata. Lineage (NCBI taxonomy): Eukaryota > Metazoa > Mollusca > Polyplacophora > Chitonida > Chitonidae > Acanthopleura > Acanthopleura granulata. The sequence continues at coordinate 1,097,859 of JABBOT010000004.1, forward strand.
AACAGAGGGAGGCTAAATAACGCCAAGTTTGACCTAAGCGCATACTGTGTATAATCTCATATCACAAGAATGCTATATCACGAAATGGCAACTATATTGATGTCAGATCAGCAATACACTGAAAAGTGCATGTGTTAGGTATTATATGTTACAGGTATTTTGAATGATTATTTCATTACATAGACAATATAGCACGCGTTAATGTTTAAGATATACGTGTATGGTACGAATTTTTTGATTTGCCTTTCATTACAGTGGTACATTGGGCATCCATATGAAACTAAAACTTCACGTAGGTTTAAAGTCTAAGGTGCTGTGCTTTACCTCAATGAAATACATAATATATACTACTGAAACGTGCGAGCATGTCAAAACTGCATTAAGAAAAGCATCGTAAGCAGTATGCTTATAGATACACTATTCCGCACTGCTCATATCATCTAGGGTTTTTCCATCTCCCCATGGCAGCGGCAAAGCTTTAGACACAGCTTAATTTGGTTCAATGATTTGAACCAATTGATCATCGTCTTCAGTTCAGTATTATATCTGCCATATTACGAGTATATTTTAACGTATGTATGTCATCACATTTGCGGTGTAGCCGCACTAAATGTCATGACTGAGACACAATATACACGATACTCCACTCAGTCACATTACACCGACCATGGGTTGACCAGATGCTGAGAGTCATGAAGTAACCATACTACCGTTTGAAGGTCAAAATTGCGACAATAAAACCCCGTAGACGATCTCTATAAGGTCAAACCGGTGTGCAAAGCACAGAGTTATTAATGACAATTTATGAAACATGAGGAGTCCAAAGTTACTCAAAAGTAAGTTGTCCTGACATTTAAAACAATAATTTCTAAATAATACAAAGAAACCTTATTGTTACATCCGGGAGGTTCACAAATGGGACTAGAAAGTGTTTTAAATTGTATTCGCCTTGGATATAGAATTTGTAGACTCCACCGCTTCCCCTCTTTGTGGGACTTTGGCGATAAGCGTTCGATGGCCGTTGCATTCACAGTCTAACGTTTGTTGAAGTTCACTTGGCTTTCAGAATCTAGTTGATCCACTGAATAGCTTAGCATAATAAATAGGCAGAATAACTCAGAAGAAATTTATTTTGACGTTCTCAGTATGTGACATTTCTTTTGAGGTGACTTAATTAAAGTCGAAATATTGAGAATGTCAAAATGAATTTCTTAGGACTCTGCGGATGGTTAACCCGGGACACTCCGGCTTCCTTCACTAGTGAAACTCACTGCCATGGTATAAGTTCTTTAGTTGATGTTAAGCAAGAAACAAAGACATAAATAAATATACTGTATTGGGGATCACATGGCACAAAGTTGGAGTTGGGTTAGAATGAGTGGCCCTGGATCTACTGAGATATTCCGTGGGTGTAGAAGGCAATAAAGACAGTGCTACAGTGAATGTTATTTTTTTATGTAAACACATGCAAGTACCGCAGAATTGAATAATGAATATTGAACATCGCGTAAAGCTCTGCCTATGATGAGAACACAAAGTAATACAATTCAAATTTATTATAATTGTTTCTTCGATTATTTAGATAAAAGAAAATTGAAGTGCCTGCGGTTATTGTCTAAAGCCCTTGGGTATTTATTGAGTAGTCAGTCACTCAATGAAATCATTTCACACACGCAAACGGCATGTCCTCTAACGATTGTGTTATGTATGATTAAGAGGTTTCTCTGCGTTGTTATAAATTTATCTTATAATTATGGATAAAATTCCTTGCAACAAGCTGCCAGGAAGATGGAAGAAACTGGGATTCTTGTTACTCACAGTGCTCCAGTGACACTTGCCACACTACATTACCCCCAATGAAAACAGACTATATATTTGTCCATTATGATTTTTTCTGTAATAATTTTAACTTGAACATGAACAAGATGAACATGGGTTTAGCTGAGGATTAGCAGGCAAAGAAGCCGGCGACTGTTAGAAGTTTCACACAGTGAGTTTAGTGAAGATACACAAAGGTTTCTCATAAAGATATTAATGTGGTGAATCATGTCCTTTGAATCTAGAATTATAGATCATCATGGAGTGGTTTTGATTTATCCATGGTGGCCAGAGCCAATGTGATGGTTTTAAGTATACACTCTCTATGATATGTGGAATGATAAAAATATATTAATATTAATGTTAAAAACTGTTGTACATCTATATAGAATTTCCCATAGTTTTGTTAATATAGTGTACTTAGATATTGTTGAAAAAAGAATTAGATATGACTCAAGTGTAAAACATGGACGAGAGTAATGTAAAATCGAAGTCATACCTAATGTGCTGTATGAAGAGTGTGGAGAACAGCAAAGAACTCAAGTCGTACTTAATGTTCTGCCTGAGGACTGAGGGGAACCTGCATAAAACTGAAATCACACCTAATGTGTTGTATCAGGAATGACGAAGATCAGCTAAGAAGTGACTTCATATTTACAATGGAATGTGCTGTATGGAGAATGAGGGGAAGTGTATAAATCTGAAACATCTGATGTGTTGTATGAGAAATGAGGCATTAATATAAGGGGAATGACGGGAGACTGTATCGAACGCCCCATGTGTTCTGTAGGAAAGGAAACATTTGATGTACTATATGAGGGAATGCAAACAACACGAGCTTCAGGTAAAGTTTACGAAGTGCGAGAAGTGAGCAAGTGCCGTTCATGAGTTATAGTCATTATCCTATAATAGTTGTCTGCATCAGAATGATATATTTCAAGAAAAAAATAGAAGTACACCCTCAAAAGGACTTAAAGCAATCAGAGGCGTATAAAAGTTTGGCAAGTTCGGTAAAATTCCCATATACTCACAAATTCGTTAAGCTGTGAATAGATTTGTATATTAAGGGACTCCGCCAGGTCCGTGATGGGACGATTTGTTCCCAAGGCTTTTTATCCGAGCTTGTATACGGGAATCAATATTCGACTATTTACGGATGACGGGGATTAGAGCTGATGTTACAGAAGGAAAGTTCTACACTATACAATTCTCAGCCCACTAGTCTAACGTCAGTAAAAGACATGGATGGATTTCCTCCGATCAATGATTGTCTTCAGTTAAACTGTTTACTAAGGGGCAGCTTATTCTCATGAGATCTCGAGGGATCAGCCCGCACGTGAATGAGATCACTTGGGCAAATATTAGAAAGCGAATACACACATAGAGTATATACGAGAAGACTCAAACAGGTTTACCACCCCCACCTGCTATGGAACTACAGGCGTACGCTGTGAGGTTTCCTGGAAGACTTGACATAAACTTTTTCTCATCGCTTTCCAAGAACGAAGGCTATAAGAAGAGATTGATATCATGAATGAAAAATTAAGAAACTGAAAATAATGACTTTTGTCAGAAGTCTTTCTGTAAGACTTTCTTTGCAGCACTATAATTCTCCTTAAATGTCCATTGTTGGATGTCTTATTGATAATCTGTAACTATCAACCCAAACATGCCAAATGAATTCATCCGATTTCATTGCTAGGCCCCTTTAATGCCATACCTTTTCTGTCTCCTTTAAATATCCACATTGTCCAAAAGCGGATAATTAATTTAATACGTAGTCATTTTCGCGACCAGGTTAGGCAATGAGAAAGTCACAATGTCGGTAATCATGAAATAAGTAGCGGAACCGTATTGATCCATGGCAGCAGGTCATAAGCACCTATTCATTGGTGACATTGAGTGTGTCACAGAAGGGGACTTTGCGATTCTGTTTTGGAAGAGACTATATATACATATTGGCAAGCCTGTACTGCAAGCGGCTATTGGGTGTGATCTTGGTATGTGTGTATAAACTCTATAAGAGGTGAAGAGAAACTGCAGTGATGGTTAGTTATGGTACATGTATCACAGTAAAGTAGAACGCCAGAGATCTGAAACTTTTCCCATTAGGCATATATTTACCGCTAGATGGATGGTATTAGTCACACACCTTACAAAACCCACTGACTGAAGATTCAACCAGGCTGCGTTCAATCCGATCAGACCGTAAATCTAGATGAGGTGAAGATTATTAAGCCCCAGTCACAATAGAACTAGGTTCAGCTTAATTAGATCTAGTTACAGTCTTGAGAGAGCTTACACTACGCGAACCTACAGCTAGTCTACGTCGCTTTATGCTTCTGCCTAAACCACAAGCTGGGAGTGAATTGAAACGTGTCTCATGTGAGCTACTACAATTAAAGACAATCTGATGTTGTCTTATATTAGGTCTATGTCCATATTTGAGAAAGAACGGGCACAAATTAGAAGAGAAGCGGTGTAAGGTTTCACATAGTCATGGTTGTCATACAATGCACTTTATGAATACTGGACATCCGGGTGTATTCGACGTTTAATTGGCTTCAAAACACCCTTGTTTCGCTACATTTTCCCCTTTAACCTCGGTACTTGTAATACTTGGGATGTCAAGAAACTGTGCAACAATGAATGATGGAATATGGTGTGGACAGAAAGAGAAACTGTCCTTGAGAATTTTTAAATAATTTTAAATTCTTTTTCTGGCTCACGTAAAACGTTTCCTGACAACAAACCTTTAATTTCAAAAGTTTTAGGCCTAACTGTTCACCTAGAGATTTGAAACTAGTAGTTTTCAATCGTTAACAGCATCACAAAGCTTCCTGTTGAAGTGATAAGCGACACCAGAGAGTATATCACAACATCTGATCTAATGGCAATAGCGCTTGTTCATGACTATAAGCTTTCAAAACAGTGCTTTGTTCTGTGTCAACAGCATGCTCTGGGCAGGTTGGTCTAAGACAATGGGAAACAAAAAAGGCTATATAGAGAATATTGTTTTGTGGACAGCAACGGAAAAAAGGGATTCTCCATACAAAGAACGATTTATTTCCGTTTCCTGGTATCTGGGTCAAGTGGACATCAAACACTGTCATAAGTTACCTGAGACGAGAACAGTAGCGTGTAATGAAAATTTACCACGCCTCTGTTAGCACCTGTCTTCCTGTAATGCTTGGGCAAGGCAAACGCCAACCACGCACCTGACATGTTGGGCATCTTGTGGATCTGAACAGGTATACAATGCTTATACAATAACCAGTGACCGCTCGACGGATTGCTAAGTTCGAGAGTTGTATGCGTATTTAGAGCATCCTTATGATAGACGGATGGCAAACCTCCTTACCTGTGCGTGTTTCCTTGCACCATTTTCCTGGTGTAAGGGAAATATTCGTGAGTACGGCATAAAACTCCATTCAAATAAACAGATAAATAAATAGATACCGTAAAGTAATGCTCCCGAGGTAGTTTTAAGCCATAATCGTTCATTCTGCACTTCCGATGTTCCCATAACGATATGCCTGAAATACTACTGAGGGAGGGTAATGCCATTGAATTTCTTTCATTCTACACTTATGCGCAACCCGCTGAGGTTGTGAAATACCAACGCGGTGCCGTAATGCTGTTCATTCAATTTACACCTGTACACCACCCACGGAGATGGTGAAATACTTAAATACATCTATAATTTTACACCCAAGAAAGTATAAATAATAAATACATCATACTCATATTGTCATATAGCATATGAACGAGCACATATGATCTATACATATACGCGTTCATCTGGCCACCTGGTTCGGACTCTCCATTGGCTTTGAGTCAATAAAAGACGCTGAAAGGAAGTAGAAACTTTCGAACACCTGCTGCTTCTGCATTAGCAGTGATCAACACCTGGTCTCTGACCGGAAGGTACGGCAAGACAGCTATCAGCAAACAATATCCAGTGTAAATTAGGCGGTTATGGACAGCCTTCATCAAATCTTCTCCTCAGGGCGGATGGTATATTCGACTCGAAAAGAGTTTGTCACGGATGCAGATGTAATGAATGTACATGCCCATTTTCGTTATCACTGCTGTTTAACGGGTTTTAACGTCATCAAACCCGTTGGTATGTTATCATTAACATTACTTAATTAAGGCCAAAATGCCTTGTTGTAAGGTTTAAAGAATGTTTAATCGTAGAACGAATTTAAAGCATTCGGATGACGATAACTGGTCTGCACAAGATGAGATGGTATACATCTGTGGTATTTAGGCCAGATAGGCGTTATCGCCCTCAAGCAGGAAGCCATTCGAAAGCCAAACTGTAAGGCCCTGCCAACAACTAGTTTTCTGAGACCATTTGTGTAGGACAAATCCCTCACAAAGGACACCGTACAGCTTGAGTTTCATCTCTGCATGAATGGTCAGTGAAGAATGGAGGGAGGACAGTGACGAACACACGGCTGTCAGTTCAGATAGAATTGCTGACGTTTTCGACGGCGCCATCGCTCTGAGCAGCGAATCAGTGGATGGTCATGGCTGAATCACAAAGCTCTACAATTATTTTAGCTTAGAAAACGTCTCCACGTTAAATATAAAAATGATTTCTAGCTATTCACTCCAGATACTTGAGTAATGATGCTTACAGAAACAAAGGCAAATATGTGAAGTGTTAGTCCTTGTTGTCAGTTGATCGTTTCGTGTCACGCAGAGACTCAAAACGGTGGTTTTTCCTCCCAGGTAAAAGTCCTCATAGCTGGGCGCGTCATTATGTAACTCTCTGTAGTTATGGCTCAGTGTATCACTGATACACTATACCGTGTCAGTTGCTGACTGGAATAACCCATGAAATGAATTTGATTTATTTGATTGGTGTTTTCCGCCGTACTCAGGAATATTTCACTTATACGACGGCGGCAAGCATTATGGTGGGAAGAAAGCGGGCAGAGCCGGGGAGAAACCCACGACCAGTTTTCTTGCAGACCTTCCAATGTACGACTTGAGAGGAAGCCAACATGAGTTGGGCTTGAACTCACAGCGACCGCATTGTTGGGAGGCTACTAGGTCATAGCGTTGCCCTAGCGCGCTAACCAACTGAGCCATTTTTTAACTGTAACTATATATACATGTAAATATTAATCTACATGTAGATACATATACTTACATTTTCAACGGTACGTGTGTTTTTATAGAACAATTGCCGGGTATCCGTTGTGAACAAGTGGCACTTTCAAGACCACATCCTTAGTACGTAGATTACGGAGCAGAACGTTCTTACTCAACGATTCTATTGGGGTGACCATAACATTAGCATGTTGTGGATTGCTCAGATGATTAAATTCCAGCTACTTATTTCATCATTAGCATGACACCAAGAAATCCGTGCAGAAAACAGGAAGTACTACTGTCTTGGTTCTGATGGGTATTTTTCTTCCCCTTACAAGGTGTTCCCTGATTGGTGACTTCAGAAAACCGCTAATCTGTTTGTTTCATTGCTCGATTGCAACCGTATAGGCCTTACATGTAGTACGTTGTTACGGAATTCAGACATAACATTATTAGGTTTTTCAAACTGAAAGCTGGAGGTCAGGTAAAACGTCGATAGCAATATTGGACATGTAAGGAATTCAGTGAAATGTTTCTAGTTGATACAATTGCGTTTTCGTAGGTCACATGACTGGAAACCGGTTAAGTTGAAAACTGGTCAGCTGGTAGATCAACAAACCATATTTTATGAGAGATAATTCTGCGGTAAGCTGATTTCGAAAACTTCTTATACTGAATGTCACGTTACACCAGTTTTAGCAGAGACTTTTAATAGTCCTGTCTAGCTCCTATAGAGCGGAATGTTGGTGACGCTAATACCCAACATGTCACGGTCTTACTTTCCCTGTAAAAATACTACAGCTCCGACTATAGGTTCAGAACACATGGTGGCCAAGAATAGCAAAATGGTTATTATCACCACCAAGCATAGTGTTTAATGGAGGTAAAGCCTTATTTCGTCAAATGGGAACGTACTGTTTCTGCTGCCATTGCTAGTATGATGCACTATCACGTAAGCGGCCTCAGTGCTCCCTTCATTCTACAGGAAGGAGAAGTGGTTGAACCGCTGTTGTACTTTTGTGACGCCACCGACACTGTCTGTGCGAAGAAGAACTCGAATTTGACTAACTGATTCTATGGTTGTCAAAAGGACAATACTTAAAAGGCTGTATATCTTAAAAATACCATTGCCTCCGAGGTGAGATGTGTTGGTCGTTTATCTGACGAGGGAGTCGGGGCAGACGTTGGAGAAGAATCAACTATCTCTACTAGAATTACTTAAAAGAATATTTGTTACCAATTCATCTCCCTTCTTGGCTACTCTTGAACTACTAACTCAAAATTATGATGCTTTGTGAGTTTTTAATTTCTTTTATTCCCAATGAAACTGCTTCTTCAATGCGACAAGTTTATACGATGGAGAGTATGCTATTTCGATTCAGTGCTTTTTTGAGGCGGACGGGGGACACTGAACACAAACTGATTCTCTGTAGTGAGGGAGGCATGATCACCCGAACCCGCTGCCAGCTGCTATACCTAGTGAACCTTACGTATACTGGATGTTTCTGTTAAAATCGTAATGACATAATGGATCCGGCTGTGTTAACTACATGCTCGCTGACGTTCAAATTGGCAATAAAACTCCTGTGAGCACGACAGTTATGTGAGTGAACCTTTAGAGCCACCGTTAAAGCATCCATTCTTCGGGCTGGTAAGCGCGGTGTTTAAAAATCACTCAACCTCCTTTTCTTTGCACGCCAAAGTCCGCACACAGAGCCTTTTCACTTTGTCATTGAGTTAAGCGCTGGTGGGCTCACAAAAGCTGGTAGCATCAGTCTGATATGTTTGTTAATAAATATCCATTTCATTGAGGATAGGAAGGAGATGGCCCAGGCACGGAAAAGCATATTAGCTAAAAGCGGTCAGCAGTTGCTTCGGTATTATGATAATTCTAATGGACTCTGGTTTATCGTCTTGAGTTCTACTTAGACGTGCTGTGGTAAAGGGTCGCATTATAAATGATTTCCATCGACATACTGTCTGACTTTCATCCCATGCTCGAGTCTTTTCAAGACAAAAGCTCGTCCTAATTTTAAAACTTTTATTCGCCACAGTAAACAAACTTAACTTGTACTTAACACTGCGAAGCGTGTCAATAATAATTGTTACCTTAACTCCCGACCTTGATGGTGTTTCTTAATTAATGAGTCGGAGTCTGCGAGACCAAATCTCTTTATAGCTCCACGAAAGGAAGATGTTAGTCCCGTGTAATGGGTTAGCATCCATGAAAGCGCTATTAAAGCTAGTTACTTTGTCCTGACAGTTTAAAACGTTAATAAATACACACAGCTTAACCCAAATGGACTTGCTTCTCATAAACGTAACGAGAGAGCATGGACGAGGAGCTGTGACAACCACGGTGTGGTCAACAACAGCGTAACAAAGGCCACAGCGTATCACAATATCAAGCTGTACCAGTGCACATAGACCGAACAATACCACACTAGCATCCACTACAGCTTCATTACTCGTTGATGCAATGCTGTCACGGTACACCAGCTCACAGAGCAAAAGCATCAAACCCTACCATTGCAGAGTACCACATTCTCACCTTCTCATACCAATGAAAAAAGACGCTAATATCACACTACACTACTCTAAAGAGGAAAACACTGATTTTGACTGTATTACTGGTTATAACACACACCTCGCCCCCACAGGAATTTGTACAAACAGCAAACAATATGTTAGTTTTATAATAAATCCTGGAGTTATTTCCTTTAAAGCGTACACATTGCCAATAATACAATTACGCCACAAAATGCCATCACACATTATAATATCATTGAAAGATACAAAAACAATTGTTTGTAGTAAATAAATGGTACATGACACAAAACACCGATGATTAGCCCAGTCTGGCAAACTAACGGTAGTCTGTGGTAAGTAGAAGGTACATGACACCATAACACCATACGAGAATTAACGAAGTCTAACTAGGCAACAGTAAAGAATAGTGACAGCTTGGTATAGCACGCTGTTTCACCATACCAGAATTAGCCAAGTCTAATAAAACAACGGTAGCGGTAGCCGGTCAGTGGTATGAAACATCATAACAGCATGTAAGTATCACTATAATATAGCAGCGTAAGGATGGTTCTAGTTGTTTAGGTACACGCCTGCTACCGGAAGGCATAAAATGACCAAAGTCAAACATATTTTTTAAAAAAAGGATTTGAATTCCACTGTTCGTTAATGAGAGACATGTTGGTGACGGCAGAACTGCTCATCCAGTATAATCTATACACTGCTGTTTCTGTTCACCCGTTAGTAAAACAAGGCCACGTGCAACCGTCGTCAGTCAGGGAGAAGTACTGGTGGTACGGGTGGTCGAAGACATAAAAGCTCTAGGCACAACCGATGTTTTGAAAGGTTCCAGTCAGCGCAGAGGGAGTCTGACTCCAAAGAAGGAATGTCAAAAATAATGCTTAATTGAGACAGGTGTCTGTCAGTCGCCATCAGGCAGATGTTTTCATCGGTTTCCGGAAGTGTAGTTCTTCTCAGCCCGGTCATTCTTTGGGAAATGTTTTCTGGTAAAGACCCAGTAGACAGTCATATACCATCTAGGTCATTAGCAGCGACTGATCGTCTGCTGGTGATGCGGCTCAATGTTTGTCCTACAGCCGATATCTAACAAGGCTATTTTCTAAATGGGCCATGGACAGCCTTGTATTTACAAGGCACCGATGTTTTTTTTTTATAATATAACACTCCAGTGATATCTAATGAAATTCTTTGCCCGCCCAAATTATGGACAGAAATGAACGAGGCCGCTTTTTTTTAAAACATAACGAATGTCTGCAGCGATAAAATCTGGTGAACCTAGAGCATAATTATGCAGCACTCTTAAAATATCATTTAGCAATATGGCGCCAAAGCTGACCGCAAAAAATAACGGCTTAATCAAGTGTTGATTTGGGCCGAATTCAATCCACAAGAAAACTAAGTCTGTATTGTGGCCGTGACACCATGCCACCATCGTCGGTCACAGTTTATCTTCCCTTTTAACCTTTTTTCCCCTGGTTTTAGTGATATAGCGTATAAACGATCAAATTTTCGCTCACTACCAAGATCACCACACGATATCACAACTGACGAGATTATTTATTTACTTTTGAAGAAATACACAACATAATTCCCTTACATGAACCTTGTATTTGGATAAACTTGGATATCGTTGATCATACAACAACTGGCAAATTCCCAGTTCTTCTCGAACAAGGTTAATGCAGTTATAACCTAGGCAAAACCATGCGTTTCCAATAAGTTAAGAGAAACTGGAACTGCACGGACGAATTTCGTGAAAGAGCGGCAGACCTCCAAAATATACCAGCCAGATTTATAAATAAATCTCTTACACATAAGAGTTAATTGCAAATTTATGGATATTAACGGGCGAGAGTTACGACCAGAAGAAGACTGGATGGTTTAGGGACGACTTGGTCATGTAAGAATGTCTGATATTAGGTAATAATACTGGCTTCATGGCAGATAACATTGGAACACATATACACCGTGACTTCATGAACCACCTTATGAATAAATAAGCATAGGGTAGAACTGCAGACCTACACTCTGAAAGCAATTACTTCGGAAGTGGTTACGTATATGTATGTATGTTTGTATGTATATATGTATTCTTGGGCTTTATCTCGTACTCAACAATTTTTCAGTGATATGATGACGAGGAGTCCTTAGAATATATATATACTGTGTCTGCTTGTGGCAGGGCGAGTCCAGGCCGCCAAAGTGCTGCCCCCACTGGAATATCACGCCGAAGATACCAGACATGACACCTCACCTGATCACATTATACTGACACCGGGCGGACCAATCCTGTTTCCTTCCTCCCTCAGTGCTGAGCGCCAAACGAGGCAGCAACAAATAGGCCCACCATTTTTAAAGTCTTTGGTAAGACCCGACTCAGGACTGATCCTGGATCTCCCGACCTCAAGGTGGACGCTCTAACCACTAGGCCACTGACGTGATCATTTTTATGATTCCGCAGTGTTCAATAAGTAATCAGTTCCCTGCTTCGGGCAGAATTTGCATTTTATCCTACGTTCAATCCAAACCAGACTGAGACTGAGATATCTGTAAAGTGAATGCCAGGATAATTTCGTTCGTAATATCTAACAATAGCTGGAGAGCACAGGCAGCTCTTTGACGCTGACACCGTTATCTTAATCCATGCCTTGGCCTACGAATGATTCGACATGCCGCAATTATACATGTAAATGTATTTGTTATCATATAGACAATGGATAATTGCATTTTCAACAACTGATGTTTCGCTTAGAACACAGCTGTTCATAACAATGGCGATTTGAAAAACCTAGGAAAATGGCGTCCATCCACAACAGGATGCCGTGAATAACGGTAAAATCATACTCGACATCTCTTAAACCTGCTTGCCATTCGATCTCAGTGATTAACCTGGGCGCTGTTGACAAGCACAAGAGTGGATCCATTACTCTTACTGACTGTAACATAGAAGATAAAGATGTTACTTTGGCGTGTTTCTTCACATGCTGAAAAAAAAAACCGAACTAAGTTGGGGAAAAAGTAAAAATAAACACAAAAGGGGAAAACTCGAACAAATAATGGATTTGGCCGAGCTTACATATAGCCAGCGCGGTGCTATATGTCAGCGTCTTTAGTTAAGGAGCGGTTTGCTGGCGGCACTTCTCGTGTCGACGGCACCCGGTTTCGTCAGACCCAGAAGTGCTTCAGCGTTCCTCGCGTATTAGCGAAGACAAACCAAAGTGTCGTCAGCATATGCCAAGCTAGGTTAATTGTTACTGACAGACACCCGATTTGCCGAACCTAGGTAAAGACGAGATAGGAGCAGGATCATGTAGAGCACTAAGGTTCATCTTAAAAGAAAGATATTTCACCAGGGGGGAAGGGGGAATCATAAACACAGTCCACAATGCATGAAAAGCTAGTTTGCTTAGCGAACTCCAGTCTACAATAAAAGACAAAGGGAGAACGAACATTCATCGGCATAAACGCACTGGTCTTCCCGCGACATTTGTGCTGGCTACAGCTCCAGAAACTTAACTCCTCTACCCCTACGTCGTCACCAGCCTGGTGACAAATTTGTCAAGAACTCATTTAAATGTTATATGCTTCAGACCACTTGCGCAAACGAATGTAATGTTAGGAATGGTAATTCTTTTGATGCAAACATAATAATTGTAGCTCTTGTTTCATTTTAACTATCATGGTACCTCTCATGGCAAGAGCCATGTGGCCATGCCTTTACAAGTATCCTGCCATGTGTTATAACATTTCTTGTTTTCTCGATACCACACGAATTTATATATCCATGTATTTATTTGATTCATTTTAATGCCATACGTTTACATTTATACCTTGGCAGTTAGAATTTTGTGTGGAGGAAACTGGAGTGCACGGTTTAAAATCACAAATCTTTAGCAAATTTTCTATATTCATAGGCACAGATGTGTCCCATAATCTTGGAACACACGAGCCCTTCAGCAAACGTTAGACTCCTCAAACGGCCTCGCCACCATTGTCAACATTTGTTCAAGATATGAGTTGAAGCCCCCATTTACATAATCCTTTCTTTTGGGGGCATGCATGAATGTGGTAAGGTTCGATGACTTCACGAGTGTGGCAAGGGTCTTATGGCTTCATGAGTATAACAGGAGCTGATGTCATCGTGAGTATAACGGGAGTTAATGGTGCCATGGGTCAATCACAAGTTCGCGGCTTATGAATGTAACACCAATGATGGCTTCATGAGTATAACAGGAGTTGATGACTTCATGAGTATAACAGGAGTTGATGACTTCATAAGTATAACACGGGCTGATGACAGTATGAAAAGGGAGTTTGAAGGCTTTGTGAGTAAACCACGACATGAATTTATGCCTTCCTTAGTTTCACTAAGTAAATTAAAATTGTTTGAGTTCAGTATCTGTAAATGTAACTCTTCTGTTAAGCAAGAGTCAAACAAATACATAAAATGTAATTCTGTTACTTATGATAGCTGAATGTTAATGTTTGGGAACACAGCACTGTATGTTCAAATGGTTAAATGACAATGCCTTCGAATCTAACATTTCATGTTGGGAAAGTTAGATGTTAATGCCTTTGAATGCAGTATTGTATGCTAGAACAGTTTCACGCGAATGCCTAAGAATGCAATAACAGCGACTGAAATTATTCCATTTTAATGCCTAAGAATATAACACTGTTTACAAGAATTGTACAAAATAAAAGCTCACGATTGTTACAGTAAAATCGAGAACGACTACAAAGACTGTCAACTTTGTTGTCTTGGGTATGTACTGACTGTAACGCAAACACCTTCCCGATCCCACACTCTCCACCTTTACTATCCATGGATACTCAGCTACCCGTTATCGGAGTGGAGACAGTCAGCCTGGCGTTGTACAAAGGAAACACCATATTGGGATAGCGAAGATGTCTAAACGATCACCACTACATCGCTATCCCGTTTTACCAGGTCATTTTTACACGGTGCTGTGTGATTTCCCTGCTTGGGTTTAAAGGAAATCAATTGTACGCTACGTTATATCACAATCAGTGTTTGATGTAATATAGTACCAAATTGTACCTTCAAATATTGGGCCGGAATGGAAACCTTTAAAGTTACTACAGTAAAACAGTGAAGAGCGTGTGGGTCGAGAAACTTTTTTGCACATTTTGAAAGTGAAAAGCTGATAGCTTTAAGAGCAATAAGCAGAACGGAATTATAGATGTATAAAATCGGTTCCCGAGAAACATTTTAATACAACAAAATCTAAAACTTAGCCGATGGCTATTAGAACGATGTACGTATAGAATATAGGACGATAGGCTTATTACATCGCGGCCTACGTTAAACATATGTCTGTTGTCATAACAACCGACGATCCACTAACTAAGCTGCAGTTTGTTAAGTGTTAATTGGCCGCTGGACACAATGACGTAGCCGGGAAGCCCTTGCGTGCAATGCCTATTATCACCGTGGTCACGAGGAAGACTGAACACTTGCATCCCCGACAGTTATATAGCGGCTAGGAGCATTCTTTTGCGTCGTCCTTTCCCAGGGAATGAGTGTCAATTAACGCCTTGGCACGGACCAAAGCTTAACGTTTAACTGATTAGACTGAGACAGGACTAACAATACGTTCAGTAAGCATCCAAATCCGAAATAACAGTGATTCGTAATTGGCAAATGTGTGGGCCAACCCCCAAAGGAGCCATAAATGGCTATGGCTTTAGGTTACTACGTTCGCTATTTCGACAGCTACACCAGATCCTATGATTGAGGGACAGGGACTAGTACTCTAGGATAGCCAGACTCGTACATTACCACAGAATAGCGTCCTTCTAAAATCGGTTTTTGAAACTTACCAAAAGTACAAATCTGGAGAATAAAACAAGCTCTCAACCTTTGTACTCTTTTATAAATGTACTGTGAACATGTACGGAATTGCTCACTTAAATAAAAACACTTCTCTTCAAATTTATGAATGAGAAGTCAATTGTCAGATGGTGGTAAGGCGTTACACTGTCCATTAGGAAATCACCTATCCCTCCTGGTAAAATGGCTATCAGCATTCATATTCTACACCAACATGTTTTATTAAAAACGAGAAACCTTTTTGCGGTCGTGACTGGTTAGACAGATAATCCTTATCAAACACTACAACACCAGGTTACAGATCGTCCCTTTATACTCATTCGCGAAACACGAGAGTATAGAAATGAAACCACGTCCCATATCAGATGGCAAGAGTTTCAAAGTTTCACAACGCCTTGTGGTGAACATCGAAAATTCGTGATACCTGATAATGCCTATAGCTGCACGCGCGTGCTCCAAAACATATTGTAATATCAGTTACCTTGTCTGTCTTATTTAACAAATGATAATTCTCCCAGATGTCAAGGTGTCGTTATCATACTGGGAATAGGGTATACCACCATTGCCAGCCCAAGCATATTTCACGCGACCCATATTGCGAAGTCTGAAAACGATGGAAATGCCTTCTCAACTGTATCCGTGGAAACCTAAATAAAGGGCTTTTTCATTTGCTACTTGCGGCACATGTTCCAATTCTATGGGCAGAGTTTTGGAATAATTATTACAATATGCGGTTTCTGTTTCTTTATGTTTTACTCCCGTTTAGAGAATATTTCTTCCTATGCGAATTGCACTACTGAAATTCTTGTCTTAATTTAAAGTTACTTGAAGGAAAAAGAGAGGGCCGCGTTTAACCTGGTAGGTTAGATTCTATAAAGTGTTAACAATGTATTGTCTTTGTTATAAATAGGATCAAGGTAGAGAAAAGTGCTTAAGCTAAGTCAGAGTTTTAGACCGTACTAACTGTCCACCAACCGCACATCTCTGTACACAAGCGAGATAAGAAAGAGAGAAGTTTGTGAATAAATAAAAAGTTCATGACATAGTACCTTAATTTTTCAGTAAGACACGCACAGTTGCCATGAATTTAGAATTTAAACAAAAATCATGATCAGCAGAAAAACATATTTTTCTCTCAGAGGCTCCAATATTGAATTATCTTGGTTAATTGGCGTTCCACAAATCACGTGAAAAAGAATACCCGTCTTGTAAATGTCCTCAGTAGGCGTATAACCCAGGAGAGACTTTTGTTTAATGCGTCGGTTGCTTTATAAAAAATCTTTTCGTCATGTTCTATTTCTGAGATTCTACAATGCCGTTGTACATTGAAAATTTTTCGCTGGACTATTGAGAGCAACCGCCTCCGAGATCAGAGATCAGTTCCCGGTCAGGTCATACGAAAGGCTTTAAAACTGCCTCGCTTGGCGCTCAGTACTGAGAAGTTAGAGCAAGGAGACAGGACGGGTCAGTGCAGTGTGACAGATTGGATATGATGCCTGTTGACTTCGGTGTGATGTTCCAGTGGTGGCAGCACTTTGGCGGTATGGGCTCGGAATATGACACAGAATATATATTCAGTCTATGCCATCATTCATTCATTTATTGACTTCAGACATAAATTATAAGAAAGATAACTGCTGAAAACAAAATTTAAAGAAAGAGCAGTCTTCACTCCAAACGTTCTGGGGATAAATCATGGTCAAAAGAATGTCAAAGAATGTAACGGATGGTATATCGTGTCCTAACATGAAATATGTTTAGTTTGGTCAAGCTTTTGACCCTGTCATTATCCTGACAACCTGTGTGGTTAAACTGCAAAACCCTTGGCACTCCATGTTATTTCGTGCCAAGGATATCTTTTTTTCTTTTGTTTAAGAACAAGTGGTGAATTTGATCTTCCAACAAAACACGATAACATGATCATGACCTTATTAAGAATTCGCTTGTTTTAAGAATTGTTAGTGTAGTCAAAAGGCGCAATTCATATTTTAACAGATCTCAGAACTTTGAAGACTTTTGGAGCTGGAATTACGTTGACTCGAATGATTGCCCAAACAGAAGAGCTTTTACACACTCTGTTTTCAAACTCGTAACTCTACCTCTGTAAGATTGGTTGATGACGCTTGTATATTGTACTGTATAATTGCAGCAAAAAACATTTTGTACACAAATATTTTGCTGTTTATGACGATTTTGAAAATATACAATAAACACTGACAGCATTCACATTGCTCTTAAATTTTCTGAAGGTAAAATTACAAATTTGTTCCATAATTCTCTCCATAATCAACATCGAATCTGAAAACAAATTAGATACTGCCTTCCTGTCTTTTGTACTATTTCGCCTGATGTGTTTACCAGACAGTCAAACAGTAAATGACGTTAAATAGTGCATGCTGTTCGGTGTCGAGGCGTATCTTTGTTTTAGAACAAAATAGTGAATTTGATATACCACCAAACTTATCACATGACCAACAAGTATTTAATAATTAGCACAACATTGTTAAAAACACAGGTATTTCAACGAAGGGTTGATTGTCAGTGAAAAGTCCTAATATATATTTGAACAGGTGTTTCTCTCCGTTAGCCAAACGCGCACATTCATGCTTTGTGCCGTTTCTGTTTGTTTTTCTATTGTTAGAAGACAGCAAAGTTTGTGAACATACCGTAAATATAAAAAATATTCACACTGCCTTTAGCTTTTCTGTCGGCAAACTTACAAATTTGTCCCCTTAATCAGCACCTAAGTTGAAAATGCAGTATTTTATGCACTTAGACGTGTTTTAGAAAAGATACACAGAAAGAGACTTTGGTCCGGCACATTGCCGTCTATAGACGAAGGGATGTCTTTAATGCCCTACGGCCATTTGCCAGACTTAGCCTTCTGTTAAATAATGGTGAGCAATCTAATGGAGTTTGAGGCTGAAGGAGTCGTCATCCAAAGCCAGTCAAATCAAGGGGGACAGCCTGGTCAATCTGTCGAGGCAAATCTGAGTGATCCGGGATTCATCAATTACTGTTAGTGGAGGTTTCTTCTATAATCAGACCTAATTCGCTAAAGTATAAGAAGATATCCCTGATCGACACCACCTGACTTAAACACCCGGACCCTTACCGTATAGCTTACTTCTGATGAACCCTTATTGAACACTTTCGTCGTCAGGCTTAAGTTAATTTATTGACTTGACCGTTAACCGTATTGGAACGCATTGCCAAAAATTGGTGTTACTATTCTACTCTATCTCTTTTCATTTTTCCTGTTTCCTAGGCGTAACATGTAATTTTGCTAATACCGGGAAAGGACTGGAGTAAATAGCTTCAGCAGATCTCTGCAGGTTAATTAGATTTTAATTTCCTTTTCATCTTTGCTTAATTCCGCTCTAGGCAGTCTGTATCAATTTTGGCCTTGTATTGTCAAGCCATAAAAACGTTTCGACGACATCACTTTCAAATTTCAAACATGTTCTTTAAAAATGACATTTCTTTGATCTTGTTTAAAATTACAATGAAGCAAGTTTTATTTCCTGAAGCACTGAAACACAGCCAAGGCGATCCGGGTACTAGCACTTTTGCCTATATTATATATATATTATTATATAATCAATGTAACCATAAGTGAGACCAGGTGTCAAACTACTACAAAAGCTAAATCTGTTGAATATTCTGTGTGATAACTGCAAATCTGTGCACAGAACATTTCCATTTAACCGACTTGTGATAATCCATTTACCCATGTAAAGTGGTAAATCAACTCTAGTAGGTATGTGGGTCAATTATTTGTACTGGCTGTGGGTCCCTTTTCAGACTCGAGCGGCTTTCCTCCAGCACTATAGCACCAGATGTAGGCTTCATAACCCGTCACAGACAACTTGTTGAGACGGTTCAACCATTCCATATCCTCTTAGCTAACACCTATTTTGAGAAATTTTTTCGTAACATTTTATCAGTGTTTATTAAGTCTATTCAGTTATAGTATTTTATTCTCAAGAACGCAAAACTGATAATGTGTTTGCTAACACACATTGCATTTTCACGTACAAAAAGGATAATTCGGTACCCAGAATATGTGGTGAAGACATAATAAATTATAATATATGACATGTGTGACGTACTGTGATGTGTTGTAAATTAGCAAGGGGGGGAAGGATTGTGTTAGTGGGTTATGTTGCCCAGGATGGTTCCATTATCTGATCCGACAAGGCTTTAAACATATCCCTACAGTTTGCCATTCTAGGACAGAAGAGCACGAACTATCAACCAAATGTGTCAATATGATAACTTGGACATGCATATAAACACGGCGACGCTTATAATGCTGGCATCCAGTTCGTAACGTCATTGTGCACGTTTATTATAACTATTCCCTTAAGAGAATATCGGCATACAGGAAAACAGCGGGGATACTCAGCAATTCTGAGTCATGCGAAAGGAAATTGATGTCCATGAGCATTGTATAAGGCGATCGACCTGCAGGGTGAAGACTATAGCGCTGTTTAACTTAGGGTTTCAGCAGAAAGGCGCCCTGCATTAGTCTTCTCTAAAGGGTCCATATTCATAAACTCTTCTCTTCACAGGACACAGTCGATTGATTGTTATATCACGTAAAAGCCAACAGGATGAAGAGTAAAACCGGAGCAGCGATGAACGTGTGATAGTTGGAAAAGAAATGGTCACACGTATAACTGGTGAAATCCGGCCTGTGGTCACTTTACCTCAGCCAGAACTTGATTCTAACTGTTCAAGTAAACACTTAAATCTCTACAACTTTCACGTCTACCAGCACCAGGGCTTAAGCCGAATGCAACCGTTTTAACACACATATGGGTATAAAGGCACATATTTTGCTTTAGTCTTTAACTCAGGGAATGTATAGTGTTGTTTTTTATTTTTATTATTATTTATTTTATTTTTTTGGCTTTTAAAGACGTAACTAGTTGCATGGAATGATTAATAAATTTACAACATGCAGCAAGTGTTAAAGGGACACAAGTTCCGTTCACGAAGGACCTTAGTTGGCGGTGATCGACCAGTCTATGAAAGTATACAGACGATTACCATGCAACCTGATATGGATTGTCTATAGGCCAGGTAAAATGTAGGTAATAGCTTACCTGAATGGCGGGTATCTCCGTATAGTGAATCTCCTGAGTTGTTCTGTCACTTGTCACTGTGTTCCAACCGTCTGCCGATCGCCTACTTCCTTACGGCCGATGGGATACAGAAAGGTATAAAAACGCATACAGTGCAAATCACAGAAAGATTTTTGTAGATGTTTTAACCTTATTCACTGGCGACAACTTTCGCAACCAGTTATAGGGGTAAAGAAAGGTGTCACACTATCTTATCGTTGTGGTGGTGAGCTTTTGTTTTAGCTTTTCTGATTGAACTGGTTTCTTTGGGCCAGGCTGTTTGGGTGACAAGAAGCGTTATCTCAGTCCAGTGCCGTAATGGTTGTCCTCCAGTGTCACCTTTGGGCTAACACCAACAAGCTAAAGGGTTTGGTAGGAACCAGGTATGTACAACCTGTGCGGGAATGGCTCTGCCGGTGGGAATGCGGAAACCAGGAGTTATCTGGATGGCTTTATTCCCCCTGTGTCTGTGTGAGTGGGGTGGGGAAGGGCGCTGATAGCACGCTCCTGCAAACCACACACTTGAATTACCCTGCAACCGTCCTTAGCGGGGGGTGTGGGGCTTCATTAATATATTATCGTTGGTGATTGGACCGATGAAATCGTGCATAATGACGAAGGTAGGCGGATCGCTCGGGTCTGTCACCGATAGCCAATCTGAAGGCCCCGCTTACCTATCGCCCACCGTCTCACTCATTGTCCCAACTCTTTGGTCCGTCTACGCACGCGAGATGAGCCAATGCCATTTCACACTTCAAAACCAAGCTACAACCTTTAATCCACTGATTTGTCCGATCAATGAAGACCTTAATGGACATGCATGTATGTGAATTGAGCAGGTTTCTTTTTGGTATGCCTTGTAAAGAGTGTGTCAATTTGTGGACTACTCCACATCCCGAAGGGATGTTCCTAAAACGACCAGGCCTTGATCACTCATACCCATCTAGCCATATTTGTCATTCATGCTTTATTCAGTTTTAGCCGGTGAAACTTTTTCGCATTGTCTTTCTCCACAACGGTACACCCAGACCACGTCGGAATTGTTGATCATAATAGGCAACTGTACGGGTAGAAAAAGTGTGTGTTTGCAAATGAGCGGAAATATTGGATCAATCCACTCCGCCGTTCATAACGATAATTAGCAAAGATAGTTTAGCATCCCACGTTCTTCGACCACGTCACGGCAGCCTATCGACACTATGCTCATGCCCATTCATATTAAACACTGCTTATCCACGACTTATCCATATATGGCAATTTTAGTACCCACATTAAGCTATCTTTGATATATACGCAGTTGCTATTGATCAGAAAATACCTCATCCTACACACGATGGTCTTAAAAGAGACACACGGTTTTGCGCTGTTGGTTTGCGAGACTTTGTTGTTTGACAAGCATAATTACAAAATGCGTCAGAGGAAAAAGCATCGTAAACACGACACATTATTTTCCACGAAGTGGATAAAACTAGTCATTACTTCAGTCTTCATTGTTTTTCCGTTTGTTTTTGAACATGGGTAATATATAAACAGAGAGTGTATCCTTGACTCTGATAAAGGGGCCTCCGTAGAGGCGCACTGACAACAGAGCCTCTAAACGACGCGGTGGCTATGATTTCACGACTATGCCATCTTGCGAGAGGGCGAGTCCATGCTGTCAAAGTGCAGACATGACACCCCACCCAGTCACATTCAACTGACACCAGGCCTACCAGTCCTGTTTCCTTGTTCTAATACTGAGCGCCAAGCCATTCAGCAACAAGCACCACGTTTAAAATCTTTGGTATGACTCGATCTGGGTTTGATTTCGGATCTCCCAATTCCGAGGCTGACGCTCTAATCATCAAACCTCCGAGGCTGATTTCTTGTTAGAAAAATTCCTTGACATGTCATCTTGAATCGCGGAAGACCATAGTGCTTACATGAATATGTACTGTTTTTGTTTTTTTTTTTGTTTTTTTCTTTTGACAAACGGCGAGATATTCATTATCTATACAGAGTGGAATATGGAATTACTGTTTGCAACACCTGGTAGTGATAGGGCATTTACTATCTATGTTTAAAAGTGCTATCCGTATTTAAAAGCGAGAGTACAATAAAAGTTATCATTTAGTTACTTCACGCAACTGTACTTGACGGACTTACCTCCCCCTACTTCACTGCACTATAGCAAATAGTCGATTGGTGTGAACCTCATTATTGTACCCTCGTGCACGTCTTTGCACGTCAGGAAGCATCGTGCTAGTCATCGTGCCAGGGGTCGTCGAAATTGCTATACGTGTGCAGTTTAAGTATTGACATGAATAATTAAAACAAAACCGGATTTCACCCTTTACGTGTGCCGTTTACATTTACTATCACGCCACAGTCTGGTTTTACCCTTTACCCTTGTATATTTCCACATTAGAAGGACCCATTTGTCGCGACCCACTGTCCGTCCAATAAACCGTCATGCGAACAATGGAACAAGTACATCCATTTTCTTGCTGGATTTAATTTTGACACGATCACGTTCAATCACGAATTAAGTCACACCTGTAAGATCTTGACATGGATCTTCTTGACACTATCGCGCCAGGCGCTCAGCATAAGAGGAACGGACTAAGTACTAGTCGGCCTGGTATCAGCATATTGTGACAGTTGCGGTGTTGTGTTTGGTGTCTTTGACATGGTGTTCTAGTGAGGCAGCATTATTAATATGTCCGATCGGCTATAAGGAGACACCTTTGTCATACGATGGAAATAAAGTTGAAAGCGACGTTAACTCCCAATAAAACAACAAATAACTAAACTAAAGCTTTGATCTTAAAATTCAGCCTGTGGATAATTAAACTATTTTTTTTCATCATTTTTCTATTGAGAATGGATTCACCACGCGCTAGAAAGTTTACAAGGAATTGTCTTTGACCTTGCGTAACTGATAGTTCCAGAGTTGCTCTTAGCCATGTTTCCAGCCCAGCTTCCACATTGACAGTTCTGAATCCTTAAATTCACTAACCTGAAACTCGATCCTGTCGCCTGTCCTAAAAGTGTCAGCGCTATATGCGAGGGAAATGGATTTCCCGTATAATTCTGTATTTATTTCTTCTCGTTTTGCAGGAATATTAAAAGACCATGCAAACGGGGAAATCAACACAAATGTGACCGCCACACCCAAATCACCGTTTTCGGTTGCTCTGAGCAAAATTAAGATCATCTTATGTTTCAAACCGGTTGCCATGCAATATATTCCTTCAAAGCTCCCACACAGTTTTGTCACTCTCTTTTTAACAACCTACATCTCCTTGATTTCAATTAAAACGCTCCACGAATTTATATTTTTGTAACAATGCCGAGTGCTGCCGACCAGAATCCACAAATTACGGTCATAGCTTGCTCTCTACATATTTGTGTTAACTGTGACAGTAGAGTCTTTGTTATTCACGAATCACTGCTTGATATGAAGTTGTTCCAGGCGGTGTTCCAGGTTATTGAATAGAAAAGTACAAATCTGTGTTTCTGGAAGCGAAGCTTGCAAGAATGAAACATATCTTAAATCTAGTCCCCAGAGCCACATGTGTATAGTGTGATAAGTCACGCATATATATACCAGTGCAGACACCTATAGGACGCACTCAAACACTAACAGGTTTATAGATTCGTTATAATTAGTATACATATTTGATTTTTCTGGAGATTTTCAGATCGGTTTTTCATGTGATCTGTGGTATGCCGTGGACAATCTGGCGACCAACTAGTACTTCAAACATGAATAGTGTGAATGGCCGTCTAGAGCCGGCCTCCAGTCGCCTGAAGGCCTACACTCTACATGATGGAATAATGTCGCTGAGAAAGTAGGCTACAATCGACAGATTCCAGCAGAAAAAGCCCTAAACGTACGGTAATGCTAAAACAGTGACCACTACTACTTCAGCAATGGTTGAAAAACTGGCTTTATTTACTCCATTTAGAACGTAGAGCGTGACCGAGGGGGTTAGCATGCGAGCGCGGCGTAATGACCCAGGTGTCTCTCACCAATGCGGTCGCTGTGAATTCAAATCTAGCTCATGCTGGCTTCCTCTCCGGCCGTATATAGGAAGTTCTGACATCAATCTGCGGAAGGTGGTGAGTTTTCCCCGGGCTCTGCCCTGTCTCCTCCTATCATAGTGCTGAACCGCCTCGGTGACCTGGTGGTTAGGGCGTCCGCCTCGAGGTCGGGATCATACCAAAGACTTTAAAAATAATACTTGTTGCATGCTGTCTCGCTTGGTGTATAATGTGACTGGGTTGAGTGTTATGCCTGATGTCTTCGGCATGTTGCTACAGTGGCGGCAGCACTTTGGCGGCACGGACTAGCCCTGCCTGAAAAATTGTTGAGGACGACGTAAAATCAAAGCATGCGTACATATATACCACAATGCTTACCGCCGTCGTATACGCGAAATATTCTTGAGAACGGCGTTAAGTCCCGATCAAATAAAAAATGAAATATCTTAATGTTCATTCAGGATTTTATTTTACAATAATCGAACAATTATATAATTCAATAATTACATTAGGCGTTGGGAGAATCATGGCTGTTGCTGAACTCTATATACGTGTTAAGTGACCTCTTAATTTCTTCTCGTTTTCTGTCAGAGGACCATTTTCAAAAAAAAAAGTGAAATTTTTAATAAACACGACGTTTATTTTTTTCTACTATATTCACAATAGTCAATGAATGGTGTAAAAGAAAGCTAGGTATCATATCCAGTCAGACAATCACTTATACCTTCGACAGATACCAGCTCTACCTATTGTTTTAACATCGATAGCCAGCGCGCTATAGCTAAATTACTGGCTTTTTAGTGAAATTATTCATTTACTCCAGTCGGAGTATTTTTATTGCTTTATGTGATGTCAGTTGTTTTCAGATCAGCGTAGGGGTAAAGATGTACTTCCGCCAGCACAATTTAGAGTCAGAAAGGATGTTTGTTTTAAGTGGCTGCCTTCCATCAAAAGTTATAAAACTAGGCGACACATATATAAATATAATACCGACATAATTTCTAGAGCGCTCACCGTGAGGGAAGTTACGAGCATGTAAATTATTTCATATAAAAAAACATCATGTGGAATTTTTATCGCTAATTGCATAAGAGCTCTCAACTTCACGAGAGTAATATCCAAAGAAAACGCCAAAATTGCAGAAAATATTTTAGGCATTAAATACATTTGCATATATAAGTTGCTGTTATAGCACAGACACAATGGATTGCTGCCAGAAAAGAATGTCCAATGGCGATATACGCAGGGCATACAGTAGATATATACATACATGTTGCCAACAAGTATTTGTGCACCAGAACTGAAACTAAAACCACTTGTACATCCTTGCCTCGAGGGTCAGGCTGATTTATTGATAGAAAGCCGAGATAAAAAAAGGACGCAGGTGTATGTTTTACGCATGGAATGTCACACTTAAGAGATAGAAAAAGGACCTCGGCCTTTGGACATGATACTAATCTCGATACTGTTATACGACGGTCATCAAAGAATGCAAGATAGTGTGATAGTTGGTAAAATGATCTCAACCGACCTATGAAATCAGGTCTCTGGCTAATTTACTTCATGCAGGGTTTTATTCTGAACCTTCAGGTAGATTGCAATGACTTATAGCAGCTTACACTCCCCCTAGGATCATGACGTGAGCAAAATTACTGTGATGTTGGTATTAAATCATCACTGATGCAAATGTACTCAAAGTGCTGCGTTGTCATCACATATAATACACAGTAAGAAGAAAACAAAACAAACAGTCCAGGCGTAGTCAAATCCGTTTGTCTGTCATTTGGAAAATATATTAAAGACTTCGCATCTTTTCCTTTGATCTGAGATTCATCGACCAGGTGGAAGGAAGAAGCCGAAAAATGTCGCCATCTTGCCATTTTACAGGAAATGAGCAAGTGTCAGATGGATGCTGTGAACACCATGTTGTAGACCAGCTGGAGACTTGTCAGGTACATCACGTAAAATTTATTCGCCATCTTGCCGGCTGGTATGTCCGTCATAAAACAGAAATGAAGTGCCATGTCCGTAAACTTCTATGCAATGAAAAAGTATCTCAAACGCCGCACATGAGGCCGAGGTCCTTTTTCCATCTCCTTTTTTATCTCGGCTTTCTGTTAATAAATCAGTCTTACGCTCGCAGCAAGGATGTACCAGTCTTTTTTAGTTTCTTTCCTGTTGCAAAAATACTTGTTGGCACATATATGTATATATCTACAGTAGACCCTACGCATATCATCATTCTGTTAAAACAGCAATCCACTTTGTCACTGCTAACAGCAACCCATATCACGTATCCATAGTATATATCTGCGATTTTTGCGTTTACTTTGGATATTACTTTCATGAAGAGGAGACCTCTTAGGCAATTAGCACGTTTACTCCAATTTTTTTCATTTCCGATCAGTTTGAATGTTAAGGAACAAAATATATTCACTGCCCATACGATGGAAATATGTAAGCAGCGTCGCTGTTCCTTCACCGAAGGTTCCTCCCTCTCTCAGTATAACCTCGATGACAGTGATGTGCTTCAGCCAGCTGGTGAATTAAGGTAGTTGTCACTTGAATGAAAGCTTAATCCTACAGACAGTTGCCATGTTGAAAGACAGCGGCCATGAAGGTGGAAATCTTATTCTATAATTGCGATAATGTTGCTAATTAAAAAGACCTAATTTTAGCCTTTGTGTATACTTTCCAGAAACATGGGATCAATTAAAGGTTGGAGGTCTCATTATGGACCCTTGTAGGACACCAACGGAAACATGCTTGAGATCAGAATGACTCCCGCAAGTGTTAACAGATTGTTTTCTAGCATGGCGGATCTCAGGGACTATCATCTCGAAATATTCTTGCTCTAGGTTGGATCGTCATATGAAGAGAATGTGGTCCTTGACATAAACAATGACACGGACCTACAGTTAACTTGAGGGAATGTCTATCCCCAAGGTCACGCCTGAGGAATTCTGCTGTCCACGTTTACAGCATGTCACAAGGGCAACGGGGCAAAGCGAAAATCACTCACAAAGAAAGACATCTTGTTGTCATTTACAACACTCATTTATATGCATAAACATTGATCGGCTCAATTTCGGGTAAGCGTTCTGGTTGTGTCTTTGACTTATGAAATGGATTTAACCTGTACACCAAGGACACAGTCACTAAGAATTATTAAATTCACACAGACAAAGGCAAGGACAGAAGCTGTAATGGCAATTGTTTGCTTCCTGTTGTTGTTGACAGAAGACTGTAAATAGGTCCTTTACTGCCCCAAATGACTATTCCATTGTTTGCAGCAACACCAAGGGGAATATTTTGGGCTGGGTGTGAAATAACAGTTTCTGCTGCTTATTTATTTACGTTCGTCCACTTATTCCCTTGAGACCCGTTTTAAAAAGAAGGTGTATGTTCTCTCAAATTGCACTGACCAAACAACATGTAGAGATATGCCGCAATACTGTGTTTGACGAAACGTTACAACCGTTTAGTAAAACGTGCCCTTGTGCGGTACAAGCCACATAGCAATGGGTTTTATAGTCAACGTTACACAGTTGTTAACGCAGGGAACAAATGTAGCCTCTATTTCTTTTGCTATACAGGTTACACACGGCGACAACCGTCAGGTGTATTAATATTGGAGCAGTAAACAACTGCCCATCGCTACATACCCAATAACCCTGCAGACATACAACACCAGATCACATAGTTCAGTTCAAAACAATACATTGAAACAACGGTACATTGCACGGTATGTATAAATATAAAAAGCAATACGGAACACATACAGAAATAAAACAGTTGATTAAAATAATTCAAACATTATCACGCTGATTATCGGTACGGTGCATACGAAAAAATAAACAATTTAAGTAAACATACAGCAATAAAACAATATATTAAACATTTAAATGCACTTTCATGGAGATACTCGCGTCGCTGTGAGTCTTCTCCGGCCAGCAACCTGCCGTTGGTTTGCTCCGGACTCCTCCCTGCACAATGCTGGCCGCCCTCCTATAGTGAAATATTCTTCAGTAAGGCATAAAAGACCAACCATATCAAATGGACAGCCGGTCGAATTCAGTCTTCCAAATGTTCTGTTACAACTTGAAAGTACTAAGTCATATTCAGTTATTCTGAATATGAATCCACTAGGACCGTTATCTTCTGACCACCACTGAAGCTAATGATTCAACCAGGATTATACACTGGCAAAATATACTGCAATTCTAATTGCACATCATAAACTGCATCGAACTGGCAAACTGGGATCTTCAACTGGGATCTACGGGAGGAGAGATGCCTCTCTGAAGCCGGGGACACCAGAGATGGCATTCCCATATGACACCAAACCGTCCAGTCGCCGTAACTAATCCTAAATCCCGAATGCCGTGGAAAGAAGACAGTGGAGACGAAAGTAATGTTTCCAAGGGTGAGTATAATTGGAAGAAATTATTAGGTGAGGCATCATCATTTTTTACTATTTCTGATCAAAATTCATGTATCTCTCCAAACTCTTTGTCAGTAAGGTGCAATTGTACATACAAGGGTTATGTAACATGAAATTGAAAACGCTTTCCCATTCAAGCAGCAACACTTCTCACATTGCAAATATTACCCATTCAGCGCACACAACACCATATTGAACGGACAAGTAAAAATATAGAGCGGATGGGTAAAAATATTTACAAAAAAGGCCTTGGCGATCCAAACAAACACGGTAACAATCATCATGCTTAAAGCAACAGGCTCCAACCATAGACTGGTAAGCCCTTTAAACTATGGGCCAGTGCCATTAGATAAAAACAGGTTAGAAAGATACCTATAAAGTCCATTAAGCCGAGCGAATGGTGAGTCAGTTGTTGCAGTGGTGCAGGGCATACGTGATGTCTCCTGGATACACTCGGCCTAGGCTGCGACCAGCACCAGTACTGTACAATCAGAGCTCCATCAATACTCACAATGGTTGTTTGAATGAAATGGAAATCTCTGGTGACCGAAGAATTTAAACAGACTGACATATTAGCACTGATTAACCGTTCCTTATTAACTCCATCTTTCTATTCGTTGAATGTATGTATATTTTTATTTCTGGAAAATTCGTTGAATGTATGTATATTTTTATTTCTGGAATATAGTGCGTGCCAACCATGGAAGTGTCAACGTGAAAAAGAGCGTGGTAATCGTTTTATATTGCAGAGACATACTCTTGTACAACCATGTATATTAGCGCTGCTTGTGAATTGAGATTTTGAATTTTTTTCACGATTTCGTATTTTACGATTGTATTTCTATTACTGTTTTTATATTTCACGACTGAATTTTTTTCGACTTTATATTTTACGATTGTATTTTTTTTACTATTTTTTGTATTTATCTTTTATGAGACAAACTTCTGTGACCAATACAAAAGGCTTCACTATTAAAATAAGCGGCTGATACGTGTAAGCTCTTATATACCCATAATTGGATAGATTTCTTTTGATTGACAAAAATTCTCTAGAACTGCACGGTTGAAGCATGTTTTAATCCAAAATGATGTTCAGAAAATCGGTGCGCATGTTTATTTTTACTCGACTGCTGAAATATCGAAACGTACAAGATGAGGAGCACGACAGCATCAGCTAGCACTGGATGTGTGTGTGTTTCTTTGAGTACATTGAAGTAAATTCGAGTGTTGATTCCGTACACAATATACAGTCCGTTAATTCAAGCAGGACATTCTGTGAGTAAATGTAAGTTCCCTTCTCAAAGCAATCGTTAATATCAGTTCACAACAAGTAGTCCATAAACAAGCATACGCGCTGCCTAAAAGAGCGTTATTGCCGAACACTTCCAGCCTATTCACAAGCCGGGTCCAGGCTGTATGAAAACCCATCATTGTCTGCTGTTATACTGCCATGCTTGTGAACAACCTCTTTGCAAAATGTACCATTTTGCCATGTAGAAGTAATTTTAAAACAGCTGTTTTCCCTGTGACCATGAGAAAATTCTAATATACTTTAAAGCCATTTTCAACGAGAAAGTGACAGTGGAATACGTCTGGGATTGTTTCCCAAAGTCTCAACCAGATGACCACACTTAGCAAGACAAAGGAGTGTTCTCTAAGAATTTCAGATTAAAAAGTAATTTATAGAGTTACCCAGCACGTCCGAAAATGCCTACATCCATTTAGGTTTGTATGAATTTGCCTTCTGACGCAACTTTGGTTATATCTTTTGTTGATTTTTTGCCTAATTTGAGGGCATGGTGGCGAGTTCGATATTCCCTACGTGGGCGTTATATCTCCGTTTTCTCATTTCGCAAAAATATAAAAAGACATTTTTTGAACTTTAAATGGGATTCTTTATCGATACATTTGGCCTACTTTTGCATTTTCTTTTAAAGCTCCTAAAGTTGTTTTGCTTCGGACCATATGAAAATTATACTTTCATGATGAGAAAACCCTCTGAAAAAAAGCGAGTTTAATCAATATTGGAATTTGGAGTTTCCGCTTTACGATCCGGTGGCAGTGTCCCTTTACCTGGTCGAATCCGTGCAGTTTAACACGCAAGTAATAAGAACAATAATGAGTATTATACATCCTAGATTACTTTAGTTACAGACTTATATCTTGCAAATTATTTAAAACAAATAGCTCAGGGAAAGGAAGGTCATCTTTTGTGGATATCTTTCATCATTCAAATACCTCGCCAATGTTAAAATGCACTGAATTTCACTTATTCAAGAGACGAAGTAACGGAACAAAGGGACGTCAGCATGACGTCATAACGTCGAAACTCGAAACACCCGTATGCCAATGATATCGAGTGGCAAATGGGCAAACTGTTGAGAACTTGTTAACCTCCATATGATATGTTCATAAGCATTAGGTCTACTCGAACTATATCTTACTTTCGCTTATCGGAACATTTGATAATTATTATAGACATCGGACTAAGTAGTCTCTAAACAGTCATTGTATTCCTAGTATATAAGTGTAACGAGGAATTGTCTGCTCATATATACGATAATGCTTGTCTTGGAGGCCACAGAAGCTTACATGGGCCAGAAGGTACGGTGGCCGATGTGGACCACAGTATGCCTGATGCATGCATAAACCAGGATTCTGCTGATGGACTAAGTATCTCCGAGGCCTGGTCCCTTGGCTTTGTTTTCATGTTATTGTGACAGTGTATACATTGCATTACATGTGACGACAACACGGATCTTTGACTTATTCTAGACAGTGATGCCTAATAAATTGCATTTAACATCACTGATTTTTACTTACCTAATTCTGCTTTACGCGCAACCTAGCTGTGGTGGTAGGGGGTGTAAGTTGTTACTTCTTAAACACTTACATGACCAGTTAGAATAACACCCTAACTGAGGTAAACTGACATGAGGCCGGATTTGGCCGGTAACATGTGACCATCTGCCATCTGCCACACTGTCCTCGCCGCTCTGGTGTTACTCTCTGTGCTGTAGGCTTTTATATTCCAGTAAAACCAAGGGCAACGGAGCGAATGGGTGAAGTTGTGAACCAAAAAGGCGATAATCCGAAGATGTGATGAGAATGAGAGAAGCTGCGATGCGATGCTAATACTGTAGGCATATTGTGGCCCTTATCAGTCATCATACATTTGGTACAATCAGTGTGTGCCTGTGATAATAAACTTGTGTATGTTTGGTAGCACAATCGCTTTCAGACAGAATAAAAACCGAATGAAATCAGGAGCCACAAGCATTAGATAGTCACTAAGCCTTTGAATAATTCTACACCAGTGACATCTAATAAATTGCATTAAACATCACTGTAATTTTTTTACCTAATTCTGCTTAACCCATTCTGCTAGAGGGGTGTAAGTTGTTACTTCTTAATCACATACATGAACCGTTAGAATAAAACCCTAAATTGACAAGCAGGTCAGATTTCACCAACTTTCACACTCTCTTCGCTGCTCTGGTTGTACTCTCTGTGCTGTAGTCTTTTATATTTAACTGGATTCTACTAATGTACGAGTACTTTAAGACAATTTTCGGGAGCCTTAATCAAATATACTGCTCTACAGGTACTTACGAACACATATATAGAAGAAGTAATCATTTACTGGCACTGATGTCTAAAGGCAAAGCACCCGTGGGACCTGAGAAAGGACTACTATCTGCCTTTCAGACTGACCTCTAAGACTGAAATAAATTAATTAAAAATATTTATGTATATGGTTAATGCAGCCTTGACAAAGATGGCAAGTTTGAACAACGGCGATCTTCCTGACTGATCCGAGGAAAACCTAGATAGTAAAGTTAGCAAGTGCGATGGGATTACCACAGAGTTGGTCTAATATACATGTGTTAGAAGGGCGCCTCTTCGGAAATTGAACTATATCTTGGAGCAATTACACCTTAAAAAAGAGGAGAGCCAATAAAGATATTATGAAGCTCAACTCAGTTGGGGGTTGAAATTCCCAAGGGTGGATTATTAGACGTGAAAGAGAACAAATATCAATAACACTTAATCACAGTATCGATTTGGCGGTGGATTATGTCTCTGTTTTGTCGCGGGTACACAAAAAAACCTTAAGAGAAAATAAGTTATCCAGTATTATGTAACTAATCCCACCATGAAGAAGATCTCAGAATTACTTGCCTATGATAGCATAGCTATAGTTTGGATGTTAGGGTTTATATGGGAGAAACCCATACAAGATAACATGTATAAAATGTAAACCGATATTGTGGCTTCTGCCTTTTAAAATTTACTGTAATAAAGTACTCCTGGATTTATAATAAATGTTGAAAGTCTGGACAAATGTTACAAAAAAAGTGGTATCAAGCTGTGTAATGATATAAAAAAGATGTGAAAGATTTCGACAGCTTCTGGTGTTAAGGAGCAACACGTATTTATATTGAATATATGAACAGTTGCAATCAAAGCGCAAATGAGATACATATTTGATTATTGACACCCTATATACTGATTTCATTCATTCCCCTAGAAAATTCATTGCGTCTTTTCGTCTTCATTGAAAAGTGCTGACCGCTTCTCTTTACATATACTTTCTTGGTTCTTAGGTGGTTTGTGCCTTCTTTCGTTTTGGAAACTGGTCTTGAGATTATTAAACCAGAACGTCCATTTTGGTTGACGGCTGGTACGATATACGAATGTCGGTTTCCACGCCTATAGGTTTGAATGTAAGTAAATTTCAGATTCATGCAATTATGAAACATTTCGGTTTGGATATCATTGTTGGTCATTTCTCTACCAATATACGTCTAGAGCCCGACGTTTCACAGTCTGTCATCTACAGACTTGTTGCTTGTTTCGAGTAGGGTGTATCTTGGATAGACTAAGCCGCAAGTTAACGTGCCAACAACAGGTGGCGAGATTTGTCTGCCTTATATCCGGTTTCAGACGATTTACCACAAAGCTTTGGCTGACCGAATGTTCTACGAACTAACCAAAATACTAAGTGAATTACGACAAAATAATGTTCTGCAAAACAAAAAGGCTAACGTCATTGGGTTGTTTAAGCGTTAAATTTCATTTGACTCCCCCCCCCACACACACACATACCTTGTCAGAGGAAAAAACCAAATACCCTAAACGAGTTAGTAGCTCAATTTGTTTCAGAACACGTAAAACCACAGGCCAAGGTTACCATGGCGTTATACAGTGCCAAAGCTTTAACGGGAGCAATATTTTATGAGATTCAGAAAAGGTCCCTCGTCAGGTTTGTGTATATGCAGTAGTCCTCTTATTTGGGTTATCTCTA
Source organism: Acanthopleura granulata (assembly GCA_016165875.1). Taxonomy (NCBI): domain Eukaryota; kingdom Metazoa; phylum Mollusca; class Polyplacophora; order Chitonida; family Chitonidae; genus Acanthopleura; species Acanthopleura granulata. Next base: position 1,132,091 of record JABBOT010000004.1, read on the forward strand.
CTAGGATAGATCAGATTCTTACAGTTGATTCTTTCACGTCCACTGTCACGCCCTTGCGTTTTGACCAAAATACCTGCTCTCGACTGCTGAAAGATGATTCTACTCCGGTGCAATTCTGCTAAAATAGACACAGATATTCTAAATCTAACACGCTCGTCATCATTCTCACAAGCGTAGAGTTTCAGTCTATGATAGGTTTACAGAAAGTGTTGTATTTATAAAGTAAATAAAGGGCGGTGTGGTACCTTAGGTGTTCAGATCGTACCCAGGGAAACATTAGGGTCAGAACAGGCCATATCTGTGACATGGATGGGAGAGTGAATGATTATAACGACAAATTACTAAGCACCTCATAAAAACATGAAATGCGCATTGTGTTATGAACCAGCTGATTGGCCTCCCGTCCAGGCATCTGCTCTATTAAACATAAACATGGTATTATTCCTTGTATTATTTAACTCCATGGCTATGCAGTCATGGTGCTGCTGGGGCCTTAGACTATGTAAGCAGCATTCTCCGTAATGACTCCTCCGTGGTTAGTGCCATTTTGCCACCTTGGGACGCCCATGACTAATTTAAAGAACGACCAGCGACACGAATGGGGAAGTCATCAGTGTCGGTTGCGACGTGGCAGCGCTCCAAGGCACGGGAATAACGCCTCGTTCTAATGGGGTCCCGTTAGAGTGGAGAGAGCATTTCAACAGGGTGAAGCCCAAACAAGACCTGTGGGGGTCGCGGCTAACAGTCGTGGAGAGCTGCCAGGCACTCCCTTGTCGCCATTGTCCATTTTAATGAAAGACAGATTATCGTGAACGTAATGGTTAACTGTCCGCTACTTGAGTCTGACTGACCTCTGGGCCAAAGTCTTGACCAGCAGAATGTCGGCAATTTATACCAGTAGGTGAGGAATAATGCAGCTGACCAGAATCTGTTGATAGCGCATGTACGGGTCATTATGGCTTCTGTCCGTCAGTGCTGTTGACATTTAACCTCTGCATAAGTATTTCCAAATAGCCTATATTGAAACTATTAAGCATTCCAAAGAAACCGCGTATTGTATAAACGTTGACTTTTTAAAATAAAATGAGTCAACCGTTCGATATTCTGAACAACCTCGATCCACGAGCCACTTAGCAATTGAACTGCACAAGCGTCTACCTGGTTTTGCTGGAGAGCGATATGGATTGGAAAATAATTAATGTCTCTGGAAAGCCATCCACACAGCGCCTCTGTGGATATAACCACCAACGCCAAAGGCCTATTTCCAAGTTAGTTGTCGAATAAAATTCATGGTGCATATACATTGGTAGAGGGGTGGCAGTGGCTGTATACATACATGAGCTAAACAGATATGCAAATAAAGGCCAATATATTCATCACTCCTTTGACAATATTGAAGTCAAAGCCAATAACGAACCAAAACATCTACTATCCTCTCTCACTGGCTATAAGTTAGACATCAGGCAGATGAATACTTACGTCATGGCTTTCGTACGTGTGTTATCTTCTTTCCAGATTCATATTAAAATAGGATTACTGACAACTTTCTTGACACTTTGTCATTGATTTTCCTTGAGCATATTTCAGTTCAGCACCCGGTACCATTGTTCTACACACCTCTCAAAATTACATCTAATTTCAGAATGTCTGATACAATATCCTCTCTATCATCGTCGTTCGGAAACTATTAAAAATGTCAGTTCAAATTGCCGTGATTTGAGTTGAGCTATTTTAACGGCATTTCTAAAACGTATATATATATATACTCGATACCTATATTTTGCACTAGTTTCATTTACTGCCTATGAGACTATTCTCGTCATCGAAGAGGTACCAAAAACACTTCAACAAAAACAATTCAGCTATATAATTATCGGCATTATACTTCATCTCTATGTATATTTCTTTCCTTTTAATAGTATTGTTGTTCCGGTCACGGTCTTCAGTTAGCAGATTTGTGGGGTGTAAATCTGATGTAGAAAGTTGGATTTACTTCAGGCACTCCTCAACGACATTAGCCTGACTGTCACCGTGTATGCACAAAGGTGTTCTTAAAATTCAAAATTGTTCTACTTGATTCGGTATTGAATTTCACCTTAATTATCACGAAACTGGCAATGCAAATCATAAACAGAGTATAGAATGCTGATGCCTGAATATCAGAAATTATGAATGAGACTAGTATAAGCGGTATGTAGGACACTCGAAGCTATATTTATTCCTTCATTTAATCCTTCAGTTATTGCTTTATTGATTTTTTATTTTTCTTTCCACTTAGTGTTTTCGGGGGGAGAGAGGGAGGGGGTGGAAGGATACAAAGCAGACAACTGCAAGACAGCAACAGATCCAGAGGGAACTTTACTTGAATCTGCCACCTCATTGGTTAGATGAGTGGAGGGTGTGGGGCGATCAGATGCCCGAGATCGGCATTTTATTCGTACGAGGCCCTCTTTAATGTACACTTTATCTATGATTTAATGTCTTGTGTGTCAGTTAAGTGTATAAAAACACTAGATCTTACATCACGATACAGGAATGGACGTGGAACGAAGTGAGCTGAACAGCGTTATAACGCATTTCTTCACAAAGCGACCAACCAACGAAAACAGACTTACACAGGCAAATTTGACAGCCAAGGCTTCTGCCCATGGAATCACTTATATTCGTTCCCTGGCGAGATGTCAGTGGTATTTCCGTGCAACTGAGCCTAGGCCTTACGATCCTTATACATTAAAACTGCGAAAAACCTACAAGCTGCCGAACTTATGTGTATTACGTAGCTGACAGTTGCTGCTGACTAGCTGAAGCTTATGCTCAGTAATATCCTGACATGCCGGCGCTCTTACCGTAATGTTGTAGCCTGTCTTTTCACAGGAAAAGCAGCAAGCCCTGTGAGAGGTCTTACTGACATACCGTCGGTCTTACTTTATATAAGAGCATTTGTGAATACTTACATGTTTTTTTAACGTAAACATACAGTAAGTAAGAGAAAATAAATGGGCTAATTTAGGTCTGGGTCTTTAGCTTAAAATGTCTTCCCATGTGCATGTACAAAAATGAGGGTCAGACCGACATAACTTAATTCACTGGAGCTACTCCACACAGATAAAGAACAATACGTAAAATGAATCGTCAAAGATACAATCACATGGTCTAGTAAATAATAAGATGACAGTTTAATATATGATAAATGTGGGCCTTAAAATCTTCCCTGTGGTTTTGATTTGCTTTATTGATTTATTTATCTGATTGGTGTTTTTTTGCTGTACTCAAGAATATTTCACCTACACGATGGTGGCCAGTGTTATGGTGGGAGTAAACCAAACAAAGCATTCGAAAAATTTATGTTTAATTATTTTAGAATCTGCACTGTTATTCCTTGCCATAAAGCAAAGGAACAAGATTTTCTGGTATTTTGGTACGCCCACAAGGCTTACCGGCAGTGTTCATGTGAACAAATCTTTTCATTTCCAGGTAAACTTGGTTTGTAGAGGCTAAGAAAGGGATAGGAACTCATTATTGTCACAATTGATGCTTTGATTGGTGCTAAACACAGTTAAATCGTCGAATGCGAACATCCCCAATTCCACACACAAGCCCATCGCCCAAGTGAAGCCTTCAGTGATGCCACGCGGAAGTACGTCTCAGCTTTACAGAAATGTCAGTGACCACAGCGTGTAGTTTGCTAAAGAAAGAGCAAACTGTTTACATAAATTCTTAAATAGTAACAGCTTTTACCGCCTCTGCCACCAGCTCTTGGCTTGGGCCAGGTAAAAACAAATACGATGATGCTAACTGAAATTTGTCAGGGCTGGGCTGGAATTACTAAAAATCGTGTATTCAAACCAGGCCATACAAGGACTGGTCTCTCATTACATTGTGACTCCGCGAGGCGCCCTGCGCGTTTGTGTAAATATAAGGTCACACCTTGGTGAAGTGCAGAAACTAATACTGAAATATTAAATTCCAAGTAAACACTGATTGACCAAATATTATAACACTTATTTTCGATTACTCTACTGAAGTCTAAAGTAAGCACGGTATCCGGAAAGCTGTCTTTACATGCAGATTGATGAGAATGAATAAACATGTCTGTTCGAATCATGTCATGCTATTCTCACAGGAAATTATGCGCACAGGTGCAACGGTGCGCATGCTCGTCCACATGTCGAATGTCTATGAATCTTTATTACATCGCAGGTTGTGTGTTTTGATAAGTGACCTGGCAAAGCCGGAAATTGGTCCTTTAGGCATAGTTGTCGTTTGGAAGAGCCGTTTATACGGCTCCGCCAACAAAAATCTTTTTCGTTGACTTAGCATTGGAAACTTGTCACCGCTTTGTAGTTGTGACATATCACTGACAATCTTGGCCTTATAGGCGGTTGACAGCATCCCAGAGATCTGGTCCCTTACATTATTTTTATGTTATTGTGTATACAGTTGTTAAATGTGATGACAACACAGCACTTTGAGTTATTCAAGACAAGTAATCTCTCATAAATTACGTCTACTATCAATGTAATTTTTTTACCCAGCTGTGCTTAAATCATGCCCCTAGAGGGTAAGCTGGAACAGATAGAATGAAGCCCTAGCTGAGGTGAAATGACAAGAGACCGGATTTCACCGGTAACGTGTGACCACTTGCTACCAATCACATAGTTTTTACTCTCGGTGCTGTAGTATTTTACACCAAACAGGAGATGTTCTCACTGTGCTTCCATAATAAACGCCAGATGCCGCAAACGTCAAGGAATGATCTGAATACAACAGGTCTTTTTCATTTGGAACAGACTCTTGCCTGTTGATGTTGGGAAGACATTTTTAAAATAAATTTGACTTTGATGACTTCGATATAAGTCTTCTCTTCACAATGACAATGGCTGTCCTGAGGCGGTTTTGCTGCCTTGGCAAATTACGGCAGCCTCTTGTCCAACACCTAAGCATTGGGGCACACGTATAGCCATTCTCAGTTCACATAAATGTATGACTGTCCAGTCATATATTTTTAGGTTTACCACGTAAAACAACCTCGAATTCCGAATGATTGTTCCGATGTCTGTTCGTCACAAGAAGAGCTGATAGGTGATCTGACGTGGCAACCACAGTATCACGTGATGCTTTCAAACCTAATGATTGTGGGTTCCCCTGAGCTCTGCTTGGTTTCCACTCACCATAATGCCTGCCGGACTCTGGTTGGAGAACAAACCTTAGTACCAATAAGAATCGTCGTTTCAATGCATCGACGTGATTTTCCAAAGCAGAATTTCCATTGGACTCACAGCGGAAGGGCTTAGAGTAGATGTTTAACAGTGAACTAAAAGTAGATGTTCAGCAATGAATGGTCTGAAGGTCGGTGCTTAATATCGAACAATATCAGAATAGATGCATGACGGCGATATGAGCGATAAGGTGGTATGGCAGTGGATGCTTAAAAACAGAAATCATGAGCTTAGCTGTTCAACAGCAGACGACCTACGAGTATCTATTTAACACAGAATAGTTTGAGAGTAAGTACTTCACTTGAACCTAGGTGCTTAATAGCTGACGGTCTGAGCGTTGGTTCTTGACAACGAACGGTCTGAGAGTAGGGGCTTATTAACAGCGGACGGGTTGAGAGTAGGTGCTTACCAGCCAACGGTCTGAGACTTAGTGCTTGACAGAGGACGGTTCAAGATTAGGGGCTTAACAGTGAACGGGCTGAGAGCAGGTGTTTAAAAGCGAACAGACTGAGTGTGAGTGCTTAACAGCAAACGGTCTGAGAATAGGCGCTTAAATGTGCACGGGCTAAGAGAAGGGCTTAACAGAAGACGGTGCTTGACAACGAAGATGTTGAGAGTAGGTGCTTCACAGAAAAACGTTTGGGAATGGGTGAGCGTGGGTGCGGAAGGTTTGGGGTAGGCCTTTGTTCGGTTGTACCTAGTGACAGATCAGTGTAGGAAGTGGATGATATGACCTAGAAAAGGTTGGACCAGCTTGGTACAACATTCAATACGGAAGTCGTCAAAGTCCGGCTAGTAACGGAAGAAAATCGTTTCACCTCTTTTACACATTTACAAAGCCTCCTCTGGTCGCAAAGGTCTAACCCGACAGTTCCTAACCTTCTCTAGCAAATGAACGATGCATTTACGGTCACAAGGCGCCAGGAAAATCTCCGCGCGAAATAGACAAAATCAATAGACAAAATCAATAGACAAAACTTTCAAAACCATTTTTAGCAGACTATAGACCAATCACGCGTGATTATTTCAAAAGATTCCTTACAGCAGCTTCAGTGGGGTATTTCTGTTCTTAATGTTTAGGTCGAACTCATCGAAATAATTCTTATGTATGCAAGGACATTGGCTTAATTGACGAATGGTAGCAAAACCCGCACACAACACTTGCATGGTTAATTTTTGCTTGATTAACTTTTGATTGCTCAGTTTTTGCTTGGTTAATTTTTGTATGCATCGCCTTTATTTTTTCACCACAAAGCCTTCATTACAAGTTCTCGCCTAAAAACGGTGACGTCAACTCGGCTGCCGGCACCTGTGTATGTCAAATCTAACACAAAATACTTGGGTCTGCATGGACTGTCAGATTTTCGTTGCGTGTAAATTAACTAGGACATGTTGACAACGTTTTTCATCGGCTCTCAAGCATGGGCATGGGTTAAGTTAATTAAGGTATCCCGGGACTGCATATATCATTTCCAAACCGTATAAAGTTCTCCACACATCGCGATTCTATTGCATCAGAGAGTCAACTGACTTTTGTTATCAACGGTGGGCCAAGATCAAAGTAAATGGGCCGATCAGACAGCTGCTGGATAGTTTTTCCACTGGTAATAATGGTGATAACGGATCATTGTCAAACGACGCATAACCTATTGTTGATTGATTTCTAACCGTTTTATTTTTCTTTGTTGTCTATTTGTGATCACACTGCATGCTTCGATGTTCTCCAATTAAAAATGAACCATTAGTTAACTGTCGCCCATGCAGAGTATATCGCATCTCCAGCAATGCCAGTTAAAAGTGACAGTAACATCACGTAGTCCTATACATTCAGAACCATCGTCAGTGTAAAGAGCAGACAAAAAAGATCTTTTCGGTTTAGCGATTTCACAGACTGTTTCATGTATTCTGAAACTTGTCTGCTCTTTACACTGACGATGGTTCTGAATGAATAGGACTACGTGATGGTACTGTCACTTTTAACTGGCACTGCTGGAGATGCGATATAATCTGCATGGGCGACAGTTAACTGTTGTGAGGCATTTGAGTGGTTGGTTTCTAACTGAATCCACCTCAAAGACATCCATTGTATCCTCTTCAGTTCCGCAAGAACATGGCATCATAAACACACCTGTGTAATAGCAAACCTGAAAAAACATTAATGAATGGATGCTTTTGCATCTCAAAACACAAACGCAGTTGTATCACTTACCCATGTCGTTGCATATGCTGTTTTTGAGGGTTGGTAAATCTACCAAATGAAGAATTAAAAAATAACAGTTGTTTACATACGTAGTGAATTAGAATAAAGATTCATCACAAAAGTGAAACGATGGCGATGTATTGAAGTTTATATCGGATAACATTGATTGACGTCATTTTGAAAGTGTCGGTCAATTCATGGTCAATGTACACAATGTTCTGTTGCCTTTTTTCAAGTTTATGAACTGATGAGTTTCCAGTGAGTTCCTGTTAAACTTGGAGAGATGTCATCTCAGTATGCTGTGTATTTTCCTGATTTTGACTTTCATATTTGCTAATGTTGTTGTTGTTACATTTCATATCATCACTAAAATTCACACCAAAAGGGTAGGGATACCATGTCAGTGTATCCGACTTTTAGAGCAATTCCCTGGTCGAATATATGGTGAAGCTGAATTCCTGTAACGTAATGTTACTGTTCCTTTAGCTGTAGCTTAAACGTTGCATATTTGTTTACATTATGTTAGTTTACATCTTCGCCATGCTGATGCATCTATCTGAGAGTGTTTGGTTCTATTCAGCTTGAACCGCACACAGGATAGGGATTGAATAAAGAGTGTGTGCGCAAGACAGTGGCAGTCTGTTGATCTATATGGAAGGATTACATGCTGTTTTGTCTGTAATCATACCAGTAGATTTGTGCTATAGATATACTGGAAAGTCGACAAGTCACTTCGCTGTTTTATAGATCTGTTGTCTTGAACATTGGCATTGTCAATATATTCATGCTGCAGATCTACTGGAGAGTTGACAAATCATTTTACACATCTAGGCGCACAAATCATTTTACACATCTTCGCGCGTGAACATGGACGTTCAATATATTAATTGTGTAGACCTACTGGAGTTGACAAGTCAATAAGCGTTTTTATAGATCTACTTCCTTCAACATTGACATTGCCAATATAAATTTATGCTGCAGATCTACTGGGGAGTTGACAAATCAGTACGTCATTTTATACATCTACGTGCTTGAACATTGACATTGCCAATATATTAATTGCGCAGACCTACTGGAGTTGTCAAGTCAATACGCGGTTTTGTAGATCTACTTCCTTCAACATTGACATTGCTAATGTATTTATGATATAGATCTGCTGAAGAGCTAATATGTCAATATGCTGTTCTATCTGTGTGGGCACCCACATCGATGTGATCAGTGTGTTGTTTAGTCCAGTTTCTTGTTCCTAGGCATGGTCAGTTAGTTTCTTTTATAAATCTTCCTGCACGTTGGCGTGATCAGTGTGTGTTTCCTGCACGCTGACGTGGTATGTTTGTATTGTTGCATCCAGTTTCCCGTACGTTGACGTGATCAGTGTGTGATGTTGCATCCAGCTTCCTGTACATTTTACGTGATCAGTGTGTCATGTTGCATCCAGTTTCCTGTAAGTTAACGTGGCCAATGTCTGATGTTACGTCGAGTTTCCTGTACGTTGACGTGATCGATGTGTGTTGTTGCATCCAGTTTCCAGTACATTACCGTGGTCAGTGTGTGTTGTTGCATCCAGTTTCCTGTAAGTTAACGTGGTCAGTGTGTGATGTTGCATCGAGTTTCCTGCAAATTGACGTGGTCAGTGTGTGATGGTTGCATCAAGTTTCCTCTACGTTGACGTGGTCAGTTTGTAATGTTGCATCCAGTTTCCTGTACGTTAACGTGGTCATTGTGTGACGTTGCGCCCAGTTTCCTGCACGTAGACGAGGTTAGTTTGTGATGTTACATCCAGTGTCCTTGATTTGGCCAGTGTAATGATGATAGGCTTGTTTACTTATTTTGTTCACAGACATTGACTAACATGAATGTAAAGTTAGGACAGTCATGACATGTATAGTGCTTGTAAGAAGTTTTCACAAACCCTACATTTTAATGTTTCCGTTTCAACACCGATGTGCCCTCAAAGTATATCGTCTAAAAGTAATGAAACACAACTTCCAGCTGAACATTTTCCACCTTAATAAAATTAAATACATTGATTGTCTGGTTGGTGATCTTCCGCCTTGAATAAATTAAATACATTCATTGCTTGGTAAATGATTTCCCAACTAAATAAAATTAAATAAATTAATTGTTTGGTTGATGATTTTTCAACTAAATAAAATTAAATACTTTCATTCTTTTCTCAAACACGCAACAAAACTCAGCGAGTACTGAAAACACAAGAGCCAAAACATTACATATAAGACAGCCACTGCATGTCCTTCAGGATACTAGAAATGTCAGGATAAAACACCAATTTACCCTACGATAGAACATGATAACATTTCAAAAATAACATAAGTAGGTGCATATGTTTACATTTTAACTGGAAGCAGGACAATTTTTGAGGAAAATTAATAGGCAAACTAATTGACGAATTTTATCACTCATAATCCTCCTCCAGAAATTTTGGTCTTTTTCTCCTTGTCTATTTTTGAGATGGTTCTGTGGTGAAATACTTTTATATCTCGCTTATTTGTGAACATAATGCTATGAAACCTGGCATACATTTAGCTAAACGCCTAAGCTAAAAACAATCACACAGATCTTTGACATTTGTTTTAGTTTGAAAGTTTTAACTCTGAATAATTACTGAGATTAATCTAAGATGAATATTAAAAGTCTGTGGGACCGTTTTTTTTGTTGTTTTATTAGTAAATTATCCACTTGGGGAAAAATTTGAAAATTTGAAAAAAATGGCGAAAAAATGGCAATTTGAAAAACAGGTGTAATTTTTTTCCAAACTTTCTCTCCATTTTGAATAATATTAAAGTTGGGTAAATTTAAATTTTTTTTTCTAAATCAGCAGTTGTTTACCTTTCAGAATATATATAAATATGGCCATATTTGATCAATATTTTGGGCTGCACAAGGTAAAATGTGAAATTTTACCCTCCAGGTATTCTAGCATCCTTCAGCCTATTCCTATTTATAAACACCCTTTTTAACGGTTTCCGTATGTAACTCGATTTCCTACAAGCAAGTTTTTACAATCGATGGCTGGTAGGCTGTGAATTTTAATAAAAGGACATAATAAGATACTATAAGATATACTTTGTTTAAGGTCGGCTTTCTAACAAATGAAAATTATAACTCAGGTGCTATTCTCACCGACATAATGTTAAAAAATGCATAAGAAACAGGCCGTAATAATGGGGAAATATGACTTATCTATCCGATATGGCCAATTGTTGGCAATACAAATGTAATTAAACCGAATGTAATGCTTACGTTGTTGGAAGTTTTATATCCTGATGAGAATAAAGCAAAAATACGAGATGTGAAAGCAAAGGATTTTGAGTTACCCTCCAAGATGAAAATAGCACTGTTCCCGGGTTAATGTCTATCCTCTAATGGTTTGTTATTCGCAATTGGGCCATTAAAGTGTAGAAATTGTCGATCGCACTTCCCGGCATCCGACAAAAGCGTTGATACAGTACAGTTACATTAAACATAATGGCTAAATTGTTCTACATTTTTGTAAATTATAGATCAGAGTTCCAGTCCAGTTATGTTGGTCCATCAAGAGTTTGACCAAATAGTTAACTATATATGATTAACTATAAGTAGCCTGTAACGCGTCATATTTACATTTACTCCCTTTTGTTTGTATCTCACTATTTGACGTCAGCTATAACGTTCTTTTACAAAGATAGTATACAAATTTTAAGTGAGAGGCAGCATGGGAGCTATTCAGCCTATTGCCTTGTGATGTGTACTTTACCCCGATGAAGCGAAACGTGAAGGAAATTAAAGTGCGCCGGTTTAGCTCACATCAATAGAATATGTTTCCCTTTTTAGTGATGTTTTACATATCGATTTACTTGCACCGTCAAAACATTTCCTTGCGATATCGCTTCACAGCATTAAAGCTGCGCTCGGCTAGCTCAGTAGCATCATTTCGCAGCCTTTCGCTACATCATACCATCGCTTCACAGTATACCAGCAGTATTTCGCAGCATCATACCATGGCTTCGCAGTATACCCACAGTATTTCAAGTATCATACCATGGCTTCGCAATACATCAGCAGTGTTTCACAGAATATACCATCGTTTTTTGCCGGGTTTAATGCAGAATTATCGATATTAATAAACGATTTATTGATACTGATACATGAAGTAGTGATAAACTGATATAAGAATTAAGCATAGCGATAATTAATTTATCGCTAAATGCAAAATTATCTCTCCGTGGCTTACCATTGCTGTAATCCGCCTCAACGCCATATCTTCCATTTGCAGCATTCCATCACTACATTTTGTACATCAGCATACGGAGTCTAGGCCTTTTTTATCACCCCTTCAAAGCATTACAATATTACTTCTTTGCATTGCTTACACCATCGCATTGCATGAATCTAACAGCGTTTCGCATCATTATACCACTGCAGTATTGTAGTATTGCATTTAGGCCGCGCTTACCAGCCTCCCAGTCACTGCCACTGAAATTCGCGGAAGTCCATGGACGCATGATCGCCATGTGACGCCTCGGCCATACAGTGACATCGGCCATTATTGGTCAGTGTTCTACTGAGGATTGGTGCCATGATAGTTACATAAACGTAACTTGTTACAAAGACTCAGGATTCTAAGTTAACGACGAGACATCCGCGCTGAACAATTACGAAAATGGGGAGGTTGACTATATGCACGCCTCAGCTTTGTCTTATATAATATTTTCAGCAACTCTAGAATTTGGGAATTTTCTTTGATAAATAAACAGATGGTCCAACGGATAGTTTGCGGTTTTTTTTTTTTTTTTTTTTTTTTTTTTTTTTTTGTATTTTCCAGTTGTTTTCTTTTTCTGGTTGACTTCAACTTAAACCTGCAAGCGATTTGTCTACTTTGGTTTACAAATCTCAGTCTTATGAGCATTTTGGACATGCTTTTGATATGAAGGTGGGAAACATATCCAATGTCGTTGTCATGAAAATATATTGTAATATTTGCGAAGTGGGTATTTAAAGTCCACCCAGTCCCACCCAGCAGTTCACACCTTGTTAACGGGACCAATCTGTGGCAGTCTTCCAATCCGTTTCCCCCAGGCTCTGCCCGGTTTCCTCCCACCCAAATGCAGGTTTATAAGTGAAGTATTCTTGAGCACGACCTCAATACAATAAAATAAATAAATCAATCAATAAATTAAAAGACGGCCAGTCCTATTAGAACGCTTTTCGTACTCTGTTTCGAATCTGATGAAGAATACAGTTGTGTAAGTTGCTACGATGATGAGATTTTTCACTCCAATTAAAGCCTAGATAGTGAAGTAAACAATGCGTGTTTACAGCCCTGCCAATTGAGCCATGGTACGAATCGGACACGAGCTGACGCCGTTATAACCACGATATTGACAGTACAGAGAAGAGTGGACTACTTAAATATTGCTAGGAGAAAACTACACCTGTGCTGTATTGGATGCTGTAAATAGTTATACTTTCCAGTAACACAGAATCAAAGGACGGTTGTTTTCTTTTACGTCAAAGGAAGTACAGTCTCAAAGTTTCGTCGGCATATAGCGGTGACCGTTTGTCTAATATGCGGGTTTTGGCCTCTAGCTCAAAAGGGATTTGCATCCTTTTTCATTTCCCAGCCTATTAAAATGCTGACTTTTAGCAGATATTAAATTTGAAGATATGCAGTTATCGTGACATATATGAGTTAAAGTGTAATGCTGCCAAAAACATTGGTTAGAACTGTAGCGGGAATTGATCCTTAGCCTAAAATAATTACACTTGAAAACTTTACGTTATGTTGCGAAATTTCATGAACAAGTACAATAGCTTACATCAACATTATTTGTATGGAATTAAGTGCCAGTAGAGTAGTGTGTTTATTGCACAACATTACGCAGTGAAATATATTTTTGAAAGGGAAGAGTGAATGAAGCAATTTAAGATTTAATCCTATAATGTGATAGTTACACTGCCTCAATTTGCATATGTGAGCCAGGAGACTCCCAAACCGTGTCCCATTTACTGTTTCATCTTTTGGTCAGGTATGGAAACTCATTGAAAATGTATGCTTTTAAAAATGTATGCAATCAGGATAGTTAATATCAGAATTCCCAAGTTATTGAAGGGAAGGGAACTGCATGGGATAAAAGTGATCAGTTTTAACTTTTTTAACTCATCCTAACCGCCATTTTTTGCGGTCTTCCTATTTAATGGTACATACTCAGAGCCGTGTTGGAACCCAGAAATCGGTATAATTCGAACTGTATTTTCACTGAAACCTGCTTGTTCGAATACATGTATCCTTAAGATGAGTTTGTGTCTAATACAAACATAGACCCCCTGCCTCAGCCTGGTTTCCAACCACCATAATGCTGGCCGTATAAGTGGAATATTCTTGTGTATGGCGTAAAACACCAACCAAATAAATAAATAAATAAATAACAAACATAGAAAATACATAAAGCGTAAAATTTGCGAATTAACCCCCTTTACTTCACAAAGATAAACAAACTAGTTCAAGCAAAGGCAACTTATAATACAAATTTGATGAAATAAATGCTATAGGACGACACTATGTCAGTGATAAATAGCATAATAGTAATGTAGCGTAAATTTAAATAAATTTAAATATATATTTAACAATACAAGTTAAACTCGGATTAGAGCACTAATTAGTGCAATGGCGATTGGCAGTGACAGGGATTGCATAAAGAGTCCGATGGAGTGTGCTGATGATGGCAGAGGTATCATTTGGTATTCCAGTGTCAGTACGTCAGATATGTCATAGTCTGAGTAGTCTTGGTCATCCTTTTGATCTTCAATATTCGTTACAGAAGAGTCAATGTACGAGTCAAATTCGGCGTCAACCGTTTCCGGTTCCAGAATTTCTTCTCTTTCATCGAATTCTTCAGCTGCAGAAAGAATGATAAATAATTAAATGGATGGAAAAGTAGAAAAGGTGAATCGATGGGTGTTTATTTATTTTTTTTTTCAAATTTAATTGACCATAACGGTGAATGTCCATTTTGGACATTTCCACGTTACACTGTCTATTCCTGGAAACATGTAGAAATGTACTCGTTTAAAGAAGAAACCTTTGCTTTTCTTATTGTCAAGTAGGTCGTTCAAAGTTTAATTTTCCCTTAAAAGGAATGAAATGATTGATAATGAAAGCCCGATTTTTCAGTAATAATAAGAATACTAGCTTACCACACCCTTCAAGGTCGCTTGTAACGCACAGCATATTACCGTCCTCACAACGACACAGGTTACAGCCGTTTCGGATCCAGGCTCCATGTCTGACGTCACCGCACGAATGATGATGTAACTTGTGCTGACACCGTATCCCATAATACTCCCTGAAGTAGATAAAGGAATAATTGTAGTAGAACTCATTTACCATTATAATTTGCAACTAAATATGCTAGGCGTTATATAAATTTGTATGAAGAGAATTTATATTCAATACCCAAACATTACCTTTTCAGAAATCCTAACTCATTATAGTCAAAACGGCTTGAATTCGGTTTGGGTTCATGTTCTGGAAACGTAATTTTTATGTACATGTAACTGTTGAATAACTTGAGTCATTGGGGGAAATACAACATGAAAAAAAACAATTCAGGACTAAAGTATATGGAATGGTATATACGGCAGGATAATACTTACGGGGGACAGACGCACACCACCTTCATGATGCACGATCCGCCATTGGCACAGTCACAGGAGTTACCCCTCAAGATCTCTGCGTAAGTACAAAGTAAATTAAAGTCATATATACACACGTAATTTAGTGAAAAATCTCTCTGACTAAAATGAAGCTAAATCAAGATTAGTTGTTTTTTGCTCACAGTCGAATGAAGAGGATCAAATTGAAATTGAAGTGAGAGAGTTGTGAATAAAATAGGTATTACTTGTGGATTTTCTCAGTCAGATTACAGTTCAATTGTTGGAAAACAAAAGATAACTTGTTCAACGAGGAGGCCTAAAAATGGATTTGAAAATATTTCCTCAAAATATGGTACTAATTTGCTTTTCAAAAGTAGGAGACAAGTGGTTAGTTTGGGTACAGTATAAGGCTTTATCAGAACGGCCTCTTACTTTCTGTGGCCTTTCGTCTCCAGTTCTCCACGGCATCTTCATATGACTTTGGGTTGTGTCTCTGTTTTGACGACTTATGAACATCTCCAATATTGACAGATTCTAAAAGACACAAAAGAATACATTATGTCATGTAATGCGCTATGTCGGGTCGGAAGATGAATAAATAGCGTGTATGCGAAGCCTGTCGCATTCGCATAAATACGAAATTTAACAGACAAAACTAACTTTATCGAGCAAATTTATGCATAGCTAGTTAACAGGATGTCCAGTAACTCGAAAGTTTTAAGCATTGGTTTCGCTGATCACCATTATATTTTTATGAAGAGAAACTTGATTGATTTATTTTTCCATGTCAAGTTAAATGAGACTTCTAAAACGTCTTACCGCGGGGTTTGGCAGTTCCACCAATCTGCAGCAACATCTCCATATCTCCATCTGTCTTTCTTCCGGCCACGTTCCTTGAGCGATGAACAGAATTGTCATGATTTCTGTTGGAGAGAGCAGCTGAGTCGCTGAGGTGGACTCTGTGGTGGCGGAGATTCGTTGGGGGCTGAACCGTTGCCACATCACTGGGCAAAAGGGACAGGCGGTTGTTATGGCTAGGGTGGGCTCTGTGGGGTATTGAGTTGGCATCTTGCAAGGGGGATGTCGTCTGTTGCATTAAGCCTGTATCATATCGCCTTCCAATCACATTTTCTTTCTCTACGGACGGATGGCTTTTTTTCTCCTGACGTTCGTGTAAATCGTGCTTTTTGTTAGAAGTCTTATGTCCTTTCTGGGCATCTAAGGTATTGCCAAGGCCTTTGACCCGGAAGTACTTGCGTCGCTCATGCGCTGTTGGTAAGTCCCAACCCTTTTCACTGGACTTCCTCAGGATTGATAGCTGTTGTACTATGCCTCGATGTCCATTTTTATGGTGAAATCCTGGAAAGACATTTGCACACTGAATCACATATTGCGTCTAAACATACGGGGGAATTATTAAGTGAGAAAGGCGGGGTGATTTCAAAAAATTAAATCTCGAATGCGGTTTCAAAACTTCAAAACCAATCGACAAGATTTTTATTTAGGCTTAATTTTCTGTTTTCATTATTTGACTTGGTTATAACAAAGACAAATACCTTTGTCAGAATTTATTGGAAACCAGGTGCTTTTGGCCAGATATGGCATGACAGCCTCCAGTTCCTCGTCTGTCAAGACATTTCCAATGCGGTTCGTCAATTCTACGTCACTGACAGTTGTCCTGGACTCAGTTGCCGTCAACTTCTTATTTACCGTTGCCTTCTTTCTGGAGTGACCGGATTTGACGTCATGTACTTCTTTACGGTGGAATTTAGGAACATGACCTGAGAAAATAATATCATTTTTCACTTACGGAGAATTCCACATGCTACGCCTAGATATCACTTCCTTGAGCTGTACAACTGACTAACAACATGTTAGAATCAAAAAATTTTGCCATAATCAAATTTATTTTAAGAATAACAGAACGTAGATTAAATTGGCTACATTAGGGCTATGGGTATAGCATGCGACACCAAGGATGACTTTTACGGAACTGTAAAATGCAAAACAATCTATGACGAAGAGAAAGACAAGACATCCATGAAGATGTACTCACCAACGGTATTGCAAATACCCACACCTGGATGACCACTGCTTAGTAAGAAGATGCCGCAGATGCTGGAAAACAAAGCTCAGGTTGTAAGATAAATTCCATAAATTAGGAAGAAGAAATGAAGCATGCTTGGAAATTTGAATGATTTACGGCTTTTCCGAAGTGAGCTTACAGTTGGAATACATATTAAGTCTCATTCGCGGACAATGGTCACCTAATTGTGTATTAATGCAGTCTTAATGGCAGGTTGCTTATCAAGATGGTCTTAAGAGTTTGATATTTTAAATATTCTGTCAGCCATATTGAACATCCACTATTCATTGAGAAAGAGACTATCATAGGATATAACTATATAACGTTATATTTTTGGAAACTAAAGTAATTGTTTTAAAACGTTTTCTTTCTGGACTCATTGGCGAGAACATTTTCTTCAGGGCTACCAGGAAAAGTTGGAATGAACACATTGATTCTTGACCGAAATATAGCCAGTTTGTGTTTGGTTCGTTTTTCGCAGAATATAAGCATAAGACACTGCTAATCAAGAAAGGAATGTTGAAAGAGGTTGTTTTATCGTACTGTTTAGAAATCTTTAAATTATTTATGAAGCACGGTCTAAATTATATCATCCCTCACTGTCTATATTTTAAACACGAAATTTTCGTCCCGCAAGAAAGAGAAAATGAATTTAATCGTTATAGGAATTAGAGGTATATACAATAGCCTATCTACAGATGACTAGATAAAAGTATTGTTCGGGGCCACGAAAAATAATTAATCAGGAAAGAACTCAATTTTCTCTGTCACCAAATCTTACCTGTACAATATTGTGATGTCCATGTTTTTCGGAGGGTGGTCAAAGTGATAATGTGGTGACAACACAGACCGACTTTTATACAAGTAAATCAAAAAGACAAGTTCTACTCGCGTGTGATACGACAGCTTGGGTGGTTTGAGCTTTTGCTTTCAGTGAATGAGAAACAGCTTTTGCCCTTTCGAGATAAACCCACCCACCAGTGGGAGGTGGGCGAATTTAATCGCACTTTGAATGCCTCGAATTACCGGCATCGGATTATCAACACCTAAAGAGAAGCGATAAAGTGAGAAGTGGTCTTTAATATGAAGCAACCACCTTTGTAACTTGACACGATCTCCTCCCTCCAAAGAGCGCCAGACCCCAAGCCAAGAAGGATCACGTTATGCTTTTAAAGTAATCAGATTCGGTATCCCGTGATGAAAACGTCAATTGTTTTAACAACCCACAATCGCTACAATGCTCAGCTTTTTATTTTCATAATATAGTGTCATAATCTGAAAAATATCATTATAATGAAATTTTATGATCTAAAATGTCATCCTAATTAATTTGCCAAGTTGTATACAGATTCAATTTTACGCTTGTGAACACTATAGTTTGGCAATCTTATATTCATTAATATATTTGCAAAAACAACTGTCTTGCTAAAGAACGTACATTAAATGCCATTATTCGTTTTCAGAGCACTTACTTTACCTTTCTTATCTGTTCATACTTCATCAATTAAACATTTGTGCCTTTAGGGAAAACCAAGTTACTGTATGTTTAATTAATTGGTTGTTTTACTTAGAGTCATCTCTGCAAGCGTAAATCTCAATATGACTTCAGTACTTTTTTCCATATACCCGTTAACGTGTTTTTCTCCTTACATTTGTCACTTGTCATGTTAAAGACATCTTAGTTTTAAATGTGCCATAAATCTAGAAAAGAGCATTTTTGGAAAACAAGACAGCGGAATGTTTTCAGCATGTATGGCAGCATACAAATTTCGCTTTTTCAGAGTGTTAAATGTTACAACCCACCTGAACAGAGTATCCAACAAGTATGAACGTTGGCCTTCACTTCTGAATTGTACATTCGAATGTTATAACCACAACAGTAGTTGGTGTGATCATTTTTCTGTGGCACTAACAATGCAGCTTTTGAATTATGTTTTAAATGGCAATGTTATTCATGAATGGACAAATGAAAAGCACCATGTACATATTAATTCTCCAGCATTATTACATGGTTTCTTGGGATATTTTTTACCGTTTTTTTTTTCCTTTTATTATTATATGCCGCCAGTGGCTATGAATGGTCGAGCTATAGAGAGGTCAACGAATGCTAAAGTGAAAGCGTTAAAGGTATACCTGAGAAAAGCTTTGATGCTAGAATAAAAGAGATCAGGTGATTATCTTTAAGGACGCGCAACCAGTTTCTCAAGACCTTAATACGGAAGAACGGCCACATTCGGATCACCTTTCTTGACATGCTTTTTTCAGCTCGGCTGTGTTAATCTCTGACATCTTGTGTACTGCTCACCAGTGCTGTCACAGAGAGATGGATGTCAACCCAGAAGGCAGTCAGTTATTTCATCTGTGTTTAACGCTGGAGGAATGGTAGAACCGCGACTACCGACAGTAAACCACCGTCCGTTGACAAATATCTGACAAAAATGTTGTTGAAGAACAGAGGACGACTCTGGAATGCCTAATTTCGACCTTGCAACCTCTTTAACCATGGGGACGATGGACTGGTGTGAGAAAAACGTGTCAAGAAAAATAAGCCGCCAGAACAGGTTATCTTAATGGCATATCCATGAACAGTTCTCAATTCATCTGGTGTAGAAATTCTCGACCCACCCCCTCCCCCCCCACACACTCACGCATACCCAACCTCCGCTTCTCCACTGAGCAGAGGGCAGTTGTTCTTTGATGTTCTCAGTCGACGACTGCACACATTTGTGAAAGGTGCGAGTCATGGAATCACTTGTCAAGAACTCAAGTGGGAAGCTCTCCAATTACTGCGAAACCACTTTAGTAGCGAATTGCTGCAAAGATTGCGAAATCAACCATAACTCAGCATTTTTAATTGGTCTCGAGTTGTACGGAGAAAGTGACTGTTGATACTGGTGGCATATGAAAAGATATAT
The DNA here is from genome assembly GCA_016165875.1 of Acanthopleura granulata. Classification (NCBI taxonomy): domain Eukaryota; kingdom Metazoa; phylum Mollusca; class Polyplacophora; order Chitonida; family Chitonidae; genus Acanthopleura; species Acanthopleura granulata. The sequence goes on from JABBOT010000004.1 coordinate 1,152,167, forward strand.
CAGCAACTTGGGGCTGGTAGTGGGTTTCCCCAGGGCTCTGCTCGGTTTCCTCCCACAATAATGTTGGCCGCCATCCGTTAAGTGAAATATTTCTGAGTATGTCGTAAAGTACCAATTAAATAAAAAAAAAAATAAATAAATGTTTACCGCCTCCTCACTGTAACACAATGTGGAAGACACTCCACACTATAGCATACTGATACCAGATGGACCTTGTGTAGTGTTTCATCTGTACTCTGAGAGTTAAACGAGGAGTAAGCATGATCGCCAGACGGTTCGTGTACTTATGAAATATACATTTCTGTCAATATTATATGAATCTGGTAAAACATCCTACCGTCTTGAACTTAAGTCTCCTTCTAACGAACCTCTTTCTCGGCCACGGTGTCGTGGCCAACAAGCTTGTTTTATTGTGAGTAACCACCAGAAAACAAGACATTCGTCAGCCCACACATTTGTAATTCAGGCTCACTGAAGATGAACTCTGAACCACTATGGTCAAATAGTCATGCTCAAATTGAGCTAGTGGTCCGATCTAATTTATGCGTGTCAACAAGAAAGAGTGATCAACACAGTTCCCAGTCGAGGAGAGCTTCCCGGATAATCCATCTTGTGTCAAACACTTAATCCCTTCCATCATTTATATCAGCGTTAAACAGTGCCATAACTCCTCAGTTGGTAAGCATGACACACGTGGGTGTGTGATAGACGTGAAAAGTTATAAATGGGCGTAGTTACCTGATACAGACGATAGTTTATTGAAGCAGACATGACAGACGATACATCCTCGAGGCTACACACACAAAAGATGCTATGTAAATTATTATCTGGATACTGCCAGAAGATGAAGTAGAGACCACGTGAGCCCGACCCACTCTGAAGGCCAAGAAGCTGGTTGGAACGAAGTCCTGCCAAACTGCTGTCCTCTCAAAGACTTATAGCATACAGTTAGAACGGTCAACGTAACGAGACGCACCAGCTCTGCGCAGAGGAGAATTCCTCTCAAACCGCAAAGCAAAAGTCTAGAAAACACAAACGCCACACATCAAATCTCTGTTGTATTTATAATGAATATGACAATAAAGCTACATATACTCTTGCGCTACTCGACATCCTGTATACAGATATGCAAATGGTTAGACTGGGACTCAAGGGAAGAACAAGGGTCCGTGGTTTAAGCTCGACCACCCCAGTTTCCTCCATCCGTAAAACTGACAGCAATCGTATAAGCGAAAATGTGTTGAATGTGAAGTTAAAGAACAATGAAATAAATAAATAATTCTGAGTTCTTCCCGGGATAACTTAGCATTACTTGCATGCTTTATCCAATGTTGTACGCTCTGATTATAAGGAATAAGAAAGACAGTAACTGATTTTAAATTAATTTCCAAAGATGTTTTCTAGAGGTATTCTATACATCATTAAAAAATTATGCAACTCTTATCAACAGAATAAATGAGGAAAAACGGTAGCTCAGATAACTCATTTGCTAGGTTCCCCTGTGTCAACGGGGAATCTGTTCTACGGGCAATGACAAGGACAATTAGCTTGGTCAGTCAATTCCCGAATGAATATTCATGCGGTGTTGTATACACGTGGTGTTATATTTCAGTGGCCGCCCACATACTCCAGTATACCACTAACTTGCCAGGTCAGGGAAAATCTGTACGTCACCTGTCACTGTTATGAAATTTTCATAAAAATTACGGGGAAAAAGTCTGGCAACAGGCCGCCGTAGAATAACGGTCACAGCGGCCGTGATATGATCGTGTGAAATAATATGTGAACCCCACACAGATCTTGTATTTCTCCTATTACGGATGTTTACAACTAGAGCGACTGTAGTGGTAAAACTCTAGGAGAAATGCCGGAGAACAACACGGACTTTTCTAACAGTGTTCGGGAAAATTCATCATGGAATATTGCTAGCCAAGTGCTACTGGCTTACTTCAGATACACTAGTTTCTCACACCCACGAAACTAACCGCCAAATAGAGCTGCATGCGTTTCCCCTATAATTAAACATGGAACTAAACTTTTGGTACCCTTTTAGCACGCCACACTATTGTCTGCCAAGCATTACGTGTGGACAACATCCAGTGTCAGGAAATCTATTACATGTAGGTACCCTTGTTCCTCTTTAATTATACCAGTGTGTTGTGTTAGCGTAATAAAGCATCTGCCAAGCATTTCGTGGAGAAAACATTCAGGAAATCTATTACATCCAAGTACCTTTGCTCCTCTCATCATACTACTCTGCTATCTCGATGAAAAGTCTTTACATAGCAAGGAGTTGAACACCTGATCAACAGCAGAAGTTCACGTCCACCTGGCGAACACAGTTTAGGTTATATATTATATACTCTCTAAAAACTATTGCTACGAGTGGTACACACTTTTGTGGAAATAATGCACATCTACATAATTTATGTGTACCAGCAGCACACGCTTGGTGTAATTTGTGTTATACATCCACTATGAAGGGTGTGTCAGTGTTACATAATTTGTGTACCGCTGATACATATGCATTGTGGTCGTGCAAATTTGTACACAGTCGTATGATATTTTCTTGCAGCAGTTTCAGTATACACATATTTAATACGGAATATAATGTCGCTGACAAAAGACACACTCACAATGGAGAGGGCCTTTGCTCTTATAGGCCTAATCAGCTAAATTTTAAAAGTCTTATGACATGAGGCTATATTGTGTGGGTTTTCAAATACATGTATTTGTTACACAGTAGTTTATAGAGTGACTTCTGTGGTGTGAAAGAACACATTTGCACCTATGTGCCTACCCGCAAAACGAACGCACCCGCGCGCCTACTCGCATACTCAACTCGTATCCATTTTGTGCTCTCCAGGGTGCTAGCCATCGCTTCCAAGAGGCTTATGTAAGCAAAATCTTTGGTGTCTTTAAATATCTAGACACCTTGATATTATATATAGAGAGAGAGAGTTGCCTATATACCTTCATTATCAGGGACATAAGCCCAAACTTTACATAACTGGACACAAAACACGGAAAAATGTTCAAATCTGAACCAAACTGAATCGTCAAACAAACATGGCTTCTCTTGATGGCTAGACGAAACCTGAAACCCATAAGTTTGTAGCTTTTTGGTTAGTCGGACAAATCCGGTAACAGGGGCCAATCTGGTAGTCAGGCGACAATTCTGTCTTGACTTCTGAGCGGTGAAAGCCACTGGAGTCGCTTATGTAAAGTTAGGGCTTATGTCCAAATTCTTGAAGTTATGTGCCTTGTTATATATATTTGGTATAAATAACGTTCGAACAATTCTGCAACCCATGAAGCAAATTTGTTGGGCTCGGAACAATTGGCCTTTGGGACTGTTAGACTTACACATATACTGCTACTACACATAGGAGAAAGTGAACTTTGTATATTGCAACTGAAGTAATTATGCAATGAATCAAGTCAAATATTAATGATTCAATAAAACAAACGAAGTATTTTTTTTTTTTTTTTTTGTATTTTCGTTTTCCTTTCTTGATTATTGTGCCTATATCTGACAGTTAACTATATAGCCAAAATTCCTCTCTATGAGAAGTGTCAGTGGATTGGAGATTTTTGTTAATGCCTTTACGTTTTCTTTTGTGGTTGCTAACGGCCTCGTTCCTCCAGACCTTTCAAGCCCATGATTTACTGGAGGTATCGCAGAAAATCTTGTCGGCACAGCCCTTTGAGACTGGCTATTCACTCAACCAACCATTTCATCCGACCACAGTGACAGTCGGGACAACTCATTTACTGTTATTTTTCCTAGATATGGCTGTCATCAGAACACCTTGGGGATTTTTTTAATTGGACATTGGGACTATCATTTATTTAGACGCGTATTTCCATTTCCGGAAAGCTCGCACAAGCGTGGATAAGATAAATCCCCGATTCCGATAGCAAGGCCAGCTCTTAGAGAATCAACAAACGACCTGGGGAAAATAGTGTGCTTGTATGTGATGAAATATGGCTGTCTTTTACGGGTCATAGTAGTGTAATATGAGTGTGTGTCGGGGAAGAGTGTGTCCGCGTTTTAAGGGGATGGGGGTTGGAGGAGTCGGGAAGGTATGAGGAAACACATGCTAGATGGGAAATACATGTAGGCCTCTAACTCGTCAAACGAGATCAGCTGTCAGTAGTTTTGAGAATTTCAACGCTCAGCATTAGTTGTTGTTAGCAAATGTGTCAATACAATTCACAGCCAATTATGACATTGTTGTAATGTACAGCATCATATTTTTATACTGTGTACCAAAAGACAACAGTTATTATTCTTATGAACATTTTGTTATCGACGAGTAGAGAAGTATACACAGTAATTAAATCTGCCAGGGCAGTCCGACAATCATATGTAGTACTATTTAGCACGCAGCAGCATTTCTGTTGTGCCGTCAAAAAGCCCCAGCAGAGTGAACTTGTGTTATACCCAGTGCGCCAGCGAGGTTAAGCACATACACCTGGGTCAGTATATGAACAATAAACTACCAGCCTGAGCTCTAGTCAAGGTCATTGACGAGTTTGTTATGGCTAAGAAAACACTTTTCAATGGCATTTCCACTGACCATGTTACCTTGACAACGTGGGCTTTGGTGGCCATTAAAGAGGTCTTTGCACAGTTATCAGGTTTCTATCTCACAGAGACCAAACCACAAGCGAACATATCAGAGGTCGCACAAACAAGGACCTGATGGACTCTTGCCAATAAACCTTTCGAGTAGATGGCATGCGTGTAACAACCTTACAACTGAACTTCTCTAAACGATAGGCGAGATCTAACACTGTTCTTAGTTCCATTAAACTGATTAACTCCTCATAATAATTGCATATGTTGATGAATTTGATCGCGATCAGTCATACCAATTCTCTGGTCTTGTTTTATATAGCAACAAATCGCTATGTACACGATTGTAGTGCGTGTTTTACTAATGAATGATAGGATGAACTCGAAGCAATACCCAAGCTGGATAACTGCAGTGACAAGAGATGACACTTAACCGGACAAAGTGAGCTACAACTCCAAAGGACTCCAAAGGACTACATACACAGACTTACACGGCTTAAATACTAGCGCGGGGTCACGTACTCATTCTGATCTGATCATGTTTGTTCATCTGTGAAGCTTGTGTATGTATTGTACATATACCTTCAAAGGAGAGAAACACAAGCGTCAACATATTGTCAGCGTCCGCGTAGGTGTATATCATCACCGCAAACATGTACCCAGTGTCAGCATGTCATGAGTGCCCACACAAATGTCATGAGTACACACACAAATGTACATGTATACGATATCTGTCGACATGTACCCAGTGTCAGCGTGTGATGAGTGCCCACACAAATGTACATGTATACGGTAACTGTCGACATGTACCCAGTGTCAGCATGTCACGAGCGCAAACACAACTCAAGGCAATCACAACCAAGATGTTGCAATGGCAACATGTCATGAGCGCATACATAAATGAACACATCCAGCGCCGGCATGTTTCCGGCGTTAACATGTCGTGAGCGCATACACAAATAATCACAACATATGATCACACAAACAGGTTTCCAACGTCGACATGTTGTAACACGCATGTTGTCCGTGCATGTAGAAGCAAATGTGAACGATCGGAGCCAAAATATTGACACAGGAAACATACCAAAAACAAAAAAAAACAAAACTTCCATCTCTAGATACTATAGGCAAACAGACGACCCCTCGATACAATAAATAAAAGGGAATGTATATTTACTTGATTGTTTGATTTCATTACTCTTTTATGTCGTACTCAAGAATATTTCACTTATATACGACAGCGGCCAGCATTATGGTGGGAGGAGAATGAATGATTTGGTATACTAGGTAAAGCCAGTTCGGCAGCATTACAATCGCCAATGTGACGAAAACTGAATGAGAAGACTACACGACAATTCTGTACAATCCAGTTTAATTCATAAATATATAAAGACATACATATATCATACATAAAAGAATGGCAATGTCTTGGAAATAGGGGGAAAAAGAAATGAACAAGAAAGCACTGTAAGATAAACAATTAGGGAAGCGAGGAGACCCTTGCGTATTGCTAGCTTTTCTACTTCCTCACTTTACGAAAGCGCAGTTTTGTGCGTCCACTCCTTGTCTGTAAGCGCATGCATTGTACATGTATACCATTTAAGCCATGTATAACGCCAAACACCTAGAGCAGACAAACTGTTATATCAGAACGGCAAATGCTACCATTCTGGTCAATAAGTCATAATAGGGTTGTTTCAGTCTTCAGAAATGAGCAAACAATCATCAAGGGAAAAGGCACAGTACAAAGCCTATTTTATATATGTTTATACATGTACCTGCATGTCTTCCTCAAGGAGAACAGATCTGACATTCCGAATAAAATCAACCATGGAGTGTTTTATAAAGACACAAAATGGCAAGCCCTTATGTATACAGGGCAACCGGTCATCTGAAACGCAAGTAGTGCTGATCCCATGAATTAACTGATGTATTAAGCACTCTTCTTTCAGTGTTTCTTAAATTGCTGAAAAGGGACTCCCGGTGAAGGCATATTACGAAGATGAAATACTGACTCTCGATGATCGTATATTGAAACGATGAAATATTGAAAAAAAAAAAAAAAAGAAAAGGTTTCATTCTTCGTACTAAACTAATGGTGTTTTACGTGAAAATTTTAGTGGAATTATACCGGAATGTAATATCAAGGTCATCTAATTTAGCCTGATTGTGAGTTGATGAGCAAATCCATTGTACTCCGACACTAGCCTACCACTGAGACCTACCAACTGGCGCTCAATACATACAGTGAACCCCACACGCGATACATCCTACACGACAGCATATAAAAGTAGACAAATGAAATCCTAGAAAATCAACATAGGCCTCCGGGCTTCAACCTTTACATTTAGTCTTTAGCTGTTGGCACCCACGTCAGGCAATCTTACAATGATAACTGACAAAAGCTCGCGGTGAACTGAACACAAGTAACAATACACAAAACACAGGAAAGCAGTCGTTCCTAAGTGAAGATACATGCAGAACACATCAAACATCAACACTTGATCACGATAAACAGCCGTTTTCCATTGCTTCAGCTCACTAAGACCAATGGTATGTTTTCAAAAGAGTACAGCTAGGGAAATTCGAGATGTATGTTAAACATGGGGCCAGTTTCATGACCTATACTTAAGCTAAGTAAGCCTTAACTACCATGGCAACATATGTTATACAGATGGCACTTAGCTAAGTGCTACTCAGCACTACGTAAGCTTCATGAAACTGGCCCCTGGAGCACTTCTTTCAGCTCTGTTCCAAACGGAAGTTTAGTGGAGCAACAATGCAAATATTAATTAATTATTAAAATAAGATTGTGCAAGCTACTAGTTTGCTTCTTGTACACTTGTCAGACAAATCCACTGATAATATCCAAAGTACCATAGGTTTAGTGGTATATGGGTTAATAAACATTAAAGTACCGACTTCGGTGGGTACAAACAGGTACGCATTTGCGATCTAATGTGCAACGTAACAAAGCAACTAATCAAAACCCTACATTAACATGAGGGAAGGTAAGCTTGTTTTACTTAAAGCTATACAGGACTTCACAAGCATAACGTGATTGTGGATCTTCATTCAAGTGATCAAAATAGCTAAGTATAAATATTGACTACAAAATGAGGCATTGGCAGAAACTCTCTTGCACGGGAGCCAAGAAGACAAAAGCGTATCCACAGTTCAGACTTCTTTTCTGTGGGTATTCTCTTCCTCACATCTACGACGTATGGTTATCAAATATGGCATACAATAATAAAAAGAAACAGGATTATGATGACCCAATAGAGCATTCCAAGAAAGGCATCAACATGCATGCCTTCAAGTGATTCCGATATTTCCTACATTTCCCATAATTGCTGTATTTTTTTTCATCTTCCTATACTTTCATATTTTCAGTCCCAAACCTCATGTATTTCATATATTTTGTTAAAGTTTATATAAGTTTTGGTGTAGCTACCAGTTTCTGTGTTACCAGCACAACACGACAGACACTTTAATGGGGATCACATGTTTGTCATCGCACTCTGACGTTGGCAAGACTTTCTGTCCAGTACCATCACATGTTAAACTGTGATGACGATGCAACCAGGTGATGATAATACAACAGGGTAATCCCTTTTAAAGTGTCCGTCATGCTGTGCTGGCAACCCAAGAACTGCCTGTTAATCTTAAAAAACTCAACATACAAGAAAATGGAAAATATATAGCGACTGGAAACATTGGAATCACTTGAAGGCCAGCGCATGTTCTATTGATGAGAATTTACAAGCCAACTGAACAACAAAAGGCCTCAGACATGCTGTATCAGGAAGTCAGAGAAATACGAGTATCACAAAAACTTCTAAAATATCATCTGGCATATGACAATATTTTTTGATCATGTACACATGATAAAACATTCACCATTCCCATATGAAACTTCATAATATCTACATATGTTAAGCTACATTAATAAAATGCACATTTAAAAAAGGCGATATCAACCCACACGTATCTGTTTGATATGCCTTATTCTCTAAATGTATCTAGACACAAATTCCAATTAGAATGTTAACGTGGTTAAAGATAAGCAATGCAAGAATAAATTATAGGCCTAACTTACAGTTTTAAAAATTTTGACAATCGTCAAGTTCAAAACCTTTGGTCAGAGTAGTTAAAATATTGTTGAATTTAAGTACAATTAACATACATAAAGACTCAGAGTTTTCTTTTTTGCACATAACATCAATAAAAAACAATCAAAAATACCTTTCAAAATATCTTCCAAATAACCCAACTGAACACGAGTAAATGGTCTACAAAATATTAGGCCTTTGGTAGTTTCTGTATTTGACGAGTCAATAAGTGCAAGAATATTCAACAAAATGGAATGTACCTTTTAAACACAAAATAATGGTACCGGTATACAACTCTTTGTTTGATTGAAATTAAAAAGTTTTTGATAATCTTATTGAATTTTTGTTCAAGCTGGGCTACTATCAAACTTGACAGTTTCAAAGTCTTCAACATGATATGGGATTGAACCGCTGACTACTGCTTCTCATGAAACAAATACAATTAAATAAAACTTTAAATTCACTTTCTTCTCGTACATGTTATATAATTACAAATTATTAGAACTAAAAACAATGTTAGAAAATCATTTCTGTTCTAGCCAAAACTTATTACTGACAAAAATACTAATATGCCCAGTTTTTCTAAGTAGGCAATAAAGCTGGCTTTTGAAGTGTGGGATAGTTGGAGGTTATCCAGTGTCCGGTAGGCAATTGGCCGGGGTGTCTAAGAGGCAATAAGCTCTACAACTGTCCTCAATCTGCCCATTCTAATCGCTTGATACTCTAGACTGATACACCTGCAGTGAACCAAACTGACGGCTGGTCAACAAAGCAAGGCAATGATGGATAGTTTAATTACCGATAGATACAAAGGCATCATGGAGACCTCAGGTAAATGTTAACACATTTCTGCATCGATCATGTTGGCCATGGGCCATACCTCTTGCCTCCTCAAGTATGTCAAAATTCTCTGTGTTTTTTGTTTTTTATTCTTTTAGTGGAGACTAGCCACTCTAGGAGAGAATGGATGTGTTGTTGGTGGAAATGGTGTTCTTGTTACCTTCTTGACTGAGGACTACATTTTTGGAATGTGCATTAGCTGCACCCTGTGACATGAGCACACATCGGTCTTAGTTATTTTATCATCAACTTAAGCTATAAATATCAATGAAGAAATTATTATGGCCTCATGCCAATTCAACAATATTGCCATATCATTGCAAGACCCTTTGAAAAATGTATGCACACCAAAATACAAGGTGAAGTCCAGCTTCCCTTATGTGTACATCTACCTGTACTATAAGTTAACAAAGTTCTCTATAATTGTACACTGTATAACCAATGCATTCCTTAAGCTCTCAGGGTCTTCAAGGAATCCTGTGCCAACAACTGCTAAGACATGCCTGTTTAGTGTAAAATTTATAGATGAAACTGGCCATATTTCAGCTAATAAAACTGATCAAATACAGACAGACATACAGGCAATACTGGTGGAAGACAAGTGGTCTTCATGTGAACCATAGACTGCACATATTGTCCTGTGAGCAACATTAACCACTTAGTGACACCAAAAGCTCCAGTGACAGTAAGAACAAGAAAGTAAAAGATCACGACCCTAGGCCAGGTTTGAACCTACATCTTGAGTGCCTGGGAGACTAGCACTGTTAACCATTGGGTCACAGCCAGCTCCCTTGTTACATTCAGAATGAAAGCTATCATCTTCTGAATGAGGAGAGTAGGGAGGGCTAACAGAGATGACTGACTGGTAAATCTGTTGGGTGGTGTACAATCAACCATTAAATTCTTCACATCGAGATATACACATAGATATTCAAACAAAGTATTTTGGCTTTTCCATACAATCATCGCAAACTTTTAGTTGAAGCAAGGCATGGTGCTTAGGATTAAACTTGGCACCAAGCCTTAATTATGTTAAATTATGTGGCTACATGTACAGAAGTGACCAGTGCCATTTGGCATTACATTGCCATGTTTATTTATGTCTTCATTTGATTGGTGTTTTACGCCATACACAAGAATATTTCACTTATATGATGGCGGTCAGCATTATGGTGGAGCCCATGGAAAACCCATGACCATCTGCAGGTTGCCGGCGGACCTTAATGATATATACAAAGGTTCAGAGGAAGCTAGCATGAGCTGGATTTGAACTCACAGCGACCGTATTGGTGAGAGCCACCGGTTCATGATGCTGCGCAGGCAGCCATGAAGACCCCTTCACATCACCATGCAGAATTTCATGTTATGAGCATGTTATGGGAGATTAAATATAAGTAAAATATAGGTTAAATAAGGTTAAGGTTAAATATAAGTATATTTTCAAAATGAAAGACAACGCACGTTCTAAGTTAAGTTTGCCAAAAAGGTTACACACCATTATGTTCATTTCAGTAAAGTATTTCTTCTAACAGCTACTACAATAGTGGAAATTGACTTCTGACCGTGCTCCATCGGCTAGGATGAAATGGTGTCATTCTGTCTAGGCTGTGACGTAATTGTTCCAAGCGCAGAACGCTCTTATCACCCGAGACTGTAGTAAGTTGCTAGTGTCAAGTTTGAAGTTGCAGCATATGTAAATTTATTACATGAAAAGACTAAGATACTTATTCCTGCCACAACACAATGGTCTGGAAATACTTTGCAGTGTTGTTCATCCATGACTCCTTATATTTAAAACATACAACATTAAAACAGTGTCCTGTCCCTATGTTATTACATGTTACATTGACACACAATTCAGAACATTTACGTCACAGCTGACATCTCCTTGCTCTCAGACTGATCAATCCCTCATAAGCTTAAAAGCATGGGCGCTTCGAGATCCCCAGTTAGCAGCACAATACTCCACACTTCAAACGAAGATAATTCAGCAGCGAATTCATACAATTTCAAACAGGTTTTTACATTCAAGAGAGAATTTTACAATCTTATTAATGAACAGTACCTCAGTAATGAGCTGTCTTTTACTTTAATACAGTACCAACTAAATATGGATAAATCGAAGTGCTCTGAAATAACATTGAGATTTTTCAAACTAGTGGGTTGTGTACTCTTACACATTCTTATGTGCTTATAAAAATTAATATTCCTTGCAGGTTATCAAAATACTACTCAGAAGCCTTCAAACAACACGTGCAGTCAGTTAGCAAGAAAACCATGAAAACAATGTAATCCTTGAAGACAAAATGCAGCAGTGAACACTGATAGCCTTGATGATACATATACCATGCACATTAGAAAACCTTAGTAAAACAACTACATGTACATGTATTAACATTTGGCTGAAGAAAGCAAATGTTGCAACTTGAAATGAAACAACAGACCAGCAACACATCAGTACAAAAACTGAATTGTGATTTATGGTGCACTTAAACTGTGCAAAAAGCAACTCTGTCGGCAAGGTAAGCGAAACTCCTACTGCACTCCTGGAAGCTGCTTCATCTCAAAATGTTGTGGCATCTGGGCTAAATCTGCAAGAAAAGATTAAATGGTTTGCTTATGTATGCTTGGGTTTGTTCATCGCACTTAATGATTCTTCAGTCCTGTGACATAAAGGATTATATGTATAAATACTGAGTCTTTACTTGTGTCACATTAGACTGATACTAGGCCGACAAGTCTTGTTTCTTTGCTCCACCCTCTCAATATTGAGTGCCAAATGAGGCAGCAACAAGTACCATTTTTACAGTCTTTGGTTTCACCCGACCTGGGAGTGATCTCAGATCTCCCGGCCTTGTGACAAATGCTCTAACCAACAGACCACCGAGGCAGTACGATAAAATTGGCCTTTAATACTATAGGTTATACTAGCATGTGGCGTGGGTAGACGGCCTGATATTTCGTTGAGAAGAATAATATTTTCACAAGCCCAAAAGGTGAGTGGATATATTGATCTTTGAGATGACGAATTGGTATGCTGGTATGACGAATTTATCACGATGCAGAGCATTGCAGGTGATTTTTGTTGATGTTTTTGCCAAAACACATCGGGTTTTTCCAGATGCTTTGCCACTGACTGAGCAGCTGGGACCGATGTCAGATCCTACACCATGAAAATAGAACAAGATAGGACTGGGGTACTGACAGCACAAAGAAAAAAAATACTTGTTTTAAATCGACTGCTAGATAGTAAATTTTGATTTTATTTGCAATGGTTTGCAATTTAACTGCGTCGAAAAGATGCTACATGTTGTTGTTGCTAACTGCTGAATAATTAGATCCCTCTGAAAAATAAAGGCAAGAAAAGTTGCTGACAAGCATTGCTATCCTCTGGCATGAGAATCCTTGACTCCATAGGGATACAGAAAAAATATCAAAGGTACGAGATTGTATTGCTTGCCTGTGTTGTGAATACGGTAGGCTTTTCAAGGCAGATAGACCAATCAGATGCCCAGAATTTGCTCTCAAGTGTGATAAAAAACAACTGTCCTTTGTGCCTTTCCACATATGCACATGGTAAAATTAACCTTTCGTTGTTTACTGGAAAAAGTATCCATAGTCAGTGGATAATAGTTAATAGTTCTGGGCATAAATGATACAAAGGAAAGGTTATTAGAGAGTTGTGTTTATAAAAACGAGTAAATGCTTACTCGTAACATTCTATTACCTCGTGTTCAATTCAATATGTTCTACATGAAAGTGTTAATTTTGACACACAAGTAGATAGGGCTGCACACAAGATTCTCTGTTTAATAAAGGATGTCAGTATCAAAATGATAGCAATAGTACTACTGTCAGTAGTGAGTACATCTTGTGCGTACATCTTGTGTCTCTGTTCACTGTCTGCGAGGATATCACTGGGCAGGTCAGCCGACAGTCGTGCTGGGCCGAACGAAGACTCATCTGTCTCACGATGTGCTGAGATGGCAAACCATGTGCTACCTCCAAAATATACGCTGTTGAAAAAGCCTATGCCCTGTTGGAGAAACAGAAACAGGGAATAATCCTCAGAAAAATTAAAATGGTATACAATGGTGCCATGATCATCCTCAAACACAATCAATAAGCAAATCGAATTCATGTACTGTGAAAAAATCAGCACTCTGAGTCATATTCAGCAACGGGGGGGGGGAGAGGGGGGGGTCATACATATGATATTTATCCGGAATGATGCTGTGAGCTACAACAGAAGGGTATCAAAATGGTCTTTTTCAAAATTTTACCACACTGGGACTCATGATCCCACTCCAGCTTTCTGGCTCTTTAGGCCGACACGTTAAGTTTTAAACCTCTCAGCAAACACAGTGCAGATCAACATTTGCCATGTTTGTGATTTGCTTGCCATTTGTCTAGGCATACATAGAGAACAGATTCTGCAGACGTAATGGCTGACCAATGATTTGTACTAACTTAGTTTTATGTAAGCATGATGAACAAACATTCTGGGGTAATGGCTTTTCCAATGAATATCCCCCACCAGTTTGAGATCTCAGAATGACACCAAACTTGATCTGTAACTCATCACTGTAGAGCCATGTACCAAGTTTCAATTCAACCATTCTGAAAAGAAGTCAATATCCAAAACAGGACTGAAATCACCCGAAACTCAAGTTTGATTTGTAACTTGTCATGGTTAGACCATGCGCCAAGGAAACAGACTGAGAGACTGACGAATTTTACACAGGTATACATAAATGATAAATGGTTTGAGAGAAAAAGAAGAAATAAGTGATGTTCCAGTAGAAGTCACATAACTCATAAGCCAGGACAGCATTCATAACCTTCATATGGAGACCTGAACAGCAAAATTTCTGTATTATGAAGCAAACAGAAAGATCAGCGCCTCTCGCACACATTAAGTAATCACTTACAATTGCTGCTTCCAGACTTGTAAATGAGATGTCTGCCTCCTTGATGGACTGTGAGTAAGCAATAGAGGTGAGACCAGCGTACATCACCAGAGAGGCTATTAGCCAAAACAAGGTGAATGTTCCACTCAATATAACGTCCTACACATAAACAAAAAACATAATACATACATTGTACATGTGTGTGAAAGGAACTGTAACAATAATGACTTAACAGCATCATAATATACATGAAAGAACCTACAAAGATTTGTATTCAAGGCTTTCTTGTATATACACTTGTAATGAGTTAACAACTGGTTCCAGTATTTAAAATGCAAATGATTTGAAAATTACACAATTTACAAGATTCAAGATGATTTTGTCTAGACTAAAGCCCTACATGAGGCTAACCAGGAATGCTTTTTTTTTCTGATGATGTTACCGACAAATGTAATTTACACATCATAGGAACATATAAATGTAAATATCTGTATTTGATCAGATAATCTCAGTCGTTTATATATTGCAAGAAGATGTGTACACTATCAGTGCTATTATTATCATTTTGCTTGCTGTCCTCACTTATGTGATGGCCATCAAGTTTATGAAAGAAGGAACTCAGCCTGATTTCATGAAAACTTCAAAAACACTAAGGAATGAACTTAAAAAGTTTCTGGAAACTGGGCCCTAATGGAAACCACAGCATCTCACCAGGACCTGGTTTCATGAAACTTTTGAAGTTCAGTAAATGGCGTAAGTCAGTAGTGAGTTCGTGAAACCTCGCCTATTTCCTGCGGTTGTTTTAGATCACTCAGTCACCTTAGTGTACACTCTATTATCTTACCAGTAAGGAGGTAAAATTTTTGAACTCAAGAACTGTGATGAGGCATACAACAAGTACAGCAAGGAAGCTTATAATAGATACAGCGATGAAGAAGTTGAGGTTGTTGATGATGTTGACGTCTCCCTGGCTTAAGTCACTGTAGGTCACCCCTCCACAATTCCATCCCAGTACCAAGCCGAAGGCAACCAGAGACAGCACCTGGAAATAGAATCATGGCATTTTCATTAACTGTACTTAAACAACCAACTTGGAAAGGACTTGACACTTCCACAAAATATTTCTTTCTTTATTTCATTGTTGCTTAACACAATATGTTCCAGACAGTTTGATAGTATGATGATGCGCACAGTCGGCTTTTGTAAATTTGCCAACGCTTGTTGATGACATTTGTGTTGCCTCATGTAATATTGCTAAATAAGTAAGGATAAACGACTGGCTAGTACCAATAAAAGATACACAGGATTTTTGGACATATTTTAATATGACACATAAAGCCCAGATTTCTGGAACTGTTCTTACTGATGTAGTTAATATGAGAGGTCCATTAAAGTTTCTAGGACCTTAAAGTTTAAGCCCAGGAAACTTGATATAGTCCATGAAATCCACTGACCTGTTCAATTTCACTTCCTGCAATGCCTGCAAAATCTTTACGTATTGGCTTGGAATTCGGTTTAATGAACATAAATTTATTTTGTGTGTGTGTGTGTTTTGAGGAAACAGCCAGTATAAATTTCACAGAATCTGTCAGAAAAATAAGTTAGTATGATATTACCATCCTGTACTCTATGACATGTTTGATGGTCAGTATGACACATATGAAGTCATAGATTGTATTTTTGATTTGGTTTGGCTGAGAATGCATCAACTTCCCAAGTAAAGATGACTGTCTCTTCTGTCGACATCTATGTTAAATTACCCGGGTTTAATGTTTGAACGATGTCTTTAGGGGTGGGAAAACAAGGAAATATAATATATGTCAACATATATGTAGCAAGTTTGCGTAACAACGAAATGTATTATCTAGGCACTAAATTTCGATATCAAGGAAAACACTTTTCGATACACCCTACTTGAATCTAACTTTCTTGTTTTGCTTTTAGCATCTCAAAAAATAGTAATTAGCAATTATTTTTGAGCTATGCAATCCAACTTACCAATTCAACCACACGGATGAAGTTGGAAGGCATAGAAAACAGACGAACACTCCCTACACCCATTTTCTTATATTACGAAACAGTGCCTTTCGCGTTGTACGTTAAGCCTGTATAAGCGGTTATTAGCCACATTTTTGGAGGATTTTTCAATGATTATTTTAAAAGTTGCTGAAATAAATGTTTTGATATACGTTTTGTGTTGTCTAAGTAAAGTAAACACGTTTTACGCCCAAGTTTCTACGCGGCTAAGAATATAAAAACTCAGTTTGAGAACGAGGCGCCGCCTAGCATTCCATAAACATTTCAGAAACTGTGTGAAACGGTAAAGTGCTACCTCTTTCGGATTTTTGTTTTGGGCTGTAACTTACATAGAAGTATGCAGTTGAAACACATGCAAACACTCTTGACGCCCCAGGTAATGAAAGAACTGGTTGTCTTGTTTTTGTATGCTGTAAAAATCAGTGGAAAACTCGGCGGAAAACTTGTTTCACGTGTCTGCTTGAGCTAAATCTATAAATGAGTAAACAATCATCATGAGTTCTCCACTCTGTATGTAATAATCATAACATCTAATTTTTATGTTTCTTGTCCAATATCGACCAAAATATTACAAATGCAGGAGGGGAAATTTGTCTATGAAGACTTCAACCCATTATTGTAAATGATTTCACTTATTACCCCCCCCCCCCCATGCATATGATATATTCTTATTTCCACCTGGTGTATATGTGGGATATATACTTCACGGCATTTTTTGTTTTAGTCTTTGTAGCATTTGCCTTTGGGTTGTGCTTCATTGTGCATAGCTGTGTGAGAAATAAATTAAATTTAATTAAACTGACTCTGTGAATTAAATTCATATTGAATCTAAAGTTGTAAACCTGCCAGTCTAGCATCTTTACTTTTCAGGGTAATGTAATAACTTATCTGTATGATATCCTCGAGACGTGGTATAGACACTTTATCTTTTGATTGAGTTTGATACTAAATGTTCATATTCTACTGACATGATTGTTGATGTATAAAAAAATACTCCATTGCTGAATTTTATGTAAGAAACGTGCAAAAGACTCAGCGAATTTTGGATCATATTATGAAATCATAGTTAAATTAAACAACTAATTATTGGATGAATGCAATGATTTTTGCCTTGTAACTGATTGGTTCTCTTGAGAATTCATGCTTTTTTTCATGCTATGTACAAAACAGGATGGGGCGGCAAAAATCACAGCTATGGCATGGTCAGCTAACAACACCAGACTGGCTGTATGTACATCAGACAGGGTGGTCTTACTGTACGATGACCAAGGGGAGAAGAGAGACAAGTTCTCTACAAAACCTGCAGATTCTAAAGTGAGTGTACATGCACACACTGTTTCTATTCACATGTGAACATGTATTTCTTTAAATCTCAATTTATGTATTACATATTTTTTACTGTTGGCTGCTCATATTCTTCAAGGGTATTTTTGTATTCTTCTGTGAATTATGCTTTTGTTGGAAAACCGTTGTTTACGTGAGAGGAAATAATTACATATAGGTGTACATGTATGAATTCACAGAAGTGTGAAGAATTCATTACTAAAATTATGTTTATTTTGCTATTTTGATTTCAGTATGGAAAGAAGAGTTACACTGTCAAAGGCTTGGCATTTTCCCCAGATTCAACAAAGGTTGCTGTTGGCCAGACGGATAACATTATTTATGTGTACAAGATTGGAGAGGAATGGTATGTGTTTTTGTAGTTCATCTAGATAGACTCAGGGTGTTATTTTAAAATTCCGACATTCATCGCAACCCTGAGTCCATCACCCGCACTCCAAAAAATTGCAACAGATCTCCAAACTTGAAGCCAGTGGACATAAGTGGCACTCCAATTCACCTTTTTTGCCCATTTCTATGCCATTTTCCGAATGAATCTTGAATCTGTCTCCTTAATTCACTTCCTTCACTGATGAGACTAATTAACTTGAAGTCTTGTGGTCAAATTACCTGTGAGAATTTCAAATGCACGAAATGGCTCACTGTTGGCAACCATTTTGAAAAGTCTCGTAACCTATTCTCGGTCCAGAAATGTAACAGAGTTCTGGTGTTAAAAACATGATGAAAACTGAGATGTTTTCATTGCTGTTTATAGGTTGCAATACAAATCTTTATAATACAACCGAGAAGGGCATAACATGTTTCCCTTCAGTTGAGAGTATAGGTCAGTCAGTTGAGAGTATAGGTAAGTTTGCATGACATGAGCGGACCTCATCGAAAGCAGTTCCATTGACTTCATGTTCAGAGTTCTGCGGCAGTTTTTTCTCAATACAGATGATGGACTCGGGGTTGAGATGAATAACCGAACTTTACAATAACATAATGAGTCCATGTAGATGGACTTGTGTTTTTGTAATTTGTAATACACATTGGTCATATTAGAGTAATTGTGTGGTCTGTCACATCAAATGTATAAATGCATGTGGTTATGAAGCACTTTTTGTTGCAGTATTTCTATATACTTCTGATTCAACTCCACCACTCGGCCTCAGTCATACATGTACTATCTGTTAATACCATCCACAACGGCAAGACCTTAAGCCTTACTGAAAGGAGGTTTGTTGTACATGTAGATGTACCCCTGGTGAATAAAGCCATGTCATCTGGATTTTCATTTAGCAAGGGTGGTTATTTTGTATATACAGTATTTTTTGGTGAAGATGAGGTCATTTTACCCATACCATGGCAGTCAGGGGAATATCACTTACAACAGTAAGAAGAGCCCAAGAAAACATTCCTTATCCCAGCCCTGACTTATCTTACTGTTTTGCCTTGATGACATATTTTTTTTTATAAACATGCAACATCACTCGTACTTTTCAGGGGAGACAAGAAAGTAATCTGCAACAAGTTTGTACAACAGAGTGCCGTCACATGTCTCATCTGGCCCCCAGAACAACCCATTATATTTGGACTCGCTGATGGCAAGGTAATTTTTGTGCCTTCAGTCAGTCAGACTGCAGGATTCCCACTTTCAGACCTTGAAAGAAATTTGTTACTTCTCAAGGCCTGTAAAGTTGAAGAACTGTAGCTTTTGAACAAATCTATGATGTACTGAAGTTTTTCTGTGTGAAATCTTGTGATACTGTGTGTCTTTATGCAGCCAGATGAAGAAAGCAGCCAGTTTGAGACCATGTCTGACCAAGTCATCTAGCCACAATAGCTTTTGACTATAGTCATTGAACCATTCTTGAACATGTTCCTTTCTGCTGATTACTCACTGAGAGGTTAGAGCAAGAAAAAAGAACTGGTCAGCCCAGTGGATGTATAATGTCACAGGATGGGGTGTCATTTCTGGTGTCCTTGGCATGATGTTCAACTGGCGGCAGCAATTTGACAGCATGGACTCGGTCAGCATATGACCGAAGAATTGTCAAGCATGACGTTCTACCCAAGCATACCTACATACTGCTGATTACAGCTGATTGCAGCGGTCAGAGTGTATGGTCACATTATCATGAGGGTAGACTTGTGTCGAGCCAGCTGCTGTCACATCAGCCTTGGCCAGGTCAGGCCATGAGAACATTGTGTCTTTGGCTTGAGCAGAGTGTAATATTAGAGATATGACAAAAGTAATGTTGTCTTCCAGGTCCGAGCCGCTAATATCAAGACAAATAAAACCTCAACAGTTTACACCACAGAGTCATATGTTGTCTCCTTGGCTGCCAAGTAAGTTATTCAGATTGACTGAATCATTGCTAAACATTACCAGAAAATGGCTTTCTCTGAGTGCTGTTAGCTCTTAGGTGACTCGAATACGTGTATGCTAGTGAAATAAAGTTGTAATGTAATTGTAATATTTTAAGCATTAGATCAGTGATCTGACTGTAATATACTTATATATTAATATAGCAAGCCTCCAGATAGGTGTGAAATTGTATGACAATGTTGTCCATGTTATACATACTGGACAAAGGTCTCTTGGGTCATACCACTGTCACCAAATTGGTGTTATCAAAAATGTCACATGCCTTTTTGCAGGCCTGATATAGGGTGATAAAAGTACACTTCAAAAAAAATCTGTGCTCAATTAATTCAATTCAGTGTAATATTTCTGTATAATAGTTACATGTTCAAACTAGAGTACATCCAGTTTATACATGTATGCCTGATACTCAGCACCTTACATGCTAACTTCTGATTTCAGTCCAGCAGGAAAGGGCTTCCTGTCGGGCCATGCTGATGGATCAGTGGTTCGCTTCTTTTTTGACGATGAAGGCAGTGGTGACTCCCAGGTGAACCTCTTGTTATTTTGTACCTTTTTGTCTTTTTCAACAATGAATGCAGTAGTGACTCACAGGTGAACTGCTTGTTATTTTGTTTGTCTTTGTCTTTTTTGGTGAAGGCAGGGGTGACACACAGGCAACTCGTTGTCATTTTTGAAACCCATCCGAAAATCAACTCTGAAAAGATATGGCCTAAATAGTCCAACATGAAATTTAAAAAAAAAAAAACCAAAAAACTGCTATATTTGACATAAACCAGGATGACGAACAGAAGCACAATATTTGTGCACAACTGTCATGTTCTCTATTATAACACAGGGTAAGATCTTCAGCCACCCATGTCCTCCTTATGCCCTGGCCTTTGCCACCAACTCCATCGTGGCTGCTGGCTGTGACAAGAGGATCATTGCCTACGGAAGGGATGGTCGCAGTATCCAGCACTTTGACTACTCCAGGGATGATGATGAGCATGAGTTTACAGCTGCTGTATGCAGTCCTGGCGGCCAGTCAGTGGTCATCGGCAGCTATGACCGGTCAGTACACATTACAAGGACAGAAAACACTAGTCAGCAGTCTGTCATGATAAAATAGTTATCAAACACCAATTCGAAAGCCAATTTAGTTTTATTATATTTTTTTTTGTCAGCAAATTAAATGCAGTAAAGTGTTTTGATTATGTGGTGGGTTTTGTGGACCATGTTGATGTGTGCCAACACTGAAATACTGTTTACTCTATTGTTTCATTGCACACGCCAAGAACCAGTTGCTTTATGCTACATTTGACCTCAGATTTCATTGAAAGCTATATAAGTTGATCTTAGAAAGGTGTTCTTTTTTTTCATTTTTTTTTTTTTTTTTAAACCTTGGATAGTATCCTTTCGGGAAGAAGTAAGTTTCGGCCTAAAATTATTTTATGACTTTTGTTGTCATCTCTAAAAATAAGTATAAGGGGAAATACATGTACTGTGCTTTCATTAATTGCTGAATTAGGGCAAATGAAATGATGCTTTGTCTGCTGTACTTTAGGTTGAGAGTGCTAAACTGGAGTCCTCGGAAGGGCGTGTGGGATGAGACCCCAGCTAAGGAGATCCCCAACCTGTACACTATCACAGCCCTCTCATGGAAGAAGGACGGCTCCAGGCTGACAGCGGTAACAGGCCTCAGCTGTTTCACCCTTAAGTCAAACTTAGTCATAACGTCTGGTATTATTCCTGGACTAAAATTTTAAATTAAATGCTAATCTTCACTTTTGCCCTGAAAGTTCAACACAGCTCTTGGAATTAAAATAAAAATTCTACAGGCTAGTCACTATTTTAGCACTTCAAGGTGTTTTGAAGTTAAGGCTAAAGTCTCGGACAGCTTCCTGATCGTAGGACCAGGGCTCATTCTGTAAAGATGAATGTCAACCGTTCCTAAGATATTGAAAGTCAGATGTAAATTTCTGTTAGAAAAAAAGTTAGTGAAATTGATCACTACAACTCTTGTACTAACCTGATAACCAGCTTGTTCATTATCTTTGCAGTTGATGTAAAAATTTACATAATTTACATACATATAAAAGCTGTTATTGTACAACACTGTAAATTTATAGCCTTTAAATTACATATTATCATAAATGTGTTTTGACATTTACATTTTGTTTTTACCCAGTGTTGAAATAAACATTTTGAACCCTTAATTTTAAAAAGGGAATTGTGTCTATCAGATTGTTTTTAGACTTACAGTAATATTGGCCAAGTATTTGACATTTTGTTGACAAAGACAGGCCCATGATGGTTCAATTGCATACTTGACTACAGCTTTAAACACAAATCAAATGAGCAAATAAATAAATAGATGAGTATTAATGGGCTGTAATAATTCTTGTAGAAAGTATGGTGATATCCCCTTTTGACTTTTAACTGTTTTATCAGTATAGGGGCCAGAAGCCATTCTCTACTCTGGTATAACAGGGCTGATTTTTCATCAAATTTTGCCAGAATCCGAATAGATTCTTGGAACTTTGTTTCATGGAAATCCATTAAAATCTGATTTAGATTCTGGTATAATGGTCAAATTGTTTTTCAATCCCTTTTCACAAGGTGAATAAGTGATAAAATGCAAAGTGTATTAAATATAAATACAGACTTCACTTAATAAATAATCATGTTTCTTACTGTTTCTTTAGGGGAATATAGATAGATTTTCTTAACTTTGATGTACAAATATATTTGGGGAATTGCATAAAAAAAACAGGCTTGTGTGTTGCTAATTTTGTGTTGTTTCTGCAGGGCACCCTGTGTGGAGGAGTTGAACTGTTTGACTGCTGTCTGAAGAGGACTATCTACAAGAACAAGTTTGAGATGACTCATGTCGGCTTAAGTCAGGCAGGTAGAGCTTACTGTAGTGTACATCTCAAGATTTGTGCTCCAGATGTTGGATACATTTCATAATATTCCATTTCTTCTCTTTTGTTGTGTGGGCATAGGCTAGTGAAGTGGTGTAAACTACATCAGTTTGGACAACCAACCCTTGATCAGTGACCTTTTACCTGCCAAAGTGCAGCGGTTTCCTTTTTTTTGCTAAACATGGGTTAATATAATTGATTTTATTTGTTACTAGTATTTTGAATTACTCATGTTGTTTGTTATAATATTTCTTTGTTATTTGCATTGTTTTGGGTATAAATTCCTCTTGTGTGTAAGTGCATATATACCTGTCATTAAATGAGAGCCATACTTTTAGCAGCTATCAGAATGGTCACTTCTTTGGGAGCCCTTATGTGCAGTTATGTGTTCCAATTTCTTGTTTAGCAGATTGTAGATTGTGGTGACAAAAAAATCGACAACACTGACGTGGCCATTGTGCAGTCTAACATTCATTGAATACCACTTGTCTTCCATCAGTATGCTTTAAATATAAGGAAATCTCATGGGAAAGTTTGTCAATAAGTAACGTACCAGAGGTGGGTGGTTAATTCCGTGCTTTAAACTGACAGTCTTTGTGTAAGTAAAAAAAATGTTAAGTATGGCATTAAACATCAATCAATCAAGTATATGTACATAAATATTTAGCAGAAGGACTAATGCTAGCAGTTCCTGTTGGTTCAGCAACAAAATCTAGAAGCTTTGTCATGTCCATGTATCACGTTGTGTCCTTTTGGAGATTTGTAACAGACCTGTTGCCTATCCATTCATAGGTTATTGTGAAGAACATGTCATCAGGCACAAGGGTTGTGCTCAAGTCTCACTATGGCTACGAAATAGACGAGGTGAGGATCATGGGTAAAGACCGCTACCTAGTGGCCCACACATCCGACACCCTGTTGTTAGGGGACCTCTCCACAAATAGGCTCAGTGAGGTAAGCTTTAATACAAGGCTGATAAAGGTATATAATTATTTTATTATTCAGGATATTGCCTAGGAAGGGCCCTCTGTGACCGAGGGGGTTAGCACAGTGTAATGACCCAGGAGCCAATGCAGTGGCTGTTAGTGCAAGCCCAGCCTAGGCTGGCTTCTTTTCCAGAGGTACGTGGGAAGGTCTGCCAGCAACCTGCGGATGGGAGTGGGTTTCCCATGAGCTCTGCCTGGTTTCCTCCCACCATAATGCTGGCCATCTTTGTATAAGTGAAATTTATATATAAGTGAGTGCGGCGTAAAACACCAATCTGTCTGGCATCATTATTATTTCCTGATTTCTTTTTTCATGTTTTAGGGTAACATCCGAATTCCTTCAGAGTTCCTGTGTGGAGAAATGTTTGTTAATAAATCATATTTTTAGAAATATATAACTTTATACCAACTCTGTTGAGAACCTGTACATCATATATTTGTATATATGCCATAGCCAATAACATGTTTTACCTCAGTAAATGTTTTATTTACAGGTTCCTTGGAGAGGCACTGGAGGAAATGAAAAGTTCTATTTTGATAATGAGAATGTAAGTTGTGATATTTTAGGATTATGTTGGAGTGCTGGAGTGCCATTTATGATACAAATGCTCATGAATTTCATTCTTTCAATGTAGGATGCCAAGGTATAGAATATCTTGCAGTACATGTATACATGGAGGATTAAAAAAGATAAAAACCGCATGTATATAATTGCTGAACTACATTATTGCACTGTGAGTTCCTATGACTATAAGTTCTTATTTTTATCACACTTTTGACCAACAAATGTTTAAATAGTATTTTGAAATTCTGAATGACATGATTAGAATTGGGTTAAGGTCCTAGTTTATGACATACACTGACTTACTTATAAATAATGGAGGAATATTCTTTGTTTTAGGTATGCATGATTTTTAATGCTGGAGAGCTAGCCCTCATTGAATACGGTTCTAATGAGGTACTGGGCTGTGTGAGGACAGAGTTCATGAATCCACATCTGATCAGGTGTGTAATCTTGCTCAAAGAGGAAGACCATACCAAAATGAAGTCGTCATAATGGTGAATAAAAAGAGCATAAAAAACTGTATCTGAAAATACCTTCGCTGATTTTTTTTAGATTTTTTCCCATCAAATCAAGCGCAGTCAAATGCTTTTACTGTACTGTGGACATTATGGACAATATTGAACAGGCTTAAACACAGTGACATCACACATACCTTTGACAAGTAGTTTCCAAACAGCATCTGATTGTTATATTTCCCCATGAAATACAGATAAAGGTGTATGTTCATGTAGAACATAAACATATAATAATCAGCAGTGCTACCAAATCTAAGTTTTCAAAATGATTGATCCTACTGTACTAAGTCCTGGTACATGGCTTCAACATTGCAAGTTACAGATCAGGAGTATTCGGCTGTATTTTGTTTGCAGTACTTTCAGCTTGCTTGTTAAATGGGGCTGTTAATGACTGGACAAAGCACTTCAGTTTAGACAACCAATGAGGTGACCTCTTTGTATCCTGTTATGTCTGTTCTGTGCTTGTACCTCGTTGTGCTGTTCTCTATGCATTGCTGAGTTACCTGTATATCCCAAGACATTGCTATGACTGCAGGGAACAAAATGTTTGATGTTTTGAACTCTTCCTAATGATGAGCTCGACATATATTGAGATTATCCAACATGATTTAATGATGTGGAACATAAAGATTCCAATTATATGATTTAAAAACAATTTCAAAAACAGTATAAAACTATTTGGGATTATCTGAGATTATGAATGTTTGCATAATTGGAAGCCCTCTCAGATTACCTCAGCGCTGGGCTCAGTTTGAGGTTGAAAATGACCAAAGATTTTGACAATTTCCATGGTAAAGGTCATGGAAGTGTGAAACATGTACACATGGCCAACAACCTATAAAGTAAATAATTGTTGTGTTTGTCTTTGCAGTGTACGTCTGAATGAGAGAAGGCAGCGAGGTGTAGAAGACAACAAGAAGATGGCATATCTTCTGGACCTGAAAACAATAAGCATTGGTAAACAAAGCCAGGGTTATATCCAGGAATCAAAAGTTGTGTCCTGTATCATTTGAAAATTAAAATTTTTGGCGAGCGCAGCGAGCCGAAAAATTGTAGGCCGGGGTCCAGGGGCCGCCTAGGCCCCGGAAGCTGAAGAAACCGTAACAGTCTCAGAGGCAATATCCTGATATTTTGGGGTAGGAAACTACCTACTGATGCCTTACAAACAAGCAGTGTTTTTACTGAAAAAAAATGCAAAAATTTTGGTCACACATACAATAAATGAGCTAAATTTTGCAGAAGTCAATGATTCTTGTGCTACTGAAAGTGTTAATTATTACATAAAACATTAACCCTGTCTACAGAAAAAAATATTAATTTCTTGTAAATTTTGTAGAAGTTATTTTTTTTCTGTGGGCTGAGTACTGAGTAGTCCAGTGTTTAATACTGTTTTATGAACCTCAGATCCATTAAGCACAGTTCAGTATGACCCTCAAATAATACTGATTTTAGTAATTCTGTCCTTCAAATAACCTTTGAAGTTAGTAGCAGACTGTCTGAACCAGTTTCATCAACCTCGATGTCCTGGCTGTGGCAGCTCAACAATGTAGGACTTTCTGTCGCCGTCGGACACGGTATATCATAGACGTCCACACATGCATCGTTGTCTTGATCCGACGTGTTTGCCTCAAACTCAAAGCTGTGATCGTCACTTTCAACTGCTGTGTCAGTGTTACTTACTGCTTCATTGCGCTTCTTAAAAAGCATAGCAAGGGAGGGCTGTTTATTAGCAGTACTCTTCAGTTTGTGTAGATAGCCGCAAGTTGTAGCCTTCCCACGTTTACGTCCACAGCCTTTCCTACTTCCCCCTGAACGTCCCTTCTGGCCCACCATTTCGACATAGCATTCAAAGCGCGCCAAAGCGCTCTCCCGTTCAGAGCATGTAGACTTAGGTATTTTTCATCAAGTACACCTATGCGCGGAGAGTTTAGCAGCGCCGCCAAACGGCCAAACATGCTTTTGGCTGAGGATTTACCACCCCTTACTTGCTAAAGACGAACTTGATTTGTGATGATCGTACGATGAAACAACGGAAATTTCGAGAAGTTTTGATTTAACCATTTGATTTATTTGAAAAATGATCATTTGATTTTTTAAAAAGTAGTTCATTTGATTTTTTTAAGTGTCCGTTTTACGGACGCTGAGAGACCCTAGATCTAACCCTGAAAGCATACACTTTATCAACTCCAAAGACCAACAAAGATGAACCATAAGATGTGGATGCCAGATTTCTGCAGATTACTGTTTTTTCTTAATTTTTGTTAAGGAACTAGAAGGTTCCAAAGATAAGAAGACAAGAAAGAGCTGTACCTCTCAACATTATCATATTTTGAACTGGTAATTAGATTGGTGGTGCATTAGCCAATGAAGAGGCATTTTCAGTTTAATACTCATTATGTCACTAGTTGGGGGGTGTTCCACATAATTTACAGACCCCTCCAAACCCCAGCTTCCTGTTAGCTGACTTATGTAGGAGGTGGTTAATGAGGAGGAGTGAAAGTTGTTCAGTTTTACTTCAGTGCACAAAAAAAGCTCAAGATTCTTAAACATGCTGTATTTGTATGTGTACAATGTTTCATGAACTGTCTCTCTCGTACAAAAAAATCATAAAAAATCAGATATTTTCTTTGAAAGTCAACATCAATTTACAGTTTTCTATTCAGAGATGATGTTGAGTTGGCTGACTTCTTGACAACAGATAATACAGTTTTATTTAGACATTATTAGTCTGTGTTGAACATATATATGTGTATATATATATTATTGGGGAAAGTGGGGACCGTCTTGGCTGAGGGGGTTAGCGTGCCAGTGCGGCGTTAGGATCGCTTGTCCTCTGACCAGTGTGGTCACTGTGAGTTCAAACCCAGCTCATGCTGGCTTCCTCTTCGGCTGTAAGTGGGAAGGTCCACCAGCAGCCTGCGGATGGTCATGGGTTCCTCCCAGGCTCTGCCCAGTTTCCTCATACCATGATGCTGGCCATCGTTGTATAAATAAAATATCCTGAGTGTTGCATAAAACACCAATGAAATAAATAAATATTGGGAAAAACATCTTTCAATTTTGCAATGTCTTATGGAAAAGGATTTGTGAAGTTTTGTTACACTGTTGTTTACCTTGTGTTTCCCAGTGGACCTGATCAGTGGAGTGAAGCTCTCTCAGGTCACCCACGACTCCAGAATTGATTGGCTAGAGGTAGGGATGAGTTAAGCACCCACAGAGGGTAGTGTCCATCATAACAAAGTTATACACAAATGAGTTACTGTAAATGACATAAAATTCCACCTAAAATATTAGTTTTCATGCTTTAGCTTGCACATTTCCAGTACAATATCATTTTACCTTTCAAAGAAACCTAAAGATACCTTCCTAAATCAACAAAACTCTCAGAATCAAGAAAAACCAGTAACTTATTCATGTTTGAAATATTAGGTCATTTAAGGTATGTTATTGTGTGCTTTTGACCAGTGTAACCACAGTGACTTTGATTTTCTCACAATGTACATAGTTATTACAGCAACAAGATAACAAATCATTAAACAATTTTTTTCATCTTAATGATAAAACTTAAAAGGCAACTTTTTCATATTACATGTGCATGTCAAAACTCAATGTGCATACTTGTTCTACTTATCTCCACCTTCACTTCGATAGTTTGAAGGTGTTCGGAGTAAAACTGGAGTTATACAGGACAAAATCCGTACTAACATATAAATGGCTTATTCATTTCACAGCTAGGAACATGCTAGAACTGGGCCACCACGGGTATCAGTTGAACAGAATTGCAGAGACTTCTTGACTTTAAATGTAACAAACTTGAGGCTCAGTGAAATTTATGGTCGTACTTGAGGATGGTCGTAGGCTTCTTCAGCCCTCAGTTCAGTTTCCTCCCACAGCAGCACTTGCTGAAATGTTCTTGAGTTCAGTGTGAAACACCAGTCAGCAATAAATTAATAAATCAGTGGTGTGACATAATCACTTTTCCAACTTCACCACCTTCCAGACAGCACAGCCAAAACAATTTCACGAGAGATTACCTACTGCATTCATTAGCTGAACATTGTAACCATCCAGAACTTTGAAACAGTGGCGGCCACTGAGAAACAGTTGATTGTAGGGCACTATAAGTTTGTCAGTATATTTTTAAATTGTTTAATTGCTGTCAAGTGTGTTGAAACATTTTTTCCCGTATTTCTCTTCAAGCTAAATGAGACTGGTAGGAAACTTCTGTTTCGTGACAAGAAACTTCGGGTAAGTTAAATTAAAGTTAACTTACAGCTACCATAACTTAAAGTTAATCCTTTGATCTGGAAACAGAGAATTGATACCATTTTGATCTGGTTTGATAAGTGTTATGAGTTGGATGGCCATCTTAAACTTAATGTTCTATGTGATTACTTTTAACAGGATTGTGATTTTTAGATATTCCAGAATCTGTTGAATTATGCAACATGTTCAGATAAGTTGAAAAACTGTAATAGTAAAATCTGTATGCTTTTTTCTCTGGGAAAATATTCAGGAGATTTTTATGCTGCATATGTTGTTGTTGTTATAGCTGAATCTCTACGAGGTAGAGACTGAGAGCCGAATGACCATCCTGAACTACTGCTCCTATGTACAGGTTAGTGCAGTCTCACAGGTCACTTTATGGTCATCATTCATTGAACTGTCTACTGAAGCACAGTATACGAGATTTGTAAGAAGGCTAGGAGCTTCTTCAGTAGATCATTATCAGTGGTTTTGTATTGCCAGTCTACATCATGATACAGTCTAAAAGTATTTCTGTTTAGTAATGACTTTGTTAACAACTTTGTCATACTGACTACTTTGAGAAATCATATATAAATTTAATCATAGATGACTTGAATAGATGTAACTGAAATCATGCAAGCAGCCAAATAGAAACAAAGATGAAATCAGCTGCATGTATTCCAGGAAAGCTATTGACACATTGTGGTTGGGGTGTTGAGTGTGGCAGATTTTGAATATTGTCACATATACTTGTCTTTCAGTGGGTACCTTTGAGTGATGTAGTTGTTGCCCAGAACAGAGGAAACTTGTGTGTATGGTATAACATAGATGCCCCAGAAAGGGTCACCATGTTTCCTGTCAAGGTAATTCTACTCATTCTTTATAATGTTTTTATGTTTTAGAATACTTTCTGTCCAACAGATAATAAGTTTTTAAAATTTCAAGAAGTTAGGAGTCTGCATCTCAAAGAAAACAAAGAAATAAACAACAAGCAGATAAAGTAACTGTACATCGCAGATAAATAAGCACCTTGTAAGCAGTTAATGTACGATGTAGTCTGGCAATTACTGTATATAGTCACTCTGTGACTAGACCCTGTACTATAAGGCACAGAGACATTGCATGGTTAACTCAGATCAAACATGCTTTTATGCTTAGAGCCAGTAGCATTTTCCTCCCACCTCTAATTGTAACAAATCCCAAACACGTCTTGATGTGCAACTGCAACCACAAGCACATCATGACTGTGATTGGTATGGAGTAGCAAAACGAAACATTAATGCCAGCAGTACATCTTTATCTGCCGTCATTGGGAAATTACAATCCCAGAATGCACCATTTTGTGTACAATGAAGACTACTAAATTTTTTGCTAGCAGTTATGTTTTGGTTCGATTCTGTGTGCCAGATTCAGTCATGACCCTGTGCTTTTGGCTGAGTCTAGACAGGATAAGCATCAAGACTTGTGTGTGGGATTTGTTATGACTAGAGGTAGGAGGAAAACGCTACAGAGGTAAAGGGGCATAACTCATAACCACAAGTCATACCACATGCGGGTTTAATCCCGGCCTTTTACAGCAAATGCCTGTAGATTGCCCTGCTCTCTGTTTGCAGGGAGTATGATGAAAATAAGCAGTCTGTGGCATTTGTTGGTCAGCTCACCCAGACTGAGACTTGTTATATGCCGCTTATCTTCCATTACCACTTTCCTGTGCAAATCTGTACTGTATGTCACATGTGGAAATGCTTATCAGTAACTTGCCGAAGTCCTTTGGGTTACTCTACAAAGAGCGCCATTGTATAAGCCCAAAATTCTTGATTATGGTGTTAAGTAACAATGGATCAATCAGTGACTTTGTACAAGATCAGAATGTGAATGATATGCTTCGGGTAAGATTTTGTACTAAAGACATGCCATCCGCAGCTGTGCATCTATCTTATTGCTTATTTTGGGGCCTCCTTGGCACGCTATTGCACCATAAAGCTGGCTTCCTCTCTGGCCATACTTGGGAAGGTCTGTTAGCAACCTACGGATGGTTGTGGGTTTCCCACAGGCTCTGCCCAGTTTCCTCCCACCATAATGCTGAGTGCCATAGTACAAGTGAAATACAGTTGAGTATGGCGTATAACACCAATCAAATAAATAAATTATTACTTATTTCCTTGATGATGGGCCTCACTGGCATGACTGTGACTGTTCTAAGGGAGATATCGTGGAACTTGAGCGTAACGAGGGGAAGACAGAGGTGATTGTCCAGGAGGGAGTGGCCACTATATCCTACACTCTGGATGAGGGACTCATTGAGTTTGGCACTGCTATCGATGACGGAGATCATGCCAGGTAGACTACTTACACAGCTATTAAATTTTACTGTTATGTGGTAGGTACAAGTTGACAATAGACTGCTTGCACAAAGGATCGTAAAGCCTAAGTCATGTAAGTTGATCCTAATTCACTATGATTCAGATCGTAGCCCCTCTTACAGTTGACACCTTGACATCGTAGTTAAGCTACGATCTTTGTAACTTAGGATCAAAATTTACTATTGGCTTGATCCTGTTATTATCTTTTATTACAGATACTTGCTTCAGATAGAGTGTGTAATTTTTGACCTAGTTTACAATTTGATTACAAATACTTGCTTCAGATAGAGTGTGTAATTTTTGACTTAGTTTACAATTTAAGCGCCACAAAATTGTGTTGTGAGAATTTTTTTCAGATAGGGGCCTCCATAGCGAGCACAGCATAATGACTCGGGTGCCTCTCACCAATATAGTTGCTTAGAGTTCAAGTCCAGCTCATGCTGGCTTCCTCTTCAGCCATACGTGGGAAGATCAGCCAGCAACCTGTGGAAGGTTGTGAGTTTTCCCTGGTGTCTGCCTGGTTTCCTCCCATAATAATTCTGGCCAACGTGGTATAAGTGAAATATTCTTGAGTGTTGCATAAACAAATAAATCAGTAGTTTTTCAGATGTTGTTGTTTTTGGTAGCTGCTGAGTCATGATGATGTAGAACTCAGGTCTTTGCCTGTCAAGTGTCCACCTTGATGGATTTTACCAGAAGATGGTTAACCAGTCATCATGTGCCTGACTAATCTTTATAGTATGTTCACCAGAGTCACGAGTGTTGTTTGCTTTGGCATAAGACAACAGTAATCATGAGAATCAGAAGTTCTGACAAGACATCAGTTTATGAACATTGTCCTGATTTTCATATCAGAGCTGTGGCCTTCTTGGAGACTCTGGAGATGTCGGCTGAGACGGAGGCCATGTGGAAAACCTTGAGTAAGCTAGCCATGGAGGCCAAGCATTTGCACATTGCAGAGAGGTGAGCACTTCACAAACACATAGAACTACATGTATATCAAACCATATCTGCAACACAGTCTTTTGATGAGAACATTACTTGTGTGTGGCACCATTTTTACTAGATGCTAGATGCATCACGTCTGCTGAAAACAGTACTCTAGCATACAAAGCATTCTAATTAAATGGTACTATTGTTTGCAAGTTTGATTTCATGTGTCTAGTGGAAATTGGACTTCAAGGCATAAAATGAAAATGACGACTTAGCTCTTTTCTTGACACATCAAGCAATTTGGGTAATGCAATTGTTGATGGTATATACAATAACATCCTTTGTTATTAGATGCGTCGAGTGCTTTTGCAAAGGGACATCACTAATTGTCTTGTAGAACAATCTGATGTATATTGATAATAGTTAATCAAGATCAAAGGTGCATTCAGATTAATGTATTAAGATATAAAATTCCACTATAAATGGAAATAATTTGGAATTTCAAATTGCTTCATCAAAATTTTCAGTGTAGAATTGCTTGTCAGAGTTGAGTGACCAGAACTGATTATACTATGACTGTTGTTTGCCTGCAGATGTTATGCAGCCTTGGGTGACATACCAAGAGCCAGGTATCTGAGGGAAACACTCAAACTGGCTGAGGAAGCTTCCAGACAAATGGTTAGACTTACAGTGAATGTACGGGATCATTAACCTTAATAACTTTCTGTGTGTTGATAAATGTACATTATCAGTGCTGATTGACTGACAGTGGAGACAGGATTTTCAAGGTTAATTTTGTCTTTAATTATAGGCTAAGTAAAGTCAACCTATCTTAAACACCGACCAGTCAGCTCTGATTCTGTATCCCTTTCAACCAAGAAGAATGAATGCTCTTGTACGTCATGATTTTACAAATAAATACGCTTCCCTCTTTTGTAATAACCCACCCATTCCAACTTAACTGTCGGGTGCCTTATGTATCAAAAATCATGAAATATCTTCTACTTTTTTCAGTTAAAGTGTATGAAAGAGGTTGTCCAACTTATGCTCTGTGCCCTGAAAATAAAAATAGATGCACTTGTCTCTGTTGAACTCAGATTTTATTGGAATGTATCATGCAAACGTTATATTGAGTGCATCAGTTCTGTTTGTTTTTCTAATGTGTGTATTTTCTGTATTGTTAGGGTGGAGATGGGATGGGATATTACAAGGTGAGAGCGAGACTGGCCATCATGGACAAACAGTTCAAGGAGGCAGAGAGCATCTACCTAGAGCAGGTAAACAGCAGCAGCAACATGGTGGGCTCTTGTTGAAAACACCAGTATTGGTAGACAAGAGTAGAATTTGTGTCAAATATTGAATTTGGAAACACAAATTATATTATTACTCACATAAGCAAGCAACAAGATTAAAATTTCTCTGGCATAAAGAACTACCGTAAATGACCTAAAATTTTACCTCAAAAACGTGCATTTTTAGTTGCAAATAAATGCCATAAAACAGTACATTAGGGTATCATCCTACCTTCCAAACAAACCTGAAAACACCTTACTACAACCAATAGAACATTCAGACTAAGGAATTATGAGCAACTTTGTCAAGGATGAAATTTTAGGTCATTTAGGGTAGTTTGCATATGTATTTAAGTAGGATTATCTTAGCTTTCCTTTTGTGTTGCGAAGTGTTTTGTAGGGTTGGTTGCACAGAATTTTTACAGAAGTTGTTGAATTATTTTATATTTTCCAGACAATTAAAGTAATAAACAAATGCTAGTGGTGGAGATGTATTGTAGTCAGAAGGATATTCTTCTGTGTATTGTACATTGATAAACCATTGATCCCCCAGTGGTTTACAACACCACCCATTTCCACAGCTTGTTCCTCATGTTAGTGCATGCAGTGTCCGTTTTGCTTCTTCATAGTATTTCAGTATATTTAGTCAGCTTTCCACGGTACAAGTCATGTACCTCTGGAAATCCCCTGCAGAGTTTCAGTTTTAATTGTGCTTTACCAGAGTGTGTTACTGCTTGGTTCTGTCACTTGCTTTCCAGCCCACACACCCCAATCTCTAACTACATGATGGTTCTGATTTGAACATCACAAAATGCAAGATGGAACACCAGCATCATTGATAAATTGACAAATAATTTGAGTTACTGGCATAAATATTGGAATGAAAGATTAGGCTTAATGCCACCTTCATGATGTTGGGAATATTTTAGCTCTGTCATGGCAACAAATGTTAGAAATAAGAAACAGTTAAAGAAAGAAGACACTCTTAAAATCAGGTAAATCTGACAGTCATTTATTATTGAAAAATTACATAAAAATATAGCTCTTATACAATATCTAATGTATTTAATGAAAATATAATTTTACTCTCTATCTACATTATTGCCCTTGAAGCTAAAGAGCCCATTCTGCTCACTCTGCCCACAATGGAGAGCTAATAAAAACACCTATGTATTGCATTTGTGTTTTTCTTCTCCTCAGAACCACATTGATGAGGCCATGGAGATGTATCAAGAGATGCACATGTGGGATGAGGCCATAGAAGTGGCGGAGGCAAAGGTAATACAACACACCAAGTGTTCACGTCCATCTTGAAGATCTTAGGAGATCCCTTACACAACTGTATTCGCCCGTGTAACTGATGCACACATATAACTAATAACTAACGAGATAAATTCCAGAAATAGACCCTTCTACCCTTAAAAGTTTTCTAGAGTAATTTAGAGGATTTAGGTATCTTGATGCCTTGCTGGTTGTCGCTGGACACCCACTGCATCTGGCACCAGAGGTTTATAGCCACACAGCAGTTGTCCACAATGAGCAGAATAGGAAATTATCCGACCTGCCGTGGGTTTGTCTATGAAAGGTTGCCTGGCCATTGTCTTTGATTGCGCCGTGTGTCGTCTTTTTGTTTCGCCAAATCATGGCCTTTAGGTCATAAAAGCCGAGTTGTCCTTCCTTGATGCACACAAGATGTTCCTGTTTCAGATTGCTCTTGGCAGCATGAATAACTGAACCTTCACACAACTCAACGGTCTGGAGGCCTAGTTCACAGTGCAAAACCTTGATGAGAACTCATACACCCATGTAACTGCCGCAGGGTTTTATAGAGCTTGAAAATGATAGTAAAAAAATGCACCAGTTACACGTGCGAATACAATGAACTGTCACTTTACTATTTTCCACACTAGTACAGTACCACTTACTTTTGTTGTCATGGCCGTGTTTGCGTGGGTGTCTTTCCATCTAAGTCTTTGTGACTTGTGAAAGTTTACATTGGCTGGAAATAAAAGACCCAGTCGAAAACTTTACAAAATACAAGTTAAAAAGTTAGACTCGAAGAGAACCCATGAGTGTAGCCAAAGTCAGCCATAATATGAAAGGCAAAGCATCACATGCACCACATTTAGTGACAGCCATCCCACAAGAGATTTGTATCATTTTCCAATGTCTTATTTTTATTTTAGTGCCACCCAGAGCTGGAAAACTTACGGAGAACATACTACCAATGGTTAACAGAGACAGGCCAGGAGGAAAAAGCAGGAGAGGTAATAATGAGGGGGAATGACTTGCGTTGTCAATCTTCCTTTCCTTCCTTGAGTTTGGCTTGGGATGTATAAGTCATATTAAATTAAAAGATGGCCAACGTAGGTCAGTCAGATTGCACGCTAGTGCAGTGCAATGACCCAGAATCCTCCCACCAATGTAGTTGTTGTAAGTTCAAGTGCAGCTCATGCTAGCTTCCTCTCGGGCCGTATGTGAGAAAGCCTGCCATGCAGCAACCTGCGGATGGTAATGGGTTCCCCCCGGGCTCTGCTCGGTTTCCTCCCACCATAATGCTGGCTGCCGTAATATAAGTGAAATATTCTCGAGCGCAGCATAAACACCAATGAAATAAATATATAAATTAAATTAAGAGATCTTGAGCTGTCGGCCTGGGATTCAGTCCGAGTTAGATCATACTTGAGGCATAAAAATTTGCAATCTTGGTATCCTAGCCAAGTTCTGGTGAGCCCAGTGTTGCTACACCACAACAGGTGTCGTGGACATCAGGGACTAGTGAGGCGGCACCACAGATATTTCAGCACAAGGTCTTGGCCTGCCTCCTAAATAATACTGTACTTGTTACATGTATATATGTCATAAGATCATCAGTTTTTCTGAAATTAGAGGAATTAATTGCTTCTCCAAGTTGATGACTTCATAAGTTTGTTGTCTTGCTTTTTCTATATAACCCCTGAGCTTTGCCCCTTACCTCACCTGTGTGTTATTATAGGTTAAGGAGCAGGAAGGAGACTACATCGCTGCTATCAACCTGTACATGAAGGCTGGCCTGCCTGCAAAGGCAGCTCGTCTCATCACCAGCAGGGAGGTATGTTCCTTTGTAATAATCTCCCTTAATACAGTACTGGATGGGGTGTCATGACTGGATGGGGTGTCATGTGTGGTGTCTTCGCAGTGATAATTGCCCTGCCACAGGGAGACGCAGTGTGTG
Source organism: Acanthopleura granulata (assembly GCA_016165875.1). NCBI lineage: Eukaryota > Metazoa > Mollusca > Polyplacophora > Chitonida > Chitonidae > Acanthopleura > Acanthopleura granulata. The sequence continues at coordinate 1,189,379 of JABBOT010000004.1, forward strand.
TATATATATATACATACACACATACACACACATATATATATATATCAAGAAAAGCGTAAAAGATGGCAGGTGTAGAGACACCTGTTCGATGTACAGCAGCTGGGTGTTTCATATAAATCTCAATTTCATTAAATCAAAATAATATCACTCAAATTATATCACATGTACAAACAGGTCATATCAGCCAATTGTTTAATTTCACACATACAAATGCTTAAAAAAGTACGGAGAACCCTCCATATAGTAAGCCTTGTGTGCTACACGTGGCTTGCTGCTATGAGTCATTACCCTTAGCCATGTTGATTCTGTTGTGTAGGAGTTAATGTCAAACATTGACCTGATCAGTAGAATCGCCTCAGCACTGATCAAAGGGGAACTCTATGAAAGGGTAAGTCATTCTATCGTTTATGTATGATATCAGAATTGACATCATGGATGCTATTTCACTTTTATTGCATATTGTTCATTATACTTTCTGGTGACTTTTACACATGTAATACCAGTGTTAACGGTCGCACTATGCAATTAATTACATCTCTTGGGATCATTTGCCGCTAGATATTGGTGTGACAGCACCAACACTGACAGTATGCAACTTTAATCTAACTTTAAATGTTGCAATCCAAACATTAGATTATTTATTTCAGTAAAGACAATTTTGAAAAAAAAAAGACTTCTAATTGCAGAAAATATTCATGAAATCATGTATTTCACCCTAAAGTTTAGCATTTTTCAAGCGGCACATTTTACTTGATTCTTATTGATTCATTCACCTCTAAGTCTTAGGCCCTTTTAACCTGTTTAAGAGATTTGTGTGAAATTCGATTGACTTTTTATCAGAAAAACTGTGTTTGACCTAAAGTGTCAACCATGGCTTAGATTCTGATTCTATTAATCTTAATAGAAAGGTATTTTGAGGTCTGTGTGGAGGTAGAGTGATTTCCTGCTGGAAAATGCTACATTTCAGTGGCAAAAATATTATTTTAGTACCTTTAGTCCCCTGTAAAACTGCATTCCTGGAGAAATTTTAGATCAAATACATGTACTGTAGTTTTATAATATGATAGAGAACTGATTGATTATTTTTAGGCAGGAGACCTGTATGAGAAGATGAGAGATAATCAGAGGGCCATGGACTGCTTCAAGAAAGGAAAGGCTTATAGAAGAGGTGTGTGTGTTTATTGTCCTGTACACTCGCCATGTTACAGGAGTAGTGTCACATGCAACCCATAGTGATCTGTTGTCATTACACCACTTGGTAATGGCAAACAACATTTACATCTCACTGTTTGTAAGATCATTCAATGACATTTTCTGGGAAATGGATTTCGGTGCAGGTATTGTTTTGTTTTTATCGTACATGTAGGTTTATAATTTATTTATTTTATTTATTTATTTATTTCAAGCCCAGCTCATGCTGTCTTCCTCTCCGGCCTTACCTGTGGAGGCCTGTCAGCAGCCTGTGGTTGGTCTTGGGTTTCCCTCGGGCTCTGCCCGGTTTCCTCTTGCCGGCTGTCATATAAGTGAAATATTCTTGAGCACGGCCTAAAACACCAATCAAATAAGTAACTATATATTTGAGTGAAGGTTAAAATTGTGTTGAAGAGTGTTTCACTTATACAACCGGGGCCATGTTTATGTGCGTTCGAAACACAACCCTGGAGCCTGCAAGCTTCTTGTTGAAGTCTTTGGCTGCCTTGACCAGTGAGAACCATTTCTCACAGTTACTTGTACGCTTTTGGGAGAGGCAGCCTAACTGGATCAGATGTAGATCTGCTGAACAAAGAAGGCACCAGTGTTATGCACACTGCATGTATTCTTATGTGCATTTATTTGATTCTTAAAAGTTTAGCCGACTTTTCAGATTATCTTGTACATATTATTGTCAAGAATTTGTCAAATCTTTGTTTAAAATCTTGGATGCTGCACATTCTTTCTCGCAGTGCCTATACCGCCATTTTCTTGTCGTCTGCACAGAAGGCAATATATATTTTATTATTCAAACAATTATTATTTACTGCCAGATGAGATTACATGTACATCATTATCAGCTGGACTTTTTGTTTTGTTGTTGTAGCTGTTGAGCTGGCTCGCTATGCCTTCCCCAGTGAGGTTGTTAGGCTAGAGGAAGAATGGGGAGACTTCCTGGTCTCTCAGAAACAGCTGGACACTGCCATCAACCATTACATTGAGGCAGGGTGAGAAAACACAGACGCTTTTAATACTTTTCAACGTCTAATTTAGTCTTCCTCATATACCCAAGATATATGTGATCCTGTTTGTTTAAAATACATATACATGCATGTACATGTATTTGGCTATCATGTTTGGAAAGCAGTTTAATGATTTCAGTGTTCTGGAAGTGTAAATGTTTCTCTGTACAAAAGTTTGTTGTGACTGACCACATATGAATTTATGAATAGGCTGTAGATATTCTGATGTGTTAGGTTTCCTGTAGATGTGTTCTTTGTTCATTGTTGGTAATCCAGGCCTGTGCTGATGTCACCATTATATTTTGGTATATAATCAGAGCTAACCTGAAGGCTGTTGATGCGGCCATTAACTCTCGCCAGTGGATGAAAGCAGTTCAGATTCTGGAGCATCAAGACTCGGCCATGGCCGTGCGGTACTACACAAAGATTGCCAACCATTATGCTTCCGTAGGAGATTATGAGGTCAGTTCCCCTTCATTGCTGGTTTTAAACTTGCTTAATTCTGGTCAGATTCACATTTTCATTTCCGAAATAGGTCTCCAAATGAACTTTGTTAGACTCAGCTGTAGCTAAAGAAAAAATGGCGAAGAGCAGTGTGTCTTTTTATGGTTGTATAAAAAGCTTGATGTGACAGTCCTTAATTTCAAAGTGCATTATGCATGGTAATTGGTGGGATTTTTTGTCAGTGTCCATATCGAAGTCCATATTTGTTACATTTCTTCTGATATGCAGAGGACGTTCTTCTGAAGCACTCATGTTGTTAACATTGCTCACATGTCCCATGTGGCGTAGTGAAGTATTTAAGCTTGTAGTGTGTTTGTTTTATGCATAGACTGCTGAGAAATTTTACATGGAGGCTGGCTGCTCTAAGGAGGCCATTGATATGTACAACAATGCTGGTAAATGGGAGGATGCTCACAGGGTAAGAAGAAGTTAGTAGTGGGGATGCAAAGGGGTAGGTGGCAGGTAATGCTAGTAGATGTGGGATGCTCACAGAGTAAACAGCATAATGCTGGTAAACAGGAGGATCATCACAGGGTAAGCAGTAGATAATGCTTTTAAATGGAAGGATGCACACAGGGTAAGTAGCAGCATAACGATGGTAAATGGGAATATGATCCAGGGCTTCCGCTGGCACTCACCACTGTTGCCAATTGCAAGTAAAAATTTGGATTGGCGATAAAGTCAGGGAACTGGCAAAAGTTTTTGGTGACCAAATTATTTACCCAAGAATGTATACTGACTATTGAAGAGGTGGAAATGGCGACAGTGTGAAGACTCATAAGGCACAGTTTCACATAAACCATGTGCGTTTATTTTATTTTTTTAAGCAATCATCACATCCATTTTTTTTATTATTTAAAAAAAGAAACGGTAACATTCTAAATGTTTTACAAGATGCCATCTGACAGAAAATGTCCAACTTAACTTACATATGAAAATGCGGCTTGAATGACTGTGGGCAGTCAACAGATTTTTAGCTAACTGTGCATTTGTATTGCCATTTGTATAGATGGCAACAAGCAAAAATGTCAAGGCAACCTCGTTGTCAAGCATTGGCGCACTACTTTGGAGGTACTTTTCCGAAATGTAGTCCTGCTACAGAACAATCTGCTTTAGATACGGTTGCAAGAGAGCAAGCTGATAAAAATGAACAGCGAATGGAGGTGGTCATCGCAGACAAGAATATGCCTGAAGAACATGCTGGTGCCTCACTTGTTTAGTCGGCTTTCAACACTGGCGACCAGACGGCAAAAGGCATGTGCTCTTGCAGCTGTGACAAACCAGACGATATGTCAGTCAGCTCTGGGCCAAGTGTGAAGAGAAAATTTCAACAAGTTTTTGGGTGAGAGTGGCTAAAATATGACACTGCAAAAAGACAGATGTTCTGCACATGCTGTATCAATGCCGGCTACGACATTGCGATCACAAATGGGTGTGCCATGCTAAAGTTGGACTCAATCATTAAACACAAGAGCACTAAAGGACACAATGGACACAAACGTGCAGTGGAACCTCACCAGTCTACAATATCCTCATTAAAGGCACTAACAAAACCCTCAACATATGGCACAAATTTCAGGGAATTCCAATTAATTTTACCAGAATTTCCAAGTGAGGAAAACTCTTTCGTTATAAATGGTGGCCACAAGATAGGTGACAGCAGAGAGAACAGGTTAGAAATGCCTGCACAAAGTTCACAGGGAATGTTGTGGTGAGGAAGAAATCCAGCGGTTGGTAGGACACTACTCTGATTCCGGACTAGTGATCTCATCAACTGTGCATGAGTATCCAACCTTTGAAAGGCTTGTTGCTAGTCATTTTGTAAAAACCAGCTCAACATTCAAAGACCTTTCTAAGGTAGTTGTATGCAAGCAAAAGGAACAGTTCCCTGTTCAGTTAGCAGGCCTGGCAAAAATTGCCCTCTCCTTTCCAGTTTCAACTGTGTATGTGGAAAGAGGGTTCAGTTCCCACAACCTGATAAAAACCAGAGTAAGGCACAGCCTTCTAACCTCAAGCCTGCACAAACTGATGTGCATTAAAATGAAGGGCCCTGTCTTGAATGACTTGGCTTTGGCTAGAATCAGGCAAATATGGCTATAAAACATTTAAATTGGCTAAACTAGTGTGGCTCAAGAAATGCCCGTTGGCTACAAAATCTGTTCATTTGCTGAAGTGAGTGGCTACAAAGAATATAGAGCCAGAGGAAGTCCTGATGATCACAGGCTAAACAGCAGATAATGCAGGTAAATGGCAGGATACAGATAGGGTAAGTAGCAGATAATGCTGGTAAAGGGAAGGATGCTCACAGGCTAAGCAGCATAATGCTGGTAAAGGGAAGGATGCTCACAGGCTAAGCAGCATAATGCTGGTAAAGGGGAGGATGCTCGCAGGCTAAGCAACAGAAAATGCAGATAAATGGAAGGATAAACATGGGGTAAGCAGTAGATAATGAAGAACATTTTCTGGAAATAACAGAAAAGTCTTCAAAATTTTGAGTGAAACTTATCAAATAGGCATTTCGAAATTCACTTTTTTGATTGATTTTCTACATGTTAATGGGTACTACATAAACTATATAAAAATATATAGTGAAGATGGTACAAGTACCGTTTTTTAAAATCTTAAGCAGATTGGAAAACAATGTGTAATAAATGTAAATTGAAGTGAGGACAAGGATGACATTAAATGTGGATTCTTGTTGCTGACTGACAGATTGCCTCGACATGCATGAAGGGAGAGGATGTGGCCAATCTGTACATCTCACAGGCTCACAAACTGGAAGCTGAGGGCAAGTTCAAGGAGGCAGAAAGGTATGTCACTCTGGGCTTGTCTCAGTAGTGTATGAACAGCTGTGATTGATTGTCCTTGACATGATTGACAGATGTCACAGATGTGAATGATGCACAAAGTATGATTGGCTGGTGTTGATCTGATTGACAGGTTGTACATTACTGTAGAGGAACCGGATTCAGCGATCACGATGTACAAGAAGCAGAGGATGTTTAAAGACATGGTGAGGCTGGTGAAGATCTATCACAGAGACCTGCTACAGGACACACACCTCCATCTGGCCAAGGTTTGTCTGCCTGTGTACACCTCTGCACGGAAGCTTTGCACTTGTCACTTTTAAAATTAACAGATGTCCATGATCTGCATCAAGACCATGTTATTGAACGTCGAAAATTAAATTAATCTTTTCAGATAATACTTAAAAAAACTCTTTTCTTGGGCATAAGAAAAAGTAGACATGCTCAGTTTCAGTTGGAAATTCATTTCTTTTTATTGTGGCTAATGAAAAAGACAAGGATTTTTCAGAAATTATTTTGAAAAGAAAAATGAAAACAAACATTATCAAAATCCCTATAAAAACTTCAGTGTAGGGCCCTGTTTTTAGGATTATCAGTCGGGTTAGACCTGAAAATGTATACTTACTGATTGCCTTATTGTTTTTACATTTTGGAGAATACAGATATACTTGTGTACATGGTTGTGTTTGACTTATTAATAAGCTTGACTTGGCCCAGTGCCAAAGTGATTTAAAAGTATCTTTTTTGGTTGTGACCCATCCAAATAAATCCACCAGAAACGGTCTCTAATGCAATTTTGGGGGGGGATTTTTTTATATTTTAAATTTTATTTTTAATGTCTATCCTTTTCATGAGCCAGAATAAAAAAGAATGATTTCCCTACCAATCTACCTTATTTCGGATAGGGTGAAGTTACTGCCAAGAAAGAGTAATAAGCTGGCCTGAACACCAGAATGACACCATGTCAGAAAGTTTGTCAGATTCATGAGAAAATGTGCATGAATTATTTTTAGCCTAGGATCAAGTTACAGTGTAACTGCCCTAATTCTTCTAATTATTGAGACAGATATTAGTCCTGCTGAAAGCAAAATATTATATTTCTCTCCCAGTTTTTCAAAAAAGTAAACATACAGATATGTTTGTCATTAGATGGTGTAACCATGGGAGAAAAAAGAAACTTTGTATCCCTGTTAGCATTATATGTATGCCAGCTAAAAGGGCAGATCAAGTGTCCCGAAAATCATAAGAAATAGAGTATCAAACTGATAATACAAACACAACATGTGACTGTTTGAATTGGTATGTCCTTGACCTTTATACTCTGACAATGATAATGACTGTGACTTTAAAATTTTGTATACACAGCCCCTGAAACATGAATGAGATTAGTGAAAATTATAAATTCTTATGGAGGTCGTCTGTTGTCTTTATGCAGGAGTTGGAGGCTGATGGTCAGCTAAGACAGGCAGAGTACTATTTCCTGGAGGCACAGGACTGGAAGGCGGCTGTCAATATGTACCGTGCCCATGATATGTGGGACGAGGCATACAGGGTGAAGCATCTGTACTCACATAACACTGTAGAGTGTCAACGTGCTGTGCCCATGATATGTGGGACAGCATAAGCTGTTGTCCTGAATTATGTTATGAGAGTTAAGCTCTGTATTGACTTTTAATCAGGACTAATTTCTGTTTGGTATATAAATAATAGGAGTCTTTTATTAGTGTTTTAGCCTTGACTTGATAATTTTTAAATTACATTTTAACAACCAGTCCCAGACATTCATTATGGTGTGAAGGATTGAGAGTCCCTCTGGATGCAGATGAAATGATCAACACAAAACATCTGTAAAAGTGAGAAAAAAAAAATTTTAATAATGTGCTAATGGTTATGGTTGTTCTTATTACAGGTGGCAAAAAGTCAAGGTGGCGCCAATGCAGCCAAACAGGTGGCTTACCTGTGGGCCAAGAGTCTTGGTGGGGACTCTGCTGTCAAACTGCTCAATAAGTTCGGCCTGTTGGAGTCTGCCATTGAGTATGCTGCAGAAAACTGGTCAGTAGTAGTTTCACAATTGTCATAATTCCTCAAAACAGTATTTTGGTGTATCTGACCAGGATCTTTGCTGAGCTAACCTCATAAAACAAATCACTTGTAATTACTTATCACCAACTGTCTCAAAGTTATCTGCTACTATAATTTTTAAAACACTTTTCACCCTATAGTTGTAATGAGTAAAAGGTTTGTTGTGGTAAGGAAAATGAAAACAGGCATATTTTATGTGCAGATTTATACATATTTAATGATGCACAAGGGATCGTTTTTTCTTAACTTCTAACTTTGTTATGCCTAAAATTCTGAACACATTTTTCATTCTTTTTATTACCTAATAACATAAATAAATTTCTCCAAAACACAAGTAAAGTAAATACATAAGAGGCTGCTCACCCTTAAAGCTTAGGATATTTTTAAAAATTCTTGAGTTTAGCATTCAGCCTCATGAGTACTGTAGGGTTTTGTATTTATCACTTTATTCTGTTACTAATTCTTATGAGAACAAAGTCATGAACATGAAGCTTTGCTGTTCACCATGTTTTATACATGTATAGTCTTTGGAAAGTGTTTCAGATAAGTGCAGTTTTCATTGCCTGGGGTTTATTGTGTTTGACCAAAAATTCAGCCCTCAAGTAACAAATACAAGAAATAAAATATGACTTTCTTTTTCTTAAAAATTCCATTATTGTCCATAGGAAACACCTTTGTGAGGTTTCTAGAACTGTCAAAATGAGTGACTTACTTGAAATGACCTAAAATTTCTGAAAAAAAAAAAAAGAAAAGGCCTTTTTAGAGGCAGATAAATTTCATAAAATATCATCTTTGGAGCAAAAACTTACATTTTTCCAGAAGGAAATCACCAAAATCTTCCAGACAAACTACAAAACAGCTTTCTGCAATCAATAGAACTCTCACAATCTAGAAAAATTAGCATCTTTGTCATGGTAGAAATTTTAGGTCATTTAGCTGAGTAGTGAAGTACATGTAGTTGACTAGAGTGTGTTTTATATATTGTACGTTAACAGTGCGTTTGAGTTTGCCTTTGATCTGGCTCACACGGCCATGAAGAACAAGATGCCAGAGCTGCACCTGAAGCATGCTATGTACCTGGAAGATGAGGGCAAGTTCCGGGAAGCTGAGCAAGAATTTGTCAGAGCCGGCAAGCCCAAGGAGGCTGTCCTCATGTATGTATGAGTATTATTGACATTCCTTTGAACACTCATGACAGCTTAACCATGCTAGCTGAGTAGGTTTAGTCCTAAGCCTTGCAAAGGAAATTTGGCTGTTGGGACTTTAATAGTGAGGAAGTGGTCAATGATGCTTATGTGGCAGTTTGCAGAGTTCAACATTTGTTGAAGATCTCTTGTCTTCCACCAATATGGTGTGCATATCTATGTGTCAAACGTGAGAAAGTTTGTCAGTAACTTGCCAAAGGTTGATAGTTTAACCCCCTGCCATGTAACTGGAGGATGAGAAAAAGTTCATGAAGGCCGAGCAGCCGATTGTCAGGGCAAGCAAACCCACATTTTTCTGCCCCCAGAATCTGATAGTCCAGGCCAAAGTGAAACCATACTGTTAAACTGGTCTCCTTCCCCCAAAAGTTCTATTGGGATAAGCTGCCAACTTCTGATCACTGCAAGAAATAATGTTTTTGAACACCAGTCAATAAACACATGAAGTAATTGGAAATACATGTAGGTATGTGCATGTGTAGTAATTAAGTGTCCCTGTGAGAAATCATTTCTTAAGTGAAATGAAAATGACTTTCACAGGTCTATTTGGTGGTCTCTGATTGAAGACCAAGGTGAGAATATTTTCCTCTGATCTGGTCCATGCTCCTCCCATCTGGAATACAGTGTACTTACATGGTTTACAAAAGCTGTTACATTTATGACACTCTCTCAACTCTTTGGCTACGGAATATTTAACTCTGTGCATTTCTGGATTCTTCAGCTGTAAGTCATCTTTAGAATAGTTTAACAATCAGCACCCAATTTAATGTAGCAATAACCAGTTAGAAGGCACTGGACAATGGTAACTAACAGAGCTGACGAAAGCAGTTTGCCAACTACAAATGCCCATGAGCATTGAACTTTATCTGCTTTGAATGACAAGTTGTCATGGTCTTTGGGAGCCAAAACCGAAAGGTTATAGTACTTTACTGTAAAATCCAACATCCAGTGGAGTATGGGAAGCTTTCAAACTTAGCAGTTTCTGAGAGTGTTCTAAATTTTAACTTGAAATTGGGATTATTTTGGTATGACTTGTTAATCTGCTTGTCACCAGGTATGTGCATAGTCAGGATTGGGACTCAGCACAGAGGGTAGCTGAGGCCCACGACCCGGACTCTGTGGCTGATGTCTTGGTGGGACAGGCTCGCTTCGCCTTTGATGAGAAAGACTACAGTAAAGCTGAGACTTACCTGCTTAGGGCACAGAGACCGGAACTGGCTGTCAAGTACTACAGGGTAAGACACTTCACACGTCTACTCACCGTGACCTTCTGACCAGTTATGTCACAAGGTCACTGTATTGACTGCAGCCTTAAATATAGTGGAAGTTCTGCTAGGACCAGTAAGGTCATTAGTTTCTCAGAGGTCTGTGGGTTTTCTCCACCCATAAACTTAATCACAATTTTTGTAAGGGACAAATTCTGATGTAAGTGATTAAATTACAGAAAAATAAATATTGAAATAAATTTTCAAATAACATTTAACAGCAATATATATGCACCTTTACCAGATATCAGGCTGGCTTCCAGGAAGCAAACATGTGGCAGGATGCCTTGAGGGTGTGTAAGGAAGCCAGTCGTCAAGCTGATTTGTACTTTATGTGGGTGTGTCCATAGTTGTATGTCTGGGTGTTTCCAGGAAGCAAACATGTGACAGGATGTCTTGAGGGTGTTTAAGGAAGCCAGTCGTCAAACTGATTTGTACTTTATGTGGGTGTGTCTCTAGTTGTATGTCTGGGTGTTTCCAGGAAGCAAACATGTGGCAGGATGCCTTGAGGGTGTGTAAGGAAGCCAGTTGTCAAGCTGATTTGTACTTTATGTGGGTGTGTCCATAGTTGTATGTCTGGGTGTTTCCAGGAAGCAAACATGTGACAGGATGTCTTGAGGGTGTTTAAGGAAGCCAGTCGTCAAACTGATTTGTACTTTATGTGGGTGTGTCCATAGTTGTGTGTATGAGTGTTTCCAGGAAGTGAACATGTGGCAGGATGTCTTGAGGGTGTTTGAAGAAGCCAGTCATCAAGGTGATTTGTACTTTATGTGGGTGTGTCCATAGTTGTATGTCTGGGTGTTTCCAGGAAGCAAACATGTGACAGGATGTCTTGAGGGTGTTTAAGGAAGCCAGTCGTCAAACTGATTTGTACTTTATGTGGGTGTGTCTCTAGTTGTATGTCTGGGTGTTTCCAGGAAGCAAACATGTGGCAGGATGCCTTGAGGGTGTGTAAGGAAGCCAGTCGTCAAGGTGATTTGTACTTTATGTGGGTGTGTCCATAGTTGTATGTCTGGGTGTTTCCAGGAAGCAAACATGTGACAGGATGTCTTGAGGGTGTGTAAGGAAGCCAGTCGTCAAACTGATTTGTACTTTATGTGGGTGTGTCTCTAGTTGTATGTCTGGGTGTTTCCAGGAAGCAAACATGTGGCAGGATGCCTTGCGGGTGTGTAAGGAAGCCAGTCGTCAAGCTGATTTGTACTTTATGTGGGTGTGTCTCTAGTTGTGTGTCTGGTTGTTTCCAGGAAGCAAACATGTGGCAGGATGCCTTGAGGGTGTTTAAGGAAGCCAGTCGTCAAGCTGATTTGTACTTTATGTGGGTGTGTCTCTAGTTGTGTGTCTGGTTGTTTCCAGGAAGCAAACATGTGGCAGGATGCCTTGAGGGTGTGTAGGGAATACCTGCCTAACAAACTGCCCCAGCTGCAGGATGAGTATGACCGGGAGATGACCGACAAGACAACCAGGTTTGTGCAGCAGTCAGAAGGAAAAGTACCATACTGTAAATGGTGTAAAATTTCAGCCCAAAAGTGCATTTTTAGAGGCAAGTTCATGTAGACATGATAAAATGTTACTTTCGGAGCTGAAACTTACATGCTTTGTTCAGTAAGATATCATTCTTCCGTACAAGCAAACCTCAAAACAATCTTTTCCAATGAGTAGAACTCTCCGAATCAGGAAAAATGAACAACTTTGTCATGTAAGAAATTTTAGATCATTAAGGATATATAAATGCACATACTTCTGTAGAAGTCCCAGTATGGAGATTCTTCAGCTTTATGAGGTCTTGTATGAGATGTTTTACATTTATGTAACAGTATGTGCTGTGAGTTCAAGTCCAGCTCATGGTGGCTACCTCTCTGGACATATGTGGGAAGATCTGGCAGCAACCTGCGGAGGGTTGCGAGTTTTCCCTGGGCTCTGCCAGGTTTCCTCCCATCATAATGCTGGTCACTGTCATACAAGTGAAATATTCTTGAGTACAGCGTAAAGCACCAATCAAATAAATAAATAAATAACAGTATGAATGATCATAGCTCATAAATCTCAAATGTCTACTTGAAGAGATTTATATCATCTTCTCTTGTAGACACAAGAAACATCTTGGATCCGCCTTTGGATTATTTCAAAGTTTTAGAAATTCTGTGTCTTGGTTTTTATTCATTAAGGTAATAAAACTCAAGTACAGCATTACTTTGTTTTGGTGTTTGTATACACCAAAAGAATGGTGTCCATGTCTAGTCTCCAAACAGATTTCAAGTCAGGTTGCACCGAAAACATGCTGACTTTTAGATCAGCCTAATAAGTTTGACAGCAATGTTATACATGTACCGCAATGTGTGCACAAACAGTGCAATAACTCGTGTTCCCAAAAGCAACTGGTACATGCACCCAGTCTCCCATTTTCTGACCATAGCTGATGGCCAAACCCAGGTATTTATAAAGCGACCTTTCGATTCCTTGTTTTGTCAGAGGTGCGGAGGCGTTAATCCAGCAGGCACGTGAATGGGAGTCCTCAGCAGAATACGCCCGAGCCGTGGAATGTTTCCTCAAAGTCACACCCAATGTCACCTCTGATATGAGCATCCTGGAGAAGTGCTGGGGAAAGGTCAGAGCTCAATACATGTGATGTTTTCCATATCTGTAACTTGATATGTGCAGTACACTGCTGTGCAAAGGCAAAAGGGATAGAATAATATAATATACGGAACTTTTTTAAAAATTTTTTATGACCAACATTTTCATTTGACTCTGGAAAGTAAATTGGTGCTAATATCAATGGTATTTTGTCAAGGTCGCTATTTATACTTGGCTGAATAGGGGATGATGGAAAAGTATTGCAAAATATTTTAAATCTTATAAAATAGAGACACTCAAATCCAAATTTGGGTAATTTTCCTGTTGTCACTTTCTTCCTTTTGTTGCCATAGGGCTGTGAAATTCTGTCATAAGCTGGTTGACTTGTTGCTGAAAGAGTTTTGTTTTTATGTTACAGGGATTAAATACATGAGTCAAAGCCATTTTTAGACTAAATTGACATCTGTTATCACATTGATATGGAACAGTGTACTTAGGGATAAGATGTACTGTATATTTCTTTCACATTCAATAGAAGAGGATGACATAACTAAACAAGCATATTCTGTCGTATTGAGACAGACAACCTCGTTGCGCCGTATTATCATTATTGTAATGTCACATTTGTCAGAACACTTCTTTTGATCCAAATTTTTCTTGACAACGGCAAAAAAATAACATTGACTGTTGTGGCTGTGTCTTGCCATACAACCTAAGCCAGTACACATGTCTGAGAGCATATATGCCATACAGGTTTATTGTATGTACCTGTAGCCTTTGGTCATCAAAAGGAAAATAAGAAATAACACTTGATGTCATATCTTTCTTGCTGTATCTGCGTAACATTCTCACCAACATGGTAAGCCTGTAGTTTCAGTAGAAACCAAGAGGGACATGAAGAACTGAATTAAAGATGCACAAGCCCTATTAAACTCCTGTGTGTGGGTTCAGTCCTCACTTTATAGACAGGGAATTTGTGGACTCATTCTTTCTCTGTTTTCATGGGACCTTGATGACCATTAGCATTCAGCGGTGTAGGTGTGCTTGTTCCCACAGTCTGTCTCTCTGAGGAAAACCACATGTGTTCAACATGTGTAACTTGGAAGTGTATGGCCTAATTTTTGTGACAGCTTATCTGCCCATTTTAGCTAACATGCGTGTAATTGTGACAGGGATAACAAGTTGTTTTTTTTTTGGTTTTTTTTTCATGGTTAGAACATCAAATGACCAACATGTCAAAATCTTTACTTTTTCAAAAAACTGGGAGAGAAATGTAATATTTTGCTTTCAGCAGGACTAGTATCTGTTCCAATAATGAGACAAATCAGGGTATGTCAAACGGGGGAAAGTTTATCACTGACTTATACATGCTAAAGGTTGATGGTGTCCTCCACCCATAAAACTGAACGCAGTAGTATACATGTACGTGAGAAAATTAGTTAGTGTTGCATAAAACAACAATGAAATAAATAAATATACCGAGCTGATACGTACTATTCTCCCAAAGTGCATGTATTGCGAAACTTCATATTACATGTACGACGAAACTTCAAACTGCATATATTACAAGCCATCAGACTGCATGTATTATGAAACTTGGAACTGCATGTATTGCGAAACTTCAAACTGCATGTATGAGGTTGAATGCCATCAGATATTAAGATTTCTCATCAAAATGTGCAACTGTCATTAAAAAAATGAATAATGCATTGAAAATTTTAATATTACCTCCAGCGTGGTCAAAGGTAATATTACTTAGGATTACAGTGACAATAAAGCTATTTGTTTTTCCTAGGCCGCTGACTTGGCACTGAAGTTCCTGGGGATGGACAAAGCTGTGACTGTGGCCGAGATTGTAGGGCCCAGGCTGAATGAAATCCGTAAATACAACACAGTAAGTCTGTCCATTTAGCCTTTGCTCAAGAACAAGAATGGCACATATCAGCCCCCAGGTGCCTCTCACCAATGTTGTTACTGAGAGTTCATGGTCAGCTCATGCTGGCTTCCTCTTAGACCATACGTGGGAATGTCGGTCTGCGACCTCCGGATGGTTATGGGTGTACTCTGGACTCTGCCCTCTGCCCTGTTGTCTTTCGCCATAATGCAGGTCATCGTTGTGTAAGTAAATTATTCTTGAGTACATTGATCGAAGTACCAATCAAATAAATAAATAAATTGTTGTTACCTGAATATGACTGTACGAAAGGCCAAACAGTCAAAAAAAAAAATAAAAGTTCCAAAAAAAAAATCTCTATGGTTTGCAATCACTGTTTTGTCTTGTGTTTAGGCTGCTGAGATCTATTTGAGTGTAGATTTGGTGAAGGAAGCCATAGACATGTTCATAGCTGCAGAGGAGTGGAACAAAGCCAAGAAAGTGGCCAAGGAGCTTGAACCCAGGTGAGATGGGATTCCTTGGGGAGAGAGAGGGTTACAAGAAAATGTAACTACACAAGATGATATTCTTTGGAGGAGAGAGGGGTACAAGAATAGGTTATGAGAGAAGATGAGATTGTTTGGGAGAGAGGGTTACAAGAATAGGTTATGAGAGAAGATGCATTTCTTTGGGAGAGAGAGGGTTACAAGAATAGGTTATGAGAGAAGATGTATTTCTTTGGGAGAGAGAGGGTTACAAGACTAGGTTATGAGAGAAGATGAGATTGTTTGGGAGAGAGGGTTACAAGAATAGGTTATGAAGAAGATGCATTTCCTTGGAAGAGAGAGGGTTACAAGAATAGGTTATGAGAGAAGATGTATTTCTTTGGGAGAGAGAGGGTTACAAGAATAGGTTATGAAGAAGATGTGATTCTTTTGGAGAGAGAGGGTTACAAGAATAGGTTATGGCACAAGATGTAATTCTTTGAGACAGAGAGAGGGATACCAGAATAGGTTATGACAGAAGATGCAATTCTTTGGGAGAGAGAGATCAATACAAGAATAGGTTACGACAGAAGATGTGATTCTTTTGGAGAGAGAGGGTTACAAGAATAGGTTATGACAAGATGAGATTCTTTGGGAGAAAGAGGATTACAAGAATAGGTTATGACAGAAGATGAGATTGTTTGGGAGAGAGAGAGGGATACCAGAATAGGTTATGACAGAAGATGCAATTCTTTGGGAGAGAGAGATGGATTCAAGAATAGGTTACAGCAGAAGATGCGATTCTTTGGGAGAGAGAGAGGCTTACAAGATTAGGTTATGACAGAAGATGCAACTCTTTGGGAGAAAGAGGATTACAAGAATAGGCTATGACAGAAGATGAGATTGTCTGGGAGAGAGAGGGTTTCAACAATAGTTTAAGACAGAAGATGCAATTCTTTGGGAGAATATGGGTTACAACAATAGGTTATGACAGAAGATGTGATTCTTTTGCAGATATAGGGTTACAAGAATAGGTTATTACAGAAGATGTGATTCTTTGAGAGAAGGAGGATTGCAAGAATATGTTATGACAGAAGATGAGATTCTTTGGGTGAGAGAGGGTTACAAGAATAGGTTATGACAGAAGATGTAATTCTTTGGGAGAGAGAGGGTTACAAGAATAGGTTACGACAGAAGATGTATTTCTTTGGGAGAGAGAGAGGGATACCAGAATAGGTTATGACAGAAGATGCAATTCTTTGGGAGAGAGAGGGTTTAAAGATTAGGTTATGACAGAAGATGCGATTCTTTGGGAGAATAATGGTTACAACAATAGGTTATGACAGATGTGATTCTTTGAGAGAAGGGGGATTGCAAGAATAGGTTATGACAGAAGATGGGATTCTTTGGGTGAGAGAGGGTTACAAGAATAGGTTATAACAGAAGATGCAATTCTTTGGGAGAGAGAGAGTTACAAGAATAGGTTATGACAGAAGATGCAATTCTTTGGGAGAGAGAGGGTTACAAGAATAGGTTATGACAGAAGATGCAATTCTTTGGGAGAAAGAGGATTACAAGAATAGGTTATGACAGAAGATGAGATTCTCTGGGATAGAGAGGAGTATAAGAAAAGGTTATGACAGAAAATGTCCTGCATTTCTACTACCGACACCTACAAAACGTTATGACAGAAAATGTCCTGCATTTCTACTACCGACACCTACAAAATACAATGAACAACTTTAGCCTTAACTTAAATACAACCTTATATGTTCAGGTCAGTTTTCACTGGACAGTTCTTGGATTCTGTTCAATAAAACTGCTTTGTAGATATATGTATCCCGACCATAACTTCCAATTTCAGACATGCTTTGACATGGTTTTGTAGTAAAACGTCAGGATTCACTTCCGTGAAGGAAGGTGTATCTGTATGGAGCTGATTGTTGGGAGGGCATGATTTGACTATTGTTTATGTTTTTGGTTACGTTGCAGCCTTCCAGACTTCAAAGAATATAGTGCACATGTTTCTGTGAATTTTTGGTGACAGTCCTATGGATAAGTTTGTCCAGGTTTCCTAAGATAATTGTACATCTGGGTCACCAAACTGAAGACCAGCCAGTCTGAATTTTGAAATGTCCGTACATCGTCTTAAAACGGCCATAACTTTCTCAATAACTTTCTTTTGTATGTACAAAAAAGTCATAGCTGTATGGCAAAGAAGAGAGTCCAGTGAAATGGGAAAAGGC
This sequence comes from Acanthopleura granulata, assembly GCA_016165875.1. NCBI lineage: Eukaryota > Metazoa > Mollusca > Polyplacophora > Chitonida > Chitonidae > Acanthopleura > Acanthopleura granulata. The sequence continues at coordinate 1,206,630 of JABBOT010000004.1, forward strand.
AGATGTTTTGAATAGTTCATGAAATTTTACAATTTGGTAAATTCAACTATAGCATGGAGTTTTATCAAAGAAAAGTGCACTTCAGAAATCTTATTGCTGAAGAAGTTTATGAGAATTCGATTTGCGGTAGTTCCATTACCATTTTAGGTGTTGTGGGAATTCTTATTGTTTTATATGATTTACTGAGTACAAGCTATGTGATTTATACAATTAATTTCTCTATTTATATAGATATGAAAACTATGTGGATCAGAAGTACAAAGATTCACTGAAGAATCAAGGAAAAGCTGATGCGGTGAGTCCTTTACATGAAAATGAACTAAAATTTTCCCCCTAAAATAGGGTTTTTAGAGACAATTACTTTTTAAAATATTACTTTTGGCCTTGAAACTTATATTTAAGGATATCATCCAAACTTCCAAACAAATCTCAGACACCGTCAGAGATCAATAGAAATCTCAGAAAATGAGGAACTTAACCATGGAAGAAATTTTAGTTCAAATACAGTTAATCATACAGTATCAGGACTATTAAACAGACAAAAGTCTGTAGTCATCTAAATTTGGGCATGGTCCTTTGTTGGTGGGAATATGTAGGTTTTTTAACCATTCGTCACCACATTTTGAAACTGAGACCATTTTAAACTGACCGGCCTAATTCTGTATTTCAGCTGGCCAGTGTAGATGTGATGGGAGCTCTGGACATGTACATGGAGAGAGGCCAGTGGGAAAAATGCTTGGAGACAGCCGAGCAGCAGGTCTGTATAGTTACCTCCCTTGAAGGGATCCGTAACACAGTGGCATTCTCTCACAGCAGCAGTTCACGAAATTGTATGAAGGTTGTTACGTGAAGACAAGTTGAGTGAATTGGTTATATCCTACCATAGGGCATGTAGGTGTTGTGTTGTTTGTTTTCAAGAGTAAATCTCCACAAAGGAGATAAAGAAACAGATGCTTTTTGAATTCAGAATGAATGAATGAGGAACAGTTCAATGCCACATTAGTATTATCTCAGCCATATCATGGCAAGAACATGTTAAAACTGGGAAATCTCATGGTTTTCGATTTGAGAATGAAACGTCCAAATCAAAAAGAAAAAGAGATCTGTCGAGCACAAATTTCCTGTGGACCGGCATGTATGCTGTTCCTCGGGCCAACTTGGGAGTGCTCTAGGTCAGTCTCCTTTACCACAAAATGTGCATAGAGATCTGAGGTTGTGTTCTTTTCATCCTGAGAAAGGGTAAAAAATTTGACGTAAGATGCAAGATGTAAACTTGCAAATCCTCGCAAATGATACAAATATCAAAAGATTTGTCTAAAGGAGTGCATGTGCAAAATTCTCCATACTTTTGAAAATCAAATCATGTCAGAAAAGTTGGTGAATATTGGGGAATCAGAATAAGCATTTCAGCATTGATTGACAGATTTGATTGATTAATCAGAGTAGATAAATTTATTCATTTATTTATTTATTCAGAATCCTCGAGTCCTGGCGAAATATGTTGCCCTGTATGCTGCTAACCTGATTAAAGAGAATAAAGCACAAGCTGCCCTGGATATCTATGTGAAGTATGGAGCAGCTGCTAATCCACAGGTAACTGAAGTCTGTAAGCTGCAACACACCACATATTTGCTACATAGCCAACCACTGGTCCACAGGTAACTGAAGTCTGTAAGCTACAACACACCACACATTTGCTACATAGCCAACCACTGGTCCACAGGTAACTGAAGTGTGTAAGCTACAACACACCACACCACACATTTGCTACATAGCCAACCACTGGTCCACAGGTAACCGAAGTCTGTAAGCTACAATACACCACACATTTGCTACATTGCCAACCACTGGTCCACAGGTAACTGAAGTGTGTAAGCTACAACACACCACGCATTTGCTACATAGCCAACCACTGGTCCACAGGCAACTGAAGTGTGTAAGCTACAACACACCACACATCTGCTACATTGCCAGCCACTGGTCCACAGGTAACTGAAGTGTATAAGCTACAATACAACACACATTTGCTACATTGCCAACCACTGGTCCACAGGTAACTACATTCTGTAAACGACAATACACCACACATCTGCTACATAGCTAACCACTGGTCCACAGGTAACTGAAGTGTGTAAGCTACAATACACCACACATCTGCTACATAACCAACCACTGGTCCACAGGTAACTGAAGTCTGTGAGCTGCAATACAACACACATTTAGTATATAGTCATAAACTGTAGTATGGCTTGCCTACTTTAGACTTGGTTAATGAGGCTAACCATATGTCTATTTAAATTATTGTGTTATTTGTACCCCCAGAATTACAATATCTACAAGAGAATTTTCAGTGACATTGTGAACCTGAAGGACCTGAATCGGCCAGAAGCTTACAGGACCTGGGCTGACCTCCGCGACCTCTTCTTTGACCTGGTCAGTTTTTATATCTCCCTCTGAGTTTCTGAAATTTCTCCTTTCTTAAAGTGAAGCCAAATTCAGTTTTTTAAATAAAAGCATATAAGAGAACCATAGATGTATGTAAATGGGATTGTTTTAGCTTATATCTTATTGTTAGCCAGTCATTTTGCCTCAATTTTCAATCGAGAGCCTCCGTGGTTCAGTTGGTTAGCTCGCTAGCACAGTGCAATGACCCAGAAGCCTCCCACCAATGTGGTCGCTGTGAGTTCAATTCAAGCTAATTCTGGCTTCCTCTCTGGCGGCATGTGGGAAGGTCTGCCAGTAACCTGGGGATGGTCGTGTGTTTCCCCTGGGCTGTGCCCAGTTTCCTTCCACCATAATGCTGGCTGCCACTGTATATGTGAAATATTCTTGAGCACCGATATGGCATAAAGCAACTATCAAATAAATAAACAAATATATACTTGTTAATAGTTTCTTAAAGTCTCCTTTTTTGGAAAATTATGTGAATCTTAGTGGTAAGAGCAGTTAAGCTCATTATCCAATTGTAGTCCCTTGTATGATTTTCCCTGCCCAGTGTGAGAACGTATCCAACTCCCCTGATGCTAACAGTCCCCAACAGGATGAGTTTGAGACGATGTTACTGATAGCTCATTACTATACCACTCGCTCAGCCTCCATGACTCACAAGACACTGGAGAGTGTGGCCACCAAGCTTGCGGTGTCTTTACTCCGTCATACAGACATCATTCCCGCAGACAAAGCTTTTTATGAGGCTGGCATGATGTGTAAGGTAGGCTGTATGTGATGTAACTGATGTAATAATGCCATGATCATTCCCATAGACAAAGCTTTTTGTGAGGCTGGCGTGATTAGTAAGGTAGGCTGTGTGTGGTATAACTGATATAATAAAGCCACAGTCAGTTTTTTTAATACATGTAATTCTACATGTATTTGTATGTGCATTGGCATAACTTCATGTCATGTTTTGAGGGAGACCCTGTTTTCCCTCTTGCTTGGTCGTTTTGCCTGTCCATTTGACAGTGAAATTTTTGACACTTGTTGCCATCGTTTTAACATGAACGATGTAACTTAACAAAGGGCTTAGTGCAAGATGACATGAAACCATTACACTGTGGTTGCCACTGTTATTACTTACTTCAGCTAATGCCAGCCATTTCCTTCATTAACTGACTCGCATAATCACATGCTAACTATCCAACACTTGAAATATAATTGGTTTTATCTCTCTGGTCATGTGTGTTTGGAATTGCAAAATACTGACCTAAAATTCTGTCTGTGAAATTTTTACTTAATTTTTCTGATTTTAAGAATTTGGTTGATCTTAGAAAAGTGGTGTGAGATTTGTTTGGAAGGTAAAACTGTGTTTTTGTGCAACATAGAAGTACTTCATTACAATTATTCGCTTTTAAAACTGCACTTTTTGGAGGTAAAGTTTTAGGTCTTTTACATTGGTTGTTTTTTTTGCTTTAAAAATTTCAGTACAGGCTTAGACATACATGTGTAACTTTTGTTTACTCTTCCTGCAGGCTATAGGCTGGGAAAACATGGCCTTTGTGTTCCTGAATCGTTATCTTGATATCACCGAGGTGAGCGAGTTACATGCTACAGTTTCGCTACTGTCAATAATTGTACATGTAGTTGTCCAAGCTGTCTGAACCTGATCAGGATTTGCATAATCATACAGTATTTATCTGAATGTCACCTGACTAATTTTGAAGTTTTCCATCTGCTGCTAAACTGTTGATCATAGTCAGCCAATGAGTTTGTATAGTCAGATATTCTTCTTGATGTACATACACATGTGCATGTTTGTAGAGGAAAATTCCCATATATTTATCTATTATACCACAAAAAATTAAGATTGTGAATCTACATTGTATTGGTTAATGCTTGGGTTTACCAAGAGTCTGTTTCTCCTTTATAAATGTGTCTAGTACCTGTATTAGTTGATATGGTTCTGTTAGAATTAAGGTAGGAAGTGGGCCATGGTCAAGTGGTAAAGCCTTGAAGGTGCATGCCTATCAGTCACTAGGACACATATGGGTTGAAACCCACTTTTTGATATGGAATTTGTATATTTCTCTGATCTTCCTGTTTGATAGGCCTTGGTGACATTTGCACTTTCTGACATTTCCTGAAAGTAGACTTATCTCCCACCAACTTGAATGTGTTATGTTTATCCGTATGTTACATATGGAAAAGTTTGCCAGTAACTGACCAAAGGTTGGTGCTTACCCTGGTATTTTGCACACATAATACTGAGCACCATCTTATAAGTGAAAAAAATCTTGAGCATTGTGATAAACAGTAATCAGATAAATGAATGAATACAATTCAGATGCATGGATGCATAGATTTAACGGTTTTGTGTTCTCCAGGCCATAGAGGAGGGCAGCTTGGACATGTTAGATCACAGTGACTTTCAGGACACGGATATTCCATTTGAGATTCCCTTACCTGAGAAATCTCACTTGACAGTAAGTATTCCTCTCATTTACCTTCATAACCTTTCTCATGCTGCGCAGAATTGTTAATACACACAGAATGATCTCGGCCCTTCTCAGGATGTCAGGGTGGGCACTTTTCTCTTCATGACACTCAATAAACTCACAGTGGACTGTACTGTGGGAATGTTGTGTACAGTGCTCTTATCCAGGGTGACTTTCCCTTAAGCTGAGAATATAAAGTACTGGACTTGGACTTTAGTGAATATAACTACAGTGTAATAAGGTGACAGCTCAAACTCACAAGGAATATGCATTGCATGAGTACCTGTTCGTTTTGCTGTTTCATAGCATAGCATGTGAAATTATGCTGATGCATCACAAATAAAATTGCCATGAAGTTTTTAAATTTTGCCATAAAAACTGTTTCAGACTTTTTTCAAGATTTTAGCAAGTTGTTCAAAAAGTGCATACTGTATTTCATCTTTTATATAGAACATAATGATATTTTGATGCCAACAATTAAGTGTTCATGGTAAGAAATTACTCAACTTCACAAAAAATTCTTAAGCAGCTGTGTTAGTTAAGTAGTTAAATCAGTCTCAGGCAAAAAGTGTCAGTTGAAAAAATCCAAACAGCAGTATTTCAAGTCTGAACATGTATAATTTTTGGACAATATAATTAATATGCAGGTTTCAAGTTATGTCATTACAACAATGGAGCAACGTCTCTTTTGGAAATGACTCTGCCAATCTAAGGCATAGTAAGGTCTCTTGCCTTTCCTTTAGCATAGCAGCTCATGTGTTCGGAAGTATCCACAATTCAGATTTCGTTCTTGTTGCCCAAAATGCCCAGCATTGAAAACAACTTGAAAACTTGAAAACAAATTTCAGAAGTTTTATTACATGGTTTTGGATAAATATCCTGTATTGTATATACCAGCCCATATTAAATTGTGCAGATTGACCCTACATGCCGTAAAGCAGCGATGTCATGTCACAAAGGGACATCACACTTTTATCGTGGTATCAGATCTCAAAAGCTAGCAATTCCTTATTTTCTGTGGCCAAAGCAAATACAATGTGTGTATATGAATTGTGTGTTACAGAACAGCCAGCATGAGGAGGTCAAGGAGTGGGTGCTGGCCGTGTCTATGGACCAGAGACTAGAGCAGATCCTGCCCAAGGATGAGCGGGGAGTGTACGAGGCCTCACTGACTGCCCCCAGCACTGGAGTCCCCTCCATGCCCTGTGTCATAACAGGTCAGCTGACAAATCAGTATCTTTCAGTTTGAGTGGAAGGAACTTTCAGTTCATTCCAATGTGAAAGAAGGCTAATGTATGTTTTTTTTGTTTTTTTTTTTTTTGTTTTTTTTTTAGCAAAGATTTCAAGAATGGTTAAAAGAGATTGTTCAATGAAGTGCCTTTCTTGCCTGAAGTAATTTGAGCCTAAACTCTGTAGGCTTAAGTCTGTGTCTGTTTTGGGGATGATGTCACGTGGACAAACTGATACATGTATTAATGTGTTACTCAAACGTTACAAAAGAACAATGGTCATTTCAGCTTGGACCGAATCGCTATTGGAAACGAAAAGATGGTTATCAGTTGTGCTCTTCTGGAAAACTACTGTACATGTATACCTGTATATACAGTTGTAACATGCCTCACTTCGCACATTTCTGCTGATGATGACTTCATCAGAAGTCGGAATGTTGAGATTTTCAAAATGAATTTCTACAGAATTAATTTGGTTTGTTAAACATACTCCATGTTAATTAAATATATTTTATTTTATATTTTTACTGTGTATGAAGGAGACTTATAAAGACATTGAAAGCATCTTCTATTAACAGTCCAAATTTCAAAGTCAGTTATTTCAGTTTGATTGTCATTGTTGTCATTATCAGTACAGATGCAAAAGCCGTCTCTTCTCAGGTTACCCTGTAATTCGCAACAAAATGGACTTCAAGAGACCAGGCAAAGTGGCCAGTAAAGATGACTGGAACAAATTTCTGATGGCCACAAAAGTAAGAGCCCTTGAATAAGGAAAAATACATAATAAACACTGACTAGCGCTGGCAGTCAGAATAATTTGACCAGCTGCAACTGCCAGTCAAAGTACTAGACCTACCCTTTAAAATGTTTGATATTTCCTGACAACACCATTTTGCTTATTAAGCCAATCAGGCAAGCTAACAGTTTTGAATGGCAAGACGTTTGGTAGGCTTAATTATGATTAATGTCTTCATATGTCAGACAAGTTGTAAAAGTACCTAACACTACTGTAATGTTGTGGGTTGTTGTAAAAATCATCCTTTAAAAGAAACAAAGTCTGATGTGGTTTCTTGCCATGAGCTACACTGTACATGCAAGTACAAATATGAGGTAATAACCTCAGATTTTGACCAGTATAGTCCAGCTTTAGAGGTAAAAATGGTCTTTGCATAAAATATTAGTTTTGACGCTGAAAGTTACATTTTCCTTTGGGATATCATCCTACCTTCGTGTCAAACGGCTATATACATTTCAGAGATCAGTACAACTCGGAATGAGGCAAGACTAGCACCTTTATAGTCCTAGGCGAAATCACTTACCGGTACATAGTTACTATAATTGACCTAAAATTTTGCCTAAAAATACACATTTTTAGAGACAAACAAATGGCAATAAAATGCTACTTTTGGAACTGACAGATTTTTCCAGTAGATTATGACCCTACCTTCCAGTTAAACCTCAAAACACATTTCTTCAGTCAATAGAACTGTCAGAGTGAGGAAAAATGAGTAGGGGCCTCTTTAACAAAACTTATTAAGTCACTTGTGTCGTAAATTTTTCTCGTAAAAGGCATTGTCTAGGTTATAGCATCATAAGGAGGCGTGTTTTACAAAGTTTTGTGAAAGTGGGCCCAGTTCTGTTATGGACGAAATTTTAGGCTATTTGGATTACCATAGTTTAAGTCTTGTTAAAACCCTCTTCATGACAAAGATTTCAGTATAGCCTCTGTGATGCTGTTTGTTTTATCCAGGTCTCTCACAGCCCAGAACTACAGGATGTGCTGAAGTTCATAGGCTCCTGGTGCGGGGGAACACCTAATACCAACTACTCTTTCCAGTAATCCCAGTCTGTAATCTTAGTTATTGGCTAATTCAACACCACAATATTTCTGACCATTGAAAATGAATAATGAAATCCAGTTGTTATTACATATAATTTGAGAATGAAAGCAGCATGTAATTTATTCTTTAAATAGTCCATCCATTGTTCATGTGTATATGTTTGTTCTTAGTCTCTCAGAATTGTGGATGAATTTAACTGATAATAAAATGTTCAGTTGTTCCTCTTAAATTATGCTTTTTATTGTTGTTGCTATGGTGATGCTTGAGCCCAATTTCTGACTCCGACTCTTTTAGCATGTTTAGTTGTTGTATATTTCTTGACCAATGAGATCCAGCTCCAGTTTAATTAACAGGGCTTTAATTCAGGAGGTAGAACTTGGAGAGTGAGTGAGCGCTTGGGGTTTAACGTTGTACTTAATAATGTTTCATTCATGTCATGACGAGGAACCCTTGTGGTGTGTGCATGTAGTGTGTCTTCCTCTGGCAAGGATAGTCCATGCCGCCAATGTGTTGCCGCCACTGGAACATCATGCCGAAGACACCAGACATGACACCCCGCCCACAGATTATACTGACACTGGTCCCACCTGTCCTGTTTCCATGCTTTATCCTCTCAATGCTGAGTGCCAAGTGAGGTAGCAACAAGTGCCATTTTAAAAGCCTTTGATATGAGCCGATCCGGGCTTAAACCTGGATCTCCTAACCTCCAGGCAGACGCTCTAACCGCTGGAACACCCAACCAAAGCATACTCATGCGCTGTTCAGAGGGTGTGTAGTGTGGGATAAAATTTTCGACAAGTTTGAATTCAAGACATGGCGGATGTTAGCTAGAAAAGCCCAGTTCAAAAGTTTAAGCGACTGGATTATTGTTGAAAGATGGTTTACCGGTGCCGGCTTTGCTATTTTTACAAACTGGTTGACGCAAGGAATCTGTTCATACCAAATGGAAGGTAGGGTTCGAGCTGTTATTTGTGGTGAAATTTTCACAGTGGACTTCTATGGGACCGATGCTGGGCGGTACGGTAACGTACATAGACGACCAGCTAGCGGTGCTGCTATTAGTTTCAAAGCGCGAATAAGCCGAATCGGCATTGGGACCGTCTCGCGAGGTACGCTGTTTGGGCGAGACATGAATGGGTGCTCTCGGAAACTAACGCATGTCTCGCCCAAACAGCGTTAATCTATAGGTTGTATTAACCATGAATTCCTGTATGTAAAATGAATATATTTATGCAAACCATGTTAAGGTCAAAGACAATTTAAAGATTGTGTAAAAGCCGTAATTAATGTATGTTTTATAATTCCATACAGTTTTGTTAATTTTACAGTTGATATTACCTTACATTGGGTCGGCATACGCGAACTGTGTGCAGCTGGTCACAACAAAAACACCTGCATTTATACAAACTTTCAGTGTACTGATTGACCATGTCCCTAGGGCCAGGCAGCCACGAGTGCCGCGCTTTGATTGTGATCTGGTAGATGCCCCGGTGATAACCAGGCGGATGTGTTCCGTTGTGTAATGTCGGCTTTTATGAGTCTTGGCTGTGGTCACCTTCGGCAACAAGATTTCACGTTCATTTGTCTGTCAAAAGCCAAGACAAGTTTCTTCCTATAATGTCGTGCACACAGGTTTTGGGATGTGTACCTGTGGATCAGCCTTTGTATAAGGCTGACACGTCAAAACATGCGAGTTTTCAGTTTTTTCGGAGTATCGACGCATGCTTTTGCATTATGCTGAAACGTCAAACATACGACAGCTGGGTTTTTTTTTCTGTTTGGGGGGGGGGGTTAGCGAATCATAAAACATTCAGTTGCACGCTCTGGCAATGGCTATGCATTCGCCGGGCATAAAATTCTGAGAGTAACTTTTCTGTGCATAGAAAAGACTAAAAGCAGATTGTTCTGCCAATTATAATTGACATTATCAAGATTAACCTCATGCATTTGTATATTTCTTACACTTCTATCGTTTCTCTAAAGCCAGGTCGCCACGATATATTATACATCTAGCCCAATTTTTCCAAAGTGACCTCATAGGATACGTTAAAAATGCATCTTTGGTTTTGATTTTTGAATATGCAGTTTAGGCTGTGTCCTTAGGTGCAAAAAATATTCTCGGCAAGTACAGTTGGTCTTCCGTGTCCGAGGCGGGCTAGCGCAGTTTAATGACCCAGGTGCCTCTCAACAAGTCCAGCTCACACTTCTGCTGGCAACACAATCATAGCTATTGCATTTAAAAGAAACTGAGGGCAATCAGTCCTTGGCTGTCTCCCATAAGGACAGTACGTTATACGTCGAAGACACAAATTCCGCCGTATGTGGTTCCACTGCCACGCAAGTTTGTGCCGAGAGACTGAGGTTTCCACTACCCCCAAAAATTTACCAGCAAGATTACGACGTTAAACACCAATAAAATAAATAAATAGATAAATAAAATTCAATTTCGCTTTAATCAAATAAATATAAGCTTAGGGTATAAAAAAAACCCAATTATGGACCAAAACTTTTTGCCTCTGTCCAGGTTGAACCATCGTAAGTTGTTTGTTTGCTCCATTGTTTTGGGGCAGAGAAATGAGCATATTTTGGGATCTTCGCGAATTATTGTTAGGTTAATATAACGCGTTCATCAGGATTAACTTTTTACATGTTAAAAACATCTATCGCATCGTGATATTCTTTGTATCAGGATGTGTTGCATTGATGAATGTATAGGCAGTGGTTGACAATTTTCATACAGCTTAGTAAATCTTCCTTTTAGCATGTTCAAAACTGAGCAGATCGTGTGGAAACAGAGGTAGTGGTGGTTTCTCCATTCATTGTGAACGTGTTACCTCACCTTAGGGCAAGGCACGAGGCACGTTTGTTAAGGTGATGGGAGCGTCCATAAAGCACGCCAGGGTTCAAAATGCGGGTATAGGTCGGTATTGCAGCTAATACACATACAAACAGGCACATACGAAACTAACACTGCTATAAACGTGTGGATGAGCCTGGGAAGTGGAGGAAATTCAGTTTCACAATGTGTCAAGAAAATTCAAGACCCACCTTATTTCTCCTTTTATTCGTGAAGAACCAGGAAGATCAAATGAAATTAAGGTTTCTTTGTTCATTTTTTTTTCTCATGTAGCTTATAGCTTCCTTTGTGAGTTTCTTGAATGGTCGGTCTACCACGCATGCTTGCATGCATTCAGTGCGCGAAATGCTGTACGTATACTGGTGTGTAATATAGGTGTTTATAGGCATGTATATGACGCATGCGAACAGTGCGGGAATTTGTAACAGATGATAGATCTACACTGTAAAGTGCCCCGAACAGCTTTTGACGGGTATCATTTTCGCGAACAAGGGTGTGTACAGTGTACAGCGATATATGAATCACACCGAATAACGTATAAGGAGAAGGAAGTAAAACTGGTTAAGGTTACTCCATGTCTCTCTTATTCAATCACTTCTCACCTGAAGATTAATATCTCAGATGATTTCGTGAAGTGGATGTTACTGAGTTTGTGCTTTGCAGAAAGAAATTCGCTCCTTCCCTGGTATACCGTACCAACGTCTTCAAGGGGAACACACGCAGTGTTCTGACAGTAATGTACATCCTCATGATTTTGTTTAGACTATCAGCAGTAAACAAACTGCACATGTAATGAGTGTAACAACGCCATAATGATATGTGGATCACAAGCACACAATTTGTTCGGGTATATACATGCCAGTCGTTTTCAGAGAAGTAGCAATAGTCACCTGCTTGGCCTGGGGTATGGGAGTATATGGGTGCGCTGTAATCAATTTAATAGAGGACACAAAGACCTCACTTCTGTAACACGAACATACACTTATAAGTTCATATTCAGTTTCCTTCTTGTTTTTTTTTTTTTTTTTTTTCATCAAAACTGGCGAGACACTGTACATTCACACATTAAATACTTGTGAACAGTATGACTTTAATTTCGGTGAGCTTTTTCATTTTGCTTTAACTGTCCAAAGTATGTTTTAATGAAGTATATCACAGAAAGGCGTGTATGTCACATAATGCCACTTTATATATATATATTTACATACATATGTGTATAGGCCTACATACCCGCCTCTGGCTGGCATTCCCAACACATGACACGGTGTGAAGTGTTTCAAGCTGAAAAAAAGAAGAAGAAAAATGACTGGAACCTGTTGAGGGTATTGAATGAGAACAACTGAGTCTGTCTTTGAGGGAGTATAAAGGCGAGGTGCTAATTTGCGTTGGGGGATCGGGAGATGAGAGGAAAGAGTTAAAGGGGTGGGGGAGTAAACTTGGTCACGACATAGATTGTGCATTCAAAATCAGTGTGAAATATGTACACGGGGCATTTGCGTATATGAATTCATCTGTTGAATGTGGCTGCACAATGTTTCCAGGTCTGCATATTTGTTAATTCTGCTGGTGTATCAAAGAGCCTTTATTCGACTGAAAAGTGCACGAGTTCATTTCTACGATGGGCCCAGGTGTTTCTGTTTGGACGACATTTAGTGATTTGTTTGGCTGCATGCAGTGGCTCATGTAGGCCTGGCCGTAAACATACCACCTATGCTACATCCTGTGTGGACACCTATGCTACGCCCTGTGTGGACGGATCGGACGTGAAAACAGTATTATCTGGCAAACCAATAATTCAGCTAGATTCTGTGGCTATTTAATGGTTATAATGTGTGTATTTTGTATGATGGTTTGTGCTGTGTGTCTTCATTGTGATGGTTTGTGCTGTGTTTCTAGAGTGTGATGGTTTTGCTGTGTGTCATTAATGTGATGTCTTAGGCTGTGTGTCTTTAATGTAATGTTTTATGCTGTGTGCTTTTAATGTGATGTTTTAGTCTGTGTGTGTATAATGTGCTGTTTTATGCTGTGTGTCTATAATGTGATGTTTTAGGCGGTGCGTCTTTAGTGTGATGTTTTATTCTTAGTGTCTTAGTGTTATGACATATGCTGTGTGTCTTTTGTATTATAGAACAAACATCTACATATTTTCTCAAAATACAAGATAATGAAGTTGCACTACAAAATACGACCATCATGGGTTTTTTTCGTATGGACTCATTCCAAATCCTCTGCTATTAATTTTGTTAAGTATCCCTTGTCTTTCATGTATTAATAATCTTGCTTATTTTAAATGGCTTCCTTTTAACCCAACAGTGCAATTACATATTTGTAGCCAACTTATTATTGCTCTAAATATACAAATGTAGTCGTACTACAAAATACTATCAGCGTATTTTTACGGACTCATCCCAGGTCTCCCGGTATTAATTTTATTTATTTGTTTATTTGATTGGTGTTTTACGCCGTACTCAAGAATATTTCACTTATACGACGGCGGCCAACATTATGGAGGGAGGAAACCAGGCAGAGCCCGGGTAAAACTCACGACCATCCGTGAGATGGGAGAGGAAGCCAGCATGAGCTGGACTTGAATTCACAGGGACCGCATTGGTGGGAGGCTTCGGGTCATTGCGTTGCAGTAGCGCGCTAACCGACTAAGCCACAGATTCTCCCGGTATTAATTTTGTGAAGTAGCCCTTGTCACTGATGTATCACGTATGTGTGAAAACTGGTGAGTAAGGTGTTAAACCGTAGTCAAATACATCATTGTTATCTTCTGCTTTGTTTACCTGTACAATATTGTACCTCTGTAGTTGGACACCAACAATGCTTCTAAGAAACACATTATCGTGCAGTGAACGAGTTGAAAATGGTATACGATATAAGTGGGTGATACTTATAAAGCCTAATGTTTATTTGATTTATTATTTGATTGGTGTTTCACGCCAGTCAAGAACTCAAGAATATTTAACTTATACGACTGCGGCCAGCATTATTATGGGAGGAAACCGGACAGAGTCCGAGGAAACCCACGGCTATCCGCAGGTTGGTGGCGGACCTTCCCATGTACAACTGTAGAGGAAGCCAGCATGTGCCAGACTTTAACTCATATCCACCGCCTTGGTGTGGGGCATCTGGGTCATTGCCCCCACGATGGCGCGCAAACCCCCTCGGCCACGGAGCCCCCCCCCCCGAGCCTAACAAGAGGGGAAAATTAGCTGGACAAAGCTTAATGTCAAAATACACACCACAGATCTGTACTTAAGTTTGAATGAACTGGCCAATTGACTTAAAAAACAAGCCACTATGGATATTTGCTGAAATTAAGCAAAACGACTACATGCTTATGTTAAGTGCAAACAAATAAGCAAACTAATCTAAAACATGACATTAAACGTGTTGTGTTCAAGAAATAAAATCAAATGCGGTTTTGGATTAATATGTAAACTATTACCTTGACAAATGCTGTATGAGATGGGGGTAGTTTAGCCCCATTATTTCGACGATTTGTGAGAATCATTACAGTTGATAAGATATATCTTAACGAAAAAAATTCTTTTCTTTTCTGTTTTTAACCTTTGGGTCCCTGGAGGGACTAAGTATCCATCTCTGAGGCAGTATTGGCTACGGTATATAAATATTCATGTCTAAACCATACCCAATTGGAATGAAGGCCACGGTATAAGCATTCGTGTCTAAACCACATTTCAGGGATGAAGGCTACGGTATTAGCATTCGTGTCTAAACCAGATCCTACTGGAATCAAGGCTGCGGTATCATGTTGAGACCAGACTACTGGAATCAAGGTTACCGTATAAATATCCATGTGTAATTTAGGTCCTATTCGAACCAAGGGTACGGTATAAGAGTTCATTTCTAAACCAAGCCCTTGTTTTGCAGTCTAGGCTACGGTATAAGTATTATTACCTAAACCAATCAGAATCAAGGTTACCATATATAAATATCCATGTCTAAACCAGAAAATTGGGATCAAGGCTACAGTATATTCGTTAATTTCAAAGCTAGGCATTTGTTTCGCAGTCAGGGCTACCGTATAAGTACTATTGTCTAAACTACATAAATCAAGGTTTCCTTATAAATATCCATGCTTCAAACAGATCCTAATGGAATTCAGGCTAAGCCATAATTTCTAAACCAAGCCCTTGTTTTGCCTTCAAGGATACGGTTTAAGTATTCATGTTTAAAGAATCAAGTTTCCGAATAAATAAGCGTTAATTTCTAAACCAAGCCCTTGTTTTTCCGTCTAGGCTACGTTCTAAGTATTACTGCCTAAATCAAGACCCTTTTAGGTATAAGCCTACAATGACACCTTCTTCCTGCTGAAACCTATTGGTCCTATTGGAATTAAGGCCATCTAATCTTGGCCCTTTCGGACTCAAGGCTTCTGTATAACCACCCATGTCTATATCAGGCGTTTTGGAATGAAGGCTACGGTATAAGCTTTCATGTTGTTGTGGAATTAAAGCTATGATATCAAAGTTCACGTCGCGTCCATATCTAAACCAAGGTTATTGTGTAAGAGTCTATGTCTAAACCACAACATTTGGTATCAATGCTATATGATATAAGCTTTCATGTTGAACTCAGGCCCTTTGGGAATCAATGATTACGCGCTAAGCATCCGTCATGAACCCTTTGGATAAAAGAACAATAGAAATACTCAATCATAGTGCGGTTATATCTCCCCGATGCTTCTTGTATTGCACAAGAATTCGGAAAACCACTTGAAGTGGCTTGTGATATCACGTCTATTCTCGAAATGTTTTAATTATTGCAGGATGTTCGCCAGCTATTTGTGAGATATGATGGCGGAGACTTGGAATGGCGTCAAACAAAACTTAAGGGCAAATCTACTATAGGTCGAGAATTTGACCTCTAATGTATTGTGTAGCCATTTTACCTAGTCGTTTTCCTGTTTTGCGTTGGGAACCACGCAGACAGCGCGTAGATTTAAAAATTTACGAGACGGCAAACGGACTCACAGTAAGAGCTGAAATATCACATCTTTCCCGTATCGTGTTGGCAGAGCAGTAATCGTGTCCGATCTTGATATGCATTGAATAATGTTTCGACCTGCTTTTCTCCGATTTACACGTATATGTTTGTCTCTCTTAGAGAACATTTGGCGAACAACAAGACATCTTCGAACAAAGACTCTACAGGGGCAGCCATCTTGAATACTAATCATGCTAATTACCTCAAGTCAGAAATTATTTGTCAAACTGAAAAAATTCAGTAAATTCAAAATTAATACAGCTTGCGTGTTGGCAATGAAAATATATTACTTAGGTTTCAAGTTAAGACCGAACCCACTTTTGAGGGGAAGACGGCCATTCAATCCAAACAAGTCTAGGTTTGGCCACGTAAACCCGAAGACAGACGAAGTGGGTCACGATTGGGAATGGCGCCAAATTCTCTTTGATACCATTACGTCGTGGATTAAATTGTTACTCCAGGTCAAGATATTTGTGAGGCTTTCTCAAAAGTTGATCCAGATGAGCCTCAGATGGTGTTTCTCGTTGCGCAGATAAAATGTATAAGCCCTATCGCGGATGTTAGCAATGTCGACCCTGTATAAGAAAATCTAAAGGATTTTAATGCTTTTTGTTCGTTCACACGCAAAAACTACTAAATACAAAAAGAAAAGGTATGTATGATATGGACAAAGTCTCTCATGGGCACACGCAATCGCCTCGCCCATAACATATTAGGACTGCTAAGGTTATTCAAGTGCACCTCTAAACTCAGGAATGCAGGCATTCATTTCATTGTATATAGTATGGCCTATCAATTGTTCAGACACGAAACTTCACCCTTTAAAACTGTTAAAAAGAACAGAGTGGTTAAAAATATACTTCTTCCTCTGACAATGGATTTGGTGTTCTCTGCTGGAGGATTATCAATAATAATTTCAAGCTGTCTTACACAGAAATTAACAGTAAAGTCTTTCTGATCGTATATGTAATTCTTAGCTAAGCTTACAACGCTATCGAGACAAATATACGCAAGGGCGATGTCATGCCTACTGGTTTTCTTTGTAGTTTGGCAACACAATATAATCACTCGGTAAGAATGATGGGTGCTTTATTTTAGGCTGGTCTGCGCTTTTAACAGGTTTTATAGTATCCTAACTCTAGTTGTCCCAACAATCACGAATGACAATGTTCAGTGGTATTATATGTATATCTCAATATTACTAAATTCATTCGGGATACTCGCTCGTTCATTCTAATAAAGAAATGTTCCCCCAGCGGTCGGTCACTTATAGGTCAATGAGCCTTCAAATCCATCTGACACTATTTTGACCGCGGCTTTAATTCAGGAAAATTATCATGTACCTGTTAGAGGCCTGTGCTTACTTCGGGTCCTCTGTTTCCTTCTCCAATAAAAGTGTAACACTGTCTTATACGTAGAAAACAAGTGTGAGTCCAGATTGATTTGAACACCAATTAAACAAATATATATTACCGCTACTTGATTAATAATAATAGTTAACATTAAGTATTAACAGTTATAAAAACCAGTGATGCCTGACAGGTTTGTTTGTATGCATGTAAGTACAGGTATTAATTCACTTCAAAAATGTTTCAATATCATTTCGAGGTCTTGTACGGTTATTATTAGGGAATGCCCATGCAAGTGGCGCTGTATTTGAATAAGAAAGTTAAAACCACGAGTAACTGTTAACCGGGCACCAGGTAGATACAGTGTAATGGAAGAGAAAAGGTTATCAGTTGCGATCGGTCACAAGGTCGACGAGGGTAAAAGGCATACCTTGACGGTGTCTATTTATACCATCGGCGAGTAGGAGAGGTTGTCATGCGGAACTGATACACATAACAGCCTATATATATAAATTAACATGACGACGAGAAAGAGCTAATGCGCACAACTTTGCCGCACGGTTTGACTCGCACAAAGAAAACCAAACAATGAGCTCTTGTTATATCATTAAATAAATACGTTTACTTAAATATTGTAAATGTTTCACTAACAACAAAGCCACAGAGCAATCACATGTCGGTTACAGATAAATAACCATTATGGACATTGTGTTTCTCGCTGAACATGACTTATTCTACAGTTATTATATATATATATATATATATATATATATATATATATATATATACCCGTTCAAGACATATTAATGTTGCCGGCTGAAGGAGAAAAAAAAACAGGTATATAGCAACTTCTTTTTCAAGGGAGACATGTGAGGTCATTATACATGAAGTCTTGATTGTATATCATAGTTTGCCTCGATTGTTCTCTAAAGTATATTTAGACTTACATACCAGAACTCAACAAGGTACAACACATAGCGACTAAGCCAATGCCCATAAAGCGAGTTTAAACGTCTACCAAGTTCAGATCTTTCTGTACTTGTAAGTTATGATACATTCTCATAGCCGAGGTAAACAGGCGCATACCCAAATAAAGCTTGTAATACATGAATAACTCAGAGAGTGAACCAAAACCAGCCTGCCCAAACCAATATCATAGTACACTGCATAGACACTGTTTTCATTTTTGTGTACAGTATGCAAATCCAACTATAAACACCACCACATAATTCCAGAAATCGCATTGCTTGTCAGATGGTGGATCCGATTTTACCACTTCACTCTGAGGCTGAAATCCGGTGAATACAACCACACATCTGTAGCAACCCTAAGATTTTTACAAGCCTGATTGATATGACGAATAGGAACCTATGTCAACAGCTGAATTTTATTGGTAAACATATAATCTTGGAGAAACTCCTTATGATTTTTATCCATCTCTGGCCCTATGTATATATGTCACACGCTCCGAGTTTTCAAAAATAATTTAAAGTCATGACCAGTTCAGATATATCCAAATGTGTAGTATGTATGTATATGAGACGACAGACCATGTAATTCACGGTGATATAAAAAATATATATATAAATATTACACATGGAACGCACGTAAATCCGAGGAATGCATATTCGGTGATCCTGGTTGTGAGATTCGCCGATGTGACATCTACATACATATTGTGCACGAGTATTGCGAGAGGCCTGCTGCTGAGAGTCCATCAACAGCTAGAAAATTGCCATATAGAGGAAGATGTCACAAATACAACTGCTGCATTTTGCGTTGCATCTTCCGTCTGCCTTGAGAACCGGATGAGCGGGTATCTCTGCTCCGGACGCTCCGGTCCGAGAAGTCCACCCAATCCTTTCCGATCCGACCACCACTACTACCGCTGTTCGAGTCCGTTATCGTATCACGTGATTTACTACGCGGCATCCGCGGTCCTTTAGGCGGGGAATTGTGATTCGTCTGCTTGGCCGGAGTCAACATATCTACGGAGGTCTTACGAATAAGAAGGGCCGGAATAGAACCGGATCTTTGGTACACTTTGTTGGGCAGTGGGGGTGGAGGGGGATCTGTAGAAGAGCAGCCCTTAGGCAGACCGTCTATACTCAGCACAGCTTCGGGACTGGGATTGGTACCATTCTGTGCACGGTGGACGCCATTCACCTGTGGCGGCGACTCGTTTTTCGGTGACGAGTCCAGTTGTTTAGAAATTTCTGGGGCAGGAAGACTGTAACGCCGGGGTGGAGGGGTGGGAGGTGTTCTGGGGGAGGGTTGATTGTCATTACTCACTTTGTTCTCCTCACCATTCAGAGGAATCTGCGTACTATCCAGAGGTTTGTATTTTACAGGTGGAGGAACTTGTGCACCTGTATCTATGGCCGCAAGTCTAGCTCTAAAATCATCCAGTGTTTCGTATTCCGGTTCTTCCCAGTAACTCTCCTCGTCGGAATCGTAGGTAAACTTGGTTTTGGGCGGCTCTCCTCCATCGCGTACATACTGGTACAAGTCATCGATCTCGTCCATTAAGATGTCCTCTTTGCTCTTCGATCGCTTCATCCGACCGGTCGGAACAGCACGACCTGCGCCAGGTAACGACTGCCGGTACATCTGGTGAGCCATCTGGGAATTGCGTCTGGAACGCATCACCACTTCCGGTACAGCCATAATCAAATGAATCGTGTTATTGTAATTGGTTATCATTCTATTGCAGCGAATCATGACCTTTTTGTAAACATCCGATTCTTTTATTTGCTGGATATTAGTGGCAGTCACGAGTTTCATCGGACAATCAGTTGGCACAGGAAGCATCCTAAGGTTAGATTCCTTGGTTATAGGACAGACGAATGCGGTATCATCCTGGTAAACCCAGTCTAATCTGACCACACCGTTAAACCGACTCTTATCAACTTTCGGAAACACGCCTTGAATTAGTTTCACTGTCAGCGGCGGCCTAAATTTAGCTAGTAAGTCTTTGATGGTGTGAACACCGGAAATACCATCACGTTTGGCCACTGGGGCAAACAGTCCTCGCTGATCAAAAGCGAAGTATACACTCTCACCCTTGGCATCAATACATCTCAATAACTTGAGCTTGGCGTTTGGTGACTTAGAAGTTTGGGCTGGTATTATAACGTCTCCAGAGAGTTTGAGTAGCTCTCCGGTACCCACTGTCCGGTGTCTCTCCCGGTCAACTTTACCTTCACTGTTCGCTAAATACGCTTTAATGCTTTGTCTGACCAAACACTTCTCAGGAAATATCTTCGCCAGTTCATGAATGCTCTCGATGGGTTTGGCCGACTTGCCGTCTTCGGACAGAATTTCAAACCAGCCCTGATAAGTGACCGGGATGGACATTCGTTGTTCCAGAGACACCAGCGAATACGGGAAGCGACCTGATCGCCCCCCATTGCGAATTTTAACGCTGTGGGCAAAGACTTTGTAGCTGGACTTGACGGAATGTATGAACACATCCTGATGTGATCGTGCCAGTGGAAATTTGGCCGTTCCTATTGTCATGTAATGCCCCTTAACGATCCTCACGATATTGGGAATATCGGGGCTGGAGGCCAGCTCCTTAAGAGTCACAGGCTCTGTGCCCCATTCCGGAGTGGGAAGGGCTATCACAGGCGAATCACCGCTGGCCGCCATTTTCTCTTTGGTGCTCTTTAGGCCAGGTAAGTTCCATGTAGGCCTGTCAGTTATACCGAGGCACGATGACAGATACATACACTTTACTGACAGTCGGTGGCCGGGCTCCACTTGAGCCGACCTACTTCAATACATACAAGTCTGACGTCTATTTTTGTTCCCCACTTCTGCCGTTTGCATACCTGCCCAACTGGTTTCCAAATATGGAAAAAGTCGCTGTTCTCCGTGAACACTCGCGCCCCGCTGTGAGTGTGTTAACCCGGGTACCGACCGTCCCTGCAGCCGCTACATGCACACTCGAACGTCTCTCACAACTCGGTAAGGTTTATAAATACCGGGTGTACGCACGGGCTGTGAAAGCAAACAATCACCCTTTCACTTCACCTAAATCGTCTTACAATCGATCCACTCTTGGGTCACCCACATACCACACGAACTCTTCTCAGGTGGAAAAAATTAATCAAGCGTACAATGTCATTATGACAGTTTAAATCCCTTTTTATCAGGTCATTTAAAAGTCCAGTTGGCTTAGGACAACAAGGTTAATAGTCGGGTACGCAATGGTCTGCAGTCCATGTTGACATAAACTCCGTAGGTTAAAGTTCTTTTCACCGCGACATTCAACGAAAATAAGCCTTTGAGATGAGAGTGTTTCTTGTATGTAGCGAGTAAACAGTACTTCTCAATCCTCACGACATACTCTCGAGCACGACACTGTGTTTGTCAACACTGGCAGTCTCAAGCGCCTGTTCCTTAGACCAGCAGAGCAGTATATACAGGCTTGGCCTGCCGTCAGGTATGTTGCTCTTCCCTCTTTTTCGGAGATCACCACAACCGTGACGTCAGGACAAAGAGGGTCGTCGGGGGTGATGTACAAACCAAGACAGCACAAGAAGTGTGAGTTCCAGGTATTTAAGCTGCGAATCCGAAGCATTCACGAGAAATTCCTATTTAACATATATACGTAGATGTCCAGAACATGTTTGTACCCACAGAGATATCATATACGTGTTGCTGGTTTTACGTGAGTCAGTGTCTGGGGTGATTCGTTTCCACCCTCCTGAAAAAGAATGCTCATGTTGTTCGGAGGCTTAACGCTTTAGTTTTTCCCCGTCTGTTAGGATGTGAACGTGTTGTGAGGCTACTAAATTGACACAGGTACGATTGTCCTTAGTGAGAGAACACTACCAGGTTGTCTGTGTGAATTTGTGTGAAATAAAAAAAGGCAGTACTTCAGAAAGAAAGCATTGTTTGCTCTAAAACCGTTTTCATGTCATTATGCATCCTCGAGTGGAGTCTCCACGTATATCCACTACTGCAATGACGAACCACCTATGTATAGTTGATGTGCTAATGTCATTTATGATATATCGTAACCATTGTCGTGACCACCTGTTCATCTCATACATATAGCCTGTACCACGTGTGACGGCCATATCCGATGAAATATCAGCATGTGTATAAGTTGAAATGCAAGCATCCAATATTAACGTGACTATAGTAGTGTGCCCTTTTGGAATTAATTCTTATCTGTGATACCACATGAATGGCATTCCTATACGGTGTATAGTATACATTCTACAGGTAAGTAAATAGTCGATCTAAGCCTTGTGAGGTGACATATAAGTCCAAAATTTTTTATACACCACAACTCCTCATGTTGTGGAGAATGTTGAACCACCATGCATGTGGATTCACAAAGCCTATAGAGGAACGACAATACAGGCATGCAGCCAATACTCTATGAGGGCTGGCACACACACGAGCGATTCAACAGCTTTAATTTCTGTCATTTGGCAACGAGTTAAGAGCATGGCATTTCGATGCTTAAAACAATGAACGACAGTTTGGACCGGTTTGCTAGAGTTTTATCAGTGATTTGGTATTTAAGCAACCTCATGAATTTACCGTATTGATGTCACCTAAGATCTTATAAAGGCATTGTCAAATTTCTGGCAACTGCGACTTCTCTGATTTATGCTCGCCTCTATATTAAGGTTGTTTTCACTTCGTTCCAAATCTTTTGACAATCGTTATCACACTAATTTTGTTGTTTTTTTTTTTTTGTTTTTTTTCTCACAGAGATTCTCTTTCGTATAAGTACTCCACAGAAACTGATACCTTTTCCATTTCTGGTCATCCGTGACTGAATAGTTTTGGCTGATTACACAGACTACGTGCTAATGGCGAGTACTCAGTTACAACAATTAAGGACACCTACTCTGGGACATTGCTTATGGTGTATATGGCGAATATTGCTAATGGGTACAATGGCACGTATCCTGTTTATACATTTACATCGCAAATTTTTGTCTGTTAGAAACACTTGGCAGTGCGAAGTGGGCACTTGACAAGTTTGAAGTGGATCCGATGGACTATTACGAAGAAAAACCGACATGCAACGACATTCTTCCCATATATAGTTAGGTGGGAAGCATGGAGAAATTACACTCGTCACTAATTTGTAATTATCAAACATATGTGTGAACCCCCGGTGCAACATCGTTTTAAAATCAGCCGCCATCACATTATCCATGGGTATGATGTCAAATAAATGAATTAAACCGGTTGTCGTCGTCTCTAAACACGACTGTGTACCACAGGCACACAATCAAGCAAAGTTGAAAGCCTACACTTTTGCACACATGTGCTAGTGGTACACAACTGCTCGCACCACCAGTGCACATTCTTTCTTTTTTTCTCAAGTACACAATTTGCATAGCTCTTGGGCACAAAAGTTGTAAATTTTCATTTTTATTTCAATGTAGCAACCTGTGTTACAGAGTCGTAGGCTACACAATCACATTGTCGTACACAACCGGTAATCTTGGCACTACCTGGCTTGGTGCACAAGCACTGGTCCACCCGGTGTCAATATAATGTGACTGGGTGGGCCGTCATGTCTGGTGTCTTCGGCGTGACGCTCCAGTGAAGCAGCAATATGAATACCGGCATATCGGTTTTGGTACGATCTGCTATGTACAATGAGAGACCCTCGTGATCTGAACTAAGTAAGCAATCAAACAACCGATGGAGTAAATAAATGCGTCGTATATATTTAGTGTGGAGGTATGTTTTGGAAATCTATGTGTTAAGATTGGAATTATCTATACGTTAGGAATGTCATAGAGGTTTTCCTAGGACACAAATGTGTGTCGATTTCGTCTCACCTGATTAATTGCTGTCTACCATGCACAAAGAAAAGTACTGTGCCATCTCCAACAAGTGGCACGAGGTGATAATGATTAAACACATCCTGTAAAAAAAACCGAAATATTGAATCGTGTATCGCCTTGCGTCATTTTATGGAGTTGCCACAGTACTCTACTTTGCGAAGCTTATCTCTGGGTATGGAAATATCTCAAATGTACGCGTACATGTACTTGTTGTCTTACGTCATTGCGGAAGCGCTGGTAGAAAAAGCAGAGTAGCAGTTTCGAAATTTCAAAAATTCTTTCTGGAACATTTTCACTGAAACAGAGCTTGCAGAATTCAACATGGTAAGTTTTGCACAGTTTCAATATCATCAAGATTTGATGATAGCTTCATTTCCGATATGCTTTCTTGTACAGTTAGAACGGAAACAAAAATTAAGAGAAAGAAATGCAAGTTCAACGTTAGGAATGTTGTGGAATTAAGTCAGATCCAGAAGCCACTCCGTGCAACGACTTTGTTGGTAACTTCAACGGATGTTGTAACTGATTCCAACCAGCCCGATGACCTATGGTTAAACAGAGAGATAAAACTTGACCAAACAGAATCGTCGTTCACGAATGCAAAAAGTGAACTGACGTGAAGAGAATGTTGCGTACCAGAATGTTTTCTAAGGAGACTGTACACAGTACAAGTATATACATGTACACGTATACTTCTGCATAGCAAGGGACGCGGCAATCCGGGATTTGGACTGGGAATTTGCGGCAGAGTCCTTGGCTCTCATTCTGTGTCCGACCTTTTCAAAACAATCAATAATCAACCATCGTCGGCGCTTTGGGGACAGTCATATGCTCGTTGGAAAGCACTTAGCTTCCATCAATGTGGTGCTGCAATCTGGGATTCACGCCGGACACTCTGGTTTCCATCTCTCGTAATGTAACAGCCATCTTATAAGAGAAAAAATTTTGACTATGAGGTTAAGCCACAATCGATTCAATAAATAAGTATGTACTAATGTGATTCGGTATGCTAATCAATCACTCAAACAACAACTCAGACAAAGGTTTCTCAGTCATATCATCAGTACAAAACTGTTGCATATAGTTATAGATGTATGTTCTTTAAGTAAACAAAGCAAATAAATTAAATCAAAGATACAACGGTCGTGGCGGCGAGGTAACTTAAAGTAGAAGACAGCTCATGACTGAGGCACTGTTCATTAAAAATTCTTTCTTGAATGCAAAAACCTGTTTGAATTTGTAGGAATTCGTTGCTGAAATACCTCCGTTTGAGGTGTGGATTATTTTGCTGCCGGCTGGGGATGTGAAGGCGTCCATGCTTTTAAGCTTATGATAAACTGACCAATCAGAGAACTGGGAGATATCAGCTGATGTAACAGCTGTGACGTAAATCTCCTGAGTCGACTGTCAAAGTACCCTGTAATAACATGAGGACAGGAGACAGTTTTAATGTTATGTTTTAATTATAACAAATACATGAGTGAACAACACTGCAAAGTATTTCCAGATCATTGTGCTGTGGTGGTAGTAGGTTTCTTGATCATTTGATTACGTCACAGCTCAGACAGAATGGCTGCGTTTCATGCTAGTCGACGGAGCGAGGTCAAATGTCTGTTTCCGCTGTCGTAGTGGCCGTTAGAAAAAATGTTTCACCAAAATAAATATAATATTGTCCAACCTTTTTGGTACACTTAACTCAGAACATGCGCTGTCTTTCACTTTAATTTGTTCTGTAACAGGTTTCCGATTATTGTTGTGATTATATTCGAATATGTCAAACAAACAAACAAAAGAAAATCATTGAAGTTCTAGGATAACTTGGTTAAGTCCATAACGTGCAAGTATTGTTCCTGAGGGAATGTTTTAACCCATAAATTTAGGCCTGTATTTAATACATAACCATTTCATCAAAAATGAACAAGAAATACATGTATGTATAAAAGCAGGATAATATGTATACATAACCGGATATAAGGACAAAGGAGCGTTGGTTAGCGAGGATGGGGGGCGGTGATAATTGAGCTGACAGTGTGGGGGCGGGGGAAGTCCAGCTTACCGCACTTTCCCGTGAAGGATGGGTTTAGGGATGAGATTGAATTGATCAGCACAGCACATAATGATTTAACACACATGCGTGCCATGGTGAACCATGATGTGGTAATTAGAAATATCGCACGACAAATGTCAAAGTGGTGAAAGGGAAGTTGTCTTCCGTTACATTCATGTACGGCTACAGGAAAGAACACTATCGACTGATTGTCGCCCCTGCACAACCAAAAAACAATGGAAAAGGAAGAATCTTAAAAATGAAACAAACTTGAGCTGAATCGACGGCTAAACCCTGAACAGAATGAATGATTTTGGCTTAACGCAATAGGCAATAGTTCAGCTATGTCGTAGCGATCCTGAATAGAACACGCAACTGAATTGTGAGGCCGTACACTCAAGACAACTTCCCATTTCGCCAAATCGTTTTGTTTCAAATAGAAAACTGTAATTGGCTAACGAGAATAAAAAAGGTCAGACAACCGGGAATTGAATATGGTGTTAAACCAGAACTGGGTTCATTTCATTGGCTCTTCGTGCCTTACCAGCACTCAAAAAATATATTTTATTGTTAGGATGGCAGTCAGGTTTATTGGTTGGGGAATCCAGGAAGAGCTTGAAGGAACCAATCGACCCAGTCACCATAGCAACCGCATGTGCCCACTTAAAAAAAAAAATCAATATTTAGTAAATTTTTTCTCTAATCACGTCATTTTATACATATATATACTTTCGTGAAAGTGGGCTAAGTGGTTAAGGTATCCGAGAAATTTCCTCCAATAAAGTCGCAGCAAATACTACGAGAATTTGATTCAACGTGTGACCCACTAAGGGTTCGTCTGTAGAGATCGAATACACTAAAATATTTCACGTAGCCTCAGGTAGATTTGACATGTGCATCTAATATTGTGTCTGATTTGGAATAAAGTCATTAAATCCCGTTGTGGGAGAGGCAATGCACATTCCACATGCAAATCTCCATATACTGCTCAGACCATCTGATCACAGCATGGACTGCTCAGAAAGTCTGATCACGCTATACTGCTCAGACCATCTGATCAAGTCATGTACTGCTCAGAACATCTGATCACGTCATGTACTGCTCAGAACATCTGATTACGTCATGCATTGCTCGGAACATCTGTTCAAATGTCTAGACATTAATGGAAAGATGAACAAACGGATGGCCATACACCAAATGCTGATTCATTTATTTATATATTTATTTGATTGGTGTTTTATGTTGTTCTCAAGAATATTTCAGTTATAAGATGGTGGCCAGCAATATGGTGGAAGGAAATCGGGCAGAGCCTGGTGCCAACCCACGACCATCCACATAGAAAGCTGATTTATATTCACCTGTTAGCTCTAAGACTTGTTTGTCATGCAGACAAGGTTACTCTGTATTGGATACCACACACACAATATGTCCTCCCAGCCCAATCTCCTCCACAGTGGTTAACTAGTGATGGGAAGGTAAGCACCTTTAACCACTAGACTATGGTTCGTTCCCACCAGCCAATACAGGGCCGAGTGTAAATTAACACTTGGAGCCCATGTGATGGAGCCCATGTGAAAAACAAAACTTTAATCTCTGAGTTCCATAGAAGAACAGCTTTTAATGAAGATATCTTTGTTACATTTACAATACTCTTTGAAGAACATCTACAAAGCTATTGATTAACACAAATAGCAAAGGTATTATAAAGTATATACATGTATTTAAATTATAACTGACCATTTAAACAGCACTGCATATCTCTGATCTACACCTCAAGCTGCTTCATTTGTTAGGTTTTACACAAGGATAAAATGCTAAGCTGTTTTATAGAAAAGAGGCAGAAAATATGACTTCATATAGCAAAGAACTAACTACTACGAAACCTTACACAAAAGAAGGTTGGTTACAAGGCCTCAAAGGGTAACAGGCAGACCATATGACTTAAAGCCCGAGGACCTACAGGTTCCATACACGCACGGCAATGACTACACGTTTCATACACGCACGGCAATGACTACAGCGTTTCATACAAGTACCAGATTCACTGTAAAACATCCATTAAAGTAAGAATACTTCATGTGCTTATACTGCAGGTCTGTACAATGAATTTATCCATAATGTATAAATTATTTGACCTGAAAACTGAAAATGATTATGAGATACAAATATAGTGATTTACAGCAGATGCAGATGCTGGGGTGTTTGGTTTACTGTAGTCAGAAAGTGGCATGTTCACTGTGTTCACTGTGTGCACATGCTGTGCTCCAGCCACTAAACTATTACTTGAGATTTTGTCATACACCACATATAAGAACAGGGGAAAAAGCCAGCCCTGAGGGTTCAACACATTAAACATAGACTTCCGATGCCAAGATTTATGATAAATTGTGACACACTCAAAGATTTAATTAACCTACATAAAATTCTTCAGTAAATTTCAGTACAATGTTTGGCAATGACTCATATCAATACTATCTTAGTCATATTTGAATCTGAGCTCAGCTGTATTTCTATTTAATTATCTGTTTATTTAACTTTTGTTTATTGTCACGTACACTTTTCCACTGTTAACACCTTTACAAAGGGAGGGATGGTGACTGCCCACTGATAAGCTGAATAAGCCACATGAATGTCACACAGCATTCCTGTTCTGCACAGACAGAACAGAGTACAGATGGGAACAGATCACTCGTGGAATGCTGCTCATTTACTTACGTTTATTTATTTATTTATTTATTTGATTGGTGTTTTACACCGTACTCAAGAGTATTTCACTATTAGGATGGCGGCAAGCATTATGGTGGGAGGAAACTGGGCAGAGGCTGGGGGAAACCCACAACTATCCGCAGGTCCCTGCAGACCTTCCCATGTTCGACTGGAGAGGAAGTCAGCATGAGCTGGATTTGAACTCACAGCAACCACATTGGTGGAAGGCTTCTGGGTCCTTGTGCTGCGATAGCACACTAACTACCTAAGACACAGAGGCCCTCATTTACTTATGTCCTTGTTACTTGACACAACACTATAGAATTGTTCACTTCTGTAAGTGTGGTCAGTTTTTCTGGGTGGAGGAAACAGGACTGCCTGGCACAAACCAACAACCTTTGGCAAGCCAGGCATTAACTTTCCCACATTAGACACACAGCTGTGCACAAAATACTGGTGGAGAACAAGTGGTTTTCAGGTGTGTCACACGGCACAAACAGCTATATCTGTGAATTCTATGGCTTCCTGTCACCAAGGCCCCACAAACTAGAGCGGGCATACCCATGCCCATGATGGGGCTTGAACTCACGTACCTCATGAGTTCTGGTGATCAAAAAGGAAGGCGGCTTTATGTGCACTCTCTGTCCATCCACAATGACAGCTATAGCTGACTGCAAACCAAACATCTGCAAATATTCAAGCTACACACGCATAAAATGAGAAACTTTGCTTCATGTGCTAAATCATGCTTAACAGAAATATACATAAGATAATCAGAAACTCTACAATTACCATTGCTCCAGAGATATAATTAATATTCAGCACATCACAATATTCACCTCTCTCCATATGGCTGCTTGTACAAATGCTGAATGGCTACACCATAACATAAATCTTCTCATATGCCACCACGGCACTAAGCTTTTTTAAAACATTTCGTACGGAACAAAAAATAGATATATGTGTATTTACATGTGCATCAAGAAGTATTGAACAATGTGAACTATTCTCTGTCAGTTGATGTATTTATTTAATTATTATTTATCTTACTGGTGTTTTATGGCTGCGGTCATTAGGGAGTAAGCAAACCGAGCAGAGCCTGGACAGAACACCCACGATCATCCACCAGCTGCTGCCAGAGTTTCCCACTTACCACCGAAGAAACCAGACTGAGCCAGACTTGAACTCCCAGCAACTGCATTGCTGAGTGTCTTTGGAGTCACTTTTCCAGTGCTAGCATGTTAACTGCCCGGCCACACAGGCCCTGCTGATGCATTTAACATCAAAGTGTCTGTTCCTTCCACTGTTGAAGAGTTACACCAGTTCCAAGATAGAGATGGCTGAGTGCTTAAAATTACGTGACCGATGCCTCAATATAGAACAGAGCTGATGTTGTTGTCCATTAAGATTCATGAGGTACAGCATAAAATGACCTGAAAGGTCGAAGCAAAGAGAGCATTTCAAGAGACAACTAAGTGTTAAGGAGACATTAATGCCTCATTAAAGACTTTTAATTTAGGAAAGCAATCCAGATTAACGCAAACCTTCGATGTAATCTATCCCTTCAGAAATGCAAATGTGTTGGATCTGCAGCAGCTCTGTACAAGTGTCCGCAAATTAACAGTTGAACGGCTTTCAGTTTCCTCCTCATCTGCCCACGGTGTGTTGACGAGATGTCTCATGAGGAGTCATGCAGCACTCTGTTAAATGAGTTGTAGGCGGATTCCAAGTCAAACAGCATCTGTCGCACTTGGGTGTCATTCAACTCTTCTGACGCCTGCATGGCACTGAGGGTGTCCAGCCTGTAGAAAAGCAAATGTACAGTAACAACACTAAAGTTGGACACAAGAGAAGTCAAAATACTCAATGCTTGTCTGTTCAGTTTTCAGTTTATGATGTAATCAGGAGGTATTAAATTCTCTGATACACTTATTTTCTGCCAGCTCAAAATCTCACACTTTGATACTTTTGGTCTGTACTCAGCACTAGAAGATAGACCAAGCACTGATCAGCATTGGTAGTCAGCATTTGAAAATAGGCCAAGTGGTGGTCAGCACCGGTACTCACTGTTACAAAATAGGCCAAGTAGTGATCAGCATTGGTACTCAGCTTTTGAAAATTAGTAAAGTAGTGATCTGCAATGGTACTCAGCACTAGAAGATACACCACGCACTAATCAGCATTGGTACTCATCATTGGAAAATAGGCCAAGTATTGACCTGCACTGGTAATCAGCACTGGAATATTGACCACACACTGATCAGCATCGGTACTTAGCATCTGAAAATAGGTCAAGTAGTGATCTGCTGTGGTACACAGGGTTATAAGGTAGGTCAAACACTGATTAACACTGGTACTCATCATTAGATAATAGGCCAAGTTTTAATCTGCACTCAGCATTACAAGAGGAACTCCTGACCAGATTTTTGAAGTCTTTAGGAAGCATGCTCTGCCTGTTAATGGTTTAGTGTAGACCCTATACAACTTACCAACACCTGACTTTAGATTTGCCTTCAAAGTCAGCAGGAAGCATGCTCAGCCTGCTCATTGTCTCCGTCAGTTCTCTCAAGTCAGGTTGAATCTGTGTAATACACATTCCAGTACAATGACAAGAAAAGAAGAGAAAACTGAGCTCAAATAAAAGTTCATTAAAGATGGGTATGACCATGAGTATTTCTGACTATTGCTTACAAACAACACCCTCAGAGTCTCGATCAGTAAAGTTTTCACCTAGCCAGGGAAAATGAGTTTTGATTAAAAAATATTGACATTTCTGATATGTTTAAATTGAGTTTCTAAAAAGAAAATGGCTATAATACCCCTGCAGTTATACAAATTTTCATGAAGAAAGGAATTGTGAAGAAGCACGGATAGACAAATGGAATCTTTCTGGCTGATTCTGCTGAATGTGAACTGTCTGTCTCTTACCTCGTCCATAGCCCTAATGTCCAGACGCAGCTTGTCCATTATGGTAATAAACAACTGAAAACAAAGATTCGATAAAATACACAAAAAACGTAACTAATTTTGTACGTTTATAAATCTTTACATAATTAGGTCACATACAATAAAGAGTCATAGGGTATATCTTCATCCATGCACCTAAATTCTTCCACATTTCCTACAATGCAGGATATTATCTATTGATTTCATTAGAGATTTATGCTGTAATCAAGAATATTTCACTTATAAGATGGCGGCCAGCATTATGATAGGAAGAAATCGGGCAGAGCCCAAGAGAAAACCACAACATTTCACAGGTTGCTGGCAGAACACCCAAATAGCAGAACAAGTGCAATTAACAACTTATTACACTCAAAATGCCCAAAAGCCATAGAGGGCGATTCCCTGTCCAAGTCCGGGCCTGAAGAAACACTGTGTCCTTGTGACTGAGTATGTTATTAGTCTAAAGAGAATTCAACCTTCAAATTATCCATATACATGGGATATTGTATTAATGGAATGAAGAACTTTAGAACTGTGAACATTACCAGAAATGACACTTTACTTTTCTGATTTGTTCCAGAACTACAAATTGAACAAAAACAGTTACCGAAACAATATCTGCAATACATTTGCTCGTATTTCCCTTGTCATCCTTGATTGTTATTGGTCGGTCTTCTTTTATTCTCTCTACTGCAGCAGGACAGTCAAGCTGGAATTAAAACATTGTAAAGAACCTCTCAGAAAACATGTTAACATCCAACAAATACACCACCAGTTATCTCCCCTTACATTGTTGAAAAACAAGGTTAGTTTGATTTTGATTTAAATCTTTGATGTCACCTTACATCAAGGCCATGTTAGCATGGGTACCATCAACATACAAGGTGCTGCATTTCACCTATGTTTATCTCTTTTCAAGTTGCATAACTGAGCAATTTTTGTGAAGTTTCATTAACTTTTTATCAGAAAAACCCAGGTGTTGCCTTCAAAAATATCATTTTAAGGTCTTTCCATGCTTCTGAAAGTACATTATTACCTGCCAATCTTTAGGTAAAGCACAGTACTTCACACATACTATGACACTTATCTGATCTCACCCAACCCAAAGTCTCATTTGTCACTTACACCATTAATAAATTCTCACAGGATTTCCTATCATCTACAACTGACTTCATGTATTCACATGATGTTAGGATTTCATTTGTGCTGATTCCAAAGATGGTTTTCATCATATTTTTGGTAATTTTCAACCGCGATTAAAATGGAAATTAAGACTGAGGTACTACAGTGGACTTTTTGAACCATCTTGAACAGGCTTTAGCCCAGTGACATCACCGATCCTTTTTTATTGCTACACATCCTTTGATTGCTACATGTCTATGCTTTATATATACTGTAATTCCTCAACCTTTTGGAAAGTTTGCAAGGTGATTGCAAGGTGCTTATTTTGGAGGCATTATTCTGTGTTGACTGATAAAATTATACTTTTTGTGAAGCCCTGAAACTGGTCAATCCAGCCAATGTAGTTTTGGCTCCAAAATTAAATTAAAAGTGTGCATAAATTGCATGGAAAGGTCCTCTTTCCCATACAAAAAGGTTGAGGAATTAGGGTAATACTACATCTGTATCTGTATTTAATGTGGAAATATAACAGTTTCAACATGTCAAGGAGCAAAAAAGATGTCACCGTGCTTCAGCCAGTTCAATATGTTTCTTAAAGTCCACCTCAATCTTTATTTTCTATTTTGATAACTATTACAGATTTAGCAAGATATGGTCTTTTACATCCAGTATTCTTTATTTAAAGGTGTGTCTGTGCTTTTAACACATGGTGAGCTTACAGATGAACTTACCCTGTACTTTTTCATGAATGATTCCAGTGTTGGGAAATCACTCTGCACCTGTTTAAATGCAGCCTTATATTGGACCAACAGTTTGGAGCAAGCTGCAGTATACCTTTGAGGACATATTAAATATCATAATCAGGAGATATACTTAATGGATACATCTGCACATGATACAAGTATTCAAAGAGAATCTGTGCTTAGTCAATGACAATAACTGGTTGTCTAACAGCGGAAAGTGACCTATAAGAGTAATATTTTGAGTTGCCTTTTTCTTTCATCAAGGCAGTGCCTCTTTCATCAAGAAGCATGCATGATATTTAAAAGTCCATGATCTGAGCCAAGACATGTAAGCATTCACAGCATTTACCCTATGCATACCCTTATACAAGTATTGTATTCTTATTTCTTAGTCAGTGAACATTAATGACATAAGTGTGTAAAACACTAATTTTGAACCATTATTAAAATTCAAAGGCCTGGCCAGCCAACTGCAAGGGGAACCAAACCTTGCAGCTGATGTGACACCATTGCCCTCTACAAACACTGAATAACACTGCCAGTTATTTCAATAACAACGAGGACCTGTCAACTGCACAGCACCACTCATCATAATGATGTCACACTAAAGACAATATGACTTTACAATAGAAACTGATGCATTGTAAACGTTGCACTACAACACATTTTTGACGTAACAATGGTACAAGTTCCTGCTTCATACTAGCGCCATCTCACAGGATTAATAAATATGCCATCTTCCTATTCAATTGATCATAAAGAATCAGAGCTGGTGTTACATCAGTTACAAGATATTGCTTCCTTTCATGGAGGGATAGGAAGCCACACAGTGAAACATTTCGTGAAATCACTGTGCCTCAAAGTAAGTGAGCATAATTCCTAATTAATTCCACTTGCTGTCTATTTCCGACCCACTTCTTCCATCAGACTTTTCATAAGAGCTATATCAGAATAGTTTATACTGGATATAACAATGAGATATGTCACTATTTATTATTCATTTATCTGATTGGTGTTTTATGCTGTACTCAAGAATATTTCAGACATAAGATGGCGGCCAGCATTTATGGTAGAAGAAAACCAGACAGAGCCTGGTGGAAACCCACAACCATCTGCAGTTAGCTGGCGGGCCTTCCCACTTATGACCAGAGAGTAAGCCAGCATGAGCTAGAGTCATAGAGCTCAAACTGACCGCATAGGTGAGAGGCCTCTGAGCGACCGTACTGTGCCAGCAGGCTAACCACTTTGGCCATGGAGACCCTACATGTAACTGCACTTTGACTCAGCACTTACTCTTTGGGCAGGACAGCATCCTTGATATAGGCCTTTTCCAAGCTCTGAAGTGTGTTGATTACAGCATAGAGATCAGCCATGTTATCATACCTGAAAGAAGAGAACAAGCTATTACAAGTGACAACTCTATTGCTTTTACAAAAGACAATCTGAGATAACCTAAGATTCCATCTGGACACATGAAGATTTGCTTCACTTTCAGGTGTTTTACAACTGTGGGCTGGGGTAATTTTATAACTAAGGTCTAAAAACTGAAGGATGGGAATATTTCAAAATTTATCAATTTGCCACTCTCTGAAACGGTCTTCAAGTATTGTCAAGACTAAAAAAAAAAAATCACTTTTCAAGCCCATTTGACCAGACCTGTTTATTTATTATTTATTAATTGGATTGGTGTTTTGGTCGTACTTAAGAAAATTTCAATTCTACAATGATGGCCAGCATTCTGGTGGCAGAAAACCAGATAAAGCCTGGAAGAAATCCATGACCATCCACAGGTCACTGGTAGACTTACCTACATTTAAATTCAGTTCACATGCAAAACTTCAAAACCACAGGTAGATGACATGTGTTATGAATTATATGCCTATATGTTGTAAACTATATGGTTGTAAACTATATAATACATGCACTGGTGTGTTGAAATGGAGATGTACATTATACAGACAGCTGATGTTGTGGGACATCAGGAATCATCACCTCAAGACAACCTCGCCTGTGGAGAGCTGACAATTCCTGATGTCTCATCTCACACCATGCACTATGGTGTATATGTATGTATATATATGTTTTATGAGACCCAAAAAGGGTGGAAGAGAAAGGAAAACCAATAAGCCTTAAATTGCTAAAAATGTGCATGTACGTAATTGTTAGATGAGTAAAAATCATCATTTGACTGTTTACTAACAGGGAGACGACAGAGAGTGAACAAAGGGGGATAACTGTTTAGACAACAAGATCATGAGATATAATTGCCTTGAATATTCGTTGGATATTGCTTTTGTGAGCACGTTTTTGTAGTACATCATATTTTGCAGAATATGACGTGACCGTGTACTGACCAATAAAGACCAAGAATCACTCTATGATGTATAATCATACAAAATATCTGCATGGTCACAGTAGGAACACCATACTAACTGAAGAATACCTGATAACACATACACAATGCATCAATCTTTACAAATGTAAGCAACACTCAAAATATGTTATTATATGTAAACACTCACTTTTCTCTTTCTCGAGCAGTCCGAAATAGCTTCACCTCCTACGAAGAAATTATATAATATTTACAACTGACACAAGCATGACATGCAAGACCAGGAATAATGAAGAAACCAACCATCCATGCTAAAGGAATCCTTACATCAGAATTTTACAAAATGTGAGACAATAATAACTCTGACAGTCCTGTTTCAAACATGTACTGTATGTGTAAATGTAGGCTTCTGCTATGGTTTGATCAAATTATAAACCAACAGTGGATTATGCCTGCAGAAATATTACAGACTGCACACAATTTGGACACACAAACCGTCATAGTAATGTGGATGTACTGTTGTTACCCTCAAACTTATTTTGCATATACATGTTATTACTAGGCTTCCTGGAGCAGCAAACTCTATACCATTCATTTCACTATATAAGTGTATGTATCCTTATAAGAAGTTCACATAAATTTAAAAGTTTATGATCGAAAGATAAAGATTTTGTAGGGGACAAACGACCGGAATAGATTAAAAGTTGCAAAAAAAAAAAACCTGACCTCATATAACTCCCGCTTGTCTGCTGGGCCTGGAAAGAAGAAAGGTAAAACATTTACTGCTAATCTACAATACTAGTATTTTTTAATATTAAAGAGAATATAATTATGTTACACATACTGGACTTTAATGGCAAATATTCACAAATTAAACATCCACATAGCAGTAATGTTACCATAACATTATTTGGCTACAGAGATAAAGAATTATCCATTAATGAGGTTGTTATATGATTCTGCGTGCATACAATGTAAATTCTGATACACAGAGGGGATGAATTCTGTGAGTTAACTGTTACATTGCAAGTCAACATTTTATATTCATTTATAATTTTTTCATAATTTATTTATATTTTTATTGGTATTTCACGCTTACTGTCTTCAATACAATGTACGTGTTGTCCTGTAGTCCAAGATGGCTAAGACATTGAAATTTACATAAGAAATGGTTGCCTTTACCAATAATGCTCAAATTCCATATCTGACACATGCCCTATCTACCCTGTGGGGATGCAGTGTGACATTCCAACTGACCTTCTGCGTCCCAGAAACATCCTAAGAAGGCTGTAATACTTATTTATTTCTTCTTCTAATTTTGTCTTAGCGCCATACTCAAGACTTTTTTCACTCATATGATGCTGATCATGCTGGTCAGTTCATGTGAGTGCAAAAAACCTGATGTTCCTTATATTTATTTGATTGGTGTTTTACGCCGTACTCAAGAATATTTCACTTATATGATGGCAGCCAGCATTATGGTGGGAGGAAACCGGGCAGAGCCTGGGGGGAAACCCACAACTATCTCCAGAGCTCATACTCAAGACCATCTGCAGGTTGCTGGCGGGCCTTCCCACGTACAGCCAGATTGGAAGCCAGCATGAGCTGGACTTGAACTCACAGCGACCACATTAGCTGGGGGGTTTCTGGGTCATTACGCTGTGCTAGTTTTGTTATTCCTTACATAATGGATCAGGCAGATGTGATGTCCATCAAGGCATTCACATGTATGCTGGGATCACGTCAAGTATTTGAAAGGGCAGCCCCATTTGTGATACATGCCAGCAATTGGTGACCTCATGTGTGTTTTGTGCATGACAAGCAAAATGGAAAAGGCAGAAAAATAAACCAGCCCCATCCTCCAAAGGGCCCTTCACCCAATAAGAGCCAGTAGACCCCCAGTACACACAGGTAAACAGCCAATCTAAACTTAGAGGCAAATCTACATGTGTCGAGACTTTGACCTCTTAATGTATTGCGTCGCCATATGACTATGTCATATGGCTGGTTTCCGTATGTCAGGAACCAGGCAGACAGTGCTTAGATATATATGAAATCATGAAATATCACACTTTTCCAGTATCCAGTTGGCAGAACAGTAATCGTGTCTACTTTGATATCCAATGAATAATGTTTTGACCTGCTTTTCTCTGAGGTCAATATTTGTCACTCATAGAGAGCTTTGTACACAAAATGTTTGAGATCTTCAAACAAAGGCTCTATTGGGGTAACTATCTTGAATAATAATGACATTACATTCAGTCAAAATGAAAAAATTTAATAAGTTTAAAATGTATACTGTTTGTTTGATTTAGCCATGTTTTCCCATTTGTACCAAAAATACTTTATTTAGATTTGAAAACAAGACTGAGCCCTTTTTGGGGGGGCAGAGGGCGACTCAACACACACTAGTCAAGATTCGGCCATTCTCGAATATTCCCGCAGACAGGTGAAGTGGGTCACAATTGATCAACAGCCTGAGAATTTCCTAAATTCAATGCAAGTGAAGACAACCGAAATGTTAGCTATTTACCAGTACCGGCACTGACTAAATTTTATCAACAATTATAATGCAACTCAATTCTGTATGGGTATGTTCCATTACAGGAAATTAAATCATCCGCAAAGCGTGTGGGCAGTGTTTTGGATAACCGGCTTTACTTCAACATCATATTTATCATGGTCTGGGCGACATTCTTGGCTCAGACTACTGTTATTATTGAGCGGTAGGTATTCTTCACCCAGTCATAGAAGACAAAGGCATATTGCTCTGAGTTAAAACACGAGGCAGTAGTAAGGTTGAGGGTGACATCAAGTGGTAGAGTGGCATCAATTCATTGAAAAATGTCATTTTCTCAATGAACATCAGAAAAGTGGGCCAGCTATGAACAATAGCTCAACCTATTCTTTACAAATCCCAAACACAACGTTAAACATTCAAGAAAGCATGTGTCACCTGTCAAATGTCTACCGAAAGATGTCAGATGTATAAAATATGGCGGTAGTACATTTAACATTGTTGAATTAGGACTATATGCAGCTGTCTTGTCGACTTTTGCATGTTGAAAGAGAACAACACTTTAATCTTTTTCAAACACACATAACAAGATAACTTCAAATAAGTATCATTTAAATCTTTGATGATATCTTAAAACAGTGAAAACATCTTTCTGTATGCTTTGTATTACGATGTTCACTGGTGGACCTACCCGTCGTTGATGTTGTTGTAATTATTTATTTGTTTGATTGGGTTTTATGCCGTACTCATGAATATTTCACTTATACGACGGTGGTCACCATTACGATGGGAGGAAACCGAGCATAGCCTCGGTGAAATCCACGAAATTTTGCAGTTTGCTGGCAGACCTTCCCATGTACAGCCAGAGACTCTGAGAGAAGGTGTTATTATCTTCTCTAACCAAGCTTTTTTGTGGAATCAATGATTCGTTGAACCAACATCACTTATATTTACCTGGTCCCATTCCCCCAGACTGGATCTGATGAAACATTGTCTCTCACAACAGAGGAACACGGCTAAAACAATATATATGTTGAGTGCCGAACAGTCAAACTAACAACACGGGAATATTCGTCATTGTCAAAACGAAACTTCCGTCAGCTCAACTTTCACCAGATGGCGCTGTTGTTAGACTGATACAAAAAGAAGTAGGTAAAATACGGAAAACCTTTGGTACAATTTTTTCGTTTGTAAACATGTAGGAAAACAATACATATTTCATTGTTCTGATCATACTATAAAATGTCATTTAATTTTGATAAATGACTTAGTTTACTCAGGTCTATACAGGCGAAGAAAGCCTTTTTTGTTTTCTCGTTATAAAACGGGGTTAAGTTTTTTTGGGATCGCACAGCGTCACTTGCAGGAACAAGTTGTCATAACAGAATCAGACGAGGAAGCGGTTAGGAATTTATTTTGTTCCACTATCTGTCGTTTGTGACTGTCCTTTTTAGACAATGGGTACTTCGCAGAGTGTATTTACTGAGCAGGAGCTCGAAGAGTATCAGGTAAATTTTATCTACGGGAAAACTTTGTATCAGTCACGACGCTGTCATGGGCGTTTTCAATTTAGTGAAATCTGTGAAGTGTCTAGTTGATCCGCTGAATGGCATAGCATAATAAATAAGCAAAGTAACACCGAAGAAATTCATTTTGACATTCTCAATATTTAGACATTTATCAATATTAAGTCGTCCTTAGGAGAAATGTTCCATGTGGGGCGGGTTATAGATATATATACACAAATATACAGTATGCTCCCAGAAAAGCATAGTAGAAAATCTGATAAGGATAGTTCTGCATGGTAATAAACATTTATGGTGTTGAATGGGTTCTGACAGTATCAACAAATGATTGCACACGTTGTGTATGATGACATAACAGTATAGCCAACCTGATATCCTATATCAGTAAAGGGCGAAATCAACATTAAGAACGAGGAGGGTTCAAAAAATTAAAAATTAAAGTAAATTAAGAATAGGTAACAGTTTGGCAATTTATGTATGAATGTGTACATATAATGGTGCAGTTATAGAACACATATAAAATGGAGAATAGGATTTCAAAAACTTGTAAAAAGTATGGATTACAATTATTCTGTAAGTTTTAATTTCAAACAGAAAAAGTTTATGTAAACAGTTTTAACTCCTTAGGGGCCATAACACTGTGATTCCGAATAGGCCTCTTCACTAATGCTTCTTTAAATAACAGTTCATTCCATTTAGGTGAGTTGTCAATAACCTGAGTGTTACATAACCATAGGGGGGTATACTGGAGACGGTGACAGGTCATTGATTCTGCTTGGAAGGTTGATTAAGCCCTTAATATGTTTGAAATGTTCACATTCCACTACATGGTTATGGATTTCACCCAGGCCTTTGCCATGATTTACAAGCCTTTTAAGGAGGCATCATTCCGTCTTCCCTATGTAGCTAGCGGAACATTTGAACTAGTAAACTATGTTGCTTCTATATTCTGGCGGCGTTGGATATTTACTGGTCCATTCAGTAGGTGGCGTATCTTGGACAATCCGCTCACCTTGTCATCCGACATATGGGAGATTTATCCAGATGACTGGAATATCATCTTTTGGATTATCCCGAGGGATGGAAATCTGTCCAGTGAACTTCTGTAATAGTTTGTCACATGTCATCTTTCGAAAGTCATTCCAAGACATGAATGTTTTCACATTTTCCAATTCTTTATGGAACAGTGTAAGGTTGCTGCAAGTCTCATGTGCTCAGGTGATGAGAGCTCTGACCAAGGCAACTTTTGTGGTCCACGCCTGGAAGCTATTGTAGCTGATATACTGTCCAGGACAAGTTGGTTGGTGAAAATTGTTGTGGAAAGGCTATAGTCAAATTTGATATCAAGGAAATGGAAATGTAAAATGCACCACTACTAGTGGAAAAAGCTTGAGTCATAGTCTCGTCTTTTTGAGGAAACTGACAATTGTTTGTAGGGCTGGTACTTTACTGAAGTGAAGGGTTCTAAATAACTTTCAGCCGGCACTCATATGGAAAGTCTCTTGGTTTACTTGCAGTTTTCAAAGTAAGGGCAGGCTGACACAAGCTTATTATGATGTAACAGTGGGCGTTAGAGGTCGGTAGCGGATGCAGAGTGCTTAACATAATGAGAAAAGTGCAACACAGAGCCGAACTGGTCTGGTGAAAGCTGGACGGCAGGTAGCCGAGTTTGCATCATCAGTGTTTAGCAGGACCTTCGCATGGTGTTGTAGCGTAGTGGAAACGCCATGTAACTACTTGGCTAAAATCTATGATACTTTTGCGTTCTGTCTGCCATTGCAGCTTTAATATTTCCAAACGAACAGAGAGTGAACATATTAACACAAAGTTCAGGATGCAAGTACTGGTACCATGAGCAGGGAGTGATTCTTCAGGTCAGTGTGAGGATACATTTGGCTCTTTCATCAAGAGAAACTGTCAGAATCAGTGTTGACCTGATTGTCAGAATAAGTCTGACTGAACAGCCAGTAGAACCAGAGAATCCCATGCTTTGGTTGTTCTTGAGGTCTCCATGGCCTTAAGCAGTTGATGGTGCTCTCTTGTGTAGTCTCACATGCAGTTTTCTGGAGACCATTACTTAATTTCCACTGTTATGGCATCATAGACAAGTTCGCCAACTGGTATAATTTGCCAGTGGTCAGTGATTTATTCTGCTTGCTCTGGTTTCCTCAACCCATTAGTATACTGGATGACAAAGCGGAAAAATTCTATTAAAATATGGCATTAAAAAAATAGTCAAAAAAGTCTTATAAAAAGTGGACAGGCCTCTTGTCAGTGGGCAGGAAAGCCAGGAACAGATGACTTGCTTTGTGGGAAGTAGATTTGAAATATTAGATACTCCAATGTTGTGAAGTAGATCTGCGTTTACTGAGTACATGTATTTCCAGATGAGCAGTTTAACGTTACATAGAATTTAACTCTGAACTGCTTTGCGTAATTTTGTGTTTTCAATTTGACAGGAGCTTACCTACTTCACTAAAAAGGAGATCTTGCAGTAAGTAGTTTTCTGGAATAAAATGCATCTGGTTGCAGAAGCAATGAATATTTTCTGGAGAGATTGATAGTCTAAAATGCATAGCCCAGTAAGGATTGCAATTTCATGTACTCAAAGTTAAAGGATCCATAAAATGTATGGCTTTTATTTTGTAATAAGAGTTAAGTAGGAGTGGAGGTGCTAAGCTGGTCTCGCCTGAGTTGTTCTCATTTCCAACTCTAAAAATTTCCAATCATTGAAAATATGTAAATAGTAGACTTGTGATTCTGACACCTATTAGAATGCGCCTCAAGTATTGTGGAAAGAAGAAATGAAAATGTTACTCTTTACTTAAAACAGAGTCCCAGTATGTTTCTGTTTTGGCCTCTGGTATGTGTTACTCACAATAGTTTTACATGTCTTTCAAAAAAAATTTCACTGCATATATGTAGGCCCCTACATGCTACAGGTGTGTCATATATATTGATCTCAGCTTGGCCACATGTCTGCTTCTTGAAAATGTTGTAACATGTTCACTACTCTCTTGCTAAGAGCTCAGTCTAAGAGC
The DNA here is from genome assembly GCA_016165875.1 of Acanthopleura granulata. Lineage (NCBI taxonomy): Eukaryota > Metazoa > Mollusca > Polyplacophora > Chitonida > Chitonidae > Acanthopleura > Acanthopleura granulata. The sequence goes on from JABBOT010000004.1 coordinate 1,249,661, forward strand.
ATATATAAACCAAGAGCTGAATGGTTGACTCTACATGTAGTTTTAATACACCCTGTACTGTTATATTCTATGTGGTGCCTCCTGTCTGGTATCTGTCATGGCATTTTAGTCCGGTAGCACTGTATAAAAACACCTGTGTTAACATTTAGATTGTGATATACATGTACATGTCTGACTGAAGGAACACTGAAAAGAAGCTTTTAATCAATAGCAAACAGACAAAGAGCATGGGCTTCTGTTTCACCCTCAGCTGCCCTGCCCCACCACCCCCAAGTAAGATGTACTTATGTGTTTTTTTTTTCCTTCTGGCAGTGTTCATAAGCGATATAGACAACTTGATCCAGAAGCAATAGACTCAGACAGAAATGCAAAATTGCCTATTGAAAAAATCAGAGATATTTCTGAGCTGAAGGTAATGTAGTTTTATAATTTTCCAAAGAAAAGTGATGTTTTTGTTCTTAATATTTAGACTCATGTCTTTTAATTTTGATCTATCATTTCATTTTGTAGATTTTCTTCATTACTATTAATCTTCAGAGTCTTTGACTTCAAAGGTATCTTTTCCAGTGGAATTGGAAGCTATACAATTATTGAGAAAATGAAGCTAAAATGATTTCGTTTCTCAATAAAATTGTGCAAATTATATTTCTGTACCCCATGTTTTTCCCAGATTGTTCCAAAATATTTTTTGCAGCTGAGGAGTCATGTGACATGATCTTAAAGTGCTCAACATCTTCATGTTTCTCCTATATTTGCATAGTGTTTTTTTGGTTTGTTTGTGTTTTTTGGGTTTTTTCAGTTTGGTTGTGATGTTACTTTTAGATAAATTGATGTGCATGTAGAATCTTATTTTTTGTGAAGGGGTGACGTTGGCTCACCATGTGAATATATGAAATTTATTTATTAAAATTTTCTAAATTGAAGTTTCATTGCCCTACCCAACATCCTACCTTTGCTTGCTGTTTTAAAGGTAATGTTTTCTCTGTGTCGCCTGTTTACAGGTGAACCCCTTCAGTGATAGGATCTGTAAGGTCTTCTCCTCCAGTGGAGATGGACAGATGACATTCGAGGATTTTCTGGACATGATGTCTGTATTCAGTGATACTGCTCCCAAATCTGTCAAAGTGGAATATGCCTTCAGAATCTATGGTAAGGTAACTGTTGATTGGGTGGCCGGAGGAAGCCTTTTTAGTGTTGTGCTCCTGGGTTTTCCCCGGGTTCTGCCCAGTTTCCTCCCACCATAATGCTGACTGCTGTCATATAACTGAAATATTCTTGGGTACTGCGTAAAACACCAATCAAATAAATAATTAAAATAATTGAGATTATTGTTTATACCAGCTGACTGCTGACTAGGCAGGTCTAATCTGGAACAAAGTGGAAAGCTTATAAAATGAAAGACTCACATGTGGCAAAGGCCCTTTTTATGGTATAAAATAGTCTTCAGATCTTTTTCAGATCTAAAATATGAAGTTTTTTGCATTTAATTCAATGTTAGGCCTGACATTGTTTAGCTTTAAATGAATGATGACAGCCCAAATTCTCCATGCTATAGATTTTGACGAGGATGACATGATCTCAGAAGAAGATGTGAAGGAAGTTGTCAACCGCTTGACCGGAGACCAAAAACTCTCAGACGATCAACTAGACCAACTTGTGAGAAATGTATGTCTTCTTCTGTTGACGCCTCCCATATGTATTTAGAAGAAAAGACAGTCAAAAATATTACCTTAGTTATGTCAAGTGGAGAATGTATCTAAATGGTCACAGCCATTTATTTCAGACGTGCTTAGTAATTCAGTTAAAGAAGACCGGCGAAATGTCATGTGTATTGTAGTGAAAAGAGTAAGGTTTGTAGATTTGAAAAACACCATCCGATAATTGTGTAGATGTTCTCTAAGAGACACATGCTTCATCGCTGTAAGCTTACATAGCTGTCAGAAGTCGCCGATGTTTTACCAACCCGATGCTGGCTGATTGATGTGAATCAGTCCCTGAGCTCTCTAGCTGCAAAATGTCAAGCTGAAATCCTTCCCATGTGTTGCATCAGTGAACAATACTTAGAACAGTGATAAAATACAGAAGTCGGAAAGGATGGGATATGGCTATCATAATCTCCTATCCCAGTAACTGGTTTTGTGGCGCATGGCAGGATAAAATATCTGCCGTCAGGTTGTAGACAGAAAGAGAAGTTCCTGATGGTAGCGGTTAAAAAATGATCTTATGTGATGAAGTACTGAACTGATTTCAGCACTGTGCAATTTTATAATTGCAGATATTTGATGAAGCTGATCTTGATGCGGATGACTCCTTGTCTTTTGCGGAATTTGAGCATGTCATCTCAAAAGCTCCTGATTTTGTGAAGTAAGTTGATGAAGATAACTACTAAATGTGTATGTAATCTTGTAGTGAGCAAAATGTGTATGAGGTCACAGCCAAGCCCTCAGTTTCTGCCAAATATTTACATGCAACACAGATTAGTGTAAAGTCTTTTTTATTTTTTTAATGTACCCTTTATCTCTCTGATCATACGTTGTGCCAGCGATCTGTGTATAGTCATGTCTTCCTTCAGGTTTTTTACCACCATTGTTGTATAAGTGAAATACTTTTTGTATACTACTTCAATTTAGTCTGGCATAAATCCAATTCTTGCAAACAGAGGGTTCTGCTAGTATTGTATTCATTTAAAAATAACACAGAAATATGATCATATGACAAGGGTTTAGTGGGGATCACGATAAGTGTGCTGAAATATTTGACAGCTTCCTTGATCTTTTTACCTGAACGAAACAAATTCATGTTTTAATATCAAGTCATTGTCTCAATAGATTTGTATATTGTGAAAGTTATTGTTATAGCTGACCATCTTCTATGTTAATGTTTGCAGCTCCTTCCGAATTCGCCTGTAAATGGGCTGCATCAGACTTGAGCCAAAACCAAAGATAGGTAGTTGCGTCTTCACAGCCGAAAGTGACTCCCTGAAGATTTCACAATAGATGTGGACCTACTTGTGTAACATCGTGTTTTGTCTAAATTCCTGATGTGCATAAAATTATTGTAACATACATGTGTCTCATCCTCTTTGAGAAAGTTTCCAAACTAACATGTCTTTCAAAGCAGCCAGAGTATTTAACTTCCAGGCAATGTTCAGATGTGGGTTCACCAAGATGACTTGGTAGTAAATCGTAATGTATAATTTGCCTCTGCTATGGTCGTGCTATTTCTACTGCTTTACATATGATACCACCTCAAATCCCCCACTCAAAACAAGTGAGCTGATGTTCATCCTAGCGTTGTAACTCGTCCTGATTTCACAAGTGACTTATCTCTGAAGATGATTTCAAGTTTATGTGAGGTTGGGGAATGCTTTCACTCAAGTACACACACACATATATATATATGTATATATATGAGGTGGGCTGGTATGTGTTTTAGATGGATTTATAGATATGTTTTCATATAATGTGGCACATGTTTTAAATAGATGTATATTATGTGTTTTACATAAAAATATAAATGACACAACTTTTACATGCAAGGACACATAGTTGAATAGTTTCCAGTAATATGATATACATGCTAGTTGCTTGTGTGCAAGTATTAATATTTTCATTTAATTTGGCACAAATTTTAAATTCATCATACAATCACAGCAGTTTTCCCATACACATTTATCAGAAAAGGGTGTTACCAAAGGTTTTTTTTTTTATATTTTTTTTGATGGGTATACATGTATATATCTCTTGTTCCATATGCTGGTGTTTAGAGGTTGGTTGTATAAGTAAGTGCTGAGTAAGTTCCTCTAAAGATTTGATCCTTTTGCTCCTACTGTTTTCGGACTACAACCTTCATACTCTGACACAAAAGTGACCTTGAATGACAGGAGAATGTTCAGGAGTGTAGTCATAGTTATCTCCATAATCTTTATGACCTTTGTAGCAAGGGAATTAGACTTTGCACAGCAATTCATGCTAACTGGTTTAAACTGGATTTCTTGGGATCATTTGCTGCACTTTAACGAGAAAGAAATATGCTAGAAAAGAAATTATGTTTTTCTTCTAATTTCATTCTGAAACAGATTTGTTTGGGTGATTTATATATATTGAAAATTTAGTCAGCAATAAGGCAGTGTGGGTTTAGGTTTTTGGCTATATATTTTACCAAAAGGAACACATTCCTTCATAGAGTTAGGACCCACTGTACGTTCCATCAAATGCAAAGAATGTGCCTTTTGAATTTGGTTGTCAGTAGTTAGCAAGAAAGAATGTACTGATCCAGTGGATTTTTCCTGTGGTCTGGTTGTAAAATCCTGGGGGCCCTGTCTCAATGATTACATAATACTTCTCAAACCCTGACATGTATGAATGCCCAGTCAATCTATGCAGGTATGAAAGGATATGATGAAATATATGGCTTTATTTTTTTATTCTGTTTAGTATGTACCCTGACATAAAGAGGTAAAAAAGGGAAGGGAAGCGGACATGAAATTGTCCAAATGATGTCATATGTTAAGTTCGTATTCTGATTTGATCGTTTTTACTTGGTTCAAAACTTTTATAATCTTTGAAGACATTTGTTGCTTTTTTAATATCATTATTATAATGTATTGAGACACTGAACAGCAAGCTATAGAATGAGTGGTTGTTGTGAACATATACAGATTACATACTTTATATTTTCTTATTTATAAAACTCTATAGAACTATACATCATGTTATAAATGGCACATTAGTGATTACTAACATATTATTACCTGGAAAGTTTGTTTTTCAGATTGAGGTTTTTTAGGTACAGATATTAAAGATATTCATGAATGTTTACTCTTCTTCTGTGAACAGTTTTTTTTTCTTCTCAGAGCCCTTTAGAAGATGGTACTGACGATTTTTAGGAAGCCAACAATTTGGTATTGGAGCTGCCTTTAGTGGTTCCCCATGATCATAAGGGCTTCAGTATTCAACTTTTGGGTGTCTATCAACTTTTTTTGGGTATCCAGCTTTATAATTGAATACAAAGCTCAGCCATTTCTTGTACCCAAAACATTTTGAACCCGTGTTATATTTGCGTGAATTGCTTTGACAGGGCAAGCCTTGTAATCACATTCATGTTGAACAAAGCTGTCTGAGGTTAAGTGTCTACGCCTTTCTTAAAACTGGTACAATAATTTCTTACCAGTTGTAGTCAATGTTTTGTAGAAAAAGGGTGTGAAATGATATATTGCACAAATGATATAACGGTATCATACTTTTGTGTCTGTCTCATGGATTTAATTAATTATCAGAACATGATGTTGATGAATTCTGTTATTTTTTTATTGGCATACACTATAGGCACATTATCGGCAAACGGTATAGATGTGTCTCATAACACTGAACAAATTTATTCAGCTGAAATTAAAGATTTGGAATACTGTCTCACTGAAAGGTTTCCTTAATCGTCACCAACCATATTAACACCTGTCTGGAAAGTGGAATTTCCAGATTTTCTTCAACCCTATTTCTTTCCTCCAATTTCAATCCTGTACAGCCAGGCAGAAAATGAGTTTTGCAGCACCATGCCACAACTTCCAAGGACCTTCTTAGGCATAGTTCCAGGACTTTTCTGTTACTTTCATTACCAAAGGGAGGGTGGATTGCATTTTGGAGAGGGGTGTTGGTTGAGAGAGAGGGTACAGGGATCGCTGTAGATTGCAGAATGTGGACCAATATTAGCAATCGGTGCATGATTAAATAATAAAAAAATTCCACCTGGTTTCTAACGAGCTTAGAGGGGTGCGAGATACAGCATTATGACGTAATTCAGGCTGAGTCATCAGACAACCGCGTGGTTTCGGTTAAAAGCTACAAGGCACTAGGAATGATTTTGAAAGACATGTATTTTTGGAATGAATACAAAAAGAATAAATTATCTGCTAGGCTTTAAATTACACATATCCATGGAGAAAAGAACAAGAAAAGAAAGAGGTCACCTATGAGGTTCGAACTCACGACCTCCGTGTCCAAATCAACAAAAAAAAATTAGTCTGCATGATTGTACTCGCTAACTTATTCACCGTAGCCCCAGATCTGTCAGGTGAGCATTTATTTCTTCAACACCAGTCTGTCAAAGAGTTGTAAAACAAAAGCCACAATTATTGTTTCAACCATGACGGATGTCGTGCTCAAAACATATCTTTTGCACAAAGGTCAGTACTGAGATAACTTCCATCACCCCTAAACCAGGATATGAAAGGGTCCAAAAGTGCAACAAATTGACCAATAGCATTTATAACGATACTTAAATACACTTTTATTACAAACACTCATATATGATAAAAATTGTATTATGATAATTGTAAGAAAAAAAATTATAATTCTGGACAGATTTGATGCATCATCTATAGCCAAAATGGTCCTCCTCCCGACGACCATCCGCAGGTTGCTGGCAGACTTTCCCACGTACGCCCGGAGAGAAAGCCAGCATGAGCTGGACTTGAATTCACAGCAACCGCATTGGTGGGAGGCTCCTAGGTCATTGCGCTGCGCTAGAGCGCTAACTGACTGAGCCAAGTGCGGAGGTTCCCCATTTCTTTAGCAGGACGCGTCGTTGTATAAGTGAATACTCTAGAGTAAAACACCAATCAAATAAATTAATAAATAACATTAGCAGGGTCTTTCTGTGTGATATGTCGTAACCCCAGCGGGAACACAACAACGGTCGGAATCTGCCCGTTTTCTGATTCTCTGTTTTCTGCTATTACTCGTTTTCTTCTGTTTCCAACCATCTCCGACTTCTTGGTATCGTATCCATGTTTGCGAGGTTTTGACCTGTTAATGTCATGGTTAAAGTGGATCGTCTCCTGTCTCTAAATATCTCATCCGTACATCCGCATTGCACGTGTCTATTATCACGGTATTGCGTAACACACTGTCTGGTTACACCCAGTTGCCGAACCAGCTATATGGGTAAAATTCCCGCCGTACCGCCTCAAATTCTTTGACTACTTTACTATGGCCTTAACGTTTGGTGCCACGCTTTATAGAATAACGAGGACATAAGATAAAATATATAAAATATATAAAAAAATATATAAAACTGTATATTATTAATCTCGTTTTACCTTTCTTACATATTGGGCAGAAGAATGAATTACTTCTTAATGAATTACTTTCCCCACATTTCCTTCAGGTTTCTTTCCTGTCAACGTTTTCAACGATTTAAATTTTTTTCCTCAATATCGGCTAAGGAATGTCATCGGTGAAACCACTTTCTAATTGTCAACCACCAATGTGATATGTTTAACCGTGGGAACTGTTATTCCCGAGACTGCAAGTTCGCGATAATGTCTGGTGGTCGGCTACCTCTTACTTTTGTGTTTGGCCTGTTGCACGAATGATCGAGTAAGACAGTCTGCATGTATTGCTGGCGTGTAGGCTAGGTGCCTGGCTCTAAGGTCCTTGATTCCAAACCCGGAATAGTATCAGAAAATTTTCAGCACTAGAATCTGAGTGCTCAGATAGAGAGAGTAAATCGGAAACGATAATACTGTTACCGATGGAACAAACAACATCAGGTTCTGAGTTTGTTTGACCTAATCACATAGCGAATTCTCATGGTCTGTAGGTTTACGTTTTTCATTCCAGCTTACACCCCTTTTCCCCAATAGGCTTAAAAATGTTTATCAGGTCCTTGGCATTATGTGGTGATTTCTTCGGGGCTACGCCCAAATGACATTAAGATCACTCTAACAAACGACATGCAAACAGCGTAAAGAAACAACGAATTGTCACTCAACAAATCCTTCGTGAAACTGTCAACTTCAACGCACAGTGTCAAGTTCCTGATAAAGAAATTTGTAGTTTAGAGCTATGTCCCTTTGACCGTCAGTTTCTGTTCAGTGAAAGCAGATTTCTCCCACCCATACATAGATCAACAAGTGGTGGCAGTGGATGTTCAGCCTTATACGTATTTATTTATGTGATAGTAGGTTAACGTCACACTCAAGAATTTTGATGGGTTGAAGAAAACACCGATACTCGGCAAGTTAGTGACGAACTTTTCCACATGTATCGTACATATATGCACACCATATTAGTGGAAGACAAATGGTCTTCGACGAAGGTTAGTCTGTGGGAACGACCACGCGATCGAAAGAAATCGACGACGTTACTATTCCTGTTTCGCGCCAACCGGGAACTACTTTAAGGTTGAGGTTTACGTGTATCCGGAGACCCTGACATCCATTACACAAGATACGTCGGCTGTATATTCTCTTCTGTATTACTGGGCTACAACTCTTTAATTGCAGTCGAAAAATACAGCAGCCTGGAACAGCAATTCAGGGGATCGGCGGCCTTGCATGCAGGGCTTTCGTAAAAAGAGAAAAAGGAATGTTCTATGAATGAAAAATTAATGGAGTGGACTTGAATCCGTGACTACAAAGTGTCTGGACTGTTGGGCCCAATATTTGACGACCAGTTAAAACTGAGCATATACTTATTCCAAACACCGGCGCTCAACACCCATGTGATTTTGATGCTGTATGCATGAAAAAAAGTATAGGCTACACTGCTGAAAGGTTTACCTTTGATTCATTGCTTGAATCATTGCCTGAAAAAATTAGCAAATGGCAAATAACTGAATGAGAAAACAATGTCTCTCTGACTGATAGTTTTGTATTTCATCACCATTCAGCAAAAATTCTATCGATCAGATAGGTTGAAATGCCGAACATACAAGGCCATATGTGAGAGGACTGTGGATATTATATATATATCAGTTTCTGATACACTCCTGGAACGAATGCCCATTGCGCGCGCTTACATGTTTCCTGGAGTCAAAGTGAGACGGGCACAGACGCAAAGATGTAAACAAAAAAACGAACAGAACTTCATTATAAGAAATAAAGCCTTGTTGTTTGCTTCCACCATAGTCGACTTCAGAGAAAATGGCAAATGTTTTATCAGAAAAAAATCTTGTAATAATTAAGCGTGCTGCAAAAAGTTTTCGTTCTTATCGTGATAAAAATGGGGAGTAGGAAAGAGTTTGGTATACTTTTGACCTTGTGACTCGAAACGGTGGTCAACAAGAGATTCGACATCCAAGCTGACATCACCTCCATATGGTCTCTCCCAAAGACGCTCACCAGAATTACATCCATCAGAGTCGGTTGTCGCCCCATCTTCACTTCAGTGACTTGACACTAGTACCCTGACTTTGATTTCGAATGTTTCAGCTCTCCTGCGACTCTGAGTTTTATGATGCAGGCATATAGGCCCGCGCACGGTAACGGTAATTAACACAGCCAACGGATGTTTACTAACTGCATATCCATGTTCAGTCAGTGAACACATTATTATTAAAAAACAATAAAACTATTTCAATCTCCATCGTCGGAAAGTCCTGGTCTTACCGACAAAGCTCAGAATGGATCAAGGGAAGCAACTCCGGGAAGGCAGTTGTTATCGCTTAGCAGCCTCGAAAGCGCTACTATTTTTCTCCGTTTTACGCATGAAAAAAATACGTTTCCCACTCGTATATCCCCGGAAGGTCGTCATATAACTAATAGTATTTTACACTCGAGTGAAATCACACAAAAGGAGTCGCAGAAACCTATTATATCACAATAGGGAAAAGGAAGTGCCATGGAAGTGCAAAAAGTTCAGGCCGATTTGAGCGAAATGTGGTATGGTTTTGTTGATCAACACAGTTTGCTCACTTACACACGTCGCTGTAACTACTTGGAATCTCAGTAGCACAAGGTCTTCCTCCTTCCTCATAATAGCACATTCAACGTCTTTACGTCCACTTGATTTCTTTCAGATCTGATTCATCGACGATTCAATCTTGAACACCACTTTTGCCATAGCATAAAACGTTGTGACCAATGCCCCTGTATTTTTTTTATATAAATGTACAATATAATATAATATATAATATATACCGTCTGTTAACAAGACGAATAAAATAAGATGTCAGATACTATCCTAGTACAGTGAATCAACCTTATCAAAATGTATGCGGATGAACCAGTGATGGCACTGTCAAATCCAAGGTCATGCACGGTCAGTATTCGTTAATGAGGTGACACGAGATGGATTTAATGGATGTTATTCTGGGAATCTCGTTTTCGGATGATCAGGTGTCAGTCTGGATTTCCACATGAAGGACGATGTGGATGGGTAAGGCAGTGGAAATGTGGACAGTTGAAACTGTTGGGCGGAAAGCCATCCCAACAGGTAATATTAATGACTTGAAAAGCATTCGGAGCTGTGCATGATCTCTTTAATCACAGTTACTCTCCTCTACTCACGAATTGTCTAGTCTCTCCATACATAATATAATGGCACATTATATATTATGACAATACAGTATTTACGGAGAGACCAGACAGTTCGTGAATAGATGAGAGTTGCTGTGCCATAGTCTGAGCGCATCTTGTTAAAGGTATTCAACTGTTTGCAGGGTTAAACTTTGACAGTATGGAAACCAAAATTGCTGCATGCAGAGACCATACTTTGTAGAAAATCCTCGAAAGCCTCCCGCAGTTATTGTCTGAGCAATATTAAACGATAGGAAAAACAAATGTCCCAGCAGTGGACATTTTACGCACACGGCTGAAGAACAAGTTCCCTCGATGCCACGCCCTGGGCAAAACAGAACGTAACTGTCCACAGCGTTCTAAAGTCAATGTTGAGACAACTGGAAACCAAAGATGGCTGCTGCGGTCAAATCTTAGCCGTCTTCTCGTTGATATCATGCCACTCGACATGTTCAAATCCAATCGGTCACAGTGTTCTCGAGTTATTGTGCTGACAAAGTTAATCAAGTTGGAAATAAAGATGACCCCGTCGGCCATATCGGTTAAGGCTTATCGCTCAAATCTAACACCAGATGTCTTTTCAATGATGTCATACCACTTTCCAAGTTTGGACTCAATCAGTCAAAGCAATGCTGAGCTATTGTCCGGACATCGCTTTCTCTATGGAATCACGGAATGACAGGGCAGCACTAATACCTTTTACCAGCTTGGGAAAACAATTCCTGTTTAGCAGGCATGCACGTTTGGCATCTTGAAGCAAATTATGGGTTGGATTATATTGCATCATTTTACTGACACAGATGTATTGAAAAGATTTCTGAACACAAACATACAGGCAACGAGTCTTGTCTTTAATAATTTGAAGCTTTTATTGAAGGGTCTTGGGTTTTATTGGCAGTTCTGGTTTCACTTTCCAAAAGATAAAACTAATAAGCTGCCTATAATGGCTAATAAAACAGATCCATGAAATATTTGACCATCCACTAATGAAACAAAAAGCAACGAATGGGACGAATTTAAAAATACCACAGAATATGATTAAGACATTAATAACAGAAATTAAATCTCTTGGAAACTCATATAAGTCAACTGAACGAGGTAAATTTGCAACATTATCACAATAACAGAAACAATGCAACTAATAATGATGTGCTAGTTCTGCATTATATACAATTAATATGCAGGATTAAGCACCATAAGTTTGAACATGGTTCATACAGGATTAATCCTGAGTAATATGGTTCATACAGGATTACTCCTGGCTAACATGGACATGCAGCCAGGATCGTCAAACAGGCTGGATGTCTTTCACTGCAACCCCCCTCCCACTGTTAACATCGGCTTGCATTTGCCATACGACGATGAACCATAAAAACATAATACCGAAGTTTTCGAATCTTGGATGCCCTGGGTTATGTGGTTGTAATGCTTGAAGTTTATTTCTAGTGACAGGTTTATATCAACAGTATCTCAGCTCTAGGAGGCGATTATAATACGATTCCTTAGACAGTTTTTCGCAGACATGCTGAAGCCAACCAACAAAGGCAAAGCGACGATGGCAGCAGTTTCTCGCTAACTGAGCCAAGGGTAACTATAGCGACTTCTTGCCAACTTCTGAGTTACACTGTGACACAACTGTGTACATATTTGCACATCCACAATGTATGTGTATCAGTGGTACACCAGTTGTGTATCACTCATACACACCTCACTGTGGAATTATTGCAAAAAATTCACACACTGAGCACTGCTGGTACACAAAAAATATGTGGATGTGCATTTATGCCACAATAATGTGTACCACTCGTACACAGTAGTTCTTAGAGAGTATACCAGCTAAGTATGACAATGGTTCATACACAAGAAACTTCTCGGGCTACAAAAATGTGCACCTTTAGTGTATTATGCATCATGTTGGTCTAAATATAACAATATGGTAAATTGTAATGATAATGGTTCTTCGAAGGTGCTTTATCAGTTCTAGATACAATTAAGCCGTACACTTCACAAACATGTATAAAGTTACACTGAAATTGGCTGGGTAGTTTTGAAGATGTTAGAAACAATAACAAGAAATAAAATCATGGATACCCAAACTCGGAACACTGGTCACAGCAATAGCGAAAGAGTCCGAGAATGTAAGTACATTTGTTTGACTGTCTAAGATAACTTAACGCCTACCTCTCTCTCCCTTCCTCCCTCCCCCCTCTCCCTGCTCCTCACCCCTCTTTCTCTTGGTTTAATCCACGCGCCTGTCAATCAGCTTGCATGAAGTTCCTCTATCGATCTGGCCGACGTCTGATAAAAACTGAAATATTATAAGGTACAGAGCAATCCTCCAATCAAATTAGTCCGTAAATAAATATGTTTTGACTGGAGGGATGAGCTACGGGAGCATGGATATGAGGATGCATGTCTTGCTGGCCCTTGTCTATGGCCTTGAGATAATGTAGAACTTGCTTGCGATGTTATTGATCCTTCAAATGTCGTGGTTTTAATGCGGTGATGTGTCTCATTTATTTGTGAGAATAGAAACCGCGCTGTCCTTTAAACCAACACTGGTTATATCTTAATGGCTTGTGGTTAACTGTTCAGACTAAATCTGACTACAAATGTAGAGCAGTCTATATTTAGGGGTAATAGAGGCGGCGATTCAACTGGGGACCTTGGCAAACCTTGTTAATTTACTTTGCGGTTTACCAAGGGAAAGTTTACTAAGGTTCATTCTAACTGTAGCATGCCTATGTCAGTGTTTAATACTTCTGATCTCTGTACAAAAAACATAATAACACCAGTAAATGTAAAATCAACATATAAGGAACCAAATCACCTCCAAACAGTAAATGTCAACCGCCAAATATTTGACCATTTTCCCAAAATGAACTTTACACCCAAGGCAGAAGCTCCTTTTTTTCCCAACATGAAATCTACTTCGGTTCATGCAGCGGTTCAAGAATTAATACATCAGTTCACATAAACCATATCACGACGGCGACACTGTGTTCGGATTTCTATGGATTTCTTTACTTAAAACAGATAAAAGTAAAGCAAATTCATTTCATAGAAATTCCTCAATCGTGAACCACGTTTCCATTCATATACATCCGTTTCCAGATTATCTATGTTAAAAACATCAAACTCAGGAAATAGAACGTAAAGAGTCTCGTCAGTTCTGGGTTTAGCAAAGCCTTCCGCCCTCTGAAGGCATAAAGCAAAACCTCACGGAAGGTTGATAGCCTGGTTTACCGGACATAATTTCGAGATTTCAAAACGGCCAGCAAGTAATTTTTCATGTCTTAGCCTTCGTCTGTTATACACCCTGGACATCTTTTTGTGCATGAGGATTTAACACATCTACAAAGAATAACACAGTCTGACAGGAAAGTTCTTCACCCTGGTCTGCTAAGGAAATAACGAACACATATAATTGCACTGTAACCCCAGGCTCGCAGTAAACACCCGAGCCGCGTCTTCAGCTGGTAATCATGTCTCCGTGATAGTTTGCCAGATCATAACACATAAATTTATGTGAGAATTCTTGTGAACAAAAGTGTATAGATGGCTGTAAGTTTTTGAAAACCGGCTCGTCGTTATCTCTGGTTAGAACGGGACACAGATACATTGCCGTCTAGTTTCATGGAATAATGAATTCAGTGAATTACACGCAAATCCACAGTGTTTTCCCTATTAACGAAATGGTGAGATTGTCCAAAACATAGCACGAGACCATTTGTCATTTTTTTACATAAATACGATATAAGCATACATACTCAGCAGGCCATTGTCCACTTTACTTGATTTAGGCCCAGATTTGCCAGGATCCCCCGACACTGGCAGCTCTTCTGCTGACCACAGTTTGTTGACCAGGGGCCGGTTTTGGGTGTCAGCTGTGCTTTACATTTTACAAACCAGTGTTACTAACTCCGTCAACATTTTGGACATAAATCATTGACATAAGTGAGAATAAATCCACTTGAACGCGCATCCACTGAGAATTCCGTGACTTAAAAGCATCAAGCTTGATAAAGAGTTGTACTGCAGACGAAATGTAAACCTTGATACTACAATTTTGTCTTCGCTACATTATACTGCAGCACTTTTTCTGCTTTTTCCTTTCCTTTCCATTATCTGCCGGGGACTCAGCGGGGGCTTTAGACCCATCAACAACGGGTTCTGCAGCTCCTTTGTCTATATCCGCCTTTATTCCCTCCTGTGAAACAGACTCTTCGACTCTACCATTTTCCCTCATTCTAGGTTTGACTTCAGCGCATGCTGGCTGAGAGCTCTTCGCAGGCGCGTGAGTTGCTTGCGCAGCAACCGGTGCCACTACGCCTTCCCGCACCGGCGACTTCTCGGCGTTCACATTATCAGGTGAGTCTAACCCTTTCGCCTTCCTCTCTTGTTGGTCAAGGTAAAACCTATCCCGGACAATTGTCGCTCGTTTCAGGAGTTCGTCTGTTTCTTTACTCAGTTCACCATCAGGTATGAAAGGATTGTCTCTGCTTTCAGTGCTATAAATACAAGAAGAACAAATTAATAATACATACAATCCAGGTTGTGAATTCGACAACTTATCGTCAAATGTATTCTCATGTTGTTTCGTGTATGTATCAGTATGAGACATCAACAAGACGCAAAAGAACGAAGTATAGTATAGTAGCTACAAGCAACTTGCTAACACCATTCATCCCGGCAGATTTTCATGGTATGAGAGAATTTCAACTGGGACTACATAATTATATTGTCTCTTCGCCTTAATTAATTTATTCATTTGATTGGTGTTTTACGCAATGTGGTGGCAGGAAACCGGGGGGCAACCCACGACCATCCGCAAGCTGCTGGCAGATCGACCTTCCCACGTGCGACAGGAGCTCATGCATGCTGGGTTTCAATTTCGCCTCTTAAATAGAGCCATTCAAATGTATTAACGTTTCGCAGAGGCCCGCATATCGTTTTAGCCAAATTAAGGTAATGTACATTTTACCTTCAAAACAAACGAAAGATTTACTGTCTGTCCATGAAATAAAAAACACTATGCTATAAAATGAACATAAGTACTTTTGCCGTCATAGGGCTTTCAACAGTAAACATGCCGAAATTGTTTCCAGTACTTGAAATATAGCCATGGACTTTGTCAAATTAAAGACAAAAGTTAATTCGATAGAAACACAAACTGGTACAATAAATAAATGACCTTCACGCGAATACTCAGTTTACCATAAAAATACTTGGGGATTTCACATAACTCTTGTATGGGAAAAGAAAGAGACACTGAAAGATTATACACAGCCATTCAATGTGTTTAATTGGAATGAACTCACACATCCACAGAGTAAAAATTCTAAAATGAAATCACGTGGAACATGTAGGTGTATTTGTTGAGAGGTTTGTATTATTGTACGAAGTGGATTTAGGGAGCATCACGGGATATGTGGTAAGGTTAGGCCTGAATCATATTTAAACGATATATTAAAACCTTAAGCCAAACTAAATTTCCACAACATTTGTCGTTTATAAACATGAAATACAACGCAGTAAAATGTAACAAAAATAAAACGACTGCATGGATATTTGAACCCATGGCGTACGGCTGAAGCCGAATTAATCTGAGGACGTAACTTTAAACAAAAGACCAGAGACATGTGGTTGTTCTATGCCGTTTTAGTTTCCTCCGTCAGAAGATTATCGGATTTAAAAGGTTATTTCTCCAGGTTTGTATGCACTTGTAAGTCAGGCAAACAGCTTTCATGTGCACATGCTATGCAGATGCAGGAGAAACCAACAGCTTGTTAACATACCTTTATGATCTTCTCAGGTTGGAAGTATAAGGTGTCAGACCAGAAACGCAAGACTGAACTTTCTAATGATAAATTTGTTTCAAATCGATCTGTTTTCAATTCAACAAGCTGTTATTTTCAACCAACTTACAGAATGATAAGGTGAGAATGTCAGTAATCATAAAATAAGCAACAGAAGTTCATTCAGCGATTACACCATGTCACAAGTGACACCATATCAACATCTGTAGTGTCACCAACATATGTTGTGTCACCAGCATATGTATTGTCACCTCCATCTGTAGTGTCACTACAATCTGTAGTGTCACCACCATATGTAGTAGCACCATCAACTGTATGGTGGTGTCACCAACGTCTGTAATGTCATCAACATCTGTAGTGCCACCATCATCTGTAGTGTCACAACCATCTGTCGTGTCACCACCATCTGTATTGTAACCAGCATTTATAGTGTCAGCATCATCCGTCACCCAGATACGATTATTGTTTTGGAGATAATAGGAATAATGAAATCAGATTAGGAGGTTAACATGTAAATTACTCGCGGGTATCTCCAAAACTCTGCATCGCATGAAATTAAAAGCCTTTTTCAATTTTTTGACAGCTATTCGTCATTTTAATATATCAACCATTTTCTCGCCAAGTTTCTCATCCTGGTGATAGTGACGGCGTAGTATCTTCATACGGCACTGCAGCAAAGTAAAAAATAAATTCTGATTGGACAAATTCCAGCAGATGTCGAGCAAAATTTCTTTTTATTATACATGGAACTCGATTTAACTATCTACAGACTTATCACCTCACAATAAAGTACCAATCTTAGGACAGGAATCACAGGGAGATTGTATTCCGACAACTCCCAACTTCGTAATTTGTATCAAAGTGTTACTCGTATCTATCGCCACATGCCACAATCTCACTCGTCACAGCAGTTCAAATAAGCAAAATATCGTTATTTCCCGAATCGTTATCTATGTATGTTACACGAAAACAACGTCAAAATTCGACCCTTCTCAGACCTGATAAGGCCTCCCCAAACATCACCTAGATATCAATCAACAACGTACCTGCGATTTCTACGGACAAGCAGTGCCGCAGTGAAGAACATCAACGTGTGATTCACAAATTATTTGTTCAGGAAGTGTATTCCGAAGCAGAACGATAAGTAGGCTATATGCATCTTCTGCTTAAATTTATATATATTTCCTGCCCTTAAACTTCCGCTAAATCCGTTATTTGTTGGATAACGGATGGCATTTTCTTAAATCTAACGTAATAATCTGTTCTTGGAAACGAATTAATCCGTTCGTGATAACTAATCAATCCGTTATATCGACGGAAATGCGATCCGTTATCCCTCAAAATATAAAACGATTTAACGGATGATTTTTTGTATAGAGGGTGAGACAACACTATTCACTGACCTCGTCTATTTGGGTTGAGTTCACATATATATCATAGCGAGTTTTCTCTTTTTCTCTAAAAAGCAAATCACGTAGACGGCTCCAGTTGAAAACTGCTGTCTCGTTATCTCTCGAAGGAACGAGAATGTCGTGCAGAAACCGTCTAACCATGATAACCCGGAGTTCTCTGTCTCTGGCACGGATATGGGCATTGTTGACAGAACGCGCGACTCTAGACTGCTGTCTATCTACCGATTTACCATTTCCGCCGGTTGAAGCGGTATATCAAGCCCTTAGCCTATCCTGTCCCACAACAGCACGTTCACGTGACATGGGCAAACCGTAAGGCAACCTTTAACGACATGATCTTACATGGTGCTGTGTTTACTCGTGTGACACTGACTGAAGAAGAAAAAGAAGGCCTTGCCTCACGGATCACGGGGCTGTCTTAGACTTGAGTCTGACTTAGACTTAACTTCAAAACAGTTTATTGCCCTCAAATTAAGACTCACCCTAATGATTTTTAGTTGAATACTACGTGCATGCTGTCCTAGGCCTTAACTTACAGTCTTAACTTGATAACATTTTATTGCTCTCAAATTGTGACTAACCCTAACGATTTTTAGTCGATTACTAAACAGCTCTCCTAGATTTTAACAGCAAAAATGAAAATTGGCTTTTACGTTCAAATCTCAGTCCAGGACTAATACCAGAAGTTAAGACTAAGCCTGACTTGATCATAAGAAAGCTTCGTGATTCTGAGATCCGATTTCTTGGCGAATGGTACAGTAAGGACACCAAATGACGTCACGGAATGTAGGCTACATCATTGGCCAGAGTAGGCCTAACAATATATGGCCACTGTCAATTGGCCCCATTGTTAACCAGCTATTATTTTTTAATGTTGTACATGCTGAAATCACCGGAATAATCAGTCCGGCTGTATACAGAGTTCTTAAAAAAAACAACCATTAACAATACTCCTCAGCAAAATAGAGAGAATTACTCATTCGCTCTAAACCATGACAGGTAAAATATTCGATAACATAACATACCACCCAACTGGTCTCCGAAAATACATTGTGGCAGATGGAAAATAGACTGAGGCATTGAAATTTTCAAGTGAAATTTTTTCCTTTCCCACTCTAACAGTTAGTTTCGGGAAAGCAATGTCACTTGAACGGCAAAAGATATGGTTTCGTGATACACGGTAACAGAAATATCCGAATGCAGTATTTTAAAAGTGGCTACCACTAAAGTGTAACGATAAACCGTTTTTATTTGGTGACTAATTTGTTAGACCTCAAACCTGTGGCCATACATAAACTTTTATCATCGTTAATATTTGACCGTTACAATCGTAGTTTGCTAACCCATTAAAAGTATGTGCAAAATCTATTAATTGAACAGCATTTCTATCGGTCATTAAGGAGTGCGCCGTGGCCGAGTGAATAAGCGGTTTGTCGCTCCATCGCTCAGCGTAAACCGCCAGCAAATCTGACCACACATTACAGCATTTGAAATAATAGAGGACAAGGTGTGAGCTCACAAATAAAACTGGGTATGCAAAAAAGTTAAAGTTGTAGACTGGACATGTAGGCTTTCCAATCTATATAGTACATACATGTACATAGAGTGACAATCTGGTTACCATAGCAACCACGAAAATGGATAAATGTGAGGTACACCGTCACTTCTGAATACATGTATCCACTGAAAGTTAAAACCGCACAAGCAAAATATTCAGATGGTTTGTTGCGCCTTAAATGTGTCCTTTTGCTGTGGTTGCCATGGTAACGAGATTGACTCCTCTGTCACTGGCAAACGTAGAAATAGATAAATACTTGGCGCGACATATTGTCACCTCAGCTTCTATGGGGATATTAGATATAGGGGAAATGGCAATATGATTATGCATCAACCCCGGTATTGGCAATCTGATTACCCTATTTCTTCTAATTTTTGGGTTTGCTTGTTTAGCTAATGTACATGTAAGCGTAAGAGGAATACAAAGTTTCTTCTTTCTCTCTTGGTTATTTCATCTAATAATCAACATATCCATAGCTGCACTTTTTCAAAACAACTTTAAAGCTGTAGTGCTGACACAAAGTCGTGCCTATTTATAGTATACATATATAGGGAAATATAACAATCTGCTTACCATGCCAACAAAGAAAATGAACAATTTTGAGACGCGGCACATATCATTTTCACCTGTGTAACAGTGGGTCTACCAAAAAGTAAATCTGTTTTTGTAAGACCGGAAATGAAGTCTTGAACGGTAAATTAGCCACCTGCTTGTCATGCAAACCATCCAGACAAGACTCGTACTTTGTGACACACTGTCACCCTAAATTACACCTATTCACGGTCGCCATCATATAATGTTACACTGATGTTCAGTTTACCGCGGGCGTATAAAAATTCTCTAGCATGTATTAAACTAATTACAAATCGCTGGAAAAAGAGACCTCTGGTCAGATGTTTAGTATCTAACATTAGCATTTTCAAATCTGTTGTGAAAAAGAGATATAAAATAAATAACTGTTTAAGCCTTGTTATTTAAAGTTTTGGCGAATAGCGGGATAGGCCTATATAACAGAAAATAAGGTTAAACAAATTCGCCGTTATAAATGTGTATATTCAAGACTTAAGTGTAACAAATCAGGCATCACACACTGAACTCTATGCTATCTTTATTTATATATTTATTACTTTTAATATCTGATTTATAATATGCTGGCCAACCATCTTAATGAATATTACGCAGCATTATGGCGTCCACAAGATACAAGATTTTCAAGCTCAATTTTCTAAGAGGATAAACTCCAAGTATACAACTCAACATGAATATGTTCAACTCGTAATTATATTCGTTGTGTATATCACATTTTACCAGTTAACCATCTCGATCGCACGGTGAGCTATGTTGGAATTATAATGTATCGGCGTTAGTACGTTAGAAAAGCCTTGCTTTGTGAAACAGGGACCGAGCCAGAGGGAAGCCGGATTATACACCATGTAACAAGTAAACTTAGTTGGTTATGATCAGTATTCTTGAGTCCGTCAGCATCATCATAGAATGCAGCACTGGCGGTGTAACGCCCCTAGGTGCCCAGCCCTTGTCAACCAAGGAAGACACCAGCGCCTTATCAACCACGGAAGACACCAGCGTCTTCTTAATCAAGGAAGACGTCAGCGCCTTCTAAACTAAGGAAATCAGCGCCTTCTCAACCAAGGAGTAAATCGGTACCTCTACCAAGGAAAACATCAGCGCTTCTCGATGAAGTGAAAACATTAGCGATTCTCAGCTATGGAAACATAGGAGCTTCCCAACCAAGGAAGACATCAGCGCTTCCCATGCCGGGAAGACATCAGCGCACCTCAGTTTAGAAAGACATCGGTGATTCTCGGCCAAAGAAGGTATTAAAACACATAAGCTATACTTCTCCCGAGACATATTTATTATGATGCCGAAATGGAGGGAAGGAGGTTACTGTAACGTTAACTGCTTAACGGTATTTGCATGGGAAGCGTTATTCCACAATGCATAGGAATGGCGACCAGTACAGAAACCCAACCGGTCGAAACAAATTTACAGGTGTCGGAGTTATACACTGCGCTAGTGGAGGAGGTTAACACAGTTGTGAAACACAAGCAGACACCGCAAGCCGGCAGCTACTGGGGAAGCTCACAAGGCTGGGTCTGGTGATGTGTGTGTGACTCAGAATATACAGCTCGCATCAATCGATCCGCTGAAGTACATGCATTTCGGCCCGCGGCACATGCACAGCGCTGGCCTCAGACTGTCTGACACAGAGAGTTCAAACTGAGGCAGGCCTTCCGTACGGTCTGATATATCACCAGAATAATACATGTACACAGACTACTAAAGCATGACTCATATGTCCAGTTATCCGTACACATGCACGATCATGATTTCATTCTCACTAAACCACCTATACAGCATAAACCCAGATACTTATAATACTCCAGCTAGGACATCGAATTCTGTTCTATTTGGGGCTGTAGGCAAGCTCTACAGATTCACGTTCCCCTAGGTGAGCCTAATGCACGGCTCTCCCGGTGAGAACAGCGACCTTTTTAGTCTTACCTTTTCAATGGAGCCTCTTCGTGGTCTGTAGTCGACTCCATCTTTGTCTGTCGTGACACGAGCCTACATCACCCCCAGCTGGGAGAAGCTCACTCGATGAAAATTAGCTAGTCGGTGCCATAGAAACCGATAGGATTATGTTAATCAGCTTGCAGGCATTGGAATCTGGTCGGGCCGGGTGTTGCGCTGTGGGTATGTACGGCCCTCCTCCTCCACTCGAGTTGACTGGCCGGAATCACCGGGCTGAGCTTGCCTGCTGTCAAGAGCCCGGGCGAGCCACAGGCAGCCGCCACATACCTCGCCATTCATGTCCGGTCTGTGACTTTATCAGCACGCGGCCACATCACTGTCGCCCGATAGCATGTGCGCTGGAATTTTTTGTGCACGTTTTGTGCTAAGTTACACTATGCCGTCGTTTCACAGGCAGACATATATAGGTGAAAGGGGTACGGCTTGTTCCATTTAATGAGAGTTGACGTAAACAACATGGTCTGATAACCATAAGAAACCATGTTTCAGTATTTGATTCTAGTTTCCTTGGTGATTGTTCAAAAAATCACGTTTTCTGCCAGTGTTGCTTGTACATTCAAGACTGGTTTTCGAATTGCCTGTCGTACCGGTTCTTTAATATAATACATAGGCGTCGGAGCCGGGGGGGGGGGGCGGGGTTCGCGAATGTTGCGAAATGCTTTGGGCAGTGACGAACAAGGGATGAAATTTGCCACAGGACAGCCGTATATGTCTCTGACACAAAAGATAATTATGATATCCATTATATGACACCACAATCAAGGTCTAGTGTATAAGCCTATGATTTTCTGGGATAAGACATACATACACAAGAGAGTCGCCTATATCCAGAGAAGCTACGACAAATTAAAAGATAGTCGCACTTTGCTATATGTACATATATTACGGCTAAGTACCTCTGATATAGTGATCCGTAGACGAGCGCCAAAAATGGTTTTACATTTTAACAGTTACCTTCATAATATTTTCTTTTGGAACATATAAGTGTATGATTTTATATTTACGACAAGTTTGTACCGAAAGTATGTGAATGAATGATTCAGACGGATACCTAAAGTTAGTCATTGTTTTTCAATTTTAATTTCCCCACCTCAAATATTAATAAATGAGACGCACCAATGTGCATTTCTTCTTGAGAATGTAGTATTATCTAGGTCGCTTTCTTCAAGTCTATTTGATCAAGATTTTGATTCAAGTACCGTATCTTTGCATAGAGGTCTAATTAATGCCAACATTGAACAATCATCAGATGACTTGAAACGTTGAGGTGAATCATCCAACCAAATTGCTGTTAAAAGAGAAATTAATCTTGATACTCGGTAAAAATCTGGGGAATTCCCTGTCCTGATTATTTTTAAAGTTATGTGACATGTAAGAGATAAGTATACGATATAAAATACTTCGTCCTGTCTGCTTTTGCCGTGTTATACATTACAATGAAGGATTCCTTTGATTTAACAGTTTGTTGCAGCTTTTCCCAGTGAAAAGATTCTAGATTATTTTCATGTTTTTCAGAATAGAAAGGTTATTAAAGTTTAAAACAAATGTAACTAACAAGAGCAAAATAAAGCCAAACACAATGTCACAACTGCACCAGGTGTTTGAGTGATATTGCTGTATTCACAGGTGCAAAGAACAAATCTAAAAACTCCGGGTTTAGTCCGAGGAAGTTGCTGTTTCCTCGCTCACCATTATTCGGAAACAACATTGACTGATCACTCCGGTATCAATGTAATGGACTCAGTGTCTTCAGCAATTCCTCTCGTCGAGAAAGCTCCTAACAAAAGAGCGATGCAATAAACATTCAGATACATCTGAATCATCGTCGTCATATGAGTGAAATATTGTTGATGATAAACCTCAAGCATCTCTGCATCCAGTAGCCTTAAAATCGTGATGATGTGTGTCCATTTAAATGACTATGGCGTTTTTTCTGCATTCAGAGCCCATTTATGGGATTCAAGTATAAGAATATTTCTTTTCACACGCACGTGCCTTATTTCTAATGCTATTGTAATGATAAAACTTAACATAAAGAGACATTCTCACTTATATTTATTAAATATCGTACAATCACTAATGATATAAATCAACATTTCAGAATATATATCTGCTTCTATAGCAAAATACTTGACTGTCAAAACTTTGAACAGGATATCGCAAAGGAACCAGCAAAAATAGGTCAACTCTAATTATTCAAGACATTTTCCGCTCTTCATTTTAGAGGCTTAATATTGATCAAAATGGTGCGCGGGGCTTCCGACGCCTATGTGAAACTCCTTTATCCCGTAATGTAAATAACGTAAAACTCAAAACAGTCCTTAACGATCAAGTACCATATGTTGTTTTCACAATGAACGGAGCTACATGGCGTGTGAGGTGACACGATGAGCTACATGCTGTCAAACATTTTGGGTATCAAAGAACTCCACGACACTTTTGATAATCATAAAGCATACCATTCAGTGTCCATAACAACTGGGTATCGATGTGCATTCAGTTTTGGTGTGTCAACAGGTCAGGACATATACACACCAAATCTAGCGCAAACTACACTATCACCTTCTTATGTGCTGGCTGCACTTTACAAAAATACGGCATAACCCCTGGAACATTGTATTCCGGAGGCTGGGTAATTTTCTGTATATGTATATTAACAACAACTGACTGTTCTTAATCGATTCTTACACTTTTTGCTGTAAATTGGCATTAACAGTAAAATTTACAAAATGAAATATCCCATGCCTTTGTTTAATTGCTAACTGGCTTATTTATTTATTTGGTGTTTAACTCTTCACTGAAGGCGTTTTCTCGAACACGACGTCTCTAAGGTCTAATGTTGCATGGGAGCCTCCCACACTGATCGCTACCAGACGAACCACAGAGAGCGGGTTTCAGGGGCCGATCCGCTGAGGGGGGTGGGGAGGATAGGGGGAATAACACTTTACTAGACTTAGGGCCCTAGTGGTAAACTGATTCACATGCCTGTTAGCCTACCCACATAGGCACGCACTCTCTGACATCTCGTGTATTGGCAACTCATATATTGTCACTGTGCATTATTATGGGAGATTGGTGAGCAAAGTTGCGAGATGTAAAATTAGGGTAGGCGGATATCCAAATGACTCTACTCACGTGCATGTATTTATATTTTTACATTCACAATACTAATTTCTGCACTTATGTCTAGAAACAGAATTAAACGATTTCTTCGTGGACCTTTACATTCGCCCGCATTTGTTCGGTCACTGCCTGTTTAGGTTGTCAAGTTTTTCTACAACTTGTACCTCCGCTCTGTACAGATGCACCTGGCTGTTGTCTTGCTATTTAGCGCTCTTATGGGACTCTTAAATGACAAAAAGTATGCCACGAACGCCACGTATCACCACTACGATGAAAAACACCTAATACCGGGAGAACCCAGAACGCCACGTATCACCACTACACCGCAAAACACCTAATGTTTGGAGAGCCATGAACGCCACGTATCACCACTACACTCAAAAAGCCTAATGTCTGGAGAAGGACTAACGTCACGTATCACCAATACACTGAAAAACACCTAACGTCAAGAGAACCACGAACGTCACGTATCACCACTACACTGAAAAACACCTCATGTCGGGAGAACCACTAACGCTACGCATTACCTGTGCGCTGAAAAACATCTCATGTCAGAAGAACCACGAAAGGCACGTATCTCCACTACTAGGAAAAACACCTCATGTCGAGAGAACCACGAACGCTACGCATCACCTCTACACTGCAAAACACCTCATGTCGGAAGAACCACGAACGGCACGTATCTCAACTACACTGAAAATCACCTAATGTCAGGAGAACCACGAACGCCACGTATCAACACTACACTGAAAAACATATAATGTCAGGAGAACCACGAACTCCACGCATCACCTCTACACCTGACGCAAGAACAAAGTTTGTATAAAACCTCAAAATCTGACTTAAGTTCGAGGTGTCATATTATGGCAGTTATGGAAATTGCCTCTAGAAAATAATTTCGTAATCGTCCTTCTCATTGATTTCTCAGTTATTTTAGCTCAGTTGCAAGCAAAATCATTGATTTAACTGTGCATTTATAGAGGCACAGTATATCGATCACTGGCCATGAAATAGGAAGTAGAAATTTTTTTGCGCAGTGTGAAATCTAATGTGTACAACCCCAACAAACGTATCAAACCACAAACCAAAAAAAAAAAAACAAAACAACAATTTAGACTATGAATATTGACGGTATATGACGGTAGTTAGGTTAAGTAATGGAGAAAAGTGGTGTTTCGAGTGCCCGAAGTAAATCACCCACCTTTGGTAGGTATCTGACAAACTTCCTGGGCTCAAGTCGCAGCGGGGCAAAAAGTTCTCAAGCTTATACGTGGACTTTTTTTCTTTTCCTCAGAAAACGGTATTTGAAAATACTTTTGTATGGTGGATACTTGGGACCAGTTTTTGGTATTTATCGTTGTTGCATAATAATGAATAGGCGTTATCTGGGAGAGGTTGTGTAGTCCCGGGAATCGAGAGTACGTGTCATGTGAGAGAGGTTGTATAGTCCCGGGAATAGAGAGTACGTATCATGTGAGAGAGGTTAGGTAGTCTCGGGAAAAGAGAGTAAGCGTCAGGTGGGAGAGGTTGTGTAGTCCCGGGAAAAGAGAGTAAGCGTCATGTGGGAGAGGTTGCGTAATCCCGGGAAAAGAGAGTAAACGTCATGTGGGAAAGGTTGTGTAATCCCGGGAAAAGAGAGTAAGCGTCATGTGGGAGAGGTTGCGTAATCCCGGGAAAAGAGAGTAAACGTCATGTGAGAGAGGTTGCGTACTCCCAGGAAAAGAGTAAGCGTCATGTGGGAAAGACTGGTTGGCCAGTGCTTATTATTACATAACATGATGTAACAGCAACTTTTCGATGAAGTGGCGCTGTGTTTACTCGAAGATCACCACTTATTTGTTATCCAGGTTGTATGCGTAGTAATACTCAATTTTTACTTGTGTATTGTAGGCTGGGTGTAATCTGAACCAAGGATAATTCACATCACCTTGCATCGATTTGTAATATTTCCATGTTTCTTGGTGACTTCATGCACATGCATGCAGGACGTCGATATGTAGGCTTTAACCGTGGACTGGCAGGAATAAATATATGTTGTAGGGATGTAATGGGTCCGGTATTGGGACTCGACAATGGCAACGTGTCAGTTTCCCCTAGTAAAATCAATACTCTGCTGTCAGTGTATATGTATTGATTTTCAGCTGGGTTTTACCGTTACTAATTCGCCACATGTGTCTTATTCAACAGGTCCTCCCATCTCATTTAATACACACTATCAACACGCAACCTGATGCAATTCCTCGAGCCTATGAACAGCCCCACTGGTTCTGTCCATAATAGCTGCGACCATCCGCACACATGCCGCCGTTATGGCAACAGCGTGTCAACTGTATGCTTTGTGGCTGTTAACTGCCCTCAGCCAGAGAAATGGATATGAGTAGACATGTATATAATATTAAAGAACCGGTGTCTCAGGTGACACTGTAACTGTTCACAAACAAAACAGATTTGTGCAATTCGTTGCACACATCGAGTTTGTGTCTATCAGAGCGGTATCCATTTCCAGCCAAAAAGGTAAGACGTCGGGTGTGCTTTACTAGCTGGTCTGTCCTCATTTCACATTTTCTTCTATGCCTTTGTCCCTGAAAGACAAAATGTTACCCTGTCCAGGGCAGCTGTGCTTCTATCTTTAAAGTATACAGAGGTTTTATCTCTACTTATTGAAGAGAAACACATTTAGGGGTGAAACTATCTATGCTCCTGTTTCACTAGCTGGCACTGAGGATGGTGTGCATTATTTTATATTTGCAAGCCTTCGAGAAGTTTGTTAGAATAATATTAGAACGTAGGTCACGTCAACCCCTAACAAACTTACAATATGGCATGATACGCCTCTAAAAACGAAAGCAAGGATATGACAGAGTCTGTAAGCAGGCCTGCAATAACAGCTGGTCGCGTCACAGATGGCAAACCTTTAGTCTATAATATTTACATTAAAATAATATACACATGTTTACATTGTCTTTACCATTTGTAAAAATCATTTCGCCGTGCACCTTAGTCCACAAAAAACGTGGGTTTTACCGTGAAATATAGGAAAAATATATAACGTGGTTTCCGTTCAAGTTTTGTTTGGGTTTCAGTACAATGTCCTGGAGTAACTGCAACACCTGTGGCAATCTGCAATATGCCAATGGGAAGAGACTATCATCATCTATCTCAACTGATGTAGCAACCTTGAGGTCGGAGAGACAGGCGCGTCTAACCGCCAACAAATACTAATAAATGCCAACAGATACTCTCAAAAAGCAAATGTGTACTGTTTTGTGCACATCTGTTAGTGTAGCTCGCGAGGTAAACATGGTGTTACCATACAATTTGGTACACACTGAAAGTGTAATAACACAAAGATGTCCTATGGAAGGCACACATGAATGTTCCTGCGCAAATTTGTTACAATTAACGTCTACACATGGGAAACATCTTGTGTACATATTGTACATAAATTGTTTTTCGAGAGCAGAATATTCTGGAGCCATATTTTTATACATCACACAATATTTCAAAGGACTGTTTTCACAGCTTATTTCAAACACTTCGACCGTCGGGCTGGAAATATTTGTAATTTGAAGGGAGATCCCATTGTTTGATGACTGTCATATCATTAGTTATCTAAAAGCTAAAGAGTCCTTCTGATTTTTTTCATTAACGCAGCCACGAAATAGTTAAATAAAAATTACAAAGTACACCAATAAAACATCAAGAAAAAATCGGAACACTTGCATTAGAGTGTGGGAGTTTGTGAAGGATTCATTTATTCTATCGCAAACTAAATCAAATTCGTCTGGAAGTATTTACCGTAGATTTCAGTTAAAAATATAGTCCCAAAGCTCGTAAGTTGTTTCAACACTTGTTATAAGCCCCATTCCTCATGGGCCCATCACGAGCCCTGAATTGGATGACGGGACGATTAATATACTGTTATTTCGCAAAATAACATGGATGCTACGAAACATCTAGTACAAATTAAACACATGTAAGCTAAATAGATTCAAAAGGACAACAACAAGGTATCTGAAGCTGACTGTCCGTCATGCGGGATTCGATATTAGAACACAAAAGAACACTGTAAAGTGATCAAAATACAGACATACAGAAACCAGAACAAAACAACGTCAACGGACGGAAATGCCTATTGCGCTACTATAGCCATGTTAATACAACATTTGAAGTCAGGGTCTGGGATACACACCATGGCAGTATAACTCATCTTACCTCGGTTGTCTCCGTAAAGGTGCATACCCAATTTTAGAGGCAGTATGATTAGCATCGGTGACCAGCACCGTTATTGCAGCAGACTTGTGCGTCACCGTAGGCTCCACTTTGGGAGAAACAGAAGACGAGCTGACACTGACAGGAGAACAGAAAATGACACTCAGTCCTAATACACATTAAGCAAAATTTTTTTTAAGAATAACATTTACCAGCTATAGGTGGATGAATTACAGTGGTGTGATAAAAACAAGAGGTCGTGGTTATGTTATAGATATGAAAGATGTATCCGTAAATATTAGAATTAACAGAACTTCCACATATCCCAATGTTGCCATGTGTTTCCAAGGCGATTTTCACATATATAAAGGTCGAAAGGTTTATGCTTGAAGGAAACCGTGCAGACCTTGGGTGAAAAAAATGTCCTTCGCCAAGTACTTGTCAAGCCCGTTGGCATACACGGAGGTGAAGCCAGCGAGAGACCAAACAAGCTGTCTTACGGCCCATGGCCAAGAATGAAACGTCGGACACCAGGGCGAAAGTAGATATTTTAGAATAATGTACAACCTGTGACGTTCAAATGAAAAGACACAATTTTTTTTTCTCTGTCTGTGTTGTAAATATGTCATTACATTTGCGAATAAGAAACTGCTTATCCTGATATGGACACGATTTCCTGAAACAGCGGTAACTTTATCTCGAGGCATTCTCACCGATAGGCAAGAGAGCCTATCCTCAATATAATATGTGTACGTGGTGCTGATAATTCCCTCCGCTAACTAACCGCCAGTTTCTCTCAATTCTTGCCTATACTTGTTAGACAAAGAGAGCCTTTAGTATTAACCAATCGCCCAAATTCACAGTAAAGTACACTGAACGGGTTAAACGTGGATAATATGAAAGGAAACGCGAGCACATTGGCTTCAAACAAAATCTGTCGAAACTGCCAAGTAAAGTTTGCAAGGTGCAATAAGGACAGTCGTGAGAAGGTCCAACACGAGGAGTCCCCAATCTTAGTTTGAGTCTAATCCACACTACACACCTGGAGGTGGGATGATGCTCATGTGGAAACAAAACGAAAACTACAAAAAATACCAGCTAGTACAGTTATAACACTGTAAAAATCTTTGGCACTCAGTGAAAATATATAGGTGGATATCTTGAACAGCTACATTACCACATGTAACTTATGTATGCACAGCAGCCTAAACAAGTGAAAGTATAAAAAACAGCTTTGAAACATGATTCAATTCCACATAATCGTACATCATTTAGAATGAAATGACTTGCAGTTTAAATACAATTGTGGGCCTAAACGCCCACACGATCTTCACACCAAATCCCGCCATTAATGTTGCTTTCATGCGTTGTTGTCTTGGCTAAAAGTTTGAAAATAAGGTCTTTCCAAAATGTGTTCGTGTGATGAACATATGCCATAAATGACCTGACATTTCGCCCTAAAGGAGTACATTTTTAGAGGCCTATTAATTTCATAAAGTATTCTTTTTGGTGCCAAAACTTCCATTTTCCCACTTACTCACCAAATGAACCTCAAAACACTTTTCTAACAGAACTGTCAAAATCAGGAAAAATGAGCACCTTCAGACACGGACAAAATTTTAGGTCAAGTAAATTATTATAATGCGATGGTTACAAGAACCGTTAATTCGGGATTTGCAAGCCCTGCGCTATGCAGTCATAAATACTACACGAGTGAATTGGTACTGTAATAAATCTGCGAGCTTGTAATTCAAACTGCAAGGGAAGGGTGGGGGGCTTTATTACCACAAACAGGCATAATTGTGACCTATTTCATTGTTTTGATACTGAGACCTCTTCACGTCTGAGGCAAATGTTACAAGTGCTCTCTGTGCAGGCGTAACATGTAATAGCGTGTGTTGAAGTTTAACCCCATATCGGAATAGTCTGCAATAGTAAAACGAATAGAGCACGTATATTAGTGAGTAAATTACCTCTTTTTCTCGTATAGACTGCCTCGGTGGCCTAGTGGTACTTGTTTGTTGCCTCGATTGGCGCTCAGCACAAAGAGGTTAGAACAAGGAAACAGGACAGGTCGGCTCGGGGTAGGTATAATGTGACAACAGGGTGTCATGCCTGGTGTCTTCGGCATGATGTCTCAGTGGTGGCAGCACTTTGACGGCAGAGACTATCTTTGCCATAAGAAGACACAGCTTATACACATACTTAGGACTTCTCTTCGTCATATGACTGAGAAAATGTCAAGTACAATGCAAAACCAAAGCGTACCTATAGACTTTTCTCGTGAACAAATACTGAATAGCTCATGAAATATTTTTATTTTAAAAATGAAATAGCCCTATGCTAACCTATCAAGAGGAGACTGCTTTCGGCTACTGTTTCTCTTTTATTCATAACTCTAACGAATACGAAAGCTACAACGGTACGTTGTTATAAGTTTGAGTATCATTGCAAAGAGGAGGCCACCCACTGCTCAATGTTTCTGGGCAGAACTCGCGAACAGAAATATGCTTCATTGCACTATGACATAAAACAGGTTTTTGACAGATTTATCTGAATACTACTTTCATCAGTTTACACCTATCAAGTAAACATACATTTTACGCAGTGTTATTTTCCAATTAACTACGGTATCGAAGCCTTTCACAGAGGTCATTAAGTGCGCTAAACCTGCTCACGGAAGGTTATTGTCATTTCATGATTTAATCGCATTAACAAATATACTTTTTTAACTTGATTATTTTCCATGATTTCTTCTTAGCCTGTTGCTTAATACAGTGTGATATTCTCTTCACATTTTATGGCGAATATTTAAAAAAAATATATTTTTTTCTGAATTACTTTCTAAATGTTGTTAATAAAGGGGCAAGAAAAAACAGTTGTAAAAGCCAGGGTCAGTCTGCCTGCACAATTACACTGTGTTCAGTAAAGCACAATCCCCTCTCCGCTGTCCCCCCTCCCATGAAGCCTTGAAATGGTTATATAGTTGCACTTTCATGAATTATCGCTGCACATTTTTGGAGCGTGCTCTGACGTTGGATTGGGGCAATCCTTGGTCCAAACAAACATTTGCCAGACTTATAACGTCAGACTTAGATGTATCTCGGATAATCTACTTTAGTACGGGCAGTCTGGCAGTCCGCTAAAATATGCATCTTGAACATTTATCGTTTACCACAGTAAATGCGGTTGTGGGAAGTATACATGGTTGGAGATATTAAGTCCTATCCAGCCAGGCACATGCATTCTGCCTGAAATCAGTGAGGCAGAAAACTCGCGGGGTGGGAAAATTTTTACGTTTTAAAGTCTCACAAAATAATCAGAGCGTAACCAGCCCATGACAATGGCGAGTGCTACTATTCATCACATTTAGTTTTCAGATTCTTCACGATCCCTGTGAGCTTGTCTGTTCCATGTAGAGTCCGGCTTTATCAGCTCTGTTCCGCATTGTGTGTTGCACCTGGATGCACCTGCAGAATCATCAGGTGGAGCTCTGGGCTGATATACAAACAACCTCAGCAACAATTATTTGAAAAAGTTGGTCATTTTCGTGACGCTTTTCGATCATGTCTCACCGTGCCTGACTACCAACACGGACATCGGGTCACTTACACTCATATTTCTTCAAAAGTGTATACTTGTAAAAGTGAGACCTGTTTCCCTTCCATTGTCATCGCCAAACACTTTCTTCATAGCCAACTCCGAGCTTTGGCTACGATAACATTTTGCCCATGACAACGTCTAGAACAGTTTGGTTGGCTCGTGAACGCCACCCCATCAGTGACAGCTCTAGAACAGTTTGGTGGGCTGGGGAACGCTACACCATCTTCAATGACAACTCTAGAACTGGGTTGGTGAACTATACATCGTCTCCAGTTACAGCTCTAGAACTGTGTTGATGTACGCTACACCAACTTCCCTGACAGCTACACCAAGTTCCGTGGCAGCACTATAACAGATTGATGGGCTGGCGAACGTTACACCAATTTCGATGACAGTTCCAGAACAGCTTGATGGGCTGATGAACGCTACACCAACTTCCCTGACAGCTCCAGAACAGCTTGCTGGGCTGGTGAACACTACACTAACTTCGGTGACAGCACTATAACAGCTTGATGGGCTGGTGAACGTTATACCAACTTCCCTGAGGCACTATAACATTTTGCTGGGCTGGTGAACGCTACACATCCGTTCGTGACAACACAATAACATTTTGCTGGGCTGGTGAACGCTACACCATCTTCTATGACAACTCTAGAACAACTTACTAGTCCTGTTAGAGCAGCTTGATGAGTCGGTGAACCATCTACACCATCAACTTTGGCAGGCCGAGATCAGATTGCTGGGATGGTGAGAGCTACATAATCTTCCGCGATTGCTGTAGAACAGCTTGCTGGGCTGGGAACTCTACACCTTCTTCTATGACAACTCTAGAACACATTACTGGTTCTGTTAGAACAGTTTGATTGGCCGGTGAACGACCTATATCATCTACTTGGATAGGTATAGAACAGATTGCTGGGTTGGTGAGGGATACATAATCTTTCGTGATCGCTTACTGGCCAGGTGAACATACACCATGTTCTATGATTAACCACTTTTTGTGTTATCTGTACCACTGACATCTATCAGAGATTCTACGTCAGTTATTCGTTCTGAATAACGTTTACAGACTTAGCGGCCATTTCGTTTCCGGTCTGAACTAGAAGGGCGTACATTCTCAACACCTCCGTTTTTGTTTTTCATTTTCTTACTGATCCTGACCACAAAAGCCGCATGTGACCATGCTTTCCGTAGCTCTTAACCGCCAACAAGAAGATGTACTCAGCTAACTGCACGTAGTGTTAACGTAAATCAAATCCTGGAAGTCCCATCACCCCAATCCCTTCTCCTGCCACAGTTGGCTTGCACAGTTTCCTTTGGATGGTGTCTCTAGAGGTACACCAGACGCAGGATTTATAGCGCAGTACAACTCGTGGACTGATTCAACAATAAGACAACAAAAAAGTAGTAATGTTCTGTCATTCACCACAATAAACATCTTCTTCAACTTTTTAAAACCATGTTGACTTCATTGCTTGCTGTGGTCTGGTACAAACTAAATGTTGCACATATGTCATCTTCACAATGTCATAGATTTTGCAGGATCAGTTGTGCACAGTACCTTCTTACACCGGTTTTACACCACGAAAAAGGCCGAGCGGTGTGTGGGGTTTTGAGTCTAGCCCCGATTACACCTCTATCTCTAGCTGTATATGTATTGTCACGTACGTGTGGCTTGAACCCTGAAATAACTCGCTGTGATCATCATTTTCCTTTTCTTTTTCTGACCTAATGTTGCGAGTGATACATGTCTAGGTATCAGCTGCTAGAAAATGGAATGGAACTCTTTATATACAACTGCCTATATGATATAAAAGACTACTGCATAAAGAGAGAAAAAAAACAAAAACAGAGCATCGACGACAGTGTGCTACTTGGCAAATCGTCACACGTTAGCGGTGTGAAATCCGAAATCTTGTCAATTTATCTCAGTTAAGACTTTATTCCAACCGCTCAGGTAAAGAAGTAACAACTTGCACACCCCATAACACCATGGCTTAAGCAGAATTAGGTAAAAAAACCCCTGCAGTCATGCTAAATACAACACACTAGACGTCAGTGGTCTAGAATTACTCAAAATGCTGTTTTGTCATCAGATTTAACATATGTACACAAAATGATATGATACCTTTAAAGGTTGAATTTTTTGAAGCAGAGAACACGTGTAAGAAAACAAAACACCTACACTTCTCAACTGACTACATGTTTGTATTCCAACTGCAGATTCGAACTTGCGTTTTCATCGTGGAAACTGACAAACATTTTGTCCAAATTATATGTAAGAATTATGGAGGTCGTCTCGGTTTGTAGCAACTTGCGCATTTGTCATTAGAGGGTCAA
Organism: Acanthopleura granulata; assembly: GCA_016165875.1. Classification (NCBI taxonomy): domain Eukaryota; kingdom Metazoa; phylum Mollusca; class Polyplacophora; order Chitonida; family Chitonidae; genus Acanthopleura; species Acanthopleura granulata. The sequence continues at coordinate 1,284,581 of JABBOT010000004.1, forward strand.
TTTTTATACACATACCCACGACCTACAGGAGACCTGGTTTCACTCCTAACCTTAACTGTACAGAGAATTTGCAGATTATCCCAAATGGCACACGTGTTAAAGGTTGAAATTCGGCAAAAATGCTACAGAGAGTTTTACAAGAACGGAGCTAGGACGCGAGAAATACTTGACAACGCCAGATTCGCAGGAGGCCTCGCGATATTCACACGAGGGACCAGAGAGATTCACACCAGTGCCTAGCGTGAGGGCTTAGAAGGCTAGACAATTGCACTGCAGTTTCGAACTCGTTTTCAGAGAATGGAATTATAGAATTTTAATATTTCGACTGCATTCAGTTTCGAACGTGATTTTCTTACCAAGGTTTCAGAAAGCTGAAAACGGTTCACTTATTTTTTAAACCATCACTTCTCCATATCCGAAATATCCCATATGCTTGCAGAGCATTCTCTTGAAAACACAAGTTGAGAAATTACATGCAAAAATACTCAAGCTTTAGACACTTCAAAAGCAAAACTGACACAAAGTCGGAATTCCGTATCTGAATACATATCGTATTTATTTTAAGCATATTGAGTCAGGTAGGCTATAATGTAGTGCAGCGATTCATTGTTTATGTTAAGTAATTACCAAATGACAAGTTCAATGATCTCTGGGGCCAACGTGCCTTTGAACAAATATTTAACGTTGAAAAGGAAAATTTAAATAAAAGGCTTTGTGCCTTGTTTCATTGGTCAGACATCGCCTAATGTACATCGTTGAGGATAAAAATTGGCACACTTCTATGGTGGAGAAGGATCCGTACATGGGACATGCAGAAAAAAATGCTTTGGGGTAGGGATGAAATATTTTGGAACCACGACTTTTCACTTCATGTAACTCCAGTGGTTCTAGCGAAGATAACGTTACAGCGTGAGCTATAATTTATTGGCGCTAGACAGGGTGACAATGTATACCATTGCTTTCCATTTCAACACATTCATTAACTACTTCAATTTCAGCTTTTAAGACACTTTCGTTTTCGCAATGTCCAGAAAGGACACCTTAATCACTAATAAATTGAAATTCGTTGATGGTTTACGAAAGAGATAAAATTTGGTGCTGATCTTATTTCTATAATAGAGTTCGCAGTGTTTGCACATATAGCACGAATCGACTTCGGCAAAACCGCATTCTTGTATGCAAAAATAAAATTAAGAGATCGATCTGGATATAGCTTATCGAGGTTATTTTCTTTTCATTGATTTCCGCTTTCTGACACTATCCTTTTTAGGAAAACAAAATAAGAAATAAAAAATAACCAACATATCATCCGGACACGAGATCATTGCGAAGAATCTGATCTAATGCAATTGATATCAACGGCATGTTTCAGAAATCATGACGCGCAAGAGTGTAAAAATTTGAAGAAAACAAACTATGTTCTTGATACGCACAATGCCATATATGTTGTGTAGTATCATTAAGTAAATAACAGGAGGCATCCAAGTCATAGGCTCATGTATGCCAATACATATATAACGCTTACAGGGGAGGTAACTTCCTTTCCTGAATACTGCATTCGACTGTTTCAGTTACACGAATGGCAACATTATTGGTCCCAGGTTTACACCCACCTCAAATAGGCGAAATTGACATCACGTCATGAAAGCCCATCAAGTTAACCACAACCCTGTACAAATTGTTCGCTTACCCAGTGCTTGTTGCTGTCTCCGTGATTTCCGACGCAGCGGTGTCTTTTGAAGTCATTTCTGGCACATTGTTTTTCATTACAGTTTCTTCGATGATCAACGTTTCTTTGTTTCCAAAGGAAACCCTGTAGGACAAACGCACAGATAAAAATCAGTCAGAAATAAATACGACGTACATAGTTAACTCTCTAAGAACTACTGTGCACCAGTGGTACAAATCATTGTGGGCAAAAATTAATGCACATCCACATAATTTTTGTGTACCAGCAGTACACAATTTGTGTAATTTATGTACTACCACTGAAACACATGCAATGTGGATGTGCAAATTTGTACACTGTTGTTTTACAGAGTAATGGCCATATTTTCATAACTAATTTGAAATCTTCAGTTTTTGTTTTGGCTCAATTAAAAAGGATAAAGTGCAAAAGCACATTATACAAACGTTTCTTCGGCAGTTTTGTAGAATGAGTAATTACTTCATTTGATGTAAATTTTTGTCCTTACTTCCATGTTGCCAAAAAAAAAAAAAAATAATAATAACGCCCTCAAGGATAGGGCAGGTTGTGATGGGAGAGTGGGAACTGTGTAGCGAGATATTTTAAGTTCAGCCTCGTGGCGTCCTTCACACACAAAGTAACGTACATGTATGTGTTTCAATATATTATGACATGCCGTACGATTATAAACACGCTACAATAAAAAGGGAAGTATTGTAGGCTTATTCTTTAGCACACCTTTGGCATGGGTGCCCACAAACTGCATCTATAGCTTTTCCTTACCGTAGAGATGTTAAAAAAGTGCGTAAGTCTCTTCCGTCAGAATAGTGACGCATAGTATAACAGGATAATTCCATGTGTGTTCGCCCTACATTCACGGTACACTAATAGGCTGGCTAGTGGTTGTTTGTGTGTGCATGTGTGTGTGTAGTTATGCGTGTCATGTGGATGTTAGACCGTTACATTCTTGCCGTTTCAATCAGTGGTGACCTGTCCATGTTTACCAAGCTTACCTTTTCGGCGTGGTGGAGGTCATTCTACTCGTATAGGGCAATTCGCTCTCACATACTCATGTAATAGACAAGCCGTTAATACCTCTTGAGTTGTCAGCTCGGCCGCAGTAGTAAATCCCTGGTCTAGGCTCCAGTACGCCGTGTTAACTGACATACAACTCCACACGACTGATTAACAATACTCAAGTCGCTTGCATTGCACAGCTGTACACATTACATTGCTTGTTACATTGAATAGGCATAGGTACAGCAGGCTTATAGAGATAGATGTACAGCCCTCACTGGATTAAAACGTCGACGTGTTGAGGAGATGTTATTGATGTGTACCAGAGACGTAACACTGCAGCTTGTTGTTCGACCTAGCCTGTACTCTGCCGTCTACTATGTACGACATGAGGAAATGCATCCGATTTTGTGGAGAACATTGAAGTCGCTGTCCCAAAGGCAACCTTTCAGCCAGAAAGTGTTATGTATCCATGGGAGGCTTCCACGGATTTATATAAGTAATTCAAGCACAATTTAAAACTGACAACCAGGAAGTCCTTAATATGCACCGTCCAGACAAAATTCCATGACTATAAATTAATGATATGAATCACGAGAAATCAGAGATGTTCAATCTACAGCTCGGTTATTCTGTACCGTCTTGAAGGGCTAGTATGTATCCAAACAGGATTCGCTCCAAGGGATAAATTGTACGCATTCCACTATTAAGCAATGGCTCTGACGACTGCCAAACTGTACGCACTCCATGACCAAACCTCCCCACAAGAATATTCACAAACACAATGATTATAACGCCAGGCAACCCTACATCTCATTCCCTTACGGCCATTCCCACAGCACGGGCGTTTATTGCCGGAGAAATTCCAGATAAACCATGAAACCGGTTTACAGAGGACAGAAAGTCGATATAAACACCAAGAATAGGCTGCGGGATGGCGTCAAGCGTTCTCGGTATTCCGACGCAGAATAGACCAACATCTCTAACTGGTTTAGGTATAGTTTTGTCCTTGATTCCTGCCACAGTTTTCCGACTACATTCCTCACTCCATCACAAGCCTCGATGCCGCGAAATCTGAAGTTTTATTTTCAGCTCCGCACTCCCTGGCTCTGACTAAGGTTTGGCTAAGCGATTTCACTATCACCTGAGCCAACGATGAATACAGAATGTGCCAAGTCTAAAATTAGACAGTGTGGAGAAATAATGTGGCAGCAGAACCCAGTATTATTCAGGCAACGATTCTCCAGAGCAAGAGCTCCGATAGGAAGCAGGCCCTTGTCCAAAACCCATAAACGCCAGAATGGCGGATCTAATGAAACGAGGTCACATTGATCGATGAGTGTCACCAATAAGTGATGGTAGTTTATATTGCTACCGCTACAGGAACAGCTCCGCCTGCAGGCTCAGTGTGTGTCTCTATAGCACGTGTGATGTACGTGGTTGTGTGGCATTCCGCGGCTCAAACACAGTATTGTGATGAGACAGTATGAAGGACATTATTTATTTATTTGTCTGTTTATTTGATTGGTGTTTTACGCCGTACTTGAAAATATGTCACTTGTACGACAGCGGCCAACATTACGGTGGAATAAGGAAACCAGGCAGAGCCGGAGGGGGGGGGGGGACACACGACCATCCGCAGGTTGCTGGCAGGGACACGGCAGCTTACACACTATTAGGCTACATATGTCGCCATACTAGATATGGTTAATTCCGATGCTAAATAATCCTGTTGAAATAGATTATTCTAGCAATCCTGGTAAATGTAAATCAAGGAAGGTTTAAAGTAACAGTTTTGCTGTCTGTCCAAAGATTTGTATATGTCAATTTCACAAATCTTACAATCTTAGACATTTATTAAATGTATTATCTGTTACACCATGACACCGCAGTGTTGTTTGTAACAATTAATGTATTTGCGTTTCCAGATGTAACACTGGCTAACAACGCTTTAGTTTGCTCTCAGGCCAAACAGTTCAATGAACAGTTGTATGACAAACACACCAAAGTGCCCTTGTACATACATGTAACAAATATACGGTGTACACAGTATATAATTAAGTAACAAATCCAACCACATGAAGTGGACTCACAACGAGGTGTTTCAGGACGACATGTATGTAAATGCACACGAGGAGCTGCTATATCGGACTATTTGAATGATAGTATCATAACATTTTCTTGAATTAAAACCACCAAAACGTTACTTATCTTTGTGAATACTTTGGAAAACAAAATGTTCTCCAAACCAGTGTTTTATGTAAAATATATTAACCATACCTGCTATATGCTGTTGCCTGGGTAACCGGTCCCAATATAGATCCGTGTTGCATTAACCTAGTTATAGGATTAGAAGCCCATAGGCTTCTGTTAACACAGAAACCAGAGCCAGCGTCTTTCCCATGATGCAATGTCAACAGAGAACTCAAAGCCAGCGTCTATTCCATGATGCAATGTCAATATAAATTGTGCGACAAGATGAAAACACTTTGTGAGTGTCCTAAAATGTCTATCCGTTTTTGTACCAATGGCTCGACCATAAGTCACGCACTAGACATATTGACAAGCTTGGGATATATGGTGAGTCACATCACTCGAGGAACGTGGATCCACAAATATTTTGATCAGTATGCACATTCGGAATATATGTGCTAAGATAGGCTTCTTAAGCAAACTGCTCTAGATTTTTTATGCGTTTCGAATAAAATACTGAGGTATATACTTTCCTTATGAGCCATCTTTTATATTCTTTTTACTAGTACTGAAACCGTTCTTACGGTTTGTACATAAAGATAAGCCTCTGTAAATTAAATGCTTCGTCAATGAGGGAGTAACTTATCCTAGCCACTGAGACCTGTGATCGCTGGGGACAACGGCCTGATCGATATGTCATTGATGGATATTGATCATTCGCCTAACAGCTCTTATATTTAGTAGATCCTTACACCTAGTCACCCCCACCCCACCCCCCACACACATGTTAAACTGGTGTCACGTTTTATGACCATGAGAGTAGACTTGAACGAATTAGAGCGTGAGTTGATAAAAAATGACGAAATACCCGTTCCCAAAGATCACACTACTGGAAATCAAATTATCAACAATTTACGGATGATACATAATCAGGTAGGCCTACATGCATGAAAGTAAAACTATTATCTGGAGTTGGTATATACAGATGTTCCGATGATATATTTAAAAACCATATTTCATGCCTTCATTTCAAAAGATGTGGATATCGCTAGCCAACTTGTTCGATTACTTGAAGGCACAAGTAAACAAACTGAATGAAAGAATTATTATGGCTTTACGCCAACTTGGCAATGTTTGTAAACATACTGAGTTCAGTTTAGAACAATAAACAAATAATACTGAAAATTAGACGAAATGGACAGGTAAACATAATCACTATAGGTCCCTTAACGCACTGACATCTGATACACATAAATATTCCACATTACTATACGGGGGTGGTGGTGGTGGGGTATTTCTTGTGAGAAAGAGAGTAAATAGTAATATACTTATCCCTAGTCCTCTTTACATTCAAACTATGCACACAAACACTAAGACTATACAGCAACTCGATGGTCTCTGCACATGCACTTGTCAATCTGTAAATAATGACTAATTTATCGGCACTCTATGAGTCATGTATTGAAGTGTATGACAGCATGACAAATGCCACATTGTTCTTAAAATTAGATCGATATAACGAGAGAGGAAATGTAGAATAAAATGTGAAACAAAGATCACATAAAGTAATACGCAAAAGCCTTGACCGGCTTCATGTCAGTGTACCCGAGTTAAAGATAACACCACTGTTACTAAGAGTGCAATCAGCATTACCCCCAATAACAAGCATATCACAACTGTCACAATGTAGTCAATTTCTAAACGCCCCTCAAAGAGTTTAATAACCCTCATGATAAATTCTAAGAACTTTTTAATCATTCGTTTTACTTGGATTTCACACAAAGGTCGCCAACATAGCAAGAAACTGCATGGGTGGAGGCCTGCACCTGTTAAACACGTTGAGGGTTAAAATGTAGATGCTTGCAGTGCATGCGCGCTCCAATGCAGTCTGGCATAGCATTCAAGCCGACCCAAATACATGGACGTACGCGCATGTACGGCAATCGTAGAACTTGTGGCTTCAGACTCAAGCCTGAGAGTCGACGGTTCCAAAAACCTAGAGTTAACAAATCACAATGTCATCATATTGACAACTGTCACCTGTGCACCGTATATATGTAAAGGACAAGTGTTTCAAATCCACGCAAATGCAGAGTTTAATGCAAAGCGAGACAGCTCTTAGCAGATAGTAACCCGGATATGAAATATATACATTTGGAAGCTGTCTTCGCGGGAAACTTTTGCCTGGTTACCATTGTGATATATATATATATGTATTCTAGTGAAACTAATTCGTCCTCTTTAAGCACCACATGACAACGCATGGCAAACGATATGATGTGTAACATATTAATATAAAATATAAGAGCATGTTTGGATTTACACTGTGCGTTTAGAACTAAGTTAATCAATCCCTGGTCTTATCTTCGGCAAGATAACCAGTCCTGCTGCAATGCTTAAAACCTATGGACACGCTATTTCCTTCAAAAAAACGACCAGAGTTAAAACTGATTACTTTCTCTACGCTCGAAAAAAGTTAAATTTGTCATGCATGATTGAATATATGTTTCTAAAATGACGGTCAAAGCTGTACATTTTTATTCATTGCCATATGTCAGACGATTTAAATAGAAACAATAAACACAAGTAGGCCACAACCATTGATAAGAATTACTGTTATGGTCGAAATTATGAGAATCTACTCTCTGCAAATGAAAATTCTTACACGTGGTTTGAAAAAGCAGTTAAAGATTAGCAGTTTATTTATTTATTCCACTTGCATAGTATATATTACTCTTAAATACCACTGATATGACGGAGATCTGGTTGAAGAGTGTGGGGTACGGGCAGAAGACCGGTGAAACGTTGCCCCAGGGGCCTCGTAAATCAATAGGGGAGTTTTGAGTTTGGACTCTTTTTTCGATGGTGGTAACAAAAAGTACCACTGTATCATGTGCCTTGTCAGAAATGTTAGGCAACTCTTCCTGATATTAATTTATTTATCATCTGTCTCAAGCGTTCACCAGAGGCAAATGACACCTCTTTCCTTCATAAACTTCTTAGGTTTATAAACGCTAAACTCCTAAATTTTGTCAACGGTTCTTCTACTCTAGACAGCTTTTGGAAATTTTTTTGTCAGAAGACCATGTTATGGTAAATGTAATCAAAACTGGATGCCTAACATTTCTGACGGGTCACGTGGTACAGTAGTACTTCTATTACCTCTGGATATAACAGAGTTTGAGCTCGAAACTTCCCTATTAGAGGTACAGGTAAAGCCTCGGAAGGGACATGATTAGCGCGATTATACATTAACGCTGGCGATTTAATTTGTAAATATGGCGTTGGTCATGCAGCTGGTGGTTCTAAAGTGTATTAAAAAGGGCTATCAATGTAACAGATTCAAAGTCAGTTTTTTGGACCGAAAGAAAAGAAACAGCAGAAACAACGTTATAATCCGACATTAGTACTGAATAAATCTCATACTTACGCGGTATCAAGTTTCGTTGTGTCACCTGTAAATGGAACGATTGGAAATTAAACAGGTAAGACCCCTATTGACGACAATATACCGTGTATAACATTTAAACTTTTCTTTTCATTCAACATGTAACATGTACTATAATGTAAGATTCTGTGTGAACCTGTCTAGGTTCAGAGAACTACCTTCCAAAAATCTTCCGTTACATCCGTTATTTGAGGAATGATGGTTTGCCTTTCCGTTAATAACGCGGATTAATCCGTTCCTGGTAGAACGAATAATTCCTTTCTTGACGAATAACGAACTAGGTCGCAACCTCGAATCCATTAATACAATACTATCCAGTATGTAAAATAATGACCATCGTTGTTCGATTGGTGATGGTGACGTGTTCGCATACAAATCCAAGTACATGAACGACAGCGTGAAGTGGATGGGTGCATCGTCTTTCAGATTTACCTATCGTCTGCATGCAGCGGCATAGCCCTCTTCGGAATTCCTTGATCCGGGTTTGAAACCAAGGCCCTGTTCCACAAAGCAATTATAGGCTAAGTTGATTGTAACTACCATGGCTACCTATCTCTTTAATATTGGTTGTCATTGTAGTTACAATCAACTTAGTCTACGACTGCTTTGTGGAACAGGGGCGCGGTTGCCCGCTTAAGAGATAACCGTTATAACCACTCGGACATCGCCATGTGGTGATATGGTAGTTAGTAAAGATGCAGTAATATTAACGCCAAAATTAGAAGAAATAGAATAGTCTTCACTCCACACCACACACGTTGACAGACCACGATGAATCCAGTTAACTCAAATAAAAAAGCGTTGCCTTCCACCTCAAGTTTTGCAACATCCTCTAATTCTACTCTGTTAGTTTCACTGACATACTACATGGGATATTAAGAAACTACATCCTGACATCTATTTATTTTTCCCGCGGTTTTTCATGGAGTGATCTCATTTTAACATTTTAACTGAATTTGATAGTTATAATAAAAGATATTTACAGGTTGAAAAACAGACACACACACATCTCCTTAATCCCCTCACCTGTGGGATTATGATGAAGTGATACTACTGTTCAAGGGAAATATTACATAGTAATGCTATGGGGACTAGTGAAGAGCAATCTAACATTTCACATGGACATTGTTTTCCGTGAAGCTCCGACAGCTAAAACCTAACACTGTCTGATCGATAGGACAGCCCATGGGAGAAAACCTGCTGACTCGCATTGGTACAAGGCTGGGATATAAACTGTTCTTGCCTCCTTCTGGGGTCATCCTGTCTCACATTTGGGAAACTAAACGCTTGATCATAAAATAGATTGCACATATCGTAGGTAAACAGCTAAGCTCCCTATAAGAGCATAAATAAATACAGTTCCAACCATACGTATTTACAAATTTTACGTGCAGCATGCATGCTTCAAACACTCAGGTATTCATGATGTCATAAATACATACCTGAACTAAACTCCAGCCGCTTCGCTACAGCGGTCATACTGATCAGTGTACTGAGTGTATAACTGACCACAGAACCGATAAACTTCTTGCTGGACTATCCTAGTTCAGAACTGTCAGTGTTCACCTGCTACACTAGCTTCATGTATCACTGTTTCAATGCTGCAAGATCCCAACGTTCAGGTCACATTAGTACCCTTTATAAAACATCCTCGGGACTTCCACGATGTGATCGTACAAAAAGTTGTGTCCACCCATGATCTTCCAGCTGAGCCACCGAATTAGATGACCTACACTCTCCTCATACACGCAAAAGTGAAATGTCACCGCTGAGCCTGTTTCGTGTTGGCTGAAACTCCAAAGTTCGATAAAAACAAGGCAAACCAAAGCGCTTGCAGGTAAAGGTTAGCGATAAATGCGTCTCTCCTGTCATTACCATCTGTTTTTCCTGAACGCTAACCTTAAGTCAGCGTCAAATCTCCTGACAGGTCTGTTTATAGCGGGTGTACTCGGAACAACCTTCACCGGGACATACACTGATATGTGGTACGCACCATCACCTCACTGTATGGCCAGAAATATTATTCTGGGCATATGGTTGCCATGGAGACAGGGGAATTAACCACGCGAAAGCCCGGTTGTGCCCTGCTTATGTCTAATAGACTTCAGATGCATCTGCGTTCTGTAGCCACATGCCATTTCGCTAACAAATTCTGATTAAAGCTAACTCAGACTTTCTCACACCACCTATTTACGTGCGTGATTTGCAAGACTTCTTGAGGACACTCTCTGCATTTCTATCTGTAGTTAATGTACGTATATTTATTTATTTATATGTGTCAACATCCTAGATTACGATAAGATACCTAACAAGATTCTTTAGTTTGCAATTACTCTCAAAGTGGCAATTATTTTCTATGTTTCTGTTTTATGTTGCAATAAACAGTGATTAAACGTACCTGATGCATACATATATACATGTATAAATCGCCTACCGTTTTAACATTTTTGAACGAATCACATATGATGATAACTTGCCTCATCATTTAGATCAGTTGATCGGTCCATGGAGAAGCCCTGGCTTCAGTCTGGAGAAAGCCTGTCACTGTGAACAGGTTGGCAACAGGCCTGAGAACTATTTCCTATTTAGTTACAAGGACCCAATAATCATGTCTTCATGGTGGCTATAAACTCTTCTTACATTTTAGTAGGTGGTTAAGAAAAGCAGAACACAGATACTGTAAGTGACAGCCGGAAGTAATCTTTATTTCATATTGATCACTGGATAACTATTCAATCTTGCAAACCGGCGATGCGCTCTCCTGCCTCCAGTGATTGTTGTTTGGGTTCTGACTCCAGCTGTTTGACACTGTCAGAGACAGTGTGACCCGAAGAATCCTGGCTCGCAGCCCTCTTCGCATTTTCCTGTCGCCTTGTCACACGGCGCGCCTCCGAGGCATTGTCCGCAGTCAGACAAACACTGGTAGCCATACTTCCCTCGTTCACAAGCTGAAACGGAAATTTTAACCCTTTAAACATGGCCTATCCGAATGTGGAGATGAATAGACACTGTCCTTCCATCAATGGTGTCGGGTCATGGCCTCTTCAACAAAAACAAAATGAGTCTGAACCTCAAAATAGAGCGTTCAAGGACTGGTAAGTGTAACAGTTACTGATTTCGGTTTACATGGTATCACCCACTCACAGATTTCGCAAAGCCACCGATGTGGCCAGAGGCCCGGGAATTGCATAGGTGGTGCTGAAGCTTGAACGTCGTAACCAAAGGCGGTAACTAATTTACCTACAGCTTTCACAGTTTGGCAAGAGTACTTCGTTTTACGGAATCGCCGATTTAGCTACTGATCTTTAAAAGAGATTTCTAAATGTTAAAATAAAACAACACCCCATGCATGTTGGCTTTTAAAATATACATCTCATTAATTTCAATAAGACCAAGAACTTTTAGAAAGCGATGGAATAAATCATTAACACTTTTACGTAAACGGATGAAGCGCGTATAATGGTCTACACTTGTTACAATTGATATGGTTTTGTAGGAAGTTCTTATTGCGTTACCTATTACACTAGTGTGTAGAAGCCAGAAATGTCACAACGACCAGAAATATCACAATGTGTGAATCATCACAAACTACATTCCATGGAGGAATTATCGACAGTACCTCTCAAATCGGTAATAACTGTACACTTTGCCACGACAGACATGATGTTGCAAGTTTAAAGTCTACACAACACAAAACCACATCATAGGGATCATGACACTTCTGGTGGTTGTGACATTTCTCGTTTTCACATGCAATGACAAAACAGGTTATCGATAGGTTACCACTCTTTATCGATATCAATAAACGATCCATAATTGTCGATCAAATGTTGATTTGGATCCTAATACTAAATGGAATTTGTGAGGCCAGAACCTCAGCTGAACATGTATTGTCACATAAATTCCTTAGCCAGGCTGGTAAATTTTATAGGATGAATGATTGGCAATGGAACAATGAAGCTAGTGTGTAAATTACAGAGATATCCTTTCTGGAATCTCCTGGCAAAAATTGTGTGGAACTTTCAAAACCAACTTGGTGTAAATATGAAGAAATGTCATTAATAACATGACACTTCGAACACTGCTAATTTCAAATGTTAAACCGCCATATCTAGCTACAATCGAAATGAAGAATATGCACTGGTGCACAGGCTCGTCTAATAGTTTATTTTGAGATACTATACGCAGAAACCCTTCCAATGTTATACAACTTACCTGTCTTGCAGAGATCTCCGTGATACCCATTCTCACAGCCAAATGCACACATGCCTGACCTCTTATCACAGGGTTTTCTCTGCTTACACACTCCACAGGTTTCCCTGCACGCCTGTCCATATTTGCCATCCTCACAACCTACCAACACAAACGACTGGTGCTGAGAGTTATTCCACGGTTGCAGAAATAGGAAGAAACCAGCAGTTATATGAATAACGTTTCTGTTGTTGTTGTTACTGTTGGTATCTCATGGTGGTAATTGTATTAGTGATATCGTAATGTTATTATACGCCGATCAAAAATAAGTTGTTATCCGTAAAACCGCCGGGCAATTGACAAGACACTCTAAAACTCTCTCCCTATGTGTTACAAACTGCGCACAGTCACGTTGCAGGGGGTATATGAAAGCATGGAATATTTTGAGGGTATGTTATCTGAAAAAGTCTGGTTACAAATAATAAAAATATACTTTCCCCCTTTTTCTGTTTTTCTCCTCCAAGAGAGACTTAGCAGTACGCACTCCGGCCTTTTGATTTGTTATAACACACAAACAGGGTCCGTAGCCTAATGATTTATAAGTGTATCTTCAGTATAGAACGTCTAATTCATTTGGCTTCGTAAGCTGACGCCTATATAGTACCACTTTATGTTATAACGGCATATGTTTCCTCAGTGCATTATTAATAACAATCCCCCAGGGGTGTGTGGAGGAGGGATTCCGAAGAAGAAGCAAAGTTACTGTGGAGAAGTATAAATGTACCTCACGAGTCTGGGTCTACATGTGGGTGATGGAGTAATAAGGCGAAGGAGGATGCATATCTATCCCTACATGTCCGTTTCTTTGCAGAGAGATCTAGTCTATATTGATTAAAGCCATATATTTAAGCATTTTTTTTTTCATTTTCAGAATGGAGGTCAGTTTTATGGGTAGAGGTAATAGGAAGTATAGAGGAAAACTATACCGACTTTTTGGCAAGTGATATCAATTTTGCATGTGACACACAGGTTCGCACATCATTCTGATGGAAGACAAGTGGTCTTCAACGCCCGTTGAATTCGTTTATTTACGCATTAGATGTTTAGTGTTTCAGAATATTTCACTTGTCGAACGACAACCTGCATTATAGTGGGAGGAAACAGGGACGAACGACAGACTGCGCGAATGGCACACGAGCGTCGTCAATCGCTTTTTATCCCCAAGACCCCATGAACAACGTGAGCGAGAGAAAGTACAAATTCCTTTTCTAAGGCGGGGTTTGAACCCATCCTATCACAGAGTTTGAAAACGCAAACATATCACTCTGCCACTTCTCACTCTCCGAAATATATCGAAATAGTCAAGATTGTCATTATTACTCGCGATTTGTAAGATCCAATATCTCCAAAGCTGCAGAGGGTAAAGAAACATTCGTAGTCAAAAGCGGGGGACATTGGATTTTTAATGGAAGTTTTCGACAATTTTTGGTCACGTGCATGCTTCCACGTAAGTAGGCCTACAGTCCTGAAAATTGCTAAGAATTCTACGTGCAAAATAGGCCTCTGTAGCCTTAAGGTTCTGTTCCATTTTTTTGCTAAATCTGTAATCAGCAATTTGTCTGCTTCGATAAGAGCTGTTGTACTCGATTCGCGGGTTACCAAAATCTAGCACTACTCCTCATGATATCTGAACAATAGGTCATCAATGACCAGTGTCTCAGAATTGACCAGGGTCGCCTTAGGGCTCATGCTGGCTTCCTCCTCCGCCTTACGTAGAAAGGTTCGCCAGCAACCTGTGGATGGCCGTGGGATTCCTCCAGGCTCTACCTGGTTTCCCTCCACCATATAATTGCTGGCCGCTGTGGTATATTATTGAAATATTCTTAAGTACGGCGTAAAACACCAATCAAATACATAAATAAATTCACCACGTACTTATGTTGCAGCACTCGCCTATCCAGCCCGGCTGACATCCTTGTGGGCAATCTCCCGTCACAAAGTCACAGGGCACTTCCATAAGACACACCCCACATTCCCCAACACACAGTTCGCCATAGCGGCCTTCTTTGCATCCTGGATGGAGAAAACAAAAAACAGCAGGTATATATGAAAGTTACTCGACCATACAGCTGTTTGCCACAACACTAACTTCTGTAATGCATGGGACCAATGAAGATGTCTGTTAGAACACAGTTCAGTGGCTCCCAGATGTGCTTGGTTTAACAACTCTTGGTTAAACAGTATGTGCACTGCAGACATTGTCTACCTCTTTTCATTTTTTTTTCTTTTTTTTGGGGGGGGGGGGGGCACAGACATGCAAGACTCAGTATCGGGAACAGCATGATCCAGAGTCTTGGCAGTTATTTAAAAAGTCAATTAATCTGATTCACACGTCAAACTAATTCAGCATTTAGTACAACATATTCGGGAGTAAGCATGGTAAAACTTAACCAGCAGATCTATATATATAAGGAAATGTATTTCGCGTCAAAATTCTGTTAAATTTTTGTTCACAACGGGTTTGCATGTAAATATATGCAGGTTTATAGTGTGTCGAGTCGAGACATCATCATTTTTTCATATGCGGCTGCTGTTTTTCCCCTTGTATTTCTAGTTAAAGACCCACGTCTCAGCAGCGCCATGCTTCATGGAGATTCTAATAAGTGAATGGCTTATATACACTGTCAAAACTGCGTGTCATTTATCCATCTTTGTGCGGACTCGAATATACTGAATTAGAATTTTACGTCCTTCACTTAAATGGCGTAATATTACATTTAAGGCAGGATCAATTATCGGTCTTCACCAGGTCAATGACAAACTTCCTGAGGTACACAGAGAATCAACTCGGCTGGTGTTGGTGTAGGGACCAACCTTTCTGAGACATCTTCTGACTCAGAAGGAGTTGGCGTACACGTAAGTTGGCTTGACAGTGTCGTTGGAGAGGCATATTAGAATGCTGAATAGGAACTATATTTAATGATGTTCTTGAAAGGAAGCCTTGCAACTAGATAGGAAATCGTCCCCCGGCTTTGCAGGAATGTGGTGTCATTTTTTTCTTTCAGAAAAGGAGAGAAAAGCTACTTGAATCTGAAGTATAATTACTATGCAACATATCTGTGAAAAATTTGAGTGGTGTGATTCATATTTTTTGTTTCATCAGAAGGCAAAAGTAAGGTTAAAAGCAGATTTCGCTATTTTAGACCACTCTTCTGGGGGAATTTCCATCATAATAAAAATATGATTGCGTTAACCAAAATCCTTTGTGCGTATTTGATGTCAAGCTGAGGAGTTCTAATATATTGGGAAGTATCATGTTGGTTCATCATATCATATCTTTGTAAATCGGAAAAAATGAAATATTTTCTAGGGCCACTGGAGCTACAAATTCACTATAATAGTTCATAGCAAGTAGATCATTGTTCCTCATGGTAGAGCAGTAACACGCGCGGCTATGAATCCAGTTGACAACAGAGTTCAAGTGATCGAGCCATGTCAGTATGCACATTTTATTTAGTAACATGCGCTGCGGAGAAAATGATTAAGAAATAAGAGACAAGTCTTATTTGCTTACACTTTGCAAAGCTACATTTTAGATAAGTTTCCAACTATAATGAATAAACATGGATGATATATGGTATATTGGCCTACTTCCAATGAAAGATCAACGCAGTCGAAAATATGTAAGTTATGTCCAGATTATGAGTAAGTTTCAAAGCGCATCCCAGGGAAACAATTGCGTCATTCTGCAGTAGATCTGTCACTGTGAGCAGGTTGGCAATCGGCCTGAGGGACACGGGAACGATTTCCCATTTGGTTGCAAGGGATCCTTTGACTAATTTTAGCCAGAATATGGCTGAAATACTGCTAGTCTGGCTTTATAAGAGCAGTCATTCATTCCTTCATCTACTACGGAACTGGTTGGGTCACTGCCCTTGTACAAACCATGAGGAGTCTCATAAAACATGCACATCCGCACAATTTGTGTAGCAGCAGTACACAATCTCTGTAGTTTGTCCAACACATCCACAATGACGTGTGTATCAGTCATACACAATTCGTGTAGCAGCAGTACACAATCTCTGTAGTTTGTCAAACACATCCACAATGGCGTGTGTATCAGCCATACACAATTTGTGTACCACTGATACACATGCATTGTGGATGTGCAAATTTGTACCCAGTCATTTCACTGAGCAGGGAGGCATTCCAGTCAGGCAGCACTAAACAATACCACCATAGGGACGGGCCTATACATGAGGAAATACCCAAACAATCCAGCAACCAATTTCCGCAACCGTTAAGCATATTAATATCCTGGTCTACATGCCTTCGAGTGTCAGCATGATTGTAAAGGCCGAGGTGGTCAGCGCTATCGGAGCACTACAGGGGAGTCACGGGAGTTTCGAGTTCAAACTCTTTTGTTTCAAAAGGTAAAAAAAAAAAAGGAGTTCCACTGTGTCATGTGACATTTTTGTTGACTTAAGTTTACCGATCACCTGTCTCGCCGTGTTAGGGAGGTCCTTCAATCAGCAGCATGAAATGTTAAAAAACTTTCAGCTCCTCGATTTTCTTTATACTATGTCTAGTTTAAATAACTTTTTCTGACACTTTTCTTAGACGTGCATGTCACAGTAAATCCAATCAGAAATAATTGCCTAGCATTATTCTTTTCTTACCTTTAGCGATAAAAGAGTCCGAACTCGAAACTCTCCTGTTAATGACCCACAAGCCACTCACCATTGCGGTAGCGGCGAGTTCAAGCCCAGCTCATGCGCCGGCTTCTTCTCCGGTGGTAGTGGGAAAGTTTGCCAGCAAACTGCGGATGGTAGTGGGTTTCCCCCCGGGATCTGCCCGAAGTGATGCCACTATACTGCCTGATGCCACTGTATAAGTAAAATGTTCTTGAGTAGAGCCTAAAACGCCAAACAAATATTAAAGTCAATAAATAACGATGGCGCAATAGATGCTCAAAACAAGGAAGTGGTCTGCCTTAAAAAGGTAGTGGGTAAATATTGGGTACCTTACTCTAGTGTCTTCCGGTTACACCTTAGTGAGGCAGTTCAATACATCACATATCAAGACGAAGGATAATATGTTAACTCTCACATAATATCATCAACAAAAAACAATGATCTTAAAAACAAGACAAATCATCAAACTTTCTTGTACAAGGGGTGTGCTTACGAAGATCACATTTGGTACCGAGCCAGCCGATATCGCACTCAGCATTTGGACAAAATCCCGTGATGTGGTGACACTGGACACCTCCTCTGCAATGACCACAATTCTGGGAACATTCCGGTCCGTAATGACCATTATCACAAGCTGCAAATAGATAGCAAACAAAGAGTGCATACAGCATATACCCATATGGAAATATCAAACAACAAGTGGTTTTTGGTTTAAACTGGGATACTGAGGTTCATCAAAATAAACAATTAATTCACAACTTGATTAATCTTGCTTATATATAAGTACTGTATACATAGAATCCACAGCATTCTCAATTCATAGCACAGCGTAACTGGCTTCAACTGGCTTTGACTTGCTAGGTAAGACCGAATGAAAAATTCTAAGAAGTTGAAGCTTTCGTGAGCTTTGTTCGCTATAGCATGCCATGCTAAGCTGCTCTGCGTTTGCAGAAGTAAAGTTATCTTATGATTACAAGCCAAGAAAGCAATGGAATAATGAAATGTTGCAGTTCCGAAATGCAAGTATCTCTCACATAATGTAAGCTCCAGGTAAGCCGACTTTCCTTGAATCATTTTATGCACAAAGTGAATTTTAACTGGTCAGTCAAAAATAAAACAGCAGTAGATGTTCAGTTTTAGTTTTAAACAATCACACTGTAAATAATTCAAATTCCGTTACACTGCATAAATGCAAAACACTATAGGGACATACAGGTAAGGTGATCTGTTACCGTTAAATGTACGCTTCACCACCAAAAGTAATTTCAGTAATGCACATTCAACTTTTTGGACGCATTTTAAAGGCCTACACTATGTTATTTTCAGTTCTCTGACAACAACTGAAATATCCAATTCTGGCATGTCGCAGTTGGCCGAATATCGTGTAACACAACTGGAACAACACAACGTGTACGCTTCGACACTGAACTAGAAAACTGGGATCTTCAACTAGGTTTTAATACTTCAGGCACAGTATTATTACGAAAAATATAACAAAGGCCTCGTGTATCCTAACCGTCAGTCGGTGTACATACTTCAAGCTATAGGGTTATATATAGGCTTAACAGATTTTGCCATCTTAATCTCAGCTTCAAAGACAGTCAACAAAGACACAGTCCTAGCTTCTTTAAAATCCTTAATCAACCTCCTTTAGTTCTGCCCAAACCACAGTGCATAGGTTTTGAAGACCAACACTGCTGATTTTTATAAAAAAAATTAACAAATTTCGTAACCTTTGTCACTAACACAATCCCCATCTTTCGGGGGCGGGGTTTCGTGGCCAAGAGGCGGCGCAAGACCCAGGTGCGTCTCACCAATGCG
Organism: Acanthopleura granulata; assembly: GCA_016165875.1. Taxonomy (NCBI): domain Eukaryota; kingdom Metazoa; phylum Mollusca; class Polyplacophora; order Chitonida; family Chitonidae; genus Acanthopleura; species Acanthopleura granulata. Next base: position 1,303,632 of record JABBOT010000004.1, read on the forward strand.
GTCGCTGTGAGTTCAAGCCCAGCTGATGCTGATGCTGTTTTTCTCTCCGGTGGTAAGTGGGAAGGTCTGCCAGGAAGCTGCGGATGGTACTGGGTTTCCCACCGGTTGTGTCCGATGTCCTCCCACTATAATGCTGGCCGCGTCGTATAAGCGAAATCTTCTAGAGTACGGCGTAAAACACCAATGAAATAAATAAATAAACAAATCGCTACCTGAGCATATCAAGTTGAGAAAATGTTTGATTTCTAATGTATTACTTTAATATGAAGGAACTGTTCCCGAATGTGGGTAAAAAATGGTCATTTAAGCAAATGTTCACAATGCACACCTAAAAGTCCGCTAGGAAACACACGCTCCCTTGATGAAAGCTGACTTAACTGCGCTGGATTCAGGTACTGTCAACGTCGATAAACTTTCTCTCGTCAGAACATTCGCAGTGGCGATTGACAGAATTAGAATTATGCTCAGATAAAATTTATTTTGTCCACAATATCTCTGGACTATGAGGGTACCACACACCATACACCTTACTACTCACCCTTGTCACAGATGGAGCCATAAAACCCTGGTGCACAGCCTTTCGTGCACGTCTTCCAGTATTCGTCGCATGGCTCCCTCATCCAACATATACCACAGCGAACTAAAAACAAGATGAGTTATAACCCAAAGCCAGTGAGTTCATGCATGCGAATGTCTTTCAACCCTGCTTTTATGATTATGTAACAGACGAACTCAAACAGATGCACAGCGAGAAGGAGAATATCGATACAAAACTATACAACATGAGAGTTTCATGATTAAATTGTCGAGATACAGGCAAATTACGAAACACGCAAATTATGGTAGAAGCAATATAACTTTAAGGATACATGTATATACCGAATCAACGGCAATCTTAATAGATATTCTGATCGCGATTCATGACAAAGGCTGGGGAAATCATACGAATATACACTGTCCATAAACAAATTCGCTAGCGCTTTTTTCAAGTGTAACTAGTTTTTTCTTGCACGTGTACATCATCAGCACTGCTACATCATACACTTGGGTACTGGACTATGAAAGCTGGTATTTATTGAGATTTTACTTGCAGCTGTGTTTATATACACTCAGAAGGTGGTGTCAGACTCCATATCAACACTATAACCGACGCTGTTAAAAATTACATGCTGTACCTAACTTTGCACAACGCACTGTTTCACACCTGGAAATTTGTCGAAATCTTCAATGATTTCATTTTTATTCTGTTATAATCAGATCAGTATTTTTCAAGGCATAACTTATTTTAGTGAATTATATTGTGTACATCTGTGAAACAAATTAGGTGCATCAAAAGTTGTATTAAGTATAGGTCTCCGTTGGCTGTTGGTGTCAGTTTTTGAAGTCATATTTTCAGTAGATTGAAGCTTGGCAGGGAGTATTTAGCCGACGTGGTGCTCTTCCACGGCTTACGTGCATGCAAGTATGTTCTTAATTAATATTTGGGTATGTCTTTCTAAATAGATACAGCAATTAACAATTAAGGTTTAAAGGAAGGACACGGATCACCACCATGATTACTGTGCATGCTGCAGCCTGCAACGGGACGTTTTACAGGTAAGTGTCAGTAACACACAGTTTATATTAGACACGAGACCAAATTCACATTATTGCTCCGACAACATGCAAATACTTTTTGTGGTCATGCACTTGAAAATTAAAAACCCTTAGATTCCCACTGCAGTTGCAAGAGATGTTAATTAGAACGATACAACGTGACCATTGTTGTGCTCTCAGGAGGACAATGATTTATTTATTTATTTGTACTCAAGAATATTTCAATTATACGACGGTGGCCAACATTACGGTGGGAGGAAAGCAGGCAGAGCCCGTCGGAAACCCACGGCCATCCGCCGGTTGCTGGCGGATTGACAATGAAGGTTACTTACTGTTGCAGTTATTCCCTGACCATCCATCTTGACATCCAGTCGACTGGCCACTGAAAGGAAGAACAACTATTATCATACGACAGAGCGTTGAAAATGGAATGTCTGTGAAAGTGTGAATGTTTTATACAACTGAACTTCATGATCAACCCCGTTATACACGTCCCGCAATTACGAGGCTGCGTGCCTTGTGACACTTTATGATGATCACAGGTCTCAGTGTATGACCAATACGTGCGTTTCTCGATGTCAAAGTCATGTAATCAGCTAGCGATGTCTACAAACCATATTTTTTCAAAATCTGGTTTAGACAGTCACGGCATGTAGGCGTAGCAATACATGAGTTAAAAACATACTGAGATTTAAGGATACCAGAAACCCCTCAGGAGTGCAAGTTGGTAGGCCTATATATTTTTTCTTCAAAGTTTTAATTTTTCATTTTCTCCGTATTAAAGCTTAAAGATTAAAGCCAAATTCAGCTAGTAACTTCTTGGGAACCAAGGCAGTCGTCTGCTTTGGTTTTCACTGAAACTGATTAACTGACTGATGGAGTGGGACAGTGGAGAGGTTACCTGCTCCTAAATGCCTTTTTCATACGACTGCTAAATTCATCTGCTAAATGGTTATTTCAGCCTCACATTATTGCTTGGGCAGATCTCTGCCCATGCCAGTTAGCTTTTTCGAGTAGTGCATCTGTAAGCATGAGCAGAACGGGGCACTTGAGGGATGAACAAAAGCAAATGGCATTTATGCCTCCATACAACATCATAGACTTTGACAAAAGCCCAGTATTCAGATCAGTTCAGAACTTTAGGTGTATTTTCCTACGTCTTCGGCTTAAAGCTATATGCTCCAGGCCACGTAAAGTCTCAGGTAAGGCAATGACTCGCATAAAATTCACAAAAATTGCCGAATTGTGTGAGAGCTAAGGGTTAAAATGCTTTAACCTAACTAAGTAGGTTCCCGAGTCATGTGCACCCGAAACAAGTTACCTGCTCGTACACGTTAACAAATGCTAACAGCCTTAACCACCCCACTAGGGAACCATCGGAGACAGGGGTTATAAATGCATTACAATGTCCGGCTTTGCTCAGAAATATTAAGATTAAAGGCCAATTTACGCTTTCATGCAGCATTATGATTTTTTAAAATTTTAACATAATTAGGTTGATTTCTTCACTTTTAGACTGTCGGCCGGACTGTTCGTTCTTAAAATTAATTTCCAAACAAATTAATGACGTCACACAAGCGACCCTCAAGTTATTTTGTTGCTTTCCTCATCTTGGTTTTGAGAATCGCATGGTGAAATACATGTAGGCCTACTTTGAAATTCATTCCCCTTCTGTTTTCTGACATGATTTGAAATTTTGCACACGTTCAGCCGAACATTTGCTAAAATAATAGTCCCAATGATGTTTTAACAGTTTAAACATTTTAGTAAATGGATACCTAAGATTCAGAAACTATTTCCTGGAGATCACCGTCAAGTTTCTTCTCTAGGCGGCCCCTGTGCCTTCCTCGGCCCCTGAATCCTCGGAATTTTGAGCTGCTATAGTAGTTTCACCTTATCTGACACAACCTTGACCCTCACACGCTCGAAATTACTTAGGTCACGCGGCCCCCAGACGGTCGCCTGAACCGCCTGGGAGAGCCTGAACCGGTGAATCATTTGGCCAGAGCCGCCCCCTGTCGTAATTTATTTATTTGATTGGTATCTTACGCCGCACTCAAGAATATTTCACATTCAGGTACAGCATACGACGGCTGCCAGCATTAGCCTATGGCGGAAAGAATCGGGGTAGAATTCGGGGAAAACCGGGAAAAGTTTTGCCTAATTTACAACATTGGTCGTTTCAGTCTGATTCTTAACCGCCATATTTGGAGACAAGGAAATGCTTTTTTTTTAAATAACTAATTCTACATCAGTAAGAAATTTCAGAAATCGGTTGTAACGGAGCAGTGCAAGGAGTTCAATGCGAACCAGCTTCTGATGGTCACATGCTAAATGCTAGAACATTTCAACAGCAACAACTGACCGACCTACCTACATGTAGCAAGTGCAAAAATAGAAATGGTGAGGACACATCTTCTATGCAATTGTTTCATTTCACAAGTTAAAAGCAATAACCGCCGAACTGCGAACCAAAACTATTATCGTCGAGAACTTTGTTTAGAGAGCGCTGTCCAAGGGACACAACCCCACACAGCATCCCTCCCTCGACTTAAAGTTGCTGCCCTTTGCAGGCTGTATATTGGCCCTCAATATAATCCTAACGGTTAGAGACAGCATAATCAAAGGCGTTTAGGACCAGACTGGCCCGGCCAGGACCAGACGTATGCAACAAAAAAAGGGTTCATAACGTTTTGTATTTTTTTGTCCTTTCCATACATTTGCACACGGGTGAAAGCATTTTTGTCAAACTTCTCAAGTAGCGCAAGACACGAAATTCAGGATGGTTTCCTATCGCCACATCACAGCTTTCGTGTGGTACATTTTTTTAGCCACACGCGTGGTAAACTATTTGTCATGATTTGATTTATACATATATAAAGCTTAACAAACATCGTTAATTAACCTTATCATTGGTGTATACTCCGTTGTGGATTTATTGGCCACTCAACTAACTTGAATCCCATACATACACGTACGCAACTGAATGTAGGCTTACGGGAGGAAGATCCGACTGCATTTAGCAATACTTTCATGATTCGAATATCGTGCTATAGCAAATTTCGAATAACATGCTAGCATTGCAATATAGAAGTTACCACGCTATTCTTTCTCTTATTCTGTAACTCATCATCCAAATACTGATGAACGTGCGAACACTTTTTTCGTTATTCGGGCCCTGAATTTAGCAGGATATTCGTCATCCAATCTGCACGTCCACTTCACTAGAGACCCATTAATTTTTGTCCATAGGTGGCGGCTTTTACGGACAGGTAGGCCTAGTCGACGTTTCACCAATAATCGTATGAGCCGGTACAAAGTGGGAGGGATTTAAGATCATCGCTTTAGAGTAGGCCTATGAATATAGTTCTCAACGCAGTGGTTGGGTATATCCATTAAAACCGCTGCCGATTCAGGATATATATAATTTTATCTGGGACTATCATATGATAATAACCGGTTTTATGTAAGTGTAACAACCATAGTTTGAAAGCCTGTGCAATAAAACAATCACTGGTTGGTCAACAATAAATGGACATTCAAACACATTATTTGACTTCTGCAGATTTCAAACCAAATCAGACTTTTATTTCATCTATATTAGATTCTATATATTTATTTATCTGATTGATTTCATATGACGGCGGCACATTATAGTTGGAGTTATAACACAATAATTCCTCCCAGGTGAAGACATCAAATGAGTTGACTTAAACACCAGTTGACTACATGAATGTATATAAATCAAATCAGACCAGACGTTCTGAACACCATAGAACCAATAAACTCACTTGGAAGCCAAATCTGGAAATTTATCTGCTAACAAAGTCAGTCCTATCCTGAACATGAATGTCAATGCTTCACTTACTCAAGATTCATACATGTAGGTACAGGACTAAACAAATAGATTCTGTGAGTCCTATTTAAATACACCCCCACCCCTCGCTCCATCCTGTCACACAGGGGCCAAGTGTAATGATACATCCAATTTGATGGTTTGTGGTCAGTGAGTAAAATGATATTGTCAAAGCATTACATAAAGATCGTCTGTAACTGGAAACTATTGGACTGCCACCGAGTTGATGTACAACATATACAATAAATCAAGTTTTCCCTGAAATGTTTGGAATGCCTAAGAAAATTTTCAGCCTGAAAGCTGAATACTGCAGACTTCTGATGTTTTGCTTTTTTTTAACAGACAGACTTTAAAAAAAGTAAGACAACACTCTAAAAAGTAGGAAAAGTAGGACAAAACCTGAAAATATAAGAAAAGTAGGACTGGTGGGAGGCCTGCTTAAAGGTGAGGGTCAAGGTGCTGCCTGCTGTCCGGGTGCCACCTGCTGTCCGGGTGCCACCTGCTGTCTGGGTCCCGCCTTCTGTCCAGATGCCACCTTTGCTTTGAGTGCCAACTGCTGTCCTGGTGCTGCCTGTGGTCCATATGCTGTCTGCAGTCTACGTCGAACCCGTGACCCATGTCCCGCCTGTGGTCTTGTGCTGCCTGCAGTCCGGGTGCCACCTGCAGTCCACGTGGCACCCGCAGTCCATGTGCCATCTGTGGTCCAGGTGCCGTCCGCGGTCCAGGTGCCACCTCCAGCCTGGGCCTTGGAAACTTTTGAATCACATGACAATGTGTATGAAGATCTACATGAAAACACATGTGATACTACAAAATTTAAACATTTTTAGACCAAAGTAGAACATACTCCCCACTTTAATGCCTCCCCACCCCTCCAATGCCCACCCATCACACATTCTACTACCATGATATGATCTTCAAGAAATCAATATTAAAAAAAAAATGATGCCTCTAAAAAAACTTGCAACTGAGACTTCACCCTGAAGAATCTAGCTGAGTTTTCAGATGTTTAACTGGTGACACAGTGTCAGCGCTGCTGCGAGCCTTAGATACAAGACAACTGCTTTCCTTTAATTCCATGTTTAGCAGTGTCCTGAAAAGATGACAGCCACTGTAGACAACCTCTATGGGATCTCCACATCGGACAAAACCTAGCTTACTGAAAAAGCCCTCAGCTCTCTGGGCACTTTGAACATGTATTGCTCGAGCCGGCAAGTGTGATGCCATCTTGTGTACAGCTTGTTCCATTAACTTGGATCCAACACCATTCCCTTGGTAATCTGATTTGACAAATAAAAATGTCACATGATGAAAAAAATCTGACAGGAATATTTGTTCGTCTTCTTTGTCATTAAGCGAGTGCGCCAGTTTGAAGGTAATACCTCCTACTGTTGTTATCTTGCCTTTCATATAATCATATGCCATGATAATGCAATTCTCTTCTGGGATATCGAAGATTTCTCCACTTGTTTCTCTTGCTAATTGTCGAAACTTGTGTCTTGTCTTATTGTTCCGAAGTTCTTCCACAATCTCGAACATGATCAACCTGTCAATAACACAAAGATCATATTATACCCAAAATACTTTTATAACTATATTTAAAGCCAGGTGGGTGGGTGGGTGTTGCGGATATGAGCTACTTGTGCAATTGAAAACAATTTCAACTAATAAAGAATTAAAGCAGAAATTTTTATATCATTGGTGTTTGGCACTGTACTAAAGAATTTTTGATGTCTATGATGGCAGTTAGAATTATGGTAGGAGCAAACCCTGGATAACTGCAAACAACTGACATGTCAATGTCCAGACAGTGTCCATTATGTAAAGTACCTGAATGGCTTCCAAAGGGATGCCACTCTGGGTGCCAGTGCTCACAGTCATTTTCATGTCTGGCCTTGTACCATACTACAGTGAATCATCCTTAATCAAAATGTATACATAGATGATGGACAGCTGTCTTTTTCAATCTTAGAGGCAAGCATGCAGTGGTTGCTACAGCCGATCAATATTAAAATGACACACTGAAGAGGCCCATCCAGCTGATGTATACATGCCCAACAGGAATCCTTTCATCCTCCCATACGTAAAAACTACCATCATTGTAGGCCTATCCAGATGTTAAAACGACACTCTTAAATTTTATACACCTCAACAACCTGTCCATTTAACATGTGGATTAATCAGAATGTACAGATCATATACTAATTAAATCCTTGAACTAGATCTTCTTTCTAATTTTCTATTTCAACATCCGCATTATGACATAAAACCAGTCTTCTGTATCCTAACCTACCCTGTTGTGTTCACATTTTTGGACATTTCTGAAAAATAGGCCAATTAGTCTTTTCAAATTAATCATTCAAAGATAAATGTTTCTGTCAGTAAGTTACTTGATTTAGCTGCACTGCAGTATACACTGAGACACTTTCCCAAAACACAGATGGAGTGTCCCAGATGCAAACATGATCATGAGGATGCCTACATACGATGAGGAGAGCGGGGTCACTTGTGGGGGTGGGGTAGAGTTGAAATGTGTTGAAATAGTTATTTACACCTCATTTCAGTATGTATGAGAAACAAAGATCTGCACGATTTTGTCCATCGTGGCGTTAACTGTGTATTGCTGTGTATATGTCCCTTTGAAGGGGACTGTTTCCAGTGTTACTGTAAAACAGAAGAGCTGTAAAAGAGCTACTACATGTCAGGTACGCCAATCCAATGGCAACCAAAATCAGCTTCCTTGAAATGTCCCACACGCCACGCACGATGTGCGATTCCTGGTATTCTCCACGTCGTGCACTTTTCGCATTTAATGCGCAGCCTACCATTTCTAACGTTCAGAAAAGGCAATGTCCACGGCGCGGAGAACTCTTATGCATATGGGGTAAGTGATGGAATCGTTTCTCAAAGCCAAAAGCGTGTGGTGCACTGTTTCGAACGCCAGATTAACTCCATGATCAAACGAAGTTTTTCCTAATCCTGACGGCCAGTCCAGTTAAAGCCTTGCTTTCGAAACTGAAAGAATAAATAGCACGTGGACATACTGGACATGGTTTGCCATCATGGAGCTCGCGCACCTACGGTTCCCACAACACCATAATAAAGAAAATGGCCTATCATTCGCAACACAAAATTTGAAAAATTGCAGCCCCTTGTTCCGCTCACTACCAATGCAGTATGATATCACTTTTCACAATTTCGCAAATGAACTCATGACGAGCAACGACAAACCTACCTATATTATCTTTACGCTACAATTTACACAGTCCATGTCTCCCTGCTGCGGCTATTTCTCAAATTTATCCATCCTTGAGCTCGACCACAACCGAACAGTGGAGAATGGACTCGACGATCCCGCTATTACCATGGAAACTACTTCGTTTGGCCTGGTTTTTTTCTTCTGCCGCTTAACACACTGTGGAGTATTAATACGCATTGGACCACAATATGAATATTTCACTGCCAACCATGTACTTGGAGGAAATGGATAATTTGTAGTTTTTCAAACTAGAGTTTTGTGTAAACGTACAATAGCGTAAAATTCTGAGAGATATCAGAAAACCTACTGTGGTCAAGCACCGAACTACTTCATACGCGGAGACCGACGCACAGCATTCTTCCAACGGGACAGGCGTACTGAGACCTCAGTGTTTGTATCAGTAATCATGAGTTCCGAAATTGAGGCCCACATTACCAAGAAATATGAGATTAAAAAGCGTCTGGGAAAAGGGGTAAGTGGCAAGCTATGTTTTACTGTTATATGTCTCCTGATTTGTGTGTGAGACATCAACGCTTTGAAAACAACTATCAAAGAAGCGAGAGCAATATTTTCAACAACAACAACATTTTGAAAGTCGAGACAACGCGTCTTCATGGCGATAGTAAATAGTGGTTCTTTGACCGTTATCCAAACGGTGACATTAAAGGTGACTTTTCTAAAAAACTAATCTAAAAACCAGTGAATGATCTAAGATCCATACGGTTGTTTGTGATCGTCCCAGTCCCTAGAACCGCTAGAAGTCCCTAGAAGTTGACAGCTTGCATGACCAGATCGAGCTACATACTTAGCCCTGGTATGGCGCTATATGGGCTGAGCGTTGACGATGCTGATATTTCGCACTGTCCATTAACGCCATGGAAGCAAGCATAAGAAAATAACTATTGAAGATTGTGGCAGGCCAATACCACACGATTTAGAGCCAAATAAACGTAACATTTTTAGTATGTTCTTTATTCACTCAGTTTTGGTTTCCTCGTAGGGATTTGTACTGTCATTGGTGGACATATTTCCTTTGCCAGGCAGATGCGATCACTCCCACTTGATCCCATCTATATTAGTTGTATGGCTCACATACATGATCAGGGTGCCACCTAGCGAAACCTGCCAGCTCGCCAACAAGAACACATGCTCCCCCGAGCACGTTAATAAGAATGCTTGCTGCAGTGTCGTGTAAAACTGATAACTTCGACGCAGTTTCTTACTTCTATTTTGTGAAGAAAATCAGGATATGATCATCATATTTGATCAATATCTGTCAATCAGTCAGCGGAAGCACATGTTCTTGTTTATGTGCTGGGTGGTTTCGCTTAGTGGTGCCGTGTACACGTATGCGCACCATACAACTAGTATAGCCGTGGCATCAAGTGGGAGTGATTGCATTTGCCTAGCAAGGAAATATGTCCAGTAATGACATTTGAATCCCCATGAGGAAACCAAAATGGCACCAACAGAGCGAATAATCTATGACCTAAAAATGTTTCATGTTTGTTTGACTTGAAATGGTGTGGTTCTGGCCTGCCGCCAACTTTATTAGATTTTCTTATGCTTGCTTCAATGGCATTAATGGACAGTGCGAATTATCAGAATCGTCAAGTGTAGGTGAACTCTGCATACCTTGGCTCCAATCCTATCAAATTTTACAAGGAAAATTTCACTGACGATTATAATGCAAACAGATCTTGATATTTGGTATTCGTAGTCTCACACATCTGGGTTCTCGGCCTGTCACATGATTAACGGTGCAGTCTGGAGGTGAAAACAACTCCTTAGCTAGGATTACCTTTCGCTTGATCTACGCTGTTGACAGTTTTGTAATGGGTGCTTGCAACCAGTGTTTTTTCACACATATCACTGTATAAATATATGTTAATACCTGACCTTTCATACTTAAGTTCATGAATTAGAAAAGTGTGAAATCTACCCAATATACGACGAGTAGCTTTATCTGTTTAACTTGGTGTGATCACCCACTTAGTGGCCACTTAGAGATCAAGTTTTTCCTTGTGCTGCCTTAGAGAGTCAGCATCCAACTCATCCATGTAAGAAAATGACACCTTGAAGACTTCGTAAACGACACAATAAACTTTTTGAGTGAAGTCAATATTGATTTTAAAAGCAGGAACAAAGGCGTGTTGACAAGGTTGACAGCCTGTTATTGAAATGTAAAATGGCAACCACAAGGTTTTGTTTTCATCTCTAGCCTTGTTTTTGTTAGTTTGTGATGTCAAGGCGAAACTGTGCATAAAATAATTGAAGTCATCCAAAGTGTACTAGACATGTCAAAGCCTGCATCTGTAAATCATCTTGTGAATCTTTTTGAATCTCGTTCTCTGCTTGCCTTGCTGGAAATCTATAGCCAGGATCATTTGTTTGTCATGAAGGGGACAGAGGTTGACAGATATGTCACATATCAACCGATTGTTACTTCACACAGCAGAGTATTTCATGAATGACTCTGTAACAGTTGCTCAACTTGCAGGAAAGACTCGTGCTCGTACACAGAAACATTTGACGTGTCAAAGTCGCAGGCCTAATTTTTTGAAATCTTATTTTTCCAAATTTAAATGCATTCCTTGCCCAGTTAAATTCATGTAGCTTTTCAAATGTGGAAGTTTTCAGAGAGTAAGCTGAGCAAGAGCAATTCTAGTCGTCAGATTTATATTTAGTATGAGCAGAAACTTTTGACCTGTCAGTGTTGGTTTATTTCCATATAACCGAGGACATCAAATCACCTAACTAGCACAATGAATGCTCTGCCCGCTTAAACGCTTGAATTTGAGTGTGATGGCTTGCACTTACAGTGGCTTGAGATGAAAATTTGTTCTGTGGCATGATTATCAGGACCAAAACATTCCTCAGTGTTTAGTGAGCTGGCAAAATATGTATTAGCGAGGCCTAAACAATGGCTGCAAAACACCAAACTGAGCATCTTGGATATTTGAGAAATTACATACTGCAGGTGTGTAGAAGAAATTGAGTTTTAGTATGTTTCAAATTGAGTTCAATAAAAGAGTCTGTCTACAAGAAAACTGTGCCAATATATATTTAGAAACTCAATTTGAACAAATAAGAAAACTCAGTATTTTTTCATCACCATTGTTTCAAAAAATCAATTTATTTCATGAAAACTCAATACAAAATTTCTCTAAAACTCAATTTTCCGATATTTCTTGTTGTGGTTACCACCCTACATACACTACAGTAACAAAAGGTTTGCAGAGACCACAAATTCATCTATTTTCACTGCATGTTCATGCTGGCTGTGCACCAATGACATAGTTCTGGAATTGACACCATCTATAGATAAACGGAATATATAAATAAACAGAACGAATGTTTTACCTAAATATCATCTTATACATCACCCATTTTATGTTTCAGGCTTATGGCATTGTGTGGAAAGCCGTTGACCGAAGAACAGGAGAGGTGGTTGCGGTCAAGAAGATATTTGATGCTTTCCGTAATCAAACAGATGCTCAGGTGAGCATGTATATATAACTTCGCCTTGTCTTGTTGATTAATCATTTTTTTTTTCTTATTATGTATGACATATACATGATGGATATGGTACCATAATCAGTTAGAACTAAAAAATGATACTGACCCTTACGTATTACATTATGTCTAAAGCCGTTTTAGTTCTTGAAATAAAGTTTAGTTTTCATGTAAACTTCTTTGATTAACAGACTTAAAAAGCTCTTCGAAAACATCAGTTTGATTTGCAGTTTATAAAATTTATGCATAGGTTATGATGCGCCAATAAACTTTGGGATCAGGGGCCACTTCAACAAAACTGCATGAATGAATTTATCGTAACTTTCCTCGGAACTGACGTTGGTGTATGGCACTTCACACGAAAGTCATCATTGGCGAGAATCGTGATTTAAAGAGTTTTGTGAAAGTAGCTCCAGAATGTTAATTTTTTTTAATAACGATCCAACAAGTCAAACAAAGTCGAACAAAGTGGGAGTTTTTTTTACAAACACCTATTCGTACACATCAGAATGTACGAGTCACGCAAACAATCAGGCCAACAAACATATGCGCAGTGAGCTTCCCTTTGTGCAACGATCTGCTGCTAAACTAATTTTGGGGGTCACTAGGCGATCATTAATCATTTAGTCTATAAATATGGTCACGCTGACAGAACATTTTAAGACTACAATTTCCCACATGTAAACATATTTGCAGTCAGTTGTGTATCTTACAGGTGCGTCAGTTTACGTGTCAGACAAACATGTATCTGCTCATCGGCGATTAAATACCCTGAGTAATACATAAATCTGTAATACCGTGTTAAGAAAACAGTACAAATAATAAAACCACATACCGTTTAGTAAACCCTGGTATATATATATACAGGTGAAGCAATCGTGAAGTCGCGATTGGGGCGCACTCACAAACACATTTCTCGTTTGATTTCTGTGCATGATTATCTCCCTTTATTCATAACGTATGGCGTATAAAAGATATTTACTGTGCCATTTAATTAGACAAGCACATGAACAAAAAAGTGATACCAAAATGCAATTGGCTATTACACTCACACCTTGTTGTTATAATTATTTTTACTCTGCTACATACACAAGCCTTTGCAAATGATTATTTATGTAGCTGCTGTTGGTCTGGACTGCGACGCGAGCGCCAGCTCACCCTTGACTTTGTGAAGTACAAGCACCCGATAAGACACAGACTGCAATCTGTGAATCATTCTATTCTCACACCTAACTGATCTGTACGTGTAACATTCTCATTCTTGTTTTTGTTTTACATCAAACGTTGCTCCATTCATTTCCAGAGGACTTTTCGTGAGATCATGTTTCTTCAAGAATTTGGTGAACATCCCAACATAATCAAACTGCACAATGTGATCAAGGCAGAGAACGACAAAGATATATATCTTGTTTTTGAATTTATGGGTAAGAATACATGTATCAGCTCTTTGGTATGGTAGTTTGTCTTTATTTCAGTTTTGTGTGCAGTTCAGTGAGTTAAAGATCAGAAATATTGAACATGAATATAGAAGGGTTTGAAAGGAACAATCCATTTTGTTGTAAAAAAGCATTACTGCCAACTTCATCTTGTCAACCTTGAAAATACAAATTATGACAAGGGTAATGCTTGAGAGACATGAATGTTTTACTACCTTGTAATGTAATATCTACCTGGGGCCCATGTGGCTTAGGGGGCTAGCGCACTCCTGCAGCATAATGACTCAGGTCCCTGTCACCAGTGTGATCGCTTTGAGTTCAAACCTAACTCTCACGCTGACTTCCTCTCTGGTCATACGTGAGAAAAGTCTGCCAGCAACCTGGCCATTGAATCTCCCCCCCCCCACCCAGGTCTGCCCAATTTCCTCCCACCATAATGCTGGTCACAGTCGTGTAAGTGAAATATTTTTGAGTGCGCCATAAAACACCAGTGAAATAAATATATGTTCTCATGGATGTTGTAACAGGCACACAGCTAATACGACTACATTGTGAAATGGGCCCGCTGTAGCTTATACTCAAGTTTGCCAAGATTAAACATGCTACCACTTTGATAAATTTTGGGGTCAAAATGTTCGGGCATCCACTAATTTTTAAGAATTAATATTAATTTCATTATTTTCATGCATTTATTCATTTTCAGTATGTGTGAATTTGGCTATCCAAATATTTCAGATACAGACCTGCACAATGTCATCAAGCGTGGGAACATACTGAAGGATGTACACAAGCGCTATATCATGTACCAGTTATTGAAGGCTATAAGTTACCTACACTCAGGCAACGTCATACATAGAGATGCCAAGGTAAGCATGTCACACAATGGTGTCCCACAAACTGCTATATTTTTGTGTATAGAGGCAGCAAAATCTGGAATTGCATGCCTGCTGGGTTTTTTTTCTAGCAAATTTCTTTTTAGAAACTGAACTTGAACAAATCAGAAAACTCACCAGTGTATCAAAAACTCAATTTATTTCTTGAAAACTCGATACTAAATTTGTGTAAAATTCACTTCTACCATATTTCTTGTGGTTACCACGTGGAGAAAGTGGCTAGGAAAAACCCTGCCTGCAGTGTTGTGGCTTTCTTAGAGCTCTATCCTCCTGCTTATGGCTTTTGTTAAGGTCCAAGCACCCCGCAGCCATACCTAACTTCTCAATACAGTTCTCCCACATTACATGCTTGACCTCTGTTATGTGGGTATTGATATTTCTGCCTGTCCATTTTGTTCCTGACCATATAGCCATCCAATATTCTGCTGGACAGCGAGTGCTTAGTGAAGGTCTGCGACTTTGGGCTGGCTCGTTCGCTCTCTCAGATTGGTTTTGATGAAGAGACTGGAGACCCAAACCTGACAGAATATGTGGCTACAAGATGGTACAGGGCACCTGAAATTCTTTTAGCTTCTCACAGGTGAGCTTACATACTAATCTGCCCCCATCCCTTTCCGAAGGTATCCTTGAATTGTGGAGTGAGTCTTCATCTAATCGTTAGCGGCGCTTACATTTCAGTTGCTAGGGCACACAAAATGAGGGTTCAAAGCCGTAGTTGGACAGGAAATTTGTAGATTTCCCCAGTCACTTGCGGCGACTTGTGGCCAATAAGCAGTCATCAGTGGTTATGTGGCCATTTGCTTGGCCAGTTTCCTCCAATTTTAATACAAAAGACCACTGTAATTTATGTGAAAATTCTTGAGTATGGCATTAAGCAACAATGAAATAAATAACTGTCAGTTTAAAGGTTTTGTACCTTTTGCCACATGCTACAAATCAAAAGTCATAGTACATGTGTATTCGATGGGAAGATGTATACACTGTTTTTCTCACTGTTTATTTGCTACTGTTCGTGCATACATGTATGAGTGCAATTGCATGTAGGTTGTCCTGAATAATAAATTGCCTACTCGTATATGTCAGGTACACAAAGGGAGTGGACATGTGGAGTTTAGGCTGTATCCTGGGGGAAATGCTACTGGGGCGCCCCTTGTTCCCAGGCTCATCCACCCTGAACCAAATTGAGAGAATCATGGCATCCATATCCAAGCCCACCAGAGAAGGTACTCTGAGACATTGGCATTACAGAGCTTCAAAACTCTACAGTCAAAGACTCGCCCACAGCATACCTGAGACAGATGCTATCTACAGGCCACTTACCTAATTTTACATATATATTATTAGTCTATCCTGATGATTTGTTTCCAGGCCCAAGGATCACCAAACTGACTTAGACTTAAGTCAGATGTGAAAGCAGTTTACTGCGCTAAAATGGTGACTCACCTTAAGAATTTTGATATTAATTATGAAAGTTGTCTTAGACCTTCATGAAAGAAATAAAAATTATAATATATCATTGAAGTTCAGTTCTAAGTTCAGGAATACCACCTTTGTGATCCTGGGGTCCAAATCCTTAGCAATCATTAACACGGCAGAAAAGTTATTAGAATAGTAGAATGAATCAATCAAGAAAGTTAATAGTTCTTACTCAGTTCAGCTCACATCAACCCCATCATCAGATGCTTGCAAAATCCTGATTCTGAAAATTATTTCAGCTACATGTACTCAAATGCTTGAAGTTTTTAGCAAAGCTTTCTTTTAGTGTGGTTAGAGGTTAACAGCCTTATAGTTTTGCCCTGATATTTACCAAGTGAATTCCATGATTCCTTATGTCTGATTATGGTTCTGACTGGTGCAGCATTGGGGGAACGTAGCACATTTGGTCAGGAGATTTACGTGTATTATGTGGAGGCTTCATTGTTAATTCATGGAGTTTATGGTCGCTGTTTTACGAAAATGGGAATGAAATCTGTCTGGTGGTTTGTTTGATCGTTACGCATGTAGAGTGGGATTCTTTCAACCCTATAAAACTATTGTATGTAATGCACATGTTTATATAGACAAACCATCTGCAGCATGATTATTCATATCGGTTATGAAAATGTGACACAGGTTTCTGTTGTCTTACAGAAAGTTGATGTGACCGTGTATAAATGCCTCTGGCTGTTGTCAGTCTGTATGATTGTTCTATTATCTTTGGTGTTTGCATGCAGCATTTGATCAGCGTCTCCTTATTTCATGTGTTGGTATGTTTCAGACATAGATAGTATTAAGTCAGCATATGGAGCTTCAGTGTTAGAGAAAACATCCATCAGGTAAGGATAAAAAGCTTCTCTTTGTTCTGAATTTTGTAGGTCTTTCCCCCAGCTTTGCTTCCACATTAACTGGTCTGAATTATGGCATTTATTATGGTATATTGGAACTTGTTTTTTCTGTACTGCCATCAGTAATCAAAATTCTAACTACCATATTTTTTTTTATTTATTTATTACTTGTTTTTATTTATTTTCCTTTTTTTTCTCATTTTAGACATATTTGGTTTTCATTATTTTTTACTACTGTGCTATATATTCTTTTCTATAAAACTTTCCAGAAAATACATATATAGGCTGTATATTATATTTGATTTTTGGAGTGCACATCTCTGTGATTGGTGCTGAAAAATTTTAAGGAAACTGATGAGTTCCATTTTGAGGAGCCATCAGTGGGATACTAGCGGATTTTCCTCTCCCCACAGGTGTTGCTGTAGTGAATACAGACATCTACGTCATAAGTCTTTTGAGTGAGCCACTGTGGCTCAGTCGGTTAATGCGCTAGCACAACACAGTGACCCAGAAGCCTCCCACCTATGCGGTTGCCGAGTTCAAGTTCAGCTCATGCTCGCTTCCGCTCCAGCAATACGTGGGAAGGTCCACCAGCAACTTGTGGATGATTGTGGGCATACCCCGGGCTCTGCCCGGTTTCCTCCCACTTTAATGCTGGCTGCCATTGTATAAGTGAAATATACTTGAGTATGGCATAAAACACCAATGAAAAGAATAAATAAATCATAAGTCTTTTGTTACACGACTTGAAACATGTTGCATAGGACAGTTTTGCTTATGACATATGTGGGCAACTCACTGTACTTTGTGCTGTGGATACTGCAGTACAATCTTCAATGTCACTAAAATGATGTCACATGTCTCACTTCAGACTTCTGTCGGTATCCCATTTTAGGACATTTTGAACCATAGTGTCAGCTCTGTTCCATATGATTTCCTTCCATTTAATATTTCCACTGACATTTTGGTTGTGTTGGAGCTGGAGTAGCACTTTAATGATTTATGCACACATGCCTTTGTGCACTCAGGCCCCAGTCATTAGTTTATTTTTGACTCTTGCTAACAGAGTGTCTCCAAAATGTATCCAATATTTGCACGCTGTTGTGAAGACCTGCAGCCTTGGTTTCGTTTAGTGCAGGTTCATGTGGCATGGAATACAAACTGTTGTGCAGATAATTGCTCTGATCAACCTGAACATCATATGTCTAATGACAGGCCTAAGCAGCGATTAGAGGATATGATTCCTGATGCACCTCCTGAGGCCATAGACTTGATGAAGAAGTTGCTCCAGTTTAACCCCGACAAAAGGATTACTGCTGATGACGCTCTAAAACATGCTTATGTCTGCAGGTTAGTTCTCACCATGCACATGGCTTGGAAAATGGGTGTGAGTTTGATTTCATGCATTTAAGATTAAAAATTACACTGACATGAAGGAATGGGTCATGGCCAGAAGATTATGTGGGCTTGCCTGTCAGTGGCAAGGACACACAAGGTATGGGTGCAATCAGGACAGGGAAGTTGTACATTTATAGGTCTTATTGTTTGTGGGCAGTTGGAGACAATAAGTGATCAATGACACCGGATGACAGTATGTCTGGCACAAAAATGGAATGCTGTGGCATTACAGTGATGCTAAATGACAAGTCGCATAAATGATTAAAGTCGCGTGGTAAACGCTTTACTAACAGTGACTAAGAAAAGACATTATAGATTTTTGTACAGTCATGTACAATGCATCAAATATACTAGTATAGATGTAATTATTCAAATCAAGATTCGATGTGACCTTCAGGAAAATGAAAGTTATTCTGCTTTATGTAGAGACGTATGAGCATTTATTTAGATTATTTTGCTGTAAGATAGATTGATTTCAGAAAGCTTCGGAGATAGATTTTTTGAAGAATTATGTTCTTTTGAATGAGGTGTTGCATTTGAAACCTTAACTTCAGAGTGTATATGTGTGTATGTAGGTGTGTGTACTATGGTGTATTGTAGATTTCACAACCCTGCTGAGGAGCTGTCGTTGGATTATGATGTGCTTCCCCCGCTTGCGGATGATGTTCAGCTGACCATAGAGGAGTACAGGAATAAGTTGTATGAGGTATATAACATACAAACAGTGGATAATATATATATATATATATATATATATTATGACCTACAGCTCGAAAAAATGTGTATTTTAGAAACAAATCGATGTCATGAAACATTGCTATTTCCAATTTACATATCATCTTACCCCCAAGACAAACAGCAGGACACCTTTCTAAGATTAATAAAGCTCTACCAATCGTGCAAAATTGTTTAGCTTTCTCGTGGGTGAATTTTTTGGTCATTTAATGTAAATTTAATGGATTCCTTGCATATCATCACTACATGTATTTTATGTATTTTTGAATTTATCTGAAGTATTTATTGAATAACTTTGTTAGGAAACATTACATGAAAATTCAAAACTACATGAAGTCTAGTTCAGCGCTGCAGATAAGGAGGGTATTGGGGTAATGTACACCTCTGAAAATGTCCAATACGTACTGAATATGCCAGTAAAAATTAAGATACGCATTAGTTTGTTAGAGCATCTGTAGCGATCTGTCATTTCATGTTCAGGTATAAAAACACTAAAACATTTCCGTACTATTTATGTAGTAAATTCACAAAGAACACTCACCTAAAACTGTATTCCCTAATTTTTGTTGGCCCAAATGACACATACTGTCAAATAACTAGAAGCCTGGCCTATAACATATCCAAATATCATAAGGGGTTGACCACCATTTTCTCAAAATCAGTCAGCTGGAATGCAAGTATTAGCATCCTATCGCCATAAAAACAGGGTGTAGGGGGCACTTGCTCATTGGATAATATTTTTCTCCGTTTAACCACAAGTAATGGACGTTTTCTCAGCCATTATGTGTCATAGTTTATACCTGCAAAATTACCTGGCAGTACTTCAATACACACTTCAGAGATACACCCAATCCATACCCGTCCCTACTCTTTTCTGTGTGCCAGAATCTTGAATATTAAATCGAATTAGTGTTTTTATACCTTTCATAGGCAGTCATGAATCAAATATGGGAGATAACTCAGTAAAATTTTGCAAAGGGAGACTATTATTAACATTGTGACGCTTGCTAGTGATCAGCATGAAATGCCGTTATGGTGGACACACGGAAAATTGTCTTCTTTGGCCAAACCTCACGACAGACATTACTCGTCCTCCCACTCTGACAACATGGTTTTAAACATTTCCGTGACTACTTTTTATTTGTTTTTGAATATACCCGTTTATATATTCCTGGTTTAAACATTCTCCTGCCACAATATGACTGAAATATTGATATGTCTTTAAGCCATAATAATCATTTTATCATTCGTTTGTCTTGCTGAGAAAGCCAAGTGAAAAGATTTTTTTTTGTAAAACTTGTCAGGAAAAAAGCAATCCAATATTATTGCCAGTGTTATCTTGATCAAACGTTGGAATGATTAAAAAACATGCATGAGCCTTAATCGATTCTCTATTTCTTAAGGAAGTCGAAATTTGAAATGGAATTTTAGAGTTTACTCTTAGGACCTAGAAATTAAAATTTGGACCACCTCTTCAGTGTCACCTTAAGACAAATGTGCCAAATTTTCTGCTCTCAGTACCAAAAAGTAACTTTTTTGATAACATTTTTAAATTTTGACTTTAGTCAGACATGGCTTTTGGGAAGGCATGAGCAAGGATTTGAACACATTGCTGAGTCATATAAACATTTTGACCTTTAAGAAATAGTTAAAAGTTTGTTCTGTTAGTAGAGCAGTGTCTTATGCTAGTTTAATTTATTGATTTGCTTAGCCAGCACTTCTATGATATAAGTCAGTACTCCTTGGCTAAAATTTGGAGTACTGTATTACCACAAAAAAAATACTTATCTGGAGAACTGTCTAGTTGTAGTTATACTTTTCACAAGGGCTAAAAGTGAAATTCTTAATTATTTGTATTTTCCCAGTACACTAATCTAAAGACCCTACCTTTACAGGGTAGTTAGAACTTCCAGTGAAAGATGAAACCCAATGTGTAGAAAGATATGCCCTATGTTTCCTTGGGTATATTATAAATTGTCCATGTGTTTAATTCCCCATATATCCTTCTCAACACTCAGGTGATGATTTTGTTCCTGAAATATTTTTTATGTACATAACCATTCTTGTGTCGGTGATGCTGAGCTAAGAAAAATCATACGAGCCATGTCCATTGCATGTAGCTCTGATATATTTATGTTACATCACAGTGACTGGAAATGTAATGCGTATTCTTGTGTAGTAGTTAAGCTGCACAGAGTATAAATTAGTTAATCCCCAAATGCAGCTCTGGAAAGTGTATGTAGATATATTACTTGTCCGATTAATACACCAGTGGCTGTCAAGAATCACAGGGAACCTGAACCTATGAAAAAAAAATGGGGTCCGGCTGTGGGGAATTATTTTTTTTTTTTGTTCAGCCTCTTTGAAAAAAGATTGGAATATTAAAGATATTAACATGGGGAGAAAAATTAAAAATAAAACATTTATCAAAATACCAATGAAAACTTTTGGGTAGGCCCTTTTTTGGAGGATCTGTTGGGTTACACCCAACAAATATATTTATAATGATGGCCTCAGGCATGTGGTGAAAACATATGTTTTTGGTTGGTTTCAGATGATTTCACAGAAGAAGGCTGAGAGGAGAAGGAAACGGCGAGAGGATAGAACGAGTGCACAGCAGGCAAATCGTAATGGCCAAGGGGATGGGAATGAGGTATCTGTCGGGGAACCTCAGCAGAAAGAGAACAGCCAAGCCAGGCGTGGTAAGGGCGATCTCTAGGGCTGACTTAGTGGCAGGATGCAAGCTCAAGATCATCTAACCTGTATACAAGTTGTTTTCCTTCTGTATACTTATACTTCATACATGTATATGTTTTTGGTAATCAAATTGATGTAAAATTATGGACAGTGCCATTCATTGGTGTGAACTGTTGTCCAGGGTGGTTTTAATTTATAACTGAGAAACGCTACATTGAACTGAGGGAACAAAGCTGTATGTACTTGTAGTATACAATCCGCTAAATTTTGATATGTTTTCCTTGTTTTGTATGTCTTGAACACAGCAAAATTTTAATGTTGAAATATTTATTGCCAAAATGAAAACTTTGTCTTTACCTGCATTTGCTTTTCCAGTCCCTTTTTTATCCGAAACATGTGGATGGGTACTAAGGAAATATAAATGTGGTGAATGACTGTTCACTGCTTGATGACCATGTGACAGACATGACCAGTCTGTTATTTTCTCATGTATTGTTGATTTTCAGGTGCAGCTTTTGGTCAGCCCACCCATGAACCCCCACCTAACGTGTCCGCCAAATCTCGTGCCCTCATGAGACAAAGGAGTTTTGAGAACATGCAAGCAGTAAGTACTAGATATCATGTATTCAAAATTCTGATGTTCGTGATTCATTCCTGATCAGTATATATACTTAAGGACTGCCACTCGATGTTTGCGTTCTCCCCCACAAGAAGATTTTAAAACTCACCAACAGATTCTTTACAGAGGTTTTACCTCTTGTCAAAAATTTACTGGGGGGTTTTGTCATAGTGATTGGTATCCCTCAATTCATTTCATTGTGAACACTCATTTTTGCTGATATAATTTTTTTTTTCTGTTTTAAAGCAAAATTGTTTCTTTAGCTGCATTGCTCATTCATGAACTGGTGATTTATTTACACTTGGGGGTTAACACCATGCTGATCTGCTTTTGCCAGGAAGCCAAAATTTGTGCAGCCCCTAAAGGCAGACAGGTGTCTGCCCCTGTAGGAGGCCGAGTCCAGAGCCGCCCAGTGTCCAGTTTTTACAGAGGAGCTACCAACCCAGTCATCACAAGAGAGGACACAAGGCCTGGTCTCTCTGTGACCAGCTCAAGAATGGTAGGGCTAATTACAAGGTCAAATGCACAACACTCCAGAGTATTTTGGTCAAAATGTGACAAGCCTGCAATTTGGTACCTGACATATTTGAAAACTTACCTTTGGATGAACTGGTATAACCATGTTGTCCAAGTTAAATATTACAGTATTAAGGCCTCTTGGGTCATACCACTTTCACCAAAGGGGTGTCTTCAAAAATATCAGGCACCTATTTGCAGGCTTTACTTTACCTGCCTTGAGATCATGATTTCATAGTTTCATTTCATGATGTGCCCATAGTTTATTTTCCTAGTTTTTTATTTATAACTCCAAAATTAAAATCCCAGTGATTGAAAACCTGTGCTTGGTGCATCGTGCAGTGGTTGTCTGCACCACAGCTAGACTCATGATGTAAAAAGAAGATATTACAAATTGAATTATACCAGAACAAAAAACAACATTTCTCAAACATATTTCTTCTAATGATATAATTAGTTTATTGTTCACAGAAGCTTATCCTCTGTCCATATTTTGTAAATAAAAAAGCTCTGTGACGATGAAAACCAGAATGGTGCATGGAGCCATTGAAGAGCTGCACTATAGGCTGTGTATTTGAATATGTTTCTTTTCTAACACCGTGGCAGCTAATTGTGAAATTATAGATCACAAACCTGTGACTGACATGTAGGTTCGTGAGTTGAGCACCTATGTGAACATCTTCATTCATACCCAATGTACATGTAGCTGACAGGATAGGTGAATTCAGCAGATATGTTTTCTCTCAAGCTCGGCATACAGGTGAGCTTCAAACCTAAGTTGACTGAACTCGACTGTTGTGTTGGGTTCTAACTACCTCCTTTGGAGTTGATAATATGTACATACTGGTGAATCTTAAAGTGTGGCCATCATTAACTGGAACCAACTCTGCAATCATTGGAGTTCCCGTGTATGCTGGGCTTTGTAATGTGTCTGGAGAGAGCTTTGCAAACTGATCAGGAAAGACCACACCCTTTCACGTTGCTGGTGTATATTTTTTTTACCATTTAGAGGAAAAAAAATTGATTTGAAC
The DNA here is from genome assembly GCA_016165875.1 of Acanthopleura granulata. NCBI lineage: Eukaryota > Metazoa > Mollusca > Polyplacophora > Chitonida > Chitonidae > Acanthopleura > Acanthopleura granulata. The sequence goes on from JABBOT010000004.1 coordinate 1,327,508, forward strand.
CACCAATGGTTAGGCTATACAACAGACAGCTTGGGCAATCTCTGTTGAATAGGTAGGGGCTTTCATTCCACCTGAAGTTAATTTTAACCATATCATTCCTCTGCATAAAAAAACTGTTACTACACAACAGATCCCATGGATTTCATGCTTCACCAGATTTGTGTTGCTCATTTCCCAATTGCAATGTGTGATAGCTGCTGTCATTGACAATGGAAGTAATTTAGTTTTAACCTATTGTAATTAGAACGAATGAATGGATAATTATAGCTTAATGCCACATCAGCAATTTTTCAGCTACATCGTGGTGAGAACATGTTCAGACTAGGAAGCCGTGTGTGATTAGATGTTTGTACATTTTGTGTTCTTAGTCAGTTGCTTATGCTTGCTTCAGTATGGGTATGGGTGCTTCAGTATGCAAACACGTTATTATAGATTCCCGAATGTTAGACACAGTAATATTTTTTCTGATAGTGTCTATCTTGTGTTTTGTGATTACAGATCCCTGGTCAGAGACCATTATCGTCCAAAGAACCCCGTCCTAAACCCATATATGGCAGAAAACAATTCAGTAATGCTGTCAACCACCCGTCTGCAGGTAACCCAAAGTCAACATTTGGCAGTTACACACAGAGCTATGGAACTATTTCATCCAGTGGTTTGGCAGCACTACAAGCGAAGAAGTGATGGCTTCATACAATACCAATGAAATAACATAGTCAGCTCTAACATTGTATTGGAATGTCCTTTTAGATAATCACCATAGAATATACTTACATTGATCCATCATTGTACAAATTCATACCTTAACATGCAACTTTCACAGTCCATCTTCATTCATTTACTCACTATGAATGGATGTAGTTATGGTCGAATATCATTTATGATTTCAATCTTCAGTTGAATATCACAATTAAAGATACAAACATGAGCAGTCCAGGACAAATTATCTACATGTAAGCATATGTCTGTCTGCTTTCTTGAAAATTTTGTGAGAAACTTTACTATGCTGAGAGGCATTCACTTGACTGATATCTTTTACTTCATTAGCATGTTATGTAAAGATCAGGATTGCATATTTTGTAGAAAGATTCATATTGAGAAAGATCAAATTTCTGATGATACTGAAATGAACCAACTGAAAATAGCAAGTTTCATGGATGTGACAGTTTTAAATAAGGATTTCGTGTTCGGTATTTCCATTCATATTGAGGTGAACTCGGCTCATATTTTAACTAGGGTTGTTGCAGTCAGTAGGGGCCCATTGCAACGTGACCATAATAGAAGTTGTTGTATTTCAAAGAGGATTGGGGGCCAGTTAGGTTCCTCTTTAAAATGGCACTGTTTCTCTGAAATTATTAGTTTCCATGGCAACAGACTAAAAATAGCCAATTTCAGTGCCTTGAACACCATACAATCCATACTGTTTTCACGCAAGGGTTCCAAATTTTGATATTCAAGCTCATATCTGGAATAGCACTTGCAGTTTAAATTAGAACAGACCACAAATGACATTTTTTGTTCTAAAACAACTGACTGAATGAAATCCATGCTGTCAAAGACATTACATTAAGAATTGGTTGCGTTTATTTATTTATTTATTTACTTTTGGGGGTAAACATGCATAATGAAATAGAATGTTTACAAATACAGCCGAATTTCATTCCACTGAACACTCCTTTGATCAGGTCTTTTTATATAAAGTGTTAAAATTGGTAGTAAGTGGTATGTTAGATAATGATTTGTAAACATTTTGTAAGCTTTGTAGGTAATTTTAATGGGAAAGATTTTCCTGTACTTGATGACTTGCATATAGTGATGCTAATTTAAAATGCTACAGTTTGAGTATGGTGAAGCAATACAATGCTTTCATTAAAGAGGTAATGTATTAAAAATACAGATGTGTTATTTAAATCATTAAATATATGAAAGGTATTTAGGGTAGCATCTAGACTGTCCTGGACTATTGGGTTTATAAACTCAAACCTAGTAGGGCTTCAGTTTAACGTGGGCTACCTTCACCTACAAACCTGTCCCCCTCCATCCCCTGAGAGTGAAGTATTTTTTTGTAAGACATAAAAGAAGCAAACAAATAACCACATTCAAATAAATGAAATGTTTGAATTTTGACAGACAAAGCACACATATTACTATGGTTAGGTCCTTTCCCTGTGAATGATGTTGAAATCAAGGAAACCAGTAGTTAGTGTGTCTTCCCTGTTATTTGAGCTCGTTAACTTAAGACCAGTGCCATTTCGATAGACGTAATGCCAAGTACAATGTAGAAACATAAATTGTGTCATTTTTCATGAGCTAACATTATTTCAGATTCAGAAACGGGTTCACTTTGATTAGCAAAGAAGGACCCCTTTATTTGTCCCCCAACGGAACCGAGTAACTGAAAGTTTTTATCTCTGCTGTCAGTCCATTACACAAGTTTTCTGGACCTTTTTGGAAAATGGCTAACTGTAATGAATTGAAACTTGGTACCTGCCTTAGTGTAGGAAGTTACAGGTAAGTAGCCAATTTTGAAACTAGTACATAACTTTACCATGATCAATTGGAGATTAAGTTCAAGTTTCGGGTCGTTTAGTCCATTTCTAACAAACTTATGGCCATTTTTAACCTGGTGTGGACAGTTTTTCAGTTGGATTCTCTGAATTGAACCTTAGTGCATATATCCTCACCGATTCATTCATTTTAAACAAAATTGTGGCTGTTTTTGTTCTTGACATGGATGTTGTTGTGACAGTTTCAGATATGGATTTCATATTCGGTATTTCATTTCATATTAAGGTGAACTGTTTTTGTTCTTGACATGGCTGTTATTCTGATGGTGTAAATGTTGATTTCTTATTTTTTAATCCATTAAATAAATTCATATTCATATGTTGATTAAATGTTGAAAGAAACCATTGATTGCCAGAAATGAATTTTCTCTTCAACTCTGTCATTCCATACTGCTGCACATGTACAGCCATTTAGGAATGTCATTTAGAGTGGTCTTTCTCTAATATACTTGAATCTAAGTAATTAATTTATGCTGTAAATGTTGTATTGATATGCCTCACCACTTTAGAATTCCATGTCTGAACTACACGTACATCTTATAGTTATTGTGGATTATAGTTTTTATTTTTCACAGAAATACAGTGTATCTGTATCTTAATGAAGTCATTTTTAGTCCGTATTTAAATCACTGCCTGAGTTTGACACTGTAAAGGTGCATGTTGGTAGATATTATACACAGAATCATTGTGTTGATCATGACTTTCATATTCAATCATTCGCGAGTTTTTGTCACTCAGTCCTCATTTAGGTGTGTTTTTCTTATTTAATTTTTGGGGGGTTACATATGTCAGGAATGTAGTGTTATTAACGGTATACTTTTAATTGTATGATGGTGTTGTTTATACATTTACATCATCGTTGGGCTATTGTATATGTGTATAACTTCTTCAGCAAATAGCTGCCTTGCAAAGAGAAACTAAATCAGGAAAAAGGTCTTGGAATAATTGCAAGGGACTGTATTGTATGTAAACCAGTATGTGGTGAATGTTGTATACAGCACATGTATGTCTAAGACAAGTCTGTGATCATTCATTTTTCCTTTAACTAGTTTGTTGATTCTTACACATATGTATCATAAATTAATATAGCCCTTTGTGATCGAAAGGGTTGTTACCGTCCAGTTATTCAATTCCATCCAGTGTACCTGTATTTTTAATAAATTATTTATTATTCATCTTTATGAAGATATGCTGTACCAGTTTATTCATTGTTGTGCCAGTGCCAATATGGTCGCTGTGAGTGAAAGACCAGCTCATGTTGGCTTTCTCTCCAGCCGCATTTTGGAAAGGCCGCCAGTAACTTGCGGATGGTCGTGGGTTTCACCCGGGCTCTGCCCATTTCCCCCCACCATAATGCTGACCGCCGTCGTATAAGTGAAATATTCTTGGTTATGGTGTAAAACACCAATCAAATAAATAATTAAATTTATCCCATTTTTGTGTTATTACCAGACACCAAAACTATGACTGACGTATTTATTTGGCAATATCAAAGGGGCGTTAAGAGCACGTAACTGTCATGGCAACCAGTACTGTATACATTACGTCACCATGACAGCTACGTGCTCGTAACGTTAAGAGGGTTTCGTACAAGTGGGCCCTGGTTCCTGCTCGCCAAGAATTTCAAACTTTGCAATAATAAAACTCTTAGCTGCCCAAAACTCAGACGATTTCCATACCAGGTACGTACCTGTACACCAAAAATTTCTGGCTGGCTGCAAAAGTCTTAACATTCTTAAATACGCCGAAAAGCGGATGTGGTTGTCGGTGTCTGATTCTGTGTCATGGTCGAAAATCCTGGTACGTCAGGCTGATTGATTTATCAGAACATGTCTTAAGATATTCGTATGACTTAAACACGCCTAAGAAAGCAGATTTCGTTACACGAAATAAAATGGTTTGGTGGTATAGCTTTTGACGTACGGACACAAACCGCCTGATCATCTGCGAAGTTCAAACCCAGTTACATTTCTGTTTCACAAGAAACAAAAAGATAAATTACCTAAATTTGTATGCATTCGGATCATTTGTGGACAGAACAGCTTGACTGTGTATGATGTGGCGTAAAACATTCTGTGAATAAGAGTGTATTTACATTAATGTTTTGCAAATGAAAAAAAGTTTTTTTCTTAACCGGTGAGAAATGGGTCAAAACATGTGACCGTGGGGTAAAATTGAAAGGCACATGGGGTCTTGGCAAATCCCATTTCTCAGTCCAAGAATGTAATGTCTGGTGTGATCTTGTGATGATAAGACAACCGTCAGAACCACTCGACCATGATGCAGTCTCTCCATCCCCTTTTTTATGAAATGACCTAAGCCTGCACGGCACGTCTCTTACATCAACTGACTGGTAAGTTGCATTATGTTATGTCGAGAGAGACAGTTTATTCTGAAGCATTGTTGTCAACTCAGCGATTCTAGATTACATGCCCTGGACATATATGGACTTATAACATACCGTAGTTTGAAAACATCCAAGTAGAATTTGATGCCCATTGCTATTTTACCATAAATCAATACGAGTGATCATAGCTGTGGGCAAAAAGTTTAAAGTTTGATTTTGCCACGAATAAATCCCTTGCTAGAGGCGATATAACCCCCAGAATGATCCTTGACCAGATCCTCCCCCAGAAATAGAAAAAGTCGATATTTTTAATTCCTCACAACCGGCAACTTCCATATCGGATAAATCCGAAGTCAAGACGAACAGTGGCTGGCAGGCATGGACATACTCGTTGGATTACACAGCCCGGAAACTTTATTATCTCTCGGCAAATATATTTGGCAAATCTGGCAGCTGGGCTGAGCTTCGTGCAAACAACGTCTGGTATATGTATACGACCGAGTAGAGCTCAGTGCTGAGTGAGTGAATGGCACCATTTCCATAGACTATGCCTGAATGATGTAATGTTCTTAATTAAGTAAAATCATTTCGCATAATACTTGCACTGTGTCGCTTAGTGTCTTCTGTGACAGTTTTGCCTAGGTGTAATGTTATGGAAATTCCACTTGAAAGTATGTTTGCGAGACAGTTTACTGTTACAGTGAGATCAAAAGGATGACTGTCTTAAAAAAATGTTCGCTCTTTTAGAGTGTGACATGTAGACACGATAAATAAAGTATACTTCGAAACAACTTTACATCCCAAAGCGAGATTGTGTGTATTAGCAGGAATTAATATTATTGACAATCAATAAATGTGGATTTTGTCAGCGAATTATTGTACATTTAATCCCATATTAAATTGTCAACCATGTAAATGTGTGCGGCAATGCAACTGTTTACTCATGCAGTACGTGAGCTCAATCTACCGTGAGTTGAAGTTTGTGTATGGATTTCATTCAGATGATATCCCTATTCCAGATTTTGTTGGCTTTTATTCGTTTGTCATGGATTTAAGAATCTCCCATTGAATATCCCACCAATCTGAACGTGATCGTCAGATATTCCCTCAAACTGTCAAATATCGACCACATGTGGACGTATTTGGACACCGGGTTACTGCGGTATAGTTGCTCAATTCCCCCTAGCATATCCAATGATTTCAATGTAAATATTTAAGGAGGCCAAACTCGTTTTTATGCAGGTCGATTGGGTCTTACACTCCCAGTATTTTACAACCAGTTCTTATTTAAATTCTTACTGGTTCGCATAGCCTATGTACACGTTTATTCAACCTATGGTTTATATATTTGCATTTTTAATGTATGTTCTAATGACAAGAAAAGATCTACATACGCGTTTGTTGTGAACACTTTGGTTTTGCACCTAAGCAGGATGAGACTGCCATCTAACCCATGAGAATGGCTAAGCATGACGCACTCCCCACTCGTGGGTATTCTTAGCAAATGTACTTGTATATAGCGGTGTATGAATTGGTCGTCTTTCTATATCAAATGCTCTTCGATATTATAAATTTGATCTATTCCTTGTAATACAAAACAGATAGCAGAAAACAGTTAAAACGAGATATGAAATCAGCTGAATTTTGTTTTATTTTTTTTTTATTTATTTTTATTTTTTTATTCTTCGAGTGGAGGAAATGTGTTGGGGTGTAAATCTTGAATTACGTTTATATATATATAACAAACTAATTAAAAGCTATATTTCTCTTACCTTTCTTCAGCAATCTGTTTGTTGCAGATTTCTCTGATACAAACGTTTCGAATCCTTAATTATTCGTTGTTCGTTTGTAACAGAACAGGTCTGTCGATGCCATGGTTGTTATCCTTGAAAATGCACACCAATCTTACAAGGGCGAATAATCACGAAGTTTTGTTTGTACTGAGAGTCAACCAATCAGCATCGGATTAAATCAATTCACTGGAGGTCAAGAAAACATTCCCCGCGTAATGCGAAAGTAAAGTGAAAAATGTAGAATGTGCCGGATATTCATATCGATTACGACAGAGTGTTTTGATTTTCACGAGTGAGCCAATAACCGAAATATTGCGCATGAAAAATCAGTGACAAATATAAACAAAGATGAAAAGCCAATCAGTTGTAATTGTTGTTTTTCCACGAATGCATGGTCGATGCATCCATACACTAACGTCCCCGTCTGAAACCTATATCATTACATCACACGTTAGCTATATATATGATGCCTAGAACAGAACCTGTCATATAATTAGTTGAACCACTTATGCTAATCATCACAGGAATATTTCTATACATTGAATGTTTTCTAAAATACACATACAGTGCAAAAACAAATGGTGTGGTGTCACAGTGAAAAGTGCTGGTAATTTTGTAACCTGTAATATTTGTTGTATATTTACACGTTACTGCTGAGACAAAGTTAACTTTATGTTTACTGCATATTCACCTGTTTAGTAACACAATTTAATTTACAGCTGTTCCAGTTTACATCACTTTGTTCTGTAAAGTTACATTCTTTTTACAATAGAACCTGTGCTATATCCAGAAAGTGTAATCTCTTATAACGATAATACTGTTAGTTAAATTCACTTTCTAAATGACATCTGCCAATCTGATAGTAAAGCTTACAGTACGATGGGAGGCTGAGGTTAGCACCACTTTCATTTTTCGTTGTTCGTTATTCGAGTGTCGAACAACTGCTAGTTGTCAAGTATTTCCTTCTTCGGTTCTCAACTCTTTTACTTTTTGTTACTTGAATGCAGAGTATCCTCCTAGAACGTTTTGCGTTTTTCGAATGTCGAATAACGTGCTACCACGTTTTTCGTTATTCGGCTCCCGTATAATTGATCGATCGATTGATTGATTGATTGACAGTTACAATCGAGCTGGCAAGTATTTTCTTATTCGGACCTCAACACTTTACTTTTTTGCCTTTCGAATGTAGACTAACGTGCAAGCACTCTTTTCGTTATTCGAATGTCGAATAACGTGCTGGCACGATTTTCGTTATTCGAATGTCGAATGCTGGTCACGAATAACGAATATAGTGGTAACACGTTTTTCCTTATTCGACATTCGAATATCTTGCTAGCACGCTTTTCGCCATAATAGATATATTCGATATTCCAATAATAAAAAGTAAAAGTTGAGATCAGAATAATGAAACACGTGCCAGCTCAATTGTAACTGTCAATCAATCAACCAATGAATTAATTATTGGTGTCCCGAATAACAAAAAACGTGTTAACACGTTATTCGACATTCGAATAACAAAACCCGCTAGCAGGATATTCGATATTCCAGTAACTAAATGTAAAAGTGTAAAAGTGCGAGGATCTTTTTTCGTTATTCGAATGTCGTGCTAGCACGTTATTCGACATTTGAACAACGAAAAACGAGCTGGCACGTTACTCGACATTGCAATAACCTAACAGGATATTCTATTTCCCAATAACAAAAAGTAAAATTTCAACTTTAGCCCGCTTAATACGACAACATAAACTTCGTAGAAGTATTTTTGTCGTATACTATACTAATACGCCACTTTATTTACACAAAAATAAAGACGAAAATAGACGCCACTGTACAGTAATTAAGGGTGTCGAGTAAATAGCGGCTATATTTGCCTAATGCATGAATGCAATGTCATGAAAGAGGATTATTTTAAAATATACAGATTGTGCGGATGAATGTCTGGTTTGTGCACATATATGTTTGACAACTCAGTTATACTGTCGCTATGCATTGGTTTCTTGTCCGTTGGTTCTTTATGTCGACAGCACGGTTTGTCGTCGATATACCGCCTATATTAACCGTTTCCTGATCACGAATTTCCGAGTTCGTACGGGATCTCTGATGTAATTTCCACAAGAGATCAATTGTCCTTAAAACTTGGCAGGAAGATAATGGCGAGGTCTTGGTCTCACAACTGATGCTTTGTATAGGTTCATTTCAGCTGATAGAGATATAGCACGATGGTCGTTCTTAAAAATTCGACGTGTTGCAAATAAATCATTCTCTTCCCTTGTACCGAAACCTGTGACAGAAATAACCTGACTTAATATTTACATTTAAAGCCTGTTTTGTTTTCACTAAACGTTGCCCCCTTGGCTCGATTCGGCATAAGCGTTTAAGGTCTTGAGCGAACAACACGTTTTCATATTGAGCATATCGGATACAAACAAAAATAATTTCAGGAATATAGTATGAATATACTGTGTCCTATATGACCAAATCTGCCTGTCGTCAGTGAACCTGTAGAACCATTTACCTGGAGAAGAAAGGATATATTTGTTTACTGTTGATTCCGTCTTTCAAAGGCCTTCAACCCAAAGCCCTGTGGGCATGTTCTAGCTAAGTTGGCAAACACGGTGTTGATCTGACTGGACGGACCATGATTGTATTACAGTTGTAGTATTAATACTCTCCAAAAAAAATTCTGCGTTATATTTGTTAGACTTCCAGAGGGATGACAGATTACATTTCCGTTAATCTAACGGATAAATTTGCTCCTATCCGTATTGGAAGAACTATGTTATTCGATTACGGGTAAGGAATTAAAATCCGTTTTTAGGAAGGGATTAATCCCTTAGATCAACCGAAAGGCAATGTGCTATCTCTCAAGTAACGGATTTAACGGAAGATTTTTGTGAGAGTATAAATCCAGAAATGTCACTATTTCGTGTTTTCTGTTTAAATGAAGGTCGAGTTTGTTGTAGACGAGCAGCTTTTCTCTCCGAATGACTGCCTTGGACGTCAGCCAAAGAAAGCGGATTTTACCGGTTGGAGTGTTCTTTGGACGCTGATGGGAAATATCAGGTCACTTCGGCGAAAGTAAGAGATCAATTAATCGGCCAGCAAACAAATTCTCGGAGTAACCTTGTGCAAATCAGATAGCAGTATACGGCCTTCTAGACGGTGTCTCCCGTGACACGTATCGTCGAGCTAAATTTAGAAGAAGGTTAATCCATCTCAAGAACTATCAATCAAGATAACGTAGCCGGTAGACTACCTGAGGACAGTGACGTCATTCACACACTGAAATTACAGGCTGTCCAAGAAGTAACCCAATCTGCATGACCTGTACACGTCTGGGCAGTCGATCGAATATTTCTCGCGAAAGTTATTTATTTGTGCGTACGACATAAATTTACAAGGGCTGTAAGAAAACCATTCACCTATTCTAAGAACACTGTTTCATATTTGTGTCTAATTCCGATTAACCCGGTCCTAGGGGGCTGTGTTTTCATCCTGTGAGCATGATGGCCATGTTTAATATAGAACTTTGCAATCAAAGTCCAACTGAGACATATATCTGATTAACGACACCATACATATACTAAAATGGTACACGATTTGGATACCCCGCCACAAGGTCACGGTAATACAAAAGACTTTAAAAGTGGTACTTGTTGGTGCCTCAGTTGGCCCTCAGCACTGAGAGATGGGATCAAAGAAACAGGGCTGCATGGTCGGCACGGTGTCTGTATAATGTGTCTGGGTTAAGTTTCATGACTGGTGTCTTCGGTATGATGTTCCAGTGGCTGCATTTACTCGTCCTTCCACAAGAAGACAGGGTGTACATACGTACTAAGCACTCCTCGTCATCATATGACAAAAAAATTGTACGACGTAAAACCCAAGCATGCATGCATTATTCATCCGCCTAGAACATTCATTGCCTCTTTTCGTCATCATACATATGGTGTTCTTTGCCGTTTTGGAAAGTAGTCCTACGATTATTGACTCGGCACGCCCATTTTGGTTGACGGCTGGTATACGAATGGCAATTTCGATGCAAAGGTTCGGCACAACTCGGTACTAGTTCGTTGTGGTGACCTTATAAAACTCGCCACTCGCTTTAGTTCACGATTAGTTAGGCTGAGAAAACACCAGCTCCTATCTCCTCCAATAATACCTCTATTGGGAAGTCTGAGAAGGCGGAGCCGAAGCACGCACGGCAGGAAACTTCTGAAAATAAAAACGTTGAAGGGTAAACAATTTTATGACCAAAAGCATCAGCAGCGCGTATTTCTCGTGTATTCACATGTTACATCTTCCGTTGGATGAACTGGAATTTAACCTAACAAAAATTGCTGTAGAAATCCAAACAGCGCGTCATGACGCAGTAGAAACCTTATATCCGTGCATACAAAGACATGCATACTAAGGCTTCTTAAATCATGAGCAGTCGGGAGACGATTGAAATATCATCCTTTGGCCGCTGGAGGTTTCTGACAAACACAGTGACTTTGCCGATCAACAAAGGTTCGCTTTCTAAAGAAGACTAAATAACGTGTGCTATATGTATCCTATTACATGTTAAGTAAGTACATTTAAATACTAGAAAGTCCTACCCTCACTCTAACTGTTCATAAACCAGCATAGTCCCCATACAGCGAACTGAGGTATCTGACCAGCGCTCGTCTTGCATGTTGTAAAGATCTGACTTATAGGCCGCACACTTGTGGGCGTAGCATGGATATATAGAGTAGGCCGTGGATTTTGTCGACCTACAGAACGTGGCTATACAGAGTAGGCCATACAATTGCGGACATAGCATGGATATATAGAATAGGCCGTAGATTTGTGGATGTACTGAGCATGGCTATATAGAGTAGGCCGTTAAGTTGTGGACGTATCGTGGATATGTAGAGTAGAAAAATTAAAATCTTTTCTCGTCTCGGTTTTAATATTTTGAATTTTGTCATACAGATTACATAGACTTGCTTTCCATTTCCAACAACTCCATGTTATTGATTTGTGATGATTAGAAAATGTCTACTTTTTAAAAAAATGTGAGCCATGAAAAAACCTTCAGTTAAATCAGTTATTTGAAGGGTGGCGGATTTCCTTTCCGTTGATTTGACGGATTAATTCGTTTACGTAATCACGTCAACCCAGCCGATAAATGGTACATAAATTTGGAACTCTGAACTCAGGTAAAGAAAGCAGGAGAACTAGCCATGCATTTTCCTGAGCACAAAAAGTAAAATTATTACCATATTTTTTGAAACTCTTCTTTCTCTGATTGATCGAGACATTCAGTTCCATGCAATGCGCGATTTTAAGTGATACAACTCTTTAAAAAACCTTACGATTTAAGGGAAGATTGATGACGGATTGAGGATTGATGACGGATTGCATTCCTGTTGATCTAAATGATTAGTCCCTTTCTTATTACAGATTAATTCATAATCAGAAATAGGTTAATCCTTAAGATCAGAAGGAAATGTTATCAGTCATCCCTCAAATAACGAATTTAATGGAAGATTTTTTAAGGGTATTACAACAGGGAAGGACTGTGCACCTTCCTTTCTGCTATGACGACAGACATTCAACCGTATGGTAAAGGTCATCGTACTGATGCGGATTTATGGGGGGCGGGGAATCTATTGCCAGAAATTCAGTGTTTTTGCGCATAAGCTACACAATTCAGATGACTACATGCACGTTTTTGCTTATTAACTATTGTATATTTCGATCCCCATGGACCTACTCAATCCTGGAAACACATGATGTCAAAATTAAAAAAAAAAGGATTATGAGTATATTACTTTGCATATGAAGGCACTTTTTCAACAAACAAACTCCTTGAGCGGCACACTGGCACATTTTCTTTTAAATAAAGCAAGGCATGGGTTTACTTGGCGGTTCTAACCTTCCGATTAGATTTTGGTATTCGTGATTTGAATAAAGATAGTAAAGTTTTAAATTAATTAGTAATCAAGTTAATTGAATTAAATTAAAGTCCAATTACGATTTATTTAATATTAAAGGAGAGGTTAGGTGATGTTCTTTGCTGCGAGTGCTCTAAGGCACTTAATCTCCCCTTATATGGAGAACAGCTCAACTGTTTATTAATAATAACCGTTATTTTTAAATTGTGAATTAATCAGGTGACTCGATTTATTGAAATAGATTAACTGACAAGATGTTATGTGTATGGAGGAAACTGGAGTGCCCGATTATTAAGTTACCCACGATGATTCCCAAGCGTGACGTACGGATCTGCATGAAATACTAGTTGAAAACTGGTGGTCTTCAACGAATGCAAGGCTTCCGAAACGGCACTAAAGTGCCGTTGATCAACTCCCGACCCAAGTCATACCAAGCACTTGGCACTCGGCACTGAGTGGTTAGAGTAAAGGAACGGGAGTGGTTGGCCTAGTGCCAGTATAATGTGACTGGGTGGGATGCCTTGTCCGGTGTCTTCGGCATGTTGTTCCAGTGGCGGCAGAACTTTGATGGTATAGCCAGCCCTGTCACAAACAAGAAGCCAGAATATATTCATGCTGAGGATTCCTCGTCGTCTTCTGAGAGAAAAACTGTTGAGTACAACGTACATACTCGCAGACATACATACATACAAGTACTGTCCACCGCGCATTGTCTTTAAGGCTGTACAGGCATGAAGAGCGTGGACATGAATCCCTATGTGAACTGGTCTAGAGAGTTTGGTGAGTCCACAATGCAAACAATGAAGCAAAATATGAACCTGGCAAGAACCGAGAAAGTAGGTGAAAGGCCACTCGGTCTGACCAGTTCATATGATCTGTCCTTATATAGGGGACGTGAAAGTTACTTCTTGTAATTTAAGAAGTTTTACTGAATTTGACTCCCTGGGTTTGTAGATCTACCGTTACAAAATCGGATGATTAAGTGCGGCCAAAGGTCATTTGCTACGGCCGCTTTCTGATATTCTTGGATCTCGCCAATCCACGGAGGCCTTCATATATATGAAATAGCAGTAAACACATGCAATACATATCAATACATATACATCAGTACATACACACAGTACACCTCAGTACACATCAGTACACACGCACTACACATCAGTACATACACACAGTACACGTCAGTACACACACGCAGTACGCTTCAGAACATACACGCCATACACGTGAGTATACACACGCAGTACACTTTAGTACATACACACGCACACAGAATGGGGTAGACAAATGAAACTGCAGATGTCTTTAAAGCGATTTTTGCTTATAACATAATCATGACTTCAGACTTTTCCGATAAAGACTTACACAGTTCAGTTCTATAGCTTTTGTATCTCGGCAATTTGCCACTTGAAATCATGCTCCAGTGCGTGAAAAATTACGAAAATTTTTTTCTTCTGAATTGTGAGCGTTCAGAAGAGCATACCTGAGCGCGACCAATCTGAAATATACGACATGTCTAGTCGTTACGCCTATGTAGGTCAGTATTAAGGTCCTATGTTCAACAGTAACTGAGACTACGTTCGACTATACAGTTGAGTTGAAATGCATCTTAAACCTCGCGTGCATGCCGACTTTAACAATGATTTCTAGGTCAGCCCATGTAATTGTCGAAACGCTTAGCCCGGTTATCATTAATATAAGGTCAAGTCCCCTCTACCACTATTGCTGCTCAAATCGTTTTCTCACTAGCAGTTAACACAACTGTCTCTAGAAAACAAATCGGCTATATCAAGGGATTTCCTCACAAACTTCATAGTGGTATATATTTCGGTACCATCATCATCAGACTCCATTTAGGATTCAACTCATCTTTGTGCTGAAAACGAAATTATAAAATTATATAAAAGTCTGCAGCACAGAGAGAAAACCAGAGCAGGGACGACAGTGTGATGTTGGTAGATGGTCACACGTTACTGGTGAAATCTGGCCTCATGTCCATTTACCTCAGGATTTATTACAACTCTTCATGTAAATGCACATAATGTACCAACTTACACCCCCCTTCCCCCATCATGGCTTGAGCAGAAGTATGTAGAAAAATATAACGATGTTAATTGTAATTCTTTAAACGTCACTGGTCTAGAAATACTCAGATTGCTTTGTTGTCGTCACACTTAACAAACAACATGAAAACTATGTTGCACTAAAAAAAACAAAAAAAACAACAAAAAAATTCCAGAATTTCTAATCAAGCAAAAGGGATTTCCTCCTATCCAGGAAGGCAGGGTTTTACTTTAACTTTAAAATTTAATTTTCAATTAGATTTACCAATGATGCGTATTTTCATGAGCTTCTTACTTTATATACAGAATTTCAGTTTAAACAATTTCTCACCTTCTGGTCTCTCTCAGACTGCAGTACCGAATGGTATCACACTGAACTCTTTATAGTCAGGTCACATCAACCGAGCAGCTCTAAAAAGTAAGGCCTTATTAATAAGACAGAATTTTCAGACAGCCCACCAATCCAGTGTCCGATGCCCGTGCAGAAGCGCAACGGCTCATATCCGGCGTAGTTTCTGAGAGGGCCGTTCGTGTTAGAGGTATGCATATATGACACTTGTCAAAAATGTATGGATTAATATTTATATTTAACACAGCACAACAACCAACCCATTATAAAATGGCCCTCAGAAAACGTCGACTATATACAAAACATATAATGACTACACACCGATTAAATCCCTTGTTATTATTCCAGTAAGACAATGCCAGTTGGCAGAAGACGTAGAACTTTTTCCATTTTCCACTTTATCAAGCCAGAATAACACAGCTTTATTACACTGTTTTATATAAATATACGTGCTGTACCGTCTCAAATGAAGCATTCTTAAGACAAGCCTATTGTGGCAATGCTACGTTTTACCGTGCACATAGGACAAAATTTAGTTCGGATTAATTTTGAACCGGTTTAAACAGAAACCGCTCATTAAGATACGTGTGTTCACATGACCTTTTGATCAGGAAGCTTTAAAGCCAATTCAGAAATTTGCTTCACACGCTCAGATTTAAGCCAGTTCAATAATAGCAAAATGACATCAGACGTGCGTATCCAGGGCTTCTCATCTGGTTATCGTTCACACAGCACAAATAAACAGGCCCAAACCCTGAAACTGTCTTAAAACAACGTGGCTATATAGCAGGGGCAAACAAACCAGATTAAATGCACCGCTTTGGGTTCACACGGATGATATCAGTCCTTGCGTGTCTTGAGACTTCTAGAAAGCTTAGCCGTCAAAAGAATAAACGACTTTATAGCAACTCTTGCAATTATCTGTTCTTTCACATCCATTCAAAGATTTTCTGCCAAGGCTGAATCTTCAGTCGCTGGGATGGAGTCGAAGAAGTCTAGTCTTGTTATTTCTTTCATATATCAAAAACTATTGATACAGAAAATCATGATATTCTACTTCAAAAACTTAATCATTACGGTTTTCGATATGTTAGTGATCTCTGGGCAGTTTCAGTGTGCAAAATTCAATGGTACCCCGTTGGATTTAGATCCAACTTCTGAAAGCGTATCCCAAGGGTCAGTTCTACATCTACATCAAGAATCTGGATGTATATTCAGACTTACATTGAAGATAATCTTATTTGCTGATGGTTCAACGTTCTTGTGTAATGTCCCATCTGTGTGTGTTATTTGATATCATGTCACATGAGTTAGTTTTGTTATACAAATACATGGTTTTCCTGCAATATGTTGTCTCTAAACATAAATTAAGCCTGCTAGATCAACTGGAAAAGTATACATCATCCTTAAATGTGTACCACGGTCCAGAAGTTGAGTAAGTTAGAAGTTCTTTAGTATCCATATTAATGGTAAGTCAAACTAGCCCACCCATGTCCTCTAGAAATGCTAAACATTTCCAGGAATATCGGCAAATCCGATATATTATATTATCTGATTAGTGGTACAGCTCTACATGTACATTTTGGTACGTTAATGCACGTTTTGCTTACATAGTTACATAGTTAGTTATATTGCTGATAGAAGTTGTTATATACAACACATAGCATTAGCGTTCCCCTCCACAATTTTGTGTGCAGCACTGAATATCTGCGTATTTTTATTGAATGCGTATTTCTTGCCAAAAGGCTTTCTGGGTGTGGATAATTCTGAGCATTTGCTACGCTATGATGTATAAGTGTACATGTCTGTATATTTGATTTATTTATTTATTTGATTGGTGTTTTACGCCGTACTCAAGAATATTTCACTTATACCACGGCGGCCAGCATTATGGTAGGAGGAAACCAGGCAGAGCCCGTGGGAATGTGTGTATATTAAATTAATGGTTGGTGAATAAACAAACAATACCGTCTAATGGGCCATATATATATATATATATAAACAAAAAATAAACAAACAATACCGTCTAATGGGCCATATATATATATGGCCCATTAGACGGTATTGTTTGTTTATTCACCAACCATTAATTATATATATATATATATATATATATATATAAAGCGTGACACTGCACTCAGTCACATTTTATATTCACCGGGTCGACTGGTCCTGTTTCCTTGCTCCAATTTCTCAGTGCTGAGCGCCAATCGAGGCAGCAATAATTACAATTTTAAAGTCTTTGGTATGATCAAACCCGACCCGGAATTGATCCCCGTTCCCGATACCTGGAGGCGGACGTTCTAACCACCAGGCCACCAAGGCAATCTTAAAGTGTTTTGAATACTACGTTAAACTCCACTGGCATATGTATTAAGTAAAGAAAGTAGTGAAGCCGGATTGCTATCAATGGCAGCTGGGCTGGAACCTCACGGGTTATTTGTGGGGAATCTTCCGACAGGGGACGTAACTCAGTTGTAAAGGATCCCAGGTACTCTTTAAATCTGTCAAGTGTCTGAGGAACCTGTCAGTAGTTTACTCCGACACCTTCCACCCACAAACTTGCCCGCCGTCAAGTGAAAAATTCATGACACGGTGCTAAACATCTGTCAAATAAATAAACTGTTTGAAATGGTAATAATGAAAATTCACTCAAGAAAAATGTCTGGATCAATTTATAAATTTAATACTGATCCCATCTATATAGTATACCAATGTTGTGGAGAGAGAAACGCCACGTTGTCCGATCAAATATGGCAGGTCAAAATTACAGACGTCGACAATATTTGTCATTATGATTCATTTAATTTTTTTATTTAGGAAAATATATAACTTCGTTTCAGGAGTTAAAATACAAATGGTTAGGAAAAAAAGACATTTTAACAGAGGTGAATCGCTGAATTTCTGACAGCTCCTTTTCTCAACTTTTATCCCTAATCTGTCAGGCTGGTTAAATATATAGGCCTAGAACAAGACCTTTTAATTATCAATTCATTGATACTTAATGAGCGAGAAGATGTACGGCGAGCTCATTATTACAAACATAGTTTACAATGACTGTACAAAGATAGCTTTATCAAATGATAACCAGGTATTATATTAACAACAAGTTGGACAGCAATGGGAGATAATTTGTATACATGCATGTCAAGATATTAAGTACAAACACATCACTCATGCAAGACAGTAAATACAAACATATCACTGATGGCACTCAAACATGTACCATCAATGTTTAACAATATTGCAGCGATTTCTCATATACAAAACTGCAACATTCTGTCAGTAAGGTAAGAACCAACTACGGCTGGCACACTCCAGAAGTCATGGCGTCAACAGTTACCAACGATTATTTTTTTCCAACTTACATTCAAATGAAGGGCTAAAACCAAGATAAAGGGTATACAAGAATAGTGGAATCCTTTTATCGTGTTTTTCTGACGCCTGAATAAACCCTGTTTCCATGCGAACTTTTTCACTTTTCGATAAGAAATGATTCTTTGGAAATCTCAGTTTGTTGAATGAAGATTATTTACAAGCAATGGCTAACAGACTTGAATAGATACATATACAAAACAAAACAGACACAAGATGCTCATCATAAAATTTACAATTACTTCCAGCATGATAAACAAGAAAATATGAGGCGATGTTATGAACTGAATTACTTTAGTAGGTATGTTCTCGAGACGTCCCGTCTAGTAAACGAAATTCAGGATACAGACGGGACGCCCTGTTCCAAAGATTATCATACCGATATAAACAATGTTGTTACGTTAACTGTGCCAAGTATAAAAGTGTAAACGTAATGAGTAGCGAGCTGATACATACTGGTAAGATCTACTCCACAAGCATACCAATAAACCATAGACTCATCCCAGGGATTATGTATGTACATATGTATATCTCAAGAACAAGATATCTTTGGTAAAGTGCTTCTTGCTAGACAAAGACAGCAGTTATCGACAGGATCTCGCCAGAATTCTTAATGAAGCGTGAGGAAAAGGCTATTGATATTAGAACAAATGGTATGGTCCCTTCATTTACAACAATCCTACATTCCAGTGATTCTTGGGGTTTGCTTACTTGCTTTGTCTGGAAGCTAACTACTAGCCGACATTTTCCTCCTGGAACTTGAGACTAGGGCTCTTACCGTCATTCCTGTCACCAGCCTCTCCATCAGGACATCATCTTTTAGTGACAGCAAGACGCGTTTCACAGAAACAGAACACTCGATACTCTCTACAACTCCCACACTCCATTCATCACAATATATTCTGGATAATATGACAATAAAATTGAATACCAGATCTTGCAGTGTGCATGGAAAACTCTGTTTGAAGCATTAAAGCTACTTCTGGCGCCGACTTATCACCAATGTAAGATTCTGGAGAACAAGAATCATCCCTGTTAAAGCAAGAACCGTTCGCCATTGCATAGTTACGATGTTGTCTTAAAAGCTTTGTCCGAGCTGCAGGTGGTTATTAGCTTTATAGCTGGGAGCAGTTGTCAGGAGAACGTGGTATTACGAAGCACCTACACAACTTCAGGTGAGGCGTGCTATCTCTCTTCCACACCCAGCACACTCTTGAAACAAAATCTAAGTGTGCTAATGACACACGGTGTAAATAATGAAGAAGTCTGGGGTGTGTGAGTGTAGGTGTGCAGATCACACTCCTGGTCTTCTGTAAGGGGTGTGATAATCACGTTCCTGCTTGAAAATAAAACGAAGACCTGCAACTGACCACTCTCATCCCATGAAAGCACAATGTACACTTAAACATTCACCCACCTATATCATGCCATTGTCTGCTTTTAATCTATATCCTGCCGTACCTTTTGCATATGAGACTTCTGTGTGTTTAATGAGATTTGGAGCACCAGGCCATTAACTGCTTTTCACAATAGGAAAAAAGGAATTCTTTCCCCTCTTCTAGCTCGCCGATGGCCTTCCTGCACGTGCAGAACGTGAATAACTTCCGCCTCTATCAAAAGTTACGTCTGCAACTCACAGCAATGGTTTCGGTTCCTTCAAATGGGAAACAATCTGGTTGCACGCTGTCCCAAAGACACAACAGAAACAAGTCACTGAGTTCACATTAGTCTTGCTGTCCATCAGTTTCCCTTCAGTACGTCTCATACTGCATGAGAAGCAAAGTTCTGCACACTAAGGACAACGATGGAATTTCGGTAGGTTCGTTCTGCTACGCTGGTCCCATATTCAGCGCGTGTTTCACACCTGACTCAAATAGGAATCGTCATCATCGTCATCTGGGTCCCTCTCCACTTTAAAGCAGAGACAGCAGGATATGACCACACCTACAATCTGGAATCAACAAACACTGCCATTGTAGTGAAAATGAATTCCATCGTCTTTAAGACACCATAATCAAATGCAAATACAGTTTGCACTTTTATCTAAAAGAAATATAGTTTATTGTTTTTTCTGATATATCTATGCGTAGAATGTTTTTAAAAATACTAACAATAACGAAACAAAAGTACATCTCATACTTTAACACCTATAATAGACCTACTCTCCTCAGAGAAACTAGTACAGAGATTTCCTTGGAATACAGGGGACCCTAAAGGTTATATGTATATATTTGATTCCTTCTTAGCATGTAAAATATAATTTTAAAGGCGAGGTATAATTTCAAGTGTAACCTGGTAAAGAGTTAGTGGTAATTCATATATTGATGGTCTGATCCCAAACAAACAGAGAAGTGCAAAATAATGTTATGGAAATACTGAGTTCTGGCTCATGTGATACTAAGACAGCAGGCATCAAATGAAGATGCTAAATTAACTTCAGAACTCCAACTTATTAAAAGTAATAAATTATTCTAGTTTCATGTCAAACTTACCAAAAACAGAGGAATACAGGCAGATATGAGGCCGATTATTAAGGCGTGCTCTCCTATCTTCTCTATGATTTTGTCATAGCACCCCTGCAACAACAACAAAGCTTTATACTTTTTTGCCATCGTTGCTAATGCAAATTACCGCCATTGTTCATCACACTCGTGATTGTGAGGCAATTCTGTTTTGTCCAAAAAAGCTTCTCCAACTTCCTAAGCTCAACAAGATAGTACAAAAGTAGGCCTATCACGATACGCAGAGCATTTGAATTACCTGTAAAATGAGAACCTAGCTCTTGAGCCAGTAATAGCCAGTAGGTATTTATTACTGCTTAGTATTTCTATGTGTCTTTAAACACGTTATCTTCAAACTGTTACAGCGTAAAACATATTGGCAGATGTTAAATTCCATATTTCAAGAGTTTGGGGAGCTGATTAAACAGAATTTACATCAACGCTTGTATGCAGATAACTTTAAAACCGGTAATATCCTTGGTTCTTTTTGGGGGGTTATCATAGTATATATTCTGGCGTTGTTTATATAAAGGTAACTCACATCAGTGGACAAATGCGGGTTATTTTTGCGACCTGTCACAGTATCTGAGTTCAAAGCAGGTGGACCAGCGAAAGGCTTGGCTCCTGTGCAAAGACCTATGTCAGCGTCCTTTCTACAACAGCTCTCTGGCACGTAGGGGATTTCTGGAAACAATAAATAATATGTTGAAGTTTGCACTGATTAATTCCGTACATACACAAGTGTTAAAACCGATAATATAGTAAGTACCAATACTGTAGTAGCCAACCAATAGTGTATCACTTCTCGACTCATAATGTTACAATCACCGATACTGCTGTGAAAATAGTGTTAAACATTTTCCCATCCGAGAGGGCCTCCTGTTGTAAATCTTTACTGATAATATAGCAACGAACACGAAAGTACATTAAATAGTATCGGTAGTTGTATAACACTAAAGGTCAAAAAGTGATCCAATATCGGTTGGTTACAGTACTGGTACTTACTACATTATCGGTCGCACAGGCAAGCTTGCCTTTGAATCCGTATATGCATATCAATCTGAAATATATTCTACATTGAATCATTCACATGTTTTACATCATTTGTTGTTAACAGCCTATCCTAGCCTGAATTCCTGAGAGAAATCATTTGTTTAAACGCCACATGGTATCTGACATTTGTTTTATGTGACATTTTTGATATGGGTGAAATACAAAATAAACAATCGAGACCTGTATCTGCAAATGTTACCTCATAGTAAAAATCATACATCTCTTACAGCTGATGTGCTTGAATATTTGAATATTCAAGTCGCAATTTCATTTTCTGTATTTCTTTTAAATAGTTTCTGTTTTCCTTTATTTTCCTATGCTTACTTTTCTCTTTCCGCCTGTACCACTCGCTGTCTAATTTATAGAGTGACCAAGACTGTGTTCCTGTCACATTGCCAAGTACTCCACAACATTCCAGCTGCAAAACAAAGCATTACTCCTGTAGTTACATGTATTTTGACATCTGCATCCAGAGGGAAAGTCCGTCATCATAATACTATGCGAAAAACATGGTTTTAGGCATGCTTAATATCTTTCTAAACTTCGATCACTGATTCACGCATGAGCAGTCCAGTGGTTATTTGACTGATTATACGTAACGCTTAACAAAATTAACTTTGTTAAGTTATTGTCGGGATATGATATATAATGCATTTTTTAAATAATAATATCCAAAAAAAGGAATAAAGACTCTGATGGCTGTTCAAACATCTCCCAGCAAACTTAGAGAAAACTGGCATACAAATTAAAGGATGATACTGGATTTAGCTCTCTTCCCAGTAAATGGGCAGCCACTTCTTCATGAACTCGACTCACCTCTCTCTGCACGGAGTCCCAGGCGTCTGTGATCAACCTATTCTCTGACTTGGTTCGTATATCCACACCATACTTAGTGGCCAAATTATCTATAAACCTCTGCTGTAGCTTATTTTCTAACTGCAAGAAAAAATTTAACGGAATAATATAAACCAAGAATGACATGAAGCACTAGTAGGATAAGTTGGATTAGTAACCCATACATGTGTGTCCTCGATTTAGAGGCACAGTAGAGCAGAAACGTTGGATGTAACCAGAACATTATGTGTGTTACTACCCAAGTAGTTTTTAAGATATCAGTTTTGCACTTTTCAAAGTTATACATAAGATGAAGCAACACAACATAATAAATCTTTCTTTCGCAGATACCATGTTACTTACACATCCACAGATCTTGTAAAGTTATATAGTACACATGTATGGACATTTTGCTGGTAGTGTTATGTGGGTCTACCAAATTAATGTCAAATGATGTTATCAAATTCCACGTTAATTATTGCCACCTACAGACAATTTCAGTGTATTTTGAACATGTGCATCCTTTTGTTATAACATGTATTTCTATGACAGGGTTCAGCTAGGGTTCAGAATTAATCATTAACAGTTTTGAAATAATGGTTCATCTGATCTGACATTTGTTATAAATTGTTTTGTAAGACAGGAAAAAGGCATTTTCCCCTACACATCTCGTATTTATCTTCTGTTATCAAATTTCGTCTGTCTACAACTTCGAGTTGAAAAAGTTCGTTCCCATATCTCAACAAGAAATATGGATTTTCTGATAAAATAAAATGTTAACGTCATCATTGAAAGTCTTAAGGATTCTGACATGAGGCCTTATGTATTTATTTATCTGATTGGTGTTTTACGCCGTACTTACGTATATTTCACTTACACAACGTCGGCCAGCATTATGATGGGAGGAAACCGGACAGAGCCCGGGGCAAACCCTCGACCATCCGCACGTTGCTGGCAGACCTTCCCGCGTAGGGCAGGAGAAGAAGCCAGCATGAGCTGGACTTGAACTCACAGCGACCACATTGGTGGGAGGCTTCTGGTTCATTACACTGCGCTACTGCGCTAACCAAATGAGCCATGGAGGCCCCTCATGAGCCCTTAAGACTGGCCTTACACGGAACGAATCCATGTGCCGTAGAGAGGCAAACCTCACTCACAAACATACAAACCCAACTTACAAATTAAATTAAATACAGTCAAATTACATGTACTTACATATTGTTTTGAAATGAAGGCGATGGCAGAACCGCTGACAAGCATGATTAACATCAGAGTTAACGTTGTGGAGTACTGAAGCAAAGCAAGGAAATATTTTCAACATAACTATAAAACTTCACCATAAAGGGTGGTATTTCAAGAATTAGATTTTCAACGGGCTTCAGGTCCCTAACTATATATAGTCAATTTCCTCCACCACACTACAACGCAACAACTGCTTGCCTGTACTGGTACTTTTAACAACCTTTAAAGGGTCTTAGAAATTAAAACCTGTTTAAATATTGATTTATTTGTTTCATTGGTGTTTTACGCCATACTCAAAAATATTTCACTTATACGACGGCCGCCAGAATTATGGCTGGAGGAAACCGGGCAGAGCCCTGTTTCGATGTTGAAGACTGGACATTATTCTTCACTATAAAGAGCCTAATAAGGTTCTTTTCAAATCTGTATAACGTAGAATAACCGAAGAGAAAAGTGGCCTTTTTCGGGCTCAACCAGCATCACATGTTAAGTAACTATTCATAGAGTATAGGCAATTGTTTACGTGCACATTCTGTTTTTGACAGAAGAAAACTACTGAAGTGTTAAGGATAACTTACAAATCCTAATACACATTTGTCTTCCTTCATGGTTCCACAACAGCCACAGAAGGCCAATAATGACACCACACCACCGCCTGCTATCAACAAATAGGAGGCGATTTCAAACATGTTCACACCGACTAGCGCTGTCACTTCCCGGGCATTGAAATCCTTCAGCATGAGCCACACGCCAGCCCCAAGTCCTCCCAGACCCACCAACTGAACAAGTAAACCAGAGGATTATTTAATAAAAGCTAAATACAGTTTTCAAAGTTTTCTTTTCTGTAACAGGAAAAGTATGTATTGGGGACCAAACCATAACTCGTTTCACAAAACATGGACTGGATGTTGAGTGATGAACACCCAATGGTGTTACTAATGTGATTAACATTCATACCAAATCCTATTACAGTGTGTCGAACAGTTCTGGAGATATCCCTTGGACAAAGTTATGTTTATTTATCTGATTGGGGTTTTACGCCGTATTCAAGAACATTTCACTTATACGACGCCGGCCAGCATTATGGTGGAAGGAAACCGGGTAGAGAACGGGGGAAACCCATGACCATCCGCAGGTTGCTGGCAGACCTTCCCACGTGCGGCCGGAGAGGAAGCAAGCATGAGCTGGTCTTGAACTCACAGCGACCGCATTGGTGGGAGGCTACGGGTCATTGTGCTGAGATAGCTAACCGACTGAGCCATGGAGGCCCCCGACAAAGTCATGGTAAAGTCGTAAAACCCTTTCCCACATGCAGCAAAAGGGTCCAAAGCCGTGTGCTCCTGTTTTCTTTCTTGGATTGCGTCACCCTTCTGGGTGCATGTGTCCTCAGAAAGCACTTAGGTAGTACACAAACACTGCAACATCACAGTAAAAAACGATGCGTTTGGACCCTTCTTTGTAGACCGTCCGAGCCACCCAATTGCACTACAAAGAGGAGCAGACACACAAATCCAAAAAGTTGATATATTATAAAGGCCTTTGATTATGACGACTCGCCGAATATGACAGGGTTAATACTTGCTATATTGTCAAAATCACTGATGAATGCACCGACGGACATACTAGTTTCTCTGTGCGACAAATCTGGTGAATGTCGGCCTGCCTATTGACGAAATAAAACGAAAGGCGAAAAACAGACACATAATTCATCTTCCGCAAAATAGTCTGAAGGGACTTCGGACTACAATGATATACATGAAGCAAAAAAAACCAAAACAAATGCAACTTCCTTGGAAGGATGGTCCTCTGACTTCTCTCGAGGAAAAATCCTATGAACAACCATGAACCATGTCCGGTTTCGTGGCTTGTCAGCCACCATAACTTTATGTTAGTGCAGAGTATAATCACAAACTTTGGAAGACAAGAAAAGGGAAGTGAGAACAGGAAGTTTCACAGATTTAATACGGATTGGCAAGCGTCCGCCATACACTTGATAATGTCTTCTCGGCAGAAATCGCTCATCGAGTCCTTTTGTTCATATCTATCCATTTTCCTGGTCAAGTTAAAGCTATGTTTTGGTTGGCAGCTAATTGCAGCTCATGCTTTACCGATCCCCGCCGCTCCACTTCTATAAGCCAGAACGTTTGCCAACAACTGATGATCCGCTCGGGGATCTCTGAATGACTGTGAATATCTCAGGCGCTCTCGCGAATCTGCAGAAGCACGCCATACCATCGATTTCTGTTCCTCTTGATTTGAAGGCTGGGTACCCATCGGAAGATCCGATCACAGCCGGTCTAGCAATGCCAATTTCTACTTCATTTGATTTCCCATTCTCAGATGGTGACAAGTAGATAGCCTAGGTGACATGACTTATCTTGTATATCTCTGAATTCAAAAGTAAACCAGGAACAAATCCAGTGTTTCGTTCGATGGTGATCTCAAAAAGTCACAACGTAATTAACAAGCTTATCGCAATTTACAGATTGGCTCATTGCGACGTAAATCTACAAAGGTGACCCTTCTGTATTCCACCCAACTGGTTCTCAACTGCCAGTATAACACCATCGGGTGAAGAACACTTATTCGATCGTAACAACAATGATTCAAAACACAGGTAAGGTGAGAACAAAACGCATTTCTTGGCGTACATATACATACCTTATGCTATTCATTAAAAGCTTGGGATATCTTTGGTACCACATAATTCACAAAATTATATAAAAGGCAAGTACAAGACCATTGGATCGGGCGAAGAGCACGCATTCGATTGGTTCGATACAATGGTTCAAAACGAACGTAAGGTGAGAATACATGTGGCACATTTACATGAAGGTAAATACGAAGACTACTGCGTGCACTTGGTCTCAGTTTCCCAAGCACTATCAAACAGCAACGACGCTATATATACGATAGTATTAAAACAAAAGAGGCAAAGTGAAAATATAATGCGGGGTAAAATATCAATTCAAAGTTCACTGGGCGGGGATCGTCAACCTAAAGGGCGTATTTGCATAAAATGTACTAGATATATTTTAGGTAGCTTATCTCCGGTCGTTATGATCTATAATTATATTCTATCATATACTGAGCCACTGAAAACAAATCTAAAATTGGGAAAGCCGAATGTTAAACTAAATCAAAGAGTTCTTTGCACAATTGCTAGTGTTCTAAGAAGTTTGAGCGCAGGTGACCGGGAATTTCAGGATGGGACTATTTGTATACAAAGAGATCATTCCAAACTGATTTCATATTGATTGGCAACCCACCTCCGTCCATTCTGCACAGTAACATAAAATAACACACTTCTATACTAAGAGCTTCAAAAGCTTCTTTTACTTTCATCAATGTGCAGGAAAGATGCGAACATCAGCAGTGAATCAATACTACAACAATAGCGACGCTTTCTACACACGATCAGAAATGGTAAGACAACATGATATAAGACGTGAAGGAAATTATGAAAGGCTACCTACCATAGATAATATCAAGTTAATTACATTCGACGATCAACAGAGCATAGTATGAGGTAAAACTGTTTTTCAGAAGGGACAATGTTTACTGTAATATAAACAAAACACACACATCTGCATACACACACACAGGTTTTTATTTTTTAGCAGGAGCGTGATTATCACACCCCTTGCAGAACACCAGGAGTGTGATTTGCATACACAGAATCACAATCGCCTGACTCGGCCTCTCACTTCTCTATACGCCAGTACGCAATTCTTGAGGTACATGTACACACCTTAAGCTATTCACTAAAAAGCTTGGGATATATCGGGCACAACACAATCCATAACAGCGGAATGATATATAAAATCTTAGCGTGAATGAACGTACAAACGGACGGACGGATGGAGTAACCTAAACAAAAAGCAATTCAAGCAAGATACCTTGACAACGGATTCACACGCCAATCCGATAATCCATATCACACAGAAGCGAAACTTACAAGTGCAAACGGAAATACGGTAAGCCATGCTTACAGATTTGTATATTCATCATATCGAATGATGACCAATTCAACAAGTAGGCCTATACAGTCTGTTCTCAGATATCAAACTCCGACAAAGCCAAAACGCATTTTAAAAAATGAGCTAACACGACAGTGGACCGTCTTCAGCACATTCCCCATCTCAAAATACAAAAGAAAAAAAGAAAAATCTTTCCTAGCGTTCTGTCAGTGTTGTACTATATATTCGAAAAAGACTACTCTACAGCGCAATCATCCCGTTGCTCACCAAGTTGCCTACTTGGTGTCTGACTAAATATGCATGAATTAACAGTCCTGACAAGACAAATCGCTGCCTATGAATTCGTGATTGCTATCACAGGTAGATGTTGTTCTCTCGACTTCGTCTTTGTTCTCTGACTTACCCTATACCTCAGGATAACTTTGCCTGCGAAACCTGAACACCAAGCTCACAACCTAAAATAAGAAGGTTATTTGGTTGTGGACTTGGTTCGGTTTATTCGTTGCATGGTCATGAAGGTTTAGGAGTCAAAATAATTCGCCCATATTGCGTGTGAATTTCCAGATTTTTCTTGTATATGCCACTGCTGTAATATAACTTACAACTGAAATATTTCTGATGCAAGGTAAAATTAAATCATTTCCTCTCTATGTGGATTTTACCCTGACAATCTCAGTTATTCAAACTAAACTGTGACCAAAAGAAATTACGTGACAATACTTCACGACAGCTGGGATGATGTCCCGGACATCTTTTCATAAGAGGGCAGGGGTACCTTTCTCGCAACAAATTTCAGCATGCACGAAAGGTCATTCGGTAAAATAGCATGTGCGAGGGCAATGCTTCATTCCCTTACGCCAGGCCCAGCAATAGCACAATATGGTATCTATGTATTACTCTGTCAAGGGCATTAATCCAAACAATAACAGCAGCTCCTTACCAGCAAAGAATGTCTAAAATCCGTGGAAAACAACAATTAGCTAACTAGTGTAAGCCTGCAAACAGGTGCCTGACATTTTTGAAAACACCCTTGTATTGAAAGTGGAATGACCCAAGTGAACTTTGTCCAGTACTATATAAAATGGAAATCTTGGACACATCACTTTGTCCACAAAGGTGTTTTCAAAAAAGTCAGGCGCCTCTTTGCAGGTTTGTAGTGGATAACGTGTTCTAGGAATACAGCAATGCGTTGCTTGATTTCCAATGCTTCAACAGGCACGATGTAGCGTATAGTGACTGGGAGATGGGGCCTGTTTCCTAGATGGCTCACTGACGTTCATGTCTGCTGTTGTTGGCAAACATCATCCGTAACATCCATCCAGAGAAGAATGCCTACACCATTTGCTACACAAAACAAAACGTCTGTTTGACATTTACAACTGGTAGGTATGTATTGAGGTTAGAATGCACGCATTACCGACATGTGATTCGCTATTTTAACCACTGTAATCATCGCTCCTGAGAAAAGCCGGTGTAACAAAAGTGTCAAGGATTACTTTAACATCTGGATGCAACATGCAGAATTTGCGGGAACACCAACTTTGAAACATAGCTCTTCTACAACATGGAGCTTAGGGTGGTGAGAGTGAGTGTTGACAAAAATGAATGCATGCCAGAGTCCACGAGAATGAGGGAATAAACTATTATCTACCCTTAAATCCATTCTTTTAACAGCACTCCTTAAATCGGTAAGAAAACAATTTCTCTTAAAAAATCAGGGATCCCTTGTGTTCCCCGTTTTAATCATTGTATATATATATATATATACACACACACGCGGGTGTGTGTAACCTTTTATTTTATGTGTACGTGCGCATTTAAATCTTTTCAAAGGTTTATTACATGTGTTACGTCTTTCCAAAACTACAGTTTCCGAAGCTTTATTGATGTCAGATCATCACAGTTTTCTTTTCCTGACTGTTACTGTTCATTTAATAGGGTTTTTTTCACATTTCACATGTCTGTTAAAGCTGCTGAATAAAAGAATCAAGAACCTTAAGCTTATAACACTTACTTAAAAGAATGTACCCAAAGAAACCGGGAGGATAATACTTAGCATTTCTGAATTTGAATTCATTTATTTATTTCATTGATTGGAGTTTAACGACGTACTCCAGAACATTTCACTTATGCGACGGCGGTGAAACCGGGCAGAGCCCAGGAGGAATCCACCAACATCTGCGCGTTTTGTTGGTAGACCTTCCCACGTATGGACTCTCAGATAACTTTGATTGATCGGAGTGTGTGGTACATCAGAGTGTGTGGTACACAAACTATGTGTTCAGTTGGTATCACTCACCAACAGAATCATGTTATAGCAGGACATACATCCTGCCACAGACGACATGTGTTCAGTTGGTATCACTCACCAGAAGGATCACGTCATAGCAGGACATACATCCTGCCCTAGACTATGTGTTCAGCTGGTATCACTCACCAGAAGGATCACATTATAGCAGGACATCGTCCCACGCAGACATTTGAGGCAGGTGGACGTCTCTCTGCGCCGGTTCCGAGGGTATCGCCTGTCATCGATGCTGACCGAGTCCTTGGATTTTCGATGTGAATTAAGAGGCTGTGAAGAGAAAAATATCAATTTATTTATTTATTTATTTATTTATTTATTTAAGATTCGTGTATTGCGCCGTATAAGAATATTTCACTTATATGACGGCGACCATCATTATGGTGGGGGGAAAGCGGGCAGAGAGCTGATGAACCTACCACGTAAAGCCGAAGAGGAAGCCAGTATGGAAAAACTATTACATAAAGATCTTGGCAACTCCTCAGGGTCGAATAGCATCACTTAGTCTCGCGGACAAGACGGTATCGTCAGAAATAAATACAACAAACAGGGTTTGACATCCTGTCTGTTAATATGGGAAATTCAATTAACGAGGCCCACGGGAGTCATCGACTTTCTCTTTTATAATTCCAATCTTCTGTATAGTTATGGACTCCGAAAAATTACAAATTACAGGAGAGGTAACACAACCCAGAATATATTACGCCATAGACGAGTACAAATGAATTATACATGAAAGCCGTGCTCATAATCAAGTGTTCATGCTCAGGAGATCTGTGCCATGCAGAATCAAACAGTTAGTATTCTGGTAATCTGGTAAATAAACTATTCTCTGAACCAATTCTTTAAAATCTTTCACAAAACTTTGAAAACATGGTCACCATGAGAGACCGGGGAAAGCTGCATGTAAATGTGAACTAATTTTTACAAAAATTTACCAAGAAAAGTAGTCAAATGATCACACTAAACTACATTTTTGTAGAATCTATATATCCTGGGGAGTTTATGACTTGAGAACGAGAAGTCTCCCCACGTAAGTTGTCATGTTTCCTTCAGTGTTAAGCCCTTACACCTTAAGCAAATGTCGCATAACACCAATTAAGTTAGTGTGGCACACTTTATTCCATGAGGGCGGAAAGAGGCTCCGTTGCCGAAGAAGCGTAACGACCCAGGAGCACCTCCCCAGTATATGGGGATATGTGGAAGGAATGGATGATGTTCTACAACGTGACAGGATGACACCCAAAATATTGAGACCAACAAAATATTTAAAGGATATGACTAAAAATGCAGACCCATACTGGAGTCGTCATCAAAACCTATTTATTTATATATGTATATATGCAGATCCACTTCACTGTTAATTTTATTATGCCGCCAGTAAATCCACTAATTTTCCTTAGATGACCCCACTTACCCAGGAATGCGGTCTAGAGCACCGGACGCCACACACCAAATCTCAATTCCCTGTGATATGGTTGCCTTCCTGTTCACTTCACGTCAATGTTCTCTGTTTACTATATCAGTATTACTTCCTTCACAGGCAACTACTTGAGTTAAATGCCATAAAAAGGGTTATAATTTAGTAGAAGTTAAGACTTCATACGAATTTCAAAAACCCAGTCTGAATATATATGGCTATCCACTTTCGTTTACATGGAAGAAATAATATTCCTATGGAAATTTAAACTAAATAAACATAAGTAGCTAACAATCAGGCTTCACTTGATCACCCTACCAAGGAGACGTGCGTTTGAAGCATCAACAGTCCTTGTACAGTACGCCCAACGTAACTATCGACAAATTAAGAAGAGAAAATGCTAATAAATATAGCCTAATTCTTCTAATTTGCGGGGCAGCTATCAGTAGTGATGAAAGCAAACATTTTTCTCTGTCAGTTTTTCAGCAAAGATATAGATATGTTGTTCATTAGATGCACTAACCATTTGAGGAAAAGGAAACCGTGTATTCCTGTTACAATTACATGTATATTGGCTAAAAGGGCTGACCAGGTATCCCAATCATGAGAAGAATTAGGGTACACATATCTGATCAGAACGAGTGTCCGAAACTGTAGTTGGAAAATAACGATGTAGAAAATGGGAAGATTTTTGGAATGTACATTCATCGGCCTATATTAACTCCCCGCGGTACCATTCTAAAATAGAATAATCCTGCTTCCTTCGTCAGGTCTACGTCGATTTCTTTGTTCAGCCTTCGTCGAGATATCTATCTTAGTCTCGTCTATGGGAAATTTTACGCGCTACCAGCTTGGGATTGTTCAGCGCATGCGCGACGCAACACGGTCACACTCACAGGGTCTATATGTAGGCCTGTATCAACCATCTGCCATTTGCACATGTACATGTATACGTGTGGCTCAAGTAGTCCATGTAGGCAAAACAAACACTTGGGCAAACTGCAGTACATATATATATATTGATGACTATTTTTTCATTTCAGTTCCCATTCATGTGAGGCTCTGATACACATACAGAAACATACACATACGTATACATACACACACACACATACATATATATATATATATCAGAGCCTCATATGAATGGGAATTGAAATGAAAAAATAGAGAGTCATCAAAACTAATCCGTTAACAACTATCAGGATATGCAAATTATACCGCTGGCTCACTCAGCGAGTCATTTTCAACAAGCTTAGGCGGTCTTTCTTCAGGAGGGAATCTTGTGAGACAGATTTGTTTGTACATATAGAATACGTGCTTTAAGAGACAGTGATTACAATTTTTTTCACTGATGCAAGGTATCTTGATCGGCGAATGACATGAGCTATAATATTTGATACTTTTATGTCACCCCAAGGGTCATTTGTCCTATTTAAATTTGAGATTGACATTTTCTATAATTTTCATGCCAAGGTGATTATACTGAAATAATTACTTCTATGAACCGTTACAGGTCAAAATATCATAACAAGGAAATCCTATTATATTTGTAAACAAAACTGTACAATACTTTCACACATAAGGCAAGTATCTGTTATCGACATTCACCTAACTGAAGTCGGTGAAAACCTTGCTCACTGAAAAAATTGAAAAACAAAAACCATGCTTGCTAGAACACGGGACAAACAACTTACTACATTCCGAATTGCTCTGAAGTTCAAATGCGCTCAATAAGTTGCACCGGACATGGGGAAGGGTTCAGTGGGTATATTCAACTTGTCGTGTATGCGAATCAGAGCTCTGCTCTCATTACATTCTGGTCGTTTACATATCAAGTAGACTGCAGCTAGGCAGTTGTGATTTATGCCGACATGGCACAAGTATATAAATAAGCCTAGCTTTAACGTTATAGTGATAGGAATAGATCTAGGCTCAGCAGTCAACCCTGCCGTACGCCTCAAAGTACGTGTCAACTGCACACACTCACTCATTACAGAGAGTCGGGAACAGCTTCATGTACCAGAGTGCCAGAGGGTCACAGCAAGTGGTGACAACTGGAGGGATTTTTCATTAACATTTCCTGATGTTCCCGGTCATTGTACTGCATGAATAGCTTGCACAAGCCTGCTCTGGTTTAAATTTTCCAACATTAACAAAAAAATACCCACTTAGCTATGTATTATGGACAAATTAAGAGAGAACGGATCATTAATGGCGGCCGAGCGAACTAAATGTTCATTGTTATGTGTCCTGTTAACACGTAGCTCGCATTGGACGCTTTAGGAGTGGCTTACACAGGGTAATAAAGAAATCAACTCATGGTAAAGATGCGGGTTTCGTTCAACTTACGTATTTTTTCTTCATGGTCTTTAGGTCAATGCCAACCTAACAAAGGGCACAATGACCGGCCCAAAATCTCTGCCCGTTTCACCAACCAGATGTCTCCGTCCCTATAGAATAACCCGCGTATATCCCCTATTCTCCAGCTAACCAGGTCAGTCGTCAAGCATGCAGTGGGTATAAATATCCCTCGCAGTTGTCGCCGGCAAGCGCTGTCCCCAGGAGCCAAGCTCACACATAGAACCACATGTCCAATTTGGAGCAAATAGCCAACCACCACGTATATAGGCCCTGTAGCATATACCACTGTCTAATGTTTATCACAGCTGATGGTCTTAGTCTTTATATTTCGCCTAATATCTCTCACAGGCGACATAAGGACATCTACATGAACGAGTGTCGCAATACAACCAGTCCTTTCACCGATCTGGTGATGCTGGTATCCTGGTTCAAGTGTGAACAAATTTAACTGTTTCCTAAAAAATGAAATATATCCTGTTATTATGTCGCCCTAAGATGACTGTACGTCCTGTACGTCTTAGGGCATAAATCTGTCCGTCATCCGCATCCCACTGATCATATATACTAACTACTAGCGGAAAATCACACTGATATAACCGTGTGACAGTCATCCGTATCCATCCTACTGATCATATACACTAACAACTAGCGGATAATCACACCGATGTAACCGCGTGAGTCATCCGTATCCATCCTACTGATCATTTATACTAACTACTAGTGGATAATCACACTGATATAACCGTGTGACAGTCATCCATATCCATCCCAGAGATCACATATACTAACCATCAGCCGATAATCACACTGATGTAACCGTGTGACAGGCATCCGTATCCATCCTACTGATCATATACACTAATAATTAGCGGATAATAACACGGATGTATCCGCGTGACAGTGTTCCATATCCATCCTACTTGACCATATTCATGATCTATCATGCATGTAATGAACAATTTACCTGATATAGGATCACCAACACATTCATAGCAAAACTATTATCCAAATGATTACGTTACATTTATTACATGAATAAGTCGGAATCATACTGGGGAAAAGACGATACTGGCGATCAATTATACACAGCTTCCCTAATTGTTTACACATAAATGTTTGCTAGTTGCTGTGTCAGACGTCATCACCCAGTTAAGTACTATGAAGACATTTGTCTCACGTGTGTCCATACTGCAACAGTTTCTGAACAACTGTTCTCAAAAAGCATGTGGTCGCCGCGAGAAGGTTGCAATGTATAGCCATTTTCATGCATTTAATAAGTTTTGTGGCTGTTGATTTTCCCTTTCCTTGCACAAGGGGGCCAACTAGACCGCTGAGCAAGGTTACAAGGATAGAAAGGAGTAGATATAGCGACAAAATGGAGTTTCGAGTTCTACCTCTTTTGTCGCTAAAGCTATAAAAAAAAGTCCTACTGTACCATGTGACTTTGCAAAAATGTTAGGCCAGGTTTGTTGACTTTATTTGCAGAAAGCACAAATGACATTTCTTTCCTTCAGGAACTTTGTAAGTTCACAAACCTCCAGCTCTTCAATTTTCACCATAGTTCGTGTAGTTTCAATAACTTTTTGTGACGCTTTATCAGACACTCATGTTATAGTAAATGTAACCAGAAACAGTTGCCTAACATTTTGTCAAGTCACGTCTACAGTAGGACATTTCTTACCTTTAGCGATATAAGCATTCGTA
Organism: Acanthopleura granulata; assembly: GCA_016165875.1. NCBI lineage: Eukaryota > Metazoa > Mollusca > Polyplacophora > Chitonida > Chitonidae > Acanthopleura > Acanthopleura granulata. The sequence goes on from JABBOT010000004.1 coordinate 1,363,329, forward strand.
CTCGACCACGCACTCACTCTTCAAACACATTATCTTCACCAGAAATGGTTGACTTCCACAAATTATCGGTTAAACGAAAACCGGTAAAATCAACGTGAAGATAATTGAACCAGGTGTTGGTATGTAGACAGAGGGAATCGTTCGCAAGTATATCAAGCTTATATTGTTTCTGTCGGTGGATCGTTTCGTGTTTTGAGGTCAGAATATAACTATTACCTATTAACTTACCTATTAAGATGTGTACATACTTGTCTGCCTATTATATGAGTAATAATGTGCCTATAGCCTCACGGCTTGGTTCTTAACACACAAGCAACATGAGCTTGATCGGCGCACAAGCAGCCAGAACTTTGTCAGTACACAAGCTACATGAGTTTGACCAGAGTATAGGCAGCAAAGGCTTCGTCAGCACGCAAGCTCCAATAGCTACCTTAGTATACAAGCAGCGAGAGTTTCGTCAGCACACAAACAGTGAGTGTTTCGTCAGCACACATGCCGCAAGATCTTCGTCAGCACACAAGCAACAAGAGCTTCGTCAGCACACAAGCAGCAAGAGCTTCGTCAGTGCATAAGCAGCAAGAGCTCTGTCAGCACACAAGCAGCAAGAGCTCTGTCAGCACACAAGCAGCAAGAGCTTCGTCAGTGCATAAGCAGCAAGAGCTCTGTCAGCGCATTAACTGCAACAGCTTCGTCAGCACATAGGCAACAAGAGCTCTCAGCACACAAGCATCAAGAGCTTCGTCAGCACACAAGCAGCAAGAGCTCTGTCAGCACAAAAGGAATATGGATTTAAAGTGCCCACAAGCTGCAAGAGCTTTTTCAAAACACAAGCAACATGAGCTTGGTCAGTGCACGAAAGTAAAAATAAACCGCCACACAAACTTGGTCAACAAATAAGGGGTTGGTCAAATTACAACCAGCAAGATCTTAGCCAGCGTCAGATCCACATGATCATTGTCAACATACAATGTCTGTATATATTATATATTTGATTGGTGTACAGGCGAAGCCCTGAATTATTAACTCCGACTAAGCAGGTCGTTTGGTCTATCTATCTGTCGGTTAGTCAGTCAGTCAAATTTTTTACATCCTATCTTTTGATTAGGACCATTCACTTAAAGACAGGCCGGAGTTTAAGGCGACACGAAATCCTATAAAGGACATGTTACAGCATTTGCGAATTCGCGCTTCGTCACCTACATGACCGACATGTTTGGTTTTATGGGTGCAGGTGACCGTAATGGCCGAAGATTTACTTAAGCTAAGCTATGGTTTATGGGTGGAGGAAACCGGAGTGCCCGAGGTAAACTTTCTCACATGTAACGTACGGGTATACACACAATATTGCTGGTAGACTAGGGGTCTTCGAACCTGAAAGAGCGCGGATGGCCACATGAGCGTCAACCGCTCGTTCAGCTCACGCTCATCAATCAGTGAGAGCGGGGGCATTTTCAGGTTTCCGGTCCAAGGCTGGTTTTGAGCTCGCACTTCTTGTGTCATATTCTAGCGATTGAAAAGCAAAGTGTCTTAAACAGCTGGACCGCGGTTTGCTTCCATGTATACTGTGATATAAGACGAAATCCCGGTCACTATGACTTTATCTATTCTAACAGAAGATTCAAGACAATTCGCCGCGCATCCGATAGGTAATAAGCCTCGTGAGATATTCACATACTGTGTTTGTTTACTTACTACAGCTTCACGTAGCTTTCAACATTATTCCAGTTGTCTCTCTGCAACAGAGGCGGTACCTATGCCTTCGTATTCATTACAATACTTCACGGGAACACTTTGCTGAAAACACCACACGTTCTACCCCAGCATCTAAGTCACATTCGGACTACCACTGAGCTGGCCAGCGGGCATAAATAGGAATGGTCCAGCTCGAGGCGCTTTAACTCGGTGATCGTTGTATGGTGAAGACATCTTGATAAAATAAACCCCATGCTGACTGACAATCACTTATCTACACTATTCTCATCAATGATTTATCAAAGGTCCATTTGGGACGCTTAGTTTTGTCATCTCTTTAAACAGACGCGAGGTGTGGTGAATACTGATGAGGTTGTCGTCGGATCAACAGCTTTTCCAAGGCTTTACCCGCCAGACTAAGCAAAGTCATATAAACGACTTCATAAATAAAGATGCAAAGAGCACATATCCTCTCTATAGATAGACTGACAGGCTGAACAGAGCACCAGTCTCGTAGAACCTGAACACGCTTTGCTGTCACAAAAGATTTCCCTTCCCAAGTTTTCAAGCTTGTAGTAAGCCTACACATCTAAGTCCTGATGCAACAGGTAAGCGACACGGCGAATCAACAGCACTCTCCTTGGTCACGTGACGGGATTACGGGCAGTGAAAACGAACCGAATTTGTAGTGTGATAGGCTTTGGATACGACTTCGCCATAAAAATGAAGCTTTTAGGTAAGAACTCTTTCCGGTAAAGTAATACGAATGTTTCTATCCTTCAAACATGACAGTTCCCCTGTACCTACAGAATTTCGCCCATTTATCTTCATATTATTTATCACCTTTGGCTCCTTCCGAAGAACCCGCTGGATCGTGACTGTTGATTTAATAGTGTATACAGATAACGAACGTTAACATGCAGGCATGCAGACAAACAGGTGAAACGGATAACTTTTATACAATTAAGACCTCGATGAAGTAGCAGATACTCAACAGTGGACATTTAAAAGCAAATTTAAACCGGTTATGGACTGTCGAATAAACTTTCATTTAAATATAGACCCTGATGTAAGAAAAAAAACCCAAAAACCCAAGAGCAAGAAAAAGCAGAAAACCTTTTCAGTTTATGCGCATAGCTGTATTCCAACAGCAGTATCGTTCTTATCAGGGCTTTCATCCTCATCTGACCTGGCATATATACAGCTAACTGTAAGACATTCACACCAATCGTGAAATTCATCCGTTTTATCGCATGCAGACCTGCAAAAGCTGAAACCGGGTACAGTGCTTTCTTCGAAGACTCAAAAGGTGCGATTTGCAAGCACGGAATCCAAGGGTCAAACCAACTTAACCACCGGGAATTCGTAAAAATCCTTCCCGCCTTAAACAAAGCGGTCAAAGTCTGTGTGCTCCTTTGGGCTTTCCTGTATTACGTCACACTTCTCATTGCACGTGTGCTCGAAAAAACACTTGGGTAATACACTGGCACTGTAGTGTCACAGCAGGAAACGCTGTGTTTTACTGCAGTTGGAAACCTTTTCATGCAACACAGAATGCATCCGCACACTCATGCAAGCTTGTCAGCCACCGTATACAGCCCAAAGTAATCGCTATCTTGTGACTGCATGCGTTGTGGTTCAAACTACATTCCCTGTATGGCCCAGGCGGGTCGTGAATATTGGGGTTGTATAATAGTTAACATTTAAGATTTTTTTTGGAACAAGCTTGTCAAATACTTATGTTTGCTTCTCGAAACAGTGTACACAAAACGAGGTCATATTATCGTTCTTCTACTGATGTTATACTTCTATCTGTAAATATAAACTCACCTGACTACATAATGAAAGAGAAACTAAAACCTTGCCAGTTACAGAAAAAGACCTTCTTTAGCAGATTAGCTCAAGTAAATAAACTTAGGCCTAATCTCAAAACCTGTACATTTCAATGTTCAACTTGGATTTGACCTTTAGGGCTTTAGTTAGGAAATCATTTCTTGCTTTACTGTTTCTATAATGGATCCCTGTAATGTGGTATGAATTAAAAGACCTCTGATGTAGTATACGTGGGAAGGTCTGCCAGCAACCTGCGTAAAACTCTAATGAAATAAATAAACAAAATAAATTAAGAGATAATCTCTTGAATATTGAAAAAGACGGGTCATGTCAGGAAGTCTGTTTTCCGTTTCAAGCACACTTCGATGCTTAGAGCTGATGTAATTCGCCTACATGCATACAGAAGGAGGGAGAATTAATGGAACATGTTTACACTGAACAGCTGTTGTTTGACGGATAAATATATATACCCATGCACTAGAAAGCCTGTAGGCAGACGTACTTTATTTGATGAGTACCACATACCTCTCAAAATTAGTACCGAAGCATTCTTATTTGCAGAAACTACCGGAATATATGAATTACAAATGGGTCATTAGTTCATACAGACAGCCCCAACCCACCAGTGTCTATTGTAACACTACATGGTTAATGTTAGAGGAACGATCTTAACGATATCATACACCATGATTATTGACTACCGTTGTGTTAGATATTTATTTCAATGGCAATCGCAGGAGTTTTACCAAGAGGCTGTACAACAAGCTGTAAAACAAGAAGGGCACTGTTACGACAACTGAGGAACTGTCACCTTCCAAATTTAAATCAGACTAGCCTTCTTTGGAAACAGATTTGTTTTTGAAGCAAAGGCCTTCTCAGATTATTCTTTCAGAAATCAACCGGCTTTTCTGCCATTCCCGCGTGCGGGTGCATTGGTCCGTCATATAGGTGCGTGTGGCCCGTTATACGTGTGGTGAATGGATACTTCATATAACGACAGGCCCAAAATGGGGATGTGAGTATAGATAAATAAAAGGTCGAAAACGCGAAAACACGAAAGAGCGAAGGTCGAAAATACGAAAACACAAAAGGGCGAAAACGCGAAAGAGCGAAGTTAACTTTAGTCTTTCGCGTTTTCGACCTTTCAACACGGCGGAAAGAGCGAAGTTAACCACGCCCTTTCGCGTTTCCGCATTCTCATATTTCCGACTTTAGCTCTTTCGCCTTTCCGACCTTTTATTTAAAAGGTCGAAACTGCGAAAACCAGAGTGGCCTCATCCAGCTTCCATATGTGAACCACTTAGTGAAAGGCATTTACAAAAGACGAAGATGAACTTACCGAACTCGACGATTCAGGAAGTGTGATAACTGAGAAATTTTGCACAGCTCCAAGGCCAAATACTTAATTCGAGGAATTACTTAAACCTAAGGTGAAGTTTAATTCTTACCTAGTCAGTACAACTGACAAATGATTCTAATTTTATAGCCGGTTGTACAACCACTGTGGTGTCTGATAAATGTACTGTCTTACCTTGCGTCGTATGGTCAGATGACAGCAGACGAACCCCTAAGAAAAGTATGGCCAGTATTACAGGGATTCAACCGGTTACTTTTTGCAGGACATAAATCAGAACATGAAGAACATGTAGGTGATGTACACATGTCTATAATTAAACTGTCCTGTAAATATGCGCAAAAAAATAAATAAATATCAGAAAATGTTTTTTTCCCTACAGATGTGTCCGCAAAGCAATATTTAGGCCATTTTAGTATCTACATGTTATCTTCATGGTCTAAGCAACTGTATGAAAAGTATATTACGAGGAGATAGGACGGAGGAGATCAGTCATCCAAGATATTCTGAACCAGAAAGCTGAAGTTGAGCTCGTTACGTCACTGGACATACGCTAGCCGATTGGCCGAGGCAAGCCCTGGGCAAACTAGTAGGCTATGCCAAAAACGTAAATTTCGATGTTTAAATTATAAACACCTTAATTAATGCATCAGATGTTAAACACCTGGAGATTATAACATTATAATATACGACATGTTTTAGACACTTATCTTTAATACTTAAATATATGTGCATATTTATTAAACATGATTATTTGGAGTTTAATCACCCATAAACGCTTTCGGCGTTTGTCATTCTACAGTGTATGTACCGTATACCCCCCACCCACCCTTATGTTGGACGTATAGAGTAACCTTATACTTAAATACACACTAACTTAAATCTCTGATGCATACTCTACGGGCCTAAATACACAAATAAATAGGTCAAATATTTTTCTGGTCCCTTCCAGTTGGTGCGCTGGTTGAAAGGTCTCCGGTCATTTTTAATGTTTCCTAAATATATAAAGTTATAATCTATTAGATAAATGAAATATTTCTAAGTACGACCAAAGACGCCTCAAATTAAACCAGATCAAGTGTTAATTAAACATGGATATCCAGCCTTAAACATAGTCGGTCCAGTTAATTACTGTGGGACGCATACAGGTAGATAAACAAGGATTTTACCGAGATCGGATTGTCTTTGCCTCGTGTGCAGTCGTACCGAAACACACCAAAGGCAGCCTGTATTTGAAAATGTTTAAAGGACATCTGATCTATAAAACATAAGGCACTGATTTTTGTTTTTTTTTTAAAACTTGACCTGACTAGATGTTTCAGTGGTTGACAGTTATGATAAATATATATACAGTATATAACATGACATCGAGAGAGTTGATATAAAGCATTCGGTTCTGAATCACAACCAGCTTGGAGTTTCACAGAATATATGTCTACATCTACATTGCGCAAAAGGCATTTAGGAGCCCAATCCCACAAATCCTTCACAAATCCTCCACGACCCCCTCCTCCACCCAACACCCCCTACCCAGCTTACTCTATGTCACGCACCACGCCCCTCTGTCTGAAAACTCAAAAGTTCGGGTATATAAAGCAATCGTTCTTTATTGGCCTAAGTCATCGTATTGTATTTTGTGTTTAATATTGACGCGAATAAGCGAGAGGTGAGGCTCTCAAGGAGAGGCCCTACGTAAAGGGCAAAGAAGTTCTTTGAGTCCTTAACTGTATTAACATTAAGACATTCCGACAAGTGAGAGTCAACATTGTTATTGTTCAGGTAGTTATTTCAACAGAATTAACTAACAGCCGGATGTTATTATGTCCTCAGGGAAAGCGCCATTAACCACTCCCCCCTCCTCCTCCCCTGTCATCCCCCACATCAGAGTCGTAATGGCACCACAGGTATATAAAAGTATACCTCGATACGCCTGAGTGAATTCGTTTGTAACATTCTTAGCACAACTGCGTCAAAATGGCCGACAGGTATTTCTCCGAACTCCAGTGTTGACAAGCTATCGCGGGAGCACATAGAATTTAATAATAACAACGTTGTTACAAACACACTGGACATCTCCTGAACTTTAAGCACACATGTGACACAGTTGATTTTGTGCTGTAGATATGTCACTTCCCGTCTACATGTATCTTCTTAAGTTTAAAGGAGAACATGTACGTGGTGAAAGAGACTGATCCGCCAGAGTAAAACGTACAGTGATTTTGCCCGATATTGACGCCACGTATTTATTCATCTCTCCCATTAAAAACCTGGTATATAAGCTGAAGTCAGGATTAAATCGAAGTATCACTGAGTGCCTAACTCGCCTGTCCTCACCCAGGCTTTTAGGTTATCTAGGAAGGCCTGGAGATGGTCCGGGTACCTTAAACATCTATACAGGCTGACACGATCTAAGTCGCTGTAATCTGTCGCCCTAAGTGTATGTTATTTCCCTTCCCCGCTCCATCAATGTAGAAACCAGAAACTTACTCGACTTGTCGACTTCTTCTCTTTGTCTGAATCTTTCGATCGTCTCGCCATTTGTAAAATGCGTATCCAGAAGAAGACTGAAAGAGTTGAGAAATCTCATCAAGGTACACTAGGCGGACATTGTGCGCTCGTCCGTCAGGTAAAACTAGGCCCCCAACTTCACAAAGGACTTAATGGCCGCTCGCTTGTCCCTCCGCTTTTACGAGGTGACCTCGTTTAGGCAGTGCTGGCAGTTGGCGGCGGTGTCGCAGCCTGTCACAGTTGTCAACCACTGCGGCGGTGGAGCTGATGTGCAACACTGGTTACTGCATGGGCCCACTGTGTGGCTGGTATATATATATATATATATATATATATATATATATATATATATAGCGGTATGTCACAGTCTCAGTGATCACTTGTGCTTATCACTTATGCGTTGCGTTTGTAATGCACATTTTCTAAAATCACATGCATGGTTTATTACTATTCACATATACGAATGAGCATGTACACGTTGCCAGGTCGCGCTGCACTGCATTGGCCTATTTCAGGTAATATTGGTGCACTGGACAAGACCATGGCAAATTACGGTACACTTTGTGTAGGATATAGAAAAGTTAAAGACCAACCAAATCGTTTTCACCCTCTATAGCCAATTCTCTTACCCATGTGGATTAGACAAATCTGGGTCAGTTAATCTTATTCGGTTAAGTTAAATAAGCCTGCCCAGTGCATAAACCGAGACTATGAGTTACAACAATCTCATAAGCTTGGGAGAAGTCCCTGCAGTTGTATCCTATAGTCGTGACTTTAGCCCAGGGAGCAACAGCTGGCGCGTCACCGAGCATGTCCTCCATGCAGTTTCGATTTTAGTCCTTTCATTGTATACTACTGACAAACGTCCAATAAAAACATAAACATCCCGGCACGGTACAATCAACAATTGAATATATCCTGTGGTAAAAAACGTTCCGAACCCGATACGTATATTGTGTAAAATAGCCATGTCGTGTGATAACTCAATTATTCATGAGATACAATTCACTTTGTAGTTATACCCCATATAGAAACATGTGTATCTGTATTCAGAAGTTTAAATGGCATGTCTTGGGGATAACGGGTTGCCTTTGTACATTTCGATTTAGAAGTGTTATTCATTTGTTTCTGACACTTTTTAATTATTTGTTTGGGGATATGCGTCATATTCAAGAATATTTGAACTATACGACCGACGATAGTCACGAGTTGAGGTTGAGAGACCACGGCGGAGCCCATTGGCAAACCACCCCCCACCTCCACCTGACATAGAGCTGCAGTGGAATAGAGGGCGCTGCATGCTCCAGTGCGAACTCTAGGTTAAGCGACCGAATCGGTCTTTGGAGTCTTAGAGAACACGATAAAAATCAAATTCATAAAGGAGAATATTGTTGTGGTAACATTCAGTCATGCATTTTGCCCATGCTGTGAAAACCTACAGCATGCAGAGGGTTTTTGTGTCTATTTGTTGCAATGAATTTTAAGCATGTGTCAAATTCTTTTGTGCTGACTCTCAGTATGATTGTTTTTCACCGCCGAGTTGATGACATCACTGACACGACATGCAAATACAACTTGGCGGAGCTAAGGCTTCGCAAATCAATGATGCCATTGTTTGCATTTCATGAAATCTGATCTAGAATACACGTAAGATCCTTTAAAAACAGATTGCATGCTGAAATTTCAAGGTAGGTTTCTTGTTCACAGAACCACATGGAGAGACTAATTAGCCGATTGTTGTCGCTTACCAGTGTTATTATATATAATTGATGTATGTATAATCCAGAGTCATCATTCAGTTAAAGATCTTTATGTGCATGGTTCTTTCAACATACATATAGTGACGAACAGAAAAAACAAGGAATTAAAAGTACTTAGTACACATGTATTGTAACAAGATATTGTAATCATTTTCACCCCCAGCGATGGGCGCCATGTTTGAAGTATTGGACAGAGTACGTTTTGCTCCACTTAATCCCACTAGTAGGTTGTTTATAAATTGTCTTCAAGCTGGTTATTATATTGTGCTCAAGGTGTTGAGAGCCAAGACTGAAACATTTAATAGCTTTCTACATACTGATGGTGTATTTCATCCTCGTAAATCAAGTTTATTCTGACGTAAGTGGGTGCATATGAAGACTTGGTCAGTCTAAAGGGATTCAGGAAACAATCAAATAAATCAAGGTAAAGAATCTTACTCTGCAGCTGACATCACACCAATGACATTGCAGCAAAACGAAGATGGCGAATTTCTTCTTTTTCTCTTTTATCCCTGTGCACTCGGTCTCAACTGTCAGGTAGTAGTCATTATGTAGTCGTTTGTATATATAGACAATTAAGTCACAATGCCCACAGGAAATGAAAGAGAGATTCGAACGAGCAGTTGGAAAATTCACAGTTACATCTTACTGTGTTACCAGCCACTTGTTCCATTCAACAAATTACAGTGTAAACAAAATCAGCGGGGAGGCAAAACAAGTATCTTTCATGAAAAGAAGCAAAGCATTTTCTGATTAGTCATGAAAAATCTGTAAGTCAATCAAGGGCAAAACTGCAAGCACAATAACACCAAAGATGTCCTACAACTGCAAAAGAACAATTATCAACACGACGGTTCTGCAATGCTAATACGGCGCATACAGGTGAAGATTGATTGTGAGTTTAATTGACATAGGCCTAGGCTTGAAGCTATCTATACAGCACCAATTATATGTACATGTTGTTAACACCTTGCCATGGGCATTCACGTGACTAATCATAATGGCAGAAGTCAAAAACAACTTACTGCTGTGTGTGTAAATGTACAGTTACATACAACAATGATTATTATCGATACACAGGCAAAGAATGTAAAACAATTACACATCATACTGCAACGATCGGTATGAGAGGGTCAATGGTTAGGTGGATATAGCCTGTAAAACTGCGCAGTCAGGTCACAACATTGCGCCCCCCCCCCCACCCCGTTACGCATTACCAGACCACACCGGGTCGTTTATCAGCATGTTATAGCCGATGTAACAATAACCCCTTGTTTCCTTCAACAGCTATCACTGCCAGCCAAGCAGATTAACAACTTATTAGGGAAGATACTCACAACAGGCTTCTATCTTTACTGCTCCACGATATTCCAAGCTGACATTCAGAAGGTTCAAATAACGCTGTAGGTGCATGATAACTTAAAACATCTGAAGTTGTACAGCTCTCCAACATCAAAGATAAGCGTCAGCCTCCTGTTAGGCATGTGAGCCTACACATGGTAATCGGGTGTCGTGAAAGGGGTAAACGTACATGTAAATCGTGGGGAGGGTACAGCTAGGCATGTAAACATGGTAAAACTTCATCGCGAAAGGGGTAAACATAATACAGGGGCAGATTGAAGTCAAACATGTTCACAGGTTAAAAGTTCATCATGAAAAGGGTAAACATAAGATGTGGGCAGGGTAAAAATAGGCATGTTCACTGGGTAAAAATTCACCGTGGAAAGGGTAAAAGTTCATCGTGGAAGGAGTAAAGGTAATACGTGGGCATGATAAAGCCAGACAGGTTCACAGGGTAAAAGTTCATTCTTGACGGGGTAAACGTATATACGCCGTTGGGAGGGTATAGCTAAACATGTTCACAGGGTATATGTTCATCCTGGAAGTATTAAACGTAAGGCGTGGGCAGGGTAAAATTAAGCATGTCCAGGGGGCAAAAGTTCACCGTGAAGGGGTAAAGATCAGCACGTGAACACAGAGGTTGCGGGTTAAGAGGACACTGTCCTGATACAGGTTGCAGGTTATGAGAAACTGGTCTGTTCTAGGATGCTGGTTATGACAAGACTGACCTGTTGTAAAATGCAGGCTATAAGAAGACAGACCTTTTAACAGGATGTAGATTACGAGAAACTTGTCCTGTCGTAGAATGCAGGTTATGAGAAAACTGCCCTGCTGATAAATGCAGGTTATGAGAAGACCGTTGGTGGCAGATTGTGAGAAAAATGTCACGTTGTAATATAGAGGCTATGGGAAGCCAGGCCTTTTCAGAATGCAGTTTATGAAAAACCTGTCCTGTTGTAGGATGCACATCATGAGAAGCCTACTAGGTGAATTTCTAGTAGAAGTACACCTATTCCAGAACTGCAGAGCGAGGGGAAGAATTTCGGGTGGCAACATGGAACCACGGCCTAGGAATCTACGTACCTGAATGTCTCCAAGGCTCACACACGTATGATCGACCATATTACCTTGGCGAATTGTTCTATCACAGTCCGGGTATATGGAAATCACCCAGACGTGGGAGATAAAAGGACAGATTACATGTGGTAAATACCTACAAGCACAAGCCTTACATATGGCTTGTATGAATAACAGAGGGGAAGCCAGGGAAATAGGGATTCCTAATGTCAAGAAACCATTCTTATGATGTATTGCTAGCGCTGTGATTATGATAGCTCCAATGGAGAGAACCATGTGAATCGGACTCCTCCACCCGATCTACCAATTTAACATTTTCATACATTATGGTGGGAGGAAAAGCGGGCAGAGAATCTCACGACCAAGCATCCGCAGGTTACTGGCAGACCTTCACACGGAAGACCGGACAGGAAGCCAGCCAGAGCTGGTCTTGAACTCACAGCGACGGGATCGGTGAGAGGCTCCTGGGTCATTATGTTATTGTGTAAATATGTTAAACGTGATGAAAAAACATTTTGAGCAATTCTAAACACCTGATGTCTGTTATGTTGTACTTAACATCACAGCAATTTTTGCTTTTATGCTAGGGGGCGTGTAAAGTGTTATTTCTTAAAACAGGTAGAATAAAACCCTGACAGGTAAACTGACAAGAGGCCGGATTTCACGGGTAACGTGTGACTATTTGACTACTATAACACTGACATGTATTCGCTGCTCTGGTTTTACTTGGTGCGCTGTTGTCTTTCATATCGAGCCGCGCTAATCACTAGGCTACCGAGAACCTTTATTCAGATATTATAATCCTACATTTATATGTTATATTACCTTGTTTATATGTATAGTAAGTATTTCTGTATCTATGCATACACTGCAAGATATATCGTGCTTATTACTTAACCATGAAATATCTCCTTAGTGGCAGTTTGGCTGTGAGACATTCTCCCTGAGTAAAGAGTTAAATTAAATATTTCAAGAGTGAGATAAAATTGTGCAATGCTTTCAGCTACATAATGTTTTATCACCCGGCACACCATGTCATTCAACAGTGTTAAATCTAACTGTAGGTTATAACTTACACTCCGTGTTTACTGAGAACATGATTGATCGTATTACTGATAAAGGGAACTGCGCTCCACCCGAGTCGGCGTGTCAAGATATCAAGGTTTAAAAACCACGTGCCAGTCAGAATTTATATTGCTACTCCCAGGTAAGACAACATATCCTTGGGCGGACGTAGTGCGTTTGGAGATCGAGCTGTGTGGTACTCTGATAAGTGTTAAGTACCACTATTTCATGCTAAGTAGCTTTAATGCATTCTAAAAACCAGACCAGACGATGTATGTCGTCGGTCTTGAACCAGTTCACGAGGGAAGCACAATACAGAGCTGTAGGCATATTTGAGCAAGGAGCTAGCATATATGAGTGTGGGATTGCCTTGGTAGAGGCCTTTTGGTGAGTGCGTCCGCCTCGACGTCGACAGATCCGAGATCAATCCCGGATCGTACCAAAAACGTTAAAAATGGTACTTTTTGCTGTCTCACTTGGCTGTCAAACTAAGAGGTCAGAGTAGGGATCAGGGCTGGTCGGCCCAGCGTCCGTATAATCTGATTGTGTGGGGTGTCAGTATAATGTGACTGGGGTGGTGGTGGTGGGGGGGGGGGAGTTGTCATGTCTGGTGTCTTCACTATGATCTTCCAGTGGCGGCAGCACTTTCGCTGTATGGACTCGACCTGCCACAAGAATACAGTATATACACAGTCTCAGGAGTCCTCGTCGTCATATGACGGAAAAATTGCTAAGTACGACGTAAAACCCAAGCATAATATATGCATATATACAGGGTTATGGATACATGTATCTGCATTCATGAATATCCAGCATATGCATATATGCCTTAACATCTGTTTCGTGGATATGACCCACCGACAAAGGTACACAGTTGATTAGCATAAAAGCTCGTGTAAATTCAGGGCCTGATGACAAGTGGTAAGCTCAAAGAATTGCCTGTTGCCTCCTTTCGCAGATGACCGCCCAGCATCACTAAACCTCAGAGTACCCGTAGGCTTAGCTTTATGAGGCTTACCTGTATATCATTGGACTCTAGTGACAGATATCCCAAGCTGTCCGGCAGATCTTCTTTTGGGCCCATTAGGATATCGCCGTTCATTTAGCCTCACCTATCACAAGATCGCAGGGACCTTTGACACCTGGTACTTCTACGAAGCTTTCACACGCCGGACACCAGCTGTCAGGCTTTAACCCACCCCCGACAAATGGCTGGTCGTACATACCCTTGGCTCGCAGTATATCTACAGCATGCATCCGAGCTAACGAATTAAACGACCTCTACAGCCCTCGTATCAGTAAAGTTTTGTTCAGAAATCTGGTTATCAAAGAAATGTTCGCAATAGCCAGATTCTTCGCCAAAAAGCCTCTTTGTCGCAAGTATTCTTTCAATTGCCTATCTTTGTATCAAATCGTTGTGTGTCAGGGTAAATAACCATTAACTTGTTTTCGGCTATGAAGCATAAGCTAACATGCCGTATAGAACAGTGCCGTATATTCTTTGAGTGCGAACACAGACTAATCAAGCTGGTGGTGCTGGTGAACAAATTGCTCTCAACAAGCCAGGGTTACTGTTCAGCAGACTGTTTGCCCCCATCACTCACTAGGCCAACGGGCTGTTACAGTCAAAAGAAGAGGGCGAAGAAAATCTGGCCCACATAGACAAGCGCGAGTAACTGGGTCTAGTGAAAACATCTGGTAAAGAGAGCACACCCTTTAGGTCTAGATTTCCTCTTAGACTATCCGGCCTCTCCTCGGCTTCTCAGGTTGTGTTAACTCAAAAAACATCGAACTATTGATCATATTAGTTTGTCGATTGATCCGATTTGCTGGTTGTAATCCAAATGTTTCCGCCTCTCGGCTCTCAGCCTCTCTCCTTGTTATAGGTGTAAAGCTCTCGGGCAAATCCGCTCCCATGAAGATGCATGGATTTATTGGAAACACGCTAGAAATCTGGACACGGCAGAAACTGGATTGTTGCAAAGTCGGGAACTTCCTGGACATGCCAAGTTCATTCACTTGGCAAAGTGGTAATCGCTTAACACCTGGTCAAAGGTGCAGAAGTCGTATTTGTTAGGCTGGTACACTCTGCTGAACTCTTGAATGCGGCAGGTGGTCTGACATTCACCTCCTTTCATGTTCCATAGATTCGAAGCATTATCACTTCCCAGATTAAATGGCTTCTGCCAGTACACCACTGGTCACAAATTGAAATAACTGGATTCCAGTCATTCAAAGCGGACAAATGTTTCGCTGCTCAAGCCTGTACTCGAATTAAGCATTCAGACACATGAAGTTCCCTGTACAAGCTCAACGTCTGATTTCTGCCCTTTTGTTTTTCCACGTTGTTTCTCTGGAGGCTGGCCGAGTGAACACGGCTGGCGTCACGAGTAGTCCCGCTCGGCGCTACCGCTGGATTTCACCACACCGCCTCTCGGGGTCGACGAGGCACGAACAGAGCGCGAATCAATGGACGGGGAGGCGGGGCAGTAGCCCCTGACCCACATAGAAAACACAGCCGATAAATGCATCGATCTGAACATTCGGGTAACATCGATCTTTTAATTTATTTGTCGTTTCCGAAAGAGCTGCGGATTTGAGAATTAGTCTGGTAGTGAAGGCATCGATTTGGACCAAGTTCGATACACAGTAACATCAAGTACTTATATCCCGATCTGCTCAGCCGTGCCATATACTCTGCCAACTCGCTAGCTCGCCAACAAGCTTTTACGGCTTGGACAGACTTTGTAATCTATTCTAATTCGTCTTCAACAACAAAGTATGGCAATTTCATTCATCCAGATTTTCATGTTGCAGTTTCCCGACTCGCTGAAGTCAATGATACCTCAACCGATACAAGGCCATCCAATTTGTCCGCTACATGTCCGTCTCTTTGTGGACAAAGGCCGTGGCTATTGCCACGCCTTGTTTGCGCCTCTGTACTCAACGTGTACACCTACAATGACCAAGATGACGAATGAATAAATAAATGCCCGAAGTTGATCCCCACCGTTCCTGAACTGGTGATTGACTGGCCACAGCTAAAGAGGTCTTGTATTAGAAAAAGAGCTCCCGGCGCTGAGTGTTGATTTTCTGATGATACTTCCGAGCAGTGTATAGCCGGCCGTGTGCTGCCAATGATCTTACTCGGAGGATCAAAGGGGCACAGCAATCTCAGCCTGGCGTACGAGGCACAACAGCGGCTGACTCATTCACGTTTAATTTACACAATCCAGTCGACATCTACTTAAGCGGAGAAAAGCTTTGGCGATAATCATCAAACAGTCTATATAACAAAAATGTCTTTCCTAATGCGACATCTCACATCACTGTTACGGACCATTTGCGTAAGCCCCTTTGGAACTAGACTGTACAGGTTAAGTACGCCCCAACTTGCAGACGACGTGCCAAATATAGTCGATAAGACATGTCAACGGAGGGCCCCAAGCCATGGCACTAAATGAGCGCAGCGATAAAGGTAATGATCTAGTTCACTTAATGAGATCCGGCCAACAATCGAAGCATACTACCGGATATTCATTCTTCAATCGATAGTAAGGAGCTTAGAACCACAAACAGTTTTCTATCCTCTCCAAGCGCAAAAAGTGTCATCTCAAACAGAAGGACAGCAACAGTTACCTGGCCGATTTCAGCCGACACACCATTCTGCTAATTGGTCTTCCATGGTTTCCTTCTTATATATGGAATGGTGTCTTCTGTCACCTAAGCAATCATTCCGAATTCGCTAAGCTATCCACATGGTCGGCTGGAGAGGAGGCTGTTATTTGAGCGAATAAACCCGCTCCGATTTATCGTGCATATTTTTCTTTGACGGCTAATTGCTGTCTGTGGTAGATAAATGATAATTACTCTGTAGTGTCGGGCCGATCATCTGAAGGACTATACACCCTCAGAGCAGAGAGAGAAACATAATAAAGCTGGAATGCTCTAATGCACATAAAAAGGGTCCTCCATATACTGAATTATAGTCACTGATAAGTGTTAGCAAATTTCGTTGGGAATTTCATTTTTTTTTTAAGTAGACAGCATGCCTGAATTTGAAGCATGTAAAAAATAGAGCTCAAACCAGAATTACTCTTGGTCTGGATTCTAAAATTAGTTGTGGAAAGGACAGGATGCAAAAAAGCGACACAGCCATAGTGAGTAGGTCTCAACATCATATCACAACGTATGATTACTGTCAAAACGCTTGCCAAATGCTCTGAACTGGGCTACGCATCGGGAACTATTGGCTTGATAATGTCGTCTGGGCACTTCATCTTAACATCTTAAAAAACAACTTTTCTCAATCTCTTGTTGATCAATCTAAGACTGGAAATGTCTGCACAGAGAACAGCATCAATCTATGCAATAAAGACCCACTGAATTGAGCGCAGACATTTATGAAGATCATTGAAGGGTGCCAATATAATATCCCACTTGCAAATAGTGTTAAGTTGTCTCCTTATTATGCCATCTAGGTCGGTTGGACCAAACAATGTGTAAAGGGGAAGGCCGTAAGCGGCTGTCTTCGTCCATGAATTTCAGGCAACTGATGTGTGAAATAGCTGGGGAAATAGGGTTGGTATAACTTAGTTAAATGCTTTTATTCCACAGCGGAGAGGACAATGGAACGTAAATCACTCGAACTTGTCCAATAGCAACCCTTGGGTCTTCACAATGGCCATGGAGACAAAATTATTCTAAATAAACACTTGCAGGCGGAATTATAGACTGGTAAAGACAACTAAAAACCCTTAACAGATAAGCACGTTCGGTAAGCTTAGAGAACCCAGCTTAACTTGTCCAGTTTCCGGCCCAGTTTTGACATACTGCCCTTGAGACCTCATTGAAAAGGGTGAAGGCACAATCAAATGCTATAATAGTCCGCATGGACTAATCACTGAACAGACATATGCTCGGGAGCGCTTGGCAATTGTGGCCTGGTGCTTGCTGCAGACGTTGGTAAATCCGCTCTGACCAGATCTAATGGCGTTCCTAGACTGTCTAAAAGGCCAAGTCGTTAAATAAGACTTCTCGGGATTATGTTCTCGCGTGTTTCAAGTATATCTCAACCACCCGCCGACCCCAAGAAGGGTGCTTTACCGACAACCATCAGCCTCCTCGTACAGTGGGATCAAATAGAGCACTAACGAAGGCAATTTCCTGATTTACCTTCGTCCCCAGACCCCACAAATTGCCGTATCGGGGGAGAGGTAATAACGGGAACTGTGGCTCTATCCTCTGATTATCCTACTGATTAATCAGCTGCTGCTCCATTAGCAATGTGGACGTCGGAATCCACCAAGCTGAATACATTCAGTAACGGTAATGTACACATAGCAGGTTGTTCAAATGATGTTGATAAAAGCTCTGGAAATAGTCCAACTGCACGTAACTACACTTAATAAACAACTGACAGTACTTTATAATCACATGTGCATTGTGATATGGACAGACAGGTAATGCAAAATTGCATCACATCCACAACTACGCATCACATTTCCGATTGCCACAAAGTACTGATGTAAGTCTTTCTAAGACAAGGTTTATGTAGGAGAAAAGAAAATACCAACAGTGTATAACTATCATACATACGAAAGCTATCATCAGATTTCTGACAGCAACTTTGAAGATAAACAAAAGTTTATCTTACATATACGGAAATAAAATCAGGCAAACAGACATGACAATATAAGCCTGTGTCACAAACCAAAATCTCTTTCCATTGCTCCAGGCAGTTATAAACAGAGATTATGTAGATTTTTCGAAGGAGCGGAAACGTATGCTCTTGCCCAGACTTTTAATACCACGAACGGCCGGAGAGGCTACCGCATTCGTGAGAGGCTCACCATGTCCTTTAATGTGCTAGCAAAAAACCTACTAGGTTATAATATTTATATATTTATTTGATTTGTCTTTTACGCCGTACTCAAGATTATTTCACTTGTACGAAGGCGGTGAGCATGCATTATGGTTGGAGGAAACCGCGCAGGGTGCTAGCAGACTTTCCCACTTATACGGTCAGAGAGGAAGCCAGCATAAGCTGGACTTGAACTCCTAGCGACCGCATTGATGAGTCACTATCTTCTAAATTAATTCACTTTTATAGCGGCATCGGTCCGCCAGTAACTTGCGGATAGTCTTGGGTTTCCTCCGGTGTAACGCACCAATGAAATAAATAAATAAATATGACGATATCGCAATCAAAGCAAAAAAGTATAAGTGAAACTAAAATCATATAACAAAAACTAAAACTCAAGGCATCACCACGTATGTTGCTTCACATATCCACGAGCTGTCAACCTACAAAAAAAGCTCATGAATATATGAAATGACATTCGTGATGATGCCTCGAGTTTTCAGTATTATTTTTGGAGAACCCACGTACAAGTATGAGTCTCAAGCAATATTTAAAATCATATAGTTTCTCTAAACGCGATCGGAACCCGGAGTCAAACACTCATTGCAGTAAACCGATTTAATACATGCCGCTGTTTTGTGGTCCTCGGATATGAGCGAGACTTCAAGTGGCCAACTACATGGATCACAGCAAGTGTGCTATGTGACACGCTAACACTGCTTAATTATGACAACTGGGGCGAAATGTCAAAATTCCTCTTAACAAGGTGATATTGTTGTGCACAAGTGATTAGGAGGGCTCCCAGTATGTACTGATCAAATTCACACCATGAGATAGCCTAATGAATTAGACGTTGTATGTTATCGATACAACGTCTAGCAGAGGTCCATTTGAAAAATGAGGGGTATTTTCCTATCTCTATTTAGACGTTGTCTACCCTTTAAAATCTGTATGTTCCTCACTCAGCAATGATCACCAGAGGGGATCGCATGTCACTGGGCTTTTAAAACACTTGTGTTAAGCTCACGTCGCTTGTTTTAGGGAGTGGCCCAGTTATCAACTACTTGACGATCGATAGACATTTTTGTTCATGGTAAATTCGCCACACTGTGGGAGTTTGCGGCTTTTGAGCTACCGTATGTAACAGTGTGAATATTGCAACGTTAAACTCCACATCACGGAGATTACCGGATTCTCTTGACGGTTGACTAAACATGGCGGACTGCGGGAATTTTGACCAAAGCAATGGTCTAAAACAGCCGATATAGCCGTTAACACAAGCGTTTTAAAACCCTAGCGACATGCGATCCCCTCGACTTATCATTGCTGATTGAGGAACATACAGATTTTAAAGCGTCTAAATACGGATAGGAAAATACTCCTCGTTTTTCAAATGGGCCTATGTTAGGTATCGGTAGCATACAACGTCTAATTCGTTAGGCTAACCATGAGACAGAATATATGCTTGCCAACTCATACATCATAATTTGACCACAGACCATTCGTTTTATCCTGTGTGTATCGAAGTTAGACAAGTATTGATTGAATCGGACTATTCCTCTAATTGTAATGCGCTATATATAAATAACCTTCTTAACGAGCAACAGCCGTG
Organism: Acanthopleura granulata; assembly: GCA_016165875.1. Lineage (NCBI taxonomy): Eukaryota > Metazoa > Mollusca > Polyplacophora > Chitonida > Chitonidae > Acanthopleura > Acanthopleura granulata. The sequence goes on from JABBOT010000004.1 coordinate 1,383,434, forward strand.
TGGAGAAGAAAAAGAACTCGCACCACTTCTGTCAAGGTCTCCAATAATAACGTTCTGTGGGTACAAAATCACAGCACTTTGAGCTGTTCGAGACAAAAATAAAAACAACGTCAGCTTGACTAAGTCACTTATGATAGACACATCTGCTTTAATTAACCACTAAATCAATACTTCTGTTTAGATATTTATTTATTTATTTGATTGGTGTTTTGCCGTACTCTTAATATTTCACTTATATGACGGCGGCCACCATTTTGGCGGGGGGAAACCGGGCAGAGCCCTGGAGAAACCCACGACCATCCGCAGGATGCTGGCAGACCTTCCGGGTTCCCACCTACAGCCATAGAGGAAGCCATCATTAGCTGGATTTGAACTCACAACGACCGCGTTGGTTGCTGGCTTCTGGGTGATCCCTCCGCTGTAGCGCGCTAACCGACTAAGACAAGGAGTCCCCTTTTCTTCAGATACCTTTCTCTCTAAAACCGGAAGTTTCTTATAGCAATCCCTATCCCGAGAGTATAACTATATACATAATCAGCACCATGTTCTAATCAGACAATAACATGGCGGGCGTTTTCAAATATAGTCTCACTTTCTAGCCTTAAGACAGTTTACACTATCGACAGACAAATTTGCACCATAATCAGCTGACTTTAGCAGGGCCTTTTGCAACCGGGGCTTCAACCTGATGGTAAGTATTTTGAACCATTTGAGACTTATCATAAAACTAAATCGTTCTGTTGCTGTCATGAGAACAGAGAGACTTTAGAGGAGCGGGGCTTGAGAGGGGAGGAGCATGAGAGGAGTTGAAAGCGGTGCATGGAAGGAGCGAGGAGCGGGCCATGAGAGGAATGGAGCATGAGAGGAGAGGGACATGAGGAGAGAACCATGAGAGGAGCGGCCTGCTTGAAAGAGAGATTCTCCATATATGTCTATGTATATGTGTATATACAGATACAAGTATGTGTATATACAGATACAACCGGGGCTTCAACCTGATGGTAAGTATTTTGAACCATTTGAGACTTATCATAAAACTAAATCGTTCTGTTGTTGTCATGAGAACAGAGAGACTTTAGAGGAGCGGGGCTTGAGAGGGGAGGAGCATGAGAGGAGTTGAAAGCGGTGCATGGAAGGAGCGAGGAGCGGGCCATGAGAGGAGTGGAGCATGAGAGGAGAGGGACATGAGGAGAGAACCATGAGAGGAGCGGCCTGCTTGAAAGAGAGATTCTCCATATATGTCTATGTATATGTGTATATACAGATACAAGTATGTTCCCTACCTTTGAACCGTTAAAACATCCTGCTTCAAACATTTTTTTATTTTGCTAAAAATCATAGAGATTCTCTACTATAAACCGTTCATTGGAGCGCATCGCTTTACGGGTGCATATTGCCAGATATACATCTACACTATGAACTGTGCGCTGGAAACAGGACATTCCTTTCACCAGATAGAAGTCAGTGCACAGATTTAGAACCTGTAACAAATCCGGAGGTTCTTTGTAATTGTTTTAAGCTCAGCTAAAAGAAATCTGCTACCAGAGACGGGTCGAATGCAGTAGGCGATCTTCCCAGACCATTTAGATAGAAGTGAGGGTCGGTCAGCCATGCAGCGTTCAACAAATTAGCTAGACAGCAATTTAATTAACAGCCCCCTCTTCCGTGTAGTACTATCGACCATCGTGAACATCCACAACTTGTTCATGTCGCCATCACAACTGACGCGGACAAAGGCGAGACACTTCGAAATGCTATTAGTAGCAAGGTAACGACATCGGCGGGTGCCAATGGCGAACATATATAAAGGCCTATGGAAAGTAAATTAATTTGATTAAACATCGGCAACTTAAGAAAATATTAAGATCACATGTCCTTAAGTGGAAGTGTAAAATATCCAAAATGACTATGGATCATATCGGCCTATAAATGTACTATTCAGTACACACAAGTGCATCATCAATATTATGCAGAGATTTATATTCCAATGCCCCACCGCAAGAGTATTGTCAAGTTATGGAGTAATCATACAATGAATCTGTTCTTGTCTAAATGCTCAGTGACATTATCGCTGTACCATGGAACTTTCTCACTGGTTTCTTTTACACTTTCTCACTGGTTTCTTTCACACTTTCTCAGAGGTTTCTTTTACACCTTCTCACTGGTCTCTGTCACACTTTCTCATTGGTTTCCTTGACACTTCATTTCCAGTACTTTAGCTATAGATGGCAGCCACAAGCACCGTATTATAGCTCAGTCAATCAGCAAAGTGTTTTCATGTTAAAGTGAAAGACTGCATCTTCGAAGTTAAGCTTGCCAAAAAGGTTGGACACCATTATGTTTATTTCGGTGAAGTGTTTTTTGTTTTGTCTTTTTTTTTCTTTTTTTTTTTTTTAACAGCTAATACGACAGTGGAAGTCGACATTTGACGGCGCTCCTTCGGCTAGCAAGAAACGCAGCCACTCTGTGTTGGCCGTGACGTAATTGTTCCAAGCGAGGAACACTCGTCAACTGAGAGTGTAGTCAGCTGCTAGGGTTGAAATGATCAAGAAACTTACTTCCGTCAGAACACCATAATGGTCTGGAAATACTTTGCAGTGTTTATCGCACATGTACTTGTTATAATTAGAATATATAACATTAAAGCGGTGTCCCGTCCCTGTCTTATTTCATGTTACATTTACAGTTGACTCAGAACATTTACATCACAGCTTATAGACAGCTGATATCTTCCAGCTCTCTGACTGGTCGATCTCTCATAAGCGTAAAAACATGGGGACCTCCACATCCCGAGTCGGCAGCAAAATACTCCACACTTCAAAGGAAGCATTCAAGAGACAATTTTATATCCTGCTTAATGAACAGGAAAGTGCTGTCTTTTACTTTAAGATAACTTCAAGAAACATTTGCATAATTTCACTGAGTCAAACAGGACTGTTAGGCGGACGTCACAAATGTGTGCCATGTCCCTTATAGAGCTTAGTACATATCAAGTGAATTGCATCAACATGGGTTGTACCGGATCAAGACAAAACAGGTTAGCGCATATATCCTTTTATGTACATGCACTCGAGTTCAGCCATGCATTAGGTGTAAACCATACACGTACAATGGAGGAAATTAATCCTTTCCGCAAGTGCATAAATGTTTCCAATTTTCCCGTTTTCTTGGTAAAGTTTTACACCGGATGCACCCGACGAACAAAACTCTAATGTCACTACCCAGACTAAGTTTGGCATGTTACAGGAAGTGACGTCGGTCATGACGGAACTTAGAGCCCGGATGACCCGACTGGTGAAGGTGTATACATCAAACCCCGAATAAAGATATATGTGTCATAACTTCTATATAACACATGTACATAGGACACTGGTAACTGTAACTTCAGGGAATATCCCACACGAAGATCAAATAATCTTGTACATAACATTAAAAAGGCGTGGTGTAAGTAGTCCGTAGTACACATGTATTGGACAGCGATAACTGCTCCACAAAGTTTCTTATGAATGTCATATCAACTTTCAGGGAATATCCACACGAACATAACCTAATCTCGTATATAAATTGGAAAGGCGTGATTCATGGTGTAAGTAGTCCAAATTAAAGAATGGATGATGTGTCAACAAAGGAAGTTTTGTGAATAACAGAGCCATCAAGTGTCAGATCTCTCCCATATAAAGTATGGCGTTCGCTTTGCAAGGGCCTGGCTTTTCTTCAAAGCAGCAAAACCTATATGACCTTAGGCATACGCTGATGGCATGACCCACATGGATATGGTTACGCTGTAGTCATACGAGATCTCGTTTGTGTTGGGGGATACGCGTGCATGTCACCGTCACGATGTTTGACAATTCCGGAACATAATGGATCGAAACTAAAAATACAACAACTCCAAGGCTTTACACGAGCGTTTCCACACACACACATAACGTTCTTTACCAGAACCCTACGATCAAAGCACATAAATGCAAATTATGTTATCATAAATAGAGTGAAATCTTCACGATATAAAATGTGCAGAACTGTTAATCTACTGAAATCAGCAGTGTTTGGCATAATCCAGAGTAAAATATAGTCGTCAATACACATACGCATAATGTTCTATTTCTTGATTTTGCTTTCAAATTCAACATATATACTCAGAAGTTATACCAAGGCATTCACAAGAATTTAATGGTCTGAACAGAGCTGTGCTATCATCACTTACCTTACGACTTTTCGCCGGCCGCTTCTCTTCAGTAATTTCACTCAAATCCAGTTCCCTTGCCATGTGAATTATGTATTATGTGTTAGGTGTTATATCTTATATATTACACAAAAAATGATGCTGTCCCTAGTGTATGCTGTCCCGTGGGTTAGGTACCCCTCCCTCTATCCTGGACAGTACAGTTGACACGAACTGAAACTATTATATGCTAATGTGGTTCACGTCCGGGTACGGGTAGCCTTCGTATAATTCTGTCTCGCTAAACTCTGCTAGTATACACTGTCACCTCCGACTAATACCGTCATCTGGCCACTATTAAACATGTGGGGCGCTAAAAATAGGCCCTCGGCCAGTCTGTCACAGGGTTTTAAGCGTGTAGGTTTAGGTTACATTGAAAGTATACGTTCTCAAGAATATATCCAGCCGTGCCACAGTGAACCACTGATGCTGAGCAGCAACACAAGATATTTTCATTCACGATGGTTGTTGTGTTGAAAAATTGACAGGATATATATATAGAATCAATAGTAGTTAGCCCATGTTATCAACAACTTATACCACCATATATTTAACAACTACATCTATTCGCACTGAACTCAGGAAATAGCAGAGTCTAAAACCTCTCGTACATATAATTGTCATCCATTTTAATTTCACTGAATCACGGGCACACCCTGTACTTACTTACTCTCAGTACCACTAGTGCAATGTTCACTGGAAAGATTTCTTGTTTACTCTGACTAAGCCCTTTTGGACATCTAATAGATGCGGGGTTTGTGGACTGTCATTATAAAGCCATTTGGGTTACACGAGCGAATTGAGTTTCCTTACTATTCATGTAGTAAATTTTTCAACTTCAACCTCCAAAATATATCCCCAAACTTTAGCTCAGTGCTTTGCCTACCACCATGTACTTGTAGCTTGGACTTATCTCTACAACATATCACAAATTCAACCTGACATGACCACCACTTATTTTTTAGCTGTTTGTCCTGAAAGAGACGTAATAGCATTTGGTCACCTTGGTAACCTCCAGGGTGTACCAATAACCTAGACTATCTGTGTGGCAGTATTCTCCAATCAGTGCTCCAGCGCTCTTCAATTCGGAGCCAGATCTTGCATCGAACTGCGCATGTGCAACCTAAAGAGACACCCAGTGTGTATACTTTCACTAACTTGAGGTATGGAGATCAAATAGATATAGTGTAGCCTACAAATCAAACATCTCGAAGGCAGAGTCATTTTAAAAGATTTCTGACGTCGGCATTGAATAATTTGCTTATGATTTTTTTTCCCATATTTGACAGTGCACTAAGCAAGTACGCAGTCAATCTGAGGAACGGTTGTAGAGAAACTCAAAGAACAGAGGAAGAGAGATTCCTTTGATTATAGTTAGTTAAATAAATGTCAAGTTAAAACTGTTTTTGAACTGTCATAAAAATCTCTTGGACATGTGCTAGTTTTATACAAAAACTGAAGATCTCCAATGTACTGCCAGTTAAAAGGCATCGTGGCGTCATTGCCTTATTTGCGCGTTTTTCATGTTTTTTGTTGGTTTTCTTTTTTTAATTTTTGGCTTTTGGTTTTTGATACTCGACACTGCACTTTGAGAAAATCAGACCGACACACAAGCATACTTACATACTTCCTGCAATTATGGCTGGATTTCTCTGGATTGCTGATAGTGATCAGAATGGGTAGAGGATAATGGACAGAGCGTATATACAGCTGTAAGTACCTAACAAACGGTAACAGCCCAGCCATCCGCAGCTTGATTGGAACAAACCGCCCCGTGCGCCTCCGTTGTGACGAGATAAGCGTTTCAGACAAATGGTCGTATCATCTATCAATCGGCACATTATACCATGAAACCTTTATAAATCCAACTTCACAAACACGATGCTTAAACTCCCTAAAGCAACTCTTAGAATTCAGCTTAGCAGAAATTTCCATTTTTATTCACTTAAATTGTGTACATATTATAAAGGATATGTGGTAGAATAAAAATCCTCTGTGCAGCGTAGGGTATTTCGCTTCTACCATTTTCGATTCAATAATATTCTTTCCCTATAGAGGAAAAGGCTGTCGTAATATGGATGTATTGATTCAATATATTCAGCACAAACTTTCCAGCTTGAATTCAGTTACTTATCAAATGATGTGAAATTTATATATTACATGGATAGTATGGTGCTGGGGTTCTGCCCAGTTTCCTCCCTCAGTAATGCTGGGGAATATAAGTGACATACATTTGAGCACGGCGTAAAACGCCAATTCAATAAATAAGTAAATCACATGGATGTCAGATGTAATCCTTCAATCCAGGGCAGAATCTAAGGAAAAACACCGCGGCTCAAACTTGATTTCTTTTTTATTTTTTTATTCATTTGATTGGTGTTTTTCGCAATACTCAAGAATATTTCACTAACATAGGACGGCGGACAGCATTATGTTGGAATGTAACCGCGCAAAACTCACAACCTTCCGCCTTTTGATTTCTGTTTTATTAATATCAAGAAAGACTTAATGCTTAAGCCTTATGTCTTTCATATAATATATAGACAAGTTGGAGGAGACGAAAAGTTTGGCCACTATGTGGCCTACATTTGGGTCCTACAAGCTGCAAAACTTCTCTCTCTATCTCGGTGGATATCTTAAAGCAATAAAGATCATATATCCACTATATATGTGGTTTACGGGTTTGGCGGGTGGTAAAATTTATTACTGTTTATTCTACTGCTATACTCTTTAGCGAAAGCGTCGAGAACATATATCGTGTAGAGGGTCATAATCAACGGCTTGGCGACGCCTATCTGAGCTTACATGCTCCTCGCGACTCCTGTAACTCGGATATATGTGTATGTATGCATAGGTTTTCACATTTTTTTAGTCATATGTATATGAGGCGTATGTATATATGCTGTGCCTTCTTGTGACAGGGCGAGTCCATGGCGCCAAAGCGATACCGCCACTGGAACATGCCGACGACACCAGACATGACACCTCATCCAGTCATATTATACTGACACCGGGTCTACCAGTCCTGTTGCCTCTCAGTGCTGAGCACTAGGTTAACAGGCTGACTCGATGCCTCTGGATGTTAAATATAGAGACACCACATGATACGCCAACACGATGCATGTCGACATTAATACCCTACACTGCCTAAGAAGTGAGAGAAGATACTGTCCGAGCAGAGAAGACACAGTCACAGCAGGAGAAGATAGTGTCCGAGCAGAGATAAGATACTGTCCCAGCAGGGAGAAGATACTGTCCGAACAGAGAGAAGATACTGCCCGAGCAGGGAGAAGATACCGCTCGAGCAGAGAGAAGATACCGTTCGAGCAGAGAGAAGATAACTTTCCGAGCAGAGAGAAGATGACTTTCCGAGCGGAGAGAAGCTACCGTCTGAGCAGAGAGGATATACTGTCCAAGCAGAGATAAGATAATGTCCGAGTAGAGAGATAATACTGACCAATCAGACAGAAGATATCGTCTGAGCAGAAAGAATATGCTGTCTGAGCAGAGAGAATACCATCTGAGCAGAGAGAAGATACCGTTTGAGCAGAGAGAAGATACCGTCCGAGCAGAGAGAAGATATTGTCGGAGCAGACAGTAGCTACTGTCACAGACAGGAGCAGATATTTTCTGAGCTGAGTGGGAGATCCTGTGGCCTCGGGTTGGGCAGAGAGCTTACTGTTTCAGACAGGTGAAAATATTTATCTTTACCACTTGACGTGGAACTAAAACAATTTGACTACAATGAAATGAATTCATTTCTTTTTTCATTTACTTCATTCTTGTGCGTTTCATTACGCCGTAATGAAAAATTTTTCAGTGAAAAAAAAATCAAAGAAAATTTCTAGTTAATGGAATTGTACCTGTAATAGAGTGGGATATCTTTGCCAAACGGCTCCAAGTTATTTCACAAATGTATACTAGCTAAAGGAAGAAACTCTCCATGGATATAAATGTATTTTTCTTACATTCACATGTATCTGGTATATTTTTTTCTGTTTCACGCCAAATTAAAAGAATACAAACCTCTGTTGATATCGCATCCCTGTCTTGATGCCCAAGTGAATAACTTTGTGAAGGTGGAATTAAAAGTCCCAAGCCTATTACCGTGTGATCCCACGTTTCTCCCAGATGGCCAGAATGGAGGCGATCCCAGGCGTCCAGAAAATTTCTTTGCACGAGGTCATACAAATACTAAAGTCGTGTTTCGGTCAAGACGCACGAGCCTCGCAACTTCTTGTTGCGTTAACCCTACAGTAAGCATGCCAAGGGCTTGATAGCGTTCACTGAACGTCAGGCGTGGCATGACGCCGTGTTGTCTTTTCAAGAGAACCGTTGAATGTTTCCAACCGCTTGAGTCATACGTTCTAATGAGACATAAAACTGACGGATCAGAATAGCCCATTTTGCAGATATTCACACTCAACATATTGTGGGATAGGAAAAATATTTTAAAAAAAAGGACTATTTCAACATGGCTTATACATTGATTTTTGATGACCTTTAGTGGTGGAGTTGTACGAATTTAAAACAGTTTTGCCGTGAAAAGGGATTATATTGCTGCTACAATAAGAGTACACTGGTGAATATCACATTTAGATTTTTAACGTTGAACGCGATTATACGAGTTTAACAGTCGATAATTTGCCATGTACTTTTGCAGACCAGCCGGTTTGGTTACATTTTGGGAAAGTGGGTACGCGTATGCGCATTTCGATCAATAAACTGGGGTATGCTAGAAATTCAAATGGTCCATGTCCGTCATGTAAGACACGATTTTTTTTACGTCATTGCGTATCCTGACATCCTGACGTAGTTTTTGGACCGAGCATATCTTTAAGAGTGAGGGATTGAAATCCTATCGTAAGGCTTGTATTTTTTCCATTGTCTACCATACATATCGACGACAGTAGAGCGTGAGCATCGTGTCGGTTAATACAGGACAGGTTCATGTGAGCGTTTACTCCAACACTTCCAACATCGCGGACAAACAATTTATAGTACCATATACCATGGGGCCTCCGTGGTCGAAGTGGTTGCGCGCTAGCACAGCGTAATCACCCAGGAGCCTCCCTTCAATGCGGTCGATGTGAGTTCACACGGGCTTCCTCTCCGGTGGGAAGGTCTGCCAGCAACCTGCGTATGGCCGTGGGTTTCCCCCGGGCCCTGCCCGGTATCCTCCAATCATAATGTGAGTGAAATATCCTTGGATACGGCGTGAAACACCAATCAAATAAATAAATAAATATTGCCAAATATCGCGTTGGTGGATGTGAACGAAAGTTATTTCAAGACTTACACTACAAATGTCGGAACACTTACCTCAAGCAAGACATACATCTGTGATGCTAAGCGTCGATCGGGTAGAGAAACGTCTACTTGAATGGGTTGGAGTGCTTGTCCCTACTGCAAACTGTGACAGCAAACGGGCGTCCGGGAGTAGGCGGAGCACGACAATGAGGATAAAAGACTCGGCGATCAATGTCGATCAGGTGGTTTGAATGGACATTCATCGGGAAGACAAAAGCGCGTCATGAAGGCTTCTTTGAGAAACAGACCTGCACCACCGATATAAGGACCTGTTATGCGACAGGAAAGATGAAAAAAAAAACAAAAAAAAAAACATTCAGTGTTCCCGCGAAACCCACAGCCAGCTGCTGATGGTGGACATTAACAGAAGGCATTAGGGCGAAGTAAGTGTTGTAGACACTCAGAGCAGACTGTATTGAACGGTAAGTTACTCACCTGATCATGTTTGCTCATTTAGAAGATTTCTGCGTTCATGAGGATTCTGGATTTATACAGTTCTGCACACCATAAATGCCCTTTGTCTCGGCCAGTGGCAAGCGCATCATAAAATCAATTTTAGACTCTAAAAGATGGAAATATTACATGGCGATGCCATGCGCATCTATATCACATTACATATATGTCTTTCTGAGTCCCAATTTTGCCATGACATGCCTGTGATGCCCGTGTGTCGTGGAATGAGTTTCACAAAAGATAATATAACAGCTATGCCATAATGCGTATATCGGTAAACAGTTACTATACATTGTACTACAATGGTCGGAGAAAGTAACTAAGTTATTTGTATTTTCGGTGATCGCAGACCCGAGAAAAACCTTCGATTTGAGAGTCAACGTGGGGTCTTACTAAGAAGTCGCAACATGCGTCTGACGCAAAGCCATGGTGAAGACATGTTAACAGAGTGAATATGTTTGCGGCAACGTTGTGACAGCTTTGTTAAACGAGTCCCTAAAGTATATTTTAATATGTGAGCAAGTCGTTAAAGCCCTTCAGCTTCCAGTACGTTGTCTCATCAGTATACCATGATCCATAATATAATACGAAGACATACTATTTGAATCACCAAGATAAAGTTTGATAATTGTAAAACGTATTGCCAATAATTCTATGGAAACGTATGTACTGTAGGCCCTTCCTCCCTCCGATGGAGTAGCACACCCCAGTCAAACCTCATGACTGCTTCAGTAAGATGTTTGCAAAGATCGCTCAAGTGTGTATGGGTATCTCAAGCATGTGTAGAGGTGGTGATCTGTTCGCTATACTACTAAGCGAGCTCTTTTTTCTCGGTTAATAGTGATCAAGTCCTCATATGGAGAGAGGAATTCGCTAACTTTGCCAACACCTTTTATCGGGTTTACTTGCATGATGCAATATTTTTTCTCTCTATGATCGCGAGCGCTGCAGCACAGGACGGCTTTATTACAGGCTGCAGGTCAAACAGACTTCCCATTCTCGGTATAGTTTACCATTCCACAGGTCATCCCCTTCATGCCTTCGCGGCTGATCTCAGCATCTTTGGTGGGTAATTCCAGCACCGTTCAAGAGCATGTAACATGTTTAAGCCAGTTAAGAGGCAGGGCGAAGTAAGTGTTGTAACCACTCAGAGCATCCTTCGTAAATATGCACCGAAGACATGAACAAGATGTTTTAATGAAATTTTAGGCTAATCTGTAACGCCTCGGAACGGCCTGCAATTCTCACCATTTCAGTCAAGAGTACTTCTACAGTGAAGCGAAAGAGAAGGTTAACATTGTAAAGGCGCAGGCCTGACCATTTCCGGCTCTTCTGTGACAAACCAGATCTTGGACGAGACAGCAGGAACATAAAGATTCGCACAATAGTTACTTGTGTCTTACATCAAAGCATTTGTTTTCATAATTCTGTATTTGTTTGTAGTGTCTGCCTTTGCCGTTTCACTTTCAGCACTGTTCAGTTCGGTAAAGTATTTTTCCTAACAGCTACTACGACCGTGTAAATTGACCTTTGACCGTCCTCCATCGACTAGGTTGAAGCGCATAACAGAATGAATAGGGAAACTAATCGATATCAGTAAATTATTTATCCATACCGATAAATGAATTACCGATATCGATAAATGCCTATTATTTATCGATATTGATAATTCCCGCTTACATGATAATTTGCCCCAACCCTCCCCAACCTCCACATATATACGACATTCAAACATGTGCAATGTACTCACACTGAGTTTCTTTAACTGAAGAGGGAGTAAAATTGATCGCCTCCGGTTTTGCAGTGACAAGCTCTCTACCATGTATTGCACACTTGTTGTTGCATAATGAATTATAAAACTTGTATAGTAGGTATATAGTCGTGCCTTTGCAACGCTTGTTTATCGTACACTCACATATTGAACTGTTTATGGTGAAAAGCAGCTTTTCAATGCCAACCATCGTTGTTATTTCCTTAAGTGGATTATCAAAAAACATCACAAACTTAACAACTTTACCAAAGGCATAGTTTCAGGTTGGCAAAACGCGCGAACAGAAAATCCCGAGCAAAAAATCAGACATCACCTGGGTGTTGACTCTGTGTGAGTCCAAGCCGTTCACCTGGGTAGAATGGCTTCCCACCTCTGTTTTTATCCACGGCTCCTGCCGAATCTTCCCGGTAACCATCGTCTTTAGGTTCTCACTCAGTCTGGCATCAAAGGCTAGCCTATTCTACTTTAGTACACTCTCTGTTCACTCTGCCATTGCCACTATACGCCTAATTATCACTTCCACCAAGGTATCCAAGTCGGTTTCAAACTTCGAGTTCAACCCCCTTCTGCACATTGATGTACATGAATAAAACACCATTACCGACTCGTGTGTACAGAGGCCTGTAGTGTCCGTCGGTTCTTGTTTTGGCATGAAAATATCATCGTGCAAATGTTCCAGCGAAGGGTAAGTTAACATTTCCTAGAAAGCTGTACCGTCCGTATGGTGGGAAGTTTTTCATGACGTGTTGCATGAAGTATTGATGAGTGAAAAGAAACTATCGCGTTTTCGATCGAGGTGAAGTGTCTTGGGGCAAGATAATTGAATATGCTGAACATTATGTCAGTCACTTCACGACATTGTCTCCCTGCATCAGACCAGTCCTAACACATTCTTACATAGGGCCACCCACAACTTCGGCGAACAAATAATACGCACATCGTACGGCTATAAGGGCTCCTTTGATAGATGTCACCAGTAAAACCATGTATGTAAGTATAGCTCCTTCCATGCGCCAGTTGAACCAGCATGTCCAATCCAACGGACAAGGGACAGGGCCCGGAGGAAAACCACGACCATCCGCAAGTTGCTGACAGACCTTCTCACATACGACCGGAGAGGAATTTGTTCTTTAATCAAAGAGACTGACTGTGATGATCTTAATAGGAATTAATCTCTAATTACGTACTCTAAATTTCTGATAGATGGGGCTCTAGAACTCGTGAGTTTCGCTGATGAAATCCAACAAGGCATTATAGTCTCAAGTTACACCAAAATGCTTCAGTTGAACAGTTTTTGTTAAACCCAAAATCCCAGTAATTACACCAATATCTGTCTATCAACCGTGAAAAGTCACACTGACAGTCAAGAGTGGTTAAGTGTTTTGAGGTCACAACCAAACTATATAACGTGACGCTTCCAATAATGGTATTTGGCTGAGACCAGAGGAACTCTTCAACGTGGCTACTGGGATTGAATCTGCCTGTGTTGAATTACCTCCCTTGTCAAGTGACTTCATCAGGATTTAACCCAAGATTAGTTTTGAGACGTGAAACTATGATAAGTAGGACTTCGCGGAAGTGCTTAACTGACGCATGCAGTCTGTGGGTAATTACACGATGGTGTCAGCTCTGTATCACGCCAGTCTAATGAATAAGACGTTGTATATGCAGCGGATACAACGTCTAACAGAGATCCATTTAAAAAATGAGGGGTATTTTCCTGTCCGTATTTAGACGCTGCCTAGCCTTTAAAATCTGTATGTTCCTCAATCTGCAATAATTAGCAGAGGGGATCGCACAGTGCAGGAGTTTTAAAACTCTTCTGTTGAGTTTACATCGCTTGTTTTAGGCAGCGGCACCATTATAAACTACATGCCGATTGGTGGACATTGTTTATGGTAAAAACTCTCTGCATTCTGGGCCTTTTCGGCTTTTGTTTTACTCAATGTAACAATGTGAATCCTGCCTCGAAAAACTCCACATCACGGAGATTACCGGATTCTCCTGACAGTTGACTATACATGGCGGACTGCGGGAATTTTAGACCGAATTAATGGTCTAAAACAGCCGATATGAAGCTAATACAAGTGTTTTAAAACCGCTGCGACATGCGATCTCTCGGCTGATCATTGCTGATTGAGAAACATGCAACAGATTTTAAAGGGTAGGCAGCGTCTAAATATGGATAGGAAAACACCCCGCGGTTTTCGAATGGAACTCTCTGAAAGGTATCCGCAGCATACAACGTTTAATTCATTAGGCTAGATTCACACACAAGAACGCACATTTTATAACTGAAAAGGATCAACATTGTTGTGCGGTTAACTGCTAGGTGCCCAGCAAGAAAATGAAGCAAGATGACAAGCATCCATCTCTGCAGTAGGTGGATTTATTCTCTCCTCCCCCATTCAATACACGAACCGAAAATACTCAAACGATGCCCGATGATGATCAGAAGAGATACATGACCTTAGATTCCAAATAAATTTTAGATTTATTTACATATTTTACTGGAGTACCGACATACGTCGAAGTCAAGAATATTTCAGATAGCATTGTGTGAGGAAGGAATCAGACAGAGCCCGGAGGAATACATATAAGACAAATAGCTCTTTGCGGAAGAGCTTTTCCATGTGCCAAAAAAAAAAAAAAAAAAAAAAAAAAAGGCCTAAGCTCTCAAATAACGTTTCATACGTCCGCGGTAGTGTACGTGCAACACATGAATGTTTATTAAGTGGATAAATATGGCACCAGCTTTCATCAGCAAACTGGCTCCGTGTTGTTAAAGTTGGCCTAGTATTGTTAATCAGGCTCTTAATTGTGTGGTGTAAGGATACTACAATTATTGTGAACAACCCATTGCAGTATTAGTCATTGTGATTTCAGAACGAGCCAGGTATATGGGTTACATCAGCAGATGCTATATACGTTGTGCGCGGCATTACTTGTGATGGTGCATTGGTCACCATATTTGTCACAGTATACATAACTATACTCCCAAGGTAAGCCGATTTAATATCATTGAGTTGAACAGGGAAACTCAATTCCGGAGGGAGATCTAAATGTATCTACAGAGCGGCATTAGCAGTATTTACAGCAGTTAAATCCTGCAATATGTGACTACAGTTGTGATATATATTGTGATATATATATATTCTTCCGGCGCACTCAGGTTTTTTCATGTGCACGCGTCACAGAATTTGTGTCTTGTGACATGTACATATTTTGTATTTTTACAGTAGCTTTGAATGAATTGGAGGGGGGGGGGAGGGGCTCCGTGGCTCAGCCGGTTAGCGTGCTATCGCAGCACAATGACCCGAAGCCTCCCACCAATGCGGTCGCTGTGAATTCAAGTCCAGTTCATGATGGCCTCCTCTCCGGCAGTAAGTGGGAAGGTCTGCCAGCAACCTGGGGATGGTGGTGGGTTTCCCCCGGGCTCTGCTCGGTTTGCTCCCAGCATAATGCTCTCCGCCGTCGTATAGGTGAAATATTCTCGAGAACGGCGTAAAACCAATCAAATAAGTAAATAAATTAAATGAACTGGGCTCAAATATAAATATCTAAAGATTAGATATGGCAGGAAACCGCGTTCCTCGGCACTTTTCTGCAATACACTCGAAGTTAGAGGAGAACGCCTACCTCATGAATATTCAACGTTATTGACCTAATTGAGCACATGAAAACTGAAGTTCACGTGCGTAGACTATCCAAGCATATATATGTATACAGTATGCCAGTGGTCAAATCGTTAAAAATGAAACCACTTCTCTTATAAAATGGCGAGATAAAGATCTCTGTAGTTTACTGATTCTAAACTTTCTGGAGTTTTGTCACACTGACTAGATTGTGTGCAGGGGTAAGGGAGACAACTTGGACAGAGAAGCCCAATAACTTCCCTTGAATACATGGGAGGAGAGTCTTACATGTATATTTCATTATTTTTCTAAGCTCCTAAGCAGGTCAGTGTAGGATCAATTCTTGTCAAAACTTGCAATATTCACCATAAAAGCAGTAGCCCATAAACTTAGTGGCCATGGAATTCCTACTCCACAGGTGACGCCTGTGCACATTCTTTGGTCGAATTCTTTAAGCTATCTCTGTACTTTAAGGAGACATCTGGTTCGGTACTTTAATCGCTTGAGGGGTTTATGCGTCTTAGAGCAGGAAATATTAATCCCCCCTGTGTATTGCATTAAATTCTACACAGCCCAAGACTGAAGACTGCCTTAAAATGAAAGATAGGCCGTTGAGAAGGGCCCCATGGATGCGATATGGATAATAGGTTTTGGGTTTTGACTCCAAATATATTTCCAGCAAAGTGGACAGCCATAATAATAACCACATCTTGCCTGAAGATTCTGAATAGGTCTACGTTTGTTTCAAACGCTTTTGTTTGAGGACATCTCGTCCCGCGCCTTGCTGGTCGAGGCCGGTGACACGAGGACGGTACCGCTCGCGCACGACATCTTTGCCAAGTCGTTCGCACGACATAGCAATTGTCTTTACTATGTCTTGCGCACGGGATCTTTACTAAGTTGTGCTCACGAGATAATTGTGCGTTTCTATTGGTTAGTTATCTCGAGAGCACGACTTAGTGAAGATGTGCGCACGACTTATTAAAAAAGAAAAACCACACACACAAAGGGGAAATATAAATGCTGTTCGGTTTTTTGTTATTACCAATATTTTTCTTTTGCATCATGTCACCTTTTCGGCTCCGTAATTAGGGTTATGTGTAATTAATGACAAGACTAGACGAGCCTACATATTTGTCCAAATGTTATTTGCTTAAAGAAAATCGGAATAATGAGTGTAACGCCCAACCGTTGTGACTGAATGAAGCTTTGTTTTACGCCAGCAGTATTGTTAACGATCCTTTAGAAGGATGAAGGCCACATGCACATCACTTTTCATGAAATTTTTTGTCTTCAAATTCTTTTCCATGATCATCTGTAAAATGTAGGTAGGCACATAAATATCTCTTTCATTTTAAATTTCTCTCACAGTTAAACAAATCTCTGGTTTGCATCAACAGTGTTAAGTAAACATGGCACGGAAACACGTTTATCTGTGTGCAAGAATACTCAACTAACCAAGGATTTAGGGTTATTTAAGTCAGTTGGACCGCCATAGTGTGGAATATTAACTGTAGAAACGTGGAATAATGTTATCATTGATAATTCCTATTCACAGCATTTATAGTTATTTTACTGTATAACATACGAGAGGCCCTCGCTGGCTTGTTGATATATATTACGGCACCGAGCAAACTTTATCAAGGGGGAAGGTTAGGTGCTCATGAGTATTTCTAAAGTAAAAGCTGCTGTTATGTGAATATTTTGGTGACATTACCTTCTTTACCTGCAGTACAATTGGGGTTGGGAAAAGACCTGGAAAAAAATATCTTGAACCCGGCTTATAATGTGAAAATGAAAGCAACTTACAACCTCCCCTCCCCCCCCACTCCCAGCGCGCGCGCCACCGCTCCCACAATCTTTTGCTTGGGCCCTAATTGCTTAGTAAATGCTGCTTGGTTCCTAAACGCTGATATCACTGTGGCTCACCATGGTGCCCTCGACCATTATATGGTGATATATAAGGACTCTGATCCATGGTGCATGGGTTATGTCACACACTCTGGCTTCATTCACCAATTAATTCACAACCGTGCATAATACAAGAGAAAGCAATCTGGATTGTGGAGTTAAACACCAATTAAATAAATAAATACTAACAATATCTTCATGAATGAAAACTTTTAAGGAACAGTTCTAATTTTGACGTAGTTTCTCAAGCACATTTCTACACAGATTATATATATTTTCAAGCCACTGTAAGGAGGAGATGTGTATAGTTGAACTAAAAGACAATCGAGGAATTCGATGTTATTAGGTCCAGCAAATGAGAAGTCAGCATTTCTCTGTAGGAATGATCAATCAGTTACATACCATGTCCTGGTACATTGCGATTTCTTTAAAAGTAGTTTTAGTTATAGACTGATTTCGAAAAACCTATTCAAGAAAATCTTAAAGATATATCCATTATTTAAAGTAAAGATGAGCCTCGGAACAATGTCAGAAAAAACAAAAAATCAAAAGCAGATCAGCCATTTTTGAAAGGATGCAGCTTTGATCAAAACGTTGAAAGAAAACCGCACGACAATTATTTACATACATGTATATTTATTCTTGGGCACATTTCATGACACTTTTAATTATGAACAGAAAGCATATAAAAAGAAGAGATGATGTTTGCTTTCAAAGTCTTAGTTACCGTTAAACTTCCATAACAGTCAAAGATGCTCATTCCAAAGGAAAAATATAAGTGTATTCATTTACTCTGTTTAGACCCTGGTGCTGAATATTTCATACGTACGACAGTGGTCAGTTTCAGAAAGGAAAACCCTGATAACCTTAGAGGGAACTGCACCTAGTCACATGTATTCTCACTATACCAGTTGTCATCTTTCCTGCCTTCATTCACCGCGCACCAGATCCATGCCATGGTTGACTCTGGCATTTTCGGTGGGTAATTCAAGTTCATTCGACCAATAAAGAGCGAGGGAGATGTTATGATCAATCACAGTACCGGTACCGCAGACTTGAAGAAGGGCATATAAATACAGGTTTGTGCTCAGAGGTTTCATTAGACGACCTAGTTCAGATTAATCTGTAACTGGGTCGCGATGCGCGCAATGTCCATGTCAGTCAATGGTCCACCTTCAGCGAAGGGTTTCGCTGTTGAAGTCTCCCAAGGCACCACAAATAGTATTTGGTATTTAATAGTACGTAAATGTCGGACATCATGCTAATATGTTCTCTACATCAACATGTCTAACGAAACCCACAAGAGGAATCAGGACAAGGCAGGTATAATTCTGATAAACCAAGAATACTCAGAATAAATTTTCACACAGCGGATATACAGCCATAGGACTTGTGCGACTCATAATCCACCATAAAAAAAAAAAAAAAAAACATACTTAGCATAAGCTACATTATGTTATACATACTATTGAAATACATAATTATTCACCAACCCGTGATCCGAACAGCATATTAACCGTTCCGCTGTTCATTCTTAGACATAAGCTTATACATCTATGTGCGGTCGGTGTGGGTTGAAGTCCAGCTCATGCTGGCTTCCTCTCCTGCTGTACATGAACTGCCAACAACCTAGGGATGGTCGTGGGATTCCCCCGGGCTCTGCCTGATTTCCCACCATAATGTTGGCCGCCGTAGTATAAGTGAAATATTCTTGAGTACGGCGTAAAACACCTAAAAATGCTAATTAGTGAGAAACGAATAGTTTCAAAACACTAACAGAATAATATTCCGTATTTTAATCCACGTGTCTTGAGAGTAAAGTTTACAGTTTTTGTGGATGTTATCAAAAAGGCCCATTGATTGATGGTATCACTAAATGTCTGGGCTATGTTTCACAAATCCATAGGTAGCTTTATCAGTGGTGTAAACAACTCATGCAATCCTAGAGTTCTTGTGTAGGTTCTTCGATATGGAATTCAAACCTTCAGCGTACATCATGTGCTGGCGTTGTTCTTGTGACTGAGAACTGAGGTCACGAGCTCACATCTTTTGTTGGGTTTCCGTTGCTATGGATGTGAAGTCTTGTGACGTCATGAGCTTGCGCCCTGTGATGTTTTTTACTCAAAGTTGAGGAGTACAGGGCGTTGTATGAAATCGTGAGCTTGTATCACTCGGCGTGTTCAGTTGCTGTTGATGAGAACATGGCGTCATCTAAAGTGGTACTGTCGTGGGTTTTTACACAGACACAACGACAGAGTCAAGTTGATAATCTGCAAAGTTAAGAAGTAGATCGTTATTCGATATGTTTCTTCTCGTTTTTTCTTTTGTATTTATTTATTTATTTATTTGCATAATTGGAGTTTTACCATGACCAAGAATATTTCACTTATACGACGGCGGCCAGCATTATGGTGGGCGGAAAGCGAATAGATCTCAAGGGAAACGAAGGACCATCCGTAGGTTGCTGGCAGACCTTTCCACGTACGACTAGAGAGGGAGGCAGTGTGAGCTGGGTTTTGAAGAGGGGCTCCTGGGTCATTGAGCTCCACTAGCAGGTTAACGTCACAACTCTGAGGCCCTTCACCATTTGTAAGTAATTTTATGTTTATTTATGACGTTTTTCTCAGCTCTTATGCCGCCAAAAGTTAGGCCATCCCGTTTTTAGAGTTAGTACTTTAGAACATTCACTTAATTGTTCCATTTTCATTGTTTGCTTTTGGTACTTATTTATTTATTTGATTTTTGTTTTACGCCTTACTCTGGAATTTTTCACTCATACAACGGCGGCTAGCATTACAATGCAAGGGAGCCCATGACTATCCGCGGGTTGCTGGCGGACCTCTCCACGTCCGGCCGGAGAGGAAGCCAAGATGAGCTGGACATGAACTCACAGCGACCGCATTGGTGAGCGGCACTAGGTCATTACGGCGCGCTAACCCCCCTTGAGGCCCCTTGTTTATCTTTTATCTTAAACAACATATGATGAAGTAGAGCGCTTGTACTGGCACTTACCGAAAGTGTGGCTAACACTGCTGTAAATATCAGAATTATTAAGATATCTCTCTTTGGAATGTCTTGGATCTTTTCAGAGCAACCCTGAAAGCAAAAGATGCAATGAAACACGATAACAAGATAAATTATAGAGGGAGGAAACTGGGCAGAGCCCCGGGGGAAACCCTCGACCATCCACAGGTTGCTACCCGACCTTCACACCTTATTGTTTACATCACAGGAACACCCTCAATCTTAAATAATACATCAAAACACCAGTCTTGACGCTCCACATAGAGACAATATTTCACCTGGACTGCATGCGTTATTTATCAAAGGCACAGAGTTTTAGAAAATTCTTGCAAATAAACAGCATATTTTGCAGAAACGTGTAAATCTAAAAGTGGTATCAACTAAGAAATAAAAACAAGGATTGAACGAGCTTTAATATTCATCTGTAAGGGCTGTTTAAATACAAACCTTATAGAAATGGGGCGGATCATATAGCTCTCTGCAACAAGATGCAAACTGCGCAACTGAGTTTTAGATTAAGTTGGATTATTTTGCATACGGAAGGATATGATATACCTTCCTTTGTTTACATGGAATTTTGCAAGGATTTTACACTGTTTAAGCGATATCACTCAGGTGTTATCAAGGAGGCTAGTCTAAAGACGACATCAAAACACGAGTTTTGACGCGCAACAGAGACAATATTCCACCTGGACTTTGGTATTTATTTATTTATTTATTCATTTAATTATTTATTTATTGGATTGGTGTTTCACGCCGTACTCAAGATTTTTCATTTTCATGACGGTGGCCATTCTGGTGGAGGGAAACCGGGCAGAGCCGCATTGGAGAGAGGCTCCTGGATCGTTACGCCTGGCTGTGGACTTTTGTAGTCTGAATGCTAAGTGAGGAAGTACCAAGAGTGCCAATTTCTAAGTATTACATATAAATTTAGAGGGGTTATGATCTAGGGTCAGGGGGTCACCAAGCCCCCTCAACCTCTAAGCTGTCTAACCCGATTAGACATTAGCAATGTGGGTGAGGTGGAGGTGGGGCGTTAATTTCGTTGCAAGCGATGAAAAAGTATACAGTATTTTGGAATTGCTATTTTCATTTATTCCATATTGGTGACATATCGTTGTGACGTCTATCGCTGCTGTAAAACGGAACATGCAAAATCTGGAAGATTTCGTTTTCTTCATTTCGACTGTAAACGGTCCACAAGAATGTGCACATTTCATAGTTTGTCGGAAAAGAACTGATGTGTTTATGATTTGGACTGTTGCTATTAAAATACCTCGGTACTAATTTATATTCGGACAAGCGGATGGTCGTGGGTTTCCCCCGGGCACTGTTCGGTTTCCTCCCACCATAATGCTGGCCGTAGTCGTATAAGTGACATATTTTCGAGTACGGCGTTAAACACCAATCAAATAAATAAATAAATTTATATTGGGTAATCTCACATTGGTGTTGATGTTGGGGTTATCCTGCAGGGTGATGTTGTGTAATGTTGGGGGCCCCAGGCTGGGCAAACCCTTGATGGGACGGAGGCCTGTGCAAATATTATCATCCCTGAACGGCCTACAACACGTGTCGGGTACATAAGGCCGACCTACAACAAACAGAGAAGTCATATCACTAAGATAACATATCCTGCGCGTAATAATCCTGGCCTAACAAAGTATTTGAAATATGTTTTACACAAAATAATTCTGACCTAACAAAGTATTTGACACATGTTCTACACATAATAATCCTTACGTAACAAAGCATTTGACATATGCCAATGGGGACCCTTTCCCGCCGAGAGTAATTCGGAACAAGCTATGTAGTCTATTCTTCTACCCTGCATTTACGATGACGTTTTGTGGCCAAACTGATAATGTATTACCCCTGCAGCGCAAGAGAGCTTTGGAGCGAATCGCCATTGCGCGGGAAACGGTATCTCATTGTAAGGCCTACTAGCCTACTTGAAAGCACAGAATAATTTTGGAAAACTGCACATCAATTGTATGAGTCACTTTAAGATCCATTCCTAGACTTCAATCGTTGTAAAAAAAAAATTAAAAAAAAACATTTCAGCAGTAGCTAAGCCATATATAAACTCACACATAAATTTATTCGAGCTGCTTGGTAATTTCCATTTGATTAGATACTTATCGCACTTTTCAGATCAACTCTGCCAGAATAGACCTTTAACATAATTTTCCTGTATTTCTGAACACTGATAAATAAGGGCACTCTCAACATTCACTCACATTCATTTTTTTTTCTTCGCTCACTTTCTCTGTTCCAGGACAAAACAAAAATTAATGTTATATACACCCATATCTTGAAAAAAGTAATGGGAATATGGGGGAATGTGTTCAAAAGCACTGGCGCGACGCCCTTTCGGAAGAAACAAAGTTTTAGTATCACACTGAAAATATCATTTATCACCGGGCATATTTATACATATTTGCTTACTTGCCTGTGATTTATCAATTGCCTCAATGAATGTTTGCCAAATTCATAATCTCAATCAGTGTCTTAAAAACATAAGTCACCTTTCTTAATTTTATGGTGTATAATATGCAATCCAGTCAAAGCCGCTTAAAGTTTAAGTGTGCTATGAATCATCACCTTATGGGTATGAGAATGTGAAATCAAACCGGGATTACTATCTTTCCCGGAAACTTTCTTTTAAAGCAACTGCAAACTTTTCTTACCCGTTACAAACTGCGTATACCAATGAGATTCCAGTTTGTATATGGCCCAGGACGTTGAGGAATTGACGTCACCGGAAACCCCACAGCATTGTAACTGCAACAGAAACGCCCCAAGACTTGTACCACCTATAGCAAACTCCATTTCCCAGCTGGTACATGTAGTGTATAACTGATACCGAAATGGACCTATTTATGACTTTCTTTGACTGTCAGATTCTTAGCGTAATTATTTCAGTCACCATAATATATGTTCTTATTCCGGAGAAGATTTTCTATCATTGCTTTTTTTTTTTATGATAACCAGGATCTTTTAAATTCAATAATTCCTCCATGTGAATGTCTTTTGCATTTACTAAGACACACGTGATATACTCTGACTGAAAATTCTGACTGAAAGAGTCTGTTTGATGTTTTGAATTATGCCTAATACCAATCCAACAACGCCAGACAAATTGACAGGAAAATATATACATGTACACGTGCTTTATTGTTCTTATCACCTTATTATTCAGTATTATGAAATGTGTTTGTAGTGCAAGTGCTGACAACTTTGACTTCAGCAAGAAATAGCTTCGGGTATATAATTGTATGTCAGACGCCAAGAGCAATGTTGTGAGGCGATAAAAAAGGGGAAACTTCTAACGAGGAAGGAATTCACAACCTGCGTGAATATCCACTATCTCGAAAAGAGAAGATTTTCACTAACTGATCATCTATCCTTCTGACATATGGAAACCTGTCCGGAAGTTTGTATCATGGGCTTGTGTGCTTAGCTGAGCAGAATTCTCATGTTTCATAAGACAAATGACATATATCACTCAAGCATTAATGCACATTATAAACTAAGAAGAGAACGTAACCTAACTCTGTGTTACCCCATAATCTCTAAAAGTTACTTGCAAATAAAGTACTTTATGAAAAAAGGAAATAACTCTGGATTTTTCTCCGGGTGAGTCATATTGGCGAGCGTCCCAATAGCAGAAAACAGCCAGAACAGCTGACATTATAAATGCCAAAATATTAATAATATAATTAAGTGAATATGGTCTGAAAGGGGATTGTGTGAAAGAAGGGCAAATTTGAAAGAAAAAACACTAGACAAAATGTATACGTATCGATAAAAAAGCCCTGTTAAGTTTCAAAACAAGTCACTTTTTATTTTTGTGAAAGCGCCCACGTTGGAAAAATCGAACGTTCCGCCATGCTATCAATTTTAAACATTCAAGGGCGAGGTATTTCCTACCATCCACTATGATGTCACCCGTCCCTAGTTCAAAATTTTGCGATGTAGTGTTGAATCAGCTGTTTTTCTTCAGATTACGAGGCAATTCTGATATACTATCTAAATACGACTGTGTGCCACCGGCACACGCACTGTAACTAAATTGAGCATCTACAGCCTTTGTGCACTAGAGGTACGCAGCCATGTGTACCACCAATACACATATTTCTTTCTCAAGTACACGATTTGTACACCTCTACTATACAAAGCCTCTGATGTTCAATTGTTGTTCGGTACACAGTCGTTTTCAGCGAGTACTTTAAAGCCATTTTCAAGTAGAAAGTTGTAGTGGAATACGTCTGGTGTTATTCCCAAGGCCACAACCGGGAGGCAACAAAGCGTGGCATTCGATTGCAATATTAAGCGGGACTGTGCTTCGCACGACAAAGGAGTATCTCGACTCTAATACTGATGAGCGTAGGGTACGGATGACTCGACATTGTGTTTCCGCTTTTCTAAAATGGCGTATTCCACGGTCTCGTCAGGATTCCAGATTTATAGAGGCCATTTATAGAGTTAACAAGCCTATCATTAAAAAATGCCCAAGCCCTGTCAGATTTGTATGGACCTCTCTTCTGAAAATAACTTTGGTTATATTTTCTGTTGTCTTTTCATTTAACATTTAGCCGAAAGTTACGGTACTTCCTTTGCTCTGTCTGAGTGGGTAAGGCCGAGTGGCCAGTAGAGCTGTAAAGCCGTGACTATACCCGGCCAGGCGGTCAGCTAAGGAGAACGGAGACCGAGGTGACAGAGGGAAGGCCCTCCCAATGGATATCCTAAGATATTCCTACACTTACATCCTAAATCTTCTACTGCTAAGGTAAATCATAACGGCCAGGCATGTGACTGTGGGTTCGCCACACAAGGTTATTTAAACGCCAACACACCTATCGATCACAAAAGAGTAGTTTCAACTACATCCCGTTCAATGTCACATAGACAGGACCAAGGAAAGTTAAACGGCTTCTTGCAAGGTCACTATGAATACCAGGTGATATGGTTAGTATGAACCGCTTCCGTAAAACCTTCTTGTGGCATCGTGCGTCATGTGGTTAACATGAGGCGCTTTCGTAAAGGCTTGTTGTGGAATCCTGTGTGATGGGGTTTCCATGGGGAGCCTTCTTAGAGCTTCATTGTGGAATCCTGTGTGAGGTGATTTACATGGGGTGCCTTCGTAGAGCTTCGTTGTGGAATCCTGTGTGATGTGGTCTATACGGGACGCCTACAAAAAGGCTCGTTGTGGAATCCCGTGTGATATGGTCTTCATGGGTCGCATTCGTGAAGGCTTGTTGTGGAATCCTGAAATGGTCTACATGAGGCGCCTTCGTAAAGGCTAGTGGAATCCCGTGTGATGTGGTCTACATGGGACACATTCCTAAAGGCTCGTTGTGGAATACCGTGTGATGTAGTCCACACGGGGCGCTTTCATAAAGGCTTGTTGTGGAATCCCGTGTGATTCGGTCTACATGTGACATCTTCGTAAAGGCTTGTTGTGGAATCCTGTGTGACATGGTCTACATGGGGTGCCTTCGTAAAGATTCGTTGTGGAGTCCCGTGTGAGGAGGTCAATATGTGGCGCCGTTGTACATGTTGGATTCAGAATTCTGAGGAACATGATCTCAATGTGGAATCTTATGTGATACGCATGGTGTATATAGAGTGCCTTCGTAAAGATTCGTTGTGGAATCCTCTGTGATATGCTTAAGGCTCGTTGTAGAATCCTACAGGAACTGGTCTGTGTACAGCGCTTTCATAGAGGCTCATTGCGGAATCCTGTAGGATATGATTTACATAGAAGGTTTTCTTGAAGGCTCAGTGTGGAATTCGGTGAACTATGGTTTGTGTAAAGGGTCTTATTGAAGGCTTATGTAAGCGGTGTATTTTCTGTCTTCAGATGCATGGGTATCTAGGTATTTCTCTCACCATGTATTCTCACATCATAGATTATTTTGATTTTCTGGCAAAACTCTGAGAAGACGTTTTAACAAGAGTTCAAATAACCGGATAGCATAGCTACAGTGTTGATAACTCCCTAATATGGCCTCCGTGGCTCAGTCGGTTAGCGCGCTATCGCAGCACAATGACACGAAGCCTTCCACCACTGTGGTCGCTGTGAGTTCAAGTCCAGCTCATGCTGGCTTCCTCTCCGGTGGAAAGGTCTGCCAGCAACCTGCAGATGGTCGTGGGTTTCCCCCGGGATCTTTTCGCTTTCCTCCCACCATGATGCTGGCCGCCGTCGTATAAGTGAAATATTCTTGACTACGGCGTAAAACTCCAATCAAATAAATAAATAAATAAATACAAAAGCTGTAGAATCCCTGTCGCCTGCTGGATATTCACTAGGCACCGTGCTGCTTAACTCGCTCCAGGTCCCTCAAAGTCCACGCCGGAATGCTATTACTATAGATGTAGCTGTTTGTCTGATTGCCTGTCTGTCATCATTGACCTATCAGGGAGTAAAGTGGTTGTGCGTGAAGCGACCTGCTCGACAGGCTACCAATGCGCCAATATGCTGTTCCCTAGACCTCGATCAATAGATCATTAGTCTGCTGTAGGCAAGCGGTTATCACGGCAGAGGAAACAACGCGTCCATGCCAGATCCTTCCATCTCGTATCTGGGTATAGACCTACATTCCAAAGCGTCTCATTTTTCCCATATAAAATACATATAGCACATAATCGATCCAGAAATTAAATCGAAACCATATTACCTGTGGTAAACAAGAAAATCGGTAATAAAACTTGCGACATCAATCCAACATGATCCGTTCGACATCCAACAAGCTCCTCAGTAACCAAAGCGTCTATCCCACATGTATACACCATCAACTCTTCATCTAACACGCTCCTCAATGATCAAAGCGTCTATCCCACATGTATACACCATCCACTCTTCATCTAACACGCCCCTCAGTGATCAAAGCGTCTATCCCACATGCATACACCATGAACTCTTCATCTAACACGCTCCTAAATCATCAAAGCGTCTATCTCACATGCATACACCATTCACTCTTCATCTAACATGCTCCTCAATGATCAAAGCGTCTATCTCACATGCACACACCATCTACTCTTCATCTAACACGCTCCTAAATCATCAAAGCGTCTATCCCGCATACATACACCATTCACTCTTCATCTAACACGCTCCTAAATGATCAAAGCGTCTATCTCACATGCAGACACCATCCACTCTTCATCTAACACGCTCCTAAATGATCAAAGCGTCTATCCCGCATACATACACCATTCACTCTTCATCTAACACGCTCCTAAATGATCAAAGCGTCTATCCCACATGCATACACCATCCACTCTTCATGTGACACGCTCCTCAGTGATCAAAGCGTCTATCTCACATGCAGACACCATCCACTCTTCATCTAACACGCTCCTCAGTTATCAAAGCGTCTATCCCACATGCATACACCATCCACTCTTCATCTAACACGCTCCTCAGTTATCAAAGTGTCTATCCCACATGCCTACACCATCTAACACGCTCCTCAATGATCCAAGTGTCTATTCCACATGCATACAACATCCACTCTTCAGGTAACACGCTCCTCAATGATCAAAACATCAATCCGACACGTATATACCGTCCACTTGCCATCCGAAAGAGGACAGTTAAATTCAAATAGTCAAATGCTTAGATTCTGAGTTGGGCCTCATGGGTAATATCAAATATTTTTATTGTGATCAATGACGTCACGCGATTTCTTTCTACACCACCCTGTTGAGTTCTGACCAAAATATTTTACTAAATTTTACTGGTGTAACGAGTGCCTGTAGGTCAAATAGCGAATGTGACATTAAATAAGTTTTATGGCCATAGAAAAGTCGGTGAAGTTATTTACAGATGCAGTTTTCAGTGATTTTTCTGTTGATTCATTCTTCTCATTTAACGTTTTCTTTCTCTTTACAGAAGGCTATACCTATATCGTGCGGTGCTTAGTATGGAATATGTCCGACCATTTCACGCGACAATCGGAGTAAACTGCAGTTCCATTACTGTGACTGGACAAAAGAAAGCTCTAGGTCACATGACCTTTCAAAATGGAGGTCATACTCCAGGACGCACACTCGACTTCACCACCCCCCAACCATTTGAATCTTAACAACCATGTTTTAAAAATCGCATTACAAGCTGGTAATCTTCAGTTCCCAAAATCTTGTTCTTTTTTAGTAGCCATGTAGTAAACTTATTCGGGCTTTTCCTTTCACATAAACCTGATACGTTTCGTTCTAATGTCTCTCGCTCATGTCCTGGTTTTTCTAGATTGCCCACTCCAACAGTTTTTTGGGATTTTTGCCACAGCAAGTGATGAGACTCCTTTATGAAGTCTTTCGTCCACTGAACTGGCGTGCAGATTACAAATGGAAAAGTTAACCAGTAACTTGCCACAGGTACTTGTCATCATCAAACTTACAACCATCATATAATTTTTTGACAATGGCGATGAACAATAACCAAATAAATAAATGAATAGATATAATATTATACCTACCATATTTTAGAAGTATCCAATTAAATGTACATGGTCTTAGTCGTAAATTTGTTTTCAAGCGTTACATCCGTGCAATTCGCACACATAAGGGTGTTACAGCGACATCTTTATAGATATAAAATTGATCATTAAAGTTTGAATAAGCCGACCGTGAAATAAAATGGACTAACTTGTCCTGCGTCGCCAGGATATGGTTGAAACATTGCCGATGTGACGTTAAGCAATAATCATTCATTCATTCATCTTGTTCTGCGATTGCAACCAAAGCACAATACAGTTCAACAATTTTCTACAAACGATAAATTTATGGCAGCAGTGACTGAGGTGCACTATCGGTATAGACCAGAGACGATTTGCCCATCAACATATTGCGGTTATACATACAAGGAGTCTGGTAGTAAGTCTACAGGTAAATGGAGAAAAACACATCAACTCACCTTTCTCTGCATAACATTCCAAATGTCCGTCACTATTTTGTTTTCTGGGGAGTCTATGTGAAAACCATATTTGGAGACAAGAGTTTCTTTCATCTTATTCTGGAAGTCATCTACTACCTATAAAACAGATGAACATATCCTAACACATTTGCGCACGTCATCAGTAATTGACACCGGGATTTGTTTTACTATTATATTTAGTGAGTTATTCTCACAGGTGTATTCAGTGCACATAACTGGAGCACCACTTTTCTGTAGAGCACGGCCTGGGTAAGGTAGAACAGTGCATAAGAATGATTCTTGTAGTGAACGCGTGTTGATATGATAAAAACTTTGCACGCCACGCTAAAAGAATTCCCGAATATTTTTCTTTTTTTATAAGCAAAAATACAGTGTAAGTTGGATCCAAAAAATTCCAAAGCTTACCTCATCATAACAAAGGAGACGAGAAAATAAAATAATAAATGAAATAGCTTTTTTACAACAGATTAAGTACATTCTAAAATGTACCACGTTGAAAATCCTGACCACCTTTACCATTTTACTGCCAGAAAACAATTTCACACATACCAGGCAATGGACACTGTAAAACAGACTTCACAAGAATTTTGAAAGCTGCCAAAAATAAAGGTTTCTGACATTATCGACGATTAACAATATTAATACGGTTTCATACATTTAAATACATTATATTACAGTACATTAAAGAGAGTTTTTGAAACAGTGAATGTGTTTTATAAACAGTTTAAAATGATGTGTGTGACGAGTGCTTCTTTACTGTTGACTATTTTAAAGCCTTCATTCAAAGAATCTGGGTTAGCACACTAGCGCAGCGTAATGACCCAGGAGCCTCTCGCCAATGCGGTCGCTGTGAGTTCAAGTCCATTTCATGCAGGCTTCCTCTCTGGCCGTATGTGGGAAGGTCTGCCAGAAACCTGTGGGTGGTCCTGGGTTTCCCCCGAGCACTGCCCGGTTTCCTTCCACCATAACGCTGGCCTCTGTCGTATAAGTGAAATATTTTTGAGTACGGAGTAAAACACCAATAAAATAAATTAAGAAATAAATAAATCAAAGTGTTTGTGTAGCAGGATGTCATCAAGGAGGGCCTAACGCAATGTATGAAAGTACGCGAGGGTGTGAGTGTACACAATGAAAGGTATACACAGTGAAGGGTGTACACACAGTGAAGGAGGATATACATAGTGAAGGATGGTACATGCAGTGAAGGAGGGTATACACAAGGAAAGAGGATTTACACAATGAAGGAGGAATACACAGTTAAGGAGGGTACACACAGTGAAGGAGGGTAGACACAGTGAAGGAGGATTTACACCAAATGGGATACATCAGCATGCACAGTGAAGGGTGGGGGTATACACAGTGAAGGAAGGTATACATAGTGAAAGAGGGTTTACACAGTGAAGGAGGGTGTATACATTGAAGTTGGGTATACACAGTGAAGGAGGGTACACACAGTAAAGAAGGATACACAGTAAAGGGGGATACACACAGTAAAGGAGGATACACACAGTGGAGAAGGGTACATACAATGAAGGAAGGTATACACGTCAAAGGAGGGTACACGCAATGAAAGAGGGTAAACACAATGAGGGAGGGTGAAGAGGTACACACAGCGAAGCAGGGTACATACAGTACATACACACAATAAAGAAGGATACACACAATGAAGAAGGATATACACACGACAGGAGGGTAATCACAGTGAAGGGCAATACACATTACAGGAGGGTATACACAGTGAAGGAAGACATACATAGTGAAGGAGGATTTACACAGTGAAGGAGGGTGTATACACTGAAGTTGGGTATACACAGTGAAGGGGGTACACACTGTAAAGGGGGTACACACTGTAAAGGAGGATACACATTGTGGAGGAGGGCATATTCAGTGAAGGAGGGTATACACGTCAAAGGAGGGTACACACAGTGAATGAGGGTAAACACAATGAAGGATGGTACACACAGTGAAGGAAGGGGATTTACACAGTGAAGAGATACACACACTGGAGGAAGTCCATCTTCACGGAGAATAGGTACACACAGCTAAGCAGGGTACATACAATGATGGAGGGATCACACAGTAAAGAAGGATACACACAAGGGCTGTATACAGTGAGGGTATATACAGTGAAGGACAATACACAAGGAAGGAGGGTATACACAAGGAAGGAGGGTAGACACAGCGATGGAGGTATACACAGGGAAGGGGATATATACAGTGAAGGAAGGTATACACAGGATAAAAGAGGCATGCACGTTGAATGAACCTATACACAATAAAAGAGGGTATACACAAGGATGGATGGGTTACACAGTGAAGAAGGATATACATAGTGAGGAAGGGTGCACACAATAAACGAGGGTATACTCAAGGAAGACGGATATACACAATACAGGAAAGTATACACAGTGAAGTAGCATATATACACAGTGGAGATAGGCAGGGAGGCATTAGCATCGCTCTAATGGTTAAAACCTCATTTTCCAACAATGGTGTAGTATTCAACTCAGTTAGCGGAAGAAAAAAAACACGCTATCGCCGGTAAGCAACTATCAGCATGTCAGCAAATGCGTAATCTAACGCGGTATTATGAACGTAGCTCTCGGCCTCATATAGAAAATCAATAAGGAATAACGGGCTAAGCAGTGCCCGGTATGCGAGTGTATACGTGCAATGTTCTCAGTGTTACTCAACAAAGCGCTGTCAAATTAGAGCCTGTATTATAAATGGGATACATTTAGGGATGGTTTATTTACATCCAAACTTCTAGAACCATTATCTGTCCAACTCTTTCACATGAGCTTCCGTGATTCAACGAATACTATATCGTCTTTATCATCATGGGCCACCCAGTTGTGCTGACACTCAGCAGCTGTGACCATCACATTCTATTGCTGATACATTTACTCTTTGCACGTAACCGTGCATTTACGGCTCACAGGGATTGAAGTATTGGTATTTCAACCGACAGGTCTGGTGGTCGTATATAGTTGCTTGATTCAGTGACTGTGATAAATCTGCTGTTGGTGTTCATCTTTACAATGAGGAGGAAAAGAAAGAGTGGGAAGATCCGCCAGCAACCTGAATGGTCGTGGGTTCTCTGCCCGGTTTCCTCTCACCATAACGCTGGCTGCCGTCGCTGAAGTCATATTAAGTGAAATATTCTTGAGTAAGGAGTAAAACTTCGATCAGTTAAATAGGTTATATAAATAAATAAGAAAAGGAAGAGATGCAGGCCATGTTTTAGTATGAACGATAACTTATTCCCCTTGAATATTTATGTGGGAAACTACGCGAGTGCATTTCCTTCTATAATTTGCAACAATTTAAAATCGTGCTTTTCCTTCACAACGACTCCCATACAGTTCCGCATAGTGACACAAAACGCCACTCAGACATGATCCATTAGAGCAAGGGCAAATGTGAAGTAGCCGTTTTAGCCTGCGTCAATGCCCCCCCGCGACAGTAGTCTTGTGGGAAGCCTATGATTATACTCGTACATTGCTGGCGCAGGTGTCTCCTGGCTGCTTACACTGTTAAGTGTCAGTCAACGTGGCCAGATGATCCGCCCATTCGCCACCCTAATACCTGACAGAATTTCCCGGGGGCCAAACGCTCGATCATCTGTGGCCTCAACCATGAACTGTGATTGACCAATGTTGTACTGTAGCTCTCGTATTTTTGTATATGCTGATGGACCGAGAGCAATGGTGTAGGCACTGCAGATCATTGTTTCATTGAATATTTGGCCCTGAATGCTCAACCAAGGATCCTTGAGGAAACAGCTAAAGTTATCTGCACAATACGTCAAGCTTTCAATCTGTAGCTTGCTGTCAATCAGCACATGTAAAAAGGCAGAGTTCTGGGACTGTATTTAATGTAACAACTGTTACACAAACAGCAGCCCATAAATAATACGTATGATATAAATACATGTTTAACGACAGGTGTACGCAATTTCGATAACAGCAACATAACACCATATATTATCTAATGTCTAATGGAATTTTAAAACCCTTATATGTACCAGTCCGGTATAAGTTGATGTTCATGCTTAATGTTCAAAAGTGGCTGATGTATATTTGCATACATACATAGAAAATAATTACAGTAAGTATTTTAGTGTTCAAAGGCTGTGTGATGCATATATACTTGATTACATACACAGGAGCATTATCAGAGTAAGTGTTTTAGTGTTCAAAGGCCGTGTGATGTATATATACTTGCATACATACACAGAGCGTTATCAGAGTAAGTATTTTAGTGCTGTGTATTTGTATTTAGTGTTGTATTCTTTCGTGTGATGTATATTTATATATACAGATCGTTGTCACTGTAAGTATTGGGTAGTATAAAACGACTTACAGAGAGTTTGAACAGGAGAGCCATGATTCCTCCTCCCACTGCTAGCAGGAATACAAGGATTAACAGTGTGCAGTGCTGAAACATACAACAACAGTGCGCAGTTATATGTGCAATAATATATAATATATATATGCAACTAAAATGCGTGAACTTCAGATACACAAGCCTGCGGATGGTCGTGAGTTTCCCCCGGGCTCTGCATGGTTTCCTCTCACCATAATGCTGGCCGGAATCGTATAAGTGAAATATTCTTGAATATGGCGTAGAACACAGTGTTTCGGTTGTTATCATGAGTAGGCCATTTGGGTTATGGTATAGGCGTTAGAATCCAATGGAGAGTCCTGGCTGAGGCATTTCACTCCCCAGTTCTAAGTTCTCTTTGATATCCATCCGATTATCCAAGTCTATGTGTTGAAAGTTTCAGCGAGTATGTTTAAAAGCACGATTATCCAGATGATTCAATTATTTGACAGTTTACACGAGATGTTGTAAATTTGCTAAAATGGTTAAAGTATTGAAAGTCACATTCGCATTTCAGACTGCGCGCTGCACCATAGCAGCCGCGGTCAAAGCAGTGCTCACCCAGTCTCGGACGAGTGTCAGATAGCCAAGTAATCACATGGTGTTTCCACTACGCAACAACGCCATAGGAAGGTCCCATTGAACAATACTGACGTAAACATGGCCACCTACTGTCTGGCTTTCACCCGACCAGTTCGGCTCTGCTTCTGTGTTGCAGTTTTCTCCTTAGGTTGGTCGCTTTGCATCCGCTACCATTTCCGACCCCTAACGCCCACTCTTAAGTCCTAATAAAACTCGAACAAATTCTGTCTCTGTCGGTACATGCATGGGTTCGCCATGTTTGATGAAGCTGAGCAACCCTATCTAGGGTTCGTTAAATTTTATCCCAGGAACTTTGCTCAGCTATTTAACATCAACGTTCGCAGCCGTTGTTGCAAACAAATGACATCCACCTCCCGAGATCTCAGGATATTTTCACTAAAAAAAATCTCGGCCATCTGTAATGCAAATGTCGCTTATTCAAAACACATAATGACATTCCTCTCTGCAATACTTACACATCCCAGGAAGAAGTTTTTATTACACGATTCGAAGCACATAACACAACCTCCAAGCGCTGCCAACAACGACGTGGCACCCGCAGCAATTAGAAAGTAAGTACACAGCTCGTACAACCGACTTCCGGTCAATGCGGAGGTCACTAAGGCGCCATATTCTTCCAACAGGACGTACACCCCTGAGCCAAGAGCTCCGACAGCGGCCACCTGTAAATAGATACATGATGTCACTCGATATCACATCAGCATCAAGCCAAAACAATGAAATGTGGTGAGAGTAAATAACACCCTCAAATGAGAGCCTACTGCTTCGGTGTATTCAAGATTATCTACAATCGATGGCAAATTTTTTACATTCGCATGTGACACGTGTTAACGGACTGCACCAAACCTGAATGCGGTATCCTGCTCAACCTGAATCCATATTTTAGCCACACGCACATTCCAACCTTGATTGTTCACAGAACATAGTGTTCTATGAACTGCTTGTTACTCGCAAATGTAAAACACTTACTAAATATGAAGGCTAGACAAGGCAACCTAACGAGATCGGAAAAATCGAAGCGAAAATGTTCCGGTGGTTGCTTACCAGAATAACCTGAAATCTTTTTATATCATCTTTCCAGTAGATATCCTACGTTCATTCGGTGTACCATAGCAAGTGACATTACAATGAGTATGTAATCGGAAAGGTTCGTATTTTCGATTTATATGGAGAGATTTGTCCAACGGCAACACTTATACAGGTAAAATGAGGAAAAGTGTCCTTAGCGATGAAGTCCGCCGTTTGTTGAATCAGATGGAAAACGTTTACATTTTCGGGTAACAGGATAGGTAAAACGGCAACCGTAATAATTATTTTTTGTTATATTTTCGGTTAAAGACAAAATGGTTAACTATACATGTAAAATTAGGAATGGTGTCCTTCACATGGATTGAAGGAAACCGACTTCCGCCGTGAAATGGTTTGTCGTTTAATTTTTGTTTAACTTATACATTTGCCTGCATGCAATCAAGTAAATTGCTAAAAATCATTGTGCCTGAGTCAGATAACCTTGATCACGCACTCAAGCGTCATATAATTTCTTCGACTTCAGCCGCGTCCCTCTAGTGGAAAAAGATTACTTAATTTGGTTCACGAAATGACCACAGCTTGGCTCGGCATATTGGAACATTAACAACTTCTCCCACCATATTCCGGAAAGGAACCACTAACTTAAGTGGTGTCATATGTAGTGTGTTTTCTGACTTGCATTTACGGGTAAGTGTTTTACATTTTTGGTAACATGAAATTTACAGATTATGTGTTGATAAATTTAGGCGATTTTACAAGTCCATGCAATTGTTATACTTTTTCGGGTGACTTTACATTTTTGTTTTTTTTTTTGGTTGTACTTTGGCAAGCCGGCGAAAAACTCTGCAAAAACCATCCGCATTTGAAGACACGAAAGCAACATGAAGAAGTCCTAATCAACAGACATAAACCTGTAATAACTATAGACCAAAGAGTCGAAACTGGTATTCGTCTGGGACTGATTTAGTCCCAGTATTCGTGTACCAGCCGTTAACCAAAACGGGCGTTCCGTGTGAATAATCGCAAGACCAGTTTCCAAAAATGACAAATAACGCAAACCACCTTAGGACTAATAAGTAGATAATATAAAATTAAAAAAAGAAACAAAAAACGGTTCATACAAAGGGAAATAGTCAAAAGTTTGGTCAAAACACCGAGGCTTTTACGTGACCTGTGTCAGCCTAACCTCCTAATGCTGAGATCATGAAGCTTTTCCCTAGGTATCCTATAAACAACAGCGTAGACTTATATGGTGTAAACCGCTTTATAATGATGTATAATCCCCGGCATCGAAACGTCGTGGTAATAAATTGAGAACTTGTTATGCATAAGTAATACCTTTTGTTCCAGTTTATCGTCCAGCCCAACATCTAAATGCCATCGGGAGAAATCATGAAGACTCCAGCTCACCGAGACTTCCATGAGCTAATGGATTTAAACATGGATTCTAATGTGGTGATGGGGAAATTCAGAACGTGATAGCTCGGTGAAGGAAGGCTGACAGATCTGGGTAACTAGCACCTACCAGCTTTACCTCCCTACAGGCACACTTTATACGCTTCACCGTTCCTTTTGTGGACGATTCACCATTGACGTTCGCTGAAGGCCCGAATCCAAATCTCGGTGGTTCAGCTGCATTACTTACGTCAGGTATCTATACAGTGAAAAGCTGTTTTCTACACCTGGCACTCCGTTTTCGCCCACCCAACCTGTCCCCAGTGGTGCAAGTGAAAAATTCTTGACTCCAGATTTTAACAAAGACTTAATCCACAAATCAACCAAGATTCGAGTTCTTTCCCTACTTAAGTCAGATTTCTTAGCATGGCGATCCTGAGGAAGAAAGAAAGCTGGTGAGTCTAGGCTATATAAACGGACTGACAGCTCGGCGACAGTTGTGGCATGGCTGGTGTCTTCTGCATTGTTTTATCATACACTGGTGCATCACTATGAATACCTTCAACTAGGCAATAAACAACAGTGCTGACGTCTTTCTTCAAAGTTTGATAGAGATATACCATTGTAGGCATACCATACAACACAGTGTATGCATGTATACAACCGATGACCAATGCGACACAGCCTATAT
Organism: Acanthopleura granulata; assembly: GCA_016165875.1. Classification (NCBI taxonomy): domain Eukaryota; kingdom Metazoa; phylum Mollusca; class Polyplacophora; order Chitonida; family Chitonidae; genus Acanthopleura; species Acanthopleura granulata. The sequence goes on from JABBOT010000004.1 coordinate 1,420,811, forward strand.
ACGCCTATTTCAATCTGTCCCACTGCAAGCAATTTGATCCCGTTCGTTTCTTCTTACTGAGCATTATGCCATACTCCTTAACTAATATTAGAGATAAAAAGGGATAAGGGAACCACGCCATGTACCTTCCATAGCACTGTACTGTGTACATACACACAGGACCGATCCTACGTAAAAAGCACCTTGTTGTAGTAGTCTAAATAATGAAATGCCACGATGAGTGTCACAGAAATTCCCACATCGCACACACATATCCAATGCACCAGAGCACCTCTGAATGCGAGGTGTGCAAGCAATACATGTATGTACTCCACTCTCATGGCTCTCTCTTTGTATGGGAGCGAAACGGGCCAATGGGATTCCTATCCCCAATATGGACACATCGCTGTACACCTGGTAAAAGCGACCTTTGTAAACGCAAAGAAACCACAACAGATTACATGAAATCACTTACCAGCAATAACCCGTCAAAAAAACACACGCATTTTTTCAAGGCCCGTGTATGCCCCATTGTCCGTTGCAGGCAGGGTCAAGGAGACTCGATCGGCACTGAGATCCTGACTGGCAGATCGCGGTTGTTGCCTGCGGACAGTGCCTTGTTGAGTAGGAGCCTGACGCTTTCCCTGATCACAGCTAGTCGCTTTATCACACACACCGTGGAAATATCAGCCGGCTCTTTTAGCAATCAATATGACAGACCTGCATGTCGTGTTTGTCTCCGGCTTGAACATATTAAATGACACTGCGTTCTACACGGACCAACGAGTGTCTCTCGTTGAATGAACTGACTGCTGCAGTAAGACATGTAGTGCTGTGGCCTGTCTCCTTCACATCCCCACATTCTGCCGATCACGCCTCGTTAGCTATAACCATCATGCGTACTGCATGTTTTTTTCCTTCAGGACATCAAGGTCTCCTTTGGCATTTTCAAATGCTCTTTACATATAATTATCCAGCGACGCGAAACCCCTCTTAACAGAGTGCTTCCACGAAGACCCCATATCTGAGCGGCCAAAACCGGTGACAATCACACCTCTGTCTCCATAGTCGGCCATTATCAGTGCGTAATCATAGTGTCGAACGACTAGAGTTATGTCACGACACTCCACGCGAGTGAATACAGGCTCGCGGGATGTTGCAAGTTACTTAAGTCGAATCATATATTTACGGTTCTGTGCCATTCCCCTTACGTGTTAAAGGCCATACATTGTTCACAACATTCCCCCTAAAATCATCATTATAACACACTTTCTCCGGGCTGACCGAAAAAAAAAAAGAAGTTCATCATTTTCTAGCTAGAGGAGGAAGAAATGAGGCGACATTTCCTTTAAGGCCAAGAACCGATTAGTCTGATATGGAAAGAAAGGGTGCATATACATATTGGGTATAGCTATACAGGAACCTGGTTGAGCCCAGTATGATGGAGAGGCCAAGGAAGAGAAGTAAATTCTCATTAATACTTGTTGAGCGACCTGTTAACGACGACGACTGATTCCCTCCACCCCATATACCCCCCCCCCCCAACTCCCTTCCCCGGCCCTGCCCGCCCTTGTTATGTGGCAAAAACAATATCAGATAAAGTGGCTCCGTGTGTTTCCCTGGCTCGGTTAGGTTGTCCATAGCGCCTGTCTGATCTCTACACGATCTCTGTTTCTGACTTCCAGGAAAACCATTGCCAGACAGACATTCCCCCCAAAACAGAACAGCCACACATCAACCAGATGGGTAATCCATATAGCCAGCGACGGCCTTTGGGAACGGCTGTCTGCGTAGTTTTGATGTGCTAAAATATATGCACACGTCCTCATTATCAGCCTTAACTTAAAATGTCACCATCACTAAATACCAACAACCATATTGCGCTTGGCTAATGCCACAAGGTCCTTCTATGCACAATAATACTATTTCATATATGCACTGTTTAATAGAATGAATGAATGATTATGGTTTAACGCCACATCGGCAGTATCTCAGCCATATCGTGGCGAGAATATGTTGAAACCAGGAAGCCTTGAATAGTTTTCGACATAATGTGATGAACACTCAAAATTATAAGAAAATAGACAAGCAATTAAAAGACTAAATGTCAGGTAAAAGTAATGTTTAATACACAAATGATGGATAACTAAACTAAAAAAGACCACAGGCATTCAGCTTACTCATACACTATGCAGTGTGTATGTAAACTGTAAAATAACCAACGTCCCACTCGTTTAACGGGTGATTAAACTAGAAACAAGCGTGTTTAACACAAACACAAGCACGCACGTTCGCTCCACAAGTAATAAAAACACACGCACGCACTTTCGGTCCACAAGTAACAAAAACACACACCACGCACAGACACTCAACTGCAAATCAACATGCTCCCACTGCATTCGCAAGAGGACGTATAATTTCGAAAAGAAAAAAAAACAATAATGAAACTGTTTTTTATTTCACAGGAATGTCGGTAATGCTGAGAAAGTGGACAAAACGCTGACCACGCTTACTGATTGGGAAAAAGACAATTTGCACGTGCAAACTCCACCAGCTCCAAGTATGCAGGAGTTTTTAGCGCAAGCGAGAGTATAGAACCAGAAGCTTCCTTGTAAAATATCTACGAACAAACTTTGAATCCATTATCATTTTCCCGCACGTTGAATGGTTTAAACTTTTCTTATTTATTTGATTGGTGTTTTACGTCGTACTCAAGAATATTTCACTTATACGACGGCGGTCACCATTAATGTGGAAGGAAACCATCCGTAGATTCCTGTCAGATCTTTCCACCAATGGCCGGCAAGAAACCTGAGTCAGCTAGACTTAAACTCGCAGGGACGTCATTCGTGATTAGCGCTCTAACTCCCTCGGCCACTGAGGCCCCTACACAATTTCAAGGCCGCTATTAATAAATGAATACATTAAATATGCTATGAAATCTATGTTCGCGTCTGTATGCGTTTTTATTATGCTGATAAGTATTGCAATGCCTGTTAGTATAATAAAAACGCATACAGGCGCAGATCGTGTTGGACTAGTGTGCGTCCTGATAAGATTTAGTCGATCCACTGAATAGCTTAGCATAATAAACAAGTAACCCCGAAGAAATTCATTTTAACGTTTTCAATATTTCGACATTAATTAAGATTTTTCACACGTTTTTGTTGGTAAGTACTTCCAAATCCTACATCCTTAATCCTATATACAGGAGGAATTCTTTAGATTCAACGAGACCACAGAATATAACGTTTGGTTGTGAAATAATTTTCAGGTAAGATATGACGCCTCAAAACACCCTTCTGGGACCAAGGATAAGGTTCTGGGGATCGTTTCACCAATAGGATATAAGTTATGTCAAGTGTAGGTATCATGACTACACTTCTGCAGAAATGCGTCACCGTGCTATAGCTACGTTTGACGTAGCTTAACACCCTTTTCGTAAATCCTGCCCCAGGAGGACTGAATTTGGCCATCTTATCGACAAGTCTGACATATCTGAAACGATACATCGCATACATCAATGCGTGAGAAATAACTGACTCCGCTGGTCAAATGAACTTAGGATTTATTCCGCTGCCACCATGACACTATACTTTCACAAATATAAACGCAGCATTTTATAGGCTATCATAACACGTATGGCAAGCCGTTTCGGCCTAATTCAGATATCTTGAATTATTTTCCGGATATCTTGAAATCATTTCAAGATACCTGGAATTCATTTCACGTCATCTTAAAAAGCAGCCTTTTATTGATATGTGGACCATGTATTTCAGATATCTGAAAATCTTTCTCAGATATCTGAAATTCGTTTTAAGATGTCTCGAAACAAAAATATGGTGCACATATCCGGAAAGGAGCCACATATCAGAAATTGCGCCAAAATGTACAAAATGCAGTTACTGCTCCCTGAGAGGAGACAGAATAAGTACACATTTACGCATGCTTACTGATCGCAGTGTAGCTAATGGTTACACATGCGCAATTCGACCAGCTGGGTCCACCATTTGGCTCCGAACTGATGAGTGCTGGAGTACCGATTGGATAATACTGCCACACAGACCGTCTAGGTTGTTGATACACTATATATTTTTATACTGTCATATGACACCCAGTTCTAAAATTTATCTGTTTTGGATACAAATGAAAACTTTTGGGATTCCCCACCCGCATGAAGGTTACCAAGGTGACAAAATGCTATGACGTCACTTCCAGGAGCAACGGCTCAAAAATTGTGGTCATGCTATGTTGATTTTTTGATATAACGTAGAGAAAAGTCCAAGCTGTGTGCGGTGGTATGGCGTACCACCACCTTAAAGTTTGGGGATATATATTTTGGAGGTTGAAGTTGATAAATTTACTACATAAATAGTAAGGAAAATCAATGCGCTCGTGTTATCTATAGTTGTTACCCAGGCTTTGAGCGCCGTTGATCAGGGAGCATATATTTTCTTCACATAAATGAGGAGACAAATGTAGGGCACATATCACAAAAAGAATTCCAGATATGTCAAATTAACGTCTATTTAAGATACCTTGAATTAATTTCAACATATCTGGAAACCAATTCTAAATATCTGACAGATGTGAAGCACGAAATTTAATTTAGATATCTTAAAATGAATTTCAGACATCTGAAATGGATTTCCAGGTATGAATTCAAAACATCTGGAATTATTTCAACATATCTTAAATAAATACCCTAAGGCCGAAACGGCCTGGCATAATCACATATGTGGCGGGTACTTTCGGAGTCCGGCAAATTGAATAACTTGGTTATAGCGAAATAATAGGCGAAATAATAAGTTAAACACGGTAGTTTTTGATTCCATTTATTCTGTCTTGTGTTATCATTGAGCACTTTTCTGCTGCGAGACAACATTGTATTACCGCTGCCAAAGAAAGGTTTTATTTTTGTCTGTCTGCCCGTAGCTTTCCACAAAAAGTTCTGCATCGATTTGGATAAAATTTTGTGCAGAGGTTGGTATTGGTCTAAAAATCAATCCATTAATTTTGATTATTGTTCAAGTCTGGATCGCGGAATTTTTCGAAAGCATTTTTTATACTCCATTGCATTCTCATTACCAAAATCAAAGCACTACGAACAACAAATTTAACAATAAATTTTTAACCTGAGTTAACAGTCATTGGGTAACTGAACTCAACCATGGCATCCACTGGAAGGCTCTTGACGGGCTACACAAAAGGGTCCTAATCACAGACAAACACATGGTTTCTGTTGTGACACTGCAGTGTTGTACCAATGTGCTTTCTGAACATAAACGCACCTAGATGTGTGACGTAATCCAAGAAAAAACAAAAGAACACGTGACGTTAGACGTTAGGCGGGAAGGAGTTTTACGACTTTTCCATCAGCAAAGTCATGAGTTGAAGAGGTCTGGAAGGCTCAATGAGTGAGAATCCTTCAGAATCACATAAAACAACTTAATTCACAAAATGCAAGTATTCATGAGTCAATGTTTATTACACAAAAATGTCATCAGTCACAATATCAGTTACCCAATAAAGACAAATACATGTATAAAGCCATATTATTTTGTATCAAAATTGCACACCTACATAAAATGTATGACACTTTACATGTGGCCAAAAATTGTTAAAATTAAATTCACGGGTAATGAACATTCAGATTACTTCACTTCATCTATAAAAGCAGAATGTGACACGCACTAAGTCCATAAAAGGGTCCTCCCTATACATTGTTTTCCTCGTTACATACAAGTGTGTATTTAAAGTGTGATCAAACCAGGGATATTGTACTAATCTGTGTATAAAACATCTACTTTTCTTACATGAAATCGCTTGATGGCATTAAGTTCAATCTTAACCTTTATTAAGATGCATTGTATCATTTGTTCAGAACAGCGTATTTGACAAACCATACATATAGCACTACAAACATGAGAATTCCATGCAACAACACACACCACATACATCATTCAAAGCGTATGTTATTCAACAAATCAAAATTAGCTTGACTGATTGATTTATAGATTCATTGGTGTCTTAATGATTGGCAATGTCAGATGGCTAAAAGGAAGTCTCTGGCATCATTCAGATAAAAAGCTCTTGATAAAATTTCACGTCAGGTTTATATGCTCTATTAACTTTTATCTATGCCTTTCACATCTGAATTTTATTGTCTATATTGTTTCGAAATTTGGTAGCTAATGTATCATACTGCTGATAATAGAGATTGACTAATTCATCTTTTTGGAACAAAACTTACACCTTCAAATAATATTTTCCAGGTTTTGCTAATTCAGAGTTAATGACATTCATAGGAATACGCAAAGTAAATGACAACGCGTCTGGTAAAGAAAGGGTAATCCACAGTATAGCAGTGCTTCCTGACAAGCATGTACCTTGTATATCTTCTCTGAACAAGGCCAAAATACAAATGCATTCAGAACAATTAAAAATAAATTAATTTCTGCAATTATGAGACAGACATTATATATACCAGAATACAACAGCAATAGATAAACTGAAAAAAAAAAACAAAACAAGATCAACAATTTCAACACAATGCTACTTGAAAGAAATCTTCTTATCTCCCCCAATGCAAACTGATTCAACTTTAAATTTCATGTACATCAAAACACTGTGAACTTGATGAGTAAAAGATGTGTAGGACTTTGACAGATGTACATAATTCTGGACCAGAATGTCAGTTTGAATGGAGCCGGAGTCCCAATTTGCAATGATGCATTTTATTTTCCATCAATAGGGCAGTTTCTTTTGTCATTAAAGATAAAAAGTCTTACTGTATTATGTGACTTGTCAAAAATGTTAAGCTCACCCCGCCTTCAGGAATTTAAGTTCACAAACCTCCTTGACACTTTTTTTAGACACTTGTGTTATAGTAAATGTTATCAGAAATAGTTGCCTAACATTTTTGTCAAGTAACGTGGTACAATTGGGCTTTTATTACCTTTAGCGATAGAAGAGTTCGAAGTCGAAGTTCCTCTAACACATGTAGTAGAACACTGTAGTGGATGCAGACAGTTAGAACTGTAAAGACACTAAGTACAAGTTATTCTAGAATGTTAAAACTCATCTGGTTGACGGGTCAGTGAAGAGAGGAACATGTAAATATAAAAGGGCTGAATGAATGCAGCAAGCGCATACTTAGTGATTCAACAATGGAATAGTGACATTTAAGAGATAAGACGGAAACATACGAAAGATTGCACTATTGGTGTAAAATATGTATGAGAAAGCTAAAAAACCATATAGTTTTTAAGCAGCAGGGGATAACACCAGGAACAAGGAAAATACACATCAATAACGCATGATGGCCATGAAAACATGAGTGGAATGGTGTGGAACTACAGATAAATGTAACGCAAGCAGAGAACATTCCATCTGAAAAGTCAGGCACAATGGTACAAAACTGGACGATACAGCATGTACAAATCATGTGTCATAAAACATAAACCTCCCAAATTAACAGCCACATATAGGTGAACAATAGACAAAAACAACGAACACGAGTCCGAAAACATGTGAACACAAAACAGGACTCCTAGTACCAAACAGCCATGTCATAATTACTGGTACATAACTGGATGACGTACATGAAATATAAATCATAGAACACAGTCAAAAACTTACATATACAGCAGTGGACAAAACATCACACAGAAACCATGAATAAGGAAACATCAAACTGGGCAAAGTTACAGCACGAACACGCATGTAGATAAGTTACGACTCCACAACAGATCAAATGAGAAAAGGCCCCAGTTAAAACAAATAAAGCACTTCAGAAAATGGCCAACTCAGGATGCATGCGTTGTAACAAGTCAGAATATGATGTGAGAGAATGGTTAAAACATACCAAACAGCAGAAACATTTAAATCACAACTAACTGCAATGAAATTAGAAAGAATGGCTAAGACTGCATCTAGGCAGAAATGCTGATGTAGTAATAGATATAAACAATTGGGTATTTGGCCTACTTGCACTAAAATGTCTCAACACTGAAGGTTCAAAGAAGATGAACATTTATCCTCAAAAAATTTTCCTCTCAGCAGAACCGGTATTCTAAAATGTACAAAAGGCAATAGTCAGGGTTAAAATGTGTACCAGTGATGAAGATATAAATGTATAGCACTGACGAAGACATACCTGTATGTGTAGAGCTGTGACAAACATTCATTTAAGCTCTGAGAGACATGTGGGCCTGTGACAAAGGCATACATGCTGACCTCTGACAAAGGCATACAAGCATATCTCTGACAAAGGCATACATATAGGCCTCTGACAAAGGCACACACACTGACCTTGGACATAGCATATGCGTGAACCTGTGACAAAGGTATACACATGGGCCCTGACAATGGCATACAAGCTGACTTTGAACATGGCTTACATGTGAACCTGTGACAAAGGCATACATGTGGGCCCTGACAAAGGCATACATGTAGACCCGTGACAAAGACATACATGTATACAGCACAAATAGCAATAAAGAAACATAGAAGGGTTATACAATGTCAAGTCATATGGACACATTGATGGCACAGAAGAGCTTTAGATCATCAAGATGGCCTGTATTTATATGTAAAGTAATTAACTTACTTCTCTTTTATACAGACACTTCCAAGGGTCCAAATAGAAATAAAGGCTAGTATAAATGTAAACTTTTCCACGTGTACAGATATGCACACGATACTGATGGAAAGCAAGTGGTCTTCAATGTACATTAGAGTGTGGAAACGGTGTCACAGGCATCCTCAACCTATTTTACAGTTAAGGCTACAAGTCATGAAAGCAGAGGAACCCTACGGGTACATGTAACTATAAACAAAGTTTTTCATAAACCTGGAATAAGAATATGGTACTTGCCAAAATCAAACTTGGGGACGTAATGGGCTTGCACTCAACGCATAAAAGCATAAATATACATGGAACACAAAACATTAGCAATGCAAAAATTTACACACATGAAAAAGAGGCTGTAAATAAATGATCTTTTATATATCTTGATTTAATACCACTCGACACGAAAGGGACACAGAATCCACAACGTAGCATAGCAACACGAGAACCACAAGTTCAGGTTAGCCGAATTCCTTGTGATCACATGGAATCATGATACGATAATATATATATATATCATATAGCTGCCACTGATCTCTGTTAAACAGTATGAGGATCTGGAGAAGCAAATGTTAACCCAATTTGTTCGTCAATGACTTCAGGGTGTGTACTTTACATTCTATGAACATAACATCAAAATTGGTTAGCCTTCCCTTTTGTGTAGTATCACAAAAATTGCTCACTATCAAAGTACTAAATATAATATCTTTTTCTGTTGGATTTGTAGTCTGAGATTTCGGTGGATTTGAAACTGAGAGGTGAAGACACACAATTTGACTAGAATAAAATATATGTTTAGAGCAGATGAATCTGGCAGAAATTCAGCACTGTCTGGTATCAGTTAATCGAATCTAGAGAACTATTAAAAGCCAAATGACAATGCTCACTTCATGGACTAGATGAAATGATCAAGATGTAAATGTACCAGTGTCAGAGTACAGCAAATCAACATATACTCCCACCAAAAAAATACACAGTCACATAGCAAACATGTAAAACACAATCAGCTGCAACTGCAGTGCGATGAAAAATGTAATCAGAAATACATAAGCTTTCAGTGTTATTTGAGAAGATCACTTTGACTGAACAAAGTACATCTTAAATGTTCATCCCATGTACATGCTCTTTCAACAATTATATGCATGATTAAATTGCTTATAGATAGGTGTACAAAGAATTAGGAGATTACAGAATAAGCCACATTTTGTACATGGGTTGTTATTTGATATTTTCTGCTACCTCAGCCACAATGACACATACATAGAGAACAGAAATCAATTATTCCAAAAGATAATTTTCATAAGAAACCAACTTTTCAATTCACACTGAGAAAAAAACTGGATCAAAATCAGCCATTCAAATGGAATGTTACTTTATTTAAACCATTACTTTCCTTGGGCTCCTGAGTTTGCTTTGGCTATTTGAAAGCATCCTCCTATACAGAATTAATTAACAGGTATGTAATGTATAGTGAGAAGAAAGACCTGGACCTAGGGTCACAAAGCGATCTTTTAGTTTACATGCACTAAAATTGTGATTAACCTTGAATTTTAAACGTTATACTGAGAGTTTTCACAGAAAAAACTGATAATTCGTGGTTAAGTTTAAATCTAAGTTCAGAAATAATACCGTAAGTTATGACTAAGTCTGACATATGTCTATGAAAGGTATCTTTGTGATACCGAGGCCGGTAAAAGTAAGGTTGCTGAAGGCAAATTTAAACATATTTCTAAAGAGAATTTTTAAGCCTTAGTCAATTCATACACATACAATGCATGAGCATATGTACAACGTCAACAGTTTATAACCGTACTTGCTCACACATGTATAATGAGAGGATTCCAAATACGTGAAAATCTGAGAAAGGCTCTTATATAAAAAGCTCTGCTCCCAGGCAAGTTGTTCTGAATTTGATAGTACGCATATTAAAAAAACAAATACTGTGCCATACTGATGAGATTTGATCCCGCAGTTTACCCCAGAATATGTGAAAACGTGTTGAGAGGGATGGCCATACGTCAGTCAGTTCAGGCAGCAAGGGGTGCTGCTTTAGTTGGTGCACTTCTCTATGTCTCTTGGATGAACAAATTCAAGTTTTACTTGAAATTTGAGTAAGTCTGAAAACTCGCCAGGAAAGCAACTACTGCATCAAAACATGCCTGGTACTGGGCCTGAAACACAAGTACATTCCACTAAAAGATTTAACTACTTAATGAATATGATCATCAGCTTGTTTGTTTAATAATGTACGCAATGGGCTGTAATAAACAGATTTAAAGTGCCACTTTAGTCAGAATAAAAATTGTGTGGAAATATTACAATGATATGAAAGAAAGCCTACGCAGCAAGCCTAACACCATTTTTCAAAAGGATTTTGATGAATAACACTATTTAACCCATATAACTGAAGATTCCTTCAAAAACAAAATCTTCAGATGTGTCCATAAAATTTTCCTGATGTGATTTTGATAATTCCCTGCATGACGTCGAATTAGGCAGATGTGCGATGAGTAAGGCACTTATGTTGGGATGACGTCAAGAGCGTTTGAGAGGGCAGCATCATATGTGTATACAAGTCACCGACTGATGATGTCATGTGTTCGTGGCTGACGTCACACCAGGCAAAGTGGAAGCGACAGAAATGTTTTGTTTCCATATACTCTGACAAAACATACAATATTACTTTTAGTTTGCTGCAATATTTTCACAACTTAGGAAAGCAATTCTGACTATCACAGTCTTTATCAATTCAACTTGCTTTTAAGACACAGATGTTTTGACACCAAAGTAGCTCTTTAAATACATTACACTGGAGTTTTGATGAATATTCTTTACCTGACTTAAGCATACTAAATCAATCTCTCTTTCTAATAGACAAGAACTGCATTTCAAGTGGTGAATTACTCTGGAAGATTTCTTGGTCCACTGAACTACCAGTGGTCATAACTGAAAACATCAATAGTGACATGTACAACTGTATTTTCTGATGCTGAGAGGATATACCAAAGATTTCTCCCAAAATTTCCGTATTTGATAAGAAAATCAAAGCTTCATAATTTACTGAAAAAAGCTAAATTCTTGCAAAAAGTTAAAGATCCACCCACATCATAAATTTTTCGACCTTAATGAATTTGAACAGCAACATGAACATAGATGTTTGTAGGTAATTGATTGGGCTACTCTTAAATAACAGCAAACACTTTAATGGATTTGTGTGAACCAATTCTTTGGCCAAAACTGAGTGTAAAACTCACCAGGTTTTTGATGACTTGTGGCCTGTTGATTCGCATGTGTTTCACAGTTTGCAGGATGTTAACTTCTTGATCAATCTTGAGTCTCTCCAGGATTCCAGACACAGCACAATACAGTCCACATTTGTCAGCCCCGTTCCTAGAATATACAAACAAGTCAACTCTTCTCTTTTCATTTCCCCCAAAAGACAATAACTGAGAAAAGTTTGACTTCCACCTTTTCCACACTTGTCCCTACTCACATGATTCTCTCCTCGCATGTCTACTCACAACCAAAGCTTCTATGTGGTGTCTTCCCCAGCAGTTGGGTTTGTCCACACACCATCTTATGAATGAAAAGTGGATTGTAGCTGAGAACTGTCTGAGGCTGCCAAAAACTTTAGGTCTTGAAGTGCACAAACTTTGTTGTGCTTGTGAAAGTGCATTTTCACACTCTTAATACTTTTCATATTATATGTGCAGGAAATCTCTGTTCAAAGTCTAATGCAGGCATGGGAATTCATGGCCAGAACAAAGTCTGAAGTTTGCCAGGAAAATCTGAAAATACCCTACCCCACACTACCTCCAAATTACATTAGCAATCACCTGTTCTCACAAAATCAGTTGTCTTCTGTTTTACAAATGTGAAACAAAAAATCTGAGATCAGTCAATTGGAGGAAAAGTCCCATGCATGCTAATGAGAGGTGGCCCTTGTGTGACAAGACTGGGCTGGGTGAGTGACCTGTGCTACTCACATGCAGTGTACAATAATCGGTGCCTGGCCACACTGCTGTCTCCACTTGTCCACCTCCTCTATCAGAGTCACCAGGTCACCCAGGTTGGCTGGCACATCCCTACCCTCAGGCCAAAACTTGGCCACAAACTGCTTCACTCTAAATGGCTCCTTGTCGGGCTGGAATGGACAGATTGATTTAGTACATTACTGCATGTATTATTTTAGATCACAATTAACAGGTAAATACAGGTATATACAAATACTAATTTAACTACAGCACAAGATATCTGTTCTAGTAATAAATATAAAAAGCAGAGCTGTGATGACAGTGTTATAATCTAGTGTCCTCTCTGGCCGTGCGTGGGCAGACAGTGGGTTTTCCTAGGGTTCTGCCCGGTGTCCTCCTACCATAATTTTGGCAGCTGTCATATAAGTGAAATATTCTCGAACATGGTGTGAAACACCAATAACATAAATAAATATGTAACAAATGAAAATCGGCCTCTTGTCAATTTACCTCAGTTTGGATTTCATTCTAACTGTTCCTGTAAGTGTTTAAGTAACCACTTATATGCTCCCTAGCACCATGGCTTAAGCAGAATTAGACGTTCACATCAAACTGGTGGGCGACTAGCAGTCTTCAGTGTGTAGACTGCGCCAAGAGCCACATGTGCGTCACTGACTGGTTGTCACTTAACCTGGCTGAGCTATCAAGACTCCCCACTAGCACTTAATTTAACACAATCACTTTGGCAGTCCACATATATCAAAGACAAATCCTAAAATATATATATTCTTACTAGGAAAATCATTAAAGTAAAAGAAAGGCACTGAGGCACTGTTCATTCAACAGATTACAAAATTCTTTGCTGAATGTAAAATCTGTTTAAATAGAGCATATTGCACAGTGAAGGATGAATACCACAAATATTGTTCGATTGAGAGGTGGAAATGATAACCCACGAGACACGAAGTGTCCAGTGGGCTATCATTTCCACCTTTCACAAGAACTATATTTATTGTAATCAACCATCACCGTGCAATATTCTATTTATTATTTATACTTTAACAATGTCTTGATCTTGCGTATTTACAGAAGTTTTAAGCAATGTTTTTAGCTGCAGGCCTTCCAAGACTTGTCAGTAGCGTGATGTCATGCTGGTAGGCCTATACATGACACCAAGTATGACGTCGTGTCTTCTTGCGTGACGCCATCCCAGTGAGCTCAGATTGAAATGTCATAAAAACAAAGTGTTTCATTATCGACAGCATCTGGATCATGTATCAAGGTCACCAGCAGTGTAATATCAAAATGCAATAACAAAAGTGATATCTAACTAGTCAAGATATGACTTTTATCTGTGAAGTAAATGCTGCGATTTCACTGATGTATAAAAAAGGAATTTGTATGAATTCCTTGCTGCATTATATTTGTTGGAAGTGTAGAGTATTTTGCTGTTGACTGTGAATCAGAAAGACGGACCAATCAGAGAGCTAGGAGATATCGGCTGTTTATAAGCTTTGACATGAATGTTCTGAGTTCACTGTCAATGTAACATGTAATAACACAGAGGCAGGACACTGTTTTAATGATATATGTTTTAATTACAAGTACATGTGTGAACAACACTGCAAGTATTTCCAGACCATTGTGTTGTGGCGGAAGTAAGTTTCTTGATAATTTCATGCTGGAAATTTACATATATACTTAAGTTTCAACCACAAGCCTAGCAGCTCACTACAGTCTCTTGTTACAAGAGTGTTCCGCGCTTGGAAGAACTACACCACAGCCCACGCAGAATGGCTGCGTTTCATGCTAGTCGATAGAGCACGGTTAGACATCATTTTCCACTGTCGCAGAAGCTGTTAGATTTGTCCAATCTTTTTGGCAAACTTAACTTAAAACACACACTGCTTTTCACTTCACGGAAATTATTTCAGAAAATATTGGACTACATAATTTCTTTATGTACTTCTGTTTACCGAACAAATAAGCCTTAAAATGCAGTGAATTACTGAGGTGACCTACCATAGGTGTGTAGGTAACAGTCATGGTCTGTACATCATAGAGCTCTTTCTTCTCCACCTTTATCACCTGGACTCTGTAAGGTCCAAACATCCCTTCTGTGGTGTTGTCGTAAGGCCAGTATACACACTTCTCCTATTAAGTACAAGACAACAAATGCCAATGGGCTTGAGCGAAGTCTCAGAGAACAGGATTTTGTTCACCTTTTGTACATGTTCTGCAAAATGAGACGCACACCAGATCAGTGAACAAGTATAACTCTGAGTTGAGCAATACAGACATGTTTTATCAGTGGCAGGACTTACACACACGTAACTCCTATGCTCCCCATTAATCTCCAACATACATGTACCTGTATTATGGCTATATACTCTATTTATTTATTTTTCTATTTACATATTTATCTGGTTATTGTTTACCGCAATATTCAAGAATATTTCATTTTAATATATGATGGCAGTCAGCTTTATGGGTGGAGGAATCCAAAATGCCCAATGTGAGTCAACAACCCTGGCAATTTACAATAAAACATCCCCATATATATATAGATGATACAGACATGTAAATGAAGGCTAACTCAGACTGCAGAAACAGCCACATGGCCATCGTTGACCGCTTATTATTCTACAACAAAAATTCCCAGTGGAAAGCCTCTACTATCCGCAAGTTGCTGGCGGGCCTTCACATGTACAGCCAGAGAGGAAGACAGCAATTGCATTGGTGAAAGACACCTGGGTCATGGCCAGATGGAAATGCACACGTCTTGTGAGGTAACAATTGTGGCTGGCAACCTGATCAGGATTCTTTTCACATTCTAGATAATGTAGGATGTGAGGACAGGATCAAGCTGTGTGATCTATGCTACATACAGTTTGCATTTACTAAAGAAGACCACTACCTTCCAGCTCTTCAGTTTTGTGTAAAGCCTAGCTGCCAGAAGTTGTAGAGTGAGGCTATTGTCACACCAAAGTGGTTCTCAAAACGTTCTGCCCCATCCTAAATAAATCGTAAAAGGGGCTGTGGAAAAGACAGAATATGTAACTTTGGACAAATAAAACATGATGCTACTTCGCTCATAAACAGTCCTCTCTACCTCCACATCATCTTTATCCTGTCCGCAGTCCACCAGCATCAAGTTCAGATTGGGTATAATTGACCCTGCACCTCACAGGGGCAATGTTTCAAAACAGTTTATGAACTTGACTCTCCATCCTCTGGGTGATAATGCCACAGGCATTTTCCATCACATGTCTTGCTCTAGACATCCTGTAGTTCCCAATCATTTCTTCTCATGTCAATTGACAGCCTTAGGTATGGCTTCATGAGGTACGTGCGAAGACCAAAAGCGTAGTCTCCTAGCAGGAAGTAGGGAAAGTCCTAGACCTCATTCTAGCAAGTTGGAAGGCGCAGCGAGTCCAGTGGAGCTATCTTCTAAGCATTCTTTTTGTTCTGACTGATCTGGGCATCAGACTGGCTTCAAAAACCACCAATATCTATTCCCACGAATTTGTAATTCCTTGAAACATTGCTACAGCGTCCACTCCGTTTTCACAGAGTTTGAACCCACTTTTTTTTTTTTCAACAACACAGTGAGAACAAGTTTTGTGTGATGGGTGTATAATTTACTTGCTGGGAGTTGTACACAGTGATTTAGCTGTCAGGCACTGTACAGAGTAACTTAGCTGACAGGAGTTGTACAAACTGATTTAGCAGTCAGGCTTTGTACTTAGTAACTTAGCTGACAGGAGTTGTACATAGTGATATAGCTGTCAGGGGTTGTAGAGAGTAACTTAGCTGACAGGAGTTGTACATACTGATTTAGCAGTCAGGCTTTGTACTTAGTAACTTAGCTGACAGTAGTTGTACATAGTGATATAGCTGTCAGGGGTTGTAGAGAGTAACTTAGCTGACAGGAGTTGTACAAAGTGATTTAGCTGTCAGGCTTTGCACAGAGTAACTTAGCTGACAGGAGTTGTACAAAGTGATTTAGCTGTAGGGAGTTGTACAGAGTAATTTAGCAGACAGGCATTGTACTGAGTAACTTAGCAAAGAGAATATGTACAGAGTAACTTAGTCATCAGGATTTGTACAGAGGAACTTAACTGCCAGGAGTTGTACAGAGTAACTTAGCTACCAGGGGTTGTACAGAGTAACTCACATCTTCCACAGCCTCCAGGTCATTCAGCATAAGGAGGCACTGGGACTTCTGGCCATGGACCAGACGCCACATGTCCACTGTCGTGTGCGGCAAAGGCATCTGAGTGGCAATGAATGCACTGTTGTCCCTATAGGCCTGAAGTGCAGACGGAAAATAGGATTTGTAAGTATACAGGAAACACAAAAGTTATAACATGGGACTTACTGTATTTCACATAAGTTTAGCCAGATTATCACTGATTCATCCACATTATATACTGATTTAAGAGGTTTTCGTAAGGTCTGATTGATCTATTATGTGTTGGCAAATACCAGAGACATTTTATGGGCTATATGTGCATCTGAAAGCGCATTTTAACACATGCTAAACTTTAGCTGAAAATAAATAGCTGAAAGTATGTGTGCATACATATTGCGTATGATACAAAATAATATTAGAAGACAAGTATCGAACAAGGCATCTGTAAACAATATAAAGCCAAAGTGAGTTGTGCACAAACTTTGTGAATGATTATGCCAGAAGATAAACTTGA
Organism: Acanthopleura granulata; assembly: GCA_016165875.1. Taxonomy (NCBI): domain Eukaryota; kingdom Metazoa; phylum Mollusca; class Polyplacophora; order Chitonida; family Chitonidae; genus Acanthopleura; species Acanthopleura granulata. Next base: position 1,438,105 of record JABBOT010000004.1, read on the forward strand.
TTTATTTATTTATCTGATTGGTTAGACAAAATTAGGACACCCACAACCATCCGCAGGTTGCTGGCAGGCCTTCTCATGTATGGCCAGACAGGAAGCCAGCATAGGTGACTACACTGGTGAGAGGTTCCTAGGTCACTGCGCAGCACTATAGAGGTAACCCCCTCCGCCACGAAGGCCACCGCGGAAGACACAAGTAAAAGTACCTGTAGCACTATTGTACTAGGTTAGACCATTAAGGTAACTAAAACACATCAGCAGCAGCGAGTGTGTTTAACTAGCAATAAACCAGACAGCTGTTTCAAGTGCGCCTGACAAACAAACCCATGTGACTGTGCTAAAGCATTGTCACCCTCTGTAGTCACACAGAATCCAGTCCATTTCAGGCAGTTTATGCAAGTCTTTGTGATATCTGAGAGCTTACATGAGCTGTAGGGCAGTTTCCAGTCGAAAACTTTATAAAAATACAGATAAAAAAATTCATGGAATCCTGTGCTGTCGCTGAGATCTGTAATGTTAAAGCATAGGCACAGACGATCATGGGCCTACATTTATTTCATGTATGACCCGTTCTGCTCATGTGCAAAGATGCACCACTCAAAACAGCTATCTGGCTTATACGTTGAACGCATGTTTTCACAAGCCTGTCATTTCACCAATACCAGGAAACATGGTACATGTTACAACTTACGGGTAAAAAGACAGCATTAATGTAGTCTGTTGTGTCTGTCCACTGGGTGCATAGAAATGGCCTCCAGTGGTCAACTGTAGGTTATCGGGAGAGAAAAAGGCAATTCATGAAAAATTCTCAGACATACATGTAATTATATATGACCAAACCACTAATAGGTTACCTGTAAATGACCTAAAATTGTCAAAAAAGTGCATTTCTAGAGGTAAATAAATGTCGTAAAATATATTTGTTGCTGAAATTTCGATTTCTTCCAGTAGGAAACCTTAAAGCATCTTCTTACAATCAACAAGATTCCTAGAATCAGGAAAAATGAGCATCTTAGTCATGGGTTAAATTTTAGGTCATTTAGGGGATTTCTCATCCTGACAATTACAACTGGCTCAAAAGCTTATGGCTTTTTACGCAACACGCAGGCATGCCTGTTAAAACGTAAATAGTGTCGAAGACCATCTGCATCACAAAAAATCACAAATTCTGTGTACAGTTGTGTACAGCACCTCCTAGAGGAAATATCAGTTCATACTGAAAATTAATGGCTAATACATTCATCAATCCATATTTTACGCCCTAAAAATGGTGGGTAGGACCACTGACCAGCAAGAACACTTGGATCTCTGTTTCTATGGAGATTCTCCGGAAGGCAAGCACTAACACAGTCTTTCTCCGTCACTGTTGGGGACATGGATGCCAGCATCTTGAAAAAAACATCCAAGGGTATTACACATGATGAAAACAAGATCAAAGGTATTACACGTGATGAAAATGAAGTTTCTTTGTAATGCTTATGATATTTATGTCTGTAATGTGAGCACTGCAAATACCTTTTTTTTTGCTATAACGTTCCCAGAATTGCTTCGAAAATAAATTTGCTGGATTTAAATTTCGCAGGTATATTGGGGGGATACCATTTATGAAGACAGTAAAGAAATAATGATGAACACAAAACTCTGGGGCTTCAACACAGATCATACAAAACTTTTAATCTCCTTACAATATGCACATAGAGGCTGGTTTCCCTGAGGTGCAGTCGAGGCCATTCCACTGAATCCACCTGAGGCTAAGTTTTATAATATGGAATTAAAAGTATATCATGCTGGTGTTACCCACTTACGGATCAACACGTTGAGTTAAAGTGTCACAGTGTGGGTCAAATTGGTTGACATATATAGAGCAATGCAAGACTTGGTGGGATTAGAAAATAAATTTGTTTGAGGCTAAAACACTGATGGTAATTTTACACATAATTTTATTTTACTCCCTGCAATACCTTGGAAAGACTTTAGATATTGTACAGAGTTGTATATGTACTGGTTATATATTTCATGGAAAAATCATTGCCGTGATATTTGTAAAAGTAAATGTGGTATGTTCTACAGATGCTCTATTATAAAAGGTCCTATTACAGATGCCCCTATTATAAAAGGTCCTATTACAGATGCCCTATTATAATATGAAGGCTGTGTTTTGCAGGTTAAATCAGGTAGCTGTTATCGGCTGATAAACAGCAAGACCCCTGCTATCATCTGATTCATTTGCCTAATCATTTATTAGCCATCCCACACTAACATGTTTTCAGACGTTCAGAATGTTTACATTCTGGTCAAACATTTCAGATCATATCAGAGTCCAAAAAACACAAAAACTTAAGAATGGTACGTGTCTGACTTTAAGCATTTGGGTTAAGTCTACCCTGTCTGACATATACCTGCAGAATTAGAATATTACAATACATACATGCATGTAAGCACTCTATGGAATTTCATCAGCGCAACGTATGTTGTAGAGATATGAAGTGCACTTGGATCAGGGCTACTTAGCACTACTAGTACACTTCATGAAAACTGGCCAATGTCATTTCTTTTGTGGGTGCCGTTTTGAATTATTTCCTTTCCTCCTTACCTCAAACTGCTCCTGCAGACCTGTTTGACCAGAGCTTGGATCTTCTATTTGTAGTTCTCTATACTTTTCCTCAAACTTTGACGCCTCCATGGACATGTCTGAGAGAAGAACAGCCTCAGCTAGTGCCTCATACAAGAAAGCATACTGTTCCTGTAACATATATCAACAGATTACTTAACTCTTCTACTATTAGAGGACTTGCGCCGTCTATCAGTTTACTTGTTCTGGCTGTATTGAGTTTACCCACCTCTGTCTGTATCATGTTGACACGCTGTTTCCTCATACTCAGCACACAATGTAGAACATCCACTTTGTCCTCAGCCTTGGCCTGATCTATCAGGTAGTCCAGTCCAATAAACGTCCCAGTCCTGCCTATACCAGCACTTCAACAGAGAAATGATCATGTCAAAATGGTTAAATAAGCATAAACATCTGAGGAACTAGGATCTTTGCCACAACACCACGGTTCAGCTCACTGACCAGTCAGTAAAGGCAGACAGTTTTACTCATACCTGACCACGAGGAAACAATGTGTTACAGCAGTCCTAGTTAGGCAAACATAAATGTCTGACAGACTGAACCATGACCTTGTTTTTGTTAAAACTGAACAAATCACTAACACTCAAGTCTGATATTTGTGATTAACACATCTACCAAGTTACAAATCACTAGAATGATGGATAATGACCTAAGTATGGAAAACCTATTACGAACTATAACATTCCCACTCCGGAACACAAAGACTGTAGTTCCGTCAAAAATCAAAGCGTCATCGAACTCAAAAAAATGTAGGCCTATCACTGAGCTAAACACAAACATTTAAAGGGAAAGACCTCGTAAAAATGAATTTATGATGAGTGAAAAGACCATTAAACAATGTATCTAAAATACCTTTTTTTAGATTTTTTTTCACCAAAATAAACGCAATCGTTTTGATTGTATGGTGGGTTTTATGGGCCATATGGACAATGTGGTTCACCAGTGACATCACACTGATATTTCTATGGCCCTAAAGCAGAAATTTATCTCATTTTAGCATTTTAATGCACAAGCAAACACAACAGGAGTACTCATCATAACACCTTTATTCAGAGCTGAATATAGGTGTACACAAAGTTGTTTGACCGCTGGTGGGTCTTCCCAGGGGAACTCACAGTGTTCACATTGGTAGGAGGCACCTAGGCCACAATAGTGCATTAATTCCCTTTGCCAAGGAGGACTCCTGGGTTGTACATGTCTAGAGAGTTACCTGCTGGTGGGTATAGACGACCATGTAGACTGACCGTACCTGCAGTGTACCACCAGAGGCCCAGTGCCAGTGGTGTTTGTAGTGTGAACCTTTTCTCTGAAGTGAACCAAGGCCGTGGGATAGTGAGGTACTCCATGGTCGGGCCATGAGGTGAAGTGAAACTGTTTGACAATCCGACTCGGCGCAGAAACCTCCTGAAAATGTGTCAATGTGCAGTGAATGTGGTAATGAAGTCAGAATGTTGTTACATCTGGACTCTGACGCTTCATCTTAATTAGTGCTAGGCATTGAAAGAGTTTATAATTTTGTCCCTGCATCATCCGTGATTCTTGAGTTTCTTAACAATACACAGTAGCCAGAGATACAGACCACACCCATATGAGCTACATAAATCACATCAGGCTTATCGCATGGAAAAGTTCACTTACAAGGACTGGTGGGTTTCCCTCTGGCTCTGCTCAATTTCCTAATGCTGGCTGCCATCTTATACATGAAATATTCTTTAGTACAATGTTAAACATCAATCATATACATAAATACATGTAAATATATTGACTCGTACAATGCTAATGTATATCAACCATTGCCACTGCAATCCCTAACTCACACTTGATAAAGTACTATTAATTAACAGAGCAAAATGTCATCTTACCAAGTCATTACTACTATAAATGTTGAAATTGGGAATGTATTCACAACAGGCATCAGTAAATGTTTGTTGTAAGTCACTGTGACTGTAGCTCACAATCAGCTACAACAAGATGGTGTTGATTGTACGTTAGGGCAAAGATCGTGATCTTAGTGATTTACAATCAAATTAGGTTCTTACAATCAATTTGGGGAAGCCACCCTGGGGCTTGAATTTTTATTATATCCTTTGGGCATGCATATGTTTTCTATTTGATAACAATAAAGGTACAAAACTGTTATCTGCACATTCAAAAAAATTGTATGGGAATTACTAAACCCTGGGTGTGAAATTTGGGCTTCAGCATAAGGTTAAACTTTCACTCATACACCTGTCTGAACAAGAAGACAAGTTATTATGACTGGTGCACTCTCAATGCAACACCACAATAACAGAAATGACACTTAATAAAGTGCTATCAATAACACAGTAATGTTGTTTTACCAAGTCATTACTAATGTTGAAAGTGCGAATAGTGAAATCTGCATAGGCCTCCGTCTCCAGCAGGGTAACAGACACATCTCCAAACTTCTTATTTCCGCTAGAGGGCCAGTATAAGTCACACTTCCTCTGGAAACATAACAGTTTTATTGTTTGCTCACTTGGGTGCTCATTTAGGGCTTAGCAATGCTGTTTATATCAGCATTTTGGTCATGTCCTAACACTGTCTCCCTGTGGCAAAAGGCTCTCATATCTAGAGTTAAGGCGCTGCCGTACTAGAACACAATAACCAGCATGGGAGGAAGTAACAAGCAATGTTTACGATAACAGATGAATATGTGATGTTTACAACAACAGATAAATCTGCAGAATATTAGTTAGTTTGTTCTGTCCAAAAAGATTGTGTTAACTGGAACACAATAACCAGCAAGGGGAGAAGTAAAAAGTAATAGTTACAATGACAGATAAATATGCAGATTATTTGTTAATACTAACAGTTACAAGTACCAGGTTGTAATCTATCTATCTAATGGGCACAAACTGATTCTGAAGCTACTTTTATCAACCGCAAAGAGGAGGAACTACAGTAATCAATGCCTCCCCTCCTCCCTCCCTAACACACACACACCTGCCCCATCCCCCTCTCTCCCTCGCACACCCACACACCTTATCCCCCCACTCCACTCCACTCCACACAAGTCTTACCCGGGCATCTTCCACCAGGTTGGTCAGCATGATGACTCGTGTACAGTCAAACTGCCAGATCATTCTCCAGAAGTCGTCCATCATCAGACAGGTTGGACCTACACACACACAACAATTTACAGCTCACGTAAGAAATATCAGCATGCGACATCTCCCACGTAAAAATAGCCAATCCTGAACAATTCCTTGAATGACGTTGCCCTTACAGTGCACTCTAGTACGACATCAACAAAGTGAACATATTCAGCTATATTAGCTACCTGTGCCCTTTCTAACCACAACAAGAGTAAAACATGTTTGGGAATGTCAGCTACTAGTACCGTCTATTTTTGAAATACTTGAAATAGTCAATAAGCCTGTTTGCCCAATGGTGTACACAGTGGTCATGTATTGTTGGAGATGAGGTGTCGAACTCCTGAGGTTGCTGGTTCTAAACCAGGAGGGGTCTCAGCAAGATTTTTGTTCAGTACTCAGAAAGTGTACATCCCAAATACCAATAACAAGGTGGATTGGTTTTTTGCTTGAATGATGTTCTCCAAAGCTGGGTTGTGCCTTCAAAATACATTACTTTCATGTTAAATTGATCTTTATATAATTGTATGGTTCTGAATGTAAACGAACAAAATCTGTATGTAAGCTGTGGTCAGTTTCACTTGCTCTCCAGTAATTTTTTGTTGCACTGGCTCTTTATTTATTTATTTATTTATTTATTTACTCATCTGATTGTTTTACGTCATACTCAACAATATTCCACTTGTAGCTATTGTTGTTTAAAACTGGAGCATGAAAGTAACCTCAGAAACATTAATTTGATACTTCTGTTCTCTAGTATTATATTATAGGATACAGGCAATAGTCACACATTATTCATCTACACGTACAACTGGACTGTGGGAGGGAACCAAATCACTCACAGAAATAGATACTTGTTTAACAAATACATGAACAAACAAAGTCAGCTTTAAATTTATTTTCTTCAATGATGTTCTTTTCCCCACCTAGGAATGTATCCTCCACAAGATATCTGTCCTGCTTATACATACAAACATGTTAACATAATATCTTTGTATTACATGTAAGTGAACTCACCTTGCGAAGCAATATAACGAAACTGTTCATTATAGCCCTGAAAAAGAGGAGACACAATATATCAAAACTCTCAATTATAACCCTTCCGAAGAGAAGACAATGAGATGCTGTATATTAAAGCTACCCATTACAGTCCAACACAGTGCTACTAGAATTACCTTGTTCATAAATATTTCAATAAAAAGAAACCCCAATAACATAAGTTGCAGAGGCAGCTTTTTTTATATATTACATGTATATACATGTACCTGTCCAATATACAGTAGCACAAATCATCCCAATCAATAAAGTGACAATTTTAATCCTAGCTGTTTGTTTTTATATTACACAATGTTTCTGCCACAGATTGATAGTTGCTGTATACAGCAATTCTCATGCTTTGTCCATGGAAAATTAAAAAGTATGCAAAGAAGAGGCAGACAAAGTACACGAGATATGATAATGACAGAAATGCCATGAGTAAACCGACAAAGCAATGCATGGTTTTCTTCCATGTGAGTTCCCCTCAACCTGCTGGTTGTCAGAGGTTATATGTTGACTTGGTGTTTACTTACATGAACAAAGCAGGCATTGATATAATCTGAGCAGGGCAGACCGTCTTTCAGATTGAGGACAACCCTGGAATGATCATCTGATCATCAAAATAGAAAAGATCGTGTTTGTATCATGTTCAGATTTAACAGATAGAACTTCAAATGCCAGCTGTGCAAATGTAGAATGAATGATTATGGCTTAACACCAGTGCACATGTAGAATATATTGCATACATGTATGAGCACAGGTGAAAGCAAACACACTTTCCACAGTTATTTTATACAAACCTATCCCTATCCATCATGAGTAATGTTACAACTTTTAGAACCAAAACTTAAGTTGCAAAGAAGGAATACATCCTATAATGGACCCTTCGTCAGCACAGCCTCTTTCATCACATCAAAACCAATCAACTGCCTGGAATTAGCCACAATCTAAGGCATGGACTTCAGCTTGTCCAAGTTTTGGACAAACGTGATGAATCTATGTATCCTGTGCAGAGTAAATTAGCACATATTGTATCTCGTATTTTTGCTGTTTCCTGTCAAAACTACGAAACTACGAGTCCAACTTCACAACCTAGGAATTATTGACAACAGTAAAATGATGCCATCACAACATTATAGAATCATGTGTTACCACTGCATTCATATTAGCTGACAGGATTTTCTGCTGGGTTTGTGCAAGCTGGCGTGGTATGACCTCATACTTAACATAAGTGGGCATTAACAGGGAAGGGTCAATTGAAGTAACTGTTATATAATAGTATAATGTGAACTCACAGGCCACGATCCCTTGGAATCGGTTTTTGGCTTTGTTATCTGGCTTACTGGCCTCTGTTGTACTGGCTGTTAAGCCTTTTGGCAGCAACTGAAACACAGTTAGACATAAATTACATGTACTGTCAAGTCCTGAATGATGTATGTACGTAAATATGTTTGGGTTGTACTCAACAATTTTTCAGTCACATGATGACAAGGAGTCAATAGAATGTATATATACTGTCTTCTTGTGGCAGGACGAGTCCATGCTGCCAATGTGATACCGTCACTGGAACATCATGCCGAAGACACCAGATAAGACACACCAGGCAAGACACCTCACCCAGTCACATTATACTGACACTGGGCCGACCAGTCCTGTTTCCTTGTTCTAACCTCTCATTACTGAGTGCCAAGCAAGGCAGCAAAACGTACCATTTGTAAAGTCTTTGGTATGACCTGAGAAAAATTGGATTGTGGATCTCCCGGCTCTGGGGCATACACTCTAACCACCAAGCTGCCACGGCAATTAAATCCTGAGTAAAATACCACGCAAAAAACATTCCTGCACAAAAACACTTCTTGTTAAAGGATTACAATGTAAAAAGATATCAAGATGTTGAAAAACTCAATACAGCCTTCCTCAGAACTACAATTCAAAGGATGCATGAAAGACCATGCAAAATCTAGCATTTTAACTTGCACACCTCATGTTCCTTCTTAAATCCCTGCACAGATCTCTGGGTGTTGATGAAGTTCAGCAGCTCGCTAATTTGCACGCTGGTTGTGGTAATCAGTGGCGTCACTTTGCCAGTCTCATCCGACTGCTTTCCCAACAACAAACGCTTCCTGTTACTTTTCAATTCTGGAAAAATTACAACAATTATGATGTCACACAGTGGCCCTTTTGACAGTGAATTCACCAGCATAAGATAAATTTGAAATTCTTTGAAATACAAATGTACACATACTTTGCAAAATTATAATTTACAAAAATCAAGTGTGCCCCCATGCTGATTAGCTTTGTCAACATTATTGCTCAGTCATTGCCTGCTCTGTTTGAATATGAAGAAATACACTTCACATGCTAGTTGTCAGTAACACTGAAAGGGCTCTAGTTTAATAGGATTACACAATTCTGTTGCTTTGTTTACATTTGTCATCAACGCCTAACTATATAACCATTATTGAGCATCACAATATGATGAGGGTCTCCATTTTTGTGACGGGTATCTTCATCAAACACTAATAACACACAGCTATCCTCTGTGTATTATAACTTTAGCACTGAAAAGCTACAGTGGGCAATACTTGTGTTTCCAGGTTGTTGTGTCAGAGGGTTTGGTGGGTCTGGGATAGTCCATACTGATCAGACATACCTGACTTAGCCACACCATTCCTTTCCTCTGGGCCCAGGAGATTGAAGAGCTGTTGGGGGTCGTCTCCATTGGCTTGTCGTCTCTTAGCCTGTGTTCTTCGTCTATCAGTGATCATGTATAATAAAAATGCATATTTATATGGTGTATAATCATAGAGTATACCAGATACCAAAGAATTCATCTGCAGGCTTGCATTCCATCAAGTCTATGGTATATATCATGCATTTCATCAAGTGCATATTTGTATATTATCACAGAACATACAAGAAATCAAACCTTTTATCTGCCAGCTTACATTCCATAAAGTACCAATAGACTTCAACAGACTTCTACTCTGATATATTGGTACAGGAAGAAGTGGAAAAATAGGTTAATGTTTTAAATTTTGAGAATTATCTTCTTTTTTTTTTTAATTCATAAGGTCAGAACTGAGCCAACACGACATACAACAAAACTGACCTGAGAGACAACAGAACTGACCTGATATACAAGATTAGGAAGACAGCCACGGCCACCAGAAGGACTGAACTAGCCACACAAACACACACCAGTAACACTGTGTTGTCAGCTGCAGACTTCTCCTCTGTCAACACAAACAAATTGTCTAAACATCAAGCCTGCAAATAGGTGCCTGACATTTTTCAAAATATCCATTTGAATGAACTGGTATGACCATGTCGTACCTGTTAAATATTACAGTACAGAGGTCTCATACCACTTTCACCAAAGTGGTGTCTTCAAAAATGTCAGGCAACTATCTGCAGGCTTCAAACACTCAAGAATATTTCACTTACACGATGGCAGCCAGCAATATGGTGAGAGGAAACCCTCAACCACCTGCAGACTGCTGCAGGTAACTTCTCTCATATGACCAGATATGAAGCCAGCATGAGCTGGGCTTGAACTCACACAGATCGCAATGGCGAAAGGCGCCTGGGCCATTACACTGCATTAACGCACCAACCCATTTGGCCACGGAGGCCCCATATATTTGTGAATCTGAACCTTCAAACCCTCAGCTTAAAAGAAAAGACAACAAATAATGTAACCTCTGTTGTTTCGGAAGAGGGGTGTAAACTGACCCAAACGGCTAGAACCAATTTGTTCTGACGTGCTTGGTCACCCTATAAATTACCTGTTATAATTACCTGTTATCTGGAATTGATACGAGGCCTTCAGACAAGTCATGTAAGAGAAATCGGCAACATGATGTCGCATGACTCATACAATGTACCCTAAAGCAATCACATTCTCGGTTTATAGAAATATCTCCTGCCTGGATGATAACCTCGTGGCGCTTTTGATCCTCTTAACATGGGCAATTCTGCGTACACTGAACAGTGATATGTTGTCTATGCAACATCAGAAAAATATAAAAGTTATGCTTCTTGAACTTTATGTGGGTTACTTTTATCAATGCATATAAACATTTGGTCTCATGCTGTCTTTTCTTTTAAAAATAACATAGATGCTGAACCTGTACCAGAAATTAAATGTATAGACAAATCCGTACCCAGAGTCTCTCAGGAGACATTAGCTCTACTGGCTGGAACAAAATTATTACCGAGTCGATCACAAAATTATGTATGTATAATGGACAATAGACAATCAAAACTGAAAACCAATACTATGAAATATGTATCTTGATTCACTTGTACCAAGTTTTGTTGAAACTGGACAAACACTGTAACAGAAATTAGTAGTATTTTGAAACAAATCTTAATACAGAAAGCAGACGGACTACTGATCATCGAAATGCCACAAAAAAACTTTGACCTGTGGAGCTAAAAACTAGACATAACCTTTCCTTTATCAAGAAATTTTGCACACACAGACAATGTACATCAAGTTGAGAGAACATCTATGGCTCAGAAAGTTCTGGATGGCCAACGGGATTGTGGCTGCAGACCATCAGCTTACCTGTGTCACACCTGTCCCCTGTCCAGCCCTCCTGACACACTGCAGTGTTAGGGAGGGGCTGAGGACATACCCCAGTGTGGATGTTACACTCAGCCATGCTGTGACAGTGGCCACACTCGCGCCGACATCCCTCCCCATACCGCTTGGCTGAGCAGGCTACAAACACAAGAGTAGGTCCACATTTAGCTACCAGCATACCTCTGGAGACTCTGACGGGCTACACGAAAGGGTCTAAACCACAGTAAAAATACAACCTTTCCTGCTGTCATGCTGCAGTGCTCTTGCAAGCCAGCAAGTAAGTGCCTGGCATTTTTGAAAGCATCGCTTTGGACGAAGTGGTAGGATCATGTTTTCTACCTCAAATAGAACTCAACAAAGTTCACCTGGGTCATGCCACTTTCAAAAAAGGGGTATATTCAAAAATGTCTGGAACCTATTTGCAGGCTTGCTTATGCACTACCCAAGTGTTTGGTGATGTACTACTGGTAAAGAACAAAGGAACAAACAGTTTGGGACCTTTTTGTTAAGAGGCAGAAAGGAGTTTTCACAAGTTCCCAATTGACAAAGCTTTTCTTTGCTCCTGTAATGCTTTATTGTTTAAGATTTGGATTATGCTTGCTATCTCTAAGCTGTTAGGGTTGTTAGGGTATCCAATTAACTGTCAACATCACTAAGAGACCTACGGTACAACTGAGGTACACATTCTAGAATTCTAGAATGGTATACCATTTCAATACTGATTTTATTCATCTGCCTTGAACATTCGTGCATCTATTCATCATCACTGGAAGTTGTTGACAGCTTCTCTTAGCACAAATCTGTCCTAATTCTAAGTTCTTTGGTGGTTTGTGTTATTTGTCTTTTTGGAAACTGGCCTTGCAATTACTGACCAACCATATTGGTATGGCAGCTGGTATACAAGTGTCAGCTTCAACATGTTAAGAACTTAATGCTTCAATTTCAATTGTAAAATTGTAATGGTTTCACATTACATGCTTCGCTGCGTGGTGAAAATGTTGCATATAAGAGAAATACTGAACAGGTAAAACCCTACACTGATAAATGAGATGAAGCCAGGCTGTTCTCCCAATATGCATAACAAAGTAATATTCCTTTCAGCTTGGTTAGGCTAGTTGTTAGGCATATTCTAACATGGCAGTGTTCATATTAAAGCTAAACTACAGGCAGAATGCAAATATGTTTGCAATGATCCATGATCCAGAATATTAATTCTATTTAACTAGTTTTCTACATTCTATATACAAGCCAATATAACCGAACCATGCTGAAACGTGACATCATGTTACAAAGGACCATCACTGTTGCAGTAATACTGTATCTCAAAAATGTGTGCATTGACAGTTTTGCTCTGAATCACCAAGGTGAAACCACCTATATAATAATGACAATTTATTTGTTCTAAGAACCTTAGAGGAAAAGTAGCCCGCCCCTGCACTGAGGCCACCCTTAATATATGTTTACTGGCTGTAACCTGACCAACCCTTCATAAAGAGGTCCATTCAAAACTTTTTATCGGTATTTTAATGAAAGTCTATTTTTTTCTTAAATTTTTCTCTCCATGTTAATTTCTTTAAAATCCCCATCTTTTTCAAGAGATAGAATAAAAAAAATTCCATACTTTTCTATGGTCAGGTTATGCCCATGTAAAAACCCTACATCATCTAAAATAATACTCCTCTCTATTACAGCGAGCTATTTACACAACTGCATATAAGTAATACGTGGTAAGTACAAGTATACACATGCTGACAAAATCTCAGTGATCACAGTTTTCCCACAGACCTGTGTTGCACTTGTGTCCAATCCACCCAGGCTCACAAAGACGCAGACCATTCTCCTCAACAGGGCACGAGCCACTCTGGTCACATGGTTTACCTCCCTTACAGTGACACTCGTACTTGCAGTCTGCACCAAATGTGCCATTTTTACAGGCTTTAAGAGAATGGGGAAACATCAAATTATTTCATCCACAAAGAAGGTATTCTCAGAGAATTTGGTGAAATTAAAATTTCAGTTAACGTCTCAGGTATGTATGTTAAGTTAGGTAAACGTGTTTATTTGATACATGTTTTATTCTGTGCTCAATGATTTATTTATTTATTTGACTGATGTTTTACACCGTATTCAAGAATATTTCAATTATATGAAGGCAGTCAGCATTATGGTGGGGGAAACCGGGCTAGCCCTGAAACCCAGGACCATCCCTCGCACGGCTGAAGCAGAAGCCAGAGTAATGTGGGCTTTAACTCACAGCAATCATATTGGTGAGAGCTACACTCAATGAACTGCTGTTTTGAGATCGTAAGGTGTACATTGTTTGTGTGGATAAAAAGTAGCAGGACCACATCTGGACTGGAAATTATTTTGATAAACATGAGTAATTTCAGTTTCTGAGTTCAGATTATATGCAGCAAAAACCAACATCAAATCTATATCCTGGTTCACATTTGAAACCACACAGAAGCATAACTTCTCTACAAATTTATCTGTCTGGTGTTGTGCTCTGCCCAAAATGTTGGACACAGTATGATGCCAAACATATCACTGGGTGGAGTATTGGTTAGTACACTAGATGGTGGCCAGCATTATTTATTTATTTGCTTGATTGGTGTTTTACATCATACTAAAGAAAATTTCACTTATACAACGGTGGCCAGCACTGTGGTGAGAGGAAACCAGACAGAGCGCGGGAGAAACCATGACCATTGGCAGACCTTCCCACGGTCAGCATTATGAGAGAAAACATTGCTTGGGAAAACCCAAATCAAACATATGACAAGCGATGAAGCCAGCATGAGCTGGGCTTCAACTCACAGTCACCATATTGGTGAGAGGCTCCTGAATAATTGTTCTGCACTAGCACACGAACCACTAGGCCTCCGAGGCTCCAGCAGAAGACCTGAAGCCGCAGTCCATCCAGCTGGAATTGGATTTGAACATTTTGAATTACGCAGACCCCAGTGGAGAATGTGTTACTGATTGTTTTCCAGAACCTAATTAACTGAACCTTGGTTTGATTCATTGCTGCCTTTGAGTTAGAACAAAAAAAAAAATCACAGTGGTACAGGTCTATGAGCTTACGAGTCTGGCATTGGAGTCCTCGAAACCCCACTAGACAGCGAGGGCTGTTGTCTGACTTGTAGCAGGTTCCATTGATGACATCACAGGAGCCCATGTGACAATGACCACAGTTCTGGTGACAGTCGGACCCATATTTTCCCTGTGCACAGCCTAGTCAAACCAGAAATTATTCAGTATAAATTGCGGTGCCTCCACGAAAGGCAAGCACAAAGTGATTACATCAATCATTCCTGTAACAGTTCAGATAGCAGGTATGGCAGACACAACTAATTACATTACCCTTATATGTTGATCCAAAAAATAATGATATGGATATGTTAATCATTAAAAGGGCTGATCAAGTGAGAACGGGTATTCCTGTTACCATTACATGAGCATTGGCTACGGGCAGGCAAGATGTTTCAAAAATTAGGGTATTCCTGTTACCATTACATGAGCATTGGCTACGGGCAGGCAAGATGTTTCAAAAATTAGAATATCAGGGGCCAAGATTATTATACCATTTAGGAAAGTGTCACAAAATATAGGGTTAGATGACACTGTCCACCAACAGGTCGCCTAAAAATGCCACTGTGGCAATGTTTTCTGTGCTCACCGGTTTGACAGTCTCTACCAGTCCAGCCTGGCTCGCAGCTGGGTGAGTGCTTGGTGCATGCTCCAGTCACGGGATCACACTCTTCCTTGACCACGCAGTGATTGCTACACACAGACTTACAGTCCACCCCGTAATGTCCTTTGCTGCAACCTGCATACAAACACATCAATTAGTTTTCATCACAAGAAACATAACAAACTAATCATTATTTCTGACAGTAATCATAAAACAGAATATTTTTACACTCTATATTTTAGTTCATGACATCTATGATACATGCTCCTCAATGTTGTCAAAGTGAGTTCAGCTCATGTCATGCTGGCTTCCTCTCTGGTCATAGGAGGGAGGGCCGGCCAGCAATCTGCTGGTGGTTGTGGGTTTCACCACGAGTAATATGTTAATACATCAATTTGCCCACAAAACGTCATTGGACACGCAGGAATGAACAACAGATTACACAGCTTGGATCCGAAAGACTTTTGGCGGGAAAGGTTTCCCATTCGATAGACAAGAGACAACTCACGGGTGGTGCACATATCCCCAGCCCAGCCTGGTTGACAGCGCATGTTCCTGGCCTGGTTAGGGCAGATTCCCGTCACTGGCTCACAGGTCAGATTCTTGAAGCAGTTCCCACAAGTCTCCTTACAGTCCGCTCCATAGAAGTGTGCGCTACAATCTGTGAGCAACAACCAAGTGTATCACAGTTTTATACAACCACGTGGTCATATCAACAACTTTAAATATCTAAAGATTTCCAAACATTTTAATTTATTTATTTATTTGATATGTGTTTCATGCCGTATTACACTTATACGACAGCAGCCAGCATTATTAAGACATAGCTAGGGATGTGGGGGGGGAGGGTGGTGTGGGGCCAGAGAGAGAAATACATGTATGTATATTTGTGCCCTACATGGACAATGGATTTGATAAACACTGCAGGGACAAAAATGCTGTAAATCTTCAACCTTTTCAACCATTAAAGCAGTTTGTAACAGGTAGTGTATGCATAAACTTATTGTAAATATGAAGCCAAAAATGATTTGTTTGTCACTGCAGGTGTAAGCTTCACAAAATTATGAACATTATTTCTCTAGATCCTACAGTTCTCCCAAGAAAATACTGAAATATTGCTTTCAGCATCAGTTGAAGAATTAAGGTATTATCTGGATGTTGAGAAGGGTTTAAAGCCTCAAATACTCTTCTCAACATGTGGGTAACTGAGACCAGGAGAGGTAAGTTCTGCTGCACACAGCCTCTGGGGGCCATTTACATGTATGTCTCCCTAAAACATGGGTTACTCAAACATCACCTCAGTCAAGTGTCATTTTGCACTCTGACAGGTATTCTGTTCCTTTACAGTTGGTTTTATGTGGTGCCCCCAATGTAGCCTCTCATTATATTTTATCCTCATGTAGTGGGACATTAATACCTTGCTTGTTAGACCTCAGTGTTCTGAGCCCTCCATCTAATGTATTTCTGTAAAATAGGGGGGGAAATGGAAACCAGCATGGGTACATACATGTACTAGCTGCTTTAATTATTGACACTCTTATTATCCAGAATAATTCACTTGAATGATTTTGTACAGACCATTATCCAATAAGACTAAAAAGAAATGTATGACCTACTGTTTGGCTGCAAGCTTCATGTACATTCACCACAGATAAATAATGGCCAAGGCAGAAACTTACATTTTTTTCCATAACAAAATTACTGTCCTACCTTTACACACCAAGCTCAAACCACCTTTTTAACATGAATAAAACTCTCAGAATCATTGAAAGAGTGTAACTTAGGGAAGGGCAAATGTTCCAGAGATTTTCCATACTCATTTAAATGTGGATTTAAATGATGGCATGTTCAACCATATCACTACCCTGTAGCTGACCAATACAGGGATTCACTTGATTCACTTAAACTAGTTTTCTCAAGAGAATAAAAAATATAAATGAATGTGATGTGATTTGATGAGGACAGTCCTTTACAAATTAACTGAAATTTTTGAGATTAAGTTCTCAGGTTGGCAGGAGGTCTCCATGTCCAAGGGATTGAGCACACCAGTGCAGTATGGTGACCCAGGTGCCACTCACCAAGGTCCGCCAGCAACCTGCAGATGTTGTGGGCTTCTCCTGGGCTCTGTCAGGTTTCCTCCCACCATAACGCTGGCCACTGAAGTCACTGAAGTGAAATATTCTTGGGTTATGGTGTAAAACACTAATCAAATAAATAATAAACTTTAAGGTTATCATTCAAATAACCCAGGATGAAGCCTGCTTGTACTTACTGGTCCTGCACTGTGGTCCTGTAGCTCCTGGCTGACACAGGGGCACAGCATAGGGGCAATGGCCAGTGGTTTTGTTACACACCTTACCCCCATAACACATACCACAGTCATGTTCACAGTTCTCACCAAACTTCTTGTCAGGGCAAACTGTGGACAAATGTATACAGGCACCTTGTGTTAAAATCAGGAGTGTATTTAGTTGGGCACAGTATGATATTTCCAAATGCATTCAGGAAGTTATCATTTGCGACTGAAACCTTCATGATTTTTGGCCACGCTTCCTATGATGAATTGAGTTTTGAACTAGTGCAAGATGCATGCAATTTTTTGGACTCATGTACATGCTCCAACTCCACCTTGTGGCAATACCTTACACATGTAAAACAGAAATGCTTCATATTAGTGCTTACTTTTGGATTTACATAGAGGTCCTTGCCAGCCTTCCTTGCAATTTCCCCTTGGACATGCCCCTGTCTGAGGCAAACAAGCCATGCCCTCTTCACAGTGACCGCAGGAGGAGGAACAGTCTGCGTCCCACTTCCCAGGAGGACATTCTGTAGTAACCATAGTAACGTGAAATCATGTTTCAGCATAGCACACGTCACTAATGCATACTTTGATATCCACATATATGATCAAACAATGAACCTTAAATTTCCTCCAAAAAATTTTTTTGCATTTTCACAGGAAAATAACTGCTACAGAATATTACTTTAGGAGCTGAAACTTACAGTTTTCCAGAAGGATATCACCCTACCTTCAAAACACCTTCTACAATCAACAGAATTCTCACAATCTAGAAAAATATTGACATCTTTGTCGTGGATGAAATTTTAGGTCATTTAGGGTATTCATTCGCTCTGGATGTAAGATAACAAGAAACAAGGCGCATTGTTTCATTGAAAGTTTACGTTTTTTGAAGTGCCAAATTTTGCCTGCTTCTCAGTGATTCATCCATCTGATAAGGCCAGCTTGATTCATTTTATTTTTTACATCTGAAAGTGCATTTGTACAGCCCATACTGTAGGTGACATACAGAAGTATCAGACTAAAACATTGTGTGTGACTCAAATTGAACATAAAGCACAAGTGACACATGAGCTGATGGACGCACTTGAACTAATATGAGGATTTAATCAGAACAAAAGTGGCATTCGCCACTGAAGTGAATACAGCGGTTACACCTCACCATGATTTTCACTACTACGAGCACAAAGCATGATGAGGTACGCCGGCTGATATTATGAGCGTATGGAAATTTGTGAAATGAAAAGATTACTATTTACAGAACTTTTGCCCTGCTCAAAATAAGAGCTGCTTCTACCCCCACACATAGTCTAGACAATACTATAACTTCCAAAATAAACACAACACAAGATAGTATATCAAAAAGCTTTCCCATTTCTCATTAGCTCTTTTGCTATGGAATATTTAACTCCTTGGTATCCCAGATTCTTTGGCTGTCAGAGATTTTTAGAATACAAGTTTACCAATCAGCACCGATTTCTAATGATGCAACAACCAAGTAGCGGGCACTGAGCAATGGCAGCCAAATGAGCTGATGAGAGGGGATTGTCGGTCAACAATGAAAGCATAAAACATAGTAGTAAAAGAGTTAAGCCTATACCTCTGATATCTAGACTGTGTACAGTGAGACATGATGAAACTAGCAGCCATGCACCCATCACACACAACACTTACCCTTCACACATCTCTGCTTGTAATAGCCAGGCTGACAACGGTGCTTGCCTGTGATAGGACAGCTGCCATTTTCCCTCAAGCACACAGCATTATTCCAGCATCTTCCACAGTCTTTTGCACAGTCCACCCCATACTTGTAGTCAGGGCATGCTGAAGTAATAGCAGTTAAACAGCAAACTCTCAGAGATCTTAGTGACTTTAATTTTAAGCTGAAGCTATATACCTTTCTAGAAGCCAGATTACCTTCCCTTTGTTTGTTGCAATTTTCATCATTCTTGTCTACAGATTTTTCACAACTCTGATTTGAAGTTTTTGCAGAATTGGGATGGGTGATTACACGTTATTCTTTTGTAATTTTTCTTTGATATTTATTTCCTAGTGGTGGATTAGTCTATGTAAATGGACAAGGGGGTATATTTTTTTATTTATTTCTTGGTTGATTGTCGTTTTATGCAGTACTCAAGAATATTTCACTAATACTATGGCGGCCCACGACTATCCACAGTTTGTTGGCAGATCTTCCCATGTACAGCCGGAGAGGAGGCCAGCATGAGCTGGACTTGAGCTCACAGCGACCACATTGGTGGAAGACTTCGGGTTATTGCCCTGAGCCATGGAGGCCCTGCTATTTATATTGCACAGTACATTTATATATGTACGACAAATTCCATGTGGTCTTTTATTTGGAGTATTAGTAATGTCTTAATTCTAGACAATGAATAGGACCTCAAATTATTGTACACCTAATTCTCCATTTGCAATGTACTGTCATCTTTCAACTTTCTTTCTGAATACATTTTTTTTCTTGTAATCAGTTCAGAGTTACAATTTCATGTACGTATCAGGTGGCTTTTTCATTAAACAAATTAGATGTATATGAATTTTCGTGCAGGCTGCTGCATTCTCCTAAAAGTTCATGATATAAATATATGATATAAATATATAAACACTTGTTATTACTTCTTGCACCGACAAGTGTCAGATACACTTAGTATGTGACAACAGGAAAGCTGTACCAGAAAATACTTTAACCAAATCCTAGTCTAACTTTTACCTTTTTTTTCTCTTTTTTTTGGTAGGGTTTTCATGGGTGAGAAATATATAATATAAATTATTTTCTAATCCTGATCTTTCAAAAACAAGTTTAAAGTAGGAACCAGTATGTTTTGTTCAAACTCCTGATATTTTACTATCAACACTTTATGTTTTAATCAAGCAGGATCAGTCTCCAAGCATAGAATGGCAATACAAGCCAGCATTTTACACAGAGAGATAATGTAGTTTCCGCAAAGATCTATTTTGGAGGAAATATATAACATGTACTTGTTTTGGAGATACCCATATTTGTGTAAAAGGTATTTCTGTTTTTTCAACCAACCCCTCCAATGTCTTGCACACTGTAAATAGCAACATTTTACAGAAACCTGATATAGAACTATAGGTCACATGCTCAGACAATCACATACCAAATTTGAGACCAATCTCAAAAGTAAGGACAGAGATATGCACCATGCAGACAACGTGATGGGCTGCAGGACTTCACAAGAAAAAGGAAATTAAGACAAGGCTTGGCCAGGGGCTAAAGTAACAAACATGAATGTGACCAAAAAATTATGGGCAGAGACACTTAGAATAGACGAAAGACAGGCATAAAAGAGAAGTGGTCCAATATTGACTAAAGCTTCAAGATCCATTACATGAACAACAAACAATCTGCAAAATAATGTGGATTACAAAAAATTCCACTTATACTGTGTGGAAATATGAGAAGCAAATGGTACAATTATCATTTCAAAGTCTTTAGATAAGATCAGAATAAGAATAATTCTGCATCATTCTATTAATTCAACATTGAGACATTCAATGAATGTCGTTTTTCTGATGTATACATTGACATTTTAACAATTTCATTTTATTGCACTTTCACTTGTTCAAGGGTAGTACAAGTATCAAGCATTAATCTGAACTCTTGGTCATGATATAGGCCTTTATTTAGAGCAAGTATTTCAATGCACAAGTCACAGCAATGATGTCTGGTCCTTTGTGGATGCTAATTATAAACAAACATATACATGTTGTCAAGGGATTGGTAATTACAAAGCACAACAAGGAACAACACACAATGGCAGAAAGGCAACCACTTGATCAGTAAGATGCTACACTGCTGTCAATTTAAGCATATCACACAAACATAACAAACCTGGAACAGAAAGCAGACACTTGGTGTGCAAGGGTTAACGCACCTGAAGAACATGTAACTTGAGCTCACGCTGTGTAGTCCATCATTCATTCCTCCCTTTGCAATGACATTTTTGAAAACACCCCTTTGAATGAATTGGTATGACCATGTTGTCAATGCTGTACCTTATTGGGCAAAGGTAGGTCAAACAACTTTCACCAAAGGGGTGTTTTCAAAAATGTCAGAAACCTATTTGCAAGCTTGAAACTGATAATGTAGTACTGAGATGTTACAGATGAATAATGGTGGGTGTGGTTTGGGCCTAAGTCACCACTGCGTAAGAAAATGTACCTCATTAATTCAAAGAATTTCTGATTGAAACTTATTCATACTTGACCATGTACAAAGTTAGTGTTTATCACTGCTATACCATGGGTATCATCAGGGACACTGCACTGTAACTTATTTTCTGCACCTCTTCTCAGATAATCAGTTGTCAAATTTGACAAGCTACCGGTAAAATAATATGGCTACACACACAAACAATTTATACACTCATACAGCATTATGATGAGCAACACACACACAATGCATTCCAAATGCATGCATTATTAGGTTTCTATTGCAAAAACAGCACATAAAGCTCACTTGTTACTTGAGTGGAAATGTCATGAGAACTGAATAGAGATCAATGATTTAGATGATGGGTTAGTGACTTGCCTGTACTGCAGGAAGTGCCCTTCCACCCACGGGCACAAAGCTTCTTTCCCTTGCCAGGGCAGGAGCCATCCCGTTCACAGGGCACCCCATCATAACAATGACAGAGATCCAAACAATCCTCCCCATACCAACCCAGTGCACAGTCTGTGTTAACATGGTTAACAAAGCAAAACAAGATTAGTAGGTGATGAAGTCACTAAACCTGCCTCCTACGGCATGGTCATCTTAATGCACACTGTGTAAGTGTAGGACTCCTAGGACCAATCAATCACCTTAATCATGTAGGAAGCAAGTTCACTGACCAAAACTAAAGCTACGTTCACACTATGCATGGAAATCTGTCCCCAACTCGAACCGATAACCGATTCGTGAACGATAACGATTTCTGAGGGTCGTATTCACACCTGTGACATTCTGAGCAAGGATCTGCTTTTCTGATCATATTTATTTCATTAACAACCTAGTCGTTGTATAGTTTGACAATGGTTCATAAGACAACACAATTAGAAATCAACATGGAATTAGAAACTTTACAAAGAAATTACATAGTCTTGTTGTTCTTGTTTGATGTTGATTAGCACACTGGCAAGGTTACAGAGTGGCCAGTTTTCCATGCAAGATAAAGTAGCCAACCTACCAGATGCGATAATCAAGTTAGCGTTTTCATGTCCAACACGCTGGGTGATCTCACTTCACATATGCATCTTTGCAATCTCTAAGCGCTAACAATAGTTTATTCCTTTTCACTTTATGAATCAGCAATTAAATTCTGGCTACATGTCCTTGCCGCCATGTTCAAATGTTGAGCAATGGATCTGCAAGCCTTTTGTCCAAATCCATGACCTGACATGAGCTGGCTCTGGTGTACGTGAACGGGTGTATGTTTTGCTACTATAACCATTATCCCTCGAAATCTGAATGGAATTCATCATGGCCCTCAGACCGTTTTCTGTGCTCAGTGTGAATGTACATGTAGTTAATGGAGATGTATGGCCATAGTACAAACCTTGTAAGGGCCGAGTCACACCAGAGCTGGATGTAAGATCACCTACAACCCCCGTGTGTTGGTGCAATCTTTTGATCCTGGTTAATACAATTGCAGTTACAACAGCTTGCTGTTTTAACTGAACCTACATGCTGGTGTGACTGGGCTTTTAGATGAAAGAACTTTGTGAGAAATACACTTCACAGCTGAACCACTTGTACTTGTGTATACCTTCTCCAGAATTTTGTGTCCCGTCAGTATTGCATTTCATTCAATCTGATTGGTTGCCAAAAAATTAGATCACACTAATATTTTTCTGCAGTAAAAAAAAAAATTAGAGACATTTTTGACCTTTTTGTGGGGCCAATGAACATGACTGGCACAAATGTTCAGAACAAAACATGTTGCCCTGTATCAAATATTCTCATCTGCGCTGAGCGTTAGCTCAGAAGTGCAGATGTCTTTCACTGAGTGAAACACATGTTGAAAGGTATCCCTTAAAACTGCAAGTAAAAGAAATAAAAGAAAATCATCCACTGAATTACCTCGCCTGAGATGACTTTCCCATACTGATGGGCAGTTTGTTCCAGTGGCCTGTGGTCAGGTGGAACCTTACAACTGGCTGAATGTAGTATATCTAAGTTAAAGAGGGATCCGTTAGCAAAACCTTAATAAATCTTGATCACAAGGAATAAAATTTACCAAAAAGGCAGGATGCCTTTTTTCGCAAAATGGATGATACTTTTCAGTGATATTTTATCTCATCCTATTAAACCATTTACTTTCCACTCCATTTTCCCAAATGCTTTAAAGGAAACAGCATTGGGTATGGGTTTTAGGCTGACGGCTAATTTAATTGATGAGCAAATTCTTACACATTTATTATGAATCCAAGGCTGTGTATCTCTTCTCATCAACTCCAGTCATCATTTGCATATTTCTGGCTTGTGTAT
This sequence comes from Acanthopleura granulata, assembly GCA_016165875.1. Taxonomy (NCBI): domain Eukaryota; kingdom Metazoa; phylum Mollusca; class Polyplacophora; order Chitonida; family Chitonidae; genus Acanthopleura; species Acanthopleura granulata. The sequence continues at coordinate 1,461,983 of JABBOT010000004.1, forward strand.
TGATCGAGTGGGAAAGAGAGAAAGTTCCTCCAACTGCTGAGAAGAATTCTTATCCAACTTCTTGTTCTTGTGAGGCATAGAACAGTAAACTACACAGCTATGTTCGTAAATCAGTTTGAGTGAAAAATATGCATTCTGATCCACACCGCCTCTTAATAACCTACAGATTGCATGCATCATTGAGGCTCTCAGAAGATGTCCCACCTATCATAGATTCACGTGTGAAAACCTGATCTCAAGCTACATCATGTCCAATGGCTGTCAAGTGACAAGGGAGGTAATTTAGAGCAGGCCAATTCAATCATGATGGTATGAGATATTTAACTATGAAAATGTATGAACAGACAAACAGAATGTGGGTTATGTGAAACTTTTACAACTGTGTTCTACAGAGAGTCGATGCCTAGTGGCTATTGTACAGGTGTTGAGAAAAAAAAAAAAAAGAAGTGTAAAAGGCAGTAATAGGTATGTATATGTATTCAGCATAGCGCATATATAGAAGACACTAATACAGCTATGTATATAGCTCTATCAATTCCTCACCATTACTGCTGTATCAAGTCCTCACCAATACATCTATATCAAGTCCTCACTCATACAGCTATATCTAGTCATCACCGATATAGCTATATTAAGTCCTCAAGCATACAGCTGTATCATCTTCCAGTGTGTAAGTCTTGTACTTATACCACATGGCACATGGCCTAGATGTACATATACAAGTTTTAGACACTATCCTATCTGGATGGAATAAACGTTAGGAATGAATGAATACTTATGGCAATATTTCAGCCATACTATGGAGAGAGAATGAACACTAGGGTCACAGATGTCTAATATCAGTGCATCAAATTACTGTATATAAATGAATGAATGAAAGATCATGGTTTAACGCCACATCGGCAATATCTCAGCCTTATCATGGTGACTGTATATTAAAGGCATGATGTCTTTATAAATGCAAACATATATACAAGATTAGGAACATTACATTTAATATGTTCAGGATGTTTGGAATGAAAGGAAATCAGGCTTCACATTTCCTTCCCTGCTAGCCTCAAGTGGCCAGCTAAGTGCACAACTTCAAGTCTGTGTATAAAGCCCATAGATCAATCATCATAGGAAGAAAGAGTTCATTAAGTTGTAGTACTGTTCTTGCATGAATGAGGAGGCTGGTACATTTAAATATGTGTACCAAGCTTTATAATGAAGACAATGAAAGTCAGACTCAGGGAAATGAGGTCCCAGGTTACATAGTTGTGCAGTGGGATTTTAGCCACACCACGGAGTATGTGTGTGTGAGTGTGACATCAGATAATGCAAAGTTACTGATGACAGTGAACTCTAGATGTAGTCCTCAAATGGTCGATCACATAGCAAGTCCTTCAAGATAACCTTACATGGTCAAAACAGTTGCAACATAAATCTGTGCATAATGAAGAGTAAATCTTGAATTGGAAACAAAAAGCCATTCTCATTCGTAATATAATTAAAACTGCTATGGCATCCTTGATCTAGTATACTTCCTCAGCCAGCAGCGTTCAGTGATCGTTTTCGCTTAGCGTCTCCATTTACTCATCATTTCCGTTTAATGACAGAAGTCAGGAGTGGCCAGTATGACACTAACTACAGATGAATCATTTATTAAACAGAGAGTTTCCATCAGATCAAAGCCCCCTTATTGATCTTAAGACAAAGGTGTCAAAACTTCAACTTCCAGTACCAAAATCTAACCAATGTGATGAAGTTTTAACTTTGACTTAAAGCAAAAGACCACTCAAAACTGAAGTTATGCAGAGAGAAAAGACCAATTAAAACTGCATCTGAAAATACCTTCATTGAATTTTTTACATTTCTTTTACCAAACTAAATCCAGTCAGATGTTTTGATTGTATGATGGTTTTTACGGACCATATTGATGTCCTGATTCATCAGTGACATCACAAAACTTTGCACACCTTTTATGTTCACCTACAAAAAAAGTTCTTGAGAAGTCTAATCCTATAGTCTTTGCCTGTGCATTAGAAAGGTAATATGACATTAAATTTCTGCTTTAGGGCTAGAGAAATGCAGGCATGATGTCACTGGCGAACCACATTATAAAATATGGTTCATAAAACTCACCATATAATCAAAACACTTGACGGCATTCAATTACCTGGAAAAAAATCTAAACACTTCAGTGAAGATATTTTCAGATACAGTTTTTATCGGTCTTTCTACTCACCACGACTTCATTTTTATGAGGTCTTTTAAATGATAATGGTTTTCTGGAATCGGGCGCCTTAAATGTTAGGATAGCAGTTTTTATGAATTGTGATCTTTAAAACACTGTCCCTCTTCCAAAGCTGTTAAAAGGAAATGATGTATCTACCTCACTATTGCACTTTAATGCAGTCTGTTTCCACTAGTTATCATATTAATTGCAGTCCACTGCCCAAAATCACTACTATGACAGGAAGGGGATATCCCAGGAAACAAAGTAATTGCTTCCGGAATATAAATCCCTTGCACAATTACCTCTCCGATCAATGAATGAAACAGCTTCCACACTCAATATATAAAAAATATTGCAAATGAAATAAAATTTTGCCTAAAAACCACATTTTTTAAAGGCAAGTAAAATGTCATAAAATATAACCTTTGGTGATGAAACATATTTTTTTCCAAATGAATATCATCCAATAACAAACCTCAAAAAAAAAACTTTCTGAGATGAATATGGCCCCAAATTAGGAACTTAACCAGGAGCAAAGTTTTAAGTCATTTCACACATACTTACTTTTATTCTTGCTACAAAAAAGAAAATGGGCAATGTCCATAGAAGACTGACCTTGACAATATGTGCCTGTTGGGTCACACTTTTGACAGTTCGGACCTGAACAGCGCTTGTCACAGTCCTCTCCATACCAGCCAGCAGCACACACTGAAACACAATCAGCTTTTGTCTTGAACTCCTGGTACAATGACACACACAGATCACAGTTAGCTACAAGACAAATGTACTTCATGTACTCCACACCTACTCCCTCTCTCTTATAAGAACAGTATCATATGTACTTATTTGTACATTGCTATAACGATCCCCATCCTTAAGATATTGTATTATATTTTTTTTTCTTTATTTTTGTCCTAACTGGGTCAGTGTCTGTCCTACATTTTCCCTCTGTGTACGTTATAGTCTGCACTGAAATTCAGTCGCATGTTCTTAAACCTTTTGTGTTTATCAGTTTTGTGTCATTGCACATACAGCATACATTCTGGAAAGATGTGCCCATGTTGTAAATATATATACTATTAAACCATCCAGAAATTTCTTTACCTTAGTTAATAAATGTAAGCATTGAAGTTGTAAAGCTTGCAGTCTTTTTCTCATGTCCACTTGAAAGCAGTCATTTTACTTATGTCTTTGAGAGTACATTTACTCTCAGCCACTTGAAAGGATTTTATTAACGCACCTGAAGAAGATTGGAGAGACTTTCATGCAATTCGGCAAATTTTGTCATTTTGTACTCCATTTTACTATACGTAGCACTTCGTGAACTTGTATTTCGCCACTTGCTAGTTTCCTGAGACATTCTTTTGGAGCTAGTATTGCTCATTCTCTCTGTGTGCAATTACGTACATTTGATCCCAGTTTACCCTGAAAGTGACCTTGTGTATATTTCTGAGCAGTGAAATATACATCACCTGCTCAGCATAACAGACGCTACTGTCAATCCGTCTGACCTGAGAAGTTGCACCCTCATGGGTAATTGGATATCACTGACATGTCATACTCTGCTGTTCTTCACTTCGACTTGAAAATTCCCAAAACCTGTGGAACTGTGGATATTCCATCCAGATTTGGACGCTGTCATCAGTGAGAAACTATCATCTGTATTGTTTTGTATATTACTGTCTGCTGTACTATTTGTCTATTTTGTTCAGATATATGTATTGAACTCAGTCAAGCATCTTCAACTTTCTTTGTTTGATCTTGTGTAAGGCCTATTGTTGTCTGAGAGTTGAACAAGCAATTTGTTTATCACTTTTACTATCTGATAGTAGTACCCTTGTATTGCTAAATGTAAAAAAAATTTAAACCAAAAAGACATACAGGGATGAAATTCAAGACATCTACAGGCAATGGGATTTTTTTTGGCACTTAAAAAAATTTCTCCCTTAAATGATATCGTCCAATTTTTGGAACACCATGATTAACAAAAACTAGAGAATAAACAAATGCTTCTGATATATAAGTACATATATGCACAGGTAAACACAGAAATACCTCTGACCTCTGATTACTATTGTAATGATAGAACACCAGTTACAATGTGAATGATGACTCATAATTTAGTCTTAAAATTTTTTTTTTTTTTTTTTTTTTGATTAAACCCGCAAGCATTCGCACATGAAGGATGACAGTAAATTAGTAATATTGCTGATGGATGAATACAAGTTCACTGTACTCCTCAGCCTCACACAAGGTCAGTAAAACAGTACAGCTAGTGAAGGATGAATGTAAACTCACCAAACACCTCTACCTCACATAGGGCCAGTAAAACAGTACAGACAGAGAAGGATGGATGTAAGCTCACCAAACACCCCTACCTCACATAGGGTCAGTAAAACAGTACAGATAGAGAAAGATGGATGTAAGGTTACCAAACACCTCTGCCTCACATAGGGTCAGTAAAACAGTACAGATAGAGAAGGATGGATGTAAGGTCACCAAACACCTCTACCTCACATGAGGTCAGTAAAACAGTATAGATAGAGAAGGATGGATGTAAGCTCACCAAACACCCCTACCTCACATAGGGTCAGTAAAACAGTACAGATAGAGAAAGATGGATGTAAGGTTACCAAACACCTCTGCCTCACATAGGGTCAGTAAAACAGTACAGATAGAGAAGGATGGATGTAAGCTCACCAAACACCCCTACCTCACATAGGGTCAGTAAAACAGTACAGATAGAGAAAGATGGATGTAAGGTTACCAAACACCTCTGCCTCACATAGGGTCAGTAAAACAGTACAGATAGAGAAGGATGGATGTAAGGTCACCAAACACCTCTACCTCACATGAGGTCAGTAAAACAGTATAGATAGAGAAGAATGAATGTAAGCTCACCAAACACCTCTACCTCACACGAGGTCAGTAAAAGAGTACAGATAGAGAAGAATGAATGTAAGCTCACCATACACCTCTACCTCACACAAGGTCAGGTTCACATCAGGAGGTCCACGCTGTATTACTGTCATAGACCTTCCCAACAAAGGACTATTGCAACGGACAGGAATTTCATTCCTTGATGATGGCACAGCATTGCTATCGTTATAACAAAGTGCATCCTGCCCATCTGGCTTTGTAACCATTACACGGAAACCATTCAAATCTTCTTGACCTAGAAAATTACAACATAACCTGTTTAGTCATATCAGTGTAAAATCTGCTAGTATTCATCTTGCTGGCAAAGAATATTTTTCATATACATCTGCCATGATACTTACCCTTGGGTTTTTCCTCTGTTTTTTTGTCATAAGGAGTATTCCTTCCTTTGTTTTCTCACAAAGTGGTTTAAAGAAGCTCTTCTGTTTACCAATCCTTCACAGCATGCTTTTATTTATCATACTGAAATTAGAGTTAGCTGCTTGGGAAATTTATGAATTCTAGCACTCACAGCTGTTAGCTGGGTGGGTATAGTATTACTATTGCTAGCATCTATTGGCAGGAGGGAGGGGCCACAATTACAGTATTGCTAGTGCTCATAGCTGGGAAGGTATAGTACTGCTGGTTTCCAAAGTTATTTGGTAGGAAGGTACAGTGCAGCTAGCGCTCAAATCTTATAACTGGGGAAGTATAGTACTGATAGCCCTCACAGCTATTTGCTGGGAGGGTATAATACAGCTAGAGCCCACATCAAATTGCTGGGAAGGTATAATACTTCCAGTGATAGAAAATAATTGTTGGGAAGGTACAGTACTTCTAGTGCTCACAACTGATAGGATACAGTACTACTAGTGCTCAGCAGCTCTTGGCTTGGAGGCTATAGTATTCTTAGTGCTCACAGCAGTCAATCCTGTTGTAGACGAGTAGGTTAGTGATATAGTGCTCCTCTGACCAGGTGATCCTCCATTCATTATAACTGGAGGACTGTGTACTGGAGCAGCTACTCCCAGAGGACGGACTCTCAACTCTGGAACCGTCTACTGCATAGGAGGCATTCAAACATCTTCCGCTATGCTCACAGAAGGTCGAACTCTGTGTTGCATTGCCTTTCAGAGCTATATTTTCTGTCAAAAAGCAACAAAAAAAAATACAATTGCATTTTTAAGTCCAGCTGCAACTGAGTGGAGTTTGTCTGGTTTTTATTACATTAGTATTAATTTACATTGTTATACCTTGCATCACCCCACCCCAACCGCACTCATTTTGGTTTCAACAACATGTACATCCTTGTTTTCTATATTCATCTGCATATCATGCAATGCCTCTCACTATCAGCTTTAGCCATTCTAGCATTTCTGTCAACTTATAGTGCTTTGCACAGCTACAGGTATATAAGCCAATGTCAATTCATACATGAGTTTACAGTGTCACCTTTTATGCTCAAACACTCAGGATACCAAAAAGAGCTAAAAATGGCTGAGCCAACGCCCAGGCACACAAAACCTGTCTACTGAATGGGCAGCCAACACCACATGACTTTGTGATTGCTCCTAACATAAAACCGTAAACTGGTGAAGTATACATACTTCCCTAATGATGGCAGAAAGAGTGCCTAAAATATACAACTTGGACCTCGGTAGTCTGATTATTTTCCTTCTATTTTTATGCACTTCTAGCGCTGTTTGATTTAATGCAGTGACAATACACAAAAGATGATAAACATGGCGACACTTACCTTTCTGACAGAAAGGTCCTGACCAACCTAGAGCACAGCCCTTGGGACAATGGCCAGACTTCTGCTTACAGTCACCACTGCTACAGTGACACTCGTACTGACATGCATCCCCGAACTTATCAGAAGGACAACGACCTGAAATTTTGAACACAAATCAATCATTTACAAATTGATACTCACCTATGCACAGGTAAAAATACATAATCAACTACACAAATACATGATTTTTTGAGTATATCAACTAATTTTAGCATTAGCTGAATATACATGTATGAAGTGTAAAAGGCATATATCACAACGCATATACTCCTGCAACCTTTATACAAATACATGAACATTACAATATATTTATGTTATTCGATTTGTGTTTTATGTAATACTAAAGAATTTTTAACTTATACAACGGTGGCCAGCATTACAGTGGAAGGAAACCAGGCAGGTGAAACCCACGACCATCCACAGGTTGCTCGCAGACCTTCCCATGCTGGCATGCTAACCACCTCGGCCACAGAGGCCCCCCAGCTATTTAATATCTATTGACCAGTGAATGTCTGACTTTAGCTCCGCAGACATCCTAGCATTTGCCACGTTACTCACATCTACATGCTTTATTCACGCCAACATAAGCGAAAATATTGTCAAAATATCCTGGAAGTTACTTCGCACTCTGCTTTACAGCAACAGATGTCCAAAACAACACTCTGAAGAAGTTCACAATTTACATATGCAATGCAGGAAGTTCTGTTGTTTAACATACTATGATTTGCAATTGTCATCAATAATAGCTCTCACAATATAAGCCGCGTCGGCGTCTCAAGAGATCACACTAGTTTGGGAAGCTAACTAACTTTCATCCAACTAACGCTGAAAGACAAACCAAACAACAACAGCAACATTGTTAAATAGTGTGAAATCACAGCACAGTGGAACCCACCTAATCGCAAACCTGATAAACGCAAACTCCGCCTAAATGCAAAGAATTCCCCAGCACGAAACCAAATTGTATTCAGTCTCATTGTTTTTAAATCGTATATTTGCAAATCGGTTATATGAAAAACCCTATTAATGGGAATGCTTTGAGTCCTGTAGCTTGAGTTAATCTCTGGGTAATCGCATAAAATGACATTCTCAAAGACCCATGTGCGCAAGCCTTCTCAGTGGTACATCATGCCGGCCGTCACTGCCATCAGTCTGGTTAGACTTATGACTGAATGAACTCCTGCTGTGACTGGCTTAGACTAATCAGCGTGCCTTCATATAATGTTAGGTACCGTGTCTAACAGCCCGCAAACTTAAAGTTTCTGAGGACTTGATAAGCCTTGCAAGTAAGGATTGTGTGTTGTAAACAACTACCCAGCAACCCTTGTGAAAAAAGACATGCTGCCAAACATGATGTTCCTCTTAGCAGGAATGGCAGCGTTGTGGGTTTTAGTGTTCAAAAAGAAAAGGGTCATCACATTTGGTTGAATTGGCTACTCTCCTATAACTTAAACGTTTGAAAATCTGTATAAATAAAAGGTACAACAGATATGCTACACTCTTCTCCTTAACTAATCTCAAGTTTCAAGCACGTATAATACGTTGCATTGTACATGTCGTATTGACATGGTCCAACCGTAGCCACGAAAGTCAAGGTCCCTGAGCTCATCGATTCCAGCAAATCATGTACCATACATTACATTTCTACTTTTAAAGTACAGTTGTGTTTAACATTTACCAATAAAACATGTTATTCGTGTAAGTGAAATCTTGACTTTAAACGTTGTACCAAGGGAGGTAATTCACCATCTTACAACAGAAGTCTGGATAAATGGCAACCCCTGTAAGCAAAGCTCTGGGATTTAAGGTTTGCTAATAAGCAGACTCCACAGTAATTCGTGGGAGCTCCCACCCTCTCTCATCCAAACCAGCGTGATGTTGCCAGATGACTGCAATGCCGATTTGGTTGATTCCAAAATGTTCATTTTCCTTTTTGAGACCGAGGATATCCAGGTATTAGCGGTCTTACTCCAGTCAACACGCTTTGCTCACATAGACTCGGCAGTGAAAACATTGTGAAAATAACACGGAAGCTAATACAGAACTCTGCCTCACCGCCTCATAAGTCCAAAAATAGGTTTTGTCAATGTTCGTAATTTATATACGACATGCAGATTGTTCTGCAGTAAAACATTCTGTAATTTCTGCTTATTATCAGCCATAGTCCTCAGAATATTGCCAAGTGTTGTTCATTTCCCTATCCCTTTCCATGTTATCTTTCACCTCATTATGTGCTTACTGCTGCCTCAAGCATGTAAAGTGCCCGGATGTCTGTGGTTTCAAATAGATTCCCATGGGATCAGCTTAAAGAGCGGAATGACAGACCAGACTGGTGTAAAGAACGGATTGGAGAGGAGTCAGCTACACATAATTAACCATAGCCCAGAAACTTCTGCTCATAGCAACTGATTTAAAAGAGCACATTTCAAGCTATTCATATATATATATACATCATGATTTGATGTAATTTCAGGCTTACTCCTTGGACCAGACGAAAGAAAAACGACACGAGGAATGCTGGCCTGGAAAGTCAATTTTTACTGGGTTATCCCTGTTGGCCCTGCCAGTTTTGGTCACATGACTTAAACAACATGGCTCTTGAGTAGCAATATCGCTCGCGATCTTCTTCTAAAGCAATTCTTCTTCTAACATATATTTCTGTGTAGCTAGGAATGTTTGCCATTTGACTGTATTAATATGACTGATGTCCAAGCAACAATGCATATGCTATGGTAATTTATGTGTGGCTGACACTTCTCTAGTCCTAGACCTGTTTGGTCTGTCATACTCATTCTGGCCTTAAGGTTAGCCCTTCCCATGTCATCTTTCACCTTGTTGTCAGCCAGTCTCTGGTGAGTGAAGTGCCCACATATTGGCAGTCCTAAATAGTCTTCACAATATCTTCCATTTTTTGTTGATTTCCCTGTACCTTACCATGTTAACCATCTCGTCATCTGCTAGCTAATGTCTCAGAAGAGTGAAGTGATTAATGGATTAATTCAGTATGTGCAGTGTTAAATATCAAATTAGGAGGCAGGCTAAAACTTAGTGTATTACTTATAAGATTTAATTTAATTCATTAGATAAAACTGATCTCTTCGTACAAGCTGTATTTACAGCCATACACTGGTACGTTCAACATGTTCAAACAATTCAGAGCTGGAAAAGGATATAACTATGTTAAGCTAGAACTATGAACACATGCGAGACAATAAGCCAAATCGGCATTGGAGCCGTCTCTCAAGATTTATAACGTTTAGGCGAGACATGAGTGGGTGCTATCACAAACTAACGCAAAATAACACTATGAAGACGTGATCTTCCGTAGTTGCTACACCTCTTGTTTGGTTCCATGGCAACAATCTGATGCAGGGCATTTTGGTCAAGTAAAAAAAGCAATCGCTCTCAGCCTATTGTGGAAACTCTGTCATCTATGTTTTGTGTGAGCCAAGTCCAGAAAAATAAAGAAAAACTGACTGAAAAGGGGTGGCGGCATAGTGTCTGTAGCCACCACCGAAAATCACGTCTTTTCAACGTTATTTTAGGTTAGTCTGCGAGAGCACCCACTGGTGTCTTGCCCAAACAGCGTTAATCTCGCGAGACGTCTCCTTCGCCGATTCGGCTCACTCATTCGTTACAGACTAGGGTTCTACGAATCTCTCACGAATACTTCCCCTAGACAAAGCAGGTGGTTTCTGGAGATCATCGGCATCCGGAAGATTACGGTCAACGAATAATATGCTAGAAAAGTATGCCAATGCACGTGACGATTCCATTAACATACCACTCAGAAAGCTTACCATTTACAGACGCAAATAAAATGCATGACAGAACAACAAGGAAGTAGGTCTGCCTTGAAGTTTCCGCCATGCTTCTTCTTTCAAATGTATCTCCGTCATCTGAAGAGTTCCTGTATTTGCACTAGACTACTCAACAGAGATGCAGTGAAATGTAGTCGTGCAACGGTAGACATCTTTAATATTTAGGCCAGCCAAATAATTTCATTGGCTATTTTGGACCATCCAACATTTGGAGGCTTATAAAGGGTGCAGATCACTTTTCTGAAAGAAGAAAAATGATAAGTCAGTACAAGAAGTATGCTAACCCACACAGTCCAGTTAGTAAATCCTCTGTCTTTGAATATTTTTTTAAACCCATCTTCGCAGCCCTTCACGCCATGCCACGAATTAATGTTGTCAACCTGTAGACGGGAATCTACAGCCGGACTAAAGACCCTCTCACAACACGACTTACTGTTGAGTAGTCTAACATAAAAATAAACAAAATGGCAGAAGGGTAAGGCAAAACCTTGTCAAATTTCGCATCCTTCAATTACCGTTTAAACCTTGCGCCTCAGGATCCGTTTTATTCATAGTGCTATGAGGTGATGAGCATTCTAAAACAGAAATAGATGAGAAAATATTTGTTTTACTCCATGGGTGGATTCTACGAAGACGTACAACGATAAATTGTTTATGTTCATTCTGTTGGTTAGAACTTTGTGTATGACGTTTACTGCTAACAGTGACTAAGTAATAGGTTACGTTGTTATTCGTGTATTTTAACAGTAGAAGTTTGAAAAAGGTTACCTCTTTTCAGAGACATATAATTGACATACAAATATGTGTAGAAAAAGTAAAATTAGTTTTACCTTTCAATATATATGTGCAAATGTTTCCTCGTGAATTGGAAAGTTTAGTACCAGTACTTCAAATAATTTTGTGTTACCAGAAATCCCCAAGAAGAAACATCTGGAAATTGGTGGGATGGCTGGCTGCAGGTGGCCAAGGAAAAGGTGAAGACTTGGTTAATGGATTGAACCATTTTTGATTCTTTTTATAATCTCTTGTGAATGGGAAGAGAATTTCAATAATGTCATCATGATAAATATACTGTCCAGTCACATCATTTCGTGGTACTCACATGATCGTGGCAATCATGTGTAACACAAGATTTTGCGCACAAGCTCCGATAAACTCAGCTCACAACAGTATTTTTTTCCGCTGTTTAGACGTCTCTCAGTGAAGGTAGGTAGTTGGTAGTTTTAACTTAGTTGTAACTCTGATGGATTCTCTATTCAAGTGCACAAAATGTTGATGCCACAAAACCTGAATGACACAAAATCTTAATGCCACATAAACCCATGGAGTGATGGTATGTATCGCAGGAACTTTACACGTTTTAGTTTTTAGTGTAGTTGTTTACTAGCCCGGGGGCCTCCGTGACCGAGGGGGCTAGCACTCCAGCGTGGCATTATGACCCTGGGCCTCTCACCACGGCTTTCGTCGTGAGTTCAGGCCCGGCCAGTTCATGCTAACTTCCTCTGCGGCGATATGTGGGAAGGTCTACCAGCAAGCTGTGGGTGACTGTGGGTTTCCCCTGGGTTCTGCCTGGTTTCCTCCCAAATAATGCTGGTCGGCATCATCGTATAAGTGAAATATTATTGAGCATGGCATAAAACACCTATCAAATAAAAGAATAAAATTTGCCAACCCTGTTCATGAGGTGGCAAACACATTTTAAAGAAATTACGAAACACATAACTGCTTGAAAACATAATTTTATTATACTAGTATTTGAAAGGCTTATGTAATTTTAACCATATTACATATTTTTGTTTCAAGAAATGAAACCTTTTCATATTGATGTTAAATCTGTTGTTCAAACATTTCAAGTAATTGATTGTAAAAAAATGTTCATTGACAGCTTACTGCAAACTCACCATTATCTGGACACATTTTAAATTCCTTTCCCAGTCTGATTCTTTTTTGTCTTACACTCTGTATGCTTCTTAGTGCCTTGATGCTGTATTTTCCAGTTGGCCACAGGGACACTACTACATTCAGACAAAGTTTACCTTCTTGCTTAGAAAATTTTTCTCCCACATCTAATCATAACAGATTTCACACGCAAGTCTTGGCGCATGTCCTATCTACATTCATCTGTAAACATATGAGAGTTTTTGGTGAGAAATTGATAAGCCTCTTGGGGACTGATAGCACAGTCTGACGTTTGTTGAAGACTACTTAAATTGCCTACTGGCAATAAGGTGTGCATGTCCATACATCACCAGAGGAAGTTTGTCAGTGCCAAAAGTCAGTGGTTTTGCCCAGGCACACTGGCATCCTGCACTAAACTACTAACCACCAATGTGGTGAAAAATTCTTATGTATATCCTTAAACAACAATCAAATAAATGAATAAATAAATATTATTAAGTTAAAAACGTGTCAGGTGTAGTAGCTTTGGTATGGGAATTGTACTTGTGGATGGCTTGATTTACTGTTGAAAACACAGACTTTCATATCTTTTGAATTATTTTGTCAATTCAGTCCACAGCAGCGCTGGAACTGGTGAAAAAAGATCTGAGCGAGTTTACATGTACGGTGAGGACAGACACAAGCAATGCAGTGGCAGCCACCAGTGACACCTTACAGCAGACCGTCCAGGTCAGGCCAAACTTCTCTCGATCTGCTTTGTAGGCAATGTATGTGTGTATTTATGCTTGGGTTTTATGTCGTACTTAACAATGTTTCAATCATATGACAACAAGGAGGCCTTAGAATGTATACATATTGTCTTCTTGTGACAGGGCAAGCCCATGCCGCCTAAGTGTTACCGCCACTGGAACATAATGCCAAATACACCAGAAATTACACCCCACCCAGTTAAATTATACTGACAACGGGCCCATCAGTCCTGTTTCCTTGCTCTAACCTTGCTGTGCCGACTGCCAAGCGAGGTAGCAAGAAGAACCATTTTTAAACTCTTGGTATGTCCAACCAGGGATTGATTCCAGATCTCCTGACCTCGAGGCAGAAGCTCTAACCATCAGGCTACTGAGGGGGTTTGCAATCAATGTTACATACCCTAATTATAAGTGCTTTGGATTGGATAAAGAGAGGATCTCCAATGAGTGATATTGTCATGCCTGTGGTGTCTAATTTATTAAACCAGAGTGAAGAAATATCATTCATTTATACAAAACAGCTCATCTTCAGAACTGCCAAAACAGATATGAATGTTGAAAGTAAACCATTAAGAGTCACAAGGTAAATCAGTCAAGTGCCAAGCATGCACATGCAGCTGAAGTGTGTAACTGACAAGAGCTTTCCAAAAACATCATCATTTTGTAGTACCTGCAGATGAAGTGGATGAATGAATCTCCAAAGTATCTTTGGCTATATATTTTCAAACATTTGCCAAGTTCAAGCAACAATATCATGTCATGAAAGAAGGAAATCAGGTAGGTGTGAAGCTTGTCATGAACGAATTCTTAGGATTTAACAGCCATGAGGCAATCAGGTTGCTCTAAACTTTGCTTCTGAAAGAGTACACGTACCCATTCCAATTCAACCAATTTTGGGGTTTATATATTTATGGAATACAGGCTTTCATCCTCAGAAAAAAAAAGAAAAGGAAATTAAAAGATCTTCAAACCACAATGAACCGGATAGCTGTGTCTAGTAGTGCATCAGATTGCATGAGCAGAATTGGTTACTCATGGGATAAATGAAAGCACAGTCATTTGTGCCTTTGCTACAACATTACAGATATAGGCAATGGCCCAGAATTCAGTTTAACTTTAATTTTTTTATGTGTTATGTGTCTTTTCAAGTTGAAACCATGCTCAAACCCATAGAAAGTTTCACAAATGAAAGGTACAAAATTTGCTGCATTATGCATGACTGCTGAGGTTAACAAATCCTTTAACATAGCCCTGTGAGTGTGTCCCAAGGCATCTCGGTCCATGCATGCTGGAAACAGCTAATATACAGCTTATTCAACGTGAACTATTAGTGTTGGCACTCATTGATCACCATTGCAGATCTGACCCTAGGGATGTTGTCTGCATTCAGTCTTGTGCATGTTGTGCAGGGATAATATACACTACATACATGTGTCATAAAGAAGTTCACAAGCCACAGCGCACTGGACTTTCGTTGTCTAGTCTGAGACATAATAGCTGTACTCTGAGAATGAAGGGTATTTAACATGTAATCATGTTGAAACATCTAAATAACAAAGAACTGAGTCAGTTTGCTTAAAACTCCATAAATCAATTTTCGTAATGACCTAAATTTTTGCCCAAGATTTTGTTCATTTTTAGAGGCAAATAAATGTCATACAATATTAGTTTTGGAACTGAAACCTAAATCTTTCCAGTAGGATATCAGTACCTTTGAGACAAATTTCGAAATGCCTTACAATTCTAGGAAGCAGGGAAAACATGCAGCTTTGTCATGGATGAAATTTTAGATCATTTAGAGTACTTTCCTCATAAATTATGTTGCCTTATGGCACCATAACCCAGACAACATCACTTATGAATAGTTACAAGATATTGAATGAGTAAAGGTTTGTGGACTTGACTCCAGTTTGAGTCAAAAGGACACTCAGTCATGCATATGCAAGACTGAAGTGTCATTTTAAGCGGTATCATGGTAGCAAATGTTAGATCTACTGCCATGGTATCAGTCATGTTTTACAGTATGCATACGTACTTTTATGCGTAAAAAAATTGAACCAGCCCTCGTGGAGTTAGTTTTATCTTGAGACTTGAATACAGGTGAAGACACTACATACATGTGCACAGCATTGTAAGTACTTAGTTCAACATTTGTTGGGTGCTGAATATCAGTTTGAAGAATTCATGAAGCATAATGTCTTTTCATGAAATGGCTTAACATGTGTGAGTGTTAAATTCTATTCTTGTGTGCAAATGGTATGAAACAGATCTACTGTCTAGTTATGGTATGACATTGTTGTGAGTATTGCACTGTCAACACTATATCTACAGAAGTGCTTCATTCAGAGCTTCGAAACTAAAGCTGATTAATTTATGTTCTTACCATTAACAGTTATGACCCGTTGCCTCCGTGGCAGAGAAGGCTAATGTGCCAGCACGGCATAATGACCCAGGTGTCTCACCAATACAGTCAAAGTGAGTTCAAGTCCAAGTTCATGCTGGCTTTCTCTCTGGCCATATGTGGGTAGATCTGCCAGCAACCCGCAGATGGTCTTAAGTTTCCCTCTGCCTGGTTTCTTCCCATCATAATGATGGCCACCATTGTATAAGTGAAACATTCTTGGGCGCAGCATAAGACTCAAATCAAATAAATAAATAAATTTAACATACCTGCGGAATTTGCCTTTTCAGACAGAGAAAAGGGAGCCTGCGATGAGCATGGTGAAGTCTGGGATAAGCTCCTTTCTGGACGGGATCACCCGTGTTCTCACTATCCCTCCCGACGATGAACCAGGTGATCAGCTGACCATACAGCCCAATGGAGAGGCCACCTACGACCGCAGCCGGGTAACTTAACTCTCTACAATATCTGGTGATTCTAAACTTATCAATTTATGCACCACTGTTACAGTGCCTTTTAATTACCATAAAATGACTGGTATTGTAACAGAAAAGCATAGGCATAGCTGTACAGAAATTCCAAAGGTCAGTTTCCCTTAAAGAAAATCTTGGGATAGACGGCATTCACAAATATTCAGTAAATTTTAAAGTGAACATAAATTCTGCCACAATATACATACAGAGACGATCTTGTATGATGGGATAGAAACTCTTCATGTTACAAACACACACAGCCCATGGTCTGGTCATCATGATAAACCCACAATTTATCCAGCCATGATATTTACTTGCACTTACATAGGACTGCAACTATAGACCTATATTCATTGTGCTTAATCATTGTGACGTGATTTGTTAATGAGCAGGTTGATGTGGTTGTATTGTAGGCCCGTCTGACTGCCATACAGCTGGACCCAGGCACTTACTGTAGCCAGCCGTCCGGGCTAGTGGAGCAGTATGAGATGTGGAGAGAAAACTTTGACCTTGAAGCTAAAAAAGGAGACATATCTGAAATGTTGGTCAGCCGAGTAGAAGTGAGAGCCTTATACACAAAACTGGTGAGAAAATCGTCCCAATTTGTCACCTATGTCTAGCTTGGCATTAAGAGTGAGGATGGTGGCAAGCTATTATCAGTGTTCAAGCCTGCAAATAGGTGCCGGACATTTGGGGAAACACCCATTTGGGCAAAGTGGTGTGACTGTGTTGTTCAAGTTATATATTACTGTACAAAGATCTCTGGGGTCATACCACTTTCACCAAAGTGTAGGGAAAGTGGCTGTAGCATTGTTGTGGTTTTAAGAATTTGTTAAGGTGACACCTTAAGGTGCAATATAAACCGAAGCACACATTGGAGAGCTTACGGTGTCTTCTAATCCTTGTTTTGTTCAGTTTTGTTTCACTGGACTTACGTACGTCAGACATTAGCAGCTTTCGTCAGTCTCCATCATTACACCATCATTTTGTAATGTTTATGCAAAGATTTGTTGGTTGGCTTAAGATATTTCTGTGGTGGACATTGACAATAGCAATCTGAACATCCCAAATTTAACATGTGGTTCAAGGACAGGCTGGGACACTGAGTATGTAGATTCCCCCGGTCTCTCTGTTCATTATTATTCATGAGGCATTAGTAAAAGTAAGCAGAGGCTGTTTGAGTAGTCTAGCTTTAGTTGAAGAACTCTTGTCTTCTGTCAAAGGTCTGTGATTTATCGCATTCACTCCACTGTCCTCCACCTATAAACCTGACTGCCATGAAAGTAGTGAACAGTCCCTGAGGATGGCATGAAAAAACAATCAGATAAATAAATAAATGATGTAATTTGAGTTTAATTTAAACATGCAATATGAACACTCTAGCTAGGATTTTTACAGCGTATAAAACAAATAAAAACCATAGAAAAAAAAGAGCATCCATATTATGTGATGTTTAACATGCCTCTTTGGACTCAGTACAGTTATGCCCCAGGGGGAGATAATGCCACTAGGCAGCGTTCATAGCATCAGATGCCCAAACCATAAGGTAATTCCCCATTCCTCCAGCTACATTTAGTTAATACACCTCGCTACTGAAAGTATGAATTTGAATTTTATTTTTCACGAATCAAAGAAGAAAAGTGTTACATACTTTAAATTATTTTTAAACTGAAACACCTCTTACACGTTGTTCTTGTTGCTGTTTTCAAGCATCATTAGCAATCTCCCAAAATAGAAGTACTAGTGATTTATCCCCCTTGTGTCCAGTATAGCCTGAGTACCCAGATTCCCATTGAAGTAACAATAGAATCTGACACAGGACCATAATAATAATTCAGTGTATGAAATGATAAGATCAAATTAATATGAAGGTGCACATTTCTTTATGATTCATATTTCCACAAAGTGCACTTATTGTCACTTTTGAAAAGATTAATTTTCAGATCATTTGCTGCTCTCATATGGTTAACTTGTGTATTTTGTGCAGATTATTATGTTATCAAACAATCATAATGTAAATGTGGCATTTTTCTTTAAATTGTTGTAATGCAGAAAAACACCATTCAAATGATTCAGGTCAGGAAGATCTACCAGCAACCTGTGAATGGTCGTGGGTTATCCCCAGGCTTTTCCGGGTTTCCTCCCACCATGACGTTCCCTGCTGTGGTATAGGTGAAAAATTCTTGAGTACAGCATAAAAGACCATTCAAATAAATAAATAAAATAAAATCATGATTTTACCTTGCAGCTCTGTGCTGTCTTTTTTGTTGTGTCAATGCAGGTTCCTTCAGAAGTATCTCATGCGGACTTTTGGGCCCGTTATTTTTACAAAGTCCATCAACTGGAGCTAGACGAAGCCAGAAAAATCGCTTTAATGAAACGAGCTGAGCAGACTCGTGAGGAATCTTTCAGCTGGGATGATGGTAAATTCATCAGCACATCTCTTGCCTTTCCTTCCTGAAATAATGCAGGCCAAAGCTATGTAGTCTGTTGTTTACTCCTGCCTTTGCAATAATATTTTGTCGACAAAGCGATAATGTATACATGTATGATAAAATTTCGGTGCCGTGAACTTACACTGTCTAAATTGTGTGTTCATGCAGATGAGTTTATGTTAGATTGTATGTTACGTGCATGATTGCAGATTATATTGTGTTACATTGTATGTGTGTACATAGGGTTTGGCTAAGATTGGTCTGAAGAAAATGATACATGATTACATGATCACTGATGTAACTTATAGAAATAATAGGCATAATATTTTTCCCTGTATTCATGTATTTATTTTTCAATACATGTATAAATCTGTTAAATCTTTAAATCACCTTAATCTATCCTGTATATGCAATAATTTTCCCGCAATGTTCTGTTCTGCTAAAACTGTATCTCTCGTGCCAGCCTGAGTGGTCTTTGAGTGAAATAATGTGCACACAACATCTAGGGAGGTACAACCTAGTCAGAAATGCAAGTTACCAAACATGGAGCTTCTCACCAATGCAATCGATGTGAGTTCAATTCCAGAAGTGTTGCCAGCACCCTGCAGATGGCTGTGTGTTTTTCCTGGGTTCTTCCCAGTTTCCTCCGACCATAATGCTGGCCATTATTGTATAAGTGAAATATTCTTGAGTATAGCATAAAAGAGCAATCAAATAATTAAAAACATAAATAATGTAGCAAAACACAGAAACAGCCTCTTTGCCAACCAGATGCTTCCTTTAATATAGTTTAGAGGAACAGGTTACATGTAGTTTAAGGGAGAGTGACTACTAGCAGTGATTAGTATGTACCTGGATGCAGACAATGCAGTGTTAATTACATTATTTAAGATATTAAACTGTACATCGTTTCCACTAAATTTCTGTTTCGTAATTCGACCTCTATGAAAAGAGGCCTATTTTACGAATGGAGTTTGTATCAAGTATTTAAAATAAAAATTATCTATGTATTTATCTATCTAGATGAAGGAAGTGATGGTGAAGACAAACCTATTTCTGCTGCTGAAGCTGGAAAAGAAACATCAGAGATACTTCAAGCAGGGCAAACCAACCCTGACCAGCCCTCCACTACCCAAAAACCAGCACCCTCACAGACTATGAGAGATTTGTCAGAAAGCTATGTTAAAACACATCTCAGTTCAAGTGATACAAACATACAAAAGCCTGAGGGCATGATGGAAAAAAGTGGACCATCATCAAGAGAGTCTGAAAGTGGGAATCCGATCAAGGACATGCATCATGCAGCAGATGAAGAAACAAGATGTGTACAAGACCAGATTTGTGATGGAAATCCGGCCATTGTTACCTCACTTGATGTGCAAGACAGTAGTGTGAATCAAACCACAGCAGTGACAGTGGAGGAATCAGGTTTTGCCAAAGGTTGTGGAAAGCATGTGAAATCTGAGGGAAAGGCCTCAGATGCTAGCATTCCTGAGAAGCCGATAAACCCCATCGGGGAGTCTGCCACATCTGACAAGGTGACTGAAGGTGGGAAGAACGCTGACTCTGAGGCACCGACTGAGGTGAAGATGAGGGAGAAAGGGGACATGGTGGTTGTGGGTTCAGGCTCGTCCTCACCAGTCTCTGAGGCTAGCGCTAATGTTAAGAAAGGTACGTGTACAGTGGCCAGAAGTAAACTGATGTGGCAGTTTATATTACAGGCAAAGGAAGTTTCCTCCAATTGGACGATTGCAGACTTCTTTCTTTCAGAAGTTTGAAAAAGTTTGAAAAGCAAAAGCAACAGATTTTGTGAGAACAGGTGACTGCCAATGTGACTTCGGGGTATGGAAATTTTCTTCCAGTGGACTGATTTCAGACATTTTTTTGTTTCAAATTTGAGAAACAGAAGGCAACTGATATTTTGAGAACAGGTGATTGGTAATGTAACTTGGGGCTAGGAAAGGTGGGGTATTTTCAGACTTTCTTGGCAAACTTTCTTCTGACCATGAATTCCCATGAGTGATATTAGTGAACTGAAAAACTAAGTATAGCCTCTTTTAAAGAAATGTGTTTTAATCAAGAAATTGGATGAATTATTATAGTTTCATAATGGGACATTCACATTTCAAGCTGCACTGCACTTGCCACAGAAGAGCAGCCATAGTCAGACTAGCACCCAGGAATGGATGAGTACACATCAGTGCCTTTGAAGTTTCAGGATGAAGATGTTTTGTAGGGCTAGTAAAGCAGATACATTTCAAAGTAACACTTTCTACTTGCTATTTTCATTTTCCCCGCTCTTTTTGCTATGTAGAATTTCACTAAAATACATATTTAATGTGGTAAGCATGCTGCCACTCCATTAAATTATATGTAATGGGTTAAAAATTAGCTCCCAGTTCTTGTGCACTTGACGTCTTGGCCATTTGAAATGCAAATGTCACCCGTTAGTATGACATGCCATATATTTATTTTTGACCTTGTTGAATATGGTAAATATTACATTATTGTCATGCTACAGTGTATATATGTATACTCCAGTACTTGACAAAATCAGATATCCCAGTCCATTTTCTGTATTTCAAAATTCATTTATACCTTGCATTGAATGATGCAGAAGGCTTTAGAGATAAATTTATAGATGAATCCACACGTACTTCATGCTATTTTATTCTAGGTTCTATACATGTAGCCCTGGAAACAATTGTTTATCTGTGATCTTATTACTTAGTTCAGAAATGTATTCTTGTATAGATAAATAACACATGTTCTTAAAAAATAAAAATAAAACAAAAACATTGGGTTGAATTTCAGAATGATGTCTTCCTCATTAACATTGCACTAATGTCAGTTTTATGAAAACCATGTCATCAGTTTGTAAAAACAAAAGGAGTGATGCATCAGGGTTTTTTTTTTAGCTAATTTCTTTTTGGAACATCTATTTGAACAAATCAGAAATCTGGATACTTTTTCATCACCAATGTGTTAAAAACAATGTATTAATTTATTTCCTGAAAAATCAATATAAAATTTGTCCAAACTCAGTTTTCTAATAACCACAACAAGAAAGTGACTAGAAAAACCGATGTGTATACAGAATCATCCTGTGAGCTGATCATGGCCTCTAATGTATACATTTGTTAGAGACCGCTGCTGGAGAAGGGACAGACGAGGACTGGGAAGAAGACTTTGACATTGAGCTGACTGAGGAAGATATAAAACTCGCTGAGGAAGCCGCCAAGAAGTATAAGTCCCCCGAAACTCTGGAGGACTTGGATTTGGTGAGAGATCATCTGGACTGTTTTTCTCAACCATTTTAATGCCAGGCTTTGAATAGTACATGTTGCAAATGAAATGAGGCAATCAGAGTAGAGTAGTAAATGTATGTGGGTGTGATTTGTGACTTATCAGTGGAACTTTTAGCTGGCCCGTCTTGGGCAGCAGATGGAGTTAATAACATGGTATTTGATACCACCAGGAAGTTTAATGTAACTTTGATGCCTTTCCACATTTTACAAAGCTGTAGCAACATTTTGACAACAAGAGACATGTCTCTTTATGTCTTGGCAGAAAAATTACGCCAGGTGCAGTTTGCAACTGCTATGTGTAACGTGCCCTTAGGCTCACTTGTATGAAGCCCTCTTAATATTAGGAGCAGATAATTGTGATGTAATGCCTACTGTCCTGGTTGCCAGGGTACTTATGCTGTTCATAACATTAAGAGGATTGTGTGCAAGTTGTCCATGGTCAGTGAACCAAAGCAAATATCAATCCCCTTCTTTTAGGTGATGATAAAGGTCTTGTGTTATTGTTGCAATCCTTGCAGAAGACTATATATGTAGGAGTGTGATTTTCTCAAATTTTTAATCCCCAGACTGTTGATTTTTAGCTCTACTTCTACATCAGAAGAGGTTATATATTAGCAAGTTGTCTGATGTCCATCTATCTGTCTGTCCATTATCTGTTAACTTTTCCTTCAAAATGCTTCTCACCTACAGTTTTTGACAGATTTCAATGAAACTTGGCTCAAATCTAGATGACATCAAGATACATAATTCGTAGTATTGATTTTCCATTTCGATTATCGAATGTTCATCTGTCTGTATATGTTAACATATCTGTATCTTTCAAAACATTACTCCTCCTACAATTTTTGTCCAACTTCCTTGAAACTTTGTTGAAATGTAGACTACATCAAGATGCATAGTTTGTAGTATCGATTTTACGTTTCGATGATCGGTTGACCATCTGCCATCTATCCAGTATATGTTAACATACATATATCTTTCAAAACACTAATCCTCCTACAGTTTTGTCCAATTTCAATGAAAATTTGTTAAAGTGTAAGCAACATCGAGATACATATAAATTTGTAATATCAATTTTACATTTTGATGATTGGTTGTCCGTCTGTATATGTATCTTTCAAAACGCTACATGTACTCCTCCTACAGTTTTTGACTGATTTCAACGGATTTTGCTTTAAGTGTAGACTACATCAAGATACATAAATTGTAGTACCAATTTTCCATTCTGTTGACCAGTTATCTGTCTGTCTGTTCATCCAGCATTAACATTTCTTTCAAAATGCTACTAGTTACTGTTACAGTTTTATTTTCAACTAAACTTGGTACATGTACAAGTGAATCGAGGTACATATTTCGTAGTATTGATTTTCGATTTTGATTGTCCATTGTCCGTTATACATATGTAATTTTGTAATCGACTCATGATAATTTTGTCCCAACCAGTAGAGCTAATGTCTCATCCGAGACTCTGGTTATCGGTTGTCATTGGCATATGGTTATCTGTTGTCATTGGCATATTCTAAACTGTGCAGGGTTTCCTGATGTCTTAGTGTGATATCACTGTTCTGTGACTGTGTTCATAAAAGTTGTATATTTTGGTTTCAGATGGAGGAAGAGGACTGGAACTGGGACTGACACAGGGCACAGGGACAGCCAAGAGGCTTCTGGCATGCTTGAGGACTTTTTTGTGCACCAGAGTCTTTGTACAGCTGTACAGACCATTGTTATACATATTTATACATGTATCACTTCAGTGTGCTTCATTAGGATTTCACCCTTCCTGAATATGCATGGAAATGACCACTCCTTCCAACACCTGATGTTAGCAGTTGAAGTTTTAAACAGTAGTAGGCCGTCCTTATAAACCTGTTTTTGGGCGTAAACTGACCCTGTGAGAAAAAAATAGGGTCGGTTGGTCTTTTTTTTGTTCTGGCTCTTGAAAAAGGTAATGAAAGTAACATGGAGAGAAAAATATATGAAGAAAAACCTTGATAAAAATACCAGTGAAAACTTCTGAGTAGGCAATTTTTTGAAGGATCTGTTGGGTTACACCCAACGGACATATTTTTAGTGATGGTCCCATTTTAGAGATATCAGAAGTTAAGGTTTCATGTTTAACAAGTCAGAATTCTATTGCTCTAAAGGTGTTTCAGTACAGTATAGAGCTTGTGCCTGGTTTGGTCTGCACTGACTACTCTTGCTTGTCAGACAGAAGCCTGTAGTCTTTAATCTACTAGATTCTCATGAAAAAATGCCCACAAATCCTGAGTCAGTGATGAAAACATGGCTAAGATCTATAATCTGCACTAATGAATGGAAACAATTATACTACTTCATTGTTGGTGAGCTTTAAAATTATAATAATTCTTCAACCTTTTCAACCACCGCTGAAAGCAATGTTTCAGTAGGGTCTCTGTAGGGTCCAGAGAAATAATTCTCATAGTTTTATGAAGCTTATTGATGTTGTGATACAAACAAATCATTTTAGCTTGATTTTTACTGTAACTATGTATACAGTACCCCTTAAAAACTACTTCAATAATGGAAAAGGTTGAAGATTTACATTAACTATGGCACAAGCACTCAGGCTGTACTTAGCACAGCAGTTGGTGGCGTCTGGCAGCAACATGCTCAACAGACAGCTTTGGTCTACTACAATACACTGAGCTTGGTGTGAATTTATTCCAGTTGCCTTGAAGCTATTGCATAAAATCTTCTAAGATGTGAACTTGTATTGGGTGTTTAGGCGACGATGGCCATTATTATTTGTAAGATAAATGAATAAATACACATGGCCATGGTTGGATAGAATTA
Organism: Acanthopleura granulata; assembly: GCA_016165875.1. NCBI lineage: Eukaryota > Metazoa > Mollusca > Polyplacophora > Chitonida > Chitonidae > Acanthopleura > Acanthopleura granulata. The sequence goes on from JABBOT010000004.1 coordinate 1,486,815, forward strand.
AATTAGTCTTAATGGTGGAAAATATTTACACGTACTTCTTCCAGTTTGCATGCCTTTTTTTTTTGTAAACGGTAATATGCATATATACATAGAGGCACTTTCTACCACCAAATGTACACTTTCACAAGTCATGAATGAAAGTAAACTATGAATTCCCAAAGTAATTATAAGCTGCCATGCTTTCCTACCATCACAGTGTATCTGGGAGTTTTTAGACTTGAATGAGCTGCCTACCGAGAAAACATGCATAAACTTTTGTGATTGGGCTTACCAGGTGAGGATTTCGACCAGGGATTTCTGGGTCTTGTATCCACACTTCATCCACTAGACTAAAGGGAAATTCCCTCCGGCCTGGGAGTATGTAGTGCATATATTTCACTCTGTTACACTTTGTTTCATGTACCAAGGCTATAACCTCCTAGAGAGAACCAGTGACGGTCTACTCTGCTTTCTGTACATACACCCTATGTGATCATGTTGATAAATACTCATCTTCATTTTCTCAAAGTCAGACACTTCGCCTGTAGTTATGTTTTCTGCCTTGATCAACCAGACAGAAATAACCGGTCCACGTGACTCGATAGTTGATGAATATTAATGTAAATATATTATCCAAATTGAATAGCAGTTACCCTCATTGACTGACAACAAAGACAAAACAGTATCTCACTGCGCACAAAGCAAATGGCAGTCAAAATCTTAGAAACACAAGAACTTTCAACACCCCACAAGGATGGGGACAAAACCAGCATAAACAAACATATGCTGGCCTGCTGTCATATTAAGACGTGGTGTCAGCATACTTCTGTAAGGGTTCGATCATGGAGATAGAATAGTATGAAACCACTGATCATTCAACAAGTCAGGCTGTGATTGAGGCGGTTAGACCAGCTAGACGGGCCAGACTTAGTCACCCGCTGTGCCTTTGTAGTCTGAATTAAATGTTCTATGTACAATACCATGCTGGAGAATAGGATACCTGGCTCTGTCAATTGGTGATTTTCGCCCGCCATGTGTTTAAAAGCTTTCAGTGTAGTTGATTGACAGGTTTGAAATTTACAGCATGCATAAATTCTTTGTCAACCCGAGCAGGCAAATATCTAATAGGATAACGATGACGGCTTTTTGGTTTCCTGCTGGAGCGGATTCACCTGGTCGATTGATCAAGGCGGAAAACGGAGTCCTAAATGCGTAACAATACACAAAGTGTCTGTCTTGATATGATGAGGATGATAAATACTGTGATATATATACTTTGTGCTAATATACGCTGCTACAGCAGTTCTGATTGTTTTATGTAATCTTTTCTAGTAGTATACATGTACAGGTAGTAGTATCACTGGAATTTTTAGTAGGTTCAGTTTGGATGTTAAATGTAGTCTGTTTTATTTGAGATGACCGTGTTTAACTCAAATGTTTAAGTACTAGCTTTTATGTGTGTATCAAATGCACACTGACATTTTTGAACACAGCTTTGGACAAAGTGGTATGACCATGTTGTCCATGTTATTCACATGTATTGCTAGACAAAGGTCTCTTGGAGACCACTTTCACCAAGGTGTGTTTTCAAAAATGTCAAGCACCTATTTGCAGGCTTGCAAATGCCTAGATTATTTATACTTCGAATTCAGTTGGTGACATTACACCATTCTCGAGAATCTATTCATTTAGACAAAATATCAGGATTATGTATGAAGGCCAGCATGCCCACTCTTAGAGGCAACAGCCTCTTCTCACCTCTAAGGCCAAGGATCACAAAGCTGTATTGACTTAAAAGTCAAACTTAGTCTTAACTTGTGTAATTCCTGACCTTATCTTAGATCTTAAGTGCTAATTTTCATTTTTGTCATGAAGTTTTAAGACATCACTTCATATTAAAATAAAAATTGTCAAGATAAGTCAGGATTTTAGATCAGTAAACTCTTTAGGAGCTAAGACTAAGTCTGACTTAAGCCTGAGACAGCTTTATGGTCCTGGGGCATGATACACTGAGGTGCGGGACCTCCCAGCACCAGTCCCAGGGGAGCCAGCCAGAGCAGGGCTCATCTACAGTACCCAATATCATGGGCCAGAAGAGTGTGCTCTCAAGGTGGTCTGCAAACAGATCTTATTTATTGATTTCATTGGTGTAGGCCTACTCAAGAATATTTCACTTACATGATGACAGCCAGCATCATGGTGGGAGGAAAGAAGCCTGGAGGAAACCCATGACCATTCGCAGATCACTGGCAGACCATCCCACCTATGACCAGAGAGGAAACTATAATCAGACTTATGGTGACCGCATTGATAATAGGCTCTTTGAGTCATTCTGCTGCGCTAGCAAGTTAACCACTTGGCCACAGAGGCCAGCTTCGATATGGACTCAGCATTCTTGTACACCAAGAACTGTCAGTGGTAATAAGGATAATATGTTTGCACACTCAGCATATCTGCTACAAGTACATAGGTTTCAGCCATGTGTGTGAGCCTGTAACAATTATTCACATTTTTGTCACTTCTGTTTGAATGGAAGATTTACATTGTCGTTACTAATGGCAAGCACATATGTGTAACTGGTTGTTACCAATGTGTTGGGATGAAAAGCTCTCCTTGTGAAAAAGTCTGTGTACATGTAGTGGTGAAAGCAGTTGACTGACTGTAGCTGAGACATCTTTAGTGGAACAAGTCTAGCTAGCTTCCTCTGTCTTACATTTGCTACAGACTGCTGGTCTGTAATTCTGTCGTTCAGATAAAATAGACATTTGTGAACGGTTTTAATTCTTGAATTAATTAAAGAAATAATGCATGTCTGTTGAGGGGAATTCAAGAGTTTGAAGAAGTTGTAAGGTTAGGGGCATTTGTTAAGAACCTGCATCTAAGGGTAGATAACTCTGCCTTGAAAATGTTGAACAGCTTTTGTAACACGGTATTCACATCTTCTGGCCCTTAGACTCACACATGATTCAACATTTATTTGATCTGATTGGATAATTGAGTTATTGTTGATATTAATCATGTACATGAGGTTGTAAATAAATACATGGTAACACAAGTCAGAAGTTCTGGAATTCACACCAATGCGTTTATGTTGCTGCTATGAAATGGGAAACCTTTCCCGCCAAAGGTAATTCGGGTCAAAGCTGTGTAGTCTGTTGTTCATTCTTGCATTACGTTGACGTTTTGTGGAAAAGCTGGTAGCGTCTTACTCGTGCAGTGCAAGAGAACAATAGTTTAGTCACCTTGTGACCGAATCGGAAAAAGGTGTCCCATTCCGAACGAGCGGAGTTAATTCAAAGTGATGTGTTACTCGCTTGATATTGAAGGTTCTTGGACATGGTTTGGAATGTTTGTGACATTTAGTTTCACATTCTCTTGCCCACCATGCAAGTAGATCTATGGGCATGATTTATGTACTTACAAACATTTTATGCATAGGCCTGCATGTAGACATGTCTGTGTCTTACCAAAGTACAAAGGCCCTGATTCGCTTAGACCATGTTAGATACAGAACTGGAGCTCTCTTTGACGGAGAGATACAGTACAGGGGCTGCAGACGTAAAGGTTGTAGCCTATCCAAAACCAGACTATATGAAGACACCGCGGGTCTCGATTGGAGGGGTTACCTGGGGTGAAAGAGAAATATTAGCAGGCGGCCTAAGATAGCTTTATTGATACTAGGCGTTTTCACTGAACGGCAGTCTCTTGCTTTCTTTTCATCATGTTTAGATAAGGATTCGTGTCAGTTCAATTTCGGTAGCTTTTGTTGTCTACATCACCCTCCGTCTATCACCATATTAGAAAGGAGGGCAGCAGTTCTGTACCTAGCACAGACGGTGTTGGGTCACAGCAACTCGCAGATTCTGACCAATGAGAGGTCGCACGCTCAATCTAGCCCTTACAACACCAGATGCCGTAAGTTAAAATTTCTTCAGTGTGGCGTTAAACACCAAGGAATCATAAACAAGCCAGAACAAAAAGGTCATCTTCCAGGCCAGTCCACGACCCCAGGTAAATGTGGAAATGCCCTCATCGGAGACCCAAGAGGAAAGTGCTCTGCATTTCTGTCCTATTTCTCAATGGGGAAGAATCATTTCCGTTTAGGATCTCCATCGAACTAATGAAATGGTACTCCGCCCAATTCAACCTGTGAACAAACAAAAACCTTTCATCCAACTGAAAAACATAGAGGCAAATGTAAAAGCCACCTAAAGTATAATTTTTGATGGGAGTAATAAATGCCTTGTATGACACTGGGTTTGCAATTATCTGCAATTCTTATGAATGGGATACTGTCTCCCTCGCAACATTCATTCAAAGCCAAGCTGATTTGACTATTGTTCTTTTGCACCGCACGAGTAATGTTATCAGTTTACTCACAAAATGTCATCGTAAATGTAGGAATGAACAGAAGACTATATAGCTTCAGCTCGAAATACCTTTGGAGAGGAAGGTTCCCCTTGGGTTCAAGAAGATACAATCCTAAATGATTGAGAATTGTAAACCCAGTGTTATTGAAGGCATTTATTACTAAATGATACAAAAGATTTAAATGGTGTTTTATTGTGAAACACCACTGAATAGCCCCCGACCCTTCACACCTTCATGTTTAGTGTGTAACTCTCATACCTTTCCAAATTCCATATAGCCCAGGCCGACTGTGCTCAACTTTCTGCCTTTACCTCCAAGGCTGCCAGTTCAAATCCAACTGCTGCTAGGTTTGTGTCGTTTTTTGGTGAATGTTAAGGCCACCCATTTCTTCAGGGCCCTTTTATTTTTCACCGACCCTTGCATTGAAAAATTGACGTCTTTGGTAATATATTGTATCACAGATATATCGCCATGATGTGGCTGTATTAATTTATTTATTTGATTGGTATTTTACGTAGAACTCAACAATATTTCACTAATGCGACGTCGGCCAGTATTATAATGGGAGGAAACCCACGGCCACCCGTAAGTTTTTGGCAGACCGCCTTGGATGTAATATTGCCGACTAAGTGACGCTCAATTATTCAACCAATAATAAATCAATTTGTGAAGAAAATATTATTAAATTATTTAGTTTTTAAGATATGACTCGTAAGTAACATCCCAAAACCACAACGGTATAAAACTACAAGAGGTACGATAACCGTACTGCTACTTTATAACTACCGATATAGGAGGAGTGCTATCATATCAAGAGCTTTACATATGTAAGTGTATTAAAGGGGAAAAAAGATAAAAATGATGCTAAAACCAGATGAAAGTTCGTGAAAATGTATTTGCAGATGTAGTCTTTAATGTTTATTTTAATTTTCTCTTTCAGGAGAAAAGAATACTAGTATTTGAAAACATTTTTGTATGGTGGTCATTCAGGGCCAGCTCTGGTATGTATTCTTTGCGTAATAATGTTATAAATGACCATCTTTAATACATATATTTGTAGAAGAATTTGGTCTTTTCATCTAACAAATGCGTTCAACCTGGATTTTGATTAGGTTTATATTTTTAATATATTCATAAACATTATCACAATTCAGATTAAATGTTTCAATATCAACAACTAATTTACATTCAGATACTTAAATTGAGGATTTTGGTGTCAAGAGAATAAGTGACTTTGTCTTGGACAAGCGGTTAAGAACTGAAAGTGACTGTCTGTTAATGACTGTAAGAAACACGAGGCACTGGATTGTTCCTAGTTTCGCTGGTCAGGGAGGCTACAAGATTCTTTCGCCATCAGTGACCAAAACGTGGTGGTGCGTGAAGTTTATCAGAGATTAATAGCCTTCCATGCAGATGACATATATGTGGACATCACGTGCAGGGAAGAAAACTGCTCTGGTGAGGCTACGGGAATTCCTCTGTTTTAATAAAATCAAAATAATTATTGAATACAGTAGAACCATCTGTACATTGTTCGTTTCTGATTGCAGGAGTTGACACCAGGCCTGACACCATGGATCAGTTTACGCCTAGCTATCCCTTCATACCAAGTTAAGGAAGCTGTGTCGCTTCAGACCATCAGGGCGCTAAGATGGCTAATACATGTCGGCCGTTAGATACAGAAATGTACCCTTCCATTTTTGATATCCCGTTAGACGGAGAGTCAGAGCGCGGAGGATAACGAAACTGGTGGCAATTGACCCAAAGGTGTAGCTGTTTAGATACGGATCTTTGGCAATACAGTACAGAAAGAAAATAAGATCATAATGTTTAGTAAAAACGCCTGTTTTCAGTAAAGCTACGTCTTGAGCAGCCTTTCCATGTATTATAGATATCTACCATAGTTTCCATATATTGCTAATATTTATGCTCAACTGGAGGTTCCCTATTCTCCAAATGAGACCTTCCATGCTGCCACATAGCCTCGTTTTGGATTGGGCTAGAACCGCGCTGGGAATGCAGTTTTCGCACTGTAGCCCTCCGTCTACCTGAATATACTGAAAATTAAAGGCGATCTAGGTACAGTCCTGTACCTATAGTAAGCCGTGAAGTCTACCGACCAGCTATACCTCCTATATTTGTAGGAGGTCTGTTGACTTGATGCTGTATAGGCGGTAGACAAATTTTGCTGGCTAGTAATTGCTTGACTCTGAATCTGAGGTCGCTGGTTCGAATCCCGGAGTAGTGTGAGCCAGTTTTCAGCAGTAGAACCAGTGCTATATCCAGAAAGTGCAAAACAGGGTGTCATGTAGAAGAGCACTTTCTAAATGACGTCTACCGATTCTCACGTGCAGATTTAGATTACAGTAATTTTACACAGAGTACCATTTCGCGGCTACTCACATCTTTGAGGTTAAAATTTTGGTCGCTTTTTTGTCCAGTAATTCAGAAGCTTTGTACCCTCTCTATCTGACAAATAAATGACTCAGACCTTAAACAGCCATAGTGTGTCGTTCCCAGACTGTGTGGGTAGGCTTACTCTGAGGAGAAAACTCCGCCTATCAGCAAAGAAAACAGGGCTGCAAGGATCTGTGAAATGTTGGTATCCCCTCCTGCTGAGAGAGAATCGTACAAGTGGGGTGTTTGGAAGGTAACCAGCAAGCATGGAGCATTTGGTCGCGCCCCGAGCGGTCTACACTCAACCATCGGACGTGCCACTTTAAGCCGTGTTTACTTATTTAGTGACAGCAAACACTTGGCAGAAGGAGGAAATGCGCTATTAGTACACACTTTATTCGCCTGTTTCCTCTTCTGGATGACGAACAACATCCATACTTCCACCGGAGTATCCAAGTTATATAGCTGTATACCGATATGCGTAAAGTACAACAATCTGAACAAAGTTAACAGCAAAGCAAACAGCTTGTGTCCACCGTGTTTACACGCCTATGCCTTCTAATGTCGGAGCTGAGGCATAATCCCTGTTATATGCCAATCCATATCAGCGTAGTAAGCTGGTGAAATCACCTGCCAACAGCCTTACCTGTGTAACAATGAACAAAGATCACCAATTAGCCTTATAAGAAATCAAAACTTAACGCACTTCCTAGATGTCATATGTTCTTCTTAGGATTAAGAATATGCACTACCCTAAAAACTCTTAAGTTCAATCCGTTATTTGCGGGATAACGGATTGTCTTTCCGTTAATTTAACGGATTAATCAGTTCCAGATAACGAATAATTTCTTCCTGATAAGTAATAAGTTTATAACAAACAAAGGATCAATCCGTTAGATTAACGGAAAGACAATCCGTCATCCCTCATATAAAGAATTTAACGGAATATTTTTTCAGGATAAGACAAACTCTCAGGGGACCCAAAAAAGGCTCTCGATGCAAGGAATCCAGTCCATTGAGTTAGTGGGGTATATGACATTATGCCAGGTAACTTTGCATGATCATTTTTAATATTAATGATACTATAAATGCAAGCGTAGAGGGAATAACATATATCACGCCATACTGTAAATTGTTACAACAGATTATTTAATATTTGGTTTAAACATTCACTTTTTGTCATGCCTGAAATTTACGCATGGACGTATGGAGTGTGTTTCGTAAGAGCTTCACCCAGTTATTACAAACGGGAAAAATGTCATGTCGGTGAGGAAGTGTTTGTAGAAACTCTTCAGTTGTCATATCACTTCTCCATTTCTCTAAACCCATGGACTAACAGATGGTGACAAACAACTGGTCACATACCAATACTGAATGCAAGTTCAGGCAACATGTTATCTCAATATTATTCTTATGATAGGTTGGTGAAATTTTAATTCACTAAATATTTATTTATCTATTTCAGATTGTTGTCTAGCGTCATACTCATACATAGAATTTTTTCTAATATATGATGGCGGTGAGTTTTGTAGATAGATGTAGGAAACTGCGCTGCTTGGGGTAAACCACAGAACGTTGGCAAGTTACTGACGAACTTTCCCACGCCATATGGAGGGAAGACAAATAGCCGTCAACGAACGCTAAACTGCACAAATGCAACCATGTATACAAGCGTCGTCGATCGCTAATTGTCAGGAAGCCCTGTATCTCGTGTGTCCTAACGACTGAAAGTTTATTTATTGATTTATTATTTATTTATTTATTTGAATGGCGTTTTATTTATTTTTTAATGGTGTTAAGAATAATTCACTAGGTCATGGGCCATGCATTCTCTGTTCTTCACAAACACAAATTTGAAATGAAAATGGTAGACATTAAAAATGGATAAGGTCTTTATAGGTGTAACTTCCATGTGTAGCTGTTTGACTAAATTTGGAAACAGCTCATTTCATGGCATTTCCCTGTGTACCTCAATAGGCTGTACATATCGTAGAACATTACAGCTCATACATATATCTGAAGCACATGTTCTTGTAAGCTTGATGATGGATATGTGTTCGAATCCCTTTCCCAGTGGATGGACTGTGTTATTATATCTTTGGTTTGTTCAGGTGTTTCTGGCTCAAAGCGATGGCACTGGCCTCAAGGGCTTCATTTCGCTAACAAGTCCTAAGTCGTAAATCTTAAACTTACGTCTCAAGCCCTAAGTTTTACCAATCGGTACACAACAAAGCATAGCTAGTATTGTTTAGTGAAACGATCGTATGTCGTACGTTTTAACTTAGGACCTGAGTTACGACTTACGACCTTTAGTGAAATCGCGAACTGGGCCCCATTTCACGAAAGGCCGTAAATCGTAGCTCAGGTCCTGAGTTAAAACTTACGATTTACGGCTGTTTCACTAAACAATACTACGAATGCTTTACTATGTACCGACTGGTGACGCTTTGGACATGTGACTTAAGATTAAGGCTTACCACTTAAAACTTGTTAGTCAAAATGAGGCCCTTGTCCGTTTAAATCCCTTCTTTAAATTCCATGGAGCTGTTCCCGAATACGACCTCGACAGTAGTAAAAATAAATTATTCTGTCATTCTTTATACAGTGGGGGTTTAAAATTCATAACACCCAACAGCACCAGCATGTCTTTGTCCATGCTCAAGTATAAATACGTTATCTCTCACTATAAATTTGATCCTTTGAAGCGCGGTAAGCCCTCCACTTGAGATATGGGATCCTCTCTCCACTTAAAACAATGTTTCTATAGCCGGAACTGACTCTTAAGTAACGGCTGCTCACAGCAAGTGGCAAAGATAGTATTGCAGGCCTTGGACGTCTGGTTGGTGCCAGGTGCTTCTCTTGGAGAACTCTCCCGTCTCGGCAACCATTAAAAAAGGAACACATGCATTTGCCCAGGCCCAGTAGTCTTGTTCACTTGGATTTGCAAGCATTTAGGACTCTGACGTTGATCAACAAAAATTTATTGCAAGAAACAGTTCTGTTATTGTTAATCTGGATACTATACACATAAAACGAGAGAACAGTCACACATATTGCATTGGTATACCATGGACCGGAGGACACCGCAAAGCGCGCCGAAGCCGGACTGCAATGAAAATCGATGTGTATTGGAAACAAAGTCGCAGACTTCACAGATCAGCGGCGAAGAGCGTCCAGGCCCCTGTTACAAGCGTCGAGGAAGGCTGTGTAATTCCAATGCGGCCAGAGAGCGCTCCAGAGTAAAGACATTGCGTACTGCCTTCCTGGAGCTTCAACAAACGTTACCGGCGGTACCACCGGACACTAAACTGTCCAAGCTCGATGTGCTCGTGCTGGCCACCACTTACATATGTCACCTTATGAGGACACTTGACGGTGGTCAGGAGAAGGCGGCTTTCTCGGCTCAGGGCTTTATGCACCCTGTTAAGGTAATATGGTGGTCAGATATGGATCCGTACTCTTGGTGATTGGTGTTTTATGTCGAACTCAAGAATATTTCACTTACACCACGGTGTCCAGCTTTAGGGTGGGAGGAAACCGGGCCGAGCACGGGAAATCCTATGACCATCCGCAGGTTGCTGGCGGACGTTCCCACGAACGGCTGGAAAGGAAGCCAGCGTGGGCTGGACTTGAACTCACAACGACCGCATTGGTGAGAGACTCCTGGGAGTGTATGTATATTTAGCCTGAACTAAAGCATTTCATTTCCGTTTAAAAGTTTTTCGGTAGACTCTTAAAAATATCTTTGTATTAGGATTGACGACATGCTCAGCTGGATGCACTCGGGGATCATTTACGTTGTTCAAGGACGTATTTATGTCTATATGTATTATCTCTAGAGCCAAAACAAAAAAACAACAAAAAAACAGATCACCTCATCTGGCGAAATTTTGTTGAAAATCTCCAATATCTTAATGAATGAATGATTGATCCTGCCTTAGAGGCATTTCGGCGGTACAGCAACCATACCACAGCAAGAATATCATGCTGTGTACAGTGTTTTTGACTCTTCATACTTTGGTTGTACCGTGTTTTTGACGACTTTTGATACATGTATGGATTGCTATGTCTCCAGAAAAGCTGGAGTGAAAACAGTTAATATTCCAGCAATAAACGAGTAACTATACAGGGCTCTGTATGACTCGTGGGTGAGGAACACTGTGGGCACTTTGTGATAGCCTCTATTGGGAAAAAGTCTAACTTGTTTAAAGTTTTCCTGAGAAGTAAGAAATAATTAAGAGAAAAATGTAATTTACACATACTCTGTGAAATTTTACCCATTCGTTCTTCTTTGAGGGATATTACTATGGTGAATTCCATTAGGACACTGACAAGTGAAATATTCATGAGCACAGCTTAAAATACCAGTCAAATAAATAAATAAATAAATAAGTAAATGAATTAGAACAGTGACAGTTAGAATCACCGCCCCAACCCCCACTCCCCCACCCCCCGTGTTCTGATAGATGCGGTGCACATTCACTGGTTGGTGTTCGTCACCCAAAGAGCTTATCTCCTGTTCGTCACTAACAAAACTTCCTGTCACCGTGAACTAACAGAAGGCACAACACGTTCGTTTGCTTTTAAAAGATAAGGGCGTGCTTATATTTCTTAAATACAAATAACTATAGCCATTTTCACTGTCCGGTTCTTAGTAAACATTGAAAGATTGCTTCTTTTTTTTTTTTTTTTTTTTTAAAAGAGTTATCAGTTTGTTGAAAGGTGGCATCAGTCATGAAACACGGATAAACTGTAACCACAGGAGTACGGGCTCTACTCCCCTCCTCCGACTCTACTGTAGAAAGTGTCGTGAAATAATGGGACAATGACCAACTGTCTGCATGGGGATGGGGAGATACATGGAAATACCTTACCCTGTGGTATAATAGTAATATTTGACTATTATTTATCTATTTACATTTTGCTATCCGTGTATGTGTATGTCAGAAGTAGTAAGATGACTTGAACTGTTATAATCTAAATTAATTGAAGTCAACTAAGTTGTTAATTTTTTCCAGACAACTTAAAGTTAACATATAAGCCTCGCAGCCATTTATCATATTATCTCTCATAGCCATGGTGGTGAAAGTTCTCCTACTAGCCGATGTACAAATAGTCAATGAATTTTGCCCTCGTAATTATTTTTCACATTTCCTTGCTGGTTTTGTAAGCATCTTGTCACATATCCTGCTACAAGCTGATGTACAAATAGTCACTGATCTTTGCCCTCTTAATTATTTTTCACACTTTCTTCCTGGTTTTGTAAATAACTCGACACAAATTCTCAAGTTTTGTTCCGTATTAAATTTCTTAATTAAAGGTTTTATATGTTTTCTCTTATATTCGCTAATTTTCCTATACTATATCTTATTATCAATCTACAAGCAGTAATAGGCACAATTTACTCGCACTAAAACATTTATGCCAGGAAATGAAATCACTGGCCACACTGAGTTTTCGACTCACCACGTGGACATTTTAGCATCGACTCTGACGATTCTTTTTTATAACCGATCTCTATTTTTTTTTCACTGTGGGAAAATTATGTACCGTGTATAATGTGCCTAGGTTATGTAGTTATACATTTATAACGTGAGATATTTGTTACAAGAACTTCAGAGTAAAAGCGATGCAAAGAAACGACAACAAGTTAGTTATTTCGGAAGAAGGGTGGAAACCAACCTGAACGGTACCAACCTTGGTACCATATTAAATCAGTTTTTAGCACGGAATTCTTACGAGACCAAGGGATACTCCATGTTAGGGAAACAGGAAGCAAGATGTCGCGTGAATTGTTGTCTGTTCTTTTCTCTAGCCCGGTTTCCTCCACTCACAAATCTTGTTGAGTGGTATTTAAGCGCGTAAAGGTTTAATCCACATGCAATGAAGGAAATAAACAAGTATACACGCGTGTGCTCTAGGTGGTCTAAGGGGTAAATATCACCAATGAGAATGAATGAATGAGTTATTATGGCTTAACGTCACGTTGGCATTATCTCAGTCATATCGTGGTGAGAACATGTTCAGCCCATGAAGCAGTTAATAGTTTTCGACGTAGTGTGATGAACACTACAAAAACCAACCCAAATAGACGAACATTTCTAAAAAACGGTCATAAAACCATCTAGAATGTCAATTCGAATCCCTTGGTTTTACCTTCATCAGTTTATGAAGTATTCAGGTATTGAGTTTGGCACTGGGTTTTTGTCAAGTAAAAATTTTAAAGCCATTGAATAATTAAAAGATATAAATAAACTATACAAAAAGTAAAAAATGCAAAAAATAAATAAATAAAAAATAAATATAAAACAAATAAATAGATAGATAAATATATACATGTTCTGCTAAATTACAATTTGAGTAATTAATATTAACCAATTGCATATGTATTTGTTCCTCAAACGTTTTTCAGAAGTGGCCGATGCGGACCCGACTGTACGCCGGTATCTTGGCCAGCACACAGCACAATGGAGAACTCAGCTATAGCAGCCATGGTGCCTATTCGGAGACGTCCTCAGACTGGAGAAAGTAGACTAGCCCCAACCCACTCATTTCCAGACGTTTACCGCTGTGAAACCCTCCGGGTAGAGAGGACCGGACAAGTGAATAGTCGCGAATTTGGATTTTCCTTCGGTTCAGATATTAAGTCCGCGGTTCAGTTTTCAGAGCAAATGAGCCTACAATAAGGAACTTGGCCTGGTAAATCTTCAATCTCATATACGAATATGTAACATGTATATATTGAGTTACGTGTGACTGAATACTGCAAGCACATGAATATAGTTCTGTTCTTAACCATTATCTTACGTGTCAACGTGTCTGGACGGAATTTTCGAGCAGGCTTTGAATTGACTTAACAAAGGCTTAACCATGTACGGCCATTTTGTTACACTCTATTCGAGGTAAACTATCAAACCCGAAAAACAAGGCATGGTAGCATGGTACGAAATGAATAAAGGGCATCAAAGATTAGCAGAAGTGACTCAAGAACATTGAAGGAATAATATTTATGAACGATGTTATAATCTCTAAATATAAGATGAAGGTATTCTTAAGTTGACGGCGACATGTTCTTTTCTATTGTATGTATGTATGTATGTATGTATGTATGCTTGGGTTAATGTCGTACTCACAATTCTGCACTCGTATGGCGACGAATATCATTAGAATGTAGATATATACTGTGTCTTTTGTGGCAGAGTGACTACATGACGCAAATAAAATGCTGCCGCCACTGAAACAACATGCCGAGGACACCAAACATGACACCCATATAGTCACATTATACTGACACCAGGCCGATCCGTCCTGTTTCCTTGCTCTAACCTCTGAGTACTGAGCGCCAAGGGAGACAGCAACAAGTACCATTTTTAAAGTCTTTGGTATCAGCCGACCCGGTGTGTTTGAAATGTTAATATATGAATGAATGTGTTCAGAGAAATATAAGCGTGTTTTTAAATTCAATATACAGGTACAGCTTGGCACATTGGATGGGCTTTTACCAGAGCGATTGCATGTGTCCAGTAGATAAAAGCCAGATCGATTTGGTCATTTCAAATCCCGCATGACCGGTGATGTCAGGTGCCAATTCCACAAAACAATTTTTTGCTTAAGTCGAAGCCTTTAAACTCAGTTTTACAGTTTATTTGATATATCCTGCTTTTGAAATCTGTGTCACTTGTACTTCGGCAAGATACGCAAGCACAAACTGACATGTTTTTATTTTAAAATTTCAAGAATGTTTAGTTTTAGTTAAGTTTTAACAGTTTTTTACCTAAGCACAAAATTGTCTTTTGGAATAGGTCCCAATCCTATATCCTGCCCAATTTTCCACATATATGCTGAGGTGTTAATCATCATAACAAAAATATTCCATCAGAAACATGCATGGACGATAAACGGATAGCGGGTAACTCAGAATACCATGTGAAAACTAATGGGTAAGTGACTATCAGTCGATGTTAAAACAACGAATACTGAACAGATTCAAATTTGTAGAGGTTATTTATTTATTTATTTGATTGGAGTTTTACGACGTACTGAAGTATATTTCACTTAATCGACGGCGGCCAGCAGTATGGTTGGAGGAAACCGGATAGAGTCCGAAGAAAACCCACAGCCATCCGCACGTTGCTGGCAGACTTTCCCACGTGCAGCCGTAGAGGAAGCCAGCGCGTGAGTTGGGTGGAATTCACAGCGAACGCATTTGTGCGAGGCTTATGTTCGATACACATGCACGGGCTGAAAGTTAGTTAAAATAAGTATGGTACAATGCCAAACTATTCGTACCGGTACGTGAACATTCAAGACGGGAACTTTTAATACAGATATAGGACAACAGGGATGCCATGAAATGAATAGACCGAACAACAGGCCCTGTTGTCGAATCCCCACTCTCCAAACAAGTCAGATAAATTCAGGGTAGTGGACATAAGAGAAGAAAAATAAAATTGTCCAATACAAGTATAAAGATGATTTCATATACAATAAATATTTAAAGATGAAAGACAGCACCATCGCGTGATCTTGTGCGGTTATCAGCGCCCTGGAAAAGGCAGCGGTCGTGAATTCCACTTAGGCCTATCGTCCTGGTGCATATGGGAGCCTTTCATATGGGGCGCTAAACTTAACCCTTCTAATAAGGTTCTATATGGAACCTTACAGGGTGCCACAACAAAGACAAGACATGGAACCCTAAAGGTTCAATGCACCTTCTTTTCTACGTGTGTAGGGCTTCGTTGCACTACTGGCAAAACAATTAATAAGTTTCCATGTTCGTTCAGATATAATGGACTTTCTTAGACAATCTAGACATTTCTTAAAATCACCATCCAAATTACCCTCAGATGTTGCTCTACAGAGTGTAAAACAACATACTTCAGGCGAATGTTTACAAACACCAGATCTTACGCGCCATTAGTGAAGGGTGAAGGGGGGGGGGGTCAGGCTACAGATTTGCACTTGACACCATTCCAGTACGGAGTGCCTCGCTGCACCAATCAGAACTGTTGTTCCAAGAAGTCATTCACTCTCTCTCGCTCACCGATTATCTGTAGACCTTATATTCCTCACTCCTTATGTTTCCGCGCGATGACTGTCTGATTCAATGAATAAAATTGGATGTATGTATGAATGAATGAGTGAATTATTATAGGGCAATATTTCAGTCATATCGTAGTGAGAATATGTTAGAACTGGGAGACAGTTGTCTTTTGATAGGATAATGAAAACATGAAAACATGAAAACATGGAGCACGAGAAGGAATAAGAAAACAGATGCCGTTTTAAACGCTCGAGTGGAAACAAGCAGTTGTTCTCGTCATTTGGTTTTACGTCACTAACTAGTAACATTTATTTACTTGTTTAGTTGTCCTTATTAATAATATTCCATTAGTATACTATGGGCTCTATGGATCTATGGCAAACACACAGGCTATCAATCTTCAAAGGACAAGAATTACACCTCAGCGACATTTGAAACGCTGCTGAAAATTTTACACATTGTACAATGAATGATTGCTATGTTTGAAGAAGCGAGAAGGAGAAGAAAAAATAAAAACTATGACATATACAGGTGAAATAGAACGAAAATTTGCTTGCAGATGTAGTCTTTAATACTCATATTGATTTTCTCTTGCAGGAAAAAAGTTATAGAAACGTTCATTGTTGTTTAACGCCATACTCAAGACTTTTTGTTTTATACCATGTCGGTCAGATTTATGGGTGGAGGAAACCAGGGTACCATGCATGATTCGGATTGTATTTACCTTATTCAGCTCCCGTCCACATGCATGATCTTGATGGCATTTACCCTATTCTACTCCTGTCCATATGTATGATTCGGATTTGTATTTACCCTATTCAGAAGTGTTTTACGCCCTTATGTATGTCCCCTGTGCAGACCACTCTTATACCGCATTTAGGTACCCCTCTTCCCACTCAACTACTCATTACATGCAGGGTTGGTTTCGCCATTGGCTTATTGAAACATGATTATCAGCTTTAAGGACGTGATACTATTCACGTACCCGTGGCCCCATTCATCATGTTCCACAGAGTTTCAGCACCTTTTCAGCATTATTAACGAAATATTTTACATCGACAAGTTCAGATCAAAAGCAGTCAAATCCTTGAGAAAACAATGAATTCTTTTGGACAATCTAGATTAAGTGTGAATGACACTTTTTTTTAAAGAAAACATGTTCGCTGAATAGGTCAAGCAAAACGTGACTGGTTGAAAATGATTTGTAAATAATGTATCCTAAGGAATAGCAAAAGTCATTGTTCGGAAGTTCCGAGTCTATTAATTTTCCTTCAGTCAGTGTAACGTATCCTTCATTTAAATATATTTATGATATATCACATTTCAAATTAAGAAAAGATCGGCGGAAACATTGTTTTGCTAGCTATTGAGTCAACAATCAACAACAACAGGCGTTTTATCCTCAAAGTTGATATTTTTTTCAGACCGTAAATAGGAGTCGCAATTCTCTCAGCCTTGGTACAATAGACGCTTGATTAGTTTTGTTTTTAGAGAACTATTCATATCTGGCTGTTGTCTCTCTTAAACAGACAGAAGTATACATTGCTATGGGTCGATGTCTAACATTTGAAACAGACATCGGAATGCTGTCAGTCTTGGTAAACAATAACCCTTGGCTGTTTTTACATTGCCTTTAGAGATCTATTGTTATCAGCCTTTTGTCTCGCTTAAAAGACAGGGATACACATGGCTAGCTGTCGATGTCTAACAGTGGGCACATACATTGTAATGTACTCAGTCTTGGAAGAGTAGACAATAACCCATGATTAGTTTTACATTGTTTTAAGAGATCTATTGCTATCTGACCTTTGTCTGTCTTAAAAACAGAAAAATACATGGCTGTCTAGGTGTCGATGTCGATGTCGATGTCTTACTCATGAAACACACAACACAATGCTCTCACTCTTGATAGATTAGAGAATAACCCTTAACATTGTCTTTCGAGATCTATTAGTATCTGACTTTTGGCTCTCTCAAAAGAGAGAAAAATTCATCACACAGTTTATATGGCTAACAATTTCTGATTTATAGTACCTTAACGTTTTGATGCAAATGAGGATACGCCATAATGATTACTTATATATTATGAAGAAATTATTGAGAAAACAATAACTATGACTACAACGTGTTTGTGTATACACACGTGGCTAGACATAAAAAAAACATAATAGAGATTATACTAGTTCACTGATGTGGCACCTGCACAAACAAACATACATAAATGATATTGTAATACAGATATATAGGGCTGAAGACAACACTTATGATATGATTTAATGAACAAGATATCTTTTTGACAATGATGCTTGAATGCACATCGAAACGTTGCGGTATAATAAATCAGAAGTTATTATTCATATGAAATGTGTGATGTTACTCTGTCAACTTCTAAATGTCACTCAAAGAGAAAGATACATGTATGGCGAGGTGTCGATGTCCTGTCCAGTCTTGATTGGGTAGGAAAGACAACAACCGGTGATTAGTTTTACATTGCCTTTAGTGATTTGTTCATATAAAAGACACAAAAATGCATGGCTAGGGGGGGACGTTTTACCTATGAAACATACATCGTGTTATCTCAGTCTTTGTAGAGTTGACAATAACCCTTGATTAGTTTTATATTGTCTTCAGAGGTCTCTCTTAAAAGACGGAAAAATACATAGCTTGGTGTCGATTCGTAACCCATGAAAGAGTAAAGCAATGCTTTCAATCTTGATCCGGAAAACAATAACCCTTGATTAGTGTTGTACTGTCTCTGGAGAAAAATACATGACAAGGTGATGTCTAACCCATGAAACATACACCGCAATGCTTTCAGTCTTGGTAGGGAAAACGATAACCCTTGATTAGTTTGACGTTGTCTTTAGGATCTATTCAAATCTGGCTTTTGTCTCGCTTAAAAGACAGGAAAATACATGGCCAGATGTCGATGTCTAACACTTGAAACATACATCGTAATGTTCTCAATCTTTGTAGAGTAGACAATAACCATTGAGTTGTTATACATTGTCTTTAGAGCTCTATTGATACCTGACTTTTGTCTCTCTTAAAAGACAGAACAATATCTGTCTATGTGTCGATGTCTTGTCCATAAAATATAGATACTATTGATACCTGACTTTTGTCTCTGTTAAAAGACAGAAAAATAGGCTAGGTGTCGATGTCTAACCCATGAAACATACATCGCAATGTTTTTTGGGTATGGAAGATGAGTTTGGGTATGGAAGACGACGACCCTTGATTAGCTTCACATTGTCTTGCGAGATCTATATTTATATCTGACTTTTGTCCCCCTTTGAAGACAGAAAAATTCATAATTGACTATGTGCCTATGTCTAACCCATGACAAACACACCGCAATGCTTTCATTCTTGGTAGGAAAAACAGTATAATCCTTGATTAGTCTTTATGTTTGTATTTTGTTCCGCTTAATAGAGAGAAAAATACATGACTAGGTGTCGATGTCTTGAAACATGCATCGTAATGCCCTCAGTTTTGGTTGTGAAGACAATAACAGCTGATTACGTCTGCATTGTATTCAGAGATCTAAACCAAGGGAGTTAAATCATCGCTACCAATCCTTTCGGCAAACAACTCGCTAACCCAGAAATTCGAAATTCCAGTAGCATTCTCACAGAATGAGACTGACCAGGTTCATTTCCATTGAGGAAGGAGAAAACTGTAACATCTGTTTACTAAATCAAAAAAGCAATGTTTGCATGGAAATTTCTTTACGTTGTGAGTAAAAACATTTTCAAAAGTAAAAATAATACATGGCCTCTTTCCTAGTTTTTATGCTGATATTTCAACAGCAATTTATAAAACACAAAATTGTTGCTGCTGCACTCGTTCAGAGTTTTATACGTACAGGTATTCTATGTTTGTTTTCCTCTTTCAATAATGTAAGATTGATTTTGTTAATATTATCGCGAGTATATGACCTTAGATGATGTAATTCAGATTTTCTGCCGTTTCAAACGAAGACTGCTTTAATTTATGAAGAAATACATTTGGGTTTTCTCCTTTGATTCCTGTTGATCATAATTGGAACATTCACCTTTTTAAAGTCTTAATTTCCTCACAAATCAATGGTTTATAATGATTTTGGCAGTGCGCTCTTAAAATCTGCACCACATATAAATTAGGTGCATCAGGTTTAGATTCACCTTTACATACTGTTCATATTTTGTGAAATGCCGCCGTATCCAGTTCATCGTCGCCACATTCGTAACAGGGCAAACTTCATTCATTTAAAGATAATTCATGACCTCACAGAGGTATTTATCATCGAAATGAACAATTTCAAATATTTATGATTAAACCTACACAAGGGAAATGTGAAATGAGGTTTGTGAAAAATATAACAAGGAGAATGGTAAGGGAATGGGGTGAGTGTAAAATATGTCGTGATTATGTAAGGGAAAATATAAGGGAATAAGATATGAGTAAATTGTGACCGGATTAAGTAAGGAGAAGATAAGGGATTGGGGTGTATGTAAATATGATGGGATCAGATAAGGGGAAACATAAGAGAATAGGATATGTGTAAAATATATGACGGGATTGAGTAAGAGGAAATATAAGGGAGTGAGGTATGTGCCAATCGTGGTTACAGCTGCTGCCAAGAATGTCGCCAGTACCAGCAAGTGGTAGGGGCCTATATATCAGGGGCAGTAACTCCAATAAGACAGATTCTTGGGGACTGTATCCTGGTGGTGCACTGCGGTTTAACATTTACTGACGAAAAGGGCATCACCTTGTAACCTCTGCTGCAAGGAGACCTGGCTACCCCACAAGCAGACGACTAATCTCAAATTATTTTATTAAATGAATTCCTTAATGCAGATTGAATGTGGATCAGATTTTTCTGTAATTAGCTCATGTCTTGAAAAGGTTACTCACAGGTTACATTGTGTTTGCGATATTTCAGATCAAATTTGGAAACCAGCTGGATCCGTGCATAAGTTTTGCATATTAAATGAATTATTATAGGTCGTTGGTTTCTGTGTAATACATGTAACTGGTCTAAATATTGCCTAGTGTTTATACAATTATGTGTGCAGATTCATTTTGTGAGATCTCACGTAAGTGAGAAGACCAGCTGGATTAATGCATAAGTTTGACATATTTATCGATCTCCTGTGTTCTTATTGGTCTTTGATTCCTGCGCTATTAGGGTTTCAAATATTTTCCAAATTCGAAAAATATTACTTTCATACAAGTTCTTTTTGGGGCCCTTCATATCAAGTACGAAAACCGACGGAATCTGTGCAAAAGTTCTGCTTATTTCACGATTTCCGTGATTCAGATTGGACTCTACATTTCATGCTATAATTCCTTTAAATTTTGCCTGAGTTTGAAAAAATTTTCAGAGATATTTTACTGTGTGTAACCTCCGATCAAGTTCTAAAACCACACAGGCCGATTTGTGCTGAAGTTTGGTCGGTGCTTTCAATTCTATAACTGATCCAAATATTCTCCAATTTGTCGAAATTGTATGTGTAGATTCATTTTGCACGGCCCCAAATCAAGATCGAAAATTAGCTTAATATTCCCAGTCATTTATTGTAAATCATCTTGTTTCATCCCACTTTCTTTCTTTCTCTCTCTCTCTTCTTTTTCTAGCCTAAGACATTCCCATTTCCCTTTTTTTGCCTGCAATTAGGCGGTGGTGAAATATTCTTGAGTACTTGAGTATACAGTGTTAAACCCGATGCATGTAGATTTAGAAATGTACAAGTGTCCTGCACAAAGTTTCACTTTACCGTAATCACTGAACTAGCCGAAGTGCTGTTGGCTTAAATACATGTAGTAATTGCCTTTGTGTCTTGTGGCCGACGAGGCCCTGGAGGTATCCAGGCCCATGAACCGTCTGTGAAGACAAAGGCCTAGAGCTAGAACACGTTGTTGTAGAACACCCTATTATCTGTCAGACCGTTCAGTGTAAAATCAGCTGTAAATGTCTCCAGACAGAAAGCAGCGTCCAATTCCTGCTCCGAATAATTGCACGTGTATTTTATAATGCTGTATTAAAACCCTTTCGAAGGAACCAAAGTTAATACAATGGTGTGTTTTGACCCAGACGGTCAAAGCACTAGATCCATGCGACCTTGGTTGTACGCCCTTAACCAATACATACATTTATTTATGTTTGAGTTTTTACGTCGTACCGGTTCTCAATAATTTTTCAAGTATATGACAACGAGGCGTATTTTTTCAGGTATATGGTGAGGAGACGTCCTTAGAATGTATATATATATATATGTGCGTGCGTGTGTGTGTGTGTGTGTGTGTGTGTGGCGAGTCCATGCTCCTAAAGTTCTGCCACCACTGAAACATCATCTCGAAGACACAAGACATGTTTCCTTTTTCTAACCTTTCATTGCGAGAGCCAAGCCGGGCAGCAACAAGCACCATTCTCTAAGATGTTTGGCAAACCCGGCCAGGAATTGATCCCGGATCTTCCGATCTCGAGGCGGACGCTCTAACTGCCGAGACGGTCCCTTATCCAATGAAGCCGTCAGGTTTTCGAATACAGCTCGAGTTACAGTTTCCATTGCAGCTTTACGTCAGGAGGTTTGTCAGGTTTATGGCGAGGGTGATTGATTAACTCCGGGAACTCCGTTCCTCTCCACCCGTAGACCACATTAGTGAAAAATTCTTGAGCAAGGCCTTGAAGACCAATCAAATAACTTGAGTATCCCAAATATTACGTGTCATTATCACTTCAACTCTTTAACCTTTAAAACTCTTGATCTTATCCGCTCTTACTCTTGTAACACTCCCCGCCTACACAGTAATTCGAGCTTTACCTTTGGAGTCTGTTGTTCGTTCCTGCCGTAGCGATGATGTTGTATGGACAAACTGGTGGCGTATTACGCACAGATTGCAAGAGAACAAAGGTCAGTTCATCTTGGACCCGAGTCGCCATTGCGCAGGAAAACGTACCCCGACTAACCGACTACACTCCATAATTAATGCTTCCGGGTCGGGAATATAGTTCGGTAGTATTTTTAGACGGAAGGCTTCAAAGTTTCATTCTAGGTATAAATTTGCATTTGTTTCAGGAAATGGCGGTGGATGCACACTAAGCAAGAGTACTGATAAATCAGGGTTCACTAACTTCTGACTGGGTGGGTTTGATCCCTGTCAGCTGTGTGCCAGCTTTGTGAAAAATTTCATCGGTAAACCCCTATCAGGAATTTGACTTTAGTTTTCTTAGGCGACGATGACTGTCAGGCCCAGAGGGTTAGGGGCTTGCAAGTTCAAGGACAGTGCAGTGAGGCCAAACGTTAACATGTAAATAAATTGAAAATTAATTGTGGTATGTGGCCAACCGAATAAGCTGATTATGTATGGTAAGCAGAAGAGATGTACAGAATGTACCTTTACCGTGCTGGTATAAATTGGGACAGGTTTTCACTGCGGCTTCCCTGTGGTTCAAGTGTACAGATCCGCCCCGTCCTTGTGTGGTCTGCTGCTGATGAGGCTGGGTGCCTTGTGGTATGTTTTTATCACCGACCGCCATCTTTACATCTCAACACACTGCAGATGTATATCTATAGAGGACCATCCCACCAGCGTGCATCACCTGCGCCGCCAACCACGGCCGCTACTGATAACACCCACTTCTCCTTTTTTCCTTACGCCTGATCATTCGGCCTAAAAACACGGTTCATATCGAGAAATATTTATTTTTCCTTTTTCCTTTTACCGTCAGAAATTTGAAATCCGAGCTTATTTTTACCGATCTGTGTTTTGCGTTCTCGGAGGATGCCCAAAGCGTTCCCAGTGTTCATTATTTTGTTTCGCCGTTCTTGTTTATGCTGGAGCGATCTTGGCTAGAGTATTATGAGCACATCTGCACCTCTCACAGATCTACAACCTTCTGAACATATTGGATTTACAATGCAGCTGACATAACTATCCACTATTCGGATCTTACATAAATACAAAAAAAAATATTTGATTGAGGAAATGACATACAAAACAATACAAGGGCACATAACACATGTTGTTTAAAAACGACCATAGAGTAGGCCTACGCACGGCTCTTATTAAAGGGTGGCCAAAAGTTTCAGCAAAAATTGTCATTAACAGATAACACATTTGCTTTATTCTGTGTATGCTTATGACAATAGTATTTACCACCTGGTTGTAAATATACCATTACAAGATACAGTACGCATAAGTCTATATATAAGGCCAAAGACATTTGATTCCATGTTTCTCATCTTAGTTTACTTCTGTATCGGAATTCATTACTTCATTATTTGAAAATGAAACACAGAAACTCTTCCCCCTCTTAACCAATTTTTCAAACTATTCTAAAGGGAAACAACCGCGTGCCATTCTCCCTATAAAACACACACAAGTGTGCATGAATGATGAGAAAAAGCTTTAAAAAAAAAGTAAAACTCAAAACACAGCAAACTCAGAGGGCAGCCTGTAAGAATTAGACTTCTGAAGGCACACCCGAATATCATGTGTCTTCAGTTGTCAAGAACACGTATATAAGTCCATGTCCCGAGTCGAGAACAACACTTCAGCACACCACACAATACAGTCTCCGTTTTTTGTTCTTTATAACCTGTGATGTTCAGTAAACATCTCGCTTGATCTCACTTTTAGCCGGATGGGATAATGCAGCTTCTCCTGGCGACTTGGAACCATCCAGTGTTCTTCCGTTAAAAGTGAAAGGCCAAGTCTGCACAACAAAAAATGTATAAATAAAAAAGCTGAGCTTATTCTTTGAAACAAAATCAAGATCACCGACACAAATGCGGTGATGAAGGGAGCAAAACAAAGACTACAACGGCAAGAACATCCGCCGAACTTTAAAGCAGACACAAAAGTGTCAACCACTCAAAGAGAAATGGAAGAGCTTTTTTAAAAAAGCTAAAAAAAACCAAAACATATTCACTATAACATTTATGTAAAGTTTTAAACTTTCTCCCCAAAAACCGAGGCACATAATAACACTACAACCAAACTACATTACTAAACCATGCCAAAGTGTTGTCCTCACGATATTTTACAGGTCACTTTTCATACAAAATACATCTACAGTATATGTGGTCCAGTATTCTGCACACGATGTTTTAGGTCACTTTTCACACAAAACGCATGTTCAGTATATGTGGTTCAGTATTCTGTATACGATAATCTAGGTCACTTTTCAGTAAAACTGCATGTACAATATATATGGTCCAACACTAGTATTATCTTTTACTCTCAAAAATTACCTTAATTCTAAATATTGCGTTCTCGTTGGTATAGCGGATTAATCAATTTATGATAACGAATTAATCTGTAGACCACAGTTATTTTTGAGGCTGCGAGGGTGAGAGTACGAAAAAATAAACTAAACTTAACAAGTTTTAGCTACAGTATGGCATTTGGTAAAAAATAAAACAGCTAAGCTTTATTGATTTTAATACACATACAGCTTGTGTCGTGAAGTATTCGCTTTATTCATACAGCCACCACAGCGAATATAAGTATGTATATATATATCTCGTGCACATATTTCAATAACTTGCCTAGGATCGCCAGTCAACAGAATAAACTGTTAATCAACAGAATAAAGTAGAATAAACTGGTGTATATATACAAGGACAAATTTACAAAACGTTTTTTCATGTCTTTTCATCGTGAGCACGTACATGTGCATCTCTGGAGATAATACATTAACATCCGAAATCCAAACCTGGGTGTTTTGGGTGCAAAGTGCAAGGCCACTGTGTTTATATTCACACATCAAGACACATGTAATCATGTAAAACAATACTTAGCTATTGAGCTGATGGTTCTAAACACATTTCGCAGTATGACAGCTTGATATATTACCACGAGGAACTCAACTTTTACTCATCTTTTTGTAGATAGGCAAAACTTACCTTTATGCAAAAATAAATGTTGCACACAACTACATTTAGAGATAAGTGCTGATCGTTGGTAACAGACAACAAAGTACATACAAAAGTTAGTTTGGAAATACTGAAGTCATCGTCATGCATGTCTGTCATGAATGCACGATATATGGTCATTTGTTTACATTTCAGATTTGTAGACTAATGATACACGCAAATCACTGTGTTATTGGAGACTCGAATTTTTTCCAAATGCCATGTCCGGGAACAATCCAGCCTAACTTCGCACTTCACCACTTCTAAGTTTTCAGATTTATTTATTTATTTATTTTACGCCTCACTCAACAATAGTTCCCTTATTGGGGGCAGGAAACCGGGCAGAGCCTGGGGAAACCCATGACCTTCCACCATGGTTACTAACAGATGATAGTGTAATATACCGAAGAAAGCTTATATCCTGACATCGAAGTTGAAAATAAGCACATATATTTCAGCTCTACAGAATTCCATTCCGAGTACAGATACATGTATATGAGCTGTCAAGCAAATTTCAAGGATTGTGACACATGTGTATGTAACTTATACAAAATGAAGCGGTAATAATAGTTGTTAGACACTTGTCGCTTCTAATACTAGTAAGATAGCAAGTTAGCAAGCTATAAACAAATTAGATAATAATAAGTATTTTGTTAAGAATATCAAAGTGCTGGAATTATTAGAATGACACTAAGCTTTAAATAGTTCAGGTCACTCCGATTTAGACGGTGTTTGAAATAGGTGACCTTTACGATTTCCTTTAGATATAAGAAAGACTGCATAATTCTCATCTTAAACTTTATGAAAATGAAATACCGTAACTTTAACAGTTGTCAGTGGAGAGACTATGTTGTCTCCACTGTCAAGAATATCTGGGAGGAAAAAAAAAGATTTTAGTTGTTTATTTGTTGCTGCTTTAGAAGTCAGATTGGAATCTTAAGTCGGTCATGTGACTGATATGGACAATGTATAGGCCTAACCTAGATGTTAGGCACACTTTCTGGACGACGACCTTGTCAATATCCCATTTGGATTTAGAAGTCAACACTGCGTAGTGCAGGAGATTTTCCCTATATCCCGTCCTCTGTAACTGATGTAGCTTTCGTTTGGATTGTATTCCATTTTTCTGATATATAATAAAGTTCTGCCCTAAAAAAATCTTCCGGTAAATCCGTTATCTACAGGATGACGGATTGCCTTTCCGTTGATCTAACGGATTAATCCATTCCTGGTAGTGAATTAATCCGTTTCTGATACGGAATTTATGCCCGATCAGGAAGAAATTAATTTGTAAAATCAACAGACAGACAATCCGTCATCCCTTAAATAACGGTTTTAATGGAAGATTTTTATGTTTATGCTTTTTTAGTCCGTCTCAATTGAAATCCACTTACCAGATTAAGAGGGTGTATCATTCCGTTGTGTAGAAAGTCAGCACTATCACATTTTAAAATCTGTCTTAAGTGGGCAATGTAACTGGAAGCCAGTCGTAAAGTGTCCAGCTTGGAGAGCTTTGTGTCCGCGGGCACCCAGGGCAAAGTGGTTTTCAGTTTACAGAAGGCTTTACTCAGAACCCTCATACGGGCTCTTTCTCGGGCATTTGCCGCGTTCCTCTGCAAGATTTTGCCATGTTGTGAAAACTTCAGTGTGTCTTTTTCCTCGACCGTGGCTTTCTGTCGTCTTGGCATCTTGGACGGTTCAACACACAACTGTTTGTTCAATATACAAGTTCGGCCAAGGCATCCATACAAATCTGCAGTGTTTTCAAGGATCGCAAAGTTTGTCTCATGATAAATCCCTTCCACAGTTCAGTCTTTGATCAGAAGTTTAATATCAGGAAAACATATCACACTGAACTGATGACATTGTTTGTATAAAATCGGCACATTAAGTGTTTTTCTTTGTTAAAAGGTATCACGGTGACGAACTTGAAGTGACTTGGAGAATGTTCCACGAACACAAGTTGCTTCCTGAACACTTTAAAAATCTCTTCTAGTTTCAAAGACAAGCTTGTCAGAGATTCATTGATCTGGTGCTTACCATATACCGCTGTACCGTAGCATCGACGCTTGAAAACGCCAAATATTCAAATTCACTCACTCAGTTTCGACGCTTGTCCAGGTAGCTCCTGACAATAGCTTTCACTGGACAGCGTCTTATGACGTGTGACAGGAACCAGCTGGATCGTGGTGGCCTGAGTGTTAGGGCCAAATTCTCCCTATCCACAGGCTAGGGTCCATCAACAAGCCAGCGTTGACCACAAGAAAGGCCTCCTACCTCACAAACATAGAACGCCATCCTTGTCTGGACACTTAACAGACTGTGGAATAATTCTGGGGTAGCATGAAACTGCTGTCAGGCGAGGTTGTATCTGCCTTTGCCCAGGGCAAAAGGCATGGGGATGTATTGGGAGAAAGCGAGGAAGCGGCAAAGAATTGGGCTGGGGTAGCGTAGCTATATGGTGGCCGAAACAACGGCTCCAGTCTCAAGGTTTGTCTGAGCATATCTCTTACCATAGTGGGGTACACTATAATATAGGCCATGAATAACAGAGCAGATAAACGACGTCAGAATTCTCAGTTCTGTATCAGGCTCAGAACAGTGTCCAAACAAATCCTGTCCAAATATGAAATAAGCCACGTGCAGTCATATACAAAACCAGAAGAGAGAGAAGATGAAGTACCACAACTTGTCAAGATCCATTACCGCTCCAGAGATTAACAATTTAACAAATGAATTTCATTGACAAAAATTAGTCTTAAAAGACGCGAGGGGACTTGTGATAGCAATTTTTGATGTTATTTAGTATATTTTTAGTCAGTCTTTTCCGCAAACTTTGTGCAATTTAGTATAGGAAAATAAAGGAAGGCTTATACTGATAGCAGGTATCACCCGCACACACACACAAAAGAATAGCACAAGTGTTCATGGCGCTCTCCAAATAACTATTCGAATCAAAAAAACTAACATTAACATCAGTTTTTTTACAAAAATCTTTCATTTCCCCGAAACAAAGGTCATAAAAATAAAAACTGCACTTCTTAATCTAGAGCTTTCTGTGTGTGTAGGCTTACATGGACCCGTTAAGACAGCGTTTCTCTGGGAGAGCCTTATATTCCCCATGATAATAACACGCCAGGACTCCCTATCAGTTCCGATAACTGCTGACTGGGACTAGCCCCGGGCAACCGTCCTCAGTACGGGGCCACATAAGTCCAACTACAGCATTATTTATTGGAGAATTCGATAAACAGTCTAATTAAACTTTAATAATAGACGGGATTAATCGCCTAGCCCTGATAAAGGTGAGCTCATTTGCCAATTCTAACAGAGACTTGCTAAAACTTTGATGAGCAATTATTACCGCACTTGGCTTTTTTTCCTCCAGAATGGCTGTCACAGTTTATCGGACTGACTCGCCCCCTTAGCTCTGGCTCTATAGTCTTTAGCGAGATTGTCACACAGCACGCACACCCAAAATACAGGCTTCCATTCAAAACTGTGGCGTAAATACATGTGTTTAGCTGATATGAATGCAAAACTAATTGTGTTCCTGTGTGTCATAATTATAAGCAGTGTTGAATACTTGAATCCAATGTTTAAATACTTGACGCGATTTCTTATTTTCATCTGAATCTTTTCGGAAAACAGAACTGAATATGTGAATCACTTGTTCAGTGACGTATTGTGATAGTACATGTACGTGCTGCATCTGGAAGAATTCTGTTTAATTCATGCAAACAATCAGCTGATTGTGTAAATGGATGTGGAAATCTGTGCCACGAACAAGACACCAAACATTCAGACCACTTATTGCACCTGCCAATTCACAAGTGATACATTATATTTTACCACTAATCAACTACAATATAGCATAACACCCTTAAATTGAACACATTTGTTTTACTTTTTTATTGGTGCTTTACGCTGTACTCAAGACTATTTCACTTGTACGGTCAGTATTGCGGATGATGGAAACCGGACAGAGCCCAGGAGAAACAAACGACCATCCGCATTTTGCTGGCGGACCAACCCACGTACGACCAGAGAGGAGGTAAATTGAATAGAATAAATATCAACAGGAAGACCGCTCAAAACAACACTATACATTTCCGTTGATGAAGTTTATATAGAAGGAATTTTTACCTCTGCTGTCGAGATTACCTTTCACATAGAGCCTCCTCACTTTACAATTAGACGTATCATAAATTACATGTACCATTTAGTAATTAAAATGTACCGCTCAACACCCCAAAACCACCAATCGGTACCCACAGTGCACCATACAACCCACGACAGCGATGTTCCGCCCAACATCCACAATATGCCACATACACCCACAACAGACCAACCCACAGCAACAATGTTCCACCCAGCACCCTCAGTACCCACAATGTGCCACATACACCCACAATAGACCATTCAGCGACGATAACGTTTCATCCACCACCCGCTCCAAGCACGAGTATGTCTACAATGACATGTTTATGTTTTGAAACTCTCTCTGCAAGGGTGTCTACTGAACAGTGTGAAACACTGGAGAAAAAAACAAGGGAGCAGGTGCTGTATTATGTAGAGCAACAGTTTCTATTCCCAGCTTGTGTTGAGCTTTTGTTTGTATGTGGAGTTGATCATGTTCCCAAAGTGGTCATTAGATGCGATTGGATAGCCAGGCCAGCTGGTGGGAACACGGTACCTCCACCCGATCGACTGGCGGCCGGAAGCCGGGCCTTCACTCAGGCTAACTTATGCTATCAAACCCGGGATAGTCCAACACCAGTCACGTCTTCGTCCTAAACATCTGATAGTTTCGTTATTTCCTTTGGGGGACTTAAAAGGAATGCGATTCTTTCCCTTCTCAGATAAGACTCTCCAGCGAAATGTTACGAGGCTGGCAGTATTCTCCTTCTGGAACCAGCGTTTCAGCTGGTTACTTGTATACCCTAAACAAATTTTCCGTTAAATCCGTTATTTATGGGATGACGCATTGATTTTCCGTTGGTCTAACGGATCAATCCGTTCCTGGTAGATGAATTAATCCCTTCCTGATAAGGCGATCAGGATTAACCTGTTAGATCAACGGAGAAAGAATTCGTCATACCTTAAATAACG
The DNA here is from genome assembly GCA_016165875.1 of Acanthopleura granulata. Classification (NCBI taxonomy): domain Eukaryota; kingdom Metazoa; phylum Mollusca; class Polyplacophora; order Chitonida; family Chitonidae; genus Acanthopleura; species Acanthopleura granulata. The sequence goes on from JABBOT010000004.1 coordinate 1,517,625, forward strand.
GATTTAACGGTTTTCGAGCGTGTGCAGTGATTTTCTCAAAAAATCAGAATCATTTAAAGACAAATAACTTAGAGTCAATAGCAATGATGCTATTTATTCAAAAAAAAAGTATGCAGAATACAACTTAATATAACAAAATTAGACACTGAGACAATGTGAGATATATTTATGTTGAGAGATTATTATTTTTTGGCTTACGATTTAACCACGCTATAACTGCATGGCAAATGCTCCTGGGAAGCGTATAAACAGCCTTTTGTAGAAATGGTCCAATTATTACACAAATATGAGGCATTGACTGGGCTAGTAACGAGCACCTGCTATTCGGGAGATATTTGTTTATAAAATCAGCAGAAAACCGCCTTTAACATAGGCAAAGAATTGGTACACTGAACCTTGAGAGAATAACTTGATTGCTATAGGCTAACTGCATGCAGGAAAGTCTGCGAAAAAGTGCTTGATACATTAAGGTCGCAATTACGAGTGGTAATCAAATATTTTAATTACAAAAATTGGTTTAAAATGCCGCAGATATAAATATAGGCCTACAAAAACAAAAAAAAAACGCAAAACATGAATATAAAAAATATCCTACAACAAATACTTAAAAGAATAAAATCACTGGTAAATGTATATTGTTTTAAAAGGAAAGCAACAAAACATATAGTCTTATGAAGCATTCATTGTGTAATTTCGGTTGATTGAGCGGTTCAGACATGAAGCATGTAGGTCTATATATAGATAAGGTATAACGTACGTAGAAATCAGTCGAATAAATGAAGACGTGCACGTGTCGTTCAGTACTGAGTGGATCCAAAATAATTAGCACTACAAACATATATGGCATTAACAAGTTCAGCCAGGACAGCAAAATTTCTAACAGTATAGAAGTCAAAGTTAACACTCCACTTCATACTCTGCAACTGCGAAATACTGACTAATGCATCAACACATACACCTTCGTATTCTTTATAATATATACTCTTGAATTGTTAGAGACATGTAAACGGGCTAAACAACAAAATATAATTTTATCAGTCGTGCATGAATAAAACGTTTGTGTGTGTTCATACTTTATGTTTCTGGCATTTGCGCAGTTTGCTTTATATCCATATACGTTTTATCCAAAACATGGATTATATGCTATGCCATGTGTTAGTACTGTATTATTAATTATGTTGAATAAATACTGTCTCCGCAGCCTGTACTTATCTTCATTGTCCAGTTTCTAAACGCATGAAAAAATTGTGTGAGGTTCAACGCTAGATATAAATCCTGTGCACATCTTTCCGTTATTACTAAATAATTCTTAATTTACTATACTGTCCTGTTTTCACAAAGTCCAAAATTTTCATTTTCTTTATACAACAAAAAAAAAAATTATAATTGGTTACTCAGCTTATAGGATAAAAGGATATTATCACATCATAGAATCAATGTTCACTTGATTGATTATATACGTGTATTAAATTTATAATAATTTATATTTATATTTAATAATTTTAAGGGAAAAGCCCAAATTCGCTTTCACAAACGGGCCCCGATTGATCAGGGATCCGTTCTACGATATAGGCAGTCACGCGGTAATTTCGTTGTAACTGCCATAGCAACGTATGTACTTAACATGTGTTACCATAGTATAGTTACAACGACCTTGCAATCAGATATATAAAATGGCCTTGTAATAATGGAATTGTTGCATGTAATTACACGTCGCACTGATATATATATTTTTTTTTGTAGACAAAAATTTTCAAAGAATACGTTTAGAACGATTACGATACACGTTTGCCTATATCCACAGGGTAATTTTCTTTTGCATCTGTAAAACATTTCCGACATATGGGGCGGAAATGAAGTCGTTTGACTAAAGTATAATAAAGACATGTTTAAGAATTCTGCTATGGCCCAGACGTTTGATGACGGGAGTGATCTGAAAGGAAGAACTCTTCAATGTGGAGGCAACAGTAGCCCGGCTGCACGTGCGCGCCATTCGAGTGGTATATCTCGTCAGTTTAGCCCAAGGAAAAAATCCATTAGCTTTTCTTTCGGAATTGTTTGTATTTTCATGAGACAGCTTCAACCGATCACTTACACCTATTTCAAGGTGGGATTCGGTGCATTGCTTAATTATATCAGTGGTGTGTTTGGATAGGAACCAAAGATAAAACAACATACATAGGTATATACCGTGCACGTGCGACGCCCATATTGAGGGGTATAGATACATGTACATGCAAGCAGGACACAAGTCTGTGATCGGGTGTTTTACTGTACAGCAGTGACTACTTTTAGACAAACAAAACCTTTTCATTTTAAAGACCAACAAACAGCCGGTTTAATTTCATTCGAAAAGACCCGAAACACCTGAAACCAGACAATGCGTCGACACTTCCTCGAAAGAAAAAATCTTGTAAAATGTTATAGTTGTGGGCTAGAAAATTCTACGTAACTCGTAAGAACACCAAAGAGTTTTCAAGTCTCATTACACTGTTGAATTGCATATCACCGTTTTTAATGTATGTTATTTAGCATGTATGTATAAACCGTCAATGAATAGGCCTATAACTGTTGCGTCATCTCTAACTCATTGTATGCCCAGCTGTATAATGTAACGAATGATCCCTTCATAAATGTTTTGCTCGTGGCACACATCAATTTTTAACAACCTACCATCGAACCAACATTTTCCCTGAAATTTTGTCTTCTGCGTTTAAGATGTGTTTTTAGAGAAAATGAAATAAGGTTTTAGTTGGGTTTAATTAAGTATACATGGTGTTTTACTATAAGGGATGGGTTTTATAGCCAGCCAAGTAATGGTATACGTGCAAGTGGTACACAGAGTGTGCATTACGAGGAAGAGAATTTCAGATCACATGTCAACGTTGCAAAAAAATGAAAGACGGTGAGCTCGAGAAGCTGATTATAAACACTTCTATGGCCAAAATTTAGTCTTTAACATGCCTTTGGTGCCGTGTATAACAAAAACAAACTGTCTGACATTCATGGATCTGTATTCTTATAAAATGACGGGTGAAAGGTCTGGCAACAAGCTGCCAGGTGTTTTCGCAGTAAAATAACGGTTGTGATGGACGTAATGTCGTCCTGTGAAATAATATGCGAGCACATCACGTGTTTCTCCCCTTACGGGTGTGTTACCATTAAAGCGACAGTAGTAGTAAAATCTTCGGAGTTAATATGATAAAAACAGTGTCTCTTCTAACAGTGTGTGCAAGTACCCACTGCATGGAGGCACTGCATGTAGGCACTGCATGGAGGCACTGCACAGAGACACTGCATGGAGGCACTACATGGAGGCACTACATGGAGGCACTGTATGGAGGCACTACGTGGAGGCATTCTGCATGGAGGCACTGCATATAGGCACTGCATGTAGGTAGTGGATGGAGGCACGGGCTCTCGGATGTTATGGTCTCCTGAAAAGGACTTTGTCTGAAATAATGATGTATTTGTGCAATAACAGTGTATAGGCTACATTTGAACATTCAGCATTTACCCATTTGAGTAGTAAGGATTATAGGCCTACTACTGTGTCTTGAAGGATTCGGTGGACAGCTAAATAGAGGAACGCCAAATAAAGGATGTCACCAAAACCAACATATAAACCAATATACTACTATTCTGTAAAAACGACAGTGTACGACATGTACACAACCAAAGGTGCACCAGTTATGTACTGGAGAAAAAAATAACATTTGTATTAGTGGTACACACAATTGTGTACCTCTAATGCACAAAAGTACAGATCCCCGCTGTTCAGACGACACTAAAACGTGTCATTGACGAGATCAAACCTAACACTTTTCACAAAATTCGAATAAGTCTCTATATTTTAGTACAAATTACCAGTTAGTATGTAGGCCTACATGTAAACACATATTCTTATATGTTTATACGAAAATGTGTTTTGATGTATGCGATGTGTGGTAGGCCTTCCATGCAAAATGGTTTCTGTCGGTATTACTTATGTCAATTCAGTAATAATAATCTAGACAGGGGTGCAGTGGTGGAAATCATAAAACATGGTTTTGGCACGTGTCTCGATGGTAGCACAGCAGCTGGCGCATGTCCTAAAGAAGGTATCCGGTTGTATTGTAATCTAAAGTATGCAAGCCGTCAGGGCCAAGACAAATGATGAGCCTCACATGGGATTATATGAGCAGGGAAATCAATGTATCTGCATGAATATCCAGCCAAAATGAAAATTCCAAGACAATTGAATATTTAAAGCAAACGTTTCGAACCTGATTCTTTATATCACAAACTCCTTCATTAATACAAATCGTTATGATGTGCCTGGTAATGCCTAAATTAAGGAATATTGTATGGGACTTGTCGTTAATGATAATCCTAGGGAAATTAAGAACCTGACAAAAGGACGGGCGGCTGTGACGCATTATGGTATTTTGAGTTGGTTACCTTAATTTCAGAAGATTTGACATTCCATTGGATTCTTTGTCTTTTGCCACCGTTTGTTGCTTGTTTCTCGCATTTCCGTCGGTTTGTAGGCCTGTTAAAATATTTTACTGAACGGACAGGTCCCGAGAAGCGCTTCTTATATAGCTGATATTTATGATTCTGACAAACTTATGCATAAATTTAATATAGCTTTGCCATCTATACACGGCAAACCTTCCGTCCTGACTTAAAGCCACGGCAATTTGGAGTTGTAGAGCTGGTTTGGAGCACACGACTTCATTAGCAGTCCCGACGAGCAAGAACCTGAGCCTTCAGAGCCAGATAGTGAACCAACCCACCCGACCTCGACCCCACCTCCGCCCAACCCCCGCTCTCTCCCGTGGATTTTAAAACGATTTTAACAGCAATCTGCAGATGATTGTGAGGTTTTCCTCCCGTCATAATGCTGGACGCTGTCGTATCAAGGAAATATTTTTAAGTACAGCGTAAAAAACCAATATCATAAATAAATAAATAAATAGGACTTCATAATACTGCAGGGTCATTGAATCTGGCGAATCATTTAGATTTATGGTGATATGTGGGAGGACATTTTTTATCAACTTATAAAACTCATTTTATAACCCTGTTTAGTGGTTCAGCAATAAAAAAATCCATGATTATAAATAATGCCAATAATCAGTTATTTTTTTACCCATTGAGTAAATAGGTTTTTTATGTATCTGTCTATAGTCGTCTATATTTTTCATTAGCCATATTCTATTTGCAAGATTATTTTATGGATGGAGGAAATATAGGACTGCTCGGAGTTAATTACAAACTTTATATTTGTTCCTTGTGAACCTTTTTTGATGTGTGAAACACATCGTTCGTTCTCCGGTGACAACGCACGCTCTCTTTTCTTCCGTTCTCTTCATATTAGACCACACGATGGAGCGCTTCTTGCCGGCAAGGCCGCGAGAAGTGCTTGCTACCAACAAGACCTCGAGAAACGCCTCTACCAGCAAAACCCAGAGAAGCATTTCAATCCAGTAAGGTCCCGAGAAGCGCTTCTTACCAGCAAGGTCCCGAGAAGCGCTTCTTACCAGCAAGGCCCCGAAAAGTGTTTCATACCAGCAAGTCCCCAAGAGGCACTTCCAACCACCAATGTCTCGAGAAGCACTTCTTACCAACAAGGCCCCGAGGAGCACGTCTTACCAGCAATGCCCCGAAGGAGAAAAGCGTCTCATCCGCAAGACCTCGAGAAGCGCTTCTTACAACAACGCCCCGAGAAGCGCTTCACACCAGCAAGGTCCCCGCTCAGGGCTTCTTACCAGCAAGGACCCGTGAAATACTTCTTACAAGCAAGGCTCATAGAAGCGCCTCTTACCATGCAGCAAGACTCCGAGAAGTGCTTACAACCAACAAGGCCCCGAGGAGCGCTCCTTACCAGCAAGGCCCTGAGAAGTGCTTCTCATCAGTAAGATTCCGAGGATCGCTTCTTACCAGGAAGGCACCGAGAAGCGCTTCTTACCAGCAAGGTCATGAGGAGGCTTGGTGAGAGGTTAGAGCGAGGAAACAGGACTGGTCGGCTGGGTGTCAGTCTAATGTGACTGGATGGGGTGTCATGTCTGGTGTCTTCGATATGATGTTCCAGTGGTGGCAGCAAATTGAGGACATGGACTCGCCCTGCCACAACAAGACACATTCTAAGGACGCCTCGTCGTCACATAACTGAAAAGTTGTTGAGTACGACGTCTAACGCAGGCACACACACACAAAGCTTATCGTTATCTCAGCGAGTGTTTGATCGTGGTTTTATTAGCGTGATCGCGAGTGCACTAGTTAGTGCCATTGTGAGCGCTTTGCCAGTGGAACTTAATAAGTGTTTAATTGCGATGTTAAATGCAGTTAACGCTTCGTGTTGAAAGCAGCTCGCGGCCAGAGCGGTACACGAGATAACCTTCTAGTCAAATGCTTCAAATGCCTTCTGAAACTTAATACTTTCCGTTCGCTTACATTTTCTCCGCTGCATTTTAATTGCGTAATCAGCACATTGTTAGTTTGAAATACAAAGACAGATCGACCGACATCGGATACAGGAGAGAGAGAGAGATGGACATGGAGGGATCGTTAAAACTTCAGTATATTAAGCAAAGCCAAGATGTGTTTTATTTTTGGGAACGTCGTGTTTGTTTTTGAGGTGTCAAAAGGAACCTGTCGGGTTCACGAAGGTTTTTAAAATAGCTGTTTTGGGCATCTTTTATGACCTGTGATATTCCACAAAAAATTATCCTTGTACCGTTGCAAGATAATTTGTCAGCAGATACTATTTTTATTGCAGATCGTGGGTTTCTCGCAGGGCCTGTCCGCTTTCTTCACACTTTGACGTAGGCGACCGACGTATTAATCAATTTAGTGTAATGTAATTGAATGCGGCTTAAAACACCAATCAATAAATAAATAAATGTAAACAGACATACCACTGATCACACGTGCATCAGCAGCAATGAACCGAACCTTGGTCAATACCAAATTCTGTTCCAAGATGGGCCATCCATTCGGTCATACTGCAAACTTTAAAATGTATATCTCATATACTTGTAGCTGTCATTCGCGGTGCTCTCAGCGCTCTCTGTTTAGAAAACGGCTTCATACTTTAAAATATGCATTTTATATTTGACCTTATACATAATATGTCATCGTGGAATTTAGCCGTCTATAAGTAACAATCTTAGCAAGAAGAAATGGATGAAACTAATGCATTATAAATCAAATGCCTTTCATAATTATCACCAGATTAAGAAAGGTCTTTTTTTTGTTTGAATCATATATCTATGCAGTTACATTAAAAGTATATTTGCATTTGCCGTGTAAAAGTAAAATGTTATGAATAACTTTTGGAAATGGTTGGACGACAATTTTTTCCTGCAAAATGTCGAACTCAGCACCACGTGTAAAATAGTAAATACTCGTAAGTGTAAATGTTCTTTGCGTGTTCTTGGTATGTTTTACGAGTCAGCCGTGTAGGTTTCATTGGCCACTCAATTTTGAATACTAAGGTATGTGAGGTAACGTTTGTCAGCTAAAAAATTTTTTTAAAAATCGCCATAATTTATGCAGTAGAATTCTGTTTTAGGACTACGCGTATATAGTCCTATACGAAAACGATACTGACGGCCAAATTGTTTATCGAAGTTATTAGTCTTCCACGCTCGTATTTTTCTAAGATATAATTATTAGTGTGATGTGTTTATCGTTAAGGGCGATCTATTCCATAGTCAACCAAATATTTCTTGCATCTAATATAATCTCGAGTCATAAAAAAAATCAGTCAAAATATTTGACAGTTGTGGCTATATGAGTCGAAGGTATAGTACAGGGTCTTGGAAATGGAGGCCCGGGGTGAAATAATAATTTAACTAACATGTCATGTAGAGCATTAACGGTGTAGTTGGTGTCCTGGAGATGAAATAACGGAGTATTTTGACAAATTAGGCCACGGTACAGCTTTTAGATATTGGCTCGGTGGGCAGTCCTCTTTAGTGACGTCTTAGTCAGCAGGTTCCGTCTCAGATTGTTTGTGAGGTAGGAGGGAGTTATCCCCAAACAGTGTCAAATGAAGCTTTGGGCGGTCGGAGCACCGGTGCAAGAGAAGACGTATAGCCGGGATTGGATGACTGCGGACCCTGTACCGCTTAGGTCCCTTCTCTAACCTTGTGGCCGTGGTAGTCTACCCGACAAGCCCTTCTCCTAATGATTTACGTGCTCTGTAGAGTTGTGGGGTAATGATTGGCAAAGGTAAACAAACCTCACCAACCACACGTGTTTATATTAGTTAGCCTAATTTCTCGCGTGGCATCGCAGCGTGAAGATGTCCGCTTTGTGAAATGTCTTCATTCGGCTGGAATTAATGGTACTTCTGTTGACAAGTTGTTAGGGGTCTGATAGCGCCGATATTTAGATGCAAGACTTCCCTTTCAAGACTGACCCCAGCTCAAAATTCATCACTCCTTAACCGCAACAGTATTCCGCTGTTTGGTTCTTGCACAACCATCCGAATCTGGACAAAGTTTGCAAGGCACGAGAACGCATGCAGTGAAACCTACCCAAGTACAGTTTTGGACGTCAAAGAAAGGGTAGAAAACTTTAACTCCTGCTTAAATCGGAAAGGACTATTATTTTATACACCGGTAAAATGCCGAAGCGCCGAGAGAGGGAAGCAAAGTTGAATGAAGCGGACGAGGATTCTAGTGATGGTAATGGAGAGTTGTGTAAAATCAGGAAAGAAGAACAGCGGTCTGCGGCGAATCGACGAGAGAGAACGCGAATGAGGGTTCTGAGCAAAGCGTTCGGCAAACTCAAGACAACTTTACCCTGGGTGCCATTAGACACGAAACTTTCCAAACTGGATACTCTGCGACTAGCGTCTAGTTACATTGGTCATCTCAACCGAATGCTAATCAGTGATGAGGAGACAATTTCATCTCTAAATTTCTGTCCGGAAAATTTGGTGAGTTTGTTTGCTATATATACTGCCGACGTGCAATACAATATAATGTTGCCAATGATTAGCATGCATACTTATCTGAAGGGTATTTTGCTCATTTTGAAAAACATTTACCAACGTTATAGACATGTAACTGGTATGTACCTATGTGGAATTAGAGTATGGTGAAATATTATAATACGCCTGATGATATAGAGTTCTTAAAGTATGCAAAATGGTTACGTGTATTTATTTGCCGAGGATTCCCCACTGCCATTGGTCACTCAGGAAGTCCCCCTTAAGATCATGTAATGCACCTGTAACATTGACATTTATATGCTATATAATATGTACATGTAATAAATGTGGTGGGTACAAGAAAGCATGATACAGTAAAACTGTATGTGATCCGTTGTTTGAGGGATAACGGATTGCCTTTCCATAGACATAACGTATTAATCAGCTCCTGTTCAGGGATTTATTCATTAGATCAACGGAAGGCAATCCGTAATCCCTCAAATAACCGACTTAACGGAAGTTGGCGGTTAGTTGTCCAACAGGTTTTAAATCGATCAAGGGCTAAACAGCTTAATGAAGTGATGTAAATTAATACGTTTATATATATAAGTTTGGTATAAATTCCAGTTCATTTTGATATTTCTAGATTGTATAAATCAGAGTGAACAAAGGACACAGTATAAGTTGTTCACGACGTATTGTAGTAATCATCCAGAAAACGAATACTGTTCAGGCGATTGGCATGACATGTGGATACGTGCATGAATCTGTTTAGTGTATGTATCGAAATTTGCCATGCATTTAACTGACTGATTAAATAACTACTAATCAAGTTCATACATCGTGTCTCTTAATGTTACTGAAAATTAGTTCATCTGCAGAAAATATTTAATGTTTACAACCGTCATTTATTGGTGTAAAATGTCAACGAGTTTTTTGAATGGTATAGACACGGGAATGTTGTCCTTTAGTAAAGCATCTAATTTACGCCACATCACAGATTAACTATACAATGCTTTCTCATATAGGGTAAATTTATTTACCCTATATGAGAGAGCTATTTTTAATTACTTACTCAGCATGACAGCTCAGTTACGGAAATCCTATTTAAGTTTACATTTGTCACGTTATAACTGTAAAGTATATGAGGTATTACACGATGGCGTCAATTACTCTCACTAATGCCTGGCGGACAAGCAGAGAGAACATAGGGATCAAATTCCCGATCCAAGGCCGGGTTTGAATTCGCCTCTCGTTTGTCCGGTAGATTGAAGAGCAAATGCCTTAACCACTAGGCCACAGCCCGCTCCTTTTATCACAGTATTTACCTGCATGCCTAATTACTAAGTATCCTACAGCAGTATACAACTCATTCAAATTCAAATGTAAATCCTTATGTCGGCTTGAATCTATGCAGTAATTAAAAAAATATATTTCAGTAATTTTTTCGGTAATATGTTGTAGTCCAACTAACATAACTTTGAGCTTCATCATGTATTCCCCTTCACAAATTATATAAGGTGGCCTAGGTTTTTTTTTTTGGTAGTTTTTTTACATGCAGTTCCGATTTTGTCCATGCTTGCATGGAATACAGAGACTTAATTAATTGGTCGCTTTAATCATGTAAACGTGTGCTGTTTTGTTCAGTGTCTCCATATTTCATTTCGCCTCGTTCTTCGCTGGGGGAGTGGTGCCCCGCATGTGTTCCCGCTTTACACGACCATGCATTCGCAATTTGATTGATTTATTTATCTGATTGGTGTTTTACGCCGTACTTAAGAAGTACTTACTTCACTTATACGACGGCGACCAGCATTATGGTGAGAGGAAACCGGACAGAGCCCGGTGGAAACCCACGATCATCCGCAGGTTGCTGGCAGACCTTCCCACGTGCGGCTGGAGAGGCGCAGTTTGAAGCAGTACAGTGTGTTCATAATGCAAATACTCCTTGACCATATGAAATATAGATACTAAAACGTGCCGACCTACCTGGTCTACTCCTCCCCAAACCGATATAGCCCATGTAATTCGGTGAAACCTCGTCAAACATATTGATATATACTATACGTATATAGGGGGTTTTCCTTTTCCCTTTGATTTTGTTCTTAATTTTTTAATTTTTTTTCAAAATTTCATATGTTGGACATCATGATAACATTGCTCTGTTTACCATAACAGAAGGCATTTGTTACACACGGGTCGCTTAACCAAATTCCCTGAACATTAATCTCAAAATATTTTTTTTTTTTTAGCAACTTTAGGTTATTGCTTTTGGTTTGCTTTTAGTTTTTCCATAGACCTTTCATTTCTCATACTGATACTCAACGCGAACTAGTTAGCCTATACTGGACAAAAGCAGTCAATTTGAGGCATCCACTGTAGAAACTGGTGAGAATGTGAAGAGCTCAGGTGGCAAGTCCTAGCTATGCAAAGTCCAAAAAAGTTGCCATCAGTGAGAATAAATGGCAGCTTACAATGAAGTCAGGAACATTGGTGTAACAAGGACAGAAACATTAAAAGCCTAGGCCTATTTTATTTGACGATATGGATGACGAGGTGGCAGATTTACAAATGACCCATGTATATGCTACATTTATAGTACACGTATCAGTATACCAAATATTCTGTGTTTATTGCAGACATGGCCGCTTTTGTTTGACAGTCGAGCGATGGAGGGTGGGATAAGGCGAGGTCAGTGCTGCCCGGGCAGTGGCGGGGCTCAGTCAGCATGACCGTCGACATACCGCCTCGTCCCAGCATTCCGACCAGGGCGGACAGAGATAAGCACGCACGGAGTTTGAACCGAACTGGTTTCACACGTCGACAGGACACAAAGTCTATACTGACACGCTCACATTGTCGGACAGTGATAATTAATGTGTCGACACCTCCTCCAGAAAAGACTATTAACTCACCAAATTAAGTGAGCACTTTTAGTCATGGTTAAGAGGGATGACATATAACGATTACATGTTGAGAAGTTTACGATTTTAAGTACTGACATTTGAACAAAATGCAGGATACAGTCTGGATTTCTCTCAAACACAAAGAAGGCGTCACAGAATAACAGAGTTCCGAGTTCGAACTCTTTGGTCACTAAAGACGAATAGAGTCCTTCTGTATCATTTCATTTGAAATGTTCGTGTTGACTTTACTGTACTGATCACCAATCTTACCGTGTTCAGGGCGTACAAATGACAGTTCTTTCCTTTACGAACTTCCTAATTCACAAATCTCAAGGTCTTCAAGTATCTTCAGTCTAAAGAGCATTTTGGGGACACTTTTTCAGACACTCATGTCATAGTAAATGTCATCAGAAGTAGTCGCCTAACATTTTTCCAGCCACGTTGTGCAGTAAGACTTTTCCTACCTTTAGCGATAAAAGAGTTCGAGCTCGAAATTCCTCTATTTTCTGTATACCATAGAGCGAAACTACCTATAACATCTTGCAGTAAAAACACAAGTGAAACGTTAGAGCTCTGGCTGACAGAAGAAAGAAGCTTTATCGATACTAAAAGCAGACAGATTCTCTCAAACAGATACGTGAAGGTGGATAAATTAACAGATTTTTCTTACACCTTATAACCTGTAACACCTGACATGAGCTTCAGATTTAGGCCTACGGTTTCTACTTTCTGTATAGCGTATTTGTCTTGTATTAGATTTACTTTTTTTTTGTCTGAAATTAATTTATTAATTGTATACATGCACCATCAGAACGATTATCCACAATATGCATGGATGAAAAAAGGCGTTAATTTGAAGACATGTATTAAAGGATGAATGTAGATCTGAAAGCACACATAGTTTGAATGGTTTGTCGTCTGTATATACATATCATCTAATTCCTCCACACACGGAATCCGGGCTGGTGAAAAGTAATATATGAAGTGATGGGATGGAGAAAGTGGTATGGGAGGTCTGCATGAAGCAAGGATTGATGTAATCTGATAGGTGTTACTTACAGAAGAACAAATCATTATGCAATCTACGGCGGCCAGCATTATGCTGGGAGAACCCACAACGATCCGCAGTTTGCTGTCTGACTTTCCTATGCGTTCGGCAGACCAGAAGCCAGCCTGAGCTGGACTTGAACTCACACCGACCGCATAGGTGAGACGACTCTGAGCTCTTGTGATGCGTCAGCACGTTCTCCACTCGGCCATGGAGGAAGTGCATGACCTGAAGAATATTTGTGTGTCTTGATATGCACAGTCAGTACCTAACAGTAAACAGATATACACACACGACTGTACATATCATGCTGAGATGAATGAGTTCATGCTACAGTGCTTGTCTCCCGACGTCTTCAGATGAATTATCCGCAAACACGTGTTTTCACAGTCTTTTACACTATACACTGTTAGAAAATTCCGTATTTTTATAACACTGACACACGATATGCAGCCGCTTTAGTGGTAAAATATGCACCCATAATTGGAGAAACAATTCTGTGTGGGTCGAGTTCACCCGTAATTTTACGAAAAGTTTGTAACGCTAGCCGTGGTTCTTTCTTATGGTGAACACTAAAGCATTTTAAAACTAATGAGACGATAGCGTAATTAGTAATGTCACCTTCAATCAGGATGACACACAGGTCTAATGAAACGCCTCCATGAACATACCATACAGATGCAGAATGCTATATCCTTTAATTCTGGTTAATTTTGACCGGAACATTCGCTCGGATCAAACAGTCAGTTGTTCGAAAGTGTGTTAAAAGTTAAGTCCAAATCAATGCCGTACAGTCTTTTCTTCATCATGTGGGAGCCTAAAGTGGAGAATTCGTGCTTGCAGTTAGATGACACATGTAGTCATTGTTAAGAATCACAGCTAATTTTTGTGATGATTTTGGTATGGTATCTGAAATAAGTACCATGATTTCCGGCAGCACTCTGTCAAAGGTAAACTAGGGAAAATCCTAAATATTTACACAGACTAGGGTTTTGTGGAAGTTATACTTTCTTGATTTATGGCTTAGATGACAGGAGTCAGCGCGAGACTATACACAAAGGTGGCAGGTGCAGTGGTATCGCGTGACCGCGTGCTCATGTATTCATCCACGATAAAACACCATTGCGGAATAAAAAAATTCTCCGCTCATATGATTCCAACGTTGAAAGAGTATACATGGTGGACATTTATTGAGGGAGATACTGTATCAGACGGCAGTAAGACACTCCATCCGTACACGTCTGCTACTTAGCCATTAGACTATCTGACCGCCGCCGTTTTCCATGCAGACAATCTTTCTCAACTATATACATTTTGCATCGTGTCCTGGCAGGCTGTGCGCCGCACAGCTCCCGTTAACGCTTGTCCTCGGGCGCTTTGTCCATCGGGGCTACATAATTTACTAAACAAAGTGCGTGTCAACACCCAAGCCCGCCCTGCTTCACATCAATTTAAGGCAACGCATTGGTAGCAAGTATTAATGCTTCCAAACATCTCAGCTAGCTTAATATCGCGGTACTTATCCTCGACTTTTCACGTTATCTCCAAATGTCAATTGTATACTGTCGGAAGGGACATAAATGTTTCCGGTTGTCGATGCGTATAGGATACTCAGTCCACGGTATGTAACATAAGCCAATGAAACCGGCATAACATGCAGACTCAGAACAGGGTACGTGATAAGTAATAACCATATACGAACAGACCGCCAGGATGCGTATGCTGAAACGGTAGACTATATACATATGTAGCACGTTGTACAAATGCCATGTGTTTTATTTTAGATTCTGCATGGTCGTGGGTTTCTCTCGGGCTATGCTCGGTTTTTTCCATCCATAATGCTAAGTGAAATATTCTTGAGTATGGCTTGAAACCCCAATCAAATAAATAAATATGTTACATTCTTTAGCCATGATATTGCTGGAATACTGCAGAGGTGGTGTAAATAAGCCATTCTGATTAATGACTTTTAGATTTTATGTGATATAGGAACAGATATTTAGCTGAAGGTTAAGCCCAACTTAAAGAGAATATTAAGTATTCTTATTGATCTATCATAAGGCAAATTATTGTTACAATTAAACATGTTAAATGTTGTAAAATGCGATTTACAAGATATTAAAGTTTGACGTCGAGTATTGGGATTGTTTGCAAGCAGTAACATATTGTTATAGATTAATTATTAATTACAAGATCAATAACATCCATAGTGCGGCATACAACACCTAAAAGGTGTTAACTGGACGCAAGATAATGTTGGATTAAAACAGTTCTAAGCAATTTTTTTACACTGTAAACTTAATCAATAAATGCTTTCCCTCCTCCATCACTGCTAAAATGTTAAATTAGACATTATTGAAGTTATACGTGTATGTGATAATTTAGTTTCAGGATTAAACAAGGCTTGTGGATATAACCCAAAAGGTTTTGTAACAAAGTTTTCATCAGTTTTTTTCCGCACAAATCTAATGCTACCAATTCTTCTCTCCCTGGCATGATGATATCACGATGGTAACATTGTGTGAAAATCATACTTCGTGGCAAGCTAGTGATATAGTCGCGCTCCACCACCATAGCCAGGGTTTGCTATGTTGCGTAGTTACGTACAAGAGTGTGGCCGGAGTGATGATCGAGGAACTATATCTAAACACACATGAACACAGAAAGATGGGGGGAAGAGGGGGGAGGTAACCGGGCGGGGGAATTCAGACAGGGTTATCTATGAAAAATGTTATCTACAGATCTTTCCAGCCACTTTGTTTAGGGACAGATCCACTATGCAGCTCGCACAGCGATGGCCGCCAGAAACCAACACCGACTAATTTTGTTTTGTTTCCCATTTGTTTCCCACCGGACTTCGGTCCCCGCCGGCTCTCTGCTGGCCCTGCCCTGCCCCTGCCCGTTTATCCCCTCTCCCATATCTGCCTCTACAATCAAACCTAAATAAATCAACCCTAACTTTTAAGTCGCTCGCTGTGGCAGAAAAAAAGTTCGGCAAACACTGTCTTGCTGCGTGGTGCGAGGAAGTCACTAAGGACTGCATATTCGATATACACATCCAGACGCTAAGTCCAGAACTGGAATCTTCTTTACAAAACGAAATATTTGATTACAGAACAAGGATACTGAAACTTGGCTGACATTGTACTACAACAGCACGGAGTTAGAGCTCAAACTTTTATCGATTTGATGCATAAATTTATAAAATTTGGATCCTTTGGCATTTTACGTACAAGCCTGTTAGTGAAACAGTTGTCAAAGTACCATTCTGGGCCTACTACAAAGATTATATACGTGAGCGCGTTGAATTTCCTTACTCTTTACGTAAGGATTTTTCAAGTTGAAAAATTTATCAAACATTTGACCATGTCTATAGCTTGCCCTTCATTGAGCAACTTATACAACTTCTAGCAAGTATGACCGCATTTTGTTATTGATGTGATTAAATAGTATTTCAGTTATAACCATCAAAATCCGAATGGGGATGAGTATAGTAATGCTAGGCCAAACTTTTGAAATTCTTTCAAAAATATATAAAAATTCTGACATATTTTAATTATATAGGTACAAAATAACAGTTCACACATTTACAGTACATGTATTTCATAATTAGCCAGTTCGTGTACTATCCAATCAATGTTCGAGCGCTTTTCAGCTAAGACGAATCTTGGACCCAATTCTTGGACCTTTCCAATTCTTTCAAAAGTATGTAAAAAATTCTGACATATTTAACTATAGGTACAAAAGAACAATTCACAAATTTACAATGTTTCATGCACAGTTACACAGCCATATTATCCAATCAGTGCTCGAGAGCTCTTCAATTACGGTAAATCTTAGACCCAATTACATCAATTGCGTATTTGTAACGTTAGTACAGGAAATGTATGATAAACAAATCACTAGGCCTATATAGTTTGCTTACAGTAACAATTAGACTGTTTAAAGTTTGTCCTACATGTATCGGTAGAATAGTACAGTGTCAACAGTTGTCGAATTATACAGTGCATGATGTTCTATGGGAAAGTGAAAATATGAATGTTTAAAAATGTGCCTCTCAAAGAAGACAACATGAACTATGTCACTAGTTACGAATTTAATGCATGCAGGTGACGTGAACAATGTGGCGTTAAAGTAACCAGGGGTAACTTAAGTGTCACGAGTTGCAAATTTAGTGTATGATGTATATCACATGAACATTGTGACTGCTCAAACGTTTGGTTTGCATCGAGAGAACAGCATCACCACTTACATTTTTGTGCAGATTTAACAACGTTGAAACAGTTACAGATTTAGGGTATACGTTAACGCAACAAAGAGCACCATTAACAATCTGAGTATGGGTAAACATTTGGTTTTAGCCGATGCTAAGATGGACAAGCAGCGAAGGTTCGGTGAACAAAGTTCTAATTATAACCTACTAAAATCATTTATACATTGGATTTCCTATCACAATATTGATATTTAGCTTGTCTTCTCTCTGTAAGCAGGTTTCACAAATTGCAGGTATATGCAAATGTCCCTATAGCCGACTTCGTGGAATTTTTTAAATTGTTAAATTTTAAGAGGCACAACTCCACACTGTGTTGGAGGGCAGGTTAAGCCCGTAGCTCTCCCATGGGTGGTATGCTGGTGGACTGTGCTATAGGTTACACATGCAACTTCAAGCAACTGGATACAAGATTTGCCTCCGTATTAAAGAATACTTGGGCACTGATTGGATAATACTGCCACAGTGACATTATGCATCGCTGATACACTAGATAAATGTCTGCACTGGTATTTTACACATGGTTAAAACATATCGGAATTTTGACTGCTTTGGATACAAACTGAAAACCTTTGGCCCAGGCTTACTATACCCTCCCTCTTGTGGGTTACCAAGGTGACAAAATACTATTGCATCACGTCCAGCAGAAAATCTTCCACAAACAGGTGGTCATGCTAGGTTGACGTTTTGATATGTTGTACAGACAGGTTCAAGTTGTATATGTATGGTAGTATGGCACGGCACCAAGCAAAAGTTTGGCGACGTATATTTTGGGGTAGACAATGACAAATTTACTACATAGATAGTAAGAAATAATAAATATCTGAAAACAGGCGCTGTTACTGAATGGGTACTCATTTCTATTGATGCTTAATTAATGATATGTAGTTAAATAGCTAAGTTGCACGTCCATTTTCCTTAAATTTCATGAAAAGGGAGGCCAGTTCCACGAACGGACGTCAGACGTTTTTGCCTATCATGGTCCCAGCTTTGTATCTACATGTATAGTTACCGTTAAGGCTCAGTATTGCCTCATGCACAATGTCACAGTCATCCTGAAGAGACGGAGGGATATGACCTCTGCTATATTTATTTATTTATCTGATTGTGCTTAACGACGTAGTCAAGAATATTTCACTTATACGACTGTTGGAGAGAGCCAGGGGAACCCATGACTAACCGCTGCTTGCTCGCGGACCTACCCACTTTCTGGGTTGAAGCCAGCCTAGGCTGGAACCTCTGCCATAGGGAGAATGAATAAATTATGGAAAAAATCATTATTCGGTTATTACACTATGTATGTAAGTGACCGTCTTCTCCACAGTCAAATGCAGGGATTAAAGATTTACTGGCCCATAACTTCTAAGCACAGGCTGCGATTCTTCAACTTACCTACACATAAATATATAAATGTCACGATCGACCAACCACGACTGCCATTTCAACGTTCGACTCAGTAATTAGAGCTGTATAATAATTTCAGTTGACAGATATTTGCAGCGATTCTCATGCGCATGCACGTTACAAGAATAAATAGAATGAAGAAATAGAAGTTCGTTACGCTTTTTTTGCTGAAGTACAGAATTGCTGTCAGTCTTTCAATTCACTGACCATACATTGTGCTGACTGAGCATAAATCAGCTTAGATATGCCACAGAAAAGGATACTACTTTTTGTGAACACGATTTCCATATCTATGCGGGGTTTGGGTGCAAAATATAAAACTCCTTTCCTTTCGGAATAGCAAAGAGCTCCTTCGCAAAAAGCATTAACATGAAGTTTAGGCAATGAGACAGCCACTGCTCGAAGAAATTCCTGAATTGTGCTTTAGCTGAGCTGGTTATAATTTTATGCACAAAACTATAAATCTGGACAGAAAAGGTAAAAGTAGGGTGGAAATTAATGCGTTATTTGTTCTTGAGAGTGATCTCCCCTGCCTGTGGATTTTATGGCGGTTAAAGGCCTAGTAGTCCTTTTAGAATGAAATCCTGAAACATTTGTTTTTACAGCAATCCAAACAATAAAACATAATGCACAGAGTTGATGTCAAACTTGTTCATGCTTCAAGCATTGATTACATTTGCTTATATGAATCCACCTTTCTTAGTCTCTGTTTTCCCTGTCAGCTACCAGGAATCACGTATTGAGCAACTATAACGGTATCTCCAATCATAACATGCAACATGTTGCCTGAAAACATCACACGGACATCGGAAAACATCTCGACAATGGGACATGCAGACATACTCTTGCCTATTTGAGCACCCCCACCCCCAGCACTGGCAATGTTAACACAGCTACCAGCCCAGCAATATACCTTTGCCCATCACCAACCCCACCATCATTCACCAAACTCCGATCGACCAGCCAAACAACATACCAGTGCCCATCATCAGTCCCACCACCAATGACAAAACCCCAATCGACCAACCGATCGTCCATCACCGGCCCAACCAGTAACACCAATGTCAAAACGCGGATCGACCAGCCCAACAATATACCTGAGCCCATCACCGATCCAACCAGCATACAACACCAATGCTAAAATACCAGTCCACCAGCCGAACAATATACCAGAGCCCATCACCGGCCCAACCAGCATACAACACCAAAGCCAAAATACCAGTCAACTAGCCCAACAATATATCAGAACCCATCACCGGTCCAACCAGCACACAACACCAAAGCCAAAATACCAGTCCACCAGCCCAACTGTATACCAGAGCCCATCACCGGTCCAACCAGCATACAACGCCAATTCCAAAATGCCAGTCCACCAGCCCAACAATATACCAGAGCCCATCACCGGCCCAACCAGCATACAACACCAATGCCAAAACACCGATCGACACGCCTAGCAATATATACCAGGGCCCACTTGCACGACGTCCTTTTAACCTTGCGAGCACGTACGTAGCTGCCATACCTACAGCACTGGTTACCATGGTAGTTACGTGCTCTTAACGCTAAGAGGGCGTCGTGCAAGTGGGTCCAGGTGCCCACTGCCAACTTGACCGACACGATCTGCATCTGTTAATACGCAGACTTTAGACCGAAACATGAATTACAGGCGGAATATGTCTAGCGACCGCTTGGTCGATAGGGTGGGCCTACTCCTCCCTTCTATTGCATACCTTGTTGTATTATTTTCATTATATTGTGTTTCTTGATAATTTGCTTTGACATACGCATAGATGGTCAAGCTTTGATACTATAAAACAGCCACAAATCTCTTTTTCATTTCTCACGCCCGATTCTACATGTTCACGGTGTTGATATTTATATATATAAACTCTTATTACAAAGATTTAGCCTTATTACAACGGAATCCTCCATTCCGACACAAAATCTTACTAGGATGAAATGCAGCCAGTGCTAATCTACAATTAGCTCCTTCCGTCAGAATACAGTGATTAACTGCAATGAACTACATGTATTACAGCAAGAAATATTTGCATTAATAGAGTGGGGGGGGGGATAACACTTTTATGCATCAAATATATTCAGCACTTGGAGATAATAGCATTATAGTATAGGTCTATATACATGTTTTAGAGACTTATGTTTAATACTTATACATATGTGTATATTAAAGCTTTTTAAACACTCTTGCTTGAGGTTTAATCACCCTTTAAACGCATTGGTCACTTTACAGTGTAGGGGGAACTGTCCATAGTGGGAAATTGTCGTAGGGGAAATAGAAATGTTTGCACTCCGAATATTCGCCACCAACACGTGTGCATTGGCGCAAATAACCATATAACTGTGATGTATCCGTTCGATAGACCGATTAGCCGTCTACCTTTCTTTCAGTGTGTGGAGGGAAATCTATAGCTGTTGATTTATTTCATTTTTCTCTTCCGCCAAATATTTCACTTTACGACGCCAAAAAGCATGCGTCCGAAAGCAAAAGGACCCCTGCGTGGTATGTTAATCCCTGAGTTCCTGTTCATAGAGATATAGAAATGGGGATAATAATACCAGGAATTCATCGTTTGAATTTATTTATGGTGCGCATTAAGCTGGTGCTGTAAAACAAAAGATGAACCAAGCCGGAGATGCTACTAGATTCGAGCATGATTCTGAAGGGCCATAGGCTGAAAGGTGTACTGTAGCTAGAGAAAATCCGCAACTTCGAGAAATGAAGAACGGAAAAGGTAAAAAAATAATCAGAGTAGGCCTGTATATATATCAAGAATAAGTAGGCCTACATATGTAACGTATTTAAAAATACTTCAGATACCTGTACATAAACAAGCTCTCTTTGTTTTTTGTTTTTTTTGTTGTTTTTTTTTTGTTGTTTTTTTTGTTTTTTCTTTTTTTTTTTTTTTTTGTTTTTGCAATAGGCTTACATGTAGCCTACACTGCCTGCTTTTTTTTTTTTCTTTTTTTCTTTTTTTTTTTTTTATTTTTGCCATAGGCTTACATGTAGCCTACACGTGTCCTAAGATGTTCACTTTAAAAGATGAACTGCTGTCACATTTTATCTAGTCCAATATAATAAACTACTTAAATGTGCAAAAAAAATCATTTCTTTTTTATATAATGTATATATATTCTGATTATATATGTATATCATATTACTAATTAGATTATTGTATATGCTGATATTCTTTTCTATATATAGGCTAAAGGAATAAAAAGCTAGACGGCTTGCCATAAGGGTGCCCCAAATTGTCTCAAGAATACAGGCCCAGCCATATGCAGAAGCATCCAAAATGTAGGCATACTCCTACATAAGATCGAGCTCTTTGTACACATGTATGCGTTAGGTATGTACGGTCATTCTATCTTCATATACCAGGAATGCGAAGTGGGCCCTAGAGATCAGAAATGTGAAATCGTACAAGGGGGAAGAGGGTGGGGGAGGAGGTAGATTTACAAGTATCACAAACTTCCTGGTCGAGTCACCTGACTGAAACTTCTACCGCCCTTGATAATTTACAACAACGATTGACGTGAAGTTATACTTGCGCTGTTCGACGCTGACAGCCCCAAAACGGGAACACAGAGCTATGAAGCCCTAGAAATATGAAGATTTCAAGGCTATTCATTTGTTTTGTCCTCGCAGTTTTGTGGTGGCCATGGTGTGGTGAGTTGATCAAGTTTGACATGTTGTTGTTGTCCATGTGTTAAACTGTCAGCGTAGGGCCTGCTTATGAAGCATTATGTCGTAGTACAGGTAGTAGTGTAGGCTGCCAGGTAACGTTGATCCAAGGTCTGGCACTAGTAGAGACGCGGCTGGAGGGACTGTTACTATACTAGCTATACATGAGAGTCTAATTTCGAGCATCCGGTGACTTCGCAAGGGTCTGGCAGTGCGAAATGAACATTCGACCTGGTACTGTATAAAATACATGTATGTAGTTCCAGATTGGGCAGAATGAATGGGCGAAATGCCATTTTTTACCAGTTTCTATAGTTGAATGAACTGATACTGTCATATTTAAAGACTTGACAAATTCCGATGACTTATCCAGAAAAACTGCTTGTCTAAAAAGGTTTATTTTTCCTTTTCATAACAGAATTTTATTGAAGGCCTATCTCACTCAGGTTAAATTTCATTTGTTTTCAACGCCATCAGACTAGTCACCTGACCAAAGTGCTGTTGATTGGCTCAGAGCTGCTGTGACATCACTGCAAAACTACAAACAGAGCCTTGGCCTAGGGTGAATAAGGTTATTGTTTTATGTCAAGGCACATAGATACCCATCATGTCAGGAATATTATTTCTGCTCTGCAATCCTCCTTAAAATATTTAATCCAGGTAATAAGCATAAGGTAATTAATGGATGTAGCTGGATGATTGGGTCTTCTATTTTCCACATAGTTATTTATACAACACCTGTATGACATAACTTAAGGAAAAAAGTTGTTCATGGAATGGTAGACCCAGGTGGCTGTTTCTACTTCCTTCTTTGTATGGGCTGGCGAAGAGGAGTTGAAATATCAACCTGGGAGTACTTTGAGCTTTCGTGTAAGTACAAGCTGCATGGTTAATTGAAAGATAGATTGTTGACCTGAAGACAAAACATTAACAAAAATACAGAACAAATTCTCAACAAAAAGTCCTAGGGACAAGCATGTACCTTGTCGGAAGTTCAAATTCAAAACATGGCTGACGTGTTGGTTTGACTAGTTTGATTCAAAAGTTTAAGAGGCTGGATTTGCAAGCTTAATTTGGACATGTCAACACATTGGATGACATCGATATCTGATCGATACCTCTGCCAAGTGTTAAAAATAGATTTTCCACATCTTTTTCAGACAAACTACTTAAACTTTCATCCGATGTATCATACAGTGATGTCTGTGTGAGCAAAATGAAAAGGTGCCACTAAAGATGTCATTGATTCAACTGAACAATAGTGTGCTGCTCGATGGCTGGGTCAAGAAGTTTGGCCCCTGGAAGGCCGTGGAGTCCAGTTGAATTATAGTTGTCTGAAAATGGCCACTAGGATGTAAAACAACTCCAATCAGTGCTACACCAAATGTAAAGATGGAGTCAAGTTTTAAAGATCATTGAAATTCTATGTAGGTGTAAATAGGCCCCAGGGTTGAACTTTATACTTAAGGAATCCAAGAGTATAGCTAGCTTCAGCTACAGGTGTTTTGTCGTTGCGATGTCACTTATGCGAAACGGTATGATCAATTCCCTATCCTTTAACATGCCAGCTTATGTGGTCAGAAGAATCTAATCAGAATTTTGTTTCTGTTGCCCACAGTTATGATACCCATCATTTCGGCAATTTTATTTCATTGTTTTTGATAAGTGTTGACTAGCCCATGTTAAATTGTGCAGACTTTGTTGTAACATCGCATCATGAATTCTGGGTATTGGTTGTGCCCAGGATGTGACCCAAATCATCACAAGTTTGGTGCATGACTCAGTGGCATGAATATATATATGAAAACCAAAAAGTCAAGGAATTGATTTCAGTCATCCAATTCCCCTGTCAGGCTGAAGTGATGCTATTTTATGCCGAAGAATTGTCATATCTCCAATCTCGACCTACAGTCAGATCCTGTGGCCGCTACATTAACACGATCTGACTACTAACAATGCTAAATGTTTTCTGGTGGTTCATTCAGTTAACCAATGAGTGGGCTGCGTATCAGTTTGAGGCAGAAACTCTGGACATTGCCGATGATTGCCTTGACAGACCAGAGATTTCCGTTCTCAGAGTAAACATGGTGACAAGACCAGCTGGTGATGATTGTGCTGAATGCCAGCATATATGTGAAATTACAAGAGCACTTTTGCTGGGGTTTAGAGTAGAAAAGAACGACACAATCCACGCACTGACCGAACAGTTATAATACAAGCACGCTGATTGGCTGAACATCACATATTCTCAAAGGGCTGCCAGAATTCCTCAAAGCATGATAAACAATGGCTCATTGTCAGATCTCAGTGGTGTAGCGTAGTGAGAACTAAGGATTTGATTTTAATGAGATTATCAAACCTTTGACTTGACACCTATATCTAGTACACCATAATTCTTCTAATTATTTGGATACTCTTATTATTTGGACACTGGAGAATATCCCCCATCCCCACGCCTAGATATCCCAACTTCTGAGAGTAAGCTACCGAAAGAGGTGGCTGATTAGTGTTTACACAAACCAAGGGGATTATAGCTACATTGCCCCACGCTTGTCCTGTATTTCCAGTCGTGCCTGCTGTCCGTCATGCCTGGTCGCCCGAAGAGGTGGCCTGTTGAATTCCCCTCTACTCTGTGAGTGATGTTCATATCAATGCCTGCTTAAGACCATTGTCTACTTTTTAAAATTAAATAGTAATAGTTCAGCGTATGTGAAAAAGGAAAAATAACCCCTAAAACTAAGGAACTTTTGGTGTAAATAGTTTGCATTTGTTTATTTTTTTCCGACATGAAACTGTTGGAGAGTATGCCTGGTATATTATCTCCACTTTAATCTCAGGAAGCAAAGGTCCTAGATTATACAGGTTTCAGTAGACATTGCTTATACTGCTCATTATGGCTATGTTTCCTTTTCACATTAATTTGCTGCCTAATGTGGCAGTTCTGGAGGATTTTTATCCAACTTACAGTTTGAGCACTACCAATCTGATTAATTTCCGGAGATATCCTGCGCCTATCTTGGCTGCACAGTCAGCAAATGATGAGCCTATGGTTGTGGAATCAGGGGCGGATCTACCGAAAGAATTAAGGGGTTGTCCGTGATATATGGCACAGTCCCGAAAGGCAGTGGTCTGAGCAAAAAGTGGGGCAACAGTTTCTGCCAATGAAGCCAACTAAATTTCGACACAAATATGCGCATTGGCATTTTAGCAATTTCTACTACACAGGTTGTTCATCATGTGTTGTAACTGTTAATAAGTGTTCCCAGGTTACTGTAAATGAGATCTCAGCTGTATTATTTGTGCCATGATAGTAGCCGTCTTAATTCTACTGAAATGTCAAACGACATGGTGAATAACTGTTTTACGAAATTAATATGAGGGCTCCAAAACTCTAACCCAGCAAATTAGGCAAGAGTTCAGGGGCTTCACAACTCTAGATTACCATAGATTACCATAGATGAGTTCTCAGCCATTTTGGTGCGCCAAGAGATGGTATCTGAAATGATTGAGCCGCTAAAGAACATGATGAAAAAACGCTTAAAAACCCTATCCCAGCACGGGCCCTGGAAGCTCCTTGATCCTTGATTGCCTCAGATTGCCATTTTGGGGCACTGGGAATTGTAATCTGAAGAGTATCGAGATGTTAAATGATATGGAATGAACTATTTAAAACAGATTAAAAGTGGGGGCTTTGAGTAAGAAAGTCTATCCCTTTATGTTTGACAAGGATCCAGGGGTCCGTTAGGCCTCAGAAGCTCCTCCTCTCTACATTACAATAAAAGTGCCAATTTGAAGAAAAAAATTTATAAGATTAAAATCATGGCTTCCAGTTTTGAAGTCAAGATTCCGAGTTTAAAATTGTAACACTTGTTGTACATGTTGAAAAGTGTGACAAATTCTTACGATCATGAACAACTGGGCGCAAGCACACTGGCTTCGACTGGCAGAAAAGTAGAAGTTTTCCAATCAGAGCAACTGCAGAGTCACTTGGAATAACACAAACCAGCTTGATCAGATGATCCAAGTTGCTTCCAGTTTGCTCCCAATTCTGTTTCCAATGGCAGAAACCCAGTTTTGCTCTCAGTCGGCATTCAAACTACCCTGACTTTCAACCAGAGGATGTTCCCATTTGCTTCCGCTTGTTCCCTGTCGCCCAAAACCCAGTTACCTTAAAGAATCATAGATAACAACATTAGTAATTGAAGTATACTTATATGGCCGTTTACCTTGCATAAGGAATAACTTCACAAAGAAAAATTTCTGGTCCTCTGGTGGAATTCTTCAAGGATTTAGGGGACTAGAGTAGGAGTTTAATTGACGCTATAATTGAACAGAGTATATACTGCATAATAAAAAGGCAATTTCCGTAATTAGAATAATTTTTTCGTATTATATTTTTATTTTTTTCTAAGACAGCCCCCCACCCCCTACCGTCGTGTAGATCAACCCCTGTTTGAAGCATCCAATCGTGGTATGCACCTTACGGCGCCATCATGATACCATCATGGGCGAATAATGGTTGTATGATTGTTGCATGATTCATTGACATTTAAAACGACATTAAAGTTCATATGTACAATAATTGTACTTGTATTGTGCAGTTTTATAGTGATATCAGTGTTTTCAGTGCTTAATTTAATGTGAGCCATACCTGGCCCAGCATAAATTTACACAAAAATGACCTTCAGTTTCAACCTCTGACTGTTTACCCACAACAAAGTCAACATGAAAAGCACACTACAATGTAACTATTTAGATATCTGGGAGACTTATTGACATGACCAAATGGTGATCATCCTCATAGCTTCATTCACTTGTATGTTCCCATTGTGCACAAGCTGTAAGTTTAAAATCTACATTGTGTCATATATTCTCAGTGTATATGCGCACTTTTGTCATAAAATTCCCAAGCAGTAGGTTACATACTGAGACAGGTGATGTTTGTGTAGACTTGAGTCTTACAAGAAATTGTCCAGTACGAAAAACTTTTCGCTAACATGAACGCACATTTGATTTGTTGAAGATAGGTTCGTAACTATCAAAGAATAGAAAGCTGGTAAATTCTGATCAGAATGGCAGAAACGTATGCCCATGACGATGGTGTCACGATGGCAGGAGGGATTGGATCAGAGTCCATGTATGATGGTTCCACCATGGGCGTATATGGTCAGGGATAAATACAGGGTCTTGTTTCCATTCAAATGCCTCTTCTGAAAAAAATGAAATAGACTAAAATTTAAAAAAATCAAATGTTTTTATTACTAAATTGATTCCTCAAAATGGTTTTTTGAGCGTGAGGCTGTGGTGTTAGCATTGAAAACGTGTGAGCAGGTCTGACAGGTACCCCATCTGCTTGCACATTTGCAGCTATTATGATCTGTTTTTCCATACTTTTTTCAAAAAATCAAATAAGGACCCGAGAAAAATTCCTGGATACAACAGTGATGGTCTGACTATGTGGCTGTAAGATATTTGGAATGGATCTGGCTGTACTGTATCTGGTGGAAATTTTTTGGAATAACAGTCAGACGTTTGTTCAATTAAATTACCTCATTTTTTTCAAGTTCAGTGGGGTCATTACAGTAAAATTTTATGAAAGGATTGTTCAAACACTATACACATAATATGTTTCTCTTGACTGTAATGGAACCAAAATTTATTGAATGTAAATAAATATAAATATTGTACATAACATGTGACCTATAGGCATGTAGTGTTCTCTGACCAATTGTTAGTCCATCTCAGTTCATTCTCCCCACCAGATGTGGTTATTCTGAGGAAAAACTGTCGCTTGAATAGTTGATCGATCTGAATTTCACCAAACCTGTACACACTTAAAGGCTTAACTTCTTCCACAGTTTTTGTCTGATTTCAGTGAAACTTGGCTCAAGTGTAGACGACATCAAGATACATAATTTGTAGTATCGATTTTATATTTTGATGATGGAGTTACCGTCTGTGTGTCTCTTTATACAGAATATGTTGACATTTTCAAAACCCTTCTTCCCTACAGTTTTTGTCAGATTTTAACAAAACTTAACTCAAGTGTAGACTACAGAAATAAATAACTTGTAGTATTGATTTTCCATTTTGATGATTCTCTGTCTGTTTATCCAGTAGATGTTAACATACATGTACATATATCTTTCAAAATGCTACTTCACCTACAGTTTTTGTCCGATTTCAACAAAACTTAAATCAAGTGTAAACTATGTAGTAAGTCTGTAGTTACGACGTTGTCGTTTCCCACCATTTGCTAGATTGGTATGTTACGTTTCACAAATTTAAGGATAAATTCATAACTAGTTTATAACATTAGGTAGGGATGTTGCATATGAGTGTGTCCCTACTATCAAATAAGTAGTGGTTAAAAGTTGTTAGATGTATGCATTATAGTCTCTGTAAATGCAGTCTTTTTGATGTTATAAAAACACAAATCCGAGTTAGCCTTGTGCTGATTGGAACTCTCACAGCTGGGCAATTAATTGTCTTCTGTGAGGTCCTCGTTGGGGCTGTAAAAATCCTGCCCTAATGTGTACTGGTGGTCAGTCTTGCAGTCAGTCATGTAGTCAGTCTTGTAGACAGTCATCAGGAGTTATAGTTACAGAGTTATGGTCTTATGTCTCCAGTCAGTGCAGGATGCCAAGAATACAAAAAGATGTCTTCACATCTGTGTTGCGTTCCATTTCTGTTGGTCCTACCAAGCTAGCCTCCCCATAGCTTAGATAACTGGTCAACAAACACCAACAACCAGCTTGGTTACAGCTACATGGAGATCCATAATTCATGGTATTGATTTTTCATTTCAGTGATTGGTTGTTCGTCTGTTTGTCTGTTTATCCAGTAGATGTTAACATACAGTACATGTATTTTTCAAAATGCTACTCCTACAGTTTCAATGAAACCTTGTTGAATTATAGAGTATATCGAGATACATGATTCTTATTATCAATTTTCCATTTCGATGATTGGTTGTCTGTTTGTTTGTCTGTTTATCCAGTATATGTGCATACATGTATCATTCAAAATGCTTCTACAGTTTTTGCCCAAATTTAATAAAACTTTGTTGAAGTGTAGAGTACATCGAGATACATGATTCTTATTATCAATTTTCCATTTCGATGATTGGTTGTCTTTTTGTCTGTCTGTTTATCCAGTATATGTGCATACATTGGGATATATAATGCGTAGTATAGATTTTCTATTTCGATGATTGGTTGTCTGTCTGTCTCTCTGTTTATCGCAACATACATATGTCTTTCAAAATGCTATTTTTCCCACAGTTTTTAACTGATTTCAACAAATCTTGGTTTAAGTGTAGACTGCATCAAGATACATAAATTGTAGAATCAATTTGCCATTCCAGTGATCTGTTGTCTGTCTGTTCATTCAGCATATGTTAACATTTATTAAAAATGCTGCTACCAGTAGTTACCGTTACAGTTTTTGTCCAGTTTCAACAAAACTTGGCACAAGTGGGTCAAGATACAAATCTCATAGTATTGATTTTCAGTGTTGATTGTCCATTGTCTGTTATACATACATAATTTTGTAATCGACTCTGTGATAATTTTGTCTCAACCAGTAGAGCGCCTGTCTCATCAGAGACTCTGGTTCATGATTCTGCATGGGAGTTCTGTTGATTGTAGGAAGGTGTTTTAAGGTTTGTTTGGAAGGTCGGATAACATCTTACCAGAAAAATATAAGTTTCAAGATCAGATATAATATTTTTTGATATTTATTTACCTCTAAAAGTGCACTTTTTTGAGCAGAATTTTAGGTCATTTACAGTAAGCCTGAGGTGTTTTAAGCTGATTGAAGAGTACTGTTAAAACATTGAATACAGTGAAGGAAAGGGTTAACTTTTGTATTTGAGATCCTGTTTGGTTTTTGTCACAAATGCATGTTTGTTCACACTTGAATTGTTGAAGATAGCTACATGTAGTTGGCTGCCTGCTGTCACCAGGCTTTATTTATGGCACTGTTAGTGCCAACATTTGTTTGAGTATGCGTGCCTTTGTCACACAGTTCCTTGAGCCTGTGTGTATATAACTTGCATGACTTTTTGCGTGTTAGGCTGACACACCCTTGTGTGGGTTCCTTTGTGTACAGTTAACGCCTCATGTTTGTCATTTTGAGGCAATTTTCCATCATCCGCATCATGGGTGCACAAATTAGGGCAAGTCAGAAGAGCCCAAATTAAGAATTACAGATGATATAAATTTCATAGTTTAATAATTTGCTTATTCCTCAGTGAAAATCCTTATAATATTAAATGAGTGTAATATTTAGATATATTTCATGAATTTCTTGATTTTAACTCACACTGGGACTCTTCCAAGAGCAACCAAATTTAAAGGCTGTATTTGACACCAGTGTCTAATTTTATCAAACTCTCTGAGAAGATCATGGTAGTTAAGTTTGAGCCTGATTTTTTTTCTCTCATACTGAATGCTGCCATGGTGTATGTATGTATGCTTGAGGTTTACATCATACTCAACAATTTTTCAGTCATATAACGATGAGGAATCCTTAGAATGTAGATATGCTGTGCTTCCTTGTGGCAGGGTGTGGCATGTTGCCAGAGTGTTGTCGCTGCTGGAGAATCATACAGAAGACACTATGCAGAAGCCCCACCTAGTCATGTTATACTGACTCCAGGTCGACCAGTCCTATTTCCTTGCTTTAATCTCAGTGGGTGAGGCAGTAACAAGTACCATTTTTAAAGTTTGTCGTATGACTTGACCTGAGATTAACCCTGGATCTCCCGACCTCAAGATAGACGCTCTAACCATGAGGTTGTTTCAGAACATTCTGTTTTGAGTCTGATTTGAAACACTAATGATTCACACAAGCCAATCATGATATCATTTACTGATAGGTTGACACACCCGGGACACATTTCTTTCAGTTTGACCTGGGTTTAATAAATGCAAGCCTTGTAATGTTGAGGAATGCATTGCATGTGTACATTTGTAAAATGTCACTCTCAGTAGACCCTTCCATTGAAAAGTAAAGTGTACTCCATTTCACCCAAAACTAAGCTGCCTTTCAAGTATCACATTTTGCTTGATTTAAATAGATTCATCCAGCCCATAGGGCTACTTTTCTATATGTAAGGTTTAACTTATTTCTTATCAGAAAGACTTAAAAGTGTTGACCTGAAAAGTCTCAGTTATCTGCTTCTAAAAGTGCATTTTGACAGACCAGACTTTAGGCAAAATAGAGTAAATAAAATACAAGTGTGGTGAAAGTTGACTTTTCCCAGAGAAAACTAATCGGTAATGATTACGTGACATGGTGTGACTTACATGGATTAATATTTCAATATGATATACATACATCTATGTAGCTATATATGTATGTACATGTAACTTGCTTTAACACAGATCCATGCATTAGAGCATGCCTTGTTGAGCTAAGTTTTTAATACATGTAAAACTGCGGATCAACGTGGGTTTCCCCCCAGGCAGAGTGCCTGTTTTTCTCTCACCATAATGCTGGCGGCCGTCGTATGAGTGGAATATTCTTGGATAAGGTGTAAAACACCAATCAAGTTAAAGTTTCAGGTCATTGTCCTCAGAACAAGTATGCACCAGGCTGTAGGTATGAGTGTCACTGTGGTCAAGGGGGGTAACCGTCAGACAGGATGTCCGAAGACAATGTGACTCAGGGTCAGATTGGTTTAGTCTTACGGTCTGTGTTATAGTTTCAGGTCAGTGTCCTCAGAACAAATATGGACCAAACTGTAGGTATGACTGTCACTATGGTGAAGTTGTGAGCTGTGACCCTCAGACAGGATGTCCTGAAACAATGTGACTTCGAGTCAGACTGGTTTAGTAATTACTGTCTGTGTTATAGTTTCAAGTCAGACCAAACTGTAAGTATGACTGTCACTGTGGTCAAGGTGTGAGCTGTGACCCTCAAACAGGATGTCCGAAGACAGTGACTCAGGGTCAGATTGGTTTAGTATTACGGTCTGTGTTATAGTTTCAGGTCAGTGTCCTCAGAACAAATATGGACCAAACTGTAAGTATGACTGTCACTGTGGTCAAGGTGTGAGCTGTGACCCTCAAACAGGATGTCCTAAGACAATGTGACTCCGGGTCAGACTGGTTTAGTAATTACCCTCTGCATTATAGCGTCAAGTCAGACTAGACTGTAGGTAAGACTGTCACTGTGGTCAAGGTGTGAGCTGTGACCCTCTGACAGGATGTCCTAAGACAATTTGACTCCGGGTCAGACTGGTTTAGTAATTACCCTCTGCGTTATAGTTTCAAGTCAGTGTCCTCAGAACTATTATGGACTAGACTGTAGGTATGACTATCACTGTGGTCAAGGGGGGTAACCCTCAGACAGGATGTCCGAAGACAATGTGACTCAGGGTCAGACTGGTTTAGTAATTACTGTCTTTGTTATTGTTTCAGGTCAGTGTCCTCAGAACAAGAATACACGAGACTGTAGGTTTTCAGACTGGTTTAGTAATTACCGTCTGTGTTATAGTTTCAAGTCAGACTAGACTGAAGGTATAAAAGTCACTGTGGTCAAGGTGTGAGCTGTCACTCTCAGACAGGATGTCCTAAGACAATGTGACTTCTGGTTTAGTATTACGGTCTGTGTTTTAGTTTCAGGTCAGTGTCCTCAGAACAAGTATGGACCAGACTGTAGGTATGAGTGTCACTGCAATCAGAGTGTGAGATGTGACCCTCAGACAGGATGTGATGGACATTGTGCTGAGGGTTGGGATGGGTCTACTTGCCAGAGACGTGAGTGTACATTTGTGAATCTTTCAGATGAGTATTTTTTTTATACTGTGTGTAATTTTTCAGTGCACAACCAGAATGCCTAAATCTGTCCTTCAATTGAGTTTCAGTACTCAAGACTTGCTGTCAGAATATATAATTTTTCAGTGTATATTTTAAGGTGCAAAAGTTATAAAGATCCAGAATGGAGATTAAGGAATTATAATGTCCAGATTTCTAATCTTCGTTGTTGGAGCCACTGTAGTAGTGGCCTCACTTACAAAGATTAGAAATTGTTTGATCTTGATATTTAAAGTGAAAGACCACTCAAAAAAGAAGTTGTGGTGAAAGAAAAGAGCCTAAAAAACTATATCTAAGAAAAACTTAATTGATTTTTTTTTATTTTCTAATTTTTTTTTTTCTATTTTTTTTTAATTTTGGATTGAATGGTGAGCTTTATGGACCATATTGTACAGACTGAAACACAGTGACATGACGCATTCCTTTTAGCTACTTATCAGCCTTTGGTTCTATATTTCCACATGAAATACAGATACATGTATATCCATGTAGAACATAAACATATGACAGTCAAAGACTTTTTAGCAGTTTCTCTCTCAGTAACTTCATTTTTGAGTGATTTTTCGCTTTAATAACATCCCTTTAAGAAATGCAACTTTTTAAATCAGTGATAATAAATAGATTGGGCAATCTCCAAATTGGCCTATAGTCATATATATATATATATATGTATGCATCTATAAGCTTATATTGGTGTGTGAATTGGATGCTAAAGTGTGTGTACATTTTTGCTAATCAGTAAGTAAAAGAAATATATGTTGATATACTGTAATGCAGTGTGCAGTGTCAGACTAATATTTTTAATATCTATGTAAATCTGAACTTCAAGCAGACATAACTATATAATGTAGCAATTCATGTATGAATATTACATAGACGGGGGCCTCTGTACATGTAGCTCAGTTGGTTAGCGCACTAGCGCAGTCTGATGACCCAGAAGCCTCCCACCAATGCATTCGCTGTGAGTTCAAGTCTAGCTTATGCTGGCTTCTTCTCCCGCCATAGGTCTGCCAACAACCTCCAGATAGTTGTGGGTTTGCCCTGGGCTCTGCCCGGTTTCCCCCTTCCATATTGCTGGCCTCTGTCGTATAAGTGAAATATCCTTGAATACAGTGTAAAACACCAATCAAATAAGTAAAGAAATAAATTACATAAGCGCTACAAAAACTTGTGCATTTTTGAGTGAATTGCACAAGTGTAGTTAATGGCTTTTTATTTTTTCATAATTATATGTCCACATAATTCCTCCTGCACAACCTTCAAGAGAGAAAGGGTAAGAACATGTATGGAAGTGTCTGTTTGCATGGTGCAAGAAGCCTTCCTGAGCATCAAATTATCTGGAAATCTGACAGAACTAAGTCAAGGTTTCTCTTCTGACCTATTATAAACACCCATACTCAGAGCAAGAAGGAATTTCTTGAAGAGATGTTTTTGTTAATTGCTTTTGTTAATAGCTATGGTTGCTGTGGATAATTTTTTGTGTGTTTTGTGTTAAAAATATTGAAGCTCTGGCAGCTTTGAAAGACTGTATCAAATGTTTATCCATCTTTCAGCTCCATCATAAACCGTAGTGTAAAACGGTAATTTGTACATAAGGCATGTCAGTTGGTCATTTACCTAATTTCAGCCCCTTCTTTTCATGACAAGAATCAGATTGCTCTTGTTTTATGTAGTGTAGACTCTGTTTTTATTATGTGTGTTTATAAATTAGAATCTACATGTACATAATGTACATTTGTAGATACCTGTGTTTCAGTAGGAAGTTTTGAGTTTGAACTATTTTGTCACTACAATGCTGTCTGCTGTTGTATGAGTATGTTGTGAAACAGAAATCAAATAAATAAGTAAATAAAGAATCCTACTACATCCTATTATAACATCAAAAATGTTAGACAATATTTGCTGACTTCACTTTACTGATCACCTATCTGACCATGTTCAGGACATACAAATGACGGGTCTTTTCTTCAGGAACTTCCTAGGTTCACAAACCTCCAGCTCTTCAGTTTTCACCATTGTTTGTCCAGTCTGAATAAAAGTTTTGTGACAATTTTCTAGACACTCATGTTATAGTAAATGTACCGTAGTCAGAAATAGTTGCCTAACATATTTGTTAAGTCACGCAGTACAGTAGGATTTCTCTTATCTTTAGCGATAGAAGAATTTGAGCTGGAAACTCCCCAATTGGTATAAAACATGAGGTTCAAACCATCTAATGGAGAGGGAATTTGTATGTTCCCCTACTCTCACTGCTTGAAGGATGTTGGCGATCATACTTGTGTGTCTGATTGCACAATCATTGAACAACCACATGCATCTTTTACCAGTATGGTGTGCATATCTGTACGTCACATGGAAAAGATTGTTAATAACATGCCAAAGGTCTGTGGTTTATGCCGTGCAGTTGTTTCCTCCATCCATGAAACTGTTTTCCATGTGAGTATGGTATGAAGCAACAACCAGATAAAGAATAAAGATATGCATTTGTGTTCACTATATGTCAAATATGTGTAGGTATACATAAAGATTTTTTTTTTTTGACAGCATGACATGTATGTTGTTGGCTGATATTGCTTTACATGTAGAATATAATACACACGTATGTTCAGTTGTTTGTGTAATGAGGGCGAGTTGGGCCCGACAGATAGAGACGACACAAAATGCACTGCCGTTCGAATACTTTATTGGAGACCACCATCAATGTGTGGTGCAGTTATCTAGCAAGGGGAGAAAAAGCCCTGTAATGACAATCACAAAATTGTACGTCTATGATCATTATTGTAAACACAGTAACCCTACCAGCGGTAGTCACTGTGCATATCCAAGTGCTAAAATCAATTATCAGTTGCACATATGCAATTAACATTATGAGGTTCCGAGGTGAGTATGTATCATGATATAACCTGACAACTACATGGTAAGTACTTTGGCCATGGATATACACAGCAGTGCGTAACATCGAGTATATGCTACTTAAATGCAATATAAAAGACATTACAATGTAACTTTACATTCATTCGAACTCCAAAATGTCCATCAAGCTGGTAACCAATTCGTTAAACACGTGTAAGTTAATGACAGTAGTGTTAAAACGTAAGCATCACGACTAGTTGGCATTCTTGAAATGTAATATTGCAACAATAACCTTTTGAACTGTAATGACAAATACTAATTTTGTGAAACAAAACAATATGCATAAAACCCCGTAATGTAGCACAATGCCATCGTATAATGTGACTACAATGGTCATTTCACAGAATTACAAATGCTCACAAAATTACCTCAAGGTGCCTGAGGGTCACAACGGGGCTCATCCTGTTACAACATGCAGCAGGACAAAGGCCACCTACAAAGAGTAGATCAAATGACACACTGTAACCGTAACCATAACACAAAGTAAAAGTGTTTAAGTAACTGCTTGAAATGAACATTTGAATGTGAACACCTTTCTTACAGTGTAATGAGAAATACTTTTACAGTGTACAACCAGAAATTGCATGAACTTAATTACTGTGTATTTCGCAGCAACTGTGCACAGACTTTACCATATCCTGGCATATTATGGCGCTAACATCAGTATACCAGCGCATTATTACAAAAATGCAGTCTTACAATGTGTTAACATAAAAGTACATGCTACCCGTTACACATAGTATCGTTAAATCCGCAAAGAGTTTGTTAATGTACAGCTTATCGCTTATGCAGTCAACTGGAATGTCACATATGGTTCTATCAACCTTTCCAGTTAACATTCTAACATTTGCTGTTGATCCTACACAGCGGATAGCACAACGTAAAAGCTACGTTTTGCATGATTGTGTGTTCATATTTCGTGACCTAGCCACGTGGTGAGACTTTATCTCAGAATATCTATAAAGATACTTCGTTAACTCATTCAGAAATCTATGTACATGATTCCACCATTGTAATGGTTTCCATATACCACATTGGTTGCAAATATTACATCGGTTTAATGGGCAAAAATGGGATTAAACTTACCACACTGTGAGGACACTAACCAAAAATGTCCGGCGACATAACTTCCGCTACAGAAATGGGAAATAATCTCTACATGCACATAAGCATTGCATAATGTGCAGTAGCTACTGATGCCCTGTCATATTTGCTTCTTGTCACATGCTATTTGCCGTTAACATCAATCACTTAACAATATCATTTCAGAGAATATAGCTTTGCGACGACCAGCTAGGCACAGCCCAGATTCCTATTGTGAAAACAGTCGGTGTCATGATGCTAACTTGGCTGTGGATGGTGCGAAAGGAAATGATTTCTTTGACACTCCATGTTCTCAAGCAGGACAAAAAAGCAGACTTGCTACCCTGGCAGAGTGGAATGTCACCCTTGATGAGATCTACAATATCTACAGGTTCTCCATTTATGTGAGGCATGATGGTTGCTGTAAGTATACATAGTATGTAAAAGTTTCTAAGTCTGGTAGAATATGTTTTAAAGCCTCAGTTGACCTGTATTTTTTTGTTTGTTCATTATTTCTTGTTTGTCATAGACGGCGAACCCATGGCTGGCTGAGCTATATAACCTGGGAATTCCTATCAGAATGATATCATTTTCAAGATAGATTCTAATTAATTTAACCTTTATATCATGTTGTATTTCACATGAATAAAGCATTCATAGAACATAGGTGTACAAAACCCCTTCTTTTCAGGTGTGGTTTAAGTTAACATCTATATCATGTTGTATGTCACATTTATACAGCATTCATAGTATAGAGGTGTACAATACCCCTTGTTTTCTCTGTGTTTTTTCTACCAGGCAATGGCCGGATAAATAGATTTGTGCTAAGTGTAGGTAGAAATGATTCACTAATCTACCAAGAGTGTTACAAAGACCAAACGCCAGGGAATGACGCTGGCCCTGATCCAGTAATCATGGGGCACTGTCGCAATAACACGCCTCTCATGGGGAACATCATTCAGATTAAGCAGACACAATTTTTCCCATTGACCCTATGTGAAGTGTTGATATACGGTAAGTCTCAGCTTTATTCTTGGTCTTCCTGGATGGATTACTTTGACCTGTGTGTTGAAGCACAGCTGTCATTGGAAACCCCAAGCCTTTTTTGTCATGCAAACTTCTTGCATTATTATGTTATACTTGTAATGTGATGTTTTTTTTATTTATTTATTTATTTGATTGTTGTTTTATGTCATATTCAAGAATATTTCACCTAGATGACAGTCACCAGCATTATGGTGGGAGAAAACCAGGAAGAGTCGGGGAAACCCATGACCATCGGCAGATAGCTGGCAGACCTTTCCACGTACCACTGTAGAGGAAGGCAGCATGAGCTGGGCTTGAACTCACAGGGATCGAATTGGTGAGAGGCACGCGAGTCTGTCAGACATTAGACTTCACCAGCACACTAACCCCCTTGACCACGGAGACCCGAAGTTGTTTCTTCTCCTGTGGTATAATAACCATACATGCTCTTTGTATCCATCAGATTGCTCTCTGTTGGCCAAAAGAGAGCTTTCTGAGATTCTTTAAAGTGCACGCAGGATATGAACTACATGTATCGCATTGGATATTTGCTCTATATTTGTCTTCCTGGAGATATCATGAGACAGGTTGACAGTACTTTTCTATCTATCAGGAATTCTTTTGCACAGTACCATCAAGAGCTTGACCATTCACTGTAAAGTCTGACAGTCACCAGATAGGCTAAATTTTTTGTGACCATTCACATTTCATGCAGTGATCCAGTAATGACATTTGATCCATTAGCTGTGATAACTTCATCTCCTTAAAAAGGACATGGGTAAATGGTTCCTTGTGACCTTTCTTATTATGTTTAGATCTGCTCTCGGCATAATAGTGTAATCAGTCAGGAGCTGACCATCATATGCTCAACTCTGTCTTCCTCACAGTTTGCAGCAATGACTGGTATGGCATGGAATGTGATAGAGAATGTGAATCCACTTCAAAGTGCAAGCATTGTGATGGCAGTCAGCTTAGTTGTGAAGGTAAGTGGTTCTAGATATTTGCATTTACTTATCAACATCTTTCCAGGAGACAATAAATGTAGAGTTGAATCCATAGTATACACTTTAATCTAAATTCATGTTCTGCAGCTCCACATTCTGCTTGAATTGTCAGGGAAACATTTGTCACAGTTCAATACTTTATTATTCTGTTTATCTTGAATTACATAGTTTGGGAGTGTCATGTTGGTGCATTGCGAAGAAGTCTGCCCTCACAAGTGTACGAATATTCATATAGAATTACCTGTGCAGGAATTTTTCACTAACCACAGTGTTGCGGCTTTAAAAAATCATGTGAAATTATATTTTATTTACTGCTCTAATTCACACATCATGAGCTTCCCTTCTCTTATAATGTTAAAGATGAAAGCAGTTGTGTCAGGATATTTGTATATGTTTTAAATGCATATTTATTACCATGGTATATAACATTATAATGACCTGTCTTGTTTTTAGCTATTTTTTTATGTATGAGCTAGTTGTCTGGCATCCATAAGGTTGTCTGTCTGTCTTGCATCTGTTAACTTTTCCTTCAGAACGCTGCTCCTACATTTTTCCTCTGATTTGAACGAAACTTGGGACAAGTGCAGACTATATGTACATCAAGATACATAATTCGTAGTATAAATTGTCCATTTCGATGC
Source organism: Acanthopleura granulata (assembly GCA_016165875.1). Classification (NCBI taxonomy): domain Eukaryota; kingdom Metazoa; phylum Mollusca; class Polyplacophora; order Chitonida; family Chitonidae; genus Acanthopleura; species Acanthopleura granulata. The sequence goes on from JABBOT010000004.1 coordinate 1,557,372, forward strand.
TCAGTTGCCAGCCTATATGTTTGTTTATCCAGAATAACTTAACATTTTCAAAACAGTGCTTCTCCTGCAGTTTGTGTCCAGTTTCAAAGAAGCTTAGTGTAGACTACATCAAAATAGGTAGTTCGTAGTATTGGTTTTTAATTTCAATAATTGGTTGTTCATCTGTCTGTCCATCCATTCATCCACTCTGTTAACATTTCCCTCAAAATGCTCTTCCTCCTGCAGTTTTTATCCAGTTTCTTCAAACCTTGGTTAAGTATAGACTTCATCAAGAACATATTTAGTATTGTCGATTTTTGATTTCGATGATGAGTTGATCCACCATGTTAACATTTACTTCAAAACGCTACTACCCTTACAGTTTTTGTATGATTTCAGAGAAACTTGGTTCACATGTGAACTATACATCCAGATACATAATTCATATTATCCATTTTCCAGTTTGGTGATTGGTTGTCTGTTCGCCTGTGTGTCTGTTTATCCAGGATATGTTAATATATCTTTCAAAACATGAGTGTATGGGTGAGAATCACCAGGAACTTTCACCAAAAAGTGGTTTTACAGAAGTACTCAGTGTCAGTGCATTTAACGAAATAGACCGTGTGTTGTGCTGAAATATTGGCTTCCTTTCCTGATGTTTTCTCCATTGTCTTCTTGGGATTTATACGCAGTGGTTATGCAGTGAATACAACCGTTAATTTTGTCTGGAGTGGTGCTTTCATTTATTGTCCTTTCAGTTTTATGTCCCAATCGCATCCGCTTGCGCTATTTAGATGCTGGTAACGGTAAATGCCACATACCATTCAGCACCTTGACTGCCCATGGTAGTGTATGTAGCAAAAAGATTTGCATATCCAAGATAGCTTAAATGGATGTATTTAACACTTCCTGATTGTATATAGGCTTACCTTGCTGGAATCGAGTGCTTGGGTAGTCATTAAAATGATGGAAATAAAGAATATTGTGGAAGTCAATGATCAGATGACGGGTATGCCATTTTACTAGCCCTGGGTGGCTATTTCACTCCAGTCACAGAGCTAGTGAAAAGGAGGCTTTTACAGTGACAAACTCAAAGGTAAAAGCATTCTCTTTCACAAGAACGAAACAACAACAACAACGCCATATTACTTTTTATTTTCTAATCAGTGTTAGTAGGCAGTGGTTTTGCCACCCACAACCACGGAAAATTGCTGGCTGCTACTACTAAACACCCTGATATACTGTATGTAGACTTTCGATTCGTAGCAATCACATCAAAAATAAGCTTCATAGTGTAAATTAATGGAATTATAGGATAAGAACATATTTAACTTTATTTTATAAGTATTACAGTAAAGTACAAAGGTTATGCTTTCATGGTTTCCTAGCAAAGCTCACATGTAATTTTTGCCTCCTGTTTCAGGGTAACTTAAGCAGTGGTTCTGTACATATGAGGGCCTGCAGGCATTTGTGTTTGCTAGTATAGAATATTAATGAGCATATTATAAAAAAATATCCTGAAATGTGTGCGGCTTTGTGGACAGTCTTAATTCTGTACTGAAAAAAAAATGTGTTGACCAGCTTTAACGATTTTAAATGTTAAGCATTAGAGAAATATGTGATTTTCTGTTCATGTATTTATTTTTTTCATTGGTGTTTTACGCGGTATCTAAGAATATTTCACTTATATGACGACAGCCAGCATTATGGTGGGAAGAAACCAGACAGGCTTTCAGGCTCTGTCCGCAGACCGTCCGCAGACCGTCTGCAGGTTGCTGGATTTTCGTTTTAGTATACATGTATATGCTTCTTGAAAATGACCCTTCCCTCTCCTCACAAATCAGGTGTCTGATTCAAATTAGCAATTTTAACACAAGGAATAACTGTTTGCTCTGATGTTGAATGATGAATCTATAGACATTTGAAAAAATTTTATTTCCTTTCATTTGAGAGTAATTTATGTACTCATGCATTTCATATGACTGTACTACATTTGTTGATCAGTTGTTTGATCAGGGGTTTCATGCCAAACACTAAATTTCCATAACATTGATGTTAGTATTTAGCTGATGCCCCTCACCAGTTACAAGCTGTGGTGGTATATTCAAAGGATCCAAAGCCTCCAGCTGGCATCTTGCCAATACACATCATAAAAGCTTGACAAAAATTTGTAATAAACGTGTATTATGATGGGTTGCCTTAACCTATTGCTTCATACAGAGGTACAAATAATGAAGATATTTTGGACTTAATTGGAGGTCACACTAACCAAACAAATAGAAATGGTAAGGACAAATTTTGATAGGGAAAAGGTCTTCAGTCTTACAGCATATCACAGTATGATGTTCTAGTGCAATGTATTCTCTTTAAACTGAAGTCATGAGCCAAGTAAGAAAAGATCAACATAAATTGGTGCAAAGTACTGCCGCTGGGTCCCCCATTACTGACACAATAACGGATAGGCACTTTGTGCATGGAGAAGATTAAGGAATTTTACTGGAAGACAACTGGTCACTATTTACGAGAAGAATAAAATTAGAAGAAGAGCAATAGACTCATTTTACAGCCTTTGGGCCCTAGTTCATTTTTGTGATTGAGTGCCCATCTGTCTGTCTGCTCATACAACATGTGTCAACATTTCTGTCAGAATGCTACAAATTACTGTTACAGTTTTTGTCCAGTTTCAACAAGACTTGGTAGAAGTGAATCAAGATACATATTTCGTAGTATTGATTTTCAATTTTGATTGTCCATTGTCTGGTTTACATACATTATATTGTACTCGACTCTGATGATTTTGTCTCAACCAGTAGAGCTACATCTCATCAGAAACGCTGTTATTTATTTTTTTTTGTCAAGAATGTGTTTCGGGCAAGTGGGGTGAGCACTGTGATCAGATCTGTTTTTGCCTGGGTGGAGTTTCATGCAACAAGACCAATGGCCACTGCCCTAATGATGATTGTGCACCTGGGTATAAAGGGCCCACCTGTAATACAAGTAAGTCATAAGGAAATACACAAGCATAGGGCGATAGGAACAGTATTAACACAAAAGCCTGCAGATGGACTTGTTTTTTCCCCCAATTCTGAACGGTTTCCTCCGACCATAATGCTGGATGCCATTATATAAGTGAAATATTCTTTAGAACCCCCAATCAAATAAATAAATAAATAAATAATTAAATTCATGTGACTGGGTTGCTAGGCAGCACTTGGATGCTCTTTCCAAAATTATGATAAGTTTCTTCTTTGACAATAGGGAGTAGATGCTTCTCTTCATTATTAGAAGAATAATCACATTTAAGAATCCCAAACAAGCTGTTAGCGTTCTAATGGTTTACTTGTGTGCAACTCTGACAGTGTACTTGTGTATAACTAATGGTGCACTGTGTACAGCTCTAATGGTGTAATCAACATTTTCCACATTCTTTCCTCGACATGCAGTGAAGCAAATGCAGGACAAGCAATTAAGTGAAGCAATTTGAAAAGTGCATTATGTGTGGATACTATCCATTTGTCCCTTGCTGTACATTCGTGTTGTTGTTACATGATGATTTCCTAAAACAACCAGGTCATTTCTTTAGGTCGCAATTATGTGAAAAGAGACTGATTTTGTATTGTGGAGTAATTTTTTGAAATGACAATTTCAGGTTAGTGAATGCAAGATTTCTATTCTGAAAGCTAAGCTGGCAAGAACAAAACTCATACCTCAAATTATTGTTGTCTGTATTGACTCTGAGATGGCTTAGAAGATATCAGTACAATGTGTGCTGCATGAGGGTAATACTATTAGTTGGTCATTTTGTCAGTCACGGTTTCCTGGTTTGAACATGTTATTCTCGCTAGAGTGTGACTGAAACATTGCCGGTGTGGAATTAGGCCTTAATCATTCATTCATTCTGTCAGGTGGTTGGATGGTTGGTATCTGCTAATGCATGGGTTTTTCTAGCCACAGAAATATGCAAAAATTGAGTTTTAGACAAAGTTTGGATTGAATTTTTATGAAATAAATTGAGTTTTTGATACGTTGGTGATGAAAAAATATTGATTTTTACGATATGTTTAATTTGAGTTTGTGAAAAAGAAATTGGCTAGAATAACCCCTGTAACATAGGTTCCTACGTATATACTTTGACATGGGCCATTCACTTTAATAACTAGGGATCTGAATGCCAAAAAAACATCCTCTATGGATGATATTGCAGCTGTTCAGAATTTACGCTGGTTGCAAAACTAAAAACCTTGTAACAGTATTGCATGGATGCATGAGCTACATTATATCGTCACTTCTTTAATTGATTGATTTATGAGAGTAAATCCAGAGAAACAACAACAGCATGATATTTGGCAAATGGGTTACCTGTAACTCATGAAATCTGGCCTCTTGTCAATTTACCATATTTAGAGTTTTGTTGTGAAGTAACTGGTTAAAATGGCTTAAGCAAATTTAGATGTAAATAACAATGTGTATTTTTAAAGTGCAATTTGAGTATTAAATATCACTGCCATGACAGCATGGTCTTGTATTACTCTGTGCTCAAAATGATTTGTTATAATGACATTTAATAACCAATCACAGGAAAACAATGCACAGGGACCAGACCTCAGGGGTTCTTATTAGCCCACCAGCAGAATCCTGGTTTATGCTTGAATGCAATTTAAAGTGCTAGTGCCCACTAGTAGGTCAGCCAAATACATAAACCGGCCAACAGAAATGCGCTAATAAATCACTTGATATCTGGCCTCTGAAATAATGACAGATCTGGAAGCGAAGGACAGGTTGTGGAGTTACGGGCTGATTCCCCACAGTTGCATGTGTGACAACACACTCACACTTCTAACATTGTGACAAATGGCAAGAAGCCATGCAATTCTTGGTGAAAATGTGGAGCAGAATGATGTTGATAAATATTTCAGATAAAACAGGCTTAACTGGGCATCCACATGAGCGATCATGTTACTGATCACATGACCTTAGTCTGTAAGCCAAATGCTTATTGTTTGCGCTTAAACTTTTAACTTTGTCATCCACCTGGCCTTGTCAGTACTGAGTATTTGGCTCTCGTCTGCAGTGGGCTCTAAGCATGAAGAACGAAACCAGAGCAGCTCTCTTGTCTAGATGAATACCAGTAACACAAATAAATGAAGCAACACACAAAACCAGTTATGACTGTAAATTTGTCTGTCCAGGCTGTGATCCAGGAGAGTATGGCCCTGGCTGTATTGAGGGATGTGGATACTGTGCTTCTGGAAGGACAGCCTGTAACACAACCACAGGAGAATGTCCAGAACGGTCACCGGATTCTCGATGTCAGCCAGGATACAAGGGAGTGAACTGTGATCAAAGTGTGTATGACCGTGTTGTAATATTGTATGTAGTTGTGAACTTTTTGTTAAAAGTGGGAAGAAGTTTCTCATTAAGATGGTCTCCAGTCTGCAAATAGGTGCCTAACATTTCTGAAAACACCTCTATGAACCAAGAGGTATGATAATGTCATTATTAGTGAACAGGCGTCGCTACTACCTTCAGATAAGGGGTGTTCTCAAAAATGTCAGGCATCAATTTGCAGGCTTGTGGCCTGTATATATGAAAGGACAAATTTATTTGTCATATCCGGGCTGCTTTCTATAATTCTGCAGTTAAATGGGAGTTTATGTTGGCATGTACATGTATCTGTTATGCACAGACTCAGTCACCCAGATTGGACTGTCATAGCTTTTGAATACACTGCCTGACTTGGGTATGCAGAATATACATGTGTACAAGCTAGAATGATGTCACACCACTGAGTATGATGTCACACCACTGAGAATGAATCTAAATCAAAACCGACATTCATATACCACTGTCCACCAAAATGGACATTCCAGGCCAGTAAGTTATGAAGTTAAGGATGAGAAGTCATGTGATCGAGGGCAAGTAGTTCATTGAGATGTACCCACTTAGTCCATCAACCAAACTCGGCAAAATTGCTGCAGATTTCCAGAACTCCAAGTCGATGGGCAGAAAAAGTAGCACTCTTAATCACCAATCTTGTGCCCATTTCTTTGACATTATTAAGTGGAATGTGGAATACTGTCTTCTTAATTCACTACCCTTACCAATGAAACTAATTGTCACTGTCTTGTGATCACATTAATTGTGAAAACTTAAAACAAATGACTCACCATTGATTGCCATTTTGAAAAGCGAAGTGACCTACTGGTCTATGTCTGAGTTCTGTCATTGAATACATATCTGGAAAAACTATATTTTCACTGCCACACAACTTCAATCTTCGAATCATAATATAACTGAGGAGGACGTAAGAAGAATTTCCTTTTTGAATACCGGTAGGTTTGTGTGAGATGAGTGCACACTTCGCTGAGGACACTTCCATCGTCTGATTTAGGAATTCTGCGCTGATTTTGTTGAGTTCCAGTAATGGACTGATTGTTGCGATGAATGTCAGAATTTTAAAATAACACACAGGGTACATCTGGATGAACTAGAGGACTGGTTGTCTACATGTATATGTTTGACTGGGTGCCCTAAATGTCTTCTCTCGTCAGCAAGAATCTACATGACAGCAACTCTGAATTTTTCACTCATTTTTGTTGCCAAAAATGTTTTAGTTTCTACATGTAGGTCAAAGAAATTGCTGAAACAATATTGGTGATAATTTTTCTTCGTCTTTCTAGATTGCAGTGCAGGTGAATATGGTGCAGACTGTAAGAAGCCATGTGGTCAGTGTGCAGGTGGCACCGATCAGTGTAACAGAGAGACTGGGAACTGCCCGACCACAGAGACAAATCGGTGTGACCGAGGCTGGATGGAGGTCAAGTGTGACAAAGGTGAGGCTGGGTACACACTGGATACACTGCGGGGGGTGGGGATTGGTGGATCACTATATAAAGCCAAGGGCAATTTTATGTTTTATTACATGCCCAAAAATTCTTCAGTATTCTTTTGTTGATAGTAAGACAAGTAATGTACAGTGCATTGATGCTATATATGCATCTGAACTAAGACAATTTGGCTTATGTGCCAGGGTTGCAACTCTTTTTCAGTATTAGTGTTATCAAATACACTAAATTACTATGATACAGCTTTCTGGTATACAGAATAAAATATTGTGTGACCCAAATTATGGCTAAATGCATTTTAGCCCCTGGGCCAAAATTGGCCAAGGGGTATTGTCGTAGTGGGTGGAGTCTGTCCACCCGTCTGTCTGTATCCTTGTAAATGGTCTATCTCTAGAACAGTTTAGCCCAAGTTCACCAAAGTACACCACACTTACACATGGGCATAAGGAAGAACCCTAAATATTTTCAGCAACCTTGACCTTTGTCTTCAAGGTCATGAGGGTCATTTAAGTTAAATTTTATAAAAGACCCAATCTCTAGAACCCTTTAGCTCAAGTTCACCAAACTTACACCACACTTACACTTTGGCTTGAGGAAGAACCTAATGATTTTCTGTGACCTTTACTTTTTTCTTCAAAGTCATTGGGGTCATTTAAGTTCATTTAAAGGCTTACACACGCTCGTTATAGTAACAGTTTACTAAACTTTATATACCACATACACTGATTTTCAGTGACCTTGATCTTTTCAAGGTCATTGGAGTTATTTAAGTTAAATTTTATGAATGGCTGGTATTATACAGGATAACTGTTGGAAATTGTATCTATTTGTAGCATTGTACAAGTGCTTAAGGCTAAATGGTATTAGTGCATTGCACAGTACGTTTATTTTTATAGGTGATAATTTCATAATTTTTCTCGCATGCAATTGGCCTCCACTGAATTACCTCACTTGAAGTCAGTCATATTAATGGCATGTTTGTTCGAGCCCTTTGTGATCAAGTGGGACCTTGTAAGTGGCTTAGTTTGATAAATCTGTTATAAAGTTCAAGCAAGATCAGTTTGAGATCAGATAATACTTTTTATAAATCTAGATCACAACAAAATTAATTTATCTGCAAGCTGAAGAGAAAATGGATGATTTCTTTCAGAGAGTTTTATAACTCACCATAAATCAGTTACTTTCCACTAGATTTTCCCATCTGAGTTAAGATGAAGAAACACTGTTCAGTAGGGATTTCCTGTCTGCGGCTAATTTCTGCTCATAAAGTGCAACAACGGCAAGATCGTTTGTTTCTTCTGATCATCTCCAGCCATAGCTTGTGTACTTTAAGGTGTATATTTATTTGGGAATAAAGAAGAACTCAGAACTTGCTTGCTTCCTTTTCTTGTCATACACAGAACAGTTAACTACACAGCAATGTTTGTTAACCATCCTCTTATGAAAAGATGTGGATTCTGATTCATTATTTCATGGTAGCTGTCACTTGACAAGGGCGGTAATTCTGTGTAGGCCTATCAAAATAATATATATATAAAATTCAAGGAAGCTTGCATCTTTAACAACACAAAAAGTCATTTTCAGAATCATTGTGTGCATAAATTCCACTGAGAGAAGTGCTTTAGTGAATGAAAAGGTTGAAGATTTACAGTATATGTATTTTGGACCGAGTTTCTAATTTGTAGTCATTTTACATCAATGTAGTCACCTACATCTTTACTTGTGGGTATTTTTGGTTTTACTATATAGAGTGTTCCCCAGGCTCCTATGGTGGAAACTGCTTGCAGCAATGTGGAAACTGTCGAGAAGGGAAAGATAAATGTGAAAGGGTTAATGGAGAATGTCCAGAAGTTGGAGGAATAAGGTGTGCTGATGGTTACCATGGTCATCAGTGTAAGACAGGTAAGTGTAAGTTTTTCAGGTACATACTGTAATTAGCTAAATCTTCCTCAGTAGGTTTGTCAGGGACCTGGTGAAAGCCAGTGATGCATGCTGGCCTCTCTGGTTTCTTACAAGCATAAATCTGACAGGCATCAATCATTGAGGTAAATGTCTCTGCCAGCAACCTATAGGTGGTTGTGGGTTTCCACCGGGTTCTGTATTGTTTCCTCCAACCATAATGTAGGCCGCCACCATATAAGTGAAATATTCTTATATAAATAAATGAATCAAATTTCAGCCAAATCTGAGACTAATATAACAGAGGAATCGGCAACACCTGTACTTGTGAATGGGACTCCCTGAGCCGTGAACGTCATGGTATTATCATGTAAATAAGCTGACGTCGTCATGCACACAGAGTGTACAGTGTAATAACAGTGTTATTGATGTTAAGATTTTCAGACAGTCAACCTGAAAACATCCAGGATGATACAGACTGTAAAGAGGTTGATAAAATCTATGCATTGGTCAGTCTTTTTGTGGACGTATGCTGATGAATTTCTGATTTCAAGCACAACGTTCTCTGCCTCATCAGTTTTCTTAGAAGACGTTAATCAGATTGCACACATAAAATTTATAGATACAACTAATCCTGTAAACCTAAGAAATAAATCAGAATCAAGAAAATTATGTCAACTAATAAAAGCTAAATTTTAGATGAAATTTAGTAGGCCCGCTACTTACACGCCTGTGTAATGGCCAACCTATTGTGCACGGGCATTTAACACTGTACTCTACAGGCATGGAAACCTTCAGTCTTTAGGCAAATTTCAGACGTTTTCTCTGACAGTTGAAAAGAATAAATCACTCTCAGATTTGTAAAAAGAGTGCCAAAACTGGATTTAATTTGGTAGGGTGAGGTATATTTCAGACCTTTTTGAGAAATGTCAGGCTTTTTGTTTCCCCATGTTAACTGTTGTTCCAATGCCTGGCTCATATCCAAAAATTTCCCATCCCCACATATTGAACAACCTCATGGCCCACTGACAGGCTTTCACCTTGATCAATGCCCAAGGACAGTGTCTAATTATTATATGTTTAAATTCTCAATCCAAACAAAAGAATAACATTAAGCTTGTCTAAAATGTTTGATTCAGTTATTTCCCTATCTGCCTGAGATCCATTCTTATTTAATGTACAAACAGATAAATGAATTAAAACGGCATGTCGAAGACAGATGATTATTAGACGCAGTGACGAGTTTTTCACTTCAGTAAGGGACTGTAGGGGTGCAGCCAACTAAAACATGTGACATAAAAATTCTATATTGATGGAAGACAAGTGGCCTTCAGCAAAAACAATTACAAGATCCTGGGCCATGGAATGGCCCCAACAGTGCTGTTGATGGCTTATTGTCACTAAGTCCCTTATGAATTCAGAGGGAAACACAAATTCCCTGTCCTAGGCTAGGATTCGGCCCACACCTCATATTCTTCGTGGAAAGGAGTCACTCGAACAAGATATTTGAATACGACCATTTATTTTGAAACAGATGCGTATAATCTGCCTGCCTGCCATTGTTTTCAAAGAACATTTGCAGAGATACTAGTGATGAAAAGTGACAGATAGTCAAGGCCTTGATCATGCAATAATCCATAGTGAACAGCTGGCTGTTGGTCAAAGTCAACAGTGTATTTGCTGGATTAAGTTTTAATAATAGCACTTCAACAGGAAACACATGAAGTATAAATACAATTATTTAAATAATAACATAAATTTAAGATTTATAAGATTTATTGGAACATAACTCAATTCATTACTGAAAAGATATTTGACTAGGAGACATCGCAAATATAAATACATATATATTTAAATAATACCATTTTAAGAACACTTTGAACATGCAGCCACTCAAGTTGTGTGCAGGTTTTGATAGTTCAGGGTATCAGTTGTTTCCACGAACCTGATCCATATCAGTGTTGGCAGGAGTGATACCAATGAAGCTCACTTGTGGAAGAGTTCATCTGAATAACTGTTAGGTTATCATTTCACATTGTTATCATTTCTGTCTTCGCTGAAATAAAGTCTGCCTGACACATCTGGAGGAGGGAAATTCGATTTCAGCCTCATTTGATCCATGTCCTCATGCATGGATGGTTTCCACAAGCGCTTTCTTAGTGACCCAGCCTTGGTTTAAAAATCTGGAAAAAAAATTTTACTTGTTTGTTTACAAATGTTTGACATTTGAGACCATACATGGGCTCTGCGACTGTTTCAGGTTGAAAACTCAGTGAAACGCACAGGAAAAAAATTAGAACTGTGCTCTATTCTGGGCTGCCGCCAAAATTGGTAACGTTAAAAGAATGGCATGACCATGTGTTTTTGTTTATCTACCGTATGACGCGTTCTGGTCGTGCACAATTATGCGCAACTCGAAACCACTATCTGGCTTATTCTTCAATATTGCAGACTGAAAATATTCCATTTATAAATGTATTGGTCTTTGTAATCAGCCACATTATGGCAACAACAAGGATGTCAAGAAACCCGCAAGATCGTGCCATTTTTAAAACTTAATGAAATAATTACATGTTGTTGTTGGTAAAGACAATTCTGGATATATAAAGAGGCTATCAGTTTAAACCGTTGTAGGTCCGAAGCCACCACGGCTATTATCAGTGTTATATGCAATGGCCAAACATACCCACATTTTGAGGTTTAATCCACACATCCATTGTTAGCTGCAAGAGTTAAAGATATTATCGGTTGAACACGACACTCAGAAAATTTACTTATTGTAAAATTGCTTATCACTCTGTTATATTTGTCCCAGGTCAAATTTCTGAATAAATAAAGCAAACATGTATATACATCTAAGAAAGCCCTCAGCCCTTTGGCATAGTCATAAGTGAATGCCAGGTAGTTTAGATATGGTTGTAAAAGCTCTGTCTAGTTAGTACATTTGAACACCTCAAAACAGAGCAGGCGTAAGGCATTTTACGTTAGAAATCTGAACTTTATAATTGCATTTACTGTTGTTTACTCAAGGCATCAGCCATATTGGTGGCCAGCCTCATTTTGACGCTGGCTTTTGATGTGTATTGCATGCAATTAACTCTCCTCCTTTCATATGCACATTTGTTCTTATTTTACACTGTAGCATGTTCCCCAGGCAGCTACAGTGGAGACTGCAAAGAGCGATGTGGAAACTGCCGAAACGGGACAGATAAATGCGATGAGGTTAATGGACAGTGTCCAGCGGATGGAGGATTACTATGTGCGGATGGTTACCAAGGTAACCAATGTAAGACAGGTAAGTTACTTCTATATGGGCACCTGACACAAATGGCTAAATGACAGAATGTTGAATGAGGGACATCCATGATCTGCTTAAGATTTGTTAACTTCCCTCATCTGATATACATGTGAAGCCATTTTAGATATTGGCAAATACATTAGTGCCCTGATATTTCATTCCCAAAATGCATTTTTAAAGTTTTGGAGGTAAATAAAAGTCATAGACATTTTTTCCTCCAAAAGCTCACATTTTCCCAGTGGGATGTTAATCTGCCTGCTATTCAACACCTGTCTAACATCAAAAGACCTGAAATCAGGCAAAGTGTGTAAATATATTGCATGTAAAGGGTGAAACTTATGGTCATTTATTCTTCTTTGAAATTCTAAAACCTGACTTGTAACTTTAGAATAATGACTGCTCCTAAACTGCTGCGTGTACCGTAAGCTTCCATCCCTCTTTTTTCCACTTGATAGCCCACCAGTAATTTGACATTCTAGCAGGCAGTAAACCTTGTCTGTGCCACATATTTTGATGCTCTAGCAGACAATCAACCTTGTGTGTGCCATGTATTTTGACATTCTAGCGGACAATCCACCTTGTCTATCCCATATATGTTGATGCTCTAGCAGACAATCAACCTTGTCTGTGCAACATATTTTGACACTCTAGCAGACATTCAACCTTGTGTGTGCCACATATTTTGATGCGCTAGCAGACAATCAACCTTGTGTGTGCCATGTATTTTGATGCTCTAGCAGACAATCAACCTTGTGTGTGCCATGTATTTTGATGCTCTAGCAGACCATCCACCTTGTGTGTGCCATATATTTTGATGCTGTAGCGGACAATCAGCCTTGTGTGTGCCATGTATTTTGATGCTGTAGCAGACAATCAACCTTGTGTGTGCCATGTATTTTGATGCTCTAGCAGACAATCAACCTTGTGTGTGCCATGTATTTTGATGCTCTAGCAGACAATCAGCCTTGTGTGTGCCACATATTTTGATGCTCTAGCGGACATTCAGCCTTGTGTGTGCCATCTATTTTGATGCTGTAGCAGACAATCAGCCTTGTGTGTGCCATGTATTTTGATGCTCTAGCAGACAATCAACCTTGTGTGTGCCATGTATTTTGATGCTGTAGCAGACAATCAACCTTGTGTGTGCCATGTATTTTGATGCTCTAGCAGACAATCAACCTTGTGTGTACCATATATTTTGACCTTCTAGCAGATAATCAGCCTTGTCTTAATAAGTAATAAACATGGTCTGTGATAGATGTTTTGAGGTTCTGTCAGTTTTGGAATATTTTGAAGAACCAACAAGGTTCCTAAGGCATGGGATAATAAAACATTATGATGATACATGTATGAAGATCTCCAGGCCTGTGATATTCCTACAGAATGTGCCGATGGCTTCTATGGCAAGAACTGTGCTGAAGTTTGTGGAAACTGTTCTGGTGGTACAGAATCCTGTCAACATACAGACGGTGCCTGTCAAGGCTGTGCCGTTGGCTGGAAGGGAACAGGCTGCAAAACAGGTGAGTGGGGGTCGTGTGCATTCTGGACACAGCAAGACACCCACTGTGAGAGTCTTCAAGATCAGGCTCTGGACTAGATACACACCATTCCCCTAAAATTTCGGGGGTGGGGGGCGCTAAAAGTCGAATATATTTTACGTGTAGGTAGTTATGCTCAATGCACTAGGTTTTTGCATTTTGATATTTTCCTCAACAAAGAGATAAGGAAATAACAGCAAGTCAAGAAGTTACACAACGCGTCAAACAGTTGAGAAAAATCGAGTTGCAATGCAGTAAGTTTGACAATCAAAATTTATTCTCTGTATTTACTGGAGTGTGAAAATAATTCGGTCAGTGGATATTACATCATTAATCAAAACAGAGTATTCTTCCCTAATTTTCATATTTTCAAAATGGCATGTATCTATGTGTGAATGGCTGTCAAGCATGCTAGCCAGCGTAGTAGTGATCACAAAGTCATTTTGGGCTAAAGTCCAAAATATTTGGAGATCAATTAGAAGTCATCAGAAGTGTTGCCATTGGCCTGATGCCTGTGTAGCTACATGTCGATAATAATTAGTAAATTATAACCTCCGTGATATCTTTGAATATCAGTAAACTAACTCTGCATTGCATACAAATGTCTAACAATACTCATATAATATCCATAAAAAACATGCAAAATACAGCTACAAAACTGCCTTGAAATCAGATCAGATTGGCACTTTAATTTATTCAAACTTGATAAGATATGCAACATTTTCCAGCCTTCAGTTCGTATCTGCCACCACGCTTTGGAGATATTCGATGTGCATGTTTTGTGTAACTGCTACGCTGAAGATTAAAAATAAATAGACTAAATGTTTCATCTGTAAAATCAATATTGTAGCATCAAGTTTATGCATATTTTGTGATAATTGGATAAGCTGATAAGCATATGTAAAATGATCAACAAAACAGAGGCATATTAGAGTATTCTTTATGTATATGGCTGATAACCCCAATAAAACAAATACGGAAATAGGAGTTTTCAGAGCTAGTATACAGTAATGGATTACACTATGTAATGGAGATCCATGAACAGGTCAGAGGGTGATCATTTGAAGTAGAGGACAGTGGATAGAACACAGTACATATCCTGTAGGTTACAGATAATGTCCTCTTGAGTGAGTCTCCGAAGAAGAATAATGTCCTTGCGATTTGAAATCAGGAAATGGTCAGGTGTTAGCTTAGCTAAATTATCATCTTATCTAATTTTCAATTCTGACCCTAATCATACCATGAGATGCAGTTTGAAGGGAAAGATGATCTTTGGTCTAGCAAAGAAACCAAATGTTCATGGAATTTAATATGGCTAGTGAGAAATTGGTATAGTAAAGTATAAACAGATTATTTTGTCCAAACAGAGTAGTCAGCGACAGTGGTTTCATCCCTTGGCCAATTTTAGCCAAGGGGTATTGGCGTAGCAAACGATGTTCGTCCGTCAGTCCATCTGTCTGTTCATGTCCTTGTAAACACTCTATTTCTAGAACAGTTTATCCAGTGTTCACCAAACTTACACCACACTTACATTTTGTCCTCATTTTTACATTTTGGCATGAGGAAAGAACGTATTGATTTTCAGCAACCTTGACCGTTTTCTTCAAGGTCTTCGGGGTTATTTAAGTTAACTTTTATTCAAGGCTTGTAAACGCTTTATCTCATGAATGGTTTAACCCAAGTTCACCAAATTTACACCACACTTAAAACACACTGGCTTGAGGAAGAACCCTAGTAATTTTCAGCAAGCTAGATGTTTTTCTTCAAGGTCATTGGGGTCGTTCAAGTTAAATTTTATCAAGGCTTATAAAAGCTCTGTCTCTAGAACAGTTGAGCCCAAGTTCATCAAACTTATACCACACTTTACACAATGGCATGAGGAAGTCATTGGAGTCATTTAAGTTAAATTCTCACTTCTCAGAGTGGTATAATTGTTTTTTTCCATCTGTGGTGTTGAGCAGGTTAAATAATTTAGTACAAAAGGATTATTAAGAGATAAGTGCACATAAGTTTATATACATGTATGCTTGTTATATGTTTGCAGAGTGTACAGAAGGGACGTGGGGAGAGAACTGCCAGTTTAACTGCAGTGTGCACTGTATCCAAGGAGCCTTGGCTTGCAGTACTATCAATGGGAGCTGTGTAGGAGGCTGTAAGGCAGGCTTCACAGGGCACAGATGTGAACCAGGTATACAGCTGGCACCAGCTAGGATAAAGGACAAACGGTTCACCCAGCAGAAAGCCCATAGTCAAAATACTGTAGGATAAAAAGCTCATGGGAAGAAAATCCACAGTCAGAATACACTAGGACAAAAAGCCCATGGACACAAAGCCCACAGTCGGAATACCATAGTACAAAAAGCCCACAATCAAAATATTGTACGACAAGAAGCCCAAAGAGAAAAAGCCTACAGTCAAAATACTTTAGGACAAAATGCCCACGTCTTACATCAAAAACGGACAAAACACCCACAAGTCATAATCAAATGGCCTAAAACATTTTCAGAAACTTTTTAATAAACATGTAGGAAAAAAAATTACTTTTTCTTCCTAAAATTAATTATCGATTATGTTTATCAGAAATTTGTTAATATTAATAAAAAGGCATATATTCCCCTCTTAAGGTCACTTAGAACACTTTTCAGCCTGTTATTTTACTTTTATTTATATATTTGTCACTTACCTTTTCTTATTATTGTTCTTGTTTATACACCAGTAACAAAAATACACAGCCAACCTGCAAAAGAACTGAATTTGTTAAAATCTAAAGGTCAGTTTTTGAAATAGGTTTAATGATAAAAAGGTGAATGTAAAAAAAGTATTGGTGTCAATTTGCCCATAGTAACTCTGTTCAGTCATTACTGTATTAAACAAGTTTAACTCTCATTATATATTTCTCTAAAACAATTTTTTGTGGAATTCGTTATGGTGTGTGGATGTTTTGTCCCTTTCTGATGTAAGGGGTGGACTTTTTGTTATTCGTGTACATGTTAAATCTTTGCTTCTATATTCTATAAATTTGTCCTGACTTGTATAGCACTCATTGAAACTTAAAAAAACTATCAGATTTTAACAGCAAATAGTAATTTACACGCAGGTGAAAAAAAAGACGTGCTTGAATTGCACTAGACTGAAATGTATTTTATTTATTTATTTTATTGGTGTTTTATACCATACTCAAGAATATTTCACTAATGCCACAGCTGCCAGCATTATGGTTGGAGGAAGATTAAAATTTAGTGACAGTGCTTATGAATAAGTGTTAGGAATGTAGCCAAAACCTTACGATAAAAGCTGTACTTTATGTGTCTTTGTTTTCTGATGCTGATGGAATCTGGTGTCAGGAACTGATTCATGGGCCGCTGACACATTTCTGGTGTCTTTGGTTTCAGTCATGGCCACTGGAGGACCTGGCAACCCAGCTGGCATAATAGTAGGCGTGGTCATAGCTGTGGTCATCGTCGTTGTGCTTGTAGTGCTCCTGGTCATTGTCCTCATGTATGTATTCCATCAGTATACTTCTCTTTGAGATTTTACAGCAGTTTTCCAATTTTACTGACTTTTCTAATAATGCATTATGTATGTCCATTATTGATGAACGAATTACAATGTTTTGTGACAACAAGTCCTAGTTGAATAGATATTACTTTCGTACACTGATATATCGAGACAGACGAAAATACTGGCGTGAGTGAGACTCATACTCATGACTTGGGTGTCTTGCCCCACTGCTCTACCAACTGACATGACTGAGCTACCAGGCCAGATGGAAACCAACAGATGACTTTCACTGGTCTCTGTACATCAGTGTAGGAATCATATCTGTTTGGTGTATCCCATCAGTTCCATATGGATTGTATAAGATTTTACTACAGTTTTCCAATTTTGCAAAGTTGTCTGACATTTCTGATTAAGCATTATGTATGACCATTGTTAAACATCATATTACAAAGTTTGGGGACAACAAAGCCTAGTTGATTGTATGGATCAGAAAAAAGGAAAAAATGCCTCGAGATCGTAAAGTGAGCGGTGGGGAAAAAATCATCTAGGTATAAAAGGAAAGACAACACTAGACCAATTGTATATGTATGTATCGATAAAGAATCCTGTTCATAGTTCAAAACGCGTCACTTTTAATTTTTGTGATATATGATAATTGAGATATCGCAGTTCAAAGTAAGCAAAAACGCCCAGGTGGAAAAAACGCTACGCTGTCAATTTTTACCATTCAAGGGCGAGATACTTCTAGAGAAGGACATATGTTTTCGCTGTGACGTCAGCAGTACTTTGTTCACTATTTTGCCATGTTAAATCAGCTGTTTTTTTGTGATTAGGAGACAATTGTGATATACTTTAAAGCCATTTTCAAGGAGAAAGTGATAGTAGAATACATGTGGGGTTATTCCCCAAGGTCACAACGAGGAGTTACAATGCTTGGCTTCGATTGTAATAATAAATGGAACGGTACTTTGCACACAAAAGAGTGCCTCACCTCTAAATGCTGAAAAGCATAGGGTATGCATGATGGAACATTGTGTTTCCAGTTTCTCTAAAACGGTGTATCCTGTAGCCTCGTAAGAACTCCAAATTAAAAGGTGATTTATACAGTTACCAAGCATGTCATAGAAAAGCACCTACACTCGTTTAGGTCTGTATGGACCTCTCATCTGAAATAACTTTGATTGTATTTTTTCTGTCTTTTCTTTAAATGTGGTTTGTGATCAGAATTATGGGAATATACTGTCTTTGTTTATTTAGGAAGCATGATTCACCTCACAAGGTTCTAAGCAGAATGAATGGAAAACAATTTCTTCATTTATTTAGAAATCATATTAATTCACCTCACAAGGTTTCAGTGCAAATGGGTGGATATGACAAAATAATGATTCCCATTGTGTAAAGGAAAATAATTTCAGTTATCATGGTTGTGTATTTAACATTACTAACAGATTCAAGAAAGTAGTACTGGAATAAATCAGCTGTTCTGCCCAAATGTTACTGTACAATTATCAGTCCCTAAATCAGGTTCATTTACACTCATCTGTCAATTCATTTGTCCATTATGGAACAGTTTTCCAGACATTTTCCTAATGGTTCATGATATAGCTATGACAAGTGACAGATAAAATTCCAGACTGTTTCTTCTCGCTTTCTGCAACACTGAGGCAGTTTTTTTCCTTATTGTACAAAATTACATGTAACTGTATTAGACGATGATAGTTTGTGGACTTGTTTTCTAAATGGTGTATTGTATTTTATTTATTTACTTATTTGATTGGTGTTAAACACCGTAATCAAGAATATTTCGCTCATATGACGGCGGCCAGCATTATGGTGGAAAGAAACTAAACAGAGTCAGGGGGAAACCCACAACCATCCGCAGGCAGACCTTCCCACGTACCACCGGAGAGGAAACCTGTGTCATATTGAATTGAAAGTTGGTAGATAGCTTCACCATGACAAGCTGCAGTTTATGGTAGAGTTTTTGCACTGTTTTGGTCATTTTCTATGCACTTACATCCATTTTACCTGTCTGTGGACTAGCTCTGGACAGTTTTCCAGACTTTTCAAAACAGTATGTGTTATTTTGAATTGAAGCTTGGTACACTGTTTCACTTGACAAGTTATAGATCAAGTTTGACTAATTAGCAAAATACGCAGGTTTCGAGTCACGTTGTTATGACATCATGGCAATGTCACTTGTCCAAATGACAGCATGGTACAGTCAGTTCCCTATACTTTAACATGGCACCTTAGGTGTGTTCAGAAGAGTCAACAGTTGGAATTCTGATTCTGTTGCCCAAAATGATATCCAGCACCACTGGCAAACACATCATTTTTGATATATGTTCAGTATTGTACATACCAGCCCATGTTAAATGGTGCAGATTGACCCTACCATGCCATAGTATATAAACATACAATATCCAAGAATGTGAGCTCAGGATACAATAAATTGTGTACATTGACCGGTTTTGGTGACATGAACATGTATAGAAACAGCTTTGAAAGAGGTGTTTGTGTGAATGTACAACATCAGCATTTGCCTCCCTCTGATCACATCATGATCAAGTTTAATAGTCTCATAATTTATTGAAAATGAACAAAATAATGTTGATATTTGAATATGTGATTGGTGAAGTCACAGTTAGGCCATGTATTGTATTATAAGTTATTAACTCAATTTAATGACACTATTGACAGACGGAGGAACAAACAGACCAGCAAATCAGCTGGCAGTGGCCATGAAATGCTGGCTGCTTCCACTACCCAGCTGGAGAGCAACTCACTGAACGATGTCAGCTCCAAACCAGTACCAGGTAAACAGTTACAGTTGAGATTAGCTACTGACCTGTTTGCCACTGTTTTAAAAGAACAGACCACATTTTTTTAGAAAGGCAATTTTGTGGTGATTTCAAATATGGTCTTCATTATTGTTTTACGTATTTTTTACAGTGATTAAAACGGAAATGACTGAGGTGCTGCAGTGGACTTTTTGAATCATATTGAAGCATGGTGACGTCACAGATTTTTTTTTACTGCTTAACATGCTGTAACTGTTATGTTTCCACGTGAAATAAAGATACAGGTTTTGTACTACACATAGAACATAGACATATAACAATCAGAGGATGTTTTGCAGCTAAAATGAATCTGTGACTTCACAGTTTCAACAAGGTCTAAAAAGTCTACCCTAGCATCTCAGTTTTCATGTCCGTTTTATCACTGTACAAAAATTCCAAAAACTAATGAAGACCATATTTGGAATCAGCATGAAATGGCCTTTCAGAAGATGTGTATTTTTTAAAACTGTGGTCTGTTCTTTTCCTGCTAGTGCAGCTGATAGACGGTGACTGTCTAGACTGTGGAGCTCTGAGTTCAAATCTCAGTGTGGCCCACAAAGTAAATCCTTTGTCCATTACATGGGTGTTGTGTCCAGAATAACTGCCAAGAACCATTGACCTGTGAACCTAGTGTGTTTTGTGAGAGATAAAGATTTAAGTGGAGATAAGTGTAATGATAACAGTACTCCAGTGCTTTTACTAGAAATATCTAGGGAAGTTTCACTGTAACTCGGTAGAGAGACCATGGAGATCCAAATGTGATCCACAATGTAAATTTTTCGTCAATTTCACATGCTTTTAGGTAATGCAAAGTAATATTTTCTTCTTCCATTTGTGGGGCAAGCGACCATATTTTTCTTTATGTGGTGGTTCAGAATTTTTCCAGTAACAGTATTATCAATAGTTCATTTACTGATTGCCTGGTCATTGAGTCATCAAATTGGGATGATAAGTTCAACAAATTCCACATAACTATAACTTTAGATAAAGACTTTTAAGACTAAAATGTTTTATTCAGGTATTTGCACATGTGAATTTCACAGAAATTATAAATAAACTGTCCAGATCAGAGAACATTCCTCTAATATCCCAAAACATGAACTTTGTCTCTGGTGGAATTTCCTTGATGAGTTAGGGTAAGTAATGTGCTTTGAGTGTCTGCTCCAGTTTTTCGTCAGTTTACATATGTTTATCCTTTCAAATACACATGGACATCTTAAGTTGAAATGAGGAACTGTGCTCTGTATCTTTTATCAGCAAAGAAACCAGTTCCTGCTCCTCTGTCTAAAGCTGAGGAGGTAACAACCTCTACTCCAGTGACCACCTCAGCCCCAGTGAGCGCCTCTGCCACAGTTACCTCCCCTGCTAGTAACGGCCAATCCTCTGAGTACTACAATGTGGTAGATTTCTCTGCTGATGGCCCAGGGGTGCTAGTAGATGATCTTTGGGAATATGTCTCCAAGAAGAAAATTGAAGACGGATTTAAGGCAGAGTATGATGTGAGAACACAGATAATTTCATCCAATCATACTGGATTTGTTAACTGAAAAAATTGCAAGCTTGTTTGAAAACTTAATGGTATAAAACATTAAACATGACTTTTGGGGGTATTTTTACTCATGCATACGAAAACACCAAGTTTATAACTGATGAGTTTATGATAGTTTATGTCCATTGTGCAAAGATTTGAGCAATTCTGTTGTCATTGTATCAGGTAAGGTGGTTCTGTTGATCAGTTTTTTTTTAAATTATATTGCTGATTGCAGCCTACCTATTCTTCCATGAAAGTCACATCAGTTTGTGGCAGTACCAGGATGGGTGCAAAAAGGCTAAATATCTTCTGTGTCGGTCATTGATTGCTTTGTTTTCAGAAGTACGGAAAGTAATCAGACCTTAAGGACAGTTTTTCAACTCAGTTGATTATGTAGATTTTTTAGGATGGACTCAGGAGGTTATTAAAATACCGCACAAACTATTGAGGCATGTGGAAGGGTTATTTGACTAATATAAGAAATAATAATCAAAATTTCAATGTTACTTAAAAAAAAGCAGCAGTTCTCAACCTGATTTGATGACTTGTAATTTTTTCGTGTTGTACATGTATGTTTACAGAAACTGCTCTCAGGACTACAGGCCAATCATGAAGTGTCGAAGATTCCAGAAAATAAGCCCAAGAGCCGATATGTCAACATCGTAGCTTGTAAGACGAAATGATTCTAAGCCTGCAAATAGATGCCTGATATTTTTGAAAACATCCGTTGGTGAAAGTGGCATAATCCAGGAGACATTTACCCATTAATAAATAACGTGGACAACATGATCATACCACTTCATTCAAAGGGGTGTTTTAAAAAATATCAATCCCCTATTTGCAGGCTTGTAATTCCATCAGATTGTACAAGAGAAAAATTCTTCAGTATGGTCTTTGACAACAATCAGGTAAATAAATCAGTACTCATTAAGTGATTGTTTTGTGTGTGTTGTGCAGATGACCATTCTCGCGTGGTGCTCAAAGTGTTGGATGATGATGCCAATACGACGTACATCAATGCCTGCTATATTCATGTGAGTATCAGTCTGACCAAGACATACAGAATCTTTCTCCAAGCTGAAACTTATGTGAACCATCAAAATTAATTATTACACAAATGTGACCAAATTCAAATTTTAATGAATAATGTATGTCCATATACTCAAACTTGTGTTCAGCTTCAGATTTAAAATGTTAATTTACATTCAAGCTGAAACCTATTCAAACTTCTGTCCAGTTTCAAGCTTATTTCCAGAGTCAAACTTATGTCCAGTGTCAAACTTATGTCCAGCTTCAAACTGTATCCAGCTTGAAACTTTTGTCCAGCTTCAAAATTAAGAAATTAATATGGCAGAGCTCAATCCAGTAATGGTGGTTAGCGCATTAGTGCAGTGTGATGACCAAGGAGCCTCTCACCAATGCGATCACTGCGAGTCTAAGTCCAGCTCATGGTGACTTCCTCACTGACCATACATGGGAAGTCCTGCGAGTAACACATGGCTGGTCATGGGTTTCCCTCATGATCTGCCATGTTTCCTCCCATGATAATGGTGGCTGCCATCATGTTAGTAAAATATTGTTGAGCTTGGTGTAAAATGACAATGAAATTGATTAATAAATCAAATGTATGTCCATACTCAAACTTATGCCTATGTTCAAGCTTGCATGTTGTACTGTAGGTAGGTATATACATGTCAGAGCATAACAAACTATAAAGTAAGTTGCTAGAATATCTCCAAAACTAATCATTATGCTGATGCATATTACAAAATATGTCAAAGTTTCCAATATTTGTTGTGATTTTTTATCTTGATTTATTCAGGGCTATAAGGAAGAAAACAAATACATCGCCTCTCAAGGTTTGTCATTCTTTATGTTATTCTTATGATTGAGGAAACCATTAAAATACAGTTAAAGAGATATATGCTTTGTGGAATACTTTTCTGCTCTTGTCCATTCAACTGAAAATTAGTTTGCTTTTTAATTGCTTGCCTCAAGGTGAAGGTCATTAATATACAGGGGCTTGTTTTAAGAGAGTGTAACTTTTAATCAAATATAACTACTGTTGCAATGTATATCAACTGTTTGTGTCATAATGGCAATTACATTTGACATAACTTACACCCTGTTAGTAAAATGTAGTAAGATTTATACAGTTTGTCCTACATGTACTTGTTGTTTTGGGTCCTACTTTGTTATGTGTGAAGGAAAGAATAAAGGTGAATTTGAGGACAGTCCTTGATAGTTTAGTAACTTGATTATAGCACACCAGCAACCAAATTATAGTACACTAACAACTTAATCATTACACACTATCAACGGAGTTATAGTACGTCGGCAACTAAATTTTTTGCACAGTTAAAGGGAAAAACTTGAAAATGAGCTTAGGGTGAGTGAAAAGGCAATTAAAAACCGTATCTGAAAATAGCTTCACTGAATTTTTTACCTTTTTTTAACAAAAATGAAAGCAGTCAAATATTTTGATTGTGTGTTAGATTTTATGGACCATACTGATGATTATTCACTAGTGATATTGATGATTATTCACCGGTGACATCACACGACTTTGCTATGGCCCTAAAGCAGAACTTTACTGTCATATTAGCATTTCCATATACAGGCAAACATTACAGGAGTACTCTTTACAAGAACAATACTCAGAGCTGAATATAAAGGTCTGCAAAAAGTTGTGTGACGTCACTGGTGAACCACATTATCAATATGGTCCACAAAACCCACCATCTATAAAAAAATTTGACTTTGTTTATTTTGGTAAAAAAAAATCTAAAAAAAATCAGTGAAGGTATTTTCAAATCCTGTTTAGTGATCTTATCACTCAACCTAAGTTCATTTTTATGACGTCTTTCCCTTTGAACATTTACACAATGACCCAGGTGTATCTCTTTAAACATTTATGTAATGACCCAGGTGTATCTCTTTAAATATTTACATAATGACTCAGGTGTATTTCTTCATTGCGATCGTTGTGAGTTCTAGCCCAGCTCCATCTGGCTTCCTCTCCAGTCGAACCTGGGAAGGTCTGCCAACAAAATGTAGATGATGGGGTTTCCCCATAATGTTCTTGAGCATGGCATAAAACATCAAATGAATAAAGAAATAAATAAGACCTGTAACATTGAGAAAATGAGAATACAGCTGACTGTAGAAAGAAAAAGTATAGCTATATCATGGCTTATGTAAGGAACCTTGTAGGTACATTGTAAGCACTGGCAATAGTACAACACACTTAGTATGAGATGAAACCAGGATGAAGGGAGACAACTCCTAATAGCGTCCTAACAACTGTTAACAACTGTCAACTTTAACAATTCAATCTGACCATACAGTCATACAATCAACATAGATAATATATTATGTCTTTATTTTCTGAGGGTAATACAACTCAGTAAATGTATTACTGATCTTCCCTGAGGCCCTCCGCAAACCCACATTTATAAACAATGACACAGTATGCTAGTTGGACTAAAATGAAAACTGAATCAAATACAAAACATATCATAATAAAGAAATAAATGGTAAAATGCACTGTGGAACGCGGTAACTATGTACAAGATTTTTGAGAAGATGAAGTTGAAAAAACGAAACAGCGAATGTTTGAATTAAAGTGCTGTGCACATTGGTCACAACAGAAACTGATGTGAATATGATATGCATGGTGTGTTGTATTTTCAGGACCCACTACGATCATAATAAATGACTTCATGAGGATGATCTGGGAACAGGACTGTGGCAAGATAGTCATGCTGACCAACCTGACAGAGGGTATGAAGGTAAAGCCTCATTACCAAATGTCAGGGTATAGTGTCATTATAGGATATGAAGGTGTGCAGTGTCATTACAGGATATGAAGGCATGATGTCATTATAAGATATCCATATGATGTCATTATAGGATATGAAGACACAGTGTCATTGTTGGATATGACAGTACTGTGTCCTTCTAGGATGTGAAAGCACTGTGAAATTCTGGGATATGAAGGCATATGTATACAGCTGTCATCTGTCATGTCTTTGGAATATCATTACTGTTGATGATACCCAGTGGTAGCCAGGTTTGAATGAGTGACCTCAGTTGGTCAAGGGCCTGGAAAATTCTGACGTAAACATTAGTCGTCTGGACAAGGGATAACTGTAGGTGCAGTTTAGGTACTTAGTATTATGGCTTGTATAGTTTGCATGTATTTGGGTGGTGGGTTGATTAATGATTTCATTTTCTTGGGATGGAGAAAAAGAGGTGGATCTAAGCGGTAACTCATTAAACTTCATGAGGTTTCTGACACACCTCCTAATTTGCTGAAGCTAAATGAGTAGTAGGAGGTTGTTAGTATGGGGTTACCATACCCAGCTTGAAACTCATATTAAGGCCAACAAGGATCACTAGATGTGTGAACTAAGATACATGACAGTGACATTTACATATAGGTACAGTGCTTGTAATAAAACCTGTCCTACACCAGTGTCAATACCATTCATGCTTTTGTGAAAGCTTTGTACAGTAATCAGTGTTCTGGAAATGTTTGGGATCGAAGTGAATTTATCCCTGATTTTTCTTTCAGAAAAAATGCGATCAGTATTGGCCGAATTCGGGATCAAGAGAGTTCGGCCTGGTCACTGTGACTTTGCTGAATGAAGAGACCTGTGCTGATTTTGTCATCAGAGAACTGCAGCTGACACATGCCAATGTAAGGCACCACTGCAGACCTGCTTCACTCTTAACATGTTTGGAATATGATAATCTTGGCAGCATCAATATTCATTTTGCCTACATGTGTAAAAACTAATGAAGAGACAAGTAAAAAGGAGAATCATATGGCTTGGCTGAATTTTGGTGATTTTTATAGTATATGTTTATATGTACAAGGAGGTTAAACATTGCTTTACTATTTATTTGTATGTAGTAATTACTCCAGGAACACCCTCCAAAAACTGCACTCCTCCATATTTGCTGACAAAACATGCTGCCATGAAAACTGATATTTTCCACTGCATCTGCAATCTTGTATGGCCCACTGTTTTCTTAAGATAAATCAGCCTGGATCCAAGTGGTGCACAGTCACCACTGAAACAGTAGGCCTACTTAGGGGGGACATTTTGATTGGTTGATAATATTCCTGTAACTCCTTAATTATGATTGCTGAAACTTCTTCTTATGGAATTCCTTATGATTCCTGAAACCCCTTAATTATGACTCCTGAAAGTTCTTCATTGTGGCTTATGAAAATTCTTCATTATGACTCCTGAGACTCCTTGATTATGGCTCCTGAAACATCTGCATTACCACTCCTTAAACTCTGTACCCTACTCACATGAAGTTACATAAGCATTTTCTGTTTTAAGGGAAAATCAAGACTCCCTCATTTTGACTCCTGAAAATCTTTCATCATGACTCCTGAAACCACGTAAATTATGACTCCTGAAACCGCTTAAATTGTGACTCCTGACTCCCCTTAATTATGACTCCTGAGACTCCTTCATTTAAGACTCCTGAAACATCTTCAGTATGACTACTGAAACTCCTTCTTTATTTCTCCTGAAACTCATTAGCCTACTTACATGAAGCTAAACAAGCATTTTCTGTTTTCAGGAAAAAAGGAAAGTCAAGACTGTAAAGCAGTTCCACTTCACATCATGGCCTGACCATGGAGTCCCTCAGTTTGCCACACATCTGTTGAACTTTCGTGACAAACTCTTGTCCACTAGGTCGCAATTGAAAGGACCAATGCTTGTCCATTGTAGGTAAATACATTTAATGTCATGGATGTAACAGAGAGAGTTGACAGCCATATATATACTCAGGATTACCAAGAACAGGATATTTTGGTTTAACTTGTAATGGGCTGTAATGTGTATAGTGGATCAAGACATTTGACAGGGACATAGTGTTAGCCAGAATGGAAAACCTGGGTGTCTTACCCACAATCCATTACTACGACAGTGGAAACTCTGGGATTGTGACAGTTAAATAATGACACACTCATACCCATTTATGGAACTTGCATGTATAACATTGTGTGACAAAAATATACTTTACTAGTTGATGATTTTTTTATTGTTTGCAGGTATTAAGAACATTTTGAAAAAAAAAATTTTCACAAGGTTGCATTGGATTATGTGGAGGGTACCATGTTATTTTGTACCAAAACCACTTTAAAAGCTGGTCACTTTCATAACCTGTAAATTCATCCTCAGAAGTTAAAAAAAAAAATAGAAAAATTCAGAACTTCGGGTCATACAGATACTAGCTACATTTATCTCTCTTAATATATATATATTTTTGAAGGGGGGTGGGAATATTGCAACCATGAAAAGCATTGTAAAGTAAGCCTTGTTTTTCCCACATTATCTGATGAAAATGACTTTTCAGGCATTTTCTCATGTGAATCAACTTTGCAAGGATGCTGGGCTTCCTTTGTGGATTTCCATGAAGTCAGTCATCGGTATATCACAACGTTGTTGTTGTTTACTGAAGATGAAAGTACCGGGAGTAAACTGGAAATCCTTAACATTGTAACACACGTGTATTCAGTTGGTGGGGAATCGACTAAGCCTCCTTAGATATGCACTTTCTCTAAAAGGATTACTTTGATGGTCTGGTTCGGTCTAGACAGTTCACAGCTGGGAGGCCATTTTCACATACCAGTAGCACATGGCTGTGCAGTCATTTCACTCCTGTTTGATGACACTGCTGATGAAATTATCTAAATATCTTTTCCACACAAGTAAATTTTACTACAAACCCATTATGGAAGGTTATCATGGTAGATTGTGAAAGCTACCCATCCCAAAGGCAGCTATTTAGTGCATTTAAGTGGAGTGACCGTCTGAGTTCATCATCACTCATCTCGTCACAGGTGATCTTCCAGTCTCAAAAACGGGAAGACGGGCATCTGGCTAATACTGTGGACCGGAATCCATTTTATTAATAGTTTAATCAGACATTATTTCTAGCCAGTATTTCAAGTAAGAAAATTAGAGCCATATAGGGTGAAGGTTGCCATAGGTCCACTTGAGATCCTAAGCTACTGAGTTAACTCCATAAAGTTAACTGATATGGAACGCTTACATTAAAAGTTTGAGAAAACCTTACAATCATGAGCACTGTCTCTCCAGATTCATTTGCAGTGTAGGTATGTCAGCTGTAATGTAATATCACATTAATTACTATGTGATGT
This sequence comes from Acanthopleura granulata, assembly GCA_016165875.1. Taxonomy (NCBI): domain Eukaryota; kingdom Metazoa; phylum Mollusca; class Polyplacophora; order Chitonida; family Chitonidae; genus Acanthopleura; species Acanthopleura granulata. Next base: position 1,585,998 of record JABBOT010000004.1, read on the forward strand.
AGCTATGTGACCTGGCAGAATGTGCAAACTGTGCTTAGCTGGGTGCAAGCATTTGTAGAGTTGACGAATCTAGATACAATTGACCGAAACCCCCAGTCATGCCGTGTTATTGTTGCAGTCATTGAAGGTGTGAATCAATCAGTTCGCCCATTACCACAGTCACTCCATCTCTTTGAAGTTCAAGAGATCAGGGTTAATATCCAAAGTTGTTACCGTCAGATACCCAGCTCAGCTTAGGCACTTGCCTTTCGAAATTTGTGCGAAAATGTGGTTTAATCACTTGCTATTGACCTGGTTGGTCTCTGTTGTCAGTGCTGGAATTGGTCGGACTGGTACCTTTATTGGGCTGGACTATCTGATAAACCAAGCTAAGAAAGAGGGACAGGTAAATGTACCAGCCTGTGTAACTCTGATGAGAAAACAGCGGGTGAACATGATCCAGACCCAGGTGAGATTGCGGATTCTCCAATTTTGAACATCATGCATAATAATGGCTAGCTAATGGAGAGCATTATAGTGTATTGATTTACTTATTTGATTGGTGTTTTACACCATACTCAATTATGTTTCACTTATACAACGACTGCCTGCATTATGGTGAGAGGAAACTGAGCACAGCCCAGGGGAAAGCCACGATCATCTACAGTTTCTTGATGAACCTTCCCACGTACATGTACCTTACATAATGTAGGAGAATACAGTGTGATGCTGGATGTTGGCTGTAAAGTATATCAGTATAATATTATGGTTTTCGTTTAATAATGACTGGATGGAACCAAACTTCAAACAGAATCTGAAGAATTTTTGCTGGAACTTTTGAAAATGTGTGCAGATATGTGCAACTTGGTGAAAAATTTTGGGGACACACTTGTGAACATGTTATAATGAAGGATGTTATAATGAGGGAGAGGTCTAGCAACACTCATTACAGGATCATGGGTGAAGAAGCTGAACATATGAATCATCTTGATCTTGGATCAGGGAGATTGCTATAAATTCTTCTAATTTTTGGCACATGTATTAGTATTGTTCAAAGCAAAATAGTATGTTTCGCTCCCATTTTTTTTGGAAACGGAAAGATATGGATATGTTCTTAAACAGATAGACTAACCATAGGAGATAAAAGAAACTGTATTCCTGTTAAGATTACATGTAACGAGAGTAGAGAAGATGCCCCCAAAATTTGAAGAATTAGGGTAATGCAGAGTTGGTTTGGCTTTAGTGTAGGCTACACCGTAGCAAAGTGGCCCCTGACCAATGAGGATATGGCTTACAGCCCAACCCTCTCCAATTTGTCTGTGATTTCAAGTGATTTCAAGCAGGTATATCACATACTTTTAGTAACAGAAACTATACGTAAGGTTACAGAGGAAGAGATACCTAAAGTTAGATTTACCCAGGTTCACCCCCAAATATTCATGTTGAACTGAAACCAGTCTGCAGACTTTTCTGTTGCCTGATAGTGCGCACAATACTTGCAGTGTGTACATTGTAGTTATTAATTTCTAACTCGTTTTGAACAAATCAGAAAACTCAATACTTTTTCATTACCAGTGTTTCAATTTATTTCATGAAAACTCAGTACAAAATTTGTCTAAAACTCAATTTTCTGATATTTCTAGTTGTGGTTACCAAACCCTTTGCTTTGTCTCTGTTCAGGAGCAGTACCAGTTTCTCCATGAAGCACTAGTAGAGGCACTCAGATTCAGTGAGTGCTCTATTCCCTCAGCCGATTTCCAACCTATGTACAACAGCTGGGAGACCCCAAACCCAGCTACAGGCAAGATCCCATTGGAAGAACAGTTCAAGGTATAAAACAACCTATCTTCAGGCAAAAAAAATACAGCTTTGATTACTCAGGGTTAATATGGTGAACAAGTCCAGCTCATGCTGGCTTCCTCTTCGACCTTATCTGTGAAGGTCTGCCAGCAACCTGCGGATGGTCATGGTTTTCTCCCCAGGCTTTGCCCAGTTTCCTCCCACCATAATGCTGGTCGCCGTTCTATAAGTCAAATATTCTTGAGTATGGTGTAAAAAAAACAATCTATCGATAAATAATAAAAATAAATAAATAAATGATACGGTGAAATATTACTTAAAATCTTCTGTATCAAACAGAACAAAATCAGGTCATCATCTCATAGAGTTGGAAAGACTTCAAAGTTAAAATAATGGTGTGTTTATTAATCGTTCCCAATGTGATTCTGAGAGTGTTTTCTGTGTAAAGATTTATAGATTAATTCATTTATAGTATGAAAGAGTATGAAATGGGTGGCTTGAAATAATAGATATGAAAGTATATGTTATAATTATTATTTGGACAGAGTCTTGGTAATGTAAGGCTCTTTGATAGCATGCATGTTAGAAAGTGAAAGGTTTAAAGGTGATTGTGAATGTGGGAACAAATGGGAGGTGTATTTGTTTAACATCACGTGAAGATATGAATTTGGGTACAAAGGGAAGGAGCGTGTGTGATTTGAGGGCATGAATTTGCCTGCAGAGAGGAGGAGGGGTGTGTGTGTGTATTGTGAAGAAAGTTGGGTACATAAGGAAGGGTGTGTGTTATAAGTGTATGAATTTGTGAACAAAGGAGAGGAGTGTATGTGATGTGAGGGTGTGAATTTGTGAACAAAGGAGAGGGGTGTATGTGATGTGAGCTGGGGTGTTAACTTATTTACGAAGGGGAGGAGTGTATGTGATGTGAGGGTGTGAATTTGGGTACAAAAGGGAGGAGGGTATGTGATGTGAGGGTGTGAATTTGGGTACAAAAGGGAGGAGGGTATGTGATGTGAGGGTGTGAATTTGGATACAAAGAGGAGGAACGTATGTGATCTGAGGGTGTGAATTTGGGTATAAAAGGGAGGAGTGTATGTGATGTGAGGGTGTGAATTTGGGTACAAAGGGGAGGAGAGTATGTGATGTGAAGGTGTGAATTTGGGTACAAAGGGGAGGAGTGTATGTGATGTGAGGGTGTGAATTTGGGCACAGAGGGAAGGAGTGTATGTGATGTGAGGGTGTGAATTTGGGTACAAAAGGGAGGAGGTATGTGATGTGAGTGTGTGAATTTGGGTACAAAGAGGAGGAGGGTATGTGATGTGAGGGTGTGAATTTGGGTACAAAGAGGAGGAGTGTATGTGATGTGAGGATGTGAATTTGGGTACAGAGGGAAGGAGTCTATGTGATGTGAGGGCGTGAATTTGGGTACAAAAGGGAGGAGGGTATGTGATGTGAGGGTGTGAATTTTGGTACAAAGGGGAGGAGTGTATGTGATGTGAGGGTGTGAATTTGGGTACAAAGAGGAGGAGTGTATGTGATGTGAGGATGTGAATTTGGGTACAAAAGGGAGGAATGTATGTGATGTGAGGGTGTGAATTTGGGTATAAAAGGGAAGAGTGTATGTGGTGTGAGGGTGTGAATTTGGGTACAAAGAGGAGGAGTGTATGTGATGTGAGGGTTTGAATTTGGGTACAAAGGGGAGGAATGTATGTGATGTGAAGGTGTGAATTTGGGTGCAAAGAGAAGGAGTCTGTGATGTGAGGATGTGAATTTGGGTACAGAGGGAAGGAGTGTATGTGATGTCAGGGTGTGAATTTGGGTACAAAAGGGAGGAGCGTATGTGATTGAGGGTGTGAATTTGGGTACAAAGAGGAGGAGTGTATGTGATGTGAAGGTGTGAATTTGGGTACAAAGGGGAGGAGTGTATGTGATGTGAGGGTGCGAATTTGAATACAGAGGGAAGGAGTGTGAGTGTTGTGAAATATGTGATTTCAGTAAAATGCTTGTACATGAACAGTTTTATTATATAATTTAAAATATGCTGAGTGTACATGTTTAAAAAAATTGCATTATGGTATTCTCCTTACCCTACATGTATACATTGTAAACATTTTATCCCTCAGACATTGAAGGAAATGACTGTATTTCTGAGAAAGACTGATCTCAATGCAGCTCTTAATCCAGAAAACAAAGCCAAAAACAGAAATACCAAGATTTTAGCAGGTGCAGTTCTTTCCATTCTGCTTTGGACTTTTTCCATTCATCGGAAATGGTTTATTTGAAGACAGTGTTGTCATTGCCCCTTATAAATTTATTTGTATAAAATTTATTGTATTTGTGTAACTTTATAAACAGGTCACATGTACATGAACCTCAATGTATGAACCTTAAAGTATACCAAACTCTGGATGAAAACCATTGGTGGGCACATGTTTCCAGTGGGTGTAAACCTTTTTCCCCACTGGCCCTTTTCCCCATAGCCCTTTTCCCCAGGGCATATTCCTCGTGGGCCCTTTTCCCCACTGACCTTTTTCCCCAGAGGCATTTTTCCCCACTTTAGATACAAATCAAATAGAAAAACATGGACTGCTATGTGATTTGAAATATAAAAATGGGTATTGTTGTAAAATTGTGTTTCAATCCTTCATGCAATTACTAAAAATACCAAAGTTCACAATGTGCGTTTTGTAATCCAACAGAACATACAAGTCAAACTCAGAGAACTATTTTGTTTATATGCAGTGTGTCTTTTATTAACATACACAAATCAGTGGTGAGGCTATTTACATGATTATCATTTTTAATCTAGTCAGTACCAAACTTAATGCCCCTAACTTCTCAAATATGACATTATCTTGCTGAAACCTACAAAAAAAACCAAATTAATTCAATTTTATTGCCTACACCTTAAACTTGTAATTGTCATTCCAAAGAAGATTAAAGAAACTTTTATGATCCAGATTAAATTTTTACATACACATGTAACCTACAGTAATTTAATATTAAGATCACAATTATCAATATAATTTTTTCTGTTTCATTTAAAAGCGTTAACATTTCCAAATATGTTTTATATATGTAAAAAAAAGACTTGTTGCATACAAACAGAATAGTTCTTTGAGTTTGTGATTTGTATATTTTTGTTGGATTACAAAACACACTTTGTTAACAATTATTAGTGAAAAAAATATATATATGTCTCAAATCATATAGCAGTACATGTTTTTCTATTTGATAGTGGGGAAAAGGGCCTATGGGGAAAAAGGCCAGTGGGGAAAAAGGTTGGATCCTGTTTCCAGTCTATCTCCCATTTGCATGTATGTACCAATGACCTTCATCCATGTTTAAATCAGACTCATGTGCCTCTCACCAATGCGGCCGCTGTCTGTTCGAGCCCAGTTCAGGCTGGCTTCCTCTCCAGTTGCATGTGGGAAGGTCCAAAAGCAACCTGGGGATTGTTGTGGGTTTGCCCCCAGGCTCTGCCTGGTTTCCTCCCACTGTAAGGCTTGCTACCATGATATAAGCGAAATATTCTTGAGTGGGGTAAAACACCAATCAAATAAATAAAAAAATAAATAATAATGATAATAAAATTTTGTTTCAGACAGACATCCTTATCATTATTGCAGAGCAGGGTATACTATAAAAAGTCAAGTAAAATATGTGAATTCTGAAACACCTGTAGGTTCGGATACAGGACTAAATGAATAAATTTCATGTGTTACAGCTGACTCGAGCAGACCCTTCTTGTCCACTCCAGTCCCTGGGGGAAATGATTACATCAACGCCGTCTTCCTGCCTGTGAGTACCTATAGGGCATTTCTCTCCAGCTTCAACCCACCGCCTTGCTGGCCTGGTGCTCAGAGCATCCGCCTTGAGGTTTGGAGAACTGCGATCAATCCTAGGTCTGGTCATACCAAAGTCTTTAAGCATGGTTCCTCACTTGATACTCATTAGTGGAGTTAAGAACAAGGAAACAGGACTGGTTGGCCCGGTGTCAGTATAATGTGATGTCTTCGGCATAATGTTCCAATGGCGACAGCACTTTGGCGGCATGGATTCCCTCTGCCACAAGAAGACACATTATGTGTACATTCTATAAGGACTCCTCGGCCTCATATGATTGAAAAATTGTGGAGTACAACGTAAAACCCAATTAAACGTTCAATCTTAAAACAAAGCCACCATTGCTGTTTAGCGTGTTTGTGCAAAGCCAAATGCGGTATTGTGAGAGGATATGCAGAGAGGGCCATGTGGGTGTGATGGTTGACATTCAGCTTATCTTTTCTGCTCTGGTTAAGGTTTTCTGTGTATCTCCCATGTACTGGGGTAGCATATGGTAAACATTAAGATCTTGTGTTCATCTCAGCTTGAAAGATTTCTGTTTAGCTTCCATGTATCAGGGATTGCGTATGGTAAAGGTTAAACTTTCCTGTTCAGCTCTGGTGAAGGCTTTCTGTTTATTGAACGTTTTCTTTTGTGCTTAGGCGTACAGGAAGAAGAGAGCCTTTATTTTGACGCAAATGCCCCTGCCAAACACAGTTCTAGATTTCTGGCGGCTTGTTTTTGAGCAATATGTCAGCTCCATAGTTATGCTAAATGTTTTTTCTGAGGACAAACCAGACAAGGTAAGTTGCTGGCTTCGTTTGCAAAAGTGCAGGGTGTTGTAGACAGTTGTTCTATGTGTAAAGTTTATCCAGTACCAGCATGAAGAGATAATTCCAGCTATACAAACCAATAAGTGACATGTAAAACATGGGATTACATGTAAGGATGCAACTTACAAAAAAACTTCATGAATTCTTTTATTTCATGAAATTAGTTCTTGGTGAGTCATGAAAGAGTAAGTTAATCCACACTGCATCCTCTTTATCTGTGCAACCTACGCCATGAGCTCTTCATTCATGCACAAGTAAATTTAGTCTTTCAGAATAAATGGATCTAAGGAGAAGTATTGAGGACAACTGGGTTCCACAGAATTATGGCCATTGAAGTCATGCTCCTATATAAAAGGTGCTTTTTTGAGTGAGCTCTGTGTGACAATGGTTATGTATAAATGTGCAAACACAGCCCTGTGTGAAAGCAGTTACTTACTGCAATGACTTAATTGTGCTGTCCATGGTGTAAATATGCTGTCCACTCAATGACATGCTAGCCCATAATTCCCGTCCATTGCAGCGTCTGATGTACATATTGTCAGCTTGGTTATACTTTCCGCCAGGATGTGCATAGGACCAAAACAAATAATTCATGTATATATTTAGCTCTGTCCTATATTTGCCGGTATTCTGAAGTCCTATATTTCCTATATTTTAACACAGTTTGTCCTATACCAAGCTGAAATGCAACAAAGTGTCCAGAAGCTAATGACTGACATTCAAGAATTCGTTAAAGTCCAAACTGAACCATAACTGAGAAGTTGCTCGCTCCTCGACAAGTGCATATCCTGACTCACTGAAAGGCATTCTTCACGTGGAGGAAAACATTAAAACTCCTCCTATTATGGCAATAGTGAACACTAAGCATTAGTTCTAAAATGACAAAAGGACAAATATGTGGTATATCCCAGCTTCCTGTGATAATTTTAGTCACCAGAAATCGTCTAAAACATGTCTCTTATTCCTTGAGTACCAGAGCTTGCAGGGCCTGTGCAGCCCCTGGACCTTCACCTTTTGGGCTAGGATCGCACTTTTGTTGCTTTACCCAGTAAAATTATAAAACTTTTAGCCCCAATATTAATCACCTCGCTAAAACACATCTTTTGCCACTTGTAAGGCCAGAGCTTGTGGGGCTTAGCCTCATCAAGCTATTTCTTTTAATGTCCTGGAAAATTACTCCGCAAATCTAGGACACTGTTAGCTACTGTCTAAGTTGGCCTTCATTAGAGCAACACACTAAAGTGAGAAGTTTTTGTGTTATCAAGAAAATACCTGAGACATTCAAACCATGGTGGGTGGTAAGTCATATCACTCCTTTCACAAATTTCACATCACATTGTACAGATTAGCAGAACGACATATTTTGTTTCTCACTGATATGGATTCCATGAGTGGTTTGATCTATATTTTCATATGTAGTCTGATGGCTTATAATAAATAAGTCACTAGTTTTCTCGACAGCAGATCAGTATTAATGTGTGGTTTTTAACTTACCCTAATTTTTCAACCATTTCAACCACCACTGAAAGCAATATTTCAGCATCTTCCTGGAGAACTGCAGGTTCTGGAGAATTAATTTTTATAGTCTTATTTACCCAATACATATGGAATTGTGACATTGTTAGTCCATTTAACGAACAATTTAGCAGTATCTTTTCTTTTCTAAAAAAAAGGGAGAAATAAATGAAGTTTAAGAAATGTACAGAAATGCATTGCTGATGTCCATCCTAAATATTAGAAGAATTATCCTAAATGACCTAAAATTTCGTCCATGACAAAGTTGTTCATTTTCCCTGATTGTGTGAATTCTGTTGACTGTAGGAAGGTGTTTTGAGGTTTGTTTGGAAAGTAGGATGATATCCTACCAGAAAAATGTAAGTTTCACCACTACTATGATATTTTATGACTTTCATTTACCTCTAAAAGTGCATTTTTTGGACAAAATTTTAGGTCATTGACAGTATCTGTTCTGTTGTGGAGCAGTCCTATCTAGTTGTGTCAGATATTTGGTCAGTTTGATCATGAGATTCTTGTTGTGTTGAACAGTTGGCAATGAAGTATTGGCCAGAGAGTGCTACAGAGTTTGGGCCATTTCTTGTGGAGACTTTAGAGATGGAAGCAGGAGAGGTCTTTGATGTGAGAACCCTGCAAATGACCTACAAAAAACAGGTGCTATATCTACATGTACAGTGTGTTTACCGTGATAATTGTACAAGGCAATCATCCTTTGAATCTTTGGGAAAAGAAATAAGGAATACATGTTAGAATATCAGAGTCAGAGTAAATATAATGTCACACATGGTACTTCGTAAATGATTGGAAGAATGAAAAAAGAATTTCCTTTAAATAATCTGAAGATGAGCTGAAGACGTGCTCATGATGTGTGAAATGCTCATGATGTGTGACATGCTGATCATGTGTGACATGCGGGTACAGATATACATACCACAGTGGAGGTGCAAGACAAGTGGTCTTTAAAAATGTAATATCTCACATGGACCTCCGGGAAATTTTTCATGATACACGATAAAGTTTACTTCATATTAAAACCAAGATGTAGACATAAAGAGATATAAAAATTTGTTTTAGTTTCGTGTAGGTTACATGTGCCACATAGGCATGACCTGCATTCCTAAATGCCCCATCTTTGTTATTACAGAAAGACAGGAAGTTTAAAATAAAACAGTTTCTCTGTAAGTTTTGGTCTGATGGCATGCTATCATCAGCAGTATCAGGTGGAATCCTGTCTGTGCTGGAAGAGGTGGAACACTGGCAACAACAGAGTCAGAATCGGCCTATCATAGTCCACTGTCTGTGAGTATAACTGTATGGTAATGCTGGACTGTTAGAACAGGCGTATCCTAGTCCTCTGTCTGTGAGTATGACCTAGACTGTTACAACAGGCCTAGTCCACTGTCTGTGAGTATAACCTGTATGGTAATCCTAGACTATTAGAACAGGTCTGTCCTAGTCCACTGTCTGTGAGTATAACCTAGACTGTTAGAACAGGCCTGTCCTAGTCCACTGCCAGTGAGTATAACCTCTATGGTAATCCTAGACTGTTAGAACAGGCCTGTCCTAGTCCACTGTCTGTGAGCATAACCTGTATGTTAATCCTAGACAGACCAGGCCTGTTCTAGTCCACTGTCTGTGAGTATAACCTGAATGGTAATCCTAGACTGTTAGAACAGGCCTGTTCTAGTCCACTATCTGTGGGTGTAGCCTGTATGGTTATCCTAAACTGTTAGAACAGCCCTGTCCTAGTTCCCTGCCTGTGGGTACCCTAGACTGTCAGAACAGGCCTATCCTAGTCCACTGCCTGTGGGTATAACCTGAATGATAATCCTAGACTGTTAGAACAGGCCTGTTCTAGTCCGCTATCTGTGAGTATAACCTGTATGGTAATCTTAGACTGAGAGAACAGGCCTATCCCAGTCCACTGTCTGTGGGTATAACCTGAATTGTAATCCTCGACTGTGAGAACAGGCCTGTCCTAGTCAACTGTCTGTGGATATCCTTGACTGTGAGAACAGGCCTGTCCTAGCCCACTGCCTGTGGGTATAACCTGAATGGTAAACGTAGACTGTTAGAACAGGCCTATCCTAGTCCACTGTCTGTGGGTATAACCTGAATGGTAATCCTAGACTGTCAAAACAGGCCTATCCTAGTCCACTGTGTGTGAGCATAGCCTGTATGATAATTCTCGACTGTTAGAACAGGCCTGTCCTAGTCCACTGTCTGTAAGTATAACCTGTACGGTAATCCTAAACTGTCAGAACAGGCCTGTCCTAGTCCACTGTCTGTGAGCATAACCTGAATGGTAATCCTTGACTGTGAGAACAGGCCTGTCCCAGTCCACTGCCTGTGGTTATAACCTGCATGGTAGGCCTTGACTGTTAGAACAGGCCTATCCTAGTCCACTGCCTGCGGGTATAACCTGAATGATAATCCTAGACTGTTAGAACAGGCCTGTTCTAGTCCGCTATCTGTGAGTATAACCTGTATGGTAATCCTAGACTGAAAGAACAGGCCTATCCCAGTCCACTGCCTGTGGGTATAACCTGAATTGTAATCCTAGACTGTCGGAACAGGCCTATCCCAGTCCACTGCCTGTGGGTATAACCTGAATGGTAATCCTTGACTGTGAGAACAGGCCTAGTCTACTGCCTGTGGGTATAACCTGAATGGTAATCCTAGACTGTTAGAACAGGCCTAGTCTACTGCCTGTGGGTATAACCTGAATTGTAATCCTGGACTGTTAGAACAGGCCTGTCCTAGTCCACTGTCCGTGAGTATAACCTGTATGATAATTCTAGGCTGTTAGAACAGGCCGGTCCTAGTCCACTGTCTGTGAGTTTAACCTGTATGGTAATCCTAGACTATTAGAACAGGCCTGTTCTAGTCCACTGTCTGTTAGTTTAACCTGTATGATAATCCTAGACTGTTAGAACAGGCCAAGTCCACTGCCTGTGACTATAACCTGTATGGTAATCCTAGACTGTTAGAACAGGCCTGTACTAGTCCACTGCCTGTGGGTATAACCTGAATGGTAAACGTAGACTGTCGGAACAGGCCTAGCCTAGTCCACTGTCTGTGGGTATAACCTGAATGGTAATCCTAGACTGTCAAAACAGGCCTATCCTAGTCCACTGTGTGTGAGCATAGCCTGTATGATAATTCTCGACTGTTAGAACAGGCCTGTCCTAGTCCACTGTCTGTAAGTATAACCTGTACGGTAATCCTAAACTGTCAGAACAGGCCTGTCCTAGTCCACTGTCTGTGAGCATAACCTGTATGGTAATCCTAGACTGTTAGAAGAGGCCTAGTCCACTGTCTGTGAGCATAACCTATATATTAATCCTAGACTGTTAGAACAGGCCTAGCCTAGTCCACTGTCTGTGAGCATAACCTATATATTAATCCTAGACTGTTAGAACAGGCCTAGCCTAGTCCACTGTCTGTGAGCATAACCTGTATGGTAATCCTAGACTGTCAGAACAGGCCTATCCTAGTCCACTGTCTGTGAGCATAACCTGTATGGTAATCCTAGACTGTCAGAACAGGCCTATCCTAGTCCACTATCTGTGGGTGTAGCCTGTATGGTTATCCTAAACTGTTAGAACAGCCCTGTCCTAGTTCACTGCCAGCGGGTATAACCTGAATGGTAATCCTTGACTGTGAGGACAGGCCTATCCTAGTCCAGGTCTGTAATCTGTATCAGGTCTCCCAGCAGCCGTATTTTTTTCTTTTTCCTGATATTTATGGTGTTGCCCTATTTTTCTCTATATTTCTCCAAATTTACCAGATTTTGTGCTATAGTCCCTATATTTTTTCCAGAAAAGGTCACATATTTTTAAAATGTTGATAATCATGCATCAGAACTTTATGTGTACCGTCCAGCAAGGCTCCAGCTAGTATCTGTGGCCAGGTGTAAATTTCATCATAATGTATCCCTTTCATCATAGAAATCAGAGCCAGGCTGGAGAGGCTGTCCAGGCTGAAGCTTACCCCTCCTCCCCCTGAATTTGTATGAGAATTTAGGAGGAGTGGGCCGCTGAAGTAAATTTGTGATTGTTGGTGTCTTTTGATTTCTTTAAGAGCCAAAGTGGAACAGTGCCCCAGACAGCAAATGGCCTACATGCATATCAGCTGTCTGTCTTATCCCTGAATTTGTGAAACCAAGAACCAACAACTATATTGTTGCAGTGCTGTAATAAAATTGAGCCATGGTGTACAAATCACTTCTGGCTACAAAACTCATGCTCACTATGATGTCTCACTGAGTTAAAGGTGCATTTCACAAAAGTTAACATATAGACAGTGCGAATTCCACTAGGACTGTAATATTAAACACTAGGTGAAAGTTATCACTTTTCATGATAAATAAGAAAATAAGACAAGGTCAAATGTGCAGTTTATTCAGGGTCATCACCAGGAGGAAACAATCCCTCCTTGAAGAAAAAAAAAATGAAAAGAAACGGAAAAATAGAGAAAAAAGAAACATGAGCTAAATCTTTGTTTAAAAATACACAATCGTTCAGCCCCGATCCAAGCAGAGGGCATTATAGGAGTTGTTTTCAGAGCGTTCACATTCTTCCTCCATGAAATAATTTGTCGATATCAATGAATGATGTATCGATTTTGAAAATTCTTGATTAAATGTTAATTTGGCCCCTGAAACCATGATGATTTTGCTGAGGAGCTACATCTTCACGTAACAGTATCTCCACGCTTGGTGTCACCAGCTTTGTATTTATATTGTCATCCAACAAACTGCACGATGAAAGTAGGGCATAGTGTGGAAAGCAGAATTTATTGATCTCACTGATTAAAAAATACATGTGATAAGACTAACTAACATATAATTTATCCTGGCTTCTCATAATAAATAATAGTCAGAAAAAATCAGTCTCCACTGCTATTATGAAAAAAATAATATGTTCTGAAACAATAGAAGTGCAATGAAAATGATATGGTAATCCTAGACTATCATAACAGGCCTTTCCTAATCCAGCCAGTAGGTATAACCTGTATGGTAATCCTAGACTATCATAACAGGCCTTTCCTAGTCCACTGCCAGTAGGTATAACCTGTATGGTAATCCTAGACTATCATAACAGGCCTTTCCTAGTCCACTGCCAGCAGGTATAACCTGTATGGTAATCCTAGACTATCATAACAGGCCTTTCCTAGTCCACTGCCAGCAGGTATAACCTGTATGGTAATCCTAGACTATCATAACAGGCCTTTCCTAGTCCACTGCCAGTACTTATAACCTGTATGGTAATCCTAGACTGTCAAAACAGGCCTGTCCTAGTCCATTGCCAGCAGGTATAACCTGTATGGTAATCCTAGACTATCAAAACAGGCCTGTCCTAGTCCACTGCCAGCAGGTATAACCTGTATGGTAATCCTAGACTGTCAAAACAGGCCTGTCCTAGTCCACTGCCAGTGGTCATAACCTGTATGGTAATCCTAGACTATCAAAACAGGCCTGTCCTAGTCCACTGCCAGCAGGTATAACCTGTATGGTAATCCTAGACTGTCAAAACAGGCCTGTCCTAGTCCACTGCCAGTGGTCATAACCTGTATGGTAATCCTAGATTCTCAAAACAGGCCTGTCCTAGTCCACTGCCAGCAGGTATAACCTGTATGGTAATCCTAGACTGTCAAAACAGGCCTGTCCTAGTCCACTGCCAGTGGTCATAACCTGTATGGTAATCCTGGATTCTCAAAACAGGCCTGTCCTAGTCCTCTGTGTGTTGGTATAACATGTATACCCAGATGTTTGTTTGTGTGTTAAAAAGGTTATGTGACATTAAATTTCTGCTTTAGGGACAGAGAAAAGTAGGCATGAGGTCAATGGGGAACTATGTTATCAATATTGTTCATAAAACGCTCCATATAATGAAAAGATTTGATGCATTTAATTGATGCAAAAAAAATGTGAACAATTCAGTGAAGATGTTTTCAGATACAGTTTTTGATAGTCTTTTTACTGACCATAACTTCATTTTATGTGGTCTTTCACTTCAATCCAGTACTACTTTGCTGTGTGTCATTGTACTTTCACCTTGCTGAGTTTACACATGTGTTTTGCCTGTCCATTTGACTCTTTCAAAAATATAATAACATTTCCAGAATTAACGAGAATATACCAGAGAATTTCTCTGTTGTTACTTTTATATGCCTTGAATTGATAAAGTAGGTTAGCATGCTGTGCGCTTAAATTAAAGTAAAAGAATACAAATTAAGTCATTATTTTAACTCATGTTTTTCTGAACTTTTTTTGCCCTGTGCATGAACTCATGAATATTCAGCTTTAGGGCAATCTGTCGCTCAGAAACATGTACATGATGTCAGTATTGTTTCAAAGCATCAGTTGGATGAGATAAACATAGGTTACATATGTTCAGCCTCTCTGTGATGTTAGGACACGGCTTTTGCCAATAAGGAATGAAATGTAAGCGTCTATTGTGAGTTAACTGCCATTTTTTGGACATGATGGCTTATTGTTGTTGTGTATTGTTTGTGTGAACACAGGGACGGTGTTACAAAGAGTGGCCTGTACTGTGTGGCCTCATCTGTCATAGAGAGACTGAAGGTGGACCAAGAAGTGAACATCCTGCACACTGTCAAACAAATGATGATCCATAGACCGGAAATCATCACAGATCTGGTACAGTAGATTACCCTAATTCCTTTTGCATATGAAAGAGCAGCTTTCCATGCACATTTTGAATTTGATTTTGGAAACAAAACTACATTAGTTACATTGGCCAATTTCATTTCTGCACAACAAGAATAATTTTGTCAGTTAACACAAAAAAATGCATTCAGAATATGTGTGAATAAACGCCTTGCAAACATGTGAAAAGGTTGTAGAATTACAGTACATCACAAAAGTTTCACTGCCATGTTGTAAAGGAAAGGGCAAGGAGCCAGCCTGCAGTTGTGCTGTGATCAGATGTTGTGACAGCCATTGTAGGTGAGGTGACCAGTGTGGCGGATTATGAGTGCTGTGACAGGCGTGGTGTAACATGGGTGGTATGGCAGCTACTTGTGATGTATGACAGGTAGTATATGTGCCAAGTGGTGTTACAGGTGTAATGTATGACAGGTGGGAGTGACAGGTCATGTTACAGGTGTGATGTGTGACAGGTCATGTTACAGGTGTGATGTATGCCAGGTGCAGTATGACAATTGGTGTTACAGGTGTGATGTATGACAGGTACGGTGTGACAGGTGTGGTGTGACAGGTTGGTGCTACAGGTGTAACACAAGACAGGTGGCATATGTGATAAGTGTGATGTGTGGTAAGAGATATGATGTTACATTAATAGCAGTTGTGTGATGGGGATGATGTGACAAGTGTGATGTAATATGTGGTGTGACAGGTGTGGTGCAACGGCATTATGACAGGTGTGGTGTAACATGGTGTGACATGTGGTGTGACAGGTGTCTTGTGTTACACACCATGTTCATGTAACATGTATGGTGTGATATGTGTTGTGTGACAGGTGTGATGTAATTTGTGTGGTGTGACAGGTGTGGTGTAACGTGGTGTGACATTTGTGATAGCGTGTGGTGTGACAGGTGTGATGTAATGTGTGGTGTGACAGATGTGGTGTGACAGATGTGTTTAATACAGGTGAAACAAGTGTCGTGCAACTGACAAGTGTAGCTGACAATGAGCGGTCTGTGCATTGTGGTTTGTCAGAACTATCCAGGTGACTGTGTAGCTGACAATGAGCGGTCTGTGCATTGTGGCTTGTCTGAGCCCTCCAGTTGGATGTGGAAATGTAGCTGTGGTGTTCTGACAAGATGCCTGACAATGTGTGGTTTATACATTGTGGTATGTCAGAACTATCCAGGTGACTGTGTAGCTGACAATGAGCGGTCTGTACATTGTGGCTTGTCTGAGCCCTCCAGTTGGCTGTGGAAGTGTAGCTGTGGTGTTCTGACAAGATGCCTGACAATGAGTGGTCTATACATTGTGGTATGTCAGAACTATCCAGGTGACTGTGTAGCTGACAATGAGTGGCCTGTACATTGTGATTTGTCTGAGCCCTCCAGGTAGCTGTGGAAGTGTAGCTGTGGTGTTCTGACAAGATGCCTGACAATGAGTGGTCTATACATTGTGGTATGTCAGAACTATCCAGGTGACTGTGTAGCTGACAATGAGTGGTCTGTACATTGTGATTTGTCTGAGCCCTCCAGTTGGCTGTGGAAATGTAACTTTGGTGTTCTGACAAGATGCCTGACACTGTGTGGTCTATACATTGTGGTATGTCAGAACTATCCAGGTGACTGTGTAGCTGACAATGAGTGGTCTGTACATTGTGGCTTGTCTGAGCCCTCCAGTTGGATGTGGAAGTGTAGCTGTGGTGTTCTGACAAGATGCCTGACAATGAGTGGTCTATACATTGTGGTATGTCAGAACTATCCAGGTGACTGTGTAGCTGACAATGAGTGGCCTGTACATTGTGGCTTGTCTGAGCCCTCCAGGTAGCTGTGGAAGTGTAGCTGTGGTGTTCTGACAAGATGCCTGACAATGAGTGGTCTATACATTGTGGTATGTCAGAACTATCCAGGTGACTGTGTAGCTGACAATGAGTGGTCTGTACATTGTGGCTTGTCTGAGCCCTCCAGTTGTGCTGTGGAAATGTAGCTGTGGTGTTCTGACAAGATGCCTGAGAATGAGTGGTCTATACATTGTGGTATGTCAGAACTATCCAGGTGACTGTGTAGCTGACAATGAGTGGTCTGTACATTGTGGCTTGTCTGAGCCCTCCAGTTGGCTGTGGAAATGTAACTGTGGTGTTCTGACAAGATGCCTGAGAATGAGTGGTCTATGCATTGTGGTATGTCAGAACTATCCAGGTGACTGTGTAGCTGACAATGAGTGGTCTGTGCATTGTGGTTTGTCTGAGCCCTCCAGTTGGCTGTGGAAATGTAACTGTGGTGTTCTGACAAGATGCCTGACACTGAGTGGTCTGTACATTGTGTTATGTCAGAACTATCCAGGTGACTGTGTAGCTGACAATGAGCGGTCTGTACATTGTGGTTTGTCTGAGCCCTCCAATTGGCTGTGGAAATGTAACTGTGGTGTTCTGACAAGATGCCTGACAATGAGTGGTCTATGCATTGTGGTATGTCAGAACTATCCAGGTGACTGTGTAGCTGACAATGAGTGGTCTGTACATTGTGGTTTGTCTGAGCCCTCCAATTGGCTGTGGAAATGTAACTGTGGTGTTCTGACAAGATGCCTGACAATGAGTGGTCTATGCATTGTGGTATGTCAGAACTATCCAGGTGACTGTGTAGCTGACAATGAGTGGTCTGTACATTGTGATTTGTCTGAGCCCTCCAGTTGGCTGTGGAAATGTAACTTTGGTGTTCTGACAAGATGCCTGACACTATGTGGTCTATACATTGTGGTATGTCAGAACTATCCAGGTGACTGTGTAGCTGACAATGAGTGGTCTGTGCATTGTGGTTTGTCTGAGCCCTCCAGTTGGCTGTGGAAATGTAACTTTGGTGTTCTGACAAGATGCCTGAGAATGAGTGGTCTATACATTGTGGTATGTCAGAACTATCCAGGTGACTGTGTAGCTGACAATGAGTGGTCTGTACATTGTGGCTTGTCTGAGCCCACCAGTTGGCTGTGGAAATGTAACTGTGGTGTTCTGACAAGATGCCTGACAATGAGTGGTCTGTACATTGTGGCTTGTCTGAGCCCTCCAGTTGGGTGTGGAAATGTAGCTGTGGTGTTCTGACAAGATGCCTGAGAATGAGTGGTCTATACATTGTGGTATGTCAGAACTATCCAGGTGACTGTGTAGCTGACAATGAGTGGTCTGTACATTGTGGTTTGTCTGAGCCCTCCAGTTGGCTGTGGAAATGTAACTGTGGTGTTCTGACAAGATGCCTGACAATGAGTGATCTATACATTGTGGTATGTCAGAACTATCCAGGTGACTGTGTAGCTGACAATGAGTGGTCTGTACATTGTGGTTTGTCTGAGCCCTCCAGTTGGCTGTGGAAATGTAACTGTGGTGTTCTGACAAGATGTCTGACAATGAGTGGTCTATACATTGTGGTATGTCAGAACTATCCAGGTGACTGTGTAGCTGACAATGAGTGGTCTGTACATTGTGGCTTGTCTGAGCCCTCCAGTTGGCTGTGGAAATGTAGCTGTGGTGTTCTGATAAGTTACCTGACACTGAGTGGTTTGTACATTGTGTGGTTTATCTGAATGATCCAGGTGTACCTGTCATGACTGTGGTGTTCTGACAAGATACCTCACATTAAGTGGTTTGAACAGTGTGTTTGTTTCGAATTCTTGGCTTCAATCTCTTGTGTGTCTTATTTCTTAGAAGTAAAGAAATATGTAATTTAACATCATGGTCTTATTGTAACAGACTTAAATTTTTTTATTTACAGGAGCAGTTCAGGTTCCTTCACAAACTTGTCCTGGCCTATTTAGAAAGTTTTCAAACTTACTCCAACTTCATGTGAATCCAAGGAAAGCTTTCCAGGAGTCTAGTTGGTTAGGCTTCACTCTGCTGGCTTTGTGAAATAGACTGAACAATATTGACTGTTTTCTACTTTGTACCTTGTAAGTTTTTAGATGTGGTAATAATTTTGTAAAAAATATGAGCATTTTATGTATAATAATGAGTTGACTCTCATCAATTTTGCAGTGCTGTTGGCTATATTTTACAGAAAGCAAATCACTATTGGCAATTATTTCTTAGACGTTTAAATTTAGTCTTACTGACATTTGTTCATTATAGATTCAGTTTTTTTTCTGTTTTTGTAGCCTTGTGAACAGAGCAAGGTTTATTTGTATTTTATTGCAATTTTTGTTATTAGTCCTGCATATGTACTTGTAGGGGTGGGGCATTGGTACTTGTAGGGGGTTGGGCATGAGATGGGGCTCCCAGCCCTGCCCAGGTCTCTCCAGGTTTCCTGCTGATTTTCATTAGCTTTTCACGCAGTTATAGCTCTTTGTTTTTTTACTGTTACAACAGTTTTGCAAACTTTTCGGAAGTCGTCATAATAAATAGCAATTACAGTAAACTAAATGCATTTGGCTCAACCATGGTTATATGTATATTAAAGGCATGTTAAACAGTGTTTTACTAGTGTTATTATAAAATGCCTGTCGAAAAGAGAGGTGTATTATCGCACATGATCTCTTCTTCTTTAACACACAGATTTTACCCCTCCTTGTTTAGCCCAAGCAAGACTTGATGGCATACAACTTTGGTACTTTCTTGCAGTAGGGGACATGAGAAATGAATTCTTGCTAAACATGCAGAGTTTTCAACACCTCTTCTAGTTTTAGCCCTAACAAAGCTTGATGACATTCAACTTTGGGATTCAAGAGATCTGTCTTGAAATACTCGTTCAGAAACACTTTTACACACATACAGGTAAATTGTAACTCATCAGGGACTGTCTCAGGTAGACCCACCACATGGATTTTACTTCTCTCCAATCAAAAATGACTTTGAAGTCTTAAATTTGCATATAATAATAACAACATACATTTTTGTAGTAACACTATGCCACACTTATCTGCTGTGGGGAAGAACCTTGACCATTGACCTTGACCATTCATGATATATTTACAAATGCCACGTGGAGGTTATGAGTGTGGCCTGATGGAACCACGTAAAGAATGTCTCTGGCACTTCAATGCAGAGGCTGGTCATATATAGAAAGACCAGTAATTTGGATGGTTGTGCAATGATTTTTTTTTTGATTGATAAATGTCATTTTAATAATGCTGCAATAAGTGGTCATACCCTGGTATGAACTTCAAACCCAAATGGTTGAGGATTTCAGATCTGTGTGTGTTAATCTATAGAGTTTCATTGCTGGGCAGGTACTAAAATGAAATTTTAACTTTCATGAACAAAATTTTAACACAACTAACATTTTAAAGGCTTTAAATGTAGAAGAAAATTTCAGGATAATTTGAAAATAAATAATTAAAAATGATCATCAGTGTTTTAATCCAAAAATAATGCCTACTGCAAATCTTTTGTCTATAACGGCACTAAGGTTTAATATGAGAAAATATTTAGACCACTGAGAGAATAATTTCTTGGCAGTTTGAAGTGCTTTTGTAAGAGTGACATTCACTCCAGTGAATCAAACTACATGCATCTACTTATGTACATGTACAGAACTAGTTAATGTTAATATCTGTACTTACTGTTTTCATTATTATTATCTGTGTGTATTTTAGAAACAAAGGTTTGATATATAGCATATTTTTAATTTCATATTTTTAGTTTACTTTTATCATGTATTAATTTGTAATTTTTTGCATTTATGATGCTTTTTTGTTGATAAAAGTAAGAACATTAATTAAATGTATCCTCAGAATGTTGATTTAATGACATTGTTTGTGTATGATAGCTTCATTGAGTTAAGGTTGAAAGTACTGTTTTTACACCTCTGCAGTAACTTATAAAAAAAATCAGGCAAACAATATAAATACCCAGCCATGCAATTCGTTTAAAGCAATCATCTCCATGCCACTAAATGTTTCTATACAGACATAATCTGTAGTTCACATAACTGTAACCCACAGCATTAAAATGTAGATGTAATTATTGTTCTCTTATCCTTCACATAACTAACCCACAGCATCAAAGAGCTGGTGTAATTGTTGTTCTCTTGTACTTTACATAACTAATCCACAGCATCAAAGTGGTGATGGAATTATTGTTCTCTTGTCCTTTACATAACTAACCCATGCCATCAAACTGTGGGTCCATTTCCACTATTTCCCCTCAAAATGTGCCACGAGCAATTACAAATTGAATGATGTGAATGATAGTAGTGCCCCACCACATAGTTGTATGCCTTATGTTTTGATGGCATTTGTTCTCAAAGGGATGGATTACAGCATTTCTGACATATAACCAAAGTTTTTTCAGAAATTGTGAGCTTGAGAGAAGTGATGTTCAACTGAGTAGAGCAAGCCATCATAAAACTGTTTACTTTATAAACAAGTGGATGTTAGAAAGCAGTCACTTAGAATAAACAGATCATTGACTGTTAGCCCTTGATTGTTGGACATCACCTCATAGCCATTGTACATCATGTTTTACTGAATATGCATTGACCAGTGGAAACGGGGTATCAGCCTATGAGGTATAATATTTTATAATAGTGCCGACAGCACGTTGTGCCATCACTATGAATGGAATTTGTTCTCAAAGGGAAGGATTCCAACATCTCTGACATTGTTATTCAAAGTTTGTCTTTGGGTAAGGAAAACACAATTTTATATGTAGAACAGTTTAGAATATATTCTTGAATTCATTCATAAATTGCTGAAAGCTGTTTGTTTATTCATTTTTATGAGTTTATTCATAAATTGCTGAAAATTATTTTCATCTATACACATGGGGGCTATATTCTTTAAAATTTTCTTTTATTGTTCTGGAGTCATTTGTACTACAATCATAATACTAACAATGGCATTATTATTGTGTTACACTCCATTTTGTTTAGATCTTCTTGATTTTGTGGAGATGGATGTCCTTGCTTTCTCCACACAGAGTTGTCAGTGTTGTGATCAAACATTTGTAACAGCAGTTTTAATGTTCAAGTCCGATGTGTGCATTTAAACATATTTCATTTCACAAGAGGCACTACTGTAGTTTCACTTTGGGATATTTACATTTACTGTGACATTTTATCTTGGCATAAAATTAGTCCTTATTTGACCTGTCCCAGTTATCCCACATTTTATAAAAGCACACTTTTTGTGTTAAAAAGAAAGATTATTTCTCTACTGTCTAAATTGTATTATCATCATTCCTTATTTTTTAAGCTGTGATTTTTGGAGTCTTCCAGGGCACAGTCACTATTTGGCTTATAATGACATATTTGGCGTAAAACGTTTTAGTCGTATAAAACTCTGATCCATTCCTTTCAGTCTTTGGTGTCCTTTTCAGATTGTTGTACATAATGTGCCTGATCAAATGTTGTGTTATTTTGGCTTATTTTGAATTATATGAATTTGTGTCCATTTCAAATAGGTGTTACATTGTATTCCAACTATGAAATCAAAATGATATTGCTGGTATATATATTATAACTTGATAATCAAAATTATATTTTAATACTGTATACATGCTCATGAAATCACTGTCTTTCTCTGAAAAAAATCATTCCACTTTTGTGTACTTTTAGTTAAATTGCAGGTTTAAATCTTTTATCAAATAAATCCTATTTTAAGACCAGTTGCAGATGTGGACTACATCCTTTCAATAGTCGGTATTGTTGTACAAAACCTTAGCCTCTCATCGAGAATTAAATGTTACAAGCAAGGTGTCGGTGAAGACTTCTTTAGCATGCCTAGTTGAGTCAGTAAGGGAGGTTTGCACCCACACCATGGTAAAAATTGAGTTACTGAAAGGGCATACGAGCTTAAAGTTAAGAGTCCTCCATTTGTCAGGCACTGCACTTGCTTAAAGTGAGCTCCCCCATTTGTCACGCACTGCACTTGCTTGCAGTGAAGAGTCCTCCATTCATTCGGCATTGTATTAAATGCTTAAATTCAAGATTCCACATTTGTCAGGCACTACACTTGCTTAAAGTGAAATCGGCCATTCGTAAGGGACCATACTTGCTTAAAGTGCCCAACTATCAGGCCCAGTACTTACTTAAAGTGAAGAGCCCCCCATTTGTCAAGCTATGCACGTGTTTAATGTGAAGAGTCCCACATTTATCAGGCCCTGTACTGGCTTAAAGTCAAGAGTTTCACAACTGGCAGGCACTGTACTTACTTAAAGTCAAGAGCCCCCCCCCCCCCCCCATTTGTCAGGCACTCTAGGCCTACTTGCTTAAAGTGAAGAGTCTGCCATTTGTTATGCACTGTACTTGGCGAAGGACAGTTCTTCAAACCTGGTACCAATTCGCTTCCACCATCCATAAACCTGACTGCCCTTTTATTTAAAATGAACAAAAATTCAGCATAGGGCATTTAACACCAATCAAACATAGGCAGGGAACCAGTTAAATGCGTGTGTTTCAATCATTGTTCTCTGCAGTCAGATGTCGGAAGGTCTGCCAGCAACATGAGGACGGTCGTGAGTTTGTGACATTTTTCCTCCCACCATAATGCTAACCGCCGTCGTATAAGCAAAATATTCACGAGTTTCAACAGCAATCAAATAAATAAATTTAATACATGTATGTATAGCTTATGTTGAATGAAATATTTTAATTTCCTTATACCGTTTACAGATAGTTGAATAACTGTAACCAGTGGTGCTTTATACGTAGTACCTACGATCAAAATCACAGATATCCATCCACAAAGCTTTGACTAAGTCATGCACATTTTGACACAATTTTAGATTTCGGATTACTTATGTACTTCTTCTTTCCGTACAGCACAAATAGTTCGAAAATACGCGCTGTTTGTATTGTGAAGTGTTTATACTCCAGTGTGGTCAAAACTGATCAATGTTTATTACCAATTTTGAGGTAACTGCTTCTAGAATAAACTGATCGTTAAATTAAATGCACTTATAGCGTCCGTTGGACTAAAACGAAAAGTCAAGATACGACATTTCCGGCACAGTATGATAATATTCCGACGTAAAATTTTCTGACCAAAAAGGTAGTAGTTCGTTGTTTTGCTATCACAGTCAACAAAATGTTGTAACAGTCGATTCTGAGAAATTCGGTGGAAACAGTGAGGCTAGCATTGAATGTTTCCATAATATGACTGGGATGAAAAAGGAGCGGACATGAGCGGGAACACCCACCATAGACCCACTCCCCGCTTCCTACGCCATTGTGTGTAGTGCAAACAGCAAAAATGACATGTTTCACCCTTCATCGAAATTTTCATCGTCATTATTTACAACCAATGATCCATTTTGCGAAATCAAAAATATATACGACGTTACTGGACATCTTTACCGAACGTATAGGTATTCCAGGAAATTTATGCAAGGTTTCATTTCAGTTCTGGGGAAAACTACCTCTCTTTGATCGCAGACAATAGCAGATTTACCACTTTCAGTAGTAACTGTATAGATGCTTAGATGAAGGGTCTACGGGCACTATGGATTGTACGTAGGCTTTGGGATCCTTATGGAGTTTGAGAATAAGACTCTTCCATAATCCACTTAACATAATTCCGCGGTTTTTAAAAAGATTAATTTTGGGGAAAAAGAATGGTGACATATCTTCTAAAGATATTCTCCAGAAAATAGTGTCTACAAAGGAAATGAAACGTTCAGCAAGCTTGTCGTCTGTCCATTGGTGATACCTGGGATGGATTTGGGTTTCGTGAAGAAGCAACGTTTTCAAATGGTAAGACGTCAAGAGTATCGTAATGTCCGCACTGGGAACGCCACGACTTGTCATTACCAAATGATGTAATCGGAGTGCTTTGAAGATAATGAGACACTTTTTGTGACACAATCTCGATTCTGTCTCAGCTTCATCGATGGATTTCAAAAGCAGAGTTTCTGCCCTTGACACGGAGAGGCGCCATAAGAGTTCTACATCAGGACCAGTGTCTCCAATGCCAGGAGTTGATTCATTGACGTACTTGGCAACCAACTCGTAACCGTTCGCTTTTATCTTTGCAATGACTTCTGCGCTTGGCCATTCCTTATCATATCCATGCTGGAGAAAATCTGGATTGGATGATAATGGCCAGCCAACACATTGGACAGCCAGAACCAAATCGGCTTTGTATTTGAAACGGTTTTCCTTTGTGGCTACAGTGGTCGCCACAGTACCTTGTCCACCGACAGTGTAATAGCCGGGCAAGTCGTCTTTCATGCTCGATACGACACCATGCACATGACATTGAAACAAATCTGTAATTTTTCGTGGGTTTAAATACTGACCGGTGGTAACATCCCTCCAAACCTTGGCACTCGATTCTGTCAGCTTGAATCTGGCGTAGCCAGGGGAAAGATCGGACTCCTTGGGCGCACCTGGAATGTCCAAACAGATTAAAATGTCGAACTCGGAGCTCACGACGGCTGACAGGCCCGATGCCACGCTGCCAACATCATGAACGTCACAATGGAATCTTGAATCTTTTGCTTTCACGCGTGTGAGGATTTTCTCCACGACTGTTCTGAGCTCATCAAGCTTCGGCGCAGGCTTGGGTTTGGCAAAACTTTTGTAAAACTCCATCAGGGCTGGTTGAAGTTCGTCTCTGTAGCGCTGGTCAAATCTTGAGCGGGGTGTGTCACGAAACATGCTGCCGGCTCTCTAAACAAACAGCTGCTTACGAATTCACTTCCTAAAACACGGAAGTAAGACTTCATTCATGGTCGAGCACTTGGGAATGGTACAGCAGCTACTGTCTGACTCTACATCAGTGAGATTGTGTATTATTCTCGTTCTGCATTAAGGTTATCATCATGAATAGGTTAGATGCCATTCTTCCTAATATTAGAATCTCCGGCCGTAGGTCTGCCAGCAACCGGCGGATGGTCGTGGGTTTCGCCCGGGATCTGACCGATTTCCACCCATCATAATGCTGACCGCCGTCGTAAAAGTGAAATAATCTGGAGTACAGCGTAAAACACCAATCAAATATATAAACAAATCCTAATATTAGAACACTGGGTATTCAATGGCTTCTTCCAGGTCATACCAAAGGCTTTAAAAATGATACTTGTTGCTGCCTCACTTGGCGCTGGGCCTTGAGAGGTTCGAGCCAGGAAACAGGGCCGGTCGCAGTGTTGTCAGTCTAATGTGATGGGGTGTTGTGCCATGTCTGGTGTCTTTGACATGATGTTCCAGTGGCGACAACCCTGCCACAAGAAGACATACTAAATGCACACACCAGAAGGATTTCTCGTCGCCACGTGAAAGGATAATTGCTATGTGCGACGTCAAATCCCAAGCAGACACTCAATCGCTTATTGGCTTAAGTCAATATAATCATTTCGTGTATACACGATGTTTAACTTACAAGACAGGCAGCATCTTCATACTCAAATATGAGACAGCGGCTAGCAGTGCATGACGAAATGAACATCGCTAGCTGTATGCAATACAGTCGACCGCAATTATGAAACCATTCTCGTGATGATTTTACGCTCAGAGTTTACAGGTACAGAAGAAACCTACCCTGATTATGCTCAGTGGTCTCAGGGACTGTAGCGTGAGTGTCCGATGCCTGTAGTCACGCAGAACTGGGAATACATGCACATCCGGGTAGGTGTCAGATGATCCGTGTGTAAGCTCAGAATATAGGATATGCGTCCAAGTTAGTCATGGCCCGCCGCGCACATATATATTTATGTGATGTATATGCTTCTATTAATAGTTGGAGCTGTGGTCACTAATGCATGAAGATGTTGAACTTACACAGTCCATGCATGCAACCTACAGCGCAGTCAGTCATATATGCCGTATTTCTTCTAATTAATTATAAGAGTATTTATTGTTTTCGGATGTGAAAAATAGTTCAAACTATCGTATTAAACTTACATTGAAGGGTAACGTAGGCCGGGACTTCAGGTAAGGTTGAAGGGTATTCGGCTTTATAATGTTAAAATAGCGGATTTGAAGAGAATCAGACATTCAATAATTAATTAAATCCTGAAATCATGCATGGAGGTAAAACAATCTATTCTACCTCCATGCTTAAAGCAAGTCGTAACATACCCTTATAGATTAAACCAGCGCTCCCCACTCCTCCATCCCATCAAACCCCTCCTCCCACCATATTCTCCGAATTAATCCCCGCCTCACCTACCTTCCTTTCCCAGAATTCGGTAGCATGCATGCCAAGCAAGGGAGAGACAAAAGTCTCGTCTGGCAAAAGCATGAGCGTCGCGGACAAAAACCTCACGCAAAAAAGCCCTGTGTGTTATGTGGACGAAAGCCCCGCCGGACAAAAACTCCGCCAGACAAAAACCCCGTGGACAAAAGCCTCGCGATAGTATATGAAGAATGATACAACCTGCTGGTTTGAGAAAACTTCAAACTTTCGTCCTGAATTGACGTTTCACAGTTTAATCATAGTACACTTTTGAATTTATTAAGCAGTCATAGGCCGAGTTTCACATACACCGGCAATGTTAAGTAAATAATAAAAACCGGAATGTGTTTTGTAGAAAAGGCCATGTCTGGGTACATTCGTGAACTTTAGAACTTTATTAGGCCTAGGCCTACATTTGTTTTGCCTTTACCGTATACGCGTGCTTCTCGTGTTTAACACTAGAATGACGTACGTTTACGAATAAATACATCCATAAATACTTATTAGTCTTGTAGCCTTTGGCCACACGAACAAAGGAGGGCGTAATAATAAATAGAGGTAGAGTTCCACACTGGCCCTACTGAAATTTGCCCATCGATCTATGCTGTAATTTTGTATGTTTATTTATTATTTATTTGGGCGTTTCCCAGGTTTTATGAAAACAGGGGAGCCTCTATATTTGTAAGTATGGCTTATCCGATCATTTGGTGTCCTGCTATGGACGGCTGCATCTCTCTCTACCCACGACGTAGGCGCAAGGCTTACTAAAAGGGAGAAGACTCCGGATGCCTTTTAACCTCAACTTTTTGGGGGAAAGTCCCGAACGTAACTTTGACAACGGCGGCCATGTTTTAGCAAGTGGCGCCATTTCTTCTGCTGATTGAGCATGGAAGTCGAGACGTCGAGATTTGCGGAGCTGTACTATTAGATTAAAAGAGTGACATTTCTGTTGGGCGTTTCTTTTGTATAAATGGCCCCCAGAATGAACAAAAACAAAACAGATTGGTGAGTATGATGGGTTTCTTAACGTGATGAACACAAGTTGTCGTTTGTTTGAAGGCTGAACTGAAGCCAACAATGACAGCGCGTGGCGACTGACGGTATGAATGGGAGTGATGTTGTTGTCGGTATGCTGCTGATGCGGACACCTTTTAAACAGTGTTTGGACTTTAGCTTTTGCACCCAAAGTGCAATTGATTTTCAAAAACTGGTTGCCGCACGCAGCCAAACATGCATGTTTGCCTGAGCATCACATGTGGCTGTAGTTCTCATGCACTGCAAGGTTTTAGGAGGTCAGTCTATCACACTTCACAGACTCCAGTAAAATTCAACGGACGAGAAAAATACTTGACTGGGGAGTTTACCCGTGATCGTTTTATCGCTTTGGTGTCCATGGCAAATCTTTGTATATTTCATCATGACTACCTTAAAATTTCAAATTAATGTGTTCGGTTTTAAAAAAATTGAATGTACACAAGTAAGTATACATACTTGAATGGTAAAATGTATCCTTGTAGTCAAAAAGGCTGAAACGTACCATTTCACAAGACATCCCTCCATGTTAAATAATGATTTGATTTTCTTATGGTAAACATTTTTTGAGAACTTGACACAAGTTGACAAAGATTTTTGTACATGTGAAATTATTCTGAAGACCAACAAGAAAATAATGTGTTCGGAGGACCCAGCTTAGCTACAGAGAACAGAATACACACAAACTAATGCATATAAGAAATTTATGCATTTCACTGCTATGAAAGAAGTGGAAAATGACTATGTAAGACATATTGAGAGGCGAACACTTGTACATGTTAGTCTGGTAAGCATATGATATCATGCCTATCACAGCTGTATCACAGCTGTATCACAGTAATGAATGGCGTACTAAATAGAGCCAATTTATTTTACTGTGAGTTGTTTATTGGTGGGAAAAATTTGTATTAAAAGGGCAACCCTGTGGGACATTTTCTTACTCACATGTACATGTATTTTGACTTGACCATGCAGTACAAGCGAGTAGCTGCTAAGTTTCAGCACTATTTAAAGTAAACTGTCTGTGACTGTCATTGTGTCACAGCGTGAAAAGTACACGGTTTTCATTTAAGCATCCATCAGTGTGAACAATCAACTGATTAGTTTGTGACCTGTAGGGATGAAATTTCAAGTGGATGTTCAAGTGTTGTTGGACCATGCGTTAGTGCTGCCTCTAATTTAGAGGTCAGATTGAATTTTTTCTATTCAAGGCTTGGGCTGAAGTGACATAATACTTGCAACATATATATGTATACATCTGCTGTCTTAGGGTTGAGAATTTTATGTAAATTTATGACGTTTCAATCAAATTTTGGTTGTTAAAGCATTTCGTGATAGGTATTTTGTCATGACGAGTCAAATGACATCTTCACTTAGTGTAATTGTTAACTGCATAGGCCCCTATTGTGATGGCCTGTTTTAAAACCATTAAAAGCTGTAGGGTTTTAATTCCAATTTTCTTAATGTTTGTTGATAGAAAATAAATAGTTTGTTAATTTTTTTGCCAGATAATTTTTTTAGATATCTGGTGGACTCTTTTTACTCTAGTAAACATTCGACTGTATTGGAACTTTCAAATTCAGGTTTGTTTGAGGCCATACTTAAGGAATTCTTTCTTGCATGCAACACAACCCTATTGCTCAAAACAGGATCAGTCATTCAGAGAAATATTTTTCTTGTTCTTGCTAATGAAATTAACATAGAGGGAAAAAGACAGAAATACCTTCTCAATAAAAACTTCAGTGTTGGGCCTCTTTGGAGTGTCTGTCGGGTTAACCGTAGCAAACATATTTGTAATGATGGCCAAAGAAAAATTAAAGGAGTTTTGTTAGATAAGCTTAGTTTTCAGGTTAATTTCACCGGTTAATGGTGCTTGTGCCAGTTGAGGTTTTTTGATTATATACGTAGAAAAGTTCTCACTTTTTGTGGCAAAATAAATGATATAAACAGATTAATCCAGGTGTAGATCTTGACAAAGTTTGCTGTATTGTGAAATTGTTACATAACCTCGACAAATGTGTTAAATGTAGGCCTCTACATTTAAGACGTTTGCTTGGTTTGATCTCTGTTTAAGTCAGTGTATGAATGTCAGCTTGTGCTCTAGGCTGAACAACCTGATATTGTAATTTATACGTGATGTGTTAGCCAGGTGTGACCATTTTGTTCTTTACGTGCACCGTTAAAGAAAAGACAGTGACAGATTTACAGTTGTTACTGCAGCAGAGTGCAGATGTCACAATGTATCCAGTGTAGTCATCAAGAAAAGGATTTACACTAGCACAATAGTAGGGGAGTTTGGGCAGATAATAGGTGCAAGGGAACTCTCTGATGTGTACAGTAGACTAGGCCAGGACCACACAGTATGAGTTCAGTTTGAATTTATTTATTTATTTCATTGGTGTTCTACGCCATACCGGTACTCAAGAATATTTGACTTATACGACGACG
The DNA here is from genome assembly GCA_016165875.1 of Acanthopleura granulata. Classification (NCBI taxonomy): domain Eukaryota; kingdom Metazoa; phylum Mollusca; class Polyplacophora; order Chitonida; family Chitonidae; genus Acanthopleura; species Acanthopleura granulata. Next base: position 1,616,193 of record JABBOT010000004.1, read on the forward strand.
GCCAGCATTATGGAGGGAGGGAAACAGAGGCAGATTCAGGGGGAAATCCATGATCATCCACAGGTTGCTGGTGCACCTTCCCACGTATGGCAGGAGAGGAAGCCAGCATGAACTGGACCTGAATTCATGCATTGCTACCACATTGGTTTGGAGGCAGCTAGGTCATTATGCTGCAGTGGTGCACTAATCCCCTCTGCCACCGAGACTTCTCAGTTCAATTTTCATGTCCGTGACGCTTCAGTGCACTTTATAATATGTCACTCTAGCATTAAGTTCAGATTGCATATACATGTATATTAAGGCTAGCCTTGCCCAGTTGTTGGGCCTTTTAGTCATTGGATCAGCTGAATGACCCTCAGACTTCAGCTATGATTTATTTATTTATGACTGGTGAAAAGCAGTTCTAAATATGGGTACAGGTATTGTATGTTTGTTGTTTATGTGAACATGTATTGTGACTTAGGCATATTTGTGGTCAGTGCGGTGTAGTATTGTCATTAAAATTATCTAAGGAAATATTGAAGAAACAAAAACCTCGGGCCTGTATAAAATATCAATATCCGATTATGAATGTTAAATATGATGATTTTTGTTCGCCTAGATAGCTCGTATGAATTTTAGTCTGACTCCTCAGGTGGAATTTAGTAAAAATTAATTCCGTTCCACATTCTAAATGACCTAAAATTTCGGCCACGACTAAGATGCATATTTTTCCTGATCCTGAGAGTTCCATTGAGTTTAGAAAGCTGTTTTCAGATTTGTTGAATGATACTCTACTGGAAAAATGTGAGTTTCATGAACAGAAATAACATTTTATGACATTATTTGGCCCCTGACGATGCATTTTTTGGACGGAATTTTGGGTCATTAACAGTAACTGATCATCAACATGCGTGTACTTACAGTGTAAATGTATTTGGGCTGGACAAATGTAAACGGATTAATTAAGCTGCGTGTTTGACTGTAATGAGTTTATGTGTAACATTCATTATATGGGCCTAATAAGTATTAAAAGATTAACGTCATCATTTAGATGTTTTAGTAGAAGCATTGCCTGTTGACAATCCTTGAGGGTCACTTGATGATATATCAACAAGCGCAGCACCTCAGTACCGAATGGTATGAGGCACCAGTCCGACCCTCATATAGACTGATTTATTACCTCCATAACACACACAATATGTATGTCAGAGCTACATGTAGACAGCTGATGGACTGCTAATCTGAGTGCTAGTGGTTATATAATTCAAAGTGTCCACACTACTCTGATAGCCCTTGTGGACTTTGAACATTTACCACTTGTGCTTCAGCATATGTCCACAGGAAGATCTCCTGAAGGTGTGTATATTATTGTTCTGGAATACATTGTATTATATATGTACATATAGTTGCCTGTGTTTACATATGAAAGGGCTTTTATTTGATTGACTGATTGTTAGAAAAGTCAAACATGTAGTTGTATGTATATGTCTATATATAGTTTTACTTTAATTTTCTGCCCACAGTTACTTGCCATAGATCTTTTTATGCCCATATGTAGCTAGCACATATATACTGGTTGTATACTTTAAGATATTTTATGTTATACAATGTATTACAAGTTGGCATCCAATGTAATTCGAAGAGAATTGGAAATATGTGTTTATAGTCTAAGTAATTCAAGCTGCTCTTTTTTGAAGCCAAAGTAATTTTTTCAAATAATGCCCTTATATATGTAGATCTGTCTCAAAAAATCCCCCAAAAAACCACATGCTCTTCTGTATACTTGTACCTCCAACAAAATGTTACATCAGATGAGAATATTTTTATTTTTTATATTAATAGCCCCTGTAAATTTCTGGTATTTGTAATATGACATGATGGCACGGCTTGGGTTGGGCCATCTTTAAAAGTATTTTTATTGCGGGTTACCCAGCCAACCCTCCGAAAAAATGCCCTGCCCTTAAAGTTTTTAATTGGGCTTAAGATTGCATTTCGTTTTTCATTTTCTCTCCATGTTAATTTCTTAGAAATCCTTAATGATTTCATTTTGCAAGAATAAAAAAAAATTAGCAAAACTAAAAAAATTTCCTTACTGGCCCACTTTATTTTTTGTGATAGGGTTGTGTTACCCACAACAAAGAATGTTTATGAATGGCCTTACTGACACCATTTCCATATCCAGTCAGGGAGTAACAATGTGACACATGTATCCTGCAAAAGATGCATCAATTCATACTTGATATTGACTACATCATGGTTTTCACAGTTGAACAAGGGAAATAACCTTGTCAACAGACACATATGGCCGTTGCTATTCAGTGAAAACTCGCGTGTTTGCCTGCATGATGTGGGATAAATGTTCATGTACAAATGCTTATAGAGTCCACTGGCGAGATGTGCCCATGCATCCAGGAATTGAGGCTACAGAACCTGCTTCAGACGTTGTGTGACATTGTGACAGGTTTGTGTGAAGGTGTGGTGGTAACCAGGCTACACCTATGTGCCTGGACTACTGATGAAGGAATTATCTAGCCTGAATTAGCAATCTTAATTAGGGTTTAACAGGACTTGTTTACTGCCCTCAGATTTTGTTTCACTGGGTCAGAGTATCATGTTCAGGGTGCCATGTTGATGTGAGAGGTCAGGAAGTATCCACCTCGTATTAAATGGAGATTCATGTATGTGTAGAAAAACCTATGTTTGAAAAATAGCTTCTAAACAAGAGAGAAAAAAGCATACGCATTCCGGTATATTGTGTACTTACCAATAATCTAATTTGTGAAAGGTAACCTGATGCCCTTGCTCTATGACAGGGAGCATGGTGTCCATCCTCTGTGAAGTGAGCATGGAATCCTTCCTCTGTGAAGTGAGCAAGATGCCCTTCCTCTGTGAATTGAGCTTGATGCCCTTGCTCTATGAAGCGAGTGTGATGCCCATCCTCTGTGATGAGCTTGATGCGCTTCCTCTGAAGTGAATCTGATGCCTTGCCTGTGTGAAATGAGCATGGAATCCTTCCTCTGTGAAGTGAGCATGATGCTTTCCCTCTTTTAGAGTGAGCTGAGTGTAACGCCCTACCTCTGTGAAGTGAGCTTGATGACCTTCCTCTATGAAATGAATCTGGTGCCTCTCCTTTGTGAAGTGAGTGGGAAACCCTTACTGTGTGAAGTGAGCATGATATCCGTCCTCTTTGACAGTGAGCTGAGTGTGATGCAATTCCTCTGTGACACTGAGTGTGATGCCCTTCCTTTGTGAAGTGAATCTGATGCCTTTCCTTTGTGAAGTGACGGTGAAACCCTTCCTCTGTGACAATGAACATGACGTCCTTCCTCTTTGACAGTGAGCTAAGTGCGATGCCCTTACTTTGTGAAGTGAGTGTGATGCCCTTACTCTGTGAAGTGAATCTGATGCCTTTCCATTGTGAAGAGAAGGTGAAGCCTGTACTCTGTGAAGTGAACATGATGCTCTTCGTCTTTGACAGTGAGCTGAGTGCGATGCCCTTCTTCTTTGACAGTGATCTGAGTGTGATGCCCTTCTTTGACAGTGAGCTGAGGGCGATGCCCTTCCTCTGTGACAGTGAGTGTGATGCCCTTCCTTTGTGAAGTGAATCTGATGCCTTTCCTTCGTGAAGTGACAGTGAAACCCTTCCTCTGTGACAATGAACATGATGTCCTTCCTCTTTGACAGTGAGCTGAGTTTGATGCCCTTACTTTGTGAAGTGAGTGTGATGCCCTTACTCTGTGAAGTGAATCTGATGCCTTTCCATTGTGAAGAGAAGGTGAAACCCTTACTCTGTGAAGTGAACATGATGCTCTTCCTCTTTGACAGTGAGCTGAGTGCGATGCCCTTCTTCTTTGACAGTGAGCTGTGATGCCCTTCCTCTGTGACAGTGAGTGTGATGCCCTTCCTCTGAAGTGAGCTTGATGCCTTCCTCTGTGAAGTTAGTGTGATGTCCTTCTGCTAAGTGAGCATGATGCCCTTCCTCTGCGAAGTGAGAATGAAGCTGTTCTTCTGTGACAATGAGAATCGCCCTTTCTCTGTGACAATGAGCATGAAACCCTTCCTCTATTAAGTGAGCTTGATTGGTGAAAAGGGAGTGCGATGCCCGTCTGTGAAGTGAGCACGATGCCCTTCTTTTGTGAAGTGAGTGTGATATCCTTCCTCTGTGAAGTGAGCGTGATATCCATCCCCTGTGAAGTGAGTGTGATGCCCTTCTTTTGTGAAATGGGTAAGATGCCCTTCCTGTGAAATGGGTGTGGTCACCTTCTTCTGTGAAATGAGTGTCATGCCCTTCCTCTATGAAGTGAGTGTGATGCCCTTGCACTACTGTGAATTGAGCGTAATGCCCATTCTCTGTGATTAGCTTGATGCCTTTTCTGTGAGTGGAGCGTGATGCCTTTCCTCTGTGACAGTGAGCTTGATGTCCTTCCTCTGTGAAGTGAGCATGATGCCCTTCCTCTGTGAAGGTAGTGTGACCCCCTTCCTCTTTGACGGTGATCATGAAGCTCTTTCCCTGTGAAGTGAGCGTTATGCCCTTGCGCTGTGATGCCCTTCCTCTGTGAAGTGAGTGTGAATCCCTTCCTGTGTGAAGTGAGCGAGATGCCCTTCGTATGTGAAGTGAGCATGATGCCCTTTCTCTGTGAAGTGAGCATAGTGCCCATCCTGTGTGATGAGCTTGATGCCCTTACTCTGTGAAGTGAGTGAGATACCCTTGCTCTGAGACAGCATGTAGCCCTTCCTCTGTGAAAGGAGTGTGATGCTCTTCCTCTTTGACAGTAAGCTGCGTGTGATGCACTTCTTCTTTGACCGTGAGCTAAGTGTGATGCCCTCCCTCAGTGACAGTGAGCATGATGCCCCTCCTCAGAAGTAAGCATGGGGCCCTTCCTCTAGGAAATGAGTGTGTTGCCCTTCCTCTGAAGTTAGCTTGATGCCCTTCCTTTGTAAAGCGAGCTTGATGCCCTTTCTTGGTGAACGTGATGCCCTTCCTCTGTAAATTGAGTGTGATGTCCTTCCTCTGTGAAGTGAATGTGATGCCTTTCTTCTTTGAAGTGAGCATGATGCCCCTTCCTTTGTGAAGTAAATGTGATGTCCTTTCTCAGTGAAGTGAACATAATACTCTTCCTCTGTGAGGTGAGCATGAAGTGGGATGATGCCATTTGCAACTTCAGAACCAGCATACATGTAGTACATGAATTTTGAATCAGTTTTGAATTATGGCATGGTTAATCGGGTTTAGATTTAGCACAACAAATAGGTCATATGACCACAAAAATTGTTCTTCCTTATGGCTGATTAGAGGCATTAAGTGGTCGACAATGCTCATGTGGCTGTTTGCTTAATCTAACACATTTGTTGAAGACCACTTGAGAAAAATGAGAAAATTGAGTGTGCAGTGGGAGTTTTCACTCCTCACTGTGAAATCTTGTGTTTCGTGTTGTTGATATAAAAACCCGTGTTACTTGTTTGCATCGGAAAAGTTTTACAGGTTTTTTAAAACCCTTTTCCATCATTTTTACCCCTTGGCCAAAATTGTCGTAGCAAGCGTCGGCCGTCCGTTTGTCCATACGCCTGGTGAATGCTCCATTTCGAGAACAGTTTATCCAATGCTCACCAAACTTACACCACACTTACACACTGGCATGAGGAAGAACTCTGGTGATTTTCAGTGAGCTTGACATTTTACTTCAAGGTCATTGGGGTCATTTAAGTTAAAGTTTATGCAAGGTTTGTAAATGCTCAATGTGTAGAACGGTTAACTCCAACCACCAAACTTACACCACACTTCCACATTGGCATGAGGACGAACCCTATTGATTTTCAGCGACCTTGACATTCTACTTCAAGATCATTGGGATCATTTGAGTTAAATTTTATAAAAGGCTTGTAAACATAATATCATTAGAAAGGTTTAGTGTCAGGTCACCAAACTTAACACTATGCTTGCACTTTTGTCATGAGGAAGATCCCTATTGATTTTCAGTGGCCTTGACATTTTCCTTCGAGGTCATTGGGATCATTTAAGTTAAATTTTGTAAAAGGCTTGTAAACGCTCTATCTCTTAAGCAGTTTGTCCCAAGTTCATCAGATTTATATCACAGCTACACGATTTTATGAATGGCTGGTATTATACATGATATCTCTTGGAATTTGTATCTATTTGTTACACTGTACATGTGCTAAAAGCCAAGGAGTTCTGAGTGCATTAGACGGTATTTTTCTGCACTTTTCATTGCTACAACCAGACTTAAAACACCTGAGAATTTTCACTCATAGCAGTTGTTTTTGTATATGTCTTGTGTTGCATACACACCTTGCAAATTCAAATTTAACATTAAATGTTAAACCCAAGAAAGCCTATATTTTCCTTAATTCACATAGCACTGTAGCGTTCTGGCCTCTGTCTTCCTACATGTATACATGCTTATGATGTTCCATAGCAGTTATTGAAGTCAGTAGGGTAGAACTACATGTACATGCATCTTATTTTGACGGAAATGCTTTTTGCTGGATCTCGGTTAGTTGCCAAGAAGCTGTCAGCCTGAGTTTTTTGTGTGACCCTGTAATGCAGCAGACAACTGGAAAGTGGTATGCAGTATACTTACAGCACTACCATAGTGCTCACGTATAAGTTAAGGTATGCAAACAGTAATGCAGATATCCTGGTTCTTACCCTTGATCAATTTTAAAATAAGTTGTAAACCAGTTCATGACTCAATTTAGAAAACGACTGTCTTGATTAAGTGAGGCAACTTATAAACTTTTTGAAAGCTGACACTAGTATGGGCGGCTCTGACATTAAAAGCTTAATTATTTGTAAAAATATGTTTCCAGAAACGGGCCAATGTAGCCTTAGGTTGAGGCAGTATATCTGCACCTGATTTGACATGTACCATATCATACCCATGTCCTGGTGTAGGTCTAGACTATACTGTTAGAGATCCGTCTGACTATAAAGCCAGTTTCATGACCATTTCAGTTTACATGATACATGTTATGGAGGGTTTTATTTTGGTCATTTCTTATCAGAATCGATTTGGATTCCCATAGGTTATCTTTCGCGGGATCTTGTCTAAATCTAGTACTATCACAAGAATTTGATCCAAGTAAAGATTTGAAGGCACATGAAAGCAAAAATATTTTGGGGATTGCATTTTCATAAATGTATTGATCTGAAACAAAGCATTTTTTTTTAATTATAACACAACAGTGAATTTGAATCTGACTTTTTTTTAAGGGAGTCTAAGTAGATTCCTGTAGATTTGGTTTACAGGAGTTACGAGAATCCGATTCCCAGATTCCCATTGAAAGTAAAAGGCCCGATAAATGCACATTGTGATTAGGCATCTACTAGTCTCCCACCAAACAATGATATTCTGGGAGACTAGTCTTTTTCATTTGTATAAAAGTGCAGCTCCAGTCCAAAGAGAAACTGTGTGGAATATTACATGTAAAATAAGAAGAACATCCTACGGAACACACCTAACACCATGGCTCAAAAGGATTTAGAATAAATAACACTATTTATAATCCTTAAAAGTAAAATTTGCAGCTGTGTCCTGCAAATTTTCCCGGTGTGATATTATAATATTCCTTATTTCATGTCAAATCAGGCAGATATGATGTTAAGTGAGCACTTACGTTGAGATGGCGTCAAACATTTGAAAAGGCAGCATCATTTGTGGATACATGTCAGCGACTGGTGACATCATGTGTTTATGCTTGATGTCACACCAGGCAAGTCAGAAAGGACAGAAAAATTTCTGCATTTTCCATATTCTCTGAAGAAATATGTATTGGTTTTAATATACTGCAGTTTTTTAACAAGTTAGGCAATAGATCAGTTCTTAATCACCTCAATAATTATCATTTCACTTTTGCTTTTAAGATACAGAAGTTTGGACACCAAAGTAGCTCTTTGAACAAATAGGAAAGTGATGGATGGTTTGTAAAAAGGGCAAAGTTTTGGATGAATTCCCAATCAACAACTCTAATTGAAAGCAAACCAGAGTGGTATCCTGAATGTTTTTGATATCATTAACTGGTTTTCATATACCTCTTAAAGCATTAACATTTCTGGCCATGCAGCCATTCACACATTCACACAAATGGGTACCTGTATATATGGCAAAGAGTGAATGATTTATCCGACCACTAAGCACTCCTGTTTCATCTACCCATAAACCCTACTACCTTAACATGTGTGCTTGAATTTTTGATTATTTCTCTTGTAATATGTTTAAGCCCTGATACAAACAACTGCAAATGAAAGCTTGTGTAGGCTTGGGAGATTTTAGTGCTTGTCTGCCTTGTGAGAGTACATGCACATCTCATTCTGGTGTGGTACGTTTTGTTATGTGGAAATTTACAGTTACTGTAAATGTAGCGGACTAAGGTATGAGACGCTCATGTCAGTAACGGAGGAGATTTTGACCCCTATTCGGTGGAAATTTGTGAATCCATGTGGTCATATGGTCCATGCATTTATTTATTTGATTGGTGTCTTACACTGTAATCAAGAATATTTCACTTATACGACGACAGGCAGCTTTATGGTGGAAGGAAACTGGGCACAGCACGGGAGAAACCCACAAACATCCTCAGGTTGCTGGGGTACCTTCCTACATGTGGCTGGAGAGAAAGCCTACTATTGCAACATTTCAACTAGAGAACAAAAAGTGGTTGTCTAAGATGTAATTTTGAATGATACATGGGATAGATGCATGGGCTAAATGTGGACAATGTGTAATAAGGAAAAATATGGGGTGCCTCGATCTGCATCACATAGTTAATGCAAGCCTGCAAATAGGTGCCCAACATTTTTGTAAACACAACTTTGAACAAAGTGGTATGATCATGTTTTCCATGTTTCGTAGTACTGGATAAAGTTTACTTGGGTTTTACCACTCCAAGTAATGACATGTTTTCAAAAATGTCAGGCAACTATTTGCAGGCTTGTAATGTATAAACGGTCATAGGTACGTGTAAGATATATATATAGTAAATCACACTGTACAGAGTAACAGGCATAGCTTATTGGGTTGTGGAAACTAGCATGTGAGTGTATGATCAAACTTAGAAGCCCTCTGAAAGTCCATAATGAGGCTGTAAATCTTCACACACAGCATATTTATAATTGACTTTGTCCTAGTCCTATTCCACAAGACTTTCTGTGATGTTGCTCTGCCACATTTCATTGGGTTCTTGGCTTCAGGTTGTGTTATTCCATTCTAGGCTACCACTATAGCAGATCTTGCCAGACTGTCACCATTGTACCTCTAAAGCTCAAGGTTATGTCAAGATTTAATGTACATTTATGTATTTTGATTTAATTTTTCAAGAGAGAGAGAAAGTCATTTTTCTCATCTCTCCTTAGTACATACATTGTATACATTCCATTCTTCCGCACAGTGCTAAAGTATAACATCCCCAAAAATGTGTTTTTCTTCAGGTCATACATGTATGTTTTGATCTACATTAATTGCTTGTAGAGTTGCCTTGTATATAAAAAGTCTAAAAATGTGAAGTAGTGTCCATACTATTAATCGCTTCGAATAGCTGCTACACTCAGGACTACATCTAAATGTGTTCAGCAATGTTAATGGCAAGTATCTCTGACTCTAGGTATATCCTTAAAAAAACCCAAAAAACAGTGAATAAATAAAATGTTGAAAAAGAGCTATGCTTATGACTGTTGGTTAGATGTTTCAAGCCATTGCTATGGGCTTAAAAGTGCTCCATATATCCATTATTCTCTTGACAGCAATGCTTGTCGATCCTTGCCCAAGATGATTGTTTGGTTTGATGTAGCTTTGTGAAACTAAAGTTGTTTCATATGTGTGCATTCTCAGTGGTAACTCAGATTTGCAGGGAACAATTTTGCCATGTAAATAATTAATGTGGACTTCTAATTATTAGACCAAGGCCTGCAATAAAATCAACATAAAATGCTTTTTGCTTTGGACTTCTTTTCTGTGATTGATTTCCAAAATGGTCTGCAGTAAACAGAAGGGAGTGTATTGATTGTCCAATAATTGGCCTGATAACAGAGGATTTGTTTCTGGGTGAGATTGATTTCTCATGTAGAATGTGACCTCAACTAGCAATTGGGTCAATCTACCACCAATAGGTAGGAAGACAGGACATTAACTCCCTCTGAAGCCAGATCAGCAGTAGTAATTCTCTTTCTCTCATTCTTCACATATTGTGCATATATTTAAGATGTAGAAATGGTAATGTTAGTGTAACATGTTCAGTTAAATCAACTAGCAATGAAAACAGGATTCCTACGAGCCTGAAAATACTTGAAAATCAGAAAGAAATATTAAGGCCCTTGAAAGCCTTGACAAACAAGCTAGGACATTGAAATTTTTGAAGCACAAGCTAAGATGTTGAAATCCTTGAAAAGCAAGCTAGGATGTTGGAAGTTCTTGAAAAGTGATAAGATGGATTACATTGATGCCAAGAATGAAAATGTATGTTTCTTGTTTTACATTAGTTGGCAGACACTAGGTAACCTTTCCTCTGGTATAGCTGTGCACTGCATCACCAAGATATACAGGATATGCAAGTCCATGTGTTAGACAACATTGTTTTTAGCAAGTGAAATGCAAAACATTGGCTCTGAAAAATCCCTGAATGTTTTAGAAAGAATTTGGAAAGGTCCTTGAAAAGTCCTTGAATTTTATGATGTGAAAAGTGTAGGAACCGTGTGATGAATAAAAAGCTCAGCATCTCAAGGGTTTAGGGGTATGAATTAAGGGATCCTGGCATAATTTTGTTTTCTTTATGTACATATGTGTACAAGTTAGTATTAAGTCATTTAGCTATAAACCAGATATCTCCATAGTGTCAATTTATAGCATGTCAAAAGTTGAATGTACCAGATATTGATATTTGTCAGATGCCAGGTGCAGTTTTCACAAGGCTTTACCTTGGATAGGAATGCAGTTTTCACAGGGCTTTATTTTCAACCAGAATCAAGGAATCAGATTCCGGGATTCAGATTCTCACCATGACTCACGTAAACAAAATCTGCATGAATCTGTTTGGATTCCATTAAAATTCAAATTCAGATAAAATTTTTTATTATAATAAAAAAACACATTGTTTCAGATCATTAAAGTTATGAACAAGGAATCCCCCAAAATCTGTTTGCTTTTATATATGCTTCCAAATCTGTACATGTAATTAGACCATATTCCCGTGATACTAGATTTGGACAAGAGTTTTGGAAAGATCTGCGGGAATCCATCTAGACTCTGGTAAAAAAAATGATGAAAATAAAGCCTTGTTTCAGTATATTTGATCATGTTAAAAGTCCTCCCTGATGGGTACAGTTGACAAAGCCCTTTAAGCCTGTCCTATTGTGTCATTGTCACAACATGGTTGTGATTAGGAAGCCTGTGGTTGATCACCTCTGTGTGAACATTTATGCACTAAACAACCTAAAATTTTGTCCATATAAGGACATTTTTCATAAAATACAGTTTTTGATCCTGAAACTGACATTTTTCCAGTAGAATATAATCCCAATTTCCAACCACACCTCAAAACACCTTTCTAAAATATGCAGAACTCTCAGAATTAGTAAAACGAAGCAACTAAATCAGAGACGAAATTTTAGGTTATTTAGGGGGTGCTTAAATTTCTGGACTTCGTTGTGAAACTGTGTAGAAGATTTTAATATGTCGGTCTACACAGATACGCATATAAATGATGTCCTTAATTCGGGTATCTGTGTGTGGAAACTGTGAGGAATTTGATTTCAGGGAAAAGGATTATGCATGCAAGTACTAGCCAGTATTAGACAGGACATCTGCTGGTTCAGTGCCGACATAGTCAGACGCAAGAAGTGATCAAAGAGTTTCAGTAATAAGGTTCATGTGGTAGGAACTGACACATTCATATTATGTGTAATTATTGCTCAAGATTTACAAGAATTCATGTTATATATGGCAAAATAAATTCTCTGGGAAGCAAATTGTCCATTTTTGATATCAGTTTTGAAGGACACCATTCATAGTGGCCTGTACCACGTAACACCTGTCAGTATAGCCTGGACAGTCGTGTATAGGGTGTGGGTGTACAATATAACCAGACTGTTAGACCTTTATTGAGTTAGTAACACTAAGCCAGTAATATAAAAATGAGCCTATAATCTCATCTTTTAACAACATTTTGATAAAGTTTGGTTTTTTCCATTTCAGATTTTATTCAAATGTTGACACGTCACACACTAATTATAACTTAGTGATCATGTCTGCTTTCGCATCAAGGCTCAGTCTGTTAGCGTGCTAACGTAGCGCAATGACCCGAAAGCCCTCCACCAATGCGGTTGCTGTAAGTTCAAGTCCAGCTCATGCTGGCTTCCTCTCCGGCTGTACGTGGGAAGGTCGGCCAGCAACCTGTGGATGGTTATGGGTTTCCCCAGAGCTCTGTCCGGTTTCCTCCCACCATAATGCTGGTTGCCGTTGTATAAGTGAAATATTCTTGAGTACCGGTATGGCGTAGAACACCAATGAAATAAATAAATAAATCTTTTACATTCTAATACATTATACATAAAGCACCATTTCTCACCAGTGTTAACTTTGTCTGACCTGTGACAAGCTAAAGGTCAAGCTTGAGGGTGTCGCTAAATTTCAGCCAGTCGATTGACCGTGACATCAAAAAAAAGCATGCCGTCGAAAGATCAGTTTTTTAGAAGCTTTAAGATCATTTTGAGAATAATATATACAAGTTTTTAACATTGTTGAATGTTAGATGTATGAGAGATCCTTTCTAGTGAATCTGAATAGAGATTATTCCAGAAAAAAAAAAAATGCCAATAAAACAATCTTTCCTTTGTTAAAAGCTTTGTGAAACTTGAATTTGTTGCTGTGGCCTTACAAGTCAGGTTAGCAGTGGACTAAATTCAGTGCTCACAGAAGGAATGTGTCTTAACATGAATGACTCTCAGGCCACATCAGCTTGATCTATGTTGTTGGAGAACCAGACAAGGAATAGTATTAAAACTGATAGCAAGATTGATGTTTGTAATAAGACTGGTGTCAAATAGGATTCTTGTAGGAAAAAGAAACACACTTGTTACATATAATATTAATGTAAAGGAACCTAAAATCTGATTTTATATCCCTTTACACATTGCAGAGGTACCTTAGCAATGTGAGAACGTACACAAGTATCAGTGTCTGGAGTACTACATGTATGTACTGTACATAAATGCAAGTACCTAGATGTATTGTGGTGTCATATACATTGTAGGAACCCTGAAATATTGTTGAACATTCTTATGGAATTTGAAGATAAATGTATTATTCAAAGCTTTGCCCAGTTTTTAACCAATTAGCCTCTGTGATTTCTTTACCATTTCATTGCTTTTACCATATTATAAGTCCAAGAATTTCTATGAAACAAAAAAAAGGAGAGAAACGGTGTTCTGCAATCTTTTAACCTGAAGAGGATTATTAGAGCGAAATGTGCGTTTGCCATTGTAGAAATCAGCCAATGAAGGAAATGAAATTAAAGGAACCTCAGGCTTTTGCAATTAGCATGGTGAATTAATGACAAGGAGAACAGAACAAATGTGAAAAAAATTTTGAGCAACCTAGAACATTTAATACACAAAGATTCTAATGTTTGTAGAAGATTTAATTCTTGATGTCATGCAATAAAATGATTTATTTTTTATACATCAGTGAAATCCCAGGATTTTTTTTACTGAAAAAAGTGTTGCTTTCACTGCAGTGAAATATCGCATTTTGATATAGTGAGAGGTTTGATTTTGTGAGAGGTGGAAATGATAACCCACCCAACGCTTTGCATCTCGTGGGTTATCATTTCCACCTTTCACTTGAACAATATTTATGGTATTTTGCCTTCACTGTGCAATATCCTCTACATATTTATGCTGCCAGAAATTTTGAAAGTCTTAAACTATGTACATGTAATGATCAAACTGCAGAGCTGTTGAAACAGTGACTAAAAATTGGTTGCGTAGTATGACAAAATTGATCTGAGAGTCTTCAGTCAAGGGGTTAAGTTGATTTGGCCTTACAGGAAGCCTACCTCTTCATAGTTGACTAGTCCACATAGGAGGGGTGGTGGTATTGTATTTCAGTATCACTGCTGGCACTAGTGTTTAATTGGATGGCAGCCCAGTGTGACAGTGCTGCAATAACCCTAATACCTTTAAGGACACGGCATGGGCCTAGAAAGCCACACAGTGACTGGAGTGGAGATCACAGAGGAGTTGTCCTGAACGGCAAAGAGAGCTTTTGTGCGACGATTAGTCATATATGAGAAGGGCCAACTTCAAAGCAGTCTCCGAACAGTTGGCTTACATTTCATTTTGGACATATTGGATATAAACTGTGTATGCAGTCGCTTGATTGTCATTCCATATTGAGACCTTTGGGGAATTTTATTACTTCCTTCAACTTACCTGAACAGGCTGTTCACCATGGCAGCTAGTACTCCAGCCAAATAGTTACCCTTATAACCATAGTGATTGATCAAGGCAGGCAGATGTTGAGAATGTTTTCCCCTGGATATTACCAGGGAAAAATGCTATGCTTATGCCAAGTGACATCTGAATTGCTGGAGTCTGTAGTGTGAGCCATACCCCTCACCACAACAGACTAGGCCACAGGGTTCGTGGACCTCATGGATTGAGAATATTCACGGATTAATTGCTACCTTGTGTTTGAGCTCTATTCCTAACCAGTGTGAGTTCATAATTGTGTGATAAAGTGACTATTTGTGATTGTCTTCTGTCCAGAGGTATAATGTGTTTTGTTTTCAGTTTGTATGTGTGTGAGACCAGTTAGTCTCGACCATCTCGGTGTTTTACTGGATCCAATTATACCCGTTGTGTTTTGTAAATGTGTACATGTAGATGCATACTTATGGACATTTTTTTTTACAGAATAGCATGTGAAGCTGTTGGGTTGGGCATACTGAGGGCTTGAGGTTTTATACATGAAGGCAACTGTGAGCAATTCTGTGGCAGTATATACATATTTTATTATTTTTGTAACATGCAAATATTTTTGTTTATTTTAACCTTTCCCTACTCAAAGCTTCATAGGTTAGTATTGCATATCATTTTATATGCTTCCTGATCTGTTTATGTTATTTCAGCATGTAGATAGGTGTATATTGGCTGAATTTAAAATCTTCCCATTTGCCACAGAAACACCGTTACCTGTCTGTATACGGTTTACTACAGATGCATACAAGTACAAAAATATATGTGACTGTTGACAGAAATACACATCATTATTAACCTGTTAAATATTTAATTTTACGCTCATCTCTCGCAACTTTACTAGATTAACACACATATTTTGTTGCCTGAACACAAACATGTATTGCATGGCTATCTGAAACGTATTGTTATAATGTACACATATGTACTTTATCACATATCCTGGATATGACAGTTTTTTTAGTACTTTACCCCACCTAGAACCTTAGACTGATAAACATTAGTTTTAAGGTCAAAGTTATTTATATTTCACTATGTGTGTTCATTCCAATACCCGATACCATATTATACTTTAGTTACATTGTCTTTTGCAGATACAGCTGTATTGTATGTTTAATACTATTTGCAGAACTATAGTTCTCTTTGCTCTGATATTTGGTAGCTGCTTATTGGAGACCAAATAACAGAGTCATGGGGAAGGTATGTTGGGTTAGTAGTAGATGTACACGTAGTAAATCATTTTGGGGTGGTGGTGGAGGTAAGTGTATAGTGCTCATAAGATACAGTAGATTTTTGCAATAGAAGCTATAATTACTGACCACTTAAGGTCTCCTCTTGTTCCTACTCCCCTCACATTGTCAGGACCTGTGGCCAGATTCTTAAATCTTCATACACACTTATTCCCTGGTAATTAACACCACCTTTATCAAGGTAAACACAGGCAGTGTATATTCATGGAGGAAAGGATCTGTGCAAAGGTTTTTCTGAAATTTGCTCTTGGATTGATATAAAGTGGAATTCATTATTAATCTTCTTCTTCATTATTAATCAATATAAACTAATGCTCATGATGGTGCATATTGTAATATGATGAACATTAGGGATTGTTTGATTCACTTTTAGCTTCTGGAACTTTGGATGGTGGAGAATGCAATACTTGTCCATTGACTTGTTAACTGAAAATGATCAGTGCAGCTAGCAAGCTTAAACATTGTTGCATTTGATCACTCCTTTTATTCTAAGTCAATTTCCATATTTGAAATGTTGCAAGTCAGGCTTTCTCTCTACACCAGAGGTGACATCCCTATACATGGATGACAGGCATTTTTGTTGAGTGTAATTCAAGGTCAGTTCAGATACACGTAACTCCTTTCGCCTATTAAGGTGCCAGAGCAAAGGAGTTGGTGTGACCAATAAGAGTGTCTTTCTTTACAGTGCAAGGCAGAATTCAGGTCACATGCTCACACAACATTAATTTAGAAACAAAGTAGGACATGCTGAGACATTTCGTTGGATGACCCAGTTTAGACTAGCCTGTTACTAGGTTGAACTGGTTGTAGAAAAAGAGGAGTTCAAGGGATCTGTAGGAAGAAGAAAAGAAACCTGTCCATTGTGAAGATGTTAGGTTGCCCGATGCCACCTGACCGTCTGTATTGGAAAGCATCAACCTGATGTGATTGGTTACATTCAACATATATCAGACATCAGTGAGAGAGAGGCTGTGATGCATTATTATTTTTACTGCTGGCATCCAAGCCTGAGCAGATGAATCTCGAACTATGAATAAATAGGTCCGAAAACATCATATAAATGAGGATTAGGTATACATAAATCATGTTCCCCAAATTGTGCCACCGTAAATCAGCATATTATGGGTATGAGTGCTTTTGCCTGGAAAAGATTGACCATTCGAACATTTCATTAAAGTTTCAATGCTCTTAAAACAGGAAGTGGCTCTCAACAGCCCCGAGGGCGAGAGAGAAACAACTACAACATGCCTTCTCAGTCCATTCTGTACAGCTACTTTTTAATCTCAATTTACAAGTACATGTCTACACAATGCCTTGACCTAAATAAGGTGCAAAACAATCTGCCTACATGAGGTGATTTGGGGATTTACATACATGTATAGCTAGTAGCCTACTATAAATCACACAATACATATAGACCTCCAGCAGTCATGAAGGGGTTTCATGCAGTGTATATGGATAAACCCATGCACACTGTAGAGTTTATATCAGTACTTGCTGGCCATCACACTCGCCCAGAGTGAATTTAAATTCGTTTGAAGGTATTTTTTGCTGAAGTTTTTTCTGAATCTCTGTTTCTTCTTCACCAATGAAGCTGTGTTTCCTGATTTTTGCTTTTTCTAAATTGACATGTGCAATGACTCAACAAACTCACTTTAGTGTTTCGACATCTTAGTTTGTCTTTTGGATTCTCAAATAGTCCATGCCAGCAGTGATGCCTCACCTCATGCGTTAAACATCAAACATCTTCTATTTTGTTCTGTAGTAACATGTCTGCGTTATTATCAGTGATTTTTATCTATTACAGATACGCAAAACCTATGGAAACAATTCATTGTATTTATGAAATGTTTATAAACTTGATCGATTTGACTTCAAAATTAAATATACTTGCACACAGACTCCAGGTCATACTGGATACAGGAACAGTGACATTCTCTGATAATGCTCATATGAAAGCTTTGTCACAGATGAAGAAGTACCAAGTGTATAGGTTCAAATGCAAACAGCTACCACCTGGAGTGCCCCGGTGCACTTTGTGTACATGTCAGTGTTACCTAGCTTGAAGTTATGTTTGAAGTTATGTGTGAAGGATTTGTTTTTGTTTTCGTTCAGTTGCCTCAGTGATGTGATCGTCAGAATCTTACATTTGTCCATTTGATATGAAAGCTGTAAACTCGTTAAAGAAATTTTGCATATGATGAACTTGTCCCCAATAAATATCAGATAGCTAGATGTAGATGTAACAGAAAACGTAGGTGTCACAGAAAACACAGAATACAGAAAACCTGTCATTGTGTACGTGATGAAAGTAGAACCTAGAGGAAATTTATACATGACAAACCAAGTTCTGCTGAATTTGTTGCATATTTTCTGCAACAACATGAATGCTTGATAAGTTATTGAGAACATAATATAAATTGCACATAATAGAACTATTGTTAGCTGAAAGCTTGGAAATTTTGTGATCATATTTGCACTGAAAATTTGATTTAGAATGTTCCTTTGCTTTCTTCCAGTTCAGTTTATTTGGTATGTACTGTAAGACAATAGGTCTGAATATTGTTTAATGCAGATTATTCATTTTGCCCTGTCCTGTGTTGAATGTTGTGGACATGAAGACAGGAAATGATTTCCTCACTGCCTAACTCTAATAAGATAGAGGTGCTTTTTGTTTTCAGAGTAATGAATGGACGGAATTCTGGTCAGCCCCGAGGAGGTGGAGGAGGAGGAGCTGCACCTAATGTCGGAGGTGGGGGTGCTAAGATGGATATCCCCACTCTCAGGATACAGGCAGACACACCTTTACCCTCCACCTCCACCCGCACAACCCCTGTGGAGAAGGCTGGGGTGCAGTTACCCCCACTCACGTCTGCCCGATCTCTTGTTAATGGGGGTAAGCCCAACTTTCCTGCAGATTTAGCCAGCAATGGCCACAAACCCTCATACGCTCAACACTCTGGCCCCTTTCATCGTAACCAGGTTCACCAGCACTCTCAAAGCAATCAACACTCTGTCAAAATAGGTAAGCCAACTTATTCGTATTAATGGAATACATAAGACGATGACAGACCATCAACAATCTTGTCATGCCAAGTAGCATACTTAAATATATATATATATATTAACACAAATGGTGATAATCTCATAACTGATTAAATGCACCCACAATCAGCGTTATCTCTCTGAAAGATAACACAGCTACATGTAACTCCTCCATTCAAAAGTAACTGTTAGTGTACATTTTAATCCAGTGATGAAAGTGGACATATCTGCATTCAGCAACCTGCGTGAGCTTATGAGACTTCTGAAATGGTGATTTGGCCTATAGCTGTCACAACACAGCAAATGTTGAATAGTTGGTCAGGAACTGTCTGTCCCAATGAAGAGCTGCCTGCTTCAATAAGGGTATAATTTAGGTAAAAATGAAATGAACGCTTCCGGGTTATTGTACCATTACAGGCATGATTTTTCTTTCTGTGTTTTGACCCATGATGTAATTCATTGCCTTATTTCCGGGGTTAGAATTCCTTGTGTGATCTGCATATTTGAATTGTTGGCAACAGAGTTACGTGCAAAAATCAAGAAACACTTAGGTTCAAGGCATTTCTGTTCATTTTGGACAAACTTTTTGTCCATTGTTTCCTAGTTTTGGACCGTGTGCACTGTCTGTTGTTCATTGAAGCAGGATTAAGGTGATTTAACTGTCTATTTTTGATAAGGTGTACAAATCTGTATGTTTATAGTTTAATTCTGTGAAAGAAGAACTAAAAGACATTTATTCAATTCCTGGTACAGCATAGGGCTTTCAGTGGGCTGTCCACTGAAGTTTACTTCCCTTTTTATGCAAGGCTGTTAAATGAATACAGTGGTTTGCTTACAATGAAGGTCTCAAAATATTTTGGAACTGTAGGTATTTTAAGTTTACTAATCTGGCTCCTGCATACTAGGTGTTATTCTGATGTGAGATTTGCATTATTTTCTGCGAGATATTTTGATGTGATATGTGTCACAGTTTTGTCCCTCATTGGTTTTGCTGGTGCTTCCTTAGTTGAAATGTTAGTGAAAGACTATAGTTCCTTTCCACAAACCTGACTCTATGTGCATGCATAATTATTGTGTTTAGATCAGAGCCTTCAGAGGTCATAGCTACAACTAATTTATTTCTTTGAGGATTTATG
This sequence comes from Acanthopleura granulata, assembly GCA_016165875.1. Classification (NCBI taxonomy): domain Eukaryota; kingdom Metazoa; phylum Mollusca; class Polyplacophora; order Chitonida; family Chitonidae; genus Acanthopleura; species Acanthopleura granulata. The sequence continues at coordinate 1,636,091 of JABBOT010000004.1, forward strand.
GTAGATTGATGACAACTCAGGATAATCTTATAAATTTAGGTAATAAATTATTGAGTACTGGCTGAATTTGCCAGGGACAGTGAGTGTTAAGTAGAATTTAATGTATTCTGTTATCACCATAGCTAGTTTGATTGTGGAATGTGAAGGGGCTATTTACCAATGAGCAGGTGTGTTATTGGGCAGATTCTCGACATACCAAACATTCCAGACACGCCACAGGTGGTTGGTCAGTGCCTCTGATTTCATTCTGTACATGGCGAAATTACATTTGCTAATGACTCTGTCATGTTGAGGTTAGTTAACATGTACATCTACCCATAGTCCTAATGTTCTGAGTCCAACAAAGAGGTTTAGTTATTACATTTTGCATCACAGATAACATGACCTTATGTGAAAGGTTGTCATGTTGTTGTCATGCCATGCACATTTACCCTATATGTCTATCAGGGCTTTATTTTCATCATTTCTTATCATAATGTAAATGGATTGTTGTAGATTATCTTCGTAGATTGATTTCCAGATTCCCATCGAAAGTAAAGTCGTATCTATTTTCTGCTTCTTCTGAAGGAAGTGCCATGTACTGTAACTAATGCCAGGTTTACATATCATACATGTATGTCATATAGGTGGAAACAGTTTTGGACATGTTTCATCAGATTGCCGCAAGTGTAATACCATATTCCATGATGATTTACGACCGAAGAAAACCTGATGACATATTTGACCACGAGCAGGCTTCAAACAAACAGACCATATGCCTCCTACGGGCATCCCTGGCCTCTGTAATAACCTATAAAAGCATTTGCTATGGATCGCCCAGCATGGTATTTTCGGAAGTCGGCTGATTGTTTGAAGATTCCTACAGTCATGTACACCTGTGATTGAATGTGTTTGATCAGAAAATTCCATTGAGAGCCGTTGGCTAGCACTCGTTGTTGTTCTTGTTCATTTACAGTCGATTCTGTCATTGTGCAACAGCATGTTCTCTGAGCTCTGTTAATCATGGCGTCTAACTTTCCAGTATATAGCCTGTTACCACAAAAGACATACTCACAAGGAGTTTCCAATCCTCCCTTATCGATGGGCTATCTGATCATCTTTGCTTTGATGAAGTGATTTTGCATTCAATAGTCAGTCATTGCAAGTAGCGATGGCTTGGGGAAAAATCTGTCATAAACACCGCCGTAATTTGGATATGCAGTGAATGACCTGCTGCTAAATATTTGCTGATCGCAGAAGGAAATACTGTAAATGCCTTTTTATTCGCGCGGTTCTAACTTTCGCGGATTTTGCGGTATTTACTTTTCCGCGAAAACAAAAACCAGCGAATACAAAACCCATCCGTTTCTTAAATACACGTATATCATATTATGTACTAGTATTAGTCCACACTACAGCATGTACACTCTACTTGAGCTGCATAAAATAACAGACAAAGTAGGTATTTTGGTAAAATTATTTATTTATTTTAAACAGGTGTTGTAATCATACACTACACAGCACTACAAATTTAATGGCACAATTAAGTTCACAAACGTTGAGAAATATTTACAATGTACTTGTATGGACTCCGACTTTAATAAATCCAGCTTGGATTAAATCCTGTGTCTTGCTGATTATCTCATGGCACTTGATAATCCAGCGGGCATGAATAGGCTTCAACACAGCGGTGTATCGACATCGCTATAATCAAGCTGGGTGATGACTTCATTAGCATACAATGCCTGGAAACAGTGTTTGAGTTCATCCTTGTAATCTTTGTTGACGGGGAGATCAAGCAACTGGAGACGGTCGGGGCAGCATGCTGGTACAAACACACAATAAATATCATTTCGTCTCAGATTGGTTATTAAATCATCACCCTGGTGGGCTCTGAACACGTCAAATATTACCAGACACTTCTGGGTAGGTCTCAGTTTTAGCGCCTTCCGCTGTTTCTTACAGTAAGGGATAATGACTTCGTTCACATACCGCAGTGTGGACTCGTCTGTGCTTCAGTGGGATTCCTTAATTTTACCGAAGTCTTCTGGTAATTTCTTCACATCTTTTGTCCCCTTTTGTTTGACATATCCCATTCATTTAAGTAAGGATCGGGCCCAGGTCTCCGTAATAGTAAGTGTGCCACCAAACTGTGGAAGTTTAGTTTTGTCCTGTTTTAGCAGGATGCCTTCAGCTGCCATAACAATTCGACGATTTATCACTCCGCCACTCAAACGGACTTTTTTTACCTAGTCCTTCACCATATCGTCAAGTTTCTGTCCAGTTAACAAGGGATGATCAGTTGTAACCTTAGGGAGGGATCGGATAACGCTGCCGGGCTTTTTTCTTCATCTTTTTCAAGTATGAAGACTTCATACTTCGCACGGTGCTTTCATTAATAGGGCGACCTAGCTGAGAGGAGAATTTACGGGCAGCACGTCCTGTGCCGATTTCCACAGCAGTTCGGGCAATCTTCGCTCCCATGTCATCATCATAGCTGTTCTACCCTCCACGCTTTCGTTTTCTGGGATTTTCTGCTATTTCCGAATCTACAGCATCGTTGGCAGCCTGAATAATGTCGTCTTCTTCTATGGACTGGCTGCTCTGTGGATTTGGTAGACCGGGAGTCTTGGCAGGGCTCGTAGTGCTGATCCATTTCCACAAAGACATTTTTGAAGCAATCGTGATGGACTTTATTGAGTGAGAGAAGAATGATTTCACTGGCAGCGGCAACTGGTTTATATTACCAGTAAATTTACTCAAATCTGTCACAGGTAACAAGTTTACACACTGGTTTTGGGCATGTGAATTAAACAATAGTGTTTATTTATTTTTGTCACATTTACCATTAATCCTTAAGTTTATCTTAAGGAGATTGACTTCCTGACCCAAGGGATCCTTAATCTTTAGGCTCACCAGCGAGACTAACTGTTCAAAAGATTAAAAACTTAAGGCGATTATTTTTCTTTCTCTAAACCAAGCCACTGAACTGTATAAATCTTTCACTATATCTCACATTAACAAATAAGTTAAAATTGAAAGTATTTGACGATTCATGTGTTGAAATGCTTTTGTTAAAATCCGCGAAAGTTTATTCCCGCGAATATGTCTTCTTGGCGAATCCGCGAAAGTTTATGCCCGCGAATATAAAGGCATTTACAGTAACAGAATAAGTAGTTTTGTTCTTTTCTTCCAAAATCTCGTTCTTGGCTGAAAGCGGTTTGAAACTGACCATTGTATGATCCATTGGCTGTAACAGTCGCTCATCCCTTGTGTACAGGCTGTGATTTTAATGGTGAAGGCGTTGGAAAGCTGAAAAATGGGCACTTCTGTCTGTTAAGTATGAAGCAGATGAGGATGGTTTTGCATGCGCTCAGAAAAAGCTTGAATACATTCAAGACATAGTATAAGTACAGGTCGGTCGATGAAATATATCTCACTCGAGGTGAGTTTGCGTTGACGGTCGCTTTCTCTGTCTCCGAATGCGAATTTGATGGAACTACTCTTGCAAACTTACCTGCATTCAAAATTGGCTAAAACGAAAATTTTTATGCCCTTGTATGCTCTATTATGAAGATTGAAGTGGAAACTACAAATGGCAATGAAAAGATCATGGTTTTCAAGATGCTTTCGATACTAGAATGCCCTTACATTTCAAAGTGGCTGCCAGTTGTAAGCGGTTTGAAATTCTCACAGCTACAAGTCTACCAGTTAATTAGTTTCATCAATAAAGGTAGTAAATTAAAAAGACAGTATTTCAGATTCAACTGGAAAATGACATAAAAATGGGCAGAAAAGGTGAGTTGAAGTGCCACTTCGAGTTAGGAGATCTGCAGAGAATTGTTTTCAGTAAAGGTGATGGACTTGAGGTTGCGATAAATGTCGGAATTTTAAAATAACACCTGAAGTAACACATCTGTACATGCGGAATCACAAAACAGCACACCACAATGACCCAGAAGCCTCCTATCAATGTGGTCACTGTGAGTTCAGGTCCGGCTCATTCTGGCTTCCTTTCCTTCCTTACGTGGGAAGGTCTGCTAGCAACCAGCAGATGGTCATTGGTTTCCCCGGAGCTCTGCCCGTTTTCTTTTCACCAAAATGCTGGCCACCGTCATGTAAGTTAAATATTCTTGAGTATGGCATAAAACACCAGTGAAATAAATAAAGAAATAAACACCTCATGCCCATGTTGACAGTGTTAATTTGCCTTTCTGTGTCTGTTATTGACATAAAAAGATCTGTGAAGATGCTGTTGTGATGTCATCTTTGCAGTTGTGATTTTTATTTTTGCCGTCATCAAGTAAGCGTGTTTTCACCAACATACCTGTGGTTACCAACCATGCAATCAGCTATATAAACACATCAGTGTACTTGAGGACACAGTGAATACAAAGAGAACATAGCGTAATGACCAGGTTCAACTGACAGGCAAGCTTTTGTTTCAGCTGTGCCACAGTATAACAAGGAAAGTAGATTTTTGTTTGAAACAACAACAACATGGCGGATGTCACATTTGTATGACACCAATCCTGCATATATTTCAAAAGGTCACTTCCGGAAAGTAATATCGAATATAGTCATAATAGTGGGGAATTCTTTCAACTTAAGTATGCCGTCTCTTTGATCGGAGGGACCCTCCATCACAGGCGAAGATTCCCAGAACTTTTAGCGGCATGCCTTCTGTGATCAAACTCGCCGCTAGCCAGTGAGCCACATGACCATTAAGGTGTCTGCGGTCGTAAATTGTCATAGAATACGGTACCACTTGTAATCATGGTTTTTGTCAGTTTTATGCAGGCAGTTACACCTTCAGCAGGATGTAATGTGTCTTTCAGTGCCCTTTCTTTGACTTTCTTTTTCCTTATGTTGTGTTATATATTAAAGTTCACTGGCAATTTCACATGTTTGTCACAAGTCACAATTTTTCCATTTTTCACGGGTCACGATCTGGCTATACTAAGGTCAACCAGTGAATTCTTACAGTATATTGTGTGGCAAAGGTGTGTGATCATTGAAGCATGAAGTAAATTTATTTCATTGTTTTTTAACACTTCGTGCAAGAATTTATGGGATCGCAGTCAGGTTTATACATGGTGAACACTGGAGTGCCAGTAGGATGAACCACTGACGTTTGGCGAGTTATACTTCGAGGGGTTTTCTAGCCAAATTCTTTTCAGAAACTCAATTTGAACAAATCAGAAATTTCAAAATTTTTTCAACAGCAGTGTGTCAATTTGCTTCATGAATTCGCAATTCAAAATTTTTCTACAACTCAACTCTTTTCCAATATTTCGTTGGTTACCTCAATGAGAAAGTGGCTAGAAAAAACCCTGCATGTACAAATTTTCCAATAAATTTGCTTATTCCAGTGAATATTTTAAAAAATCGGTAAGTGGAAATCTTTTGATTTTGTCTATGTCTTGTATGAACTGAGTTTTTTTGGGGGGATAAGTTATTTTTCTGTAAAATTTAATTAATTGCAGTGATTTTCAAGTGAACTCAATCACACCCCTTTAGTTTTCAACAAAGAATAAACTGAGCAAACGGCCATACGAACTTCGTTGACCACGTATTGTCAAGAATGCCCCATAATTGAATGTATTTCAGTCTCTTTTAAAATTCTGAAAAAAAAAGAAAAATTGATGAATTTTATAAATAGTTTTCAGTTAATAATATGAGATCAAAGTTTATGAAAGTTTCTGTATCTTTTCTGTTTAGCATACAAATCTTTTACACTTTTCTGCAACTTATGATTAAGGCACACTTGTATATCTTGTAGTGAATGTGATAACCTTATTTACTAGACTGTTTGATGGGGTTGGATGTACAAGTCTTTGACACTTTCATATAACTCCAGATTAAGGCACACTTGTATATATCTTAGTGAATGTAATAACCTTATTTGCTGGACCCTTCGTTACAGTTGATGTGATTTTCCAAGCATTGTACTGAATAATGCATTCCTCACAGTATGAGATATGGTGGACATGGTGTGGCTATCAAACCACTCAAGCTAAAGAGGGTAGCATGTTGTAAGCTGCTTGAGAATTAATTAAAACAGTGGATAATTAAAGTTTGACCTTTTGGACCAGCAGTGTTCCTAGATATTAAATTCTGGTGGGAAGATTTTTCTTCTCCATAAATTGACCTGACTGGCATAAGAGGTCAGTACCCAACTGGCCATACAGCTGTATCCTCTTGCCTGCTGAATTTGTCAGGCATAAAAGCTTCTCTCTACATGTTATATAGCATAAAATCAGCATTGATGTATGGACAGACAGATGTGTACCCTTAAAGTGCCATTCTGGTCAGAATACTAATGGCATGGAAATATTACAGTGATATGAAAGAAATCCTGCGGAGTAAGCCTAACGCCATGTTTCAGAAGGATTTTGATGAGTAACACTATTTAACCCATATAACTGAAGATTCCTTGAAAAACAAGATCTTTGGCTGTGTCCGTAAAATTTTCCTCATGTGACGTGATAAAATTCCCTGCATGACATCGAATTAGGCAGATTGAGGTGATATTGAGTAGGCATTTATGCTGGGATGACGTCAAGAACGTTGAGAGGGTAGAGTCATATGTGTACACGCCAGTTATTGATGACGTCATGTGTGCATGGCTGATGTGTGCAGGCAAAATGGAAGTGACAGAAATATTTTGTTTCCGTATACTCTGACGAAACGTATGATATCAGTTTTAATTCGCTGCAGTATTTTCACAATTTAGGAAAGCAATTCAGATTATCCCAGTCTTTGTTGATTCACCTTGCTTTTAAAACACAGATGTTTTGATACCAAAGTAGCTCTTTAAATACCTCCGTGTTTGTTTTTTGGCTCTAAGAAACAAGGCATCAGAGTTGACATTCATATACCAGCCGTCCACCAAATGGAGCTGATGGTCGTGGGCTTTCCCCGGATTCTGCTTGGTTTCCTCTCACCATAATGCTGATCGTCGTAGGTTTTCCTCAGGTTCTGCGTAGTTTCCTTCCACCATAATTCTGGTCGCTGTGGTTTCCCTGGGGTTCTACCTAGTTTCCTCCTACCGTGATGCTGGTCGCCATTTCACATGTATAAGTGAAAAATATTCATGAGCGTGCTGTAAAGCACCAATCAAATAAATATATAATTGCAGCAATTGCTATGGTACATTACATACCTAATTATGATTGCACAGAAGACTCCAAAACATATCCATGTAGAAGCACTTTCCAGCAGGCATCTCAAGGGGTATATATGGGACAGAGGCTCGCACGGAGGGAACTTTATTTGTAAAGAGAAGGTTTTTGTAAATTTAGTGCATAATTACCCTAAATGATTTAAAATTTCCACAGTGACTAAACTGCTTAGTTTTCCTGATTCAAAGAGGTTTTTTTATTACTTTAATTAGAAAGGTGCTTTGGGGTTTGTTTGAAACGTAGAATGGACCAAATATGACATTCTACAGCATTAATTTGCCTCTAAAAATGCACTGCTTGGGACGTTATTTTAGGTCATTTATTGTATTTTTGAAGGTTTTGATACATTAACAAGTCATATTGTTTGCATGAGTTCCTAAACTCTCAACAAATTCATGACCACGTGCACGTGTCATCTTTGGCTATGGCGTCTTGTTTATTTCGTCACCTGCATGCCATATATACCTTTAGACAAAGAGAGCTGTGTAGTACATTTATCGGCCACCGACTGCTGTCTGTCTGGTTTCTGGTGGAGTGTACACGATCAACTTGGACATGGATCATTTCTTTGGGTATGACCTTACTAGTAAACATAACACGCCGGCGACCCTCCCTTTTGTACCAGCCTTACTCACTCCAACCTTTAACAGTTTCTTGTTTGTATCGGATCCGTGTTGTGTATCTTGTATATAATCACAACAATGGCCGTCTTGTTGAACACTGGTTTATGACGCATTCCGGGTTTGTACTTTGTTGGAAAATGCCGTTTCATTGGAGTAGCACTTAAGTACCTCCCGTCCAGGAGAGCTGATTAAGGGCCGTATTATTGTAACAAGAGTAGTATCAGGAAATTCTACACCAGGATTGAATCACAAGCTCTTAGGTTCAAGTCATGTGTTTATACTTATGAAACTTTGGACTATTTTCTGAATGATTGTTGTTTACTGTAACTGTAAAGTATATGTTTTGTTGATGTACTAAAGCTTATTATATGTGTAAATGTATGTTTATATACATCTGCATGTGTGCATGCTTGTACATGTATCCTTTTCAGTTTGTATGTGTTTTGTTGTATATAATGATGTGTTTTCATAATATTGTGGGGAAGAGGAGGGTTGTTTGTTATTCCTGCTTTTTTCTTGCACTACTTGCAGTAACTTAAAATGAATTTAAAATAAAATGAGTGTTGTATATTATTTAGTGTTAAGGCATGGGTAAATCATTGCATTTTGACCATAAAGACCTTAACATGCAGAGATTTACCTTCCATGCAATTCTGCGATTTTCTCACATGAATTTTGAAAATGTTTTATATGACTTTAGTTTTGACCAGCCTGATTTAAAAATTTCGAGGAGCATTTGTGTGTGGTGCCCTCTGGTGGCATAGGTGCATTGGCCAGGGCAATGATCCAACACTACTCAAACTGTAGTGATGAAAGGCATAAATTTATATACATGCACATGTATATAGATAAGTGTGCTTTATTTTCCCTGATAGATTGCACTACTTAACATCATCATAATTCGTAACAGAGAATAATGGTCTGAAAGATAGGATCACATCCAGCAGTGTGGTGAGAGGAAACTAGGCAGAACCTATGGGAAACCCACAACCACCTGCAGGTTGCTAGCAGACCTTCCCACTTACATGTACAGCCAGTGAGGAAGCCAGCTAGAGCTGGACTTGAACTCACAGCGACCACATTGGTGAGAGGTTTCTGAAACTCACAGTTTCCTTAATACTAGTATGGACACTTTCAAGATGTGCACAGTATTGCCTATCTGTACACGTAATCATTTTTTTTCTTAAAACATTGTACATGTATATGTTTTTCATCTTTTGTCAAAAATCCTCCTGGACCTTAATTCTATATTCTTGTCAGGTGTGCTTGCATTGATATTGCAATGGGTAGCATGACCCTGTAGTACACAATGTTCTTTCTTTCTTTTCCACGCCCCTATGGTTAGTTAACCACTATTTGCTTGTTGGGCTGTTGACAACTTAGTGACAGGCACTTTGCAGTCCATAACAGTTGGTATTGTTCCCACTCTAGATACCATGCATGATATTTCTGGTAAACAGAGATATATAGTAAATCAGATCAACATGCCTACATGCTATTGTGAAAGGCATAAAAACACAAAAGGAATACACTGACAGCTTAAGTTTTCAAGATGAATTATTTATCCTTGCAGTGTTTTTTCAAGTGGGAAATAACAGGGTATAGTGTAATCCCCTTCTGATTTGTTTGTTGTCTATATCAATAATGGTTGTTAGGAAAGGCTGAGTGATATCATGTTCTACTTGAGCTCATACAAGCTATTGTCAGTGGTGACTGTCACCCTGGTGGTGGAAGTCTGCTAAAGTAGGGAGATAATTAGATTTGTTGACAGATATACCAAACTAGGGCCAGAATTTAATGTTCCAGGTGCTGGCTTGTTTAAGATCATAAGCATGTACATGTGGCTAGACCTGACACTTATATACACCCACTGGATATAGAATTTCATCAGATTTTTTCAAGATGATTTAAGAATAGTGATAATTTAAGCTTCCATTGCCATATATATTCTGAGGCTTTTATTCCAGTATATATTCTGAGATTTTTAATGAATATTTTTGTCTTTAGCTTTTCATTGAGAGTGCTTTTTAATTGTAACATGTGCATGTAAGAGAGACCGGGCATAAGTTTGCAGTGTGACAGTAGCAGGACATTGCAATGCCTGCTCCCCCCTCCCCCCAAGAATGATAATGCAGAAGATTTCAGGAGGACATTTACATGACTTTTTTAGTGTCATGTTTTCAGGATGACTATTTGCCAGGGTTTTCCTTTTGTCACTCTGTATCAGTCTCTCTGAAAATTTCTTCTCTGACATTCAAGGGTTTCAGTATAACATATATGTGGTGCTAGTGTATAGTGTGACAGAATTCCAGGGTTTCAACATGGTGAACATGTAGTGCCTGGGTTTCAACATGATAGAATTCCAGGGTTTCAGTAGGATGAAAATGTGGTGCCTGGGTTTCAACATGATAGAATTCCAGGGTTTCAACATGATGAACATGTAGTGCCTGGGTTTCAACATGATAGAATTCCAGGGTTTCAGTAGGGTGAACATCTGATGCCTGGGTTTCAACATAATAGAATTCCAGGGTTCTTCAAGATGATGATCATGTAGTGATTGGGTTTCAACATGATAGAATTCCAGGGTTTCATTAGGATGAACATGTGGTGTCTGGGTTTCAACATGACAGAATTCCAAGGTCTTACTGTGACATTACATAAGTTTTTAATAATGATATGATGATCAGTGTAACATTGGTAGGAATTTTAGTGTGACATTGTGGGATGTATTACCAGGCATTATTAGGGATTTTAACATGAATGCCATTTGATTTAATGTTACAAACTGTCTTAATATATGTGTAAATTGATTGTACTCTTTAAAGGCGTGTTTTAAGAAAACAACATGGAAAAGTGATATTTGATCACAAAAGGTATTTGTAATGGATTTGAAGGCAATAACCACAATTTTTTTGTGGTTTAGTTTCGGATTACTAATTTTAGAAGAGAACTAATGAATCCAATGTGATGCAAACACCAGCAGAAGGAAGTCCAAATCCTCTGGGGCCTTTATTCCCAGTGACAGTTTGCTGTGCAAGAATAAAGGTGCACTGCACTGTCCATAGCGATGTGAACGATTATATTATCAGGGTCATGCTGATAGAATCAGGCTATTCTGTAAACTGTGTGGGCTGGTCAATAGCACTCATTTATTGATTTAGCAATAAATACCATTTTTTAAATTGTTTTTGCAGGTGTGATAAATTTCGCATATTACATAAAATGTGACAAAATGAACTATAACACTCACTGTAGTTCTGTCCGTTTTTTGACAAAATGATGGCTACATGGTGCAGGGATGTTGTGGTATGTTGCACATCAAGCTTTGTGCTAATTACTGTGAATGACCTAAAATTTTGACACAAAAGTGCATTTTTGGAGGCAAATTATTGTCATAATATATTATTTTTGCATGATACTGAAACTTCCATTTTTCCAGTAGTATATCACCCTACCAACCAAACCAACCTCAAGACACATTTTTAAAATCAATATAACACTCAGAATCAGGTAAAATGAAAGGTCATGGATTAAGTCTTAGGTCACTTAGGGTAGGTCTTAGGATCTTGACATTTCTGAAATGGGACATTGTATGATTTTTCAAACCGAAATCAAACAAATATACATGTGCAACGTTGCTCCTAAAGCCTTTTGTTGTAGTGTGTGTTGCTTGAGGGGTGGGGGATGGAGGGGCTGTATCATTTGTAAAAGCAGTATTTGTAAATGCACATAATTATATTAAAATGCAGTACACACTGTAAATAAATTGTAGGTGTTAACTGTAGCTCCTGTCAGATGATGCCTAAACCTTGTTACCCAGTAATACACAACTTATCAGCTTAAGTTTTCTCTGCCAGTTAGAGCAGCAGTCTGAGTCACAGGGTGAATACGTAGCACGCTGTTGCTATGTAGCTAGGCCAGCAAAGGACTTGGGGATAGAACTGTTAAAACAGCGATAAAAATACCTGTTTTTCTGTGTCAGTGGGAAAGTAAACATACAAGAAAGAGCTAGTGCAGGCAAATCTTGTGATCATGCAGTGCAATATACACAGTACATTCTAACGTGTTCAGGAATACCTATGAATTTCCTGTAAAGTCTGTCATGGGTGCTAACTTGAACCCAGTTAAATTCAAGAAATAATTTGGTTCTTTACATATGACATATGTGATGAACATATGTCATGTATTGGCCTATTCACTGAAATTTTTTTTTCCTCCACCATCTAAGGAGATTGTAACTGAAAGCTTTGGTTGATCAACCTGTCCATATCATACTGAGTACATATTTTGTGCAGTAGACTTTTCCCAGAGTATAAGCAAGGAAACTTCTAAAACTCACAGTTTCTTTAATGTGAGTATAGACACTTTCAAGATGTGCACAGTATTGCCTATCTGTACACGTAATCATTTTTTTTAAAACATTATACATGTATATGTTTTTCATCTTTTGTCAAAAATCCTAGTGGACCTTAATTCTGTATTCCCTTCAGGTGCGCTTAGAAATACATTGATATCAGAACGTCTCTGAGAAGTTTCATGTTTCAGATGAAAGTTTAATACGGTATTTATAAGTCTAAATAAATAAACCTGTGAAATTGATAGTTTGAGTGTGTAAACAAGTTCATATTAACAAACACAACACAGAGCTTGCTGCAATATGGCTTAAATGCTTTTGAAGTGGAATTTGAAGTCATAATCATACATTCAATTTACATGTGAAACAGGGGCATCCTTGGCTGATGAGGTTGTGGCACTGGTACAGCGTAATGACACTGGTAATGACACTGGTACAGCGTAATGACACAGGAGCCTCTCACCAGTGCAGTTGTGAGCTGCAGTCCAGCTCACACTGGCTTCCTCTCTGCTCATACCTGGGAAGGTCTGCCAGCAGGTCGTGAGTTTTCCCTGATATTCTTCCATGATAATGCTGGCCGCTGTCGTATAAGTGAAATATTCTTGAATGTGGCATAGAACACCAGTCAGATAAATAAATACACATAAAATAACCTATATATAATTCATAATTATATATACATGTGGTTGCATACTAGCTACATGTACATTTAGGTTGACTGAATGTGTACATGTTAAGATCCGCATGCAAGTTCTCACTACAGCCTGCTAATGTATTAAATTAACAATGAACAAAAACTAGACCCTGGCACAAAGATGTAAACCATCTAGACATATTTCTGACACATGTAACCACTGAGGTATAAAAATATATTCCTATGAATTAATCATGCTGTAATGGCTTGCAATATCGTAGATATTTCATGTAGGGCAGTTCTTTAGATAGCCTCCAACCGAAATGGAGTAGCAAGAGATAACCTCTGGACTGAACTAGTCTAGAATTTCCTCATGTATCAAGGGTTGGATATGTACATGCATATAAATGTGCTGCATGCCTCTAATAATTCCATTGGTTCCATGAGTTTGTATGCTTTCTAAAATGATGTGTAAGTTATCTGTACATAAAGGTATTTACCAGATATATTTCTGTGATGTGCATGAACAGGTGAAAAAAAACTAGTACAACTTCATATACCTTCATTGCCAATGAGCTGACTACATGTAAGTGCACTACTAACGCATGAACATTAAGAAAACAGAAAATACAAAAATTCAGATATGCCAAGTGAAAAGACCAGTAAAAACTGTATCTGAAAAGACTTTCACTGATTCTTTAAAAAAAATTTCACCAAATTAAATGCAGTCAAATGTACATGTATAGTAGGCTTTATGGACCTTATTGATACTCTGCCGTCACGCTGACATTTATCTGGCACTAAAGCAGTCTAACTTATTAGGTAGTTCTTTCATACACAGGCACACATTACAGGAGAACAGTTCTGACACAAGAACTTTATTCAGAGCTGAACATACATGTAAAGGCATGCAGAAAGTTTTGTGACGTCATTGGTGATGGACTTTATCAATATGGTTCAAAGAACCCATCATGAAGTCACTTTATTGAGTGAAGAAATAGTTACATATATTTTTGGTCTTTTTCTTGGGATTAATCATATTTTTAAGTGGTTTTTCCCTTCGAAAGAACTTAAACACTGTGTAAAAGTGTCTATTTATTAAACAAGTACAGAAAACGATTTTCTTCTTAGTTGTTGATAGACTGATTCTGTGATACCATCCAGAATGTCATGTGATCACTTCCTTACCAGCATTCCTTCTATGTACTTGCTATTCTTGCCCCTTTAAGAGATTTTAGGTGCCATGTTTATGGTTGACACCAAGCTGGGCTTGCAGTCAGTGAACCTTGATATAGGGGTGACAGTTTGAAGGAAACCCTCCCAGAAGGCCTTTTTTACGGCTTCTCCGCTAATAGTGTAATTATCAAACTGTTCTCTGTGTGTACATTTGAACTCTTGGAGCTGATTATGGCATTTAAATGTCATGAATGCAAATGGTTCATGTACACATAATAATTATTAAATGTCATGAATGCAAATGGTTTGTGTACACATAATAATTATTAAATGTCATGAGTGAAAATGGTTCATTTACACATAATGATTAAAGACAGGCCTTTTTTAAACTACATTTTAATGTATTCATGTTAGTGAGAGTATCACTGGGTGTGTTTTAAGATTTCTATCACAGCTACATGTTTATTTCATTGGTTTTTTATGCCGCACCCTGGCACTCAAGAATGTTACATCTACATGTAGCACATACATGTTTATACAGTGTGTTTATTGGTTTACTACATTTCTTTAGTGTTTTCAATAATTTTTCTCTTCTACCATGATTGTTACACAAATGAAAAGTTGTTTTAGAAGTTTTTTTTGTGTTTGTTGTCATTGACACAGGGTGTGAAAGTCGAAAACATTAGATATTTATTAAAAATAACTGCGATGCTGAAGTGCCGCTAGTATACAGTCCCAGCCAAATAATTTTTTTCATTTAAGGCACAAGTTGTTGGGTAGAGATTCGTATACCACAATATGTCTTGTAGTTTTTCTCAAATTTTAAAAAGTTATTTCATCATAAAGCTCAACAGATATTTCAGCTTTGAATTGTGATAACATAGTTTCAAATTTCCAGACTCTTGCAATGTTTTTCCTTCAGTGTATGATACCATTGAGTTGACAGTGGCAAGTTGACAGTTTGAGATATCAACTTGTACAACCATCCCACGAGCTGTGTGCAGTATAATGGCTAAACTATCAGTGAAAAGGGGAACAGGTGCTATATTTTAGGACCTACCTGGGCAGTTAACCATCTAATGGCATTTTACTAGACATTTTTGTTAGTTTAGTCCTTGACGAACAAGAATGCATTTTTGAACTGAATTTCAATATAGATAACAGGAGTTTGTGCCAAAGAAACGATGCAGTTCATTTTACTTATCATTCTTCTGTGATGAAAACATTGATAGATCTATTGTTAATGTTACACCGATTAATTCTGCATGCCTTAGTTGACCTAGCGATAAATTGAATGCAGTGGTAATGCAAAATCATTGATGCTCCAGTAAAGCTACTAAGCAGTGAAACAATATCAACATGAGTTTTCTTAGAATACTATTGATGACCTAAAATTTCATCCAAAAAGTGCATTTTTGGATGTAAATTAATGTCATAAAATATTATTTCCGTTGCTGAAACTTACGTCTTCCAGGTAGGGTATCAATCTGCCTTCCAAAGAAACCCCAAAACACCTGTCTGAAATCAGTAGAACTTTCAGGATCCAGAAATATTAACAATTTCGTCATGAACGAAACTTTAGATCATTTAGGGTAGGTTACCTAAGAACAGATGTTAGGAATGTTGAAAGCTGAAGTCACGTTTCTCTTTCAGTTTTTTTTTTCTTTTTTTTGTTATTAACAATGTTATTACCCTCTGTCCTGCAGACTTGCCCCTGCATCAGCCCTGCTTGCATTGTTAATGAGATACATTTATGCAAAGGCATGGTTGCTGTCACCCATTATACTTTCTGTATAACATGCTTAGAATGCTTTAAACATCCTTGGCTCTGGGGACCTGCAGACGACAGGAGAGTGTGTAAGTTTTAAATTGTTGAATGGGCCTGTGTGCTTTATTAATTTTTGGTCAACATGCAGTTGCACATGTGCAAACATGTACAGCATTGCCAAGTATAAAAACATTAGGACCATCTCCTCTGACCAGAGAGAAGCTTTGTTTTTATTGAGATAATTCAAGGTGAAAGCGTAAATCAATCAGTGATCCAATCTGCCAGTTGTTACCAAAGGAGTGTATACATGTACTGGAATGATGTGTATTGTTGATCTAGTGATGAATATGAACATATTGATCTTTGAAATTTCAGTGTACATGTAGTTTCATGAAATTTCCAGGGCTACAAAACAGAAGTTGTAGAAGTTTCAGTTGAAGTGAGGCCATGTTGTACAGCTTATCAAATGTGGGTGCTGAAAGCTTGGAAACTCCATACACTTCTTAACAGGATGTATGGGTGTCAGCCATTGGCAGGTGGCCAGGGGATGCTTTATCGGTGGAGATCAAATAACATTAGGCTTACCAGTACAACTAGTACATGTATGAGTGTAGCGACTTTAATAAGAATAGTCTGTGTCATTAATGAGTAATAACTTATGATTTTAAGGAACAAAGTGTAGAAGAATATGGCCCACTTCATCCTGAATAAAGAGACGATGTAGGTCACTAATTTTTGTAATACTAGGGGCAGGTGTCCAGGGAGCTCCAGGTCTAGCATCATGGAGCCCAGTAGCTATTTATTCTGTTTATTTTTCAATGCCTAGGCTCAAATGACCCTCTTGTACCAGTGCAGTACATTTGGTTACCACTACATTGAATGATATTTTCGTGATATCGATGCAGTGGAGTCGAGGGAATTAATCCCTTCACATCCACATTAAAACAGATACCTGTTGTTTTTGTTCCTTGCTGTGATTGGCCAAGATATGTTTATTCGAGCCCAGCTGCAAAGCTCACTAAGAGCTTTTTTCATAGAGTATCAATTTAAAGCTTCTGGAAACAGCCAAGTATTGAATAAAAACAATTCTTGATATTGACTTTTTAATTCAATCCATGTACAGAATACTGGCCAGTCCAGACAGCTTCTTTGCTCTCTTGCTTTGGCACTTAAATTCCATAATTCATGTGTCAAATTGCCAGGGACACACCCGTCAAAAATTTTTGTTTTCGTGGTAGCAGAGGAAACATTTATTATCGAGGACCAGGTGATATTGTAATAGGGAATTTAACAGATTCCTAATAAAAGAGTGGTAATTTGTATGTTGTCCACTCATAATTAAATTACTTATATTTGCTCTTTGTAGATTCCACAAGCAGCTATGGCCCACAGTGCATCGGTATCACACCAAGGACTGGAAACTATGGGATTCCAGCCCAGCACATTTGCACGGTCACCTCTAAAGTGGGCAGTAATGGGATTAGTTTGGTTGCATCTAGTTTCCAACAGCCCACCAGTCACTTGTTACAAACGCACACACCTACCCCTAGCGAGGTGTCCAGCATCCGATCCAGTCCAAGACATGCTGCGCACACACCAGCTATGTCCGTTACTTCAGAAAACACAAGGTTTTCAACACCAGGTGGCTTCAACAATGGTAATGGGACCCAGAAAACCGCGTTCGTGGAACCGGTCCCGGTGCAGCAAAAAATGGAATGGAACCCATACAAACCCTTACCAGCCCTAAGCTCTGTAACGAATGGTTCTGTGACAGGAAGTGAGTACCTTA
This sequence comes from Acanthopleura granulata, assembly GCA_016165875.1. Taxonomy (NCBI): domain Eukaryota; kingdom Metazoa; phylum Mollusca; class Polyplacophora; order Chitonida; family Chitonidae; genus Acanthopleura; species Acanthopleura granulata. Next base: position 1,653,598 of record JABBOT010000004.1, read on the forward strand.
GCCTCACCACCCCAGGGAGTGCCACCTCCCACGGCACCACCTCGCTCTCGCCTTACCTGCACCTCCCTGAAACGGTATCCTCTCAATCTGGCTCCAGCATGGCCAGCCCGCGCCCCTCAGCTCAGGTCAGGAAACGTGGCCTGTCCGTGTCCCCGCTGTCAGCAGAGGGACTGGACATAGCCGCCATCATTCGTTCCTCTCCTAATATGTTGAGTCTAAATGGCTTCTTGGGTTCTCGAGGATCCTCTGCGAGCCTCTCCCCACAGACAGGTCCAGGGGCAGGCTGCTATGGACATCTCATGAGGAATGGTTCCAGCAGCCCCTACTCTGGGTCTGGGTCATCGGGCAACCGCTTCCTCAACTTAACTCCATTAAGCCCTAACACACTGGTGAAAAGGGAACAGGACTTTGATGCCTTCTCTGACTGTGCCAGCATGATACAGCTTGAGATGCAGGGCAACAGACAAGAATCAAGCTTCATGAGCAATCACATGGTGGCTCCAAAGGATCAGGTGCACCTTTTTGAGCAAGGCTACCATGATCTGAACATGAACGTCAATCTCCACATGAACGTTAACATCAATGGAAATCTCTTTGATCTTCCTGATAGTGGTATGGAGCAGGTCTCAGCCAACCCGTCCAGCACATTGGTGTCCAGCACCCACTTCATGCGTCCTCCTCCATCCTATGCCCAAGCTCTGGAACAGCAACATGGTCAGCAGCGTCATCAACAACAACGGCAGCAGCAGCAGCATAAGTGTTATTCTCAGCAACAGCAACATCAGTGCCATCCTCATCCACAACAACAACAGCAACAAGGTCATCCACATCTGCATCATTCCCAGCAGCAGGCTTCACTGCACATGCAGCAACAGCAACAACAACAACAGCAGCAGCAGCAGCAGCACATCCTACATCCTGTACAACAACAACCCCAACCCCAACAGGATCAGGCCCAGAGTCAGCCTCTGCCTGTGTTCAGCCCACCCATGGCTCTCACGACAAGCAACATCACCAACACTCCAGCCATTCCTAACGACGAGACTGGGGAGGAGGAGTCCGAGAGGCAAGTATGTAGGTGGATTGACTGTAATCTAGTGTTCCCCGAGCAGGATGAACTGGTGCGACACATTGAGAAGTGCCACATTGACCAGAGGAAAGGCGAGGACTTCACCTGCTTCTGGTCTGGCTGTCCTCGCCGTTACAAGCCATTCAACGCTCGCTACAAGCTTTTGATCCACATGAGGGTGCACTCTGGTGAGAAACCAAATAAGTGTACAGTAAGTGAACTTCTACTTAACATGCTTATAACCTGTGTGCATGTATGTATGTATGCTTGGGGTTTTCATCATACTTAACACTTTTTCAGTCATATGACAACGAGGAGTCCGTAGTATGTATATACATGTATTTTCTGTGTCTTCTTGTGGCAGGGTGAGTCGATGCCTCCAAAGTCCTGTAGACGCTGGAGCATCATACCAAAGACACTGGACATGACACCCCACCCAGTCACATGATACTGACACCCCACCCAGTCACATTATACTGACACTGGGCCGACCAGTCCTGTTTCAGTGCTGAGCGCCAAGCGAGGCAGCAACAAGTACCATTTTTAAAGTCTTTGGTATGATCCAACTCAGAATTGATCCCGGATCTCCTAACCTCGAGACGGACACTCTAACCACCAGGCCAGCGAGGCTGTCTATAACAGATGCCTTTACTCAGTTGTATTGTATCATCAAGTTTATGTCGCATTGTATCTCATGTGGACAGTCTTGGATCATTAAAAATGTGTTAATGTGGGTAACGTGACTGCCCTCCTACTCTAAGAATTTTATTTGGCTTTAGATGGAATTTTTTTGTAGTTTTCTCACAGTGTTAATTTCTTTAAAATCCTTGTCCATTTCATTGGCAAGAATAAAAATAAATTCTTCCATACTAACTGACCCTATATTTTAGGATATGGTTCTGTTACCTGCAACAAAGAATTTTTCAGTATGGCCCTATTGGTGTGACACCTCTCATATGTCATGTTTTCATGACAAATTTAACTTACGTGGAGATTCTCATTCATGATTCTGAAATGATCTTTGCTGTGAATTTGCCCTTAATAAAATGATTGAATCGTGGAGAAAGGCTATTGACAAAGGGAAGCTGGTCAGATCTGTCTTCATTGGCTATATTGCTTCAGTAAACCATTTGATTCTGTTAATTATATCTACCTGTTGAAGAAACTGCCAGTTTTCTTAAATGAGTATAAATCTGATTAAACTGATGCAAAATTTTTTAGGTCCTGTCAATCACAACATAGTTTAAGGATCTTTGTGGCTTGGCAGATTCTAGTGCTGTATGCTCAGGCTTTCCACAAGGTTCCATTTCGAGACCCCTGTTGTTTATTTTTTATATGAGCAACCTATCTCGGCATGTCCATCAGTATCATGTGTTTATTGAATGCTTTAACTTTATAATAGCTCTTCTGTAATCCATGACTGCAGTAGTGATTTGCGAAAATCAAACCTTGGTGCAGTGAAAATCATATCTTCATTAATTCCCTAAAATCTAAATGTATGCTAATAGGAAATATGTTGTGTTTAAGATCTATTGAGAAGTCACACTTCACTGCTTTTTAAATGGTACAACTCTTGAAGAAGTTGCTGATACAAAGCTTCTTGGCTTTTGTGTTAATGAAACCTTGTCCGAAATTCTCTTGTGGATTATGTTACAAAGCCCACATGTACATACTCTAACTACTGCTGTAATGTCTGGAACAAGAATTCAGCAACAAACATCGAGAAGCTTACAAAGTTACAGAAAAGAGCTCCTCACATTAAGGTCTGATAGATGTAACAGCCCTCTTTAGTCAACAACAATGGGTGCCTTTTAGTGAAAGTTTAGTGAGTTAAGTTCAGTGTTCTTTGCCTCTTATTTAAAGCCATCAATAAAGCAGTTGTATATAAAAGAATTGTTTTGGATGAGCAAATATGTTCACATTACTCCTCAGCATTCAATGAGATAATATATAAATTCTTAAGTACAGGACTACGTGCTCCGCAGACAATGATTGGTGCAGCCTTATGGAATTCTGCCGATTGAAATAAAGGCAACTGGCACCATTAAAGACTTTATAGTGAAAATTCCACAATAGATCCTGCCACTGAGGTAGATTTAGGTTTCAGAGAGATAGTGCTTTGTTGTCTCTGCTCAGATAATGTATTTGAAGTTTTCAGCTTCCATTTGTAGTGTACATGTAGATGACCTTGTATTATCCTTTATTAAGGTAAGATCCCTGTAACACCCTTGCACTCATGTACATCCTCAAAGCAAACAGGGGATGGAAATGAGGCCATCTCCCACTCACTTGGTTGGTGCTGTAGGAGGTTTAAGAAGGGATCGGTAATGGACTATATCCCACATACCCTGCCTCATTTGCTGGTTGAGACTGTTGTGGGATCCTTACTCATTTTGGAATCATAAGGAATTTGTAAATGTGTGCAAAAGAGTGTCTGTCGCATAATCATTTATTGGTGTTATATGAATGTAAAAAGTGATTTAAAAACACGAAGAAAAAAAAAAAATGTAGATTTATATCTTCATGCAAGTACATGAAAGCTTAATCAGGATTTGTGTGTCATACACACTGGAGTTGTTACGAGTACTTCGTAAACTAATGTGATCTGCCCCACAGACATTGTGGAGGGTCATTATATCCTACATGTACGTCCAAGGACAACAAAGATGGTTGCTCAAAGTAGTCTAGTTATCCAATGGTTGACTGACTGTCAGAGTCAGATGTCACATTAATTCAGAACACACAAGAGGTTGTTGGTAGAATGATATGACCCTCCACCATAGACATGTATGCTGCATGTATATATATGGCAGTTGTGCTCTGGCTGACCCATGTGGCTGTCCACAGACCCTCCAAATAGCTGTGCTTCTGCCTTTGAAGTGCCAGTTCATCAATCCAAACTGCATCTCAAACATGACAACCTCCTGTCTGATTTCATGTAATTGTCAAATGAGACAGGTAACTTTATCAGCCAGACTCTTTGTTCTTGGACACCTGTTCATGACCTTGAATGACATCATTTGACCTTGTAACGCCTTAAGGGTAATTACAAGGTAGTTTACAACTTTAGCATTGTTGATAAGATCCTGCAGTATTAGTCCATGAGCGTACTGCCATGACCCTTCTTTAGGTACTAGAATATGTATCATACCACCTGGCCTGTAGTGTGTGTCGTTATATAAGGTCATGGGTACATTGGACAAAACGGATGAAATTGTCTGACATCATGTACCTTCAAGGTTCACATAATTGAAGACATCATCTTGCTGTTTATGATCTTTTTTGTGTATATTAGAGGAAAGTTCAAACATAAACATGTGCTGTCCAGTAAGGCTGTGACATTATGTTGTCCCCAGCAACTCGTTTAGTGAAAATTCAAATCTTGCATCTTGTTTTTTTTATATTGCTCAAATGGTGTAGCTGGGTGACTTGGCAAGGTATGTATCGGCAGTGCACTTACATATTCATAAAAAGCCTTACAGGCAAACTTTTATATCCTCTCTTGAAACAAATGTACTATATTTGTTCACCCCGAAAAAGAGGATTTTAGATGAGAAGCATTATGGGCTATACATGTACTGCTGATATGAATTTGCAAAGCTGTAGTAGGAAGAAGATAATCAATACATTCCAGGCTGAACAAATGGTGGAGATGCCATAGACTGGGAGTCAAGATCATCTGAGACAGGGTTCAGGCGCTGCATTCTCAAACAACAAATTTTCAAGATTCTACTGTTGTCCTCAGAGCCCTGGTGTCCAGAGGCATTTGAAGGCGCTCGTTTTTATGGTCTAACATGAAGTTCAGGTGAACATTTCTGTGTATATACACATGTTTGTCACTAGGGGTTTGTGGCGAATTACCTTTTAGAAACTCAAATTGAACAAATCGGAGAACTCAATACTTTTTCATCACCAGTGTATCAAAAACTCAATACAAGATTTGTCTAAAACTCAATATTCTCATGTTTCTCGTGGTTACCACAATGAGAAAGTAGCTGGAAAAACTCTTGGACTCACACGTGGGGAAATGTTACAAATTCTTTGGCTATACTATCAATTTGTATACTTTAAAAAAACAATGGAAGAAATGTTATATTACATGTGGTATAATTCTGATAAGTTTTATCAGATAGTGGCTAAAGGAAGTTTGAGGATATATGGTGATGATAATATTGCCACAACATCCTGTGTTTAAGTGCCATGGTTATCCATATTAACCTGTCGTAGGAAACACAGTGTGGTTGCCTCAAACTCTAATCTCGTTTTTCAAATCTGTCATTTTAAGTTGACATGAACTGATTTATTTTAGCATTTAAGGAGATATGAGTTTCTCATAATAGCATTTGTTCTTAGATTGTCAGGTGACTTTGGGTTAGTATGTGATTTCAAGATTGACCTGACCCCCTCTATTTATTGACTTTCTGCAGTGTCTTTGTAAACCATGCTATAGTAAGGTACATGTATAACCCCAATGAGAAACGAGTGTCAGTGAGTTGGATGGGTTTTTTTGTTTGTTTTGTTGTTTTTAGTTTTTGTTCTTTTTTTGAGGGGGGGAATGGTTTCTACAAGAATGAGCACTTATCCATGCAGTATGTACATAATCTGTATCAAAAGGTATGCAACTTTACTAAGTCTTCTAATGTATGTACCTTACATGGCCTAAAATTTCGTCCATGACAGAGTTGTTTATTTTCCCCGACTCTGGGAGTTCTCTGAATTGTGGAAAGGTGTTTTGAGGTTTGTTTGGAAGGAGTGATGATAAGTTACTGGAAAAATATAGGTTTCAGCTTTAAAAGTAATATGTTATGGCATGGATTTACCTCTGAAAAAGCATTTCTACAGGTGAAATTTTAGGTCATTTACAGTATGTTGACAAAGAATTGAAGTGCCAATAAGTGTGTTTAGACACTGTCGTCAGGTACACATAGCATTTTGCAAACGTAGCTTCTTCTGAAATAGTGTGAAGCTTGAGAATACCAGGGATTGGATACATCTGTTATGAAGTTGTTCCGATAGCATAATTTGCGATCAGCTGATTCAGCCTGATTCTCTTCCCTTTACACAAGATGGAGAAATGCTGGTATTTGGAGCAGGTTAGGTATTTGGTTTACAATACGGCCACCTGGTGTGGAAATGATGCCTTACAAATGTTCCACCTCAATCTGCATCTGTATAAGCTTATAGGGTATCCTGATAATGTGTGTTGTCATTCCTTTCCCATGACACACTTATTGCCAACAACTCTCTGGGCACCTTTTAAGGATCAGGATACAGTTGCCCTCATGGTCTGGTGCATTGAGAACTAAAGCTGATAAACAACACAAAGTCTTTCCAAATAATTGTGGAGAGACTTAGAGTCTGGTTATAATGTTGACTATTTTAGTTATCCCCTATTTGACCAGTATAAATTAAAATCATGGACTGATTACTTCAGTGAAAATAAAATGTACATGTAAATACATGTGTACTATATGCTACATACATGTAAGGGTGGTATACTGCACATGCGGGATGCTGCATATATGTTTATATAAGACAGTGCACTAATTTTTGGTATGAAGTCATGCAGTGCCTGTTTTGATTTTTTTGTGACATTATATTGACTGAAGAGCGTAGGGAATTAGTGAGTTGTCATTGTTTCCAGTTTCTCCAAGAATTCCAGATTAAAATTTGATTTATAAAATTACTATAAAGCACTCATCAGAAAAAATAGGTCAGTTTCCACCCAGAAATAAGTGAGGTTCGATTGTGTGTTGTCCTTAAAGCTTCTCTTAATGTTAATATATTACTGTCAATTTGCCAATATGCTAAAGACACTGAAGGTATTATTTATTCATATATGTGATTATTTGCTCAACAATTCTTGACTATTACAGTGATCAGTTTTATGTGTGGAAGAAACCAGAGTGACTCACGTAAACCATTGAACTTTTTGAGTTTTCAGATGACCATATATGGCGTGCAGATATGCATATCATTTTATTGGAACACAAGCGGTCTAAACAAATATTTGTCTTCACAAGCAGTCACGTATGCACGTCTGAACGAAGTCATCCGTGTAGTCAAAGACTGGGACTATGAACCCATACCATGTGTGTCTGAGATTAAAAGACCAGCACCTTTAATCACTCGGCCACAAGCGGCTCCATATAATACAAGTCCATGTAGTCCAAGACATTGTGTAGCTGTAGACTGAGTGGATAGAGCTGTGTGAGCTTGTATGACAACGCTGGCTAGCCATCTTAGCTATTCACAGGCACAGGCTCTGTGATAAACGGAAGTAGAGCTCGGTTTCAGTTCTCAGTTAGATCACTCACCTACATTAACCCTCCTACCCCCCCCCCCCAGAATCACGCAGCAACCGGACATGTATATATGAAACTGCACCTTCACCTTCTCACACCTGTTCAAAAGGATGGAGGAGCTTAGGAGTGGTAGGTGTATGTTCTGCACTTATTGGTGCCTATGTGCAACTTAAGCAGCCAAAGCAAGTGTATGAGCCAGTACTGCTCGTGTGCATTAGTGTCTTGACTTTTGCACAAGATTTATAATTCTATTGTGCTTAATTCTGTAAACAATTTAAATGTAATTCAGCTGATGGAAATGTTATAGTCATGTACAGTGCTTTTGGTGTAATCATCTCATCACAAAGCTACCGCAACAAGTTGTAATTTTAACGAACACAAATGTTTGAGCATTGATTTATTTATTTAATTGATAGCTGTTTAATGCCACTATGAAGATTTTTTCACTTAGATGACTTTCAGGTTTATGGGCTAAAGTACCAATCTTGGGAAAAGCTACTGAGGAACTTTCCCTTGTGTGATGGGGCCCACTGTGACCAAGGGCATTAGTACACTAGTGGAGCATAATGACGCAAGAGCCTTTCATCAGTGCGCATTCAGGTCCAGCTCTGCACTCTTAATATCAGCAGGTGTATCTTACCATGCTTTTCATTACTACACCGACTGATAAATGTAGACCCGTTCTTCGTTAAAACAGTCTGGTGACCCAGTGATCAGAGAACCAATAACAAGGCCGAGATGGCTTGGAGACAAGAGAAATTTGTACACAAAACATTACTGGATGGTTGGCGTCATGTGATCCAATTTAAAGCTTTAACAACATGACCGACTCTGCTTGTGAGCTGGATAACAGAGTTGTAAAGGAGATTTAACAAAATTTAACATTTGTAAACTATTACATATAATCTTTCCAGAGAGCTGGTCTGACAAATGCAGTGACATCGAAATAAGACAGGCTTGTGCAAAGGGGCACTGGGAAAATCACTGTGCTTCAGTACGCTTGCATTGACTCGATCAACTTATAGACCAAACAACAACAGCCGATTAACCTGTTCATCCCAAATGCATTTTGGATGGCTAAACCATTAGTAGTATCCTGACTAGTCAGACTCTTCAACACACAGTCTTTGTGCCAGTGGTTTTACAGCAGTAAGTGTAATGCCAAATTTAGTCAAGGGTTGTTAAATTGCTACCGTCTAGGTAATCATTCTTCATTCAACATCAGGTATGTGTGGTGTGTAGCCGCATTTCATTGATTTAGGAATTCCCCAGGTTGGCCTATAAGGAAGAAGACGGCTTCCTTTATCAATGGGTACTAGCTGGCGAGGTATACCCCCTGATATTATGAGTGTAGTCCACCTCGTGGACTTCTTCTGCAGCCATACATGGGAACATCTGCCAGCAACCAGCAGATGGTGCTGGATTTCGGTGGATGCCATGGTATGAGTGAAATACTCTTGAGTACGACATACAACAGCAGTCAAATAAATTAAATAAATGAATCTCTCATGATATACAGTTATGCACCGTATTGGTGTTAGACGACCAACGGGGTTATTGTCACCAAGGCCCCACAAACAGTGAGTGGGAAATTTCTGAACTACCTGACCAAGACGAGGGTTCAACACTAACCTTGCAATCCTTAGCGATTGAAAGGCAAACATCTTAATCTCGTTTGGACTCATATTTGATATATTTCTGTGTGATTACATGATAAATCAACTTCTCTTACGGCACTGCGTCCTCTGATGGAAGTCCTGAATTACCTGGGATCATTATCATGATTGCACAGCTAGGTATAGTATAATTCCATTCTTGCCAGATGTCTTAGTAGGTTTTGGAGAAAAGTATGTGACACTTCATTCTAACAAAAACATTATGATTTTCAAGATGATTTTATATCATCTCGCTAATTTTCAAGCCCTCACCTTTTGTTCCCAGATGTCAACCGGCTCTGTATATGTATGAATACCGTATTAGTGGAAAGGAGACCAGTGGTCTTCAGCTAACGGTGCAACAGTGCTGTCAACTGATAATTGTCACTAAGGCTCTGCGAGCACTGAGAATGAGGGAGTCGACAAAATGTCTGTCCAAGACTGCATGGGATATAACACAGTTTTATGTTTCTGTATTTGGGAAGGGAAATAAAGGACGTGAATTATAGTATCTGTGCACTGCTTCACAATAAATGGTGAAGATACCTGAGATCATAGGATGGTCTGCAACCTGGGAATTTGCCAGATAATTCTGGCTAAAACTTTTGCTATTGTTGAGATTTTAAGAACTTTTGTGCACTGTGGACCAGCCTACATGTATGTGTGTGTGTGTGTGTGTGTGTGTGTGTGTGTGTGTACTGCTACATACAGACATATGATAGAGTAGAAAGAGGTAAGAGAGAGGAAAATGGGCCAGGCAGTGCTTGTGTAGATGTACTAGGCATGTATATAGATGTTACTGGGTTCTTACATGTAGTGTAGTGTGAAGACACACAGATGGTGAAGACAGCTGGAGTAATGACTCAGTATTTACTCACCTTTATGTATGTGTGTCAGATTGTTTCCATTGCCATTAGTCTCTTTTTGGTAGCCTCTGGTTACATGACATCTGGTTATATTAGTTTTACAGTACGGAATACTTAGTTGTTTGGGGAGATAGTTGTCTTGAAAAATGTACGGTTTTAAGTTCCTTCCTGGAAGTTGTGATGGTAAACAACACGTGCTATGGTGCAATTTAAAAACATTTGATACTCAGAGGAATACATGTGTAGTGTAGATAGTTGATTATGTAATCTTGAGTAATGAGCTACTTCACAGGTTGCAGATGACCACATTATTCCGGTAAATCATTGCAAATAACCATAGTATTCCAGTAATCATTGCAAATGACCACATTATTCCAGTAAATCATTGCAAATAAAAATATTATTCCAGTAAATCATTTCAACTGACCATATTATTCCAGTAAATCGTAGCCAGCATAACCATTTCAGCCTCTTTATTGTCAATGTGACTCAACAGAAAGAGCTTATATGAAACAGATTGATTTCCTGAACAAAGTTTGCATTTGGTCATAAATATTTGTGATCATCCAAAATTTTTTTCCAGAATTGAGAGCATGAAAGCATAATGACAAATGCAGTAGGATTTTGTGGCTACTGATATACAGGTGCATTGAAACTGAAAAACTCCAAAGCATCTGATTAATTCTTTTGAGATCTTGGAAAAAAATGAATAATATATTGATTGTATTACCCACAGAAAATATATACATTATTATCATCCAAGAGACATTTAAGTTGTCATGAGTGAGTTTCACGTAAGTTGTACGATCCAAGACGAGAGACTGTAAAATGTCAGTAAATTTCAACAAATTTTTGATAGTCTTGAAATGTACATATGGCTGAGTATTTCAGAAAACTCGCCTTCAGTTGCAATGTATGAAGAGAGAACAGTGCACTGTCGTACCCTGAAAATAAGGTTTAAACACTCGTAGGAATTGGCTAGTACTATCTTCATTTATTTTTTTATTTTATTCATTTAATTATTATTTATTTATTAATTTTGTATTTTACACCATGCTCAAGAAGTTTTCATTCTATATGTGACCGAGTTTAGGTGTATGGAAGAAACAGAAGTACCCAGTTGACCTTAGCTAAGTACTGGACATTAACCTCTTGGCCTATTGTAATAGGCATGCACTTGGCATTTTTGAAAACATCCCTTAGGTGAACTTCTTACGACCCAAGGGACCTTTAACAGTAGTTAAACAGTAGTCTGTAATATGGAAAATATGGTCGTACCACTTTGTCCAAAGGGATGCTTTCAAAAATGTCAGACTTGGAGGCTTGTGGCATGGCTGCTCCTGTAACAGCAAGGGCTGCATTCAGACGTACAACATTTTTGGTCAAGGACGTGATATTCAGAACTACTGTACATGTACATGATGTACTTTAAAGTGTATGACCACTCAGAAGGCTACAATCCAAACTTTTGACTGAGTTTGCTTTGGTAAAAAAGATCTAAAAAATTCAGTGAAGGTATTTTCAGATACAAATTTTTATGGTCTTTTCAGTCACCATATTTTCATTTTTGTATGATCTTTCCATTTAACCATTTGGCTGTCAAAGTTCCCTCTGATGTGTGGACAGATCGTATGTGTATGCTCACAAGTACACGTACTTGTAATGTACCAATTGCCCTTTCAACGGTGTCTCATTTAATCGACAGGGCTCATTTTCAGTGCATTTGGTTCACATCCTTACTGTTGATCAGCATTTGTTTTTCTTACCAGCATTTCCTCATTGAAATTGTTGTCATTTCTTCAACTGGCGTTTTTCGTTGGATTGCCCTCCATGCGGTGAATTTTATTTATGTCGCGCTTTATTTATGTTGTGTCTAAAGATTGTGAATTCTCCCAGACTGCACCAAATGCCTTAGGCACTCTTCACTTGTGGAGGTAAAGTTTTCCGTCGCGTGCCAGGCACCCTTCCGTGTGTCATGAAGCCACTATGACCAGCTGAGTTCTTACACGTAGTCCACCTAGATCAATTCATTGTATATTATCTTAAAGCAGCCACAAGCCACGAAATACTCCACAAGTTGGCAACTGTTTTTAATAGAACAAAAAAAAATGCAGATGTTGTTTACCTTTGAGTATATTTGACCCTGTAGCTGAATGATCAATTAGTGCAATGTAATCAAGTTAACATAATCAAAATTGATAGCGTTTATATGTGCAGAGATTAAAGTGACTGCTGTTTCTAGACGTTATTAGGCGTTTTACAATCCTAGTACATGATGTTGGACATGTATGGTGACTCACATGTCACACAATAATTTTTTTGGAATTTGAAGAATTTGCCCCACCTTGTTCCAGGTGTATAGGCCTATATATAAAACAAACAGTGGTCTCCTGTGAAATTGGGTTATTTTTACGTGACATAAGAAAAAAATACCCAAAGTTTATGTCCCAGGATTGCCTATGGAATCTGGTACATGCTGTACAAGTATTAACTCAGAAAAATGGACTGATAATTTGGCTGAATTAACACCAAGTTGACAGTTTTTAATTAGTCATGTCATGGCAAAATACATTTTCATGGCTGTGATCAGTTACAAACTTGTTTACATTTTAGGGTGCTACTGTGGCTGTATATTTGAAATGCATGTTCATTCACTTTTATGTAGGACGGTACATTTGTTCTTGGCGAAATGATTTGTATTTCCCCTACGTGTAATGTGTGTATTCATTGTAAGCTCTTGGTGCATTTATGTTTAGAGCTAGTCACTTATGTTGACCACAGGGGATTGAAGCCTTGTGCATCAATAGAATTTACGCATGCCCTCATTACACCCAAAGTATTAAATAAGCAGATTAAAACAAGTGTAGTGAAGATTTTGATATATACCAGAATGCAGCAACTCTTATGGTTGATTTAGAATTTTTCTAAACCATTGTACTTTGTTTTATTAAAGGACTTTTTTTTTTAGGTGCTGGCATCTGCCATCATTCATGGTCTTTGTAGACTATTTTTTACCTTGCCAGCAGTAGATAGCTACATTATATACATGTAATGAATCTTTATGGATGATAATTGTTTTGTTGAACTTAAAAAGTGCAAATGGAAAAGGAAATCTGTCTCAAATACGTGTGGCCCGAATGTTTACTAAGTTGCTGACCTGTATACAGGAAGATGCTGATCTTAGTTTAAAGTGATGTAAAACAGAAACGTGTAGGACTATAAATAAACAAAGAATCCTCTTGATTCAGATACAGACCGCCTGGCTGTCTAGTAGTTAGAATGTCCACCTCAAAGTCAAGAAACCTGGAATTATTCCCGAGTGAGGCCATTCCAAGGAGTTTAAAAATGGTACTCCATTGTTGCTGCGTCGCTTGGTGCTCAGTACTGGCCTATTGTCAGTATAATATGACTAGGGTGTCATGTCTGGGGTCTTCGGCATGATGTACCTGTGGCGTCAGCAATTGGCGGCATGAACTCCATATATATACATGTACTCGTCATATAAACTATTGTTGAGTACGACATAAACCTAAGCATACATACAAATACATAATTCACGCAAGTTCATGTAGATGTAGATACCACTAGCAGATATTACAACCATGGACAGGCTATCCTATGCCTAAGGCAAGTTTTACAGAAAATGAAAGATTTACAGTGGCTATAAATACTGTTAGGAGCTCTGTGTAATGAACTGTTTAGCCAGACATCTCTTACAATGTTCTAACATCTTTATACATGATATGAACAGCACGTTCTGTTTGTGTTGACAGTTTGAAGGCTGTACGAAGGCATTTTCCCGTCTGGAGAACCTGAAGATCCACCTGCGCTCTCATACTGGGGAGCGGCCATACCTGTGTACACATGCTGGATGTGCCAAGGCCTTTAGCAACTCATCAGACCGGGCCAAACACCAGCGCACTCATCTAGATACAGTCAGTAATGCATCAGAAACAGTGACTTAGTCACACATGGTGCACCTGTGCATTCATCTCAATTCAGTCAGTAACACATCCGTCACAGTAACTCAGTCCCCCTGGGTGCACCAGCGCACTCACCTCGAGACGGTCAGTAGCACATCAGTAACAGTAACTCAGTCCCACATGGTGCACCAACGCACTCATCTAGTTACAGTCAGTAACACATCAGTAATAGTAACTCTGTCAAACATGGTGCACCAGCGCACTCATCTATAACGGTCAGTAACACATCAGTAACAGTAACTTTGTCCCACATGCTGCACCAGTGCACACATCACGATACGGTCAGTAACGCATCTGTGACAGTAACTGAGTCCCACATGCTGCACCAGTGCAGTCATCTTGATATGGTCAGTAACGCATCAGTAAGAGTAACTCAGTCCCACATGGTGTATCAGCGCACTCACCTAGATCCGGTTAGTAACACACCAGTATCACTAACTCAGTCCCGCGTGGTGCAGTCACTCTGTCCCACATGGTGCACCAACTCACTCATCTAGATAGTCAGTAACACATCAGTAACAGTGACTCTGTCTCCCATGGTGCACCAGCGCACTCATCTATAACGGTCAGGAACACATCAGTAACAGTAACTGTGTCCCACATGGTGCACCAGTGCACTCATCTCAATACGGTCAGTAACACATCAGTAACAGTAACTCTGTCTCCCATGGTGCACGAGCACACTCATCTATAATGGTCAGTAACACATCAGTAACAGTGAGTCCCACATGGTGCACCAGTGCACTCCTCTCGATAGGTCAGTAACACATCAGTCACCATGGTCAGTAAAGCATCATTAACAATAACTCAGTCCCACATGGTGTATCAGCGTACTCACCTAGATCCAGTTAGTAACACACCAGTAACACTAACTCAGTCCCACGTGGTGCAGTAACTCTGCCCCATATGTTGCACTAGGGCACTCATCTAGATACAGTCAGTAAAACATCAGTGACATCATCTCTGTCCCACATGGAGCACCAGTGCACTCATCTCAATAGGTCATTAACACATGAGTCACAGTAACTCAGTCCCACTTCTTGCACCAGCGCACTCATTTCGATACAGTCAGTAACACATAAGTAACAGTAACTCAATCCCACATGGTGCAGTAACTCTGTCCCACACAGTGCGCCAGCGCCCTCATCTAGATAGTCAGTAAAACATCGGTAACATCAACTCAGTCCCACATGGTGCACCAGCGCACTCATCTCAATAGGGTGAGTGACATCAGTAACAAACTCAGTCCCACATGGTGCACCAGTGCACTCATCTTGATACGGTCAGTAACACGAGTCACAGTAACTCTGTCCCACATGGTGCACAAGTGCACTCATCTCAATACAGTGAGTAATGCATCAGTAACAGTAACTCTCTCCCATATGGTGCACGAGCACACTCATCTCGATAGGTCAGTAACACATCAGTCACAGTAACTCAATCCCACTTGTTGCACCAGCGCACTCATTTCGATACAGTCAGTGACACATCAGTAACAGTAACTCAATCCCACATGGTACAGTAACTCTGTCCCACATGGTGCGCCAGCGCCCTCATCTAGATACAGTCGGTAACACATCAGTAAGAGAAACTCAGTCCCACATGATGCACCAGTGCACTATTCGCGATACGGTCAGCAACACATTAGTAACTCTGTCCCACATGGTGCAGTATCTCTGTCCCACATGGTGCACCAGCGTATTCATCATGATAGGTCAGTAACCCATCAGTCACAGTAACTCAATCACACTTGTTGCACCATTGCACTTATCTTAATACGGTAATGCATCAGTAACAGTAACTCTGTCCCACATGATGCACTAGCGCACTTATGTAGATAAGGTCAGTATCTCATCAATAACAGTAACTCAGTCACACATGTTGCACCAGCGCACTCACCTCAGTAGGGTGAGTGACATCAGTAAGAGTAACTCAGTCACACATGGTGCACCAGCGCACTCATCTCAATAGGGTGAGTGACATCAGTGACAGTAACTCAGTCACTCATGGTGCACCAGCACACTCATCTCAATGCAGTCAGTAACACATCAGTAACAGTATCTCAATCCTACATGGTGCACCAGTGCACTCATCTCAATATGCCAGTGAAACATAGGTAACTCAGGTCCACATAGTGCACCAGTGCACTCATCTCAATAGGCCAATAAAACATCTGTAACAGTAACTCAAGTCTTGCGTAGTGCACTTGCGCACACATCTTGATGCAAACAGTAATGCATGAGTAACTGTAACTCATTCCTATGTATAGGAACTTATAATCTTGCTGTAAAGCAGTTCAAATTACTCTATACCTTGTTTATTGCTCTTTGAGTTGTGAAGACATTTCATTTTCAAGGTGAATATCTGTGTCCTCAGAAACCATATGCCTGTCAAATTCCTGGATGTAGCAAAAGGTATACAGACCCCAGCTCTCTACGGAAGCATGTGAAAAATCATAGTCAGCGAGAACAACAACAACGCAAGAAGGTAGGTGCAGGGAGTCACATGGCAATGAAAGGTGCAGTTGTTATGGAAGCAGACAAATCAAGGTGGGGGATATTAGAAATCAAAACTGAATTGTTTCAGCTATTAAGCTCTACATTGTTGGGTTTTCTCTCTGCTTGATGTCCTATATTCATGGGTCCTCTCTCTGCCAGATGTCCTACATTGTTGGATATCTCTCTCTCAAATGTCCTACATTCTTGAGTCTTCTATCAGCAGAATGCCCAACATTCTTGAGTCATCTCTCTGCCAGATGGCCTACATTCTTGGGTTTGTTCTCTGCCAGATGTCCTACGTTGTTGGTTCTTCTTTTTGTCCAATATCCTACATTGATTGGGTCCTCTTGGATGTCCTACATTCTTGGGTCTTCTCTCTGTTGGATATCCTGCATTCTTGGGTGTTCCCCAAGATGTCCTGGACTGTTAGAATATATCTTTGATACCTTGGTTTCCTTTCCATATTACATCCAAATGTGTATAGTTATTGAATTTTTGACATTGTATGTGGAGCAACTTTTCCCTTGCATTAATATATTACATGATGTTGTGTACTTGAAGCCGTATATATGGTTAGTAGTAGAACTGATGTTATCAGGAAATTAGGTGTGAAGCCCTTATCTGATACCTCAGATTGCTCAGCCTTGCACCTACTACTTCAATGGCTTCTGTCTAAATATAACAGAAAGGCCTTAGTACACAGAGTTCCTCTCTTTGCACGCTCTAGCTATCATCATTGCCACGCTAAAAATGTCTTCACATGGATGAAGTTGTTGAAGGTTTACATCTACATTCAGGAATATGTAATCATGCTCAAAATATTTGAAGGTTGAATCTTCTACATTTCAAGAAATAAACATGTAATTGAACCTGATCATATCACCTTTTCATGCACTCATGGATGATCAGTGTCTATGATTTTCACTTAGAGGGCATTGTGCTATTGTTGATATACACACACTGGCCATAACAACAAAATATACATTGTGTCTCCAGTGGAAGGTGATATTATTTTTTAGAAGATTGTCATAAACATTTTTAAATATGGAATATAACATTGGTCCATATCAGAATCATTACTAAGTTGCAAACTGTGCATATTTTAGATACACATGTAGATTCCCAATTTCTCCATGTTATATAATATTATTTATATTATATATTATGTAATATTGAGTAAAATATTCATAAGGGTAAAACATGAAAATGAACTTAAACTGAAATAAATTTAGTGAAAAAGGAAATATTTTTTCAAACAGTTGAAGACAAAGGAGGAAGGAGATTTCAGTGCGGACATGCTGAACAGTTGCTTGACGATACAGGCCATAGCAGCCCGTGCTGAGGGGTCCCCCATGGAGCACAGTGATAGCGGCCTAGGGCGCTCCCCCCATGACTCTGTGCCCGGCACTTCCAGTGATATCTATCCAGGTTTGTCATGACATGCTTTGGCTTGTGGCACGTCCATAAACGTTCTATTTGTTTTAGGCCTCAGATTCAAATCCAGCTCTTGCTGGATTTTATTTTGTTCCATGATTGCAGAAGCAGGAAGCTAGTCTGCCATTCTGAAAAATCAGGTGTACTCAGGATTGTTCTTCAAGTTGCCTACTATGTACATTCATGGCTGTCATTTGCCATATCAGCTTTAATATGGCTTGTGGCAAGTCCACAAGTTTTTCATCTGTTATAGGCCCAAGGTTCAAATCCAGCCCTTGGTGGTGAGGCCTTATCTGATAGTTATACGGTATTGTTACTTGTGGTTTCCACTTTGCATGTACATCAGCATTACTGTCATAGGAATAAAAAAAGACTTCAGCACAGCGTGTGAAAGCAGAATAGTGACGGCAATGTGATAGTCAATTTAGCTCAGTTAGGGTCTAATTCCAACTGTTTTTAAGTGTTTAAGAAGTAACTATTACACACCCCCTAGCACCATGACTTTATAAGGAGAATTAGGTAAGAAAAAATTGCAATGATGTTAAATACAATATATATCATTGGTCTAGAATTACATATTTTTGAGTATAGAGTTGAACCCTGTTGAAATGAATGAACTAGCTGCAGTTTGGCAGGAAGAAGTTTATCCAGACCATGTACTATATTTGCAGTGTTTTGTTGTTCCTGCGCATCTACATTTCTTTCCTCATGCCAGAATCTGGTTATTTTTGCTAAATGTGGTTGGTAATGTTCTGATGGGTGGGATCAAGGTTTGATTCCATTGCTAAGTGTGGGTGCTTTCCAGCTTGAAATAAAGAAGTGGGTTTGAAAAGAAATAGCAAATAATGTAAAATTTACCAACACAGAACTTGGGTTGTTGATAATTGACCAGGGCTTGAACACCTTTTCATAAGTTTTCCGACACATAAGAAGCTGTCCATATAGAACCTCTGGGTAATACATACACAATTAACAAGACCAATGGTCTTTGTCCCCGTTACATTATTTGATCATAAAAAAGTCAGGTGTATTTGTTTAATGAATGCCACGGTCTTGTGAGAAGAGAGGTCTTGTAATTAAGGCATCACTGAAATACGGTCAAAGTCAACAGCGATGAATGTTTTTGGTGTTAATGTGACAGATGTCTTTGGACAGAGATTAAGTACATGAGTAATAAAAAGTCTAGAAGAATGCATAGCAGACAAATGAAGCTGTCAGTGACTGTTCAGACTGGCTCATGCATGAAGACTAGGTCAGTCATTATGATGGATTTCAGGTGCTTCAGAATCATGAGTCACATATTGAGTCTGGCAGACCATATACACGTCAGGCCATCTTTAAAGACTGTTTGTTCGGCGTAGGTCAACCCTTTTAGAATAAATAGGGTCGGTTGGTAGGGAATTTTTATTTTTATTCTGGTCCTTCAGAAAGACAGTGATTTTGAAGAAATGAATTATGGAGCGAAAAATAAAAAAAATAAAACTTTTATCAAAACACCAGTAAAATCTTTGAGTAGGGCCCTTTTTTGAAAAGTCGATCAGATTACGCCCAACAAACATCCTTTTAAGGATGGCCTCAGTCAGGCTAGAGAGTTCATGTACGGTCTGCCAAAAAAACAGTGTAATAAAAACAGAACATAATATCGATACAGTTTTGGAATTTTTTGGCACACCGTCAGTAGGTGTATTGGTCAGGTTACCTTACACCATCTACTGCAAACTGAGGCCAGATAAATCACATGTGAGAGGAAAAAGTTTTACACCAAAATTGTGTAATAGTTGACAAGATCTTGTGTGGAATATATATTTAATATCTGAGAAATGAGAAATACCCTCATTCGTCTAATTTTTGGGACGTATTGCTAGTGCTAAAAGCAAAAAATTGTCTTTCTCTCCCAGTTAATCGGTAAAGATATAGATATATTGTTCAGTAGATAGGCTAACCATGTGAGAAAAGGAAACTGTGCATTTCAGTTACATGTATATTGGCTAAAAGGGGCAGACCAGGTGTCCCAATCATGAGAAGAAATCCACTACTTGTATATTGATACATTTTCCCATCACTTCATTTTATTAAATTTTATGTTATATATCTGGACCATGCGTGTGAAATAACATCCAATATATCAGTGCGTAGCTTATGTAATTTAGAGGAGAGCTGTAAAAAGTGGACATAAAATCACCATTTTACAAGACTAATTTTTACAAGAGTGAAAAATCACTCCCCTAAATATTGAAAGGCAAGTGATTTGAAATTTATCCGCAATTTAGTTGGTCCTGAGGGTTGAAGATGCATGAACCTGATATATACTGGCACACTAACAGAAGTAAATAAATACACAAACACTTTCACGCTAAATCATTAAAAATATAATTAATAGTTTCTTGTAGAGAAAAGTAATTTAGAGGATGTATCTCTCTCTATTTCCAACTGGTTGCCACCAAACACCCACTGTGATTGGCCTTGGCGCTTTAGCCATCACTTTTAATACAGACTGTTCAATAGCTCATGTATCGACAACAATGGCTCGCTAAGCTTTAGATGAGCGAAATAACATGCATCTAGAATAAAAATTACGTGCGCGATGACGTGCGAGAGTGATCACCCGCCTAAAATACCCTGCACTGATATATATAGGTGGCTAGCATCATTTTTTGTGTATTCTCTGCAGTAACGGCAGACATAAGACACAGTTAGTGTAGAAGTGTGCATGAAGTGTATGACACTCAATATCAACAAAGAAATTTTATGTTGTACTACCTCACTGTGTCCTGGTAAATAGGAGTGTACTTGAACACTGTCAACTTGCAGAGTACCTGTACCAGTATTTGTGTGTAACCAATGTATGTGTTTGTCAAAAACAGGTGTGAGTTTCTCCAGCACTCACTCGAGTCGTAGTGGGACAGCAACAGGTGGCTCCACCAACCTCAGCAATCACCAGTCCCCCGTCAGCATGCGAGGCAGTCCCATGAATACTGGCACAACACTGAGCGTGGTCGACGAAGCCAGTGAGAGGTCAGCCAAACATTTTATACCATTCAAACAAATAGTCGAATTGTTGATGGTAATTTTTGAAAATGTGATTCTGTAATTAATGTGAATGAAGAAGAAATGCAGGGTGCATGGGGTGCATGTTGAAATTTTGCATTCAAATTGTCAGTTTCCCTACAATTTGAGTGATTAAATCAGGACTAAAACTCGACTAAAATTCTATCAGATGCCATGGCGTTATTGGCAAATTGTTCTGTCTAAGTAATTTAATATTAATATGAAAAATAAAATTTATTGAATATTTTATGGCTCATTTATGTATAAATAGTGTGATTCCATATTTATGATTTCTGTCTTGTCTACACTGCATCAGACATTATGAAAATCGTGTTTGAGAAAAAAGATTTATCATTGGCTGTTATAAATACATGTAGCTCTGTTGATCACACAGCTTATCTGTCGGCCTTTACATTTTTGAGAGACTTCCTCTTGATAAGCATGGACATTTCGCTTGGTCTGGTACATCTGGTATCAAACCCAGTTCGGGTCATACCAATGACTTTAAAAACGGTGCTTGTTGCTGCCTCACTTGGCACTTAACACTTAGAGGTTAGAGGAAGGAAACAACTGGTCGGTGTCAGTATAATTTGATTAGGTGGGATGTCATGTCTGGTGTCTATGGCATGATGTTCCAGCAGCGGCATGGACTAGCCCTGCCACAGGGAGATACAGCACGTACATAGTAAGGACTCCTCGTGGTCATGTAACTTGTACATTGTTGAATAAAAGCTAAACATACATACATACATACATAAATGCATCATTCACTTATTAATAATAAGGTACCTGAACGCAAGACGTTGACTTCTTATATACCCGACACTAATGACCGGTTGTATTGTTGTATGGCGTTGTTCGTTCATAGATCTGTCTGTCTGTCAGTCTAGCCATAAACTTTTGGCTCTTACACTATATTTATAGAACATTTTCAGTTAGAGGTTTTGTGCATGTGCACCCACTACTGGCCTAGAACCCTGTGTTGAAAATGGATCTAACATGGCAAATCTTTACAGAGTTATACCCCTTCGTGTGATGAGATTGATTTTCATGTCGTTAAGGCTATGTGTACAAATAAGAGATTATGATGCCCTCGGCAGTAGTTGATGGGGTGGATACAGAGTCCTTCCCAACTTTCCCAAGCTTATATGTGGATAACCGTTTTGTTAAGTTCAAGTTTTACAATATTCTAGTGGTCAGACTTTGGTCAAACAGTTGTCAGACTTTGTGTACAGTCTACATATTATGAATTCAACAGATGCGACATGTATCATTCAGGCTACATTTTGTTGAATTAAAATTGCAAGGCATTTTATTTTAATGTAGTGGTAAAATGATATAAAATATCATGCGATATGGACCACACTTTAATCAGTTGTGTTGTGAGTGTATTGTTTACTATTAACAGCCTTGTTATCGCTTCCTGAAAACTTGTGAGTACATTTGCAGCAGGTACATATATCAGAAATTTTCATAGTGTATACCGTCTCGACTGCTTGTGGGAAAACAGTTGTAGTAAGCGATCAGTTGGTTCTTATTGTAACTGAAATTGTTTGAAACCAAAATGCTTACTCTGGGAATGTTATTGCTCACATTGTTTTGTCAGATTTCATTTTCATTGATGATCGATTTCAGTGGGTTTTCTCCCAACCCTCCTCAAATGTTGATGCCAGGTCGACGCCCAATGCCCAATTCCTTCTACAACAGACTGGGTCATTATAATAATGGCAACCAGTTGCCTCCCCCTCCTCCCTACAATTACCAGCAGGGGGCAGCTCCACAACTCTATTATTCTCAGCAAGGAAATACACAAGGTATGGTAGGTGTTAATGCATGTATTGAACAGATAGGAGGAATAAATGAAACTATAAGCAAAGAAAAAAATAGTATCCAAAATTGTATGGATTAATGATAAACTGCAAGAATTAAGGTCACCTGAAGAGGTGTCTGTGTATTTTCAGCATGTATCTGAAAGTAGGTTTACAGAGATTTATTATCAATTTGAACTATGTCTGGGAGATTCATTTGATTTGAGTTACTGTAAATGACGTAAAAATTTCCTCCATAAAATGGCATTTTTAGAGGCAAAAAAATGTCATACAGTATTGTTTTTGTTTCTTAAACTTATGATTTTCCAGTAGGATATTACTCCACCTTTCCAAACGAACCTCAAAACACTTTTCTAAAATCTCCATAAAATGGCATTTTTAGAGGCAAAAAAAAATGTCATGCTATATTATTTTTTTTCTTAAACATAAATTTTTACAGGATATTACTCCACCTTTCCAAACAAACCTCAAAACACCTTTCTAAAATCAGTGGAACTCTCAGAATCAGAAAAAATGAATGTCTTAGTGATGGATTAATTTTCGATCATTTAAGACTGTTCTACCTCCTCTGTTGTAGCAGAAATCTCTCTTGTCCCCAGTTTTACTGATAGCAGTGTACTTCTGTATAAACTTTCAGACAACAATGGCGTAAACTTGGCAGCCCATTTGATAATTTAGACACAGCCCTTTGTTAACACTCAGAAGTGCACCATCTTGGATTTTGACAAGATAGGCAAGATAGGAATGTGAATATTTCTTTTCAAACGATCGGTGTTTATCATACTAGTATATTAGCTGTTCTACACTTTAGCATGTAATACCTGAAGTCATACATGATGAAGCATGCCTATTGCCATATCTGTGATCGCCTTGTTTGAACCCTAGTGGGATGGACCAGCTTGGTACCAGGCGCTGAAAAGGAGATGAAGGCTAGCAATGAGATTTCAACTGAAAAACATCAATGTTCAATACTCGCATTTGCTTTAAATCTACAGATCTGTCATTCATTACGTGAAATTCTTTTTAAAAAAAAAAAGAAACTCATGGAACTTCTGTTTACTTACACATAGGAGGTAATTTGTTATTAGTAGGCATGTAATTTTTTAGCAGAATTTAGAGATTTGAAATCCATTCCGTTTTGTGAAGGTTTCAAAAGTGTATTGTTTGAGATATGTACATGTCATATGAAGTAAAAATCCAGACATTGTGGATGGAATTTGAGCAAAATCCCATACCTGTTTTGTTTGACAAACTACCTTTATAAAGAACCTAACAGTTGTTTGTTTCTTTTGTCTCAGGTTTCAGCCAGCAATGTTATCAGCAAAGACAAGCCAATTTCCTCAACAACAACAACAGTGGTCACAGATTGCCCAATCTGATTCCAATTCCAACATTTGAGGAGAACTTAGCTAGTCTACCCAGTGAATTAATGCAGAGAGCTTTATCAAATGGAACTGGTAAGAAGGACGTATTTAATTTCACGAAAAAACAAAAACATTTTATACCTGCAAAATGTTATAATAGTTAATTGAAACACTACATATGGTTTATGTTTAAATGTTCATTTTAATGGTACACTTTTCAGACTACACCAGTGTCAAAACAATTTCATCTTTTCTTATACAGGCTTAAGTGGTAAGGAGATAGTCGCAGTTGCATAAATTGTGACGAAATTGTGCAGTGTACACATTAAAACTGCAGTTGTAAATTTCCTAGGATCAAATGGACATGAAAGCTTTGTTTCTTGCTCAGTATGACACGTCATGCAAGAACACAAGTTGTCAGTCATCGCGGATGTACTTAGCCAAGTACAGGATTAGTAAGCTAGTGCAGCATAATGACCCAGGTGCCTTTCAGTAATGTGATCGCTGTGAGTTTTAAGCTCAGCTTTAGCTGGCTTTCTCTCCTGTCGTACTTGGGAAGCTCCACCAGCAGCCTGCGAATGGGTATGGATTTCGCCTGGGCTCCTCCTGGTTTCCCCACACCATAATGGTGGCCGCTGTTGTATGAGTGAAATATTCTTAAGTACGGCATAAAATGCCCAGCAAGTAAATAAATAAATCGAAAACAGATCTAATAAGCAAATATATGTATGAGTGTGAGTACCATTGCTTGCGTGATATGATCTTAAGAATGGCTTAATGCACTAGTTTGGACACCTTTTATTTTGCCTGTTACTTGTAGGTTCTTACGTGGATAATTCTCCACAGCGAGAATTTGATGCTTTAGCAGCCTTTGGACAACTTCTTCCTGAAGAACAACAACAACAGTTTCTCCAGCTCAGTGCTATTGACCGGTGTAATAGTCGCCTATCAGCTGTTTATGCTGAGGGATCTACCTGATCAGTTGTGTTGTTAGCTTTTCAGGTAGCAGAGAAGACTTAATATGGTGCTGGAAAAATAGTGTGGGTTGAGAGTGTGGCTCACTGGACAGCAGCCATTCGTGAATCCCGGAGTGCACTGGTGACACCTCTGAACACTAAAGCAGCCCATTAGCAGAGGAGTAGGGCTTGGAGGCTTATACACCGGAGCTACATACGCCCTACATCAGCAGATGGAGCCCTCCCATCGTAGATGTACAAACAAGCAGATTGTCGTTATGATCCAAGGGCCTGAATTTCTAATTTAAAGTGAAATTTGGTGTAATTAATGTGTTGATAATGAGCACTTACAGTACTCATATATTACAGGTACAGGTAATGGTCTCTTGTGTCCATCTTGTTGTCATGGAAACTAACAACATAATGTGATGGTAATGAGCACCTACATAAGAAGTGCAGGTTGTAGTCTCTGGTGTCCATTGGTGCAAATCTTGTTGTCATGATAACAGACACCCTAATATGATTTTAATGGCCACCTGCATAAAAAGTACAGGTTGTAGTCACTGGTGTTCATTGGTGCAGATCTTGTTGTCATGGTAACAGACACCCTAATGTGATGGTAATGGTCACCTACATAACAAGTACAGATTGTAGTCACTGGTATTCATTGGTGCAGGTCTTGTTGTCATGGTAACAAACACCCTAATGTGATGGTAATGGGCACCTACATAACAAGTACAGGCTGTAGTCACTGATGTCCATTGGTGCATATCTTGTTGTCATGGTAACAGACACGGGCCATAAGGGTGGTGCTTTGTTTGCGTCAGAAGCCAGGTAATCTTGCTGATCAAATTCTTGACTGGCTGGCAACATTTCCCGCTTGATGATGCATTTTTTTTGGATTGATTTTGACATACCTTTTTTACAATATGTCATTTAAAGCTTGAAGGTGGATTTGTTAGCCTTGATTTTCAAATCAACTTCAAATGATGGTGTTGTTTGTCAACGACACAAATCTGACTGGATAAGTGATTTTACTTACATTTTGCTTTTCCTTTAATATTGTGTACTGAAATTGTTTTATAAATTCTGTTATTCAGGGTTGCATATGTATGTTGCCTCTGAAGTTTAAGATCTTTTGGATATTTTGTTGAATTTGAAATGTTCTCTTAACGTGTCCAGTTAATTCTTTTTTTTTTTTTTTTTTTGGTTGTAATTTTTTAATTATCAGTAATGTCAGTTGACATGAACTTCAAATAACTTTCTGCACAGTATTCCGTCCAGCAAAATACACCAACTTGAGTTTATAGGCAAGGCCATAAATTTAAGCCACATGTACGCTGAATCTGTCCATGAACCTGAGATGATCCACTTTTAATAGATCTGTTTACACTGTGTGTTATTAGTTTTGTATTCACATATGTTTTAGCCTTTTCATTGTTTCCATCAGAAAAATGAACACGCTTTTTCATCATCATATTTGTTCCAACATTAAAGCCTGGTCTGATGGTTTGCATGAGAAAATAGGGTTTTAGAGTGTTTATAAATTAACCAGTGCTCCTTGATCTGAAGAGATGATTGTGCTTCAGATCTGTTTATTTCATGTTAAGATAATTTTCATTATATTTATTGCTCAAGTGTACTTACCGGTATTAGAAATATGATATAAGAACTTCAGTCTTTGTTTATATGCAATCACTGTGCTTAAACTGTGCTTGAGAATTAACTGATTATTTAAAAAAATTGCAGCTTATTTGTGCTTATAATGGACAAAAGTCCATGTACTTTCATGTATGAGACCTTATATACTTGTCAAGTAATAAGTTAGAATTCCGTCCACAGAATTAACCACAAAGAGAGAGAGATGTTTAACAGAAAAAGGAGGTCTTCTTTTTGTGGCAGGAAAACAAACTAATTAACCTAAGGTAATTAAGCTACAAATCAGTATCAATTAGAATTTTTATTAAAATTAATAGGTGAAATTTAGAGCATCAGGTTATTAATGTTTATCACCCACCAGTATTTGCCTCTGACACATGTCAGTTAGTCAAGATTGAAAAACATGCAGTAAATGACCGAAAATATCGTTCAAAAAATTGCGTTTTTAAAGGCTCTTAAACATCATGAAATATTACTTTCAGTGCTGAAACACACATTTTTCCAGAAGGATATCACCATGCCTTCCAAATAAATCTCTTAAAAATTTTCTAAAATCATTAGTTCCTCAGGATCAAGGGAAATCAGTAACTCTTTTATGGAAAAATTTTAGGTTAATTATGGTACATGTAATTGCATCACATTTCACAGCATTATTTGTTGAGATAACTGTTACATTAAATCAAATACAAAATGTTACATATTGCCAGATAAAACCCTCCACTCTGAAACTTCAGTGCTATGGGTCAGAGCCTGCGGAAAACCCACGACCATCTGCAGGTTGCTGACAGACCTTCCCACATACGGCCAGAGAGGAAGCATTAATGTACCTGTATAATTTGGAATGTTCAATTGTGATACATTTAATATTTTTTGTAAATTTTACAGCTTTTTATATGCCCAGGTTGATTTGCCAGGAAGTTAAAAATGTTATAAAATATTTTTCTTTTTTGAAGTGGTAAATTTGGGGTTTTACCAATACACTACATTTGATAAGAAAGAAAACATGCCCTTTGTGATTTAGGAATGATGAAATCCTTACAATCTTTGTACATGTATGTTGAAATGAAAGATGTGTTGATGTTTGCCAAGTGGTCTTTTGCCTTTCTCTGTCTTTATACAAGAAATATTCGGCTGTGAAAGTGCTGGTGTTGTTTAATAACAGATGATAGTCCAATATGAGTTTTACTGTGTGCAATCTTTCTGCTGTTATTTCTTCTTCAAAACCGGTACGATTTTTTTGGTGTGTGTGTGTACTACAAAACATCATTCACTGCAGTATAAGTTTCATTTTAACTTTCCTTGCCAATTGAACATAATAATTATATAGCATTATGTTTACCAGAAAGATCGTTGTTCTATTATATAAATTTTGTTAAGTATTTGTAAATTAAGGTTGATTTATTTCAAACTACACATACACATATATATTGATAAGCCATGAAAAACACATGCTTTCAGAAGCTAAGAAGTGATAGTCTGTCCGTATGGAATTCAGTATTTTCCTATCCAGCAGGTTTTAATGCTATTCTTGATGCCAGGATTTATATAGCCTTGATTGTTAATGCCTTATATTAATATAATAGTTTACTGAAATAGTATTATTTAAACAGTCCATACATAGTGTGTAATTTACTATATATAAAAATGCTAGGTTGTGACTAGAAGACAACAGGTATGTGGAATTTAACATGCAGATGAATTTTCCACTTGTTTAATACGGCTTAGTGTGAGATAAAAAATTTCCCCTGTTGAGAAGAAAAGATATTTTATCTGTCATCCATGTTTTAGGAAGATTTGAAAGCTCTTAAAAGACACTGATCTGAATTGTCATTTATTAGATGGTATTAGGGAAAAGGCATCTTGAGCAATGAGAACAGCCTTGTTCACTTACCTGAACACTACATTCAGAACCTTGCAGGTATACTTTACCAATTAAGTAGATTAAACGAAGTGTTTTGTCAACACAGGTTCCATTATACAGATTTTGAACATCCTGCATTAGACTATTCTTCAGATGTCATCAGCTGTAAAGTGGTTTACACCTAGGAGTGTAGATCACAGTAGTGTTATTCCAGGTGTCTCTAAAGCTTTGTTGCCAGCACCAGGACATACATTTATATGCATCGATCTGCATGCTCAGATTTGAAAATCAGATCACAGCAAGGATCATGCAAATCAGCATTTTAATGTACTGAACACCAACCTCCACCATATGTCAGAAGATAAAAATGGCCTTTTGGGATCAGTCCTCTAAAAGTACAAATTTCAGCTTATTATTATTTGAATCCCTAGTTAACACACCTGAGGTGTATGTGAGGTACAGTACACCTTAGATATTATGGATGAGGTCTGCACCTCATCTATACCTCACACTGAGGTGTACTTGAGGGGCACACCCCAAATACACCACATATATACCTAATGCTGAGGTATGCACTTCCTGTCTGCAAAGTTTACAATACAATGGCATTTCGGGCTCACTCCTCTAATATTACAAATTTCAGTTCATTTTGAATTTGAGGTGAGTCTGACGGTGCAAAATCTGTTTTGTCTGGTATACTTGTACATATTCATGGAAGATGTAAATATTTGTGACCAGAACTGGCCATACATCACATGTGTATGTGATAGTGTCTTGATGGATTCCCTGCCCTCAACCTGCAGATTTGTTAAGCTTTTATTGACCACTTTCATTCTGTAAGGGAGACCTAAGAATCCTCTGCTCATAGTGATAATGCACAAGGTACACAACAGCAAATCCCTGCATGGAATTATGTGGGCAATATTTCATTTTTTTTCCTTAAATAATTACTGCCATTCAGTTACAGTTCTCACAGTTATTCTTCAAATTTTCAATAATAATAATATTACAAGCATTGTGCGAGATTTCTTACTGCGATCAAGTCACAGTCGTATGTAATTTGTTAGACCAGACAGATTATTTTTGAAAGAGCAGTGCTGAAGATACATTGAATTTGGTTTCTGGTAAGAAGCACAACTTCCTCCTGTTGAAGCACAAACATTGATTACAATTTTTTTTGATGTGTTCAGATGGCACAGAGTGTGGTATATTTTGGGGGTATATAATCTCCTCTGTTGCCAAACCAAAGTCTGCACTATTCCAGCCAAGAAGATGTTTTTCTGTTAGAAATATATCACATCCATTTAATTACCATGGTGCAATAATGACACATATAAACATTCTTCGAGTTGATGTGTACAGCTGCATTGTTTTGTTTTGTAGGTTAGTCAGCCTCAAAGATGTTTAAATTAACAAGTTTAGCCTTTTACATACCCTTTCCCTGGCTTTGAAGTAACAGTAAAACTTGTGTATATAAGTCAGTAATGATTTTATATATACATACATGTATAATGAGAGTTTTGTAACAGAGCCTTCATTAGTCCAGTCTTAGTCATTGTGCTGCGAGTACTATTGGCCGACAAAAAGCAAATCTTTATTTGCATGTTTTGGGGGGACAATTTTCAGGGAAGCTGTAATAAGTCAAAATGCATCATGTTCAATTCTCTTAATATTACAGTTTGTTTTGTTTTTCTTATTATATTTTTGATGTACCAGTATGTGGATAATGAACTTTACAGAGTTAATCTTGAAAGAAACTCTCTAAAGCCTATAATGTAATATAGTAAGACATGTACCTTAAGCACATCTAAGGTATGCAGTGATTGGCTAATTGTGATTACTTAATTAAGGCGGTGTTTTCCATTGGCTGCCTGTAGGTTGTGCATATATACAGATTGTACAGACTGTTAATAACAATATAGTTAATCTAAGGATTGTTTTTATGTATAGAAAGAGAGAGAAAAAAAACAGTCATGGACATACAGATTAATATTGGCATCAATTTTGATATCTCCTTGTTAATTTAATTCAGAAGTAATTTTTTGAATCAGTTATTTCGGAGTATCAATTACATGTATGTCATTTTAATATTGTATTTTGCACTATTACCAACCTTGAACAGCTTTTTTTGTGAATATTTTTTGGAATGCCAGCTTTATCTTACTTGTATACCACATTTATAATGAACAGTTTTCTTTTGTGATCATTGTGTGGTAAATTGTGCCCATGGAGTGCTATCAACTGTCATTTGTAGATAGATTTCATTGTTATTTCATATTGTTTTTTTTTGGTTGGAAGTATCACCCGGGATGAGTGATAAACAGTGGCCTAGCTCTGGCCGTGAGTGTATACCAGCTTACAAGGCTCATATACCTACTAGTGATTTCCTAATAATTTTCTGATGTGCAGCATCTTTCACGTACAGTATACAATTTTTGTTTTATGTTTTGGTCTTTGTTGTGTTTTTTATTTGCAATAGAATCTAGTGCTTGAATGCTTTACAATGGCTTAATGTATTTGTTGAAGTCACACGTTTTGTATACTGTTACTTTAGCAAGGAATTTGTCACAATTATTCTTGTGTTTTCAATAAAAGCTGCCAGTTTAAGTGCATGGAAAAAATGACAAATATACACTTGTGATCAGACATAATCTACACTGTATATTGTCAGTCTTGGCTTAGATATCTAGAGCTGAGCCTATAATTAAGGTTTACATATATCTGTGACTTATTATACTGTGATTCAGAAGTGGAAAAAGTATTGCAGTTTCGTGTATCTGACTTGCTGTTCTCGGCAAATAAAAACCTGTTTCAGAATCATGTAGCGTTGTTTGTCAAATTGAGATGAGCTATATCAGTGGAGTAACAAGTGGGGAAACAATTAATCCATTGGGAATGGGGTCTCGGTGACTCGTTTAATAACCCAAGACTTGCATCCTTGGAAGAGTTATGACCCTTTGATAACTCTTCGAAAACAGTTGATGCACTGCAGCCCTCAAAACACATCTTCACATTCTCTCACTGTAATATTTGTGAAGTTGGACTGCCAGCAACCTGCGGATGGTTGTGGGTTTCCCTTGAGTTCTGCCTGCTTTCCATCCTTCGTAACGCTGACCGCTGTTATATAAGTGAAATATTCTTGAGTACTGTACTGCATAAAGCACTAATCAAATAAATAAACTTAAGGAGCTTTTCAATCTATTGATTGTTGTATGTCAAATCACAGCTTGTCAGTGAAACTCAAACAGCTATTACTTGGAAAATGTTACTCAAAAAGCACAGAATAGGGACATATACGTTGAAAAGTTCCAAGTTGACAAGTTTCGTTCTAAAAGATTCCATCACAAAACAGCTATACCTTTGAAGGCAATTCACGGAATGCACAATCCAGTTGAAAATGCTAGGAGAATGCTTCCATGTGGCTAACTGTGCAATAATTCTAGAACGTCCAAGTCAATTGCCTTCAATATATTTGATTGCTGTTTTACGCCATACTCGAGAATATTGCACTCATTCGACCGCAGGTAGCGTTATTTTGGGGAGAAAGTGGGTAGAACCAAGGGGGAAACTTAAGACCATCTGCAGATTGCTGGCTGACCTGCCTGCGTGGATTAGTTTTCTGGCGTGTTTAAAACAAGGCTGCTGCCCCCGCCGTCTTTGTTTTATAGGAGTTTAAATTTGTCCAGAAAACAATTACAGATTTCCCTGACCAGTTGCTGTTGAACTTGGATAGTGGTGTGACATCAGTGATTAGGCAACTCTGACTGGTCTTCAGCAATGAGTAGAAAAAATATGTCGGCAGAAGACCTCTTTGTTTTCCATTCAGCTATTAAGGAGCAGATAGTGTTACTCTTTCAAACATCTTTAAACCATCAGGCTAACTGTACATCCATACACAAAAATACACCAAACTCATCATGTTATTATCAATTCTGTCCAAGATTTATTACTAACATGGACACAGATGAACACTCATCTCTTGTAGGCAGCACTTGTGATATCCCACAGGCTAGTCATTACAATAGAAAATGTACACACAAAAACAATCATTGCCTGTAACAATTGTTTGCAAGGGTAACACCATATTTCTTCAAGGTACAGTATTCATGTCAGTAACAGAGCCCTCCTTTATTTGTAATGTATGGAGATGTCATTCTTTGTAAATTTCAGTTTTAATTAAAACTTTGAATAGGGGCAACCTATTAAATGCAGACATCAAAAGATTTAAATTTCTGGATTACTTCACATGAATGTTACATGTACTTAAACAACTTCATAACACACGATTCAGAACTGCCATGCAGGGGGCAGATCTAGTGATAATGCAGTGTAGCACAACTTTCATGTACCTGCAACTAAAACTGACAATCACTAAAAATGCCAATGCAAGAGAATCGTAAGTAAGCTTATTATGCATTACACAGATGGATATAAAAAATTCCATGAATAAATATGTATTTAGAGATCTTTAACGCCATCCAATGAACACAAGAAAATTACAGACAAGTCGCATATGTACATTTTGGAGACGTCTACACCTACCATACATAAGCAAATAAAGATATTTTTACAAGTAGGATCCATATGTATGAGAATTTAAATAGGACAACATGTATTAAGTTTGTGAATTAAGTTTGACAGCAAAACACATGGATGGGTTTGTGAAATGAGAAACAAAAATTAGTCTATTGTCACAAACAGGAAAGGAAAGACCATTTTGCAACATCAGGTGAACAGACAAAATGGCAATCTTTTGCCGAAAAGTATTAACTTTTGTTATTAGGTTATGTTTGAGCTCTTTTAATTTCAATTTCACTTGTGTACTTTATATAAAATACATACATACACAATTTTCCATCAGAGTAGATGTATGCAGAGGACAGGAAAAATTCCTGGAAAATAGGAAATGCATTATAATCCAATAAGATGGTTGACATCTTGAGATGGTTTTCTCAGTAAACAACTTAAAAATGCACCATGTCCAAACCTGTTGTCCACACTCCTAAAACCTTACACATCACCAGACAGCACTGTTAACTGACATAGCCTCACATATCTGACATATCAGTGAATTTCAACTTGTACAAAGCAGCCTAGTTTAAACACAATACCTTTACCCAGAACTTGACTGAGAAGTCTGACTCGATTGAACTCCAAGGGAAGTAAAAATGTTTGAAAACTGCCAAAAACACCTTTTCATGCAAGTACATATATAAAATGGATTTTGCTGGCTGCCAATCTCTTCCACACCAAGTTAAAGTCTGACATAAAGCGATTTATCACAAGCTGTGTAGAGCTAACCCTTCTGAAGCAGGGTGTTTTCTGCATGATTGCGGTCCCCTTTTCTGCTACTGCTACGCATAAATGACATGATGCCTGCCCTTGTCAGACATTGTTAAACTATTGTTCAAAGTTGAAAAAAGGAAGCTTTAATACAAACATATAGAAATATTATAAAAATATTTCAAGACACATTATTGTGATATGTACTTTACTGCTCCCATATAGTCCCATACACAATGTTTTGTGTCAGATTAAAAAAAAAAGTAAAGAGTTACTTCCCTTGTTACATTTTTTCTTGTGGATCGTTCCCCATGTGTCATCAATAAATAACTTAGAATCTAACAAAACCTAAATATAATCCTTCTGATCAATCACCATAATCCAAAATTTCTAAGATCTTGATTCAGATATTCAGACAGCCAATAAGGAATACGGACTTAATGTTATGATTGAATAATCTTCCTTTTCATCATGTGTTCAGTCTGTTTAATGATGTAAATGAAGTGAAAAGAGAAAATTACTTCTTAGTAACTGTTTCACAAGATTTAGACAGGGATGAAAACCTTCAAGGCTTTAGACCCCACTGTTCTCCTAGAGTAAGTTACCAATTAAGTCAAGCATAAGATATGAGCCTATGTTTTGGTTCATAAGTTTGGTATACATCACAATATTTTACACCTTGGCACCCATCTTCAAATGATTTCTTCATACAGAGAAGCTGTAATATTTGTAGTTTGCCATGTACACCTAGTGCATTTTCCAATCATTCACCAAATAAATTGTACCCAGATCTTTACCAATAGGACACTATAATGCTTCGCCTAAAATGTACAATTTAGAACAATATTTTAAAGCTTTGGTTCATCCGTTTCTCTAATATTTTCAAACACTTACACCATCAATTAACCTCAGCTCATTAGAATTATCAATTATTCATTTGCACATTAAATACATAAATTATAACTTTACCCTTATACAAGGCTACAGTAGCTCTCAAATGAATGTAAACAAAACATGACTGACATTAGTAAATGCACATCCATACATCTACAGAAATATTTAATGAATAGAGTAGAGGTTACACTGCCATTCAGAACATGCCTTTGGAAATATTTCCGGTCATCTTTAAGATACAGACCTAATTCCTCTCTCTGCTGACAAAGATCAGCAGCTGGTCACAAAAGTAACTTAAAGTCACTACAGATCTCCAAATATCAACACACATCTTTATCCTTCTGTTTTCAGTTTCCACATGTCGCCAAAAGGGAACTACCATATTTTCGCCTAAAGTGTGATTGATTCATCCACATTCAAAGGGCTACTTGAGATTTTTTTTATTATGACTTAAAAATAAGTGTTGGCATAAAGTGTATCATTCATTCTATGGTATTTATGTGCTTCTGAAAGTGCATGTTTTACAGACTAAACTTTTGGTGAAATACAGTATTCTGCAGCTGGATAAAATTAATGAGGACATCAATCTTATGATAACTCTTTCCATTCACTACAATGAATCATCAAACAAAAGTTACTAGCTACTTTGAGTGGCTGACTGTACATGTAGCTCTACATGTAGCTGGACATCCAATGGATTTCAACACTCCTTCCCACAGACGGTAGTACAGGCAGGTTTGGGGGAGTGACAATCACAAATTGTGTATGCCCCAGATTTCAGTTCCCAATAACACTTACCCATACATGTATAAACATACATTTATGACACAATATATTGAACATGTAGGTGTAGCATCTCCATCTATCCAGAAGAAAATGTCTTGGTGTCCCTGGACCTATGGAGCCCTCACAGGGCAACACACTGGCCATCAGAGGGGTGTCAGGCTATGGTCCCTAGGACTGAAAGTCTCTCGCTGGCCCTGTACGCCTAGTCAGTACTGCCTCTGGTACTGAGGCTGGGGCGAGTACTGCTGTTCGTAAGCCTGGAACTGGGGTTGAGCACCTTTCTGTAGCTGGGGCACCCCAGGACGATGCACCAACATATTGAGGACAGGTTTGCGCTGGATATAATCCACAGCTTTTTTGTGGGTGACCACTGTCATATCATGGCCGTTCACCTGCAAAAAACAACTAAGACACATGTACCTGTGTCAATTCTATGTTGAAATGCAATCCTGAAAATAGGTGCCTAATATATCTGAATACACCCCTGTGGTGAAAGTGGCATGCTCCAAGAGACCTTGTTCAGTAATAAATAACATGAACAACATGGTCATACCACTTTTTCCAAAAATGTCAGGCACCTATTTGCAGGCTTGAAATGTCACATTAAATGATGTGTCATTATTATACCTCGTGAGTTTTTCTGACACTAATTGAATAATTTTTCATCTGCTTGATAAATGCAATATAGCACGCTAAACTATGTTAATCATGCTTATTTTTGGCTGCGCCTTTTGTTATCCTCCCTTGTATTCTATGACAAATACCGTCTGCTTCAATCAGTGTGATATGTACATTCTGTCTGGTGAATAAAGCACAAGGAAAGTCAACACATCATCACATCTAAGATCACGTATCATCATAATAAAGATTTATTGCATGTGTAGAACATCAAGATTTGTCGGCTAGAGACAGCTGATGTAAATGAGGCAGCTCAAGAATATTTGATCAGTAACAGGCATCTGCAGAAATACAGAACTTTTTTCCTTCAGAATATATAATTTCATTTATAATTAAATATTTGCAAGCACTTATCTTCTTAAGGTGAAAAAGCTGTACAAGCGTGGTATCCTATATGTATGTATGTATATAAATAATACATATGTATATACGTATACAAGTATATGCCCACATGAATAGACATATATTCAAATGAAGTGTAGTATTTATTGCTACAAGGTGTTCAAAGCCTTTTGCTTAAAGCTCATATTTAGCCATTCAATGGTGAACGAACTCCTGGAGAAATTATGCCTCAACACCTGAGTTTTCTTTCCTTTGAATCTGATATTCAGATGTGAATCGTAGGATTACCTGTAAAAGTTTATCATGCACCTGTAGGCCACACAAGGCCGCTGGTCCATTTTCATGGATATACGTCACATATATGCCCTGAAAAATACAACATATACAATAGGTATTAGAATGACAGCTCAGATATCAATAAAGTGGTACAGATACCTGCCCATTCTATTGCACAGCGAGTACTTTACAATCCATTGTTGAAAAGAAAATTTTCCCAGAACTTCAGTGTAATAAACATTTCTCAGTATAGAAATGCTCACTTACTTTACTGTGCACATGGTATATCCAATCTTCTGTTCATAGTAAGTGAGTATTTTTATGCTGAGAGATGTTTATTACATTGAAGTTCTGGGAAAAAAACAACACTTTTCAACAATATTTTTCTTCATTTTCTAAAATGAAAGAAATTCTCTCTCCATAAGGTTACTAGTATAATATAGTGCATGTACCCTGAGGTCTTCCCATTTCCTCACATCACAATGCTGGCTGCTGTTCTATATTATAATATATTTGATTACTGCATAAAACTCCAAATAAATAAATATTCAATGCACCTTAAACTTCATATGTCAATTTGATACAAATAAATATACATGTGTCTATGCGCCATTTCAGTACGTTTCCTTCAATTAGTAGTAATCAACCTTACTGTTGGCAATATTTGTTATTGAAACAGCAAAACTCTAGCCTTATTGTAATTGTTCAATCTTTTCACATGTTTACAAGGTGTTTATTCATGCATATTCTGAAGACATGTTTCTGTGTTAACTGATAAAATTATACTTTCTGTGCAGCCCTAAAATTGGCCAATCCAACCAATGAAGGCTTGTCTCCCAAATCAAATTAAAAATGTGGGTAAATTACATGGAAAATTGCTCTTTCATATGCGAAAAGGTTGAGGAATTAGGGTAAATGATTTCAGTCACTGTATTGAATGACCACAGGAGTCAGTATACATGGTAATGTATGTTATGTAAAAGTACACCCTTAATTTCCCTGTCCTGCAGGCTCTTACCTTGTAAAGGTACCCTGGGGACTTTTGCTCTTACCTCGTCAGGGTAAACCTGGGGACTTCGCTCTTACCTTGTCAGGGTAAACCTGGGGACTTTTTGTTCTTACCTTGTCAGGGTACCCCTGGGGACTTTTCGAATTGTCCTGATCAATTCCTCCTCCTATCCTAAAGCCACAGACACACTTGGGTTTGCCATCAGGCCCTAGAATGGGCTGTCCCTGCTCGTCCCGCTGAGGTTC
Organism: Acanthopleura granulata; assembly: GCA_016165875.1. Lineage (NCBI taxonomy): Eukaryota > Metazoa > Mollusca > Polyplacophora > Chitonida > Chitonidae > Acanthopleura > Acanthopleura granulata. Next base: position 1,691,638 of record JABBOT010000004.1, read on the forward strand.
CTTATGTAGAACTATGGGAATCTGCAAATCATAAAGTTCAACATCAATTAATACATGTAGCTTGAGTGTTGTCATCATTTGAACTTTAAAAATGGTACTTCATGCTTCTTCGCTTGGCGCTTAGTACTGAGAGGTTAGAACAAGGAAACAGGACTGGTCAGCCCGGTATCAGTATCATGTGACTGGATGGGGGGGGTCATGTCCCATGTCTTTGGCATGATGTTCCAGTGGCGGCAGCTCTTTGGAGCCATGGACCTGCCCTGCCACAAGACGACACAGTATATTTACATTCTAAAAACTCCAAGTCTTATTACTGAAAAATTGTTGACATTGACCCCAAACATACATACATCACCATTTGACTATTATAATCACATGGAAATGTTTTGCGGCCCAAAGTCATGGTCCAATCTTCAAAACTGCCCTATCTCTGAGGACTTGGTAAGTGGTCCTACATGAAGTTTAATGGCCTCGGTCAGCGACGGAAAATCACAAATGTGGTAAGGTTTCCCATCGGTATACTAACTTTACGAGGTTGGAAAACTGAACCATACAGTAACTAACATTTTATTACCTTTGTTTTGTTCTGTTTTCTGAATCACTGGCTATGACATCAACAACAAGGTCCCTTGAATTAATGACAATGTCTTGATCAATACCATACTCTTGTAGGAAATTAGCTACATGTACATGCATGTGCTTGATTCTAGGTTTGGTGGTGGTGTTCATTTTTCTTTTTTAAAGCAAAGGTTGTCCTGGTTCAGAGTAGAAGCACTGATAAGTTTAATCATAATGTACAATTAACCCAGATTCCCCATTTAACTATGGGACAGCTTGATGGCATACTGGCAATACTGTTTTTAAGTGATGACAGCATTCACATGTATGCATGAACAATTATCTCATATATGACAAGCATTAATCATCGATGTTCTCACACATATGGCTTACGATTCCCAAAAATATATTTCTAGAGGCAAAGAAATGTCATAATATATTACCTTGGGATAGAAACTTACATTTTCCCAGTAGGGTATCACTCTTCCTTCTACACAAAACCCTAAACATCTTTCTCAGGTAAATAAAACTCTCAAAATCATGGGCAAAATTTTAGGTCATTACCCATTATATATATATATATACACACACACACACACACTGTATTCAATGTGGTAATCTATCTGTCCCAATACACTGTGTCATTGAATAAGATGAAGCAGGTTGTCAATCCAACTTACAAGTAAATGAATCATGCACATAGCCACAGTCACTATGTACTTCTAACGGGTGTCTAATTCAACATGCGACACATTTACACATCACATACACGTAATATGCGCTGCACTTTTGTTCATTAAACCACCAGTGAGGTAAAAACAATTTATGGAGTTTCATCACTTTAATTTTAAACATTTTAAAGGTTTGGCTACAAAAATATCTTTGACATTTTTGACAACTGTAAGCATTAAACAGAATAAGAGATGAAATTATTGACATAATACATGCAGATATACATGTGCATGCAAGTCTAGCAGAAGGTTTTCTACTACCACCATGTACATGTAAAATGTACACCCCTAAAGTAATTTATTCACCATAGCAATATTTGCATAAGCTTATATTGTACATAAAAATATTGTACATTATATTGTAAGTTCAGAAATACAAGTATATTGACAAAAAGGCAAATTAGGCCCTTCCTAAACGGACCTTCGTTGGGCCTAATCCCACCTACCCTTCAAACAAGGGCCCTATTCAGAAGTTTTATTGGTGTTTTGATAAAAACCATTTCTTTATTTCTCTCTCCATGTTAATTTCTTTAAAATCCATATCTTTTTCAAGAGACAGAATAAACAAAAAGAACTCCCTACTAACCAACCCTATCTTTTCTCATATGGTCAGGTTATGTCCAACACACAGTTTTTTAAGGATGGCCTTATTGAAAACTTCACTAACTTCAGTTCAGGGACGTACTCTAAATCATGTCAAGTGATGATCCCTTGACCAGTGAAGTGACTTGTCCAGATCCACAGTCCACTGGTTTCGCTGCGGCTTTTATACATATACATGCAACTTATGAGGCCTGTCATAAACTGTTAGTTACATAGTTAATGAGTGACAGGACATGAAAACATATGGGGTCTGTCAGAAATTCTTATATTGGGCGATGTATCATGTGTGCCCAATAATATTAGAGTTACTGACCCCACATACTTTCATATCCTATCAATCAGCCTCCGAGTAACAAATTTATTCCCCTGAAGACCCTCAATAATAGACTGAAATCTGTTTGTTGAAAAACAACAGAAGCTTCAACATTAATTTCCTTTCACACAGTGGAGCACAGAATTACCAAACTGCGATCTGGGAATTGTAACATCATAACATTTGTTAGAGTGTGTAGTCAAAAGTCCTTTGTGATGCTGAACCCTCATTGTAATATCATATCATAACTGCTACATCTTGGCATTTTCCCTTGAGTTATCTGATGGACATAACATCAGCTGCACGACTCAGAAATATATACGTCTCCCATGTGACAATTACTGTCCAGTGAAAACAGAGGATTTTGTCTGATGTGGGAAAATATTCCAGACATCTGACTGGTCAATCCGCCTTGAATATACTACCACATTCTCCAAACAGGCAAAGGAATAGAGCCTCAAGCATGGGATATTTTTTCTGTATACCTACGCAGTTAGGTACATGTATGTACATGTATGCGTCCACAACAATGGACAAGTCAGTAAATTTTCATACCATTATTTTCAAAAGTGTTCTGACTAATGATTCAGCAGATAACAACAACGACAACATGTGAAAAAGATTTTCATAACATCATTTTGAGATAGCTAAATAATACACCCAAGCATAATGAATCGAAAATGACTACCTACGAGTTCACCTAAGACATTTATGTTCTCTCTGCAGAGTCAAAGCTCCCAGCTAGGCCATGCAGATGCATAGGGACAAAGCAGCCCTGAAAACTTGGTGTATGCTGGGTAAAATACTGCCCGTATTAATTCAAGAAAAATGACAGGCAACACTCTTCATCGTCATAAATTTGTTATATCTATGTGTTATGTGGGTATACAGCCTGATATTCCATTTCAAAGATCAATATTTCCTCTTGCCCTTCAGGTTTGTGAAAATATTGATTTTCTCCATGAAACATCAGGACAGATACCTACACAGCAACCGGTATAACTTACAGTAATCTTATCTGGCCAAGACATGAATATAAGATATAAGACAATACAAGATATAAACCAGGCTAAACATATTCAGTTTTCTCCACATTCATACAAATTTTTCTGTCAGTGTGCATACGTTTAAGTACATATTTGTACCATAATATATGCACACGTACATGTATAACATGAGGCATCTCAATAATGGTACTAAATGAAAACAAGCCTTTCAGCTGACTCCACGAAATATATTGATACCTTTGACAGACACTGATACGTGGAACAGATTAGTAGAGAAAAAGAGAATAACCTAATCTGTGATGAGATATCTTTGGTCTACATGAAAGGACTTCCAGTGCAGGACTTAAGGGGCAGTCTGGTTGTACATGAACCCTACAAATAACCAGTATTGATGTGCTAGGCCGCCGCTGTACATGGACGTCAGCCTACTGTGATCATAATTGCATGCTCCACGGCCGTCAAAAGAGATCAAAAGAAAAAGCAGGATGGACATTTTCTGAGCATATGTGAGTGCAAGGACATCAAACGCTGGCTCTTGTGCCAAATACCATGACAGCTCAGCGGACAGAAAGAAAGTCCTTGATTAATAATCAGTGCCACTAAATCAAAGTACTTTCTACATGAAGTTCAAACAAAAGTCTATGCAGCTTCTGCCATACATACATAAGCAGGTTCCTACATGTATGCATTTACATTTTCTATTATACTGTATTTCTGCTGGAGACTGGTGAAAATAGTAAACCAAAACAAATCAACAAACTCAACTAAATGAGGACACCAAGACTGAACTTCAGTCAAACCTCCCCAAATGAATTCACTCGAAATCAGAATGTAAGACATACGGACTAGCATGAACAAACCACACCAGGCCTGTGAGGAGTCTTTGTGATACGTACATGTAGTTTATGGCAGCAAGGTCCTTCAGCAGAAACTGGCAGGCTCACTTGGTATTAAGCCCAACCCAACCTCTAAACCTGGTTCCACTTCAGAGTATTTATTGGGTCTTCCAAACCATTTTTTAAATTATTTTTTATTTTTTTCCCAATGTTAATTCCCTTATTCCTATCTACACCACTATTTAATGCACTGGCCAGAATAATATATAAAAAAATTACCCATCAACCTACCTACCTTGTCTAATGTGGTCAGGTTAATGACTTTTTAGGAACAAAAATATTACAAATAATGTTACATAAAATTAAAAACTGATTTCATTATGCAACATTTTCAGGGGCAAATCAAATGATTCCTTAATGCAAGACAAAATACAGACATGTTTTTGCAGTACTGTACACATTTCTGAACATATGTATATTATTATAACTGTTCACATGTACTTACATTCAACACACCTATTTACTAAACTAGGACTTCTGAAATCTGTAAGATTTCTTTATCTATATTAAAGGATTTTACAGTTTTGCCAACAAAAATTTCTACACTAACTAGGTATGTTTTACCATGGCAATGATAAGTCATTCCTAGCAACAACCAGCAGTTGTATAGCCCTTTGGGCTTAGCAGGCAGTCAACTGGCACTACGCAGAATGTGCATATTAGGGTATCCATGAATGATGCTATCAAAAGGAGGCTTGAGACCAGCTTATGAGATTTACATTGTGAACAACAAGTATTGAACAATTGCCTGATTGCCTGTTGCCAAGTTCACAAGTCTTGTGTTGAAACTGCACAGAATATAAGCCTAATCAACATTGCAGAAGTCTCTGGAAATCACACTGGTTTTGCACAAGACACGGTGGGGGCTCTCACGAACTACCAAGCTTTCACGGAGGTCAACAATGCTGTTGTCGTTGTTGGGCACGAGAGCACCCACTTTGTCTTGTCCAAAACCAGTGTGATTTTGAGAAACTTTTGCCATGCCGATTCGGCTTATTAGCCAACAGAAACAACATGACTGCTATTATGAACGAAAACCTAACATTTTAAACCAGAATAATATAAAAACTTATAAATGTATCACCGCATTCACTACAGTGATGTAAATCAGGCAAACTCAACTAAAAAGCTGCATGAACTAAAAAGGTTCTTAATCTTATGTGTTAGATGTTTAATAACAATCTGTACTTTATCTTCACTAACCAGCTGGGCACAAAAAATAGGCCTGCTTAAATCTCAAATCTTCTATCTCAACCCGTTAAAGACATCTTAAAACACGTCTGCAGTGTTACAGACGTGGGGGCACTCCACAGGCACTTTTAAGATCACAATGTACCTCTAGATTACTAAATTTGCTGATATTAAAGAAGCTATGGCATGGTGTTATAACCGAAGGGATGCTGTTTTAACCAACGTAATTACTCTAAGTTCAGTAGATGGGCTTCTTTAACTCTGACATTTAATCTTTTCACTGATAAATAATTACAACTGTCAGAATTTTAAAAATAATGATTCCATTATTCTACGATAACAACTTTATCGAATGCCCTCAGACTTGTTTTCGGTACTGTTTTTAGACCGACCACGCCCTGTGGGCTTTATGTAGAGCAAGCCAGCGGTCATATTGACTTGTATGACACCAACATCACCTGTCAAACTGACACTGTCAACGTTTCCCACGAGAAGTCAAGTCGACCAGAGTCGATAGCTTCACACCGACTTGGCCTCCACGCCAAACATTCGGTCCAAATGACTGTTTATTTGTAGGCCTAAATAGCACCGGGGCAATGCTTCGTTCTTTCAGATGAAATCCGAACTGCCCAGAACGTCAGATAAAAGCCAGCAATACTTACACTGAAGCACTCCAATGGATCTCCAGCTGTATGGCCCGCCATCTTTGATGCCTATAGTCAGTGCCGAATGTAGATCAACATTATATTAAGGCTGGTTTATATCACGTGACTTTTCATCTAAGCGATTGGCCAATAAGGTGCCATTCCCGCCATTTTTAGCAGTTGCATCACTCCCGTGCGAAGTCATTTAACTTGCTTGGCCTACACGGTATTGTAAAGTAATCCCAACTATGATGTTTATTCTAAGTTGAATTGTCTCAAACCTTTGTTTCCTTCCCAAATTTTTCAAAGTCCAAATTTATCAAGCTCATGGAAGAAAACACACACATCAAGTAGAAAACAATCATGTAATCACATTAATTAAGATAAACCATGCATCATAAATTTATTAACATACCGCAAAGTAAGTTTAGAACAGTTTTGCTGAGTGTATGAATGTTTTTCTTTTTTACGGTGTACATAGAATTCAGTAATAAGATATCTTGACAGGCGATTACAACAATATTGTTAGTTATACATGTTCGTCTGTAGCAACCAGATTATCGGTGTACCCCGACGATAATTTGATTTTTAACTCACTGAAACGCTTTCCACATACATATGTCATGAGTATGAATCATTATGCTGTGTGTTATGGTAGAATTTTTTTCAGCGTAAACAGCCGTGAGCGAGGCTTGCAGGGAGAGTTTTATTCCGTAAATACCCGCTCTGCGCGGAGTATGTGGCATCTCTCCACGCAGACTCCTTGTGACTGAATAAGGCACAATATCACAGAATGCCCCTGCTGCAGAGATTCTGTTCGCGGGAAACACATGGGCAGACATCACACTGACACCACGTTAGTTGCTGACGGTTAACTGTAACATTGTAATGCATATGGTCGAATTTGTGTGAATCTAGTGAAAGACACATACAAACAAAAGTTGTCGGAAATGGAGGGCTTGGAGACGTGGTTTCGGAGACAGGTAGAGCTTGTAGCAGCAGAGTTGAATCTGTTCAAAGTGACAGCGTGGTAGTTGCAAAAATGTAACTGTGTAGAGTGAGATGAGATGTAATGTACCGTTCTTCGTAAAGAAGGACATTTTTCACTAAATATTTTATCAAAGTGAATGGAACGCCACTACAATTGTTAATGTCAATGAAACATGTACGTGCTGTGTATTGTAGGCTTCCTTTGGTAATGTCTGCCAGCAACATGCGGATGATCGTGACTCTAGCACAGCTAGCTGGTCCCCTACGTACGGCACCGCAGCCCCCAGCACGGGTCCCATAGAAGTTCATGGTGAAAATGTCACAACATCTAACTGCTCGGACCCTACCGTACATTTGGTATTAGTCGATTCGTTGTGTCAAAATTTTATCCCCCATTACACATACTCATGTGCTGTACAGAGCATCTGTCGCATATCGCCTATTTTTTATAAACAGGATGACTCCAGGAATCGGCTCATACTAAATGTAAGGTAGGGTTCAAGCTGTTATTTGTAGTGAAATTTTCAGCATGAACTTCTATGAGACCGGTGCTGGGCGCTACGGTAACATAGGTGAACGACCAGCTACCTGTGTTATCGTGACCATAATGCTGGTCGCTGTCGTCTAAGTGAAATATTTTTAGTACGGTGTTGAACATCGATCAGATGAATAGAGACTGTGGATTCTATGTTTAACGCATTCCAGCAAATGTACATAAGCCTACTGCACCCACAAGACAAGCTTGCATCTTAAAAGATAAAGGACATAATGTGAAAATCTGAGCTTGTTGGTGAGATTTATTGTTATGGCAAAAACCTGTCAAATCCTACCCACCTGAATAGAATATCAGTTAAATTATTGAACAAAATTATGACATTCAACCTTGGTATCCAGACTAAAAACTTGTAAACCTGTGGATGGACTTGGGTTTTTCTGGGCTCTGCACAGTTTTCTCGCACAATAATTCTGGCTGCCATTGTATAAGTGAAATACTCTTGAGTACATCGTAAGACACCAATGAAATAAATAAATAAATGAAACCTTAAAATGCTTATATTTTTCAGGTTTATCACTGGAGGATAGGGGCCAGTGTGGTATGGACTGTACTGAGTGTGCCTGCATTTTTTACAGTTTACTTGCTGCTGGTCTGTTTTTCACCTCTTCACCCTATGCAGTGGATATCAGGTACTTTTAGCGCAAAGACATAAGGTTTTAAAGTCCCCTAGTGATGTTCAGCATTATTCTGAATCAATTTGGTATAAGCAAACGTGATGAACAGGTAATACATATACCACTGGATAAGTGGGTGCCTTTTAATCACTAGGACAAAAGAGATGTGTGTTCAAATCTGGTCTTGGACATGGAATTTGTAAACTCAGTCTCCATCACTTTGAGTGGGATGACAGTAAGTGATTTGACAACACCCCTGGTGCTGTTTGTACTGTACAGTCTTTGTTGAAGACCACTTGGCTTCCACCAATGTGGTGTGTATATCTCAGCCTTCGTGTCACCCGTGGTAAAGTTTGTGACCTTCCAGGTCAGTTGTTTTTCTCTGAGCACTCTAGATTACTCAACCCATAACTCCACTGTATGAGTGAAAAACTCCCAAGTGTGGGCTGATGTTTAATGATCAGTGAAATAAATGAATCCATTGGAACCCACATAATCACACACCTGATAAATGCAAACTCTGCCTAAATGCAAAGAATTCCCCAGCACAAAACTAAACTGTATTCAGTCTCATTGTTATTATTTCATATATTTGCATATCAGTTATATGAAAAACCCTGTTAATGGGAAGCCTTTTAGCCCTGTTGGTTTTGTTAATACCCAGTGAATGACATAAAATCTCATCTTGAATGACCCTTCCTTGGGCCCAAGTATGCTTGGTGGGATGCCTTGCCAGTCATCACGGGCATCAGTGTGGCTAGATGAATGAATGAATGAACTGCTGTGGCTGGCTTAATCAGCATACCTCCATATGATGCTGTGTACCATGACCAACGGCTCGTAAACTTCAAGTTGTTGAGGATTTCATAAGCCATTCAAGCAAGGATTATGTTTTGGAAACAACTGCCCAGTGACCCTTGTGAAAAAGACGCACCACCAAACATGAATTCCCTCTTCGCAGGAGTGGTAGCATTGTGGACTGCACTGTTCAAAAGGAAAATCCTAATTTGTCAGCAGTTTGGCTTGAATTCGCTATGCCCATATACATGTAGTTCAAAATTTTGAAAACCTTGAGAAATAATAGGTACAACAGATATGCCACATCCTTATCCTTGACTAACCTCAATTTTCAGGCACGTTTTACGTCGTAGTCTACATGTCGTAAAGACGTCCCTGGCCACGAAAGTCAAGGCTTGAAGTTCATTGATTCTGGCAAATTACCTACTGTATTAGATTTATGTTATTTTTTTACTTTTACAGTATAGTTGTGTTTAACTTGATCATTTACAAATAAAACATGTTTTTTATGTGAGTGAAATCTCAACTTTAACCATTGTTGTGTAGTATACAGAAGTCTGTAGAGTGTGAGTACCAAGGGAGGTAACTCACTACCTTAGACTAGCAGTCTGGATAAACAGCAGACCATGTTAAATGCAAATAAAGCTCTGAGAATTAAGGTTTGCGAATAAGTGGGCTCCACTGTACATTGTATCTAATCAAGGTATGTTATTCCTTTGCTCCCACTTTGAATGTATGTATGTATGTATGAACCTTACAAATCAGCTGTTATACTGACTGTTTGAGAGGCTTGTGATTGGGGAATAAAGTTATCTTTTGGTCTGTCAAAATTTCAAATTCTCTGTTACCCTCTGAATTTGCTTGAGGTCACATGTTCGATACACTGTATGATCATGAAAAGCAGAGCCGGGGGCGATGATAGAATCTTACATTGCAACACACCTTGTCTGCAGAAGTACCCTACTTCTTAGGGTTTCTTAACCTATTTGCATATGAAAGAGCAATTTTTGACTTGATTTTGGAGACTGAACAGTCGAACTACAGTGGTTGGGTTGGCCCGTTTGAGGACTTCACAAAAAGTATAATTTTATCAATCAACAAATAATAATGTCTTCAGAATATGCTTAAGAAACGCCATGCAAAAGGTTGAAGAATTACAGTATGTCATTTAATTAATTATTTCAGATGTCATTTTTAATTTGACGAGTTTGTCGTTCTGGGGTACCATGGTGACCGTGATGACAGTTTTAGGCTGCCTGTCAGTGTATAACTCAGCCCATTTCACAGGTAGTATCATTTTACTTGGTCCAGTCTGAAAAACATGTTAATTCTACAGGAATTTGAATGTTTTCAGTTTTTATTAGAAAAGGTCTTGTTTTTGTTTTGTGTTCTCAAAATCATTTAGCAAATAAAACTTGTAGGTAAATGTTTACAGAAATCTGTAGATAATGACACAATAAAGTATAAAATTTGCCTATGTTTGTGAAATAAATGTTAACTCAGTTCCAATTAGCCTGTAAAATTTTTTCAAACTCAAATCCAATCCAAAACTAAGTTTCTGAATTTTGGTTTGTAAATTTTTATTTCATTGCATGCCAAGCCAATTATATTTTTTTCCATGAAGATGTGAGACAGCCCTAACAAGTGATTATGACCCAAATGCATTAAAATTGCATGAGTATATTGCCTTGTTAGCTAGACCAGTTTGGAGACATAGTGACAAAATATTCTTTAAGTTTCATAAAACATGTACATGAAGCATATTCAAATTTCATTTCATGTCAATTGGGATTCATTGCCATCACATATGTAAGGCGATATTCCGACTCACTCATGATCTCTTGTTTCCCGTCAATGCGAACACGTCATTTTGCCCCCTTACTTCGGAACTCAGCATTTCATGTTTTGCCAGAAATTGTCACCGAAAATAAAAGCATCATAAATTCTAGCTGAATAATGACATTTAAAAATAAAATTTCGGCACCCACAACTGTTTTCCAAACTCCTTTGGCAAATTTCAGACTTTTTCTCAGTGAAAAGAATAAATACTTCTCTGATTTTCCTAAAAGCACCAAAACTACATTCAATTTTGTAGGGTGTAGCACATGTAAAACATCTGCAACATCCATACTGCATAATAATAGAGACGTCAACTGCATATACCAAACTGTATACACAGTGAATTTTTTGGCCTGACAGAACATTATTGTCAGCAAGTAACATCATAGTGTTCAGCTGGATTGTTGTAACCTCATAACTTGAAGGGGAGGATACAGTAATGTAGCATATGTCGTCTGCCTGTGTGAAAACAAATATGACGTCACCAACTGCTGTGAATCCATATGTATGTCGACATGACAAATATGAGGGTGGAAATCGGGAGTATGGCACATAGTGTTAGCCAGAATGGAAACCGAGGGTGTCTCACCAACAATCCGTTCCTAAGACCGTGGAAACTCTGGGGTTGTGACAAATAGTGACACACTCATTCCCACTTAATGGAACTTGCTTGTATAACAGTTTTTCAAAAATGTTTTACCACCCAATATTTTTTTTCCATTGGTTTGACTCATGTAGAACATTTTAAATTTCATTTCATTCTTTGACGAAATTGTACAGTTCCAGAAACGAGGCTCATAAAGGCTTCTATGAAGCATATTTTAAAAAATGTATTTTTTTACAAACAACAGGTAAAAATATATGAGCACAAATTATTTATGTATTTTAAACAAATATAATTTTAAAAGTGAAATAACTTTTTCATTTATCATGTGCATTTTTCTCAGTCTAAGGCATACATTACATTGATCAAAAGTAAATCACGTTGCGTATATATCTTTTATTTTTATAATTATTATTTTTTCTTTCAAGAGTTTTCGAAGCTTTCAGTTATAAGGAATTATATTGAGGGTACCAGGTTATTTAGTACCAAAACCACTTTAAAATCTGGTCATTTTCATAACCTGTACATTGATCCTCAAAGGCTTGAAAAAAAAACATGATGTTGAACTATGTTTAACATCATCTAACAGAATTATGAAGAGATACATGGACAGATACCTAGATTTATCTCCCTTTATGATTTTTTTTTTTTTTTTTTTCGCAAATATTGTGACCGTTAAAAGCATTGTAAAATATGCTGTGTTTTTCTCTCAATATATGACAAAAATGATTTTCAGGAGTTTTCTCATGTAAATAAACTAGCAAGACTGTTAAACATCCTTTGTAGATTTCCGTGAAGTCAGAGCATTAGGACGTTGTTGTTTACCGAAGGTGAAAGTGAAATGAAAGTACTGTGGGTAAATTAGAAATCCTAAACATTATAACTTATTGTGTATTCAACAGCCTGGGGAATAATTAAACCTTAGATATGCACTTTTCTGTAAAAGGATTGCATTGATGGTTTGGGTGGGCCTAGACAGTTGACAGCCGGCCAGCCGATCTCACATAACAGTACCGGTAGCATGTGTCTTTGCATTCAGTTTGCTCCTCTTTGATGACACTGCTGATGGAATTATATGAACATATTTTCCACACAAGTAAATTTTACTACAACCCCAATGTGGGAGGGACTGATGGTAGATTGTGAAAGCTACCTGTCCCAAAGACTGCTATTTGAGTGAAATTAAGTAGAATGACCCTCTCAGGTCATCATCACTCGTCTCATATCCTCACAGACAATCTTCCGGTCTCAAAGATGAAAAGATGGGCGGATGGCTAACACTATGGTGTGGCATGCACCAGGAAACAAGATCAAAGGATTGTGAAGGGGTTACAAATTTATTTCTACGAGTAACCTTAAAATTAAAGAAATGTAAGCAATAACAAATAATTGCAGGCAGTGTGCAAATATTCATGTTATTAAAATAGAGATGATCTTTCAAACAACGAGTGTGTAAAGCATCATACTGGCTGATGTGTTTACCCCCAGGAATAATGTTCTGTCATGCTATTCTCCTCAAATAAAAGGATTTGAATTTGTTTACACAGTAGATTTACTTTTATCACTCATATAATTATATTACAGTGAAATTTCAGGATTTCTTTCAGTGATAAAAGTGCTGTTGCCCATAGTTTTACTCGCAACGATATGGCTGAGATATTGCTGATCTGGCGTTAAGCCATAATCATTCATTCATTCTATAGTTTATAGGAAACACTTTTATTGATTCAGTTTTAGTATTTTACATTTTTTTTTTTTATTTCATGGCGTTCCTTTCTGAGCTCAGCAGAATAATGTCAGAATATATATGTTCAGTAAACTTCCATATTCCTGTGTCACGCAAATGCGATGTTCTCTTTGATTTTCAAAACATGGACCCTGTGGTTGTTTTACGTGGACTCTACCTTGGAACGATTGAGGCATGAGAAGTGTATTCAAAATAAAAGGATGAAAAATAGGTATCAGTGTGAAAAAGAGAAAAGGAATGAAAATTGATAATTAATGTAAAATGTACATTACCAGGTGATGAATTAGAATTGAAGTAATGGCTTCATTCACAGTGCATATGCAGTGAGTGTGACTTGTTCCCATGCCTAGTTAACAAGAGATCAGGTTCCATAGGCCTAATATAAAATTTCTTGGAGCAAAGTTAAATGTAGGAAAAGTTTCTGTGGTGAAGGGGATCGGAATTATAATAAACTGGAGTTCAAAGTTACAGTTCCATTGTGAGAAGGTCTGGTGTTAAAACTAATTGGTTATGTTTGTCCCCCAGTGGTTGCCGACGTCCCCATAAATCGTATGGCTGCCCTGGGGAGACTGGTGAGGGTGACCAGCTTGCTACATGCGACTGTCTTCTCCCTGGCCAGTGGGCTGATAACATGGGCCTGTACTGGACTTATTGGAGGCCACTATGGCCAGCTGTCTGAGAAGTGCTCAGAAGAAAGGTCAGTAAATCGTTCAGCTCCAATGAGGTTGTGTGCCACAGTATCCTTTTGCCAGTTTGGCTGCTGGCTTTATGTCAGGAGACAATCATACTCTTGACCAATAAGATCAGGGTTTGTCATGGTCATGGAAATTTTGGAAAGTTGTGGAATGTATTACTTGCCTGTACCAGGCCTGGAAAGTCATTAAATTCAGCTAAAGGTCTTGGAAAAACCTGGAAGATGAACAGATATAGTTGCCTGAATTGTAGTAAGTTTAGTTACTCTTTTTTTAAGTAATCATGGAAATTTAATATGGTTGTCTACACAAAATATTCTGTTTGCCCTAGTACAGCATCAATGCAGTCGCTGTGAGTACAAGTCCAACTGGCTTCCTCTCCGGTTGTTCATGGGAAGGTCTGCCAGCAACCTGTGGATGTTCGGAGCCTGCCCCAGGCTCTTCTCGGTTTCGTGCCACCATAATGCTGGCTGCCGTCGCATAAGTGCTGAAAATATCCTTGAGTACGTTGTAAATATTTTGTTGTATTTAGTATGACTTTTCAAGACATGTTCATAAATATATCTCACTCTCAGAAAATGTTCATTATTCTATATGAATTGTGACAGAATAATTCATTTTTTTGTTATCATTTCTTTCAGTGAGAAGAATTGCTTCAGTGAAAAGCACGTGTTCATGGTTTGTCACGGCATACTTGTGGGCTTCATTTATCATCTCCTCTTCTGGCTGCGACAGGACAACTTCATGCAGTTCCCATTATTACAGGTTTTAATTATACTTCTCATTTTATAGACCTTTGTGTTTGTTTTCGAGCAGGAGTGTGATTATCACACCTTTTGCCGAAGACCAGGAGTATGACTTGCACACCTAGATTCACACTTTCAGGCATGCATTATTGAAACAACTAGAGTTTGTTTCAGAAATGTCAGGATGATAGGACAATGACAGGCAGCATTGAGAAAAAAAGACACAATTTTGAGAAATCAAAGCTTATTAGTCTCAAAACTAGTATTGCTACCATGCCTTTTGTATTACATTAACCCTGACTATATTACTACCATATCTTTTCTTCACTTTCTATAATACTGACAATAGAAAACGTTTGTTCCAATGCTTCTGCATGTAGAATGCCACTCACAGAATTTTGTAATAAACTGATACTGGTTCTTCTATTTAAATGTTGTCCTATTCTTCTTAGCAGGCCAAGTTTTTCCAAGTGAAGAGCAACCTTTGGCCCCTGATGGAGAAGTCCTTGTTATTTAACCTCAAGTTTGTCAATGTGTGTTTTTATCTGCTCTACTTTCTAATGGGTAAGGCAAACTGACAGCGTCTATGGTGTAAAACTGTCCCCCCTCTCCCCCTCCCAAATCTTTTTTCCTGCAGATATTTTCTATAAAGTTTTGGATGCGAAGAATTTGGCGCAATGTACATATGAGTCTCTTTACTACAACTGGTTATGTTGTTCTGGTGCATTGCAATGTTGAGAACCATTGCTTATCATATGATGTAGAAAGCCAGGCTTGAAGAACTAGAATGTCATCCATGTTTATGAAAGTTAAATTATGGGGGCTCTGTGGCATGGGTGTTAGCATGCTAGAGCAGCATACTGACCCAGGTGACTCTCACCAATTGCTGTGAGTTCAAGCCCAGCTCATGCTGGTTCCTTTCTGGCGGTCCTGCAGCCAGCTCTGCCTGGTTTCCTCGCACCGTAATGCTGGCCGCCATCATATAGGTGAAACATTCTTGAATTCAGGGTAAAATACTAATCAAATAAATAAATCAGATCATCATGTGCTATACAGTGTTACATTAGTGCTACAAGCCACTGGTTTCCCCAACTGCGTTTCAAATCATATTCAACATATACAGACTTGTCTTCAAATGAATAGTACTTTCTGTTACTCTCATAATAAATCTAGGTTCGAAAAAGTGTGGAGCTTATTCTGTTTCCTTTACTTTCAGGTCATATTCCAAGGCAATGGTTTGTAAGAAATCTGTATTTGGAGTCAAGGTATAGTTTGATATCACGTTATAAATCATGTTGATGAAATGGCCAAAGTAGGGGCCTCAGTGGCCAGTGGATTAGTATGCTGGCAAAAACACTGGCATGACTGAATGGCCTGTCACTAATGCCATCGCTGTGAGTTCAAGTCCAGCTCATGCTGGCTTTCTCTCCAGTTGTACATGGGAAGGTCCACCGGCAACCTATGGATGGTCATGGGTTTCCTAGGGCTTGGCTCGGTTTCTTCCCACCACAAATACTGGCAGTCATCGTATATGTGAAATATTCTAGAGTATAACATTAAACACCACTGAGATAAGCAAATAAGGAAATGTGGGCAGCAATGTCTGTCAATACATGTACTTTAATAACCGTGCAGGTCTCATTTTTTGAAAGGAATCAGATTTTGAGTTAAGAGAATCCCTTTAGAAGCAATAAAGAAAATAATAATGATTTTAAGTGACCATTAAAATCTGGATCCATCCGAAGAATTAACTATTTATCGCTGGTACAATGTACATTTTATCACTTACTTGATTTCAGAAAAGGGTAGTTATGTCATGATTAGTGAAGGCCTTCATTTTTGTTTTTGAACAGGAGTGTGGTTATCACACCATTGTAGAAGACCAGGAGTGTGATTTGCACAGCTAGATTCACACTTCCCATACTTTGTTGTTTCAGACGTGTGTTTTTAGCACACTTCGATTTTGTTCCAAGATTATGCTAGGTGTGGGAGTGTGATAGTATGAAGGCCTGTAATTGAATGGATTTGTTTGTTGCAGACCTGAGCCTGCCCTCAACACCATATTTGGCATGATGGACATGGATTTGTTATGGCAGGTGACCGTCAGTGGGACATTGGTGTACGCTGTCTTATCCCATGCCACCTTCCTGTTCAAAGTCTACAATACTGAGGTAAGGCACACAGAGCCAGGAAGCCACAAATACTGGTACTGATTTTAGAGTGAATACCTCGTTCTTTATCTGGATGTACCTGTTGTTAAGCCAGAGTTCAGATGCATAGTTTCCTTTAATTTAGACCATGCCCATGCCTCCAGGCATTTAATGATATACCCCAACACATTAATTTTCTCAGTGTTCCCTTTTATGTTACTCTTCAAACAGCATTTAAAAAAGTAAAATGTTACCCAGTTAAAAAAAAAAAGCATCTAAGTTGGACTGTCTGATACGACATCACAAGGTCAGGTTCACTCCAGCTAAAGTGGATGTCCTGACGGTTAATCAGCAAGTTTTGCTGTTTTTGTGCAGTTTTTTTTTTGATTTTTAATAATTGAAATAGATTGAGGAGACATCAGACTGTGTGAAGCTCAGCAGATTCAGCACTGGGAATCTACTTTACACACATGCGATTTGAAGAAAAGAAGAGGACAAGATGTGTTGGTGCTGTGACAATATCTCAAATACTCTGCAGTTTTGTACATTTGCAGGAATCACATTTCTGTGATCAAATTGATTAAATGTGGCATTAGGTTTGTTCTCAGTAGGCTGAAAACGTGCATTTTACTCTTACATTTTCAGCCATTTGTATTTCCGATAGAGACTATGTATGAGGACTACAAGAACAAATGTCTGAACAATGCTATGGAATGTTCCAAGGTTCCACTAGTAAAGGTATGCCTATAAGAAGCCCATCATTAGCACTGCTCAGGATGGTATCAATCAGTTTAAAGTCTGGCATGACATTTAAACTGCCACTATTGTCTTACGTTTCCTGTTACCCCTCCATGACCATTCATTGTACAAATAGGTGTAAACTTCTTATCTACAACTCCGATTTTCTGTATGCTGTTTTAGTTTATGGTTGACACATTGATACAGAGGTGATAATGTTATGGCCTTTCCATGGTTGCTAGAGTACCGATACCTTCATTGCCAATATCTACCATGTATCTGCTATATAAATGGGAATATATTTACAGTAAGCTGCTTGGAATTTAAAAATAACCCATGTAATGCTCAAATCCCTGTGATACATGTGTGATGTGTTCATTTTCCATCTCTTGGTATTTATTCTCTGTTAACAGTATTTAGGATTTCTTGATTTACATCTGCTGACAAAACACTCGCCCAACAGGAGGAGACAGCTCTTCACTCTGAGCCAGCCAGGTTGGTATAGTTTATGAAATCCAATGCTCCTTTCATCTAAGTCTTCCAATTATTAAGACATCTGGTCTACTCTGTCTTATTAGGCAATTCTGACTTGATTCCTTGTTTCCTGTCACTGTCTGTTCATATTTTACCCCCTGAGTCGGAATTCATTATTTCATTTTTTGCCAGAAATTGTCATTAAAGATGAGATAATCACAAAATCTAGCAGAGTAATGAGTATGAAAATTGTTCCTCTCCCTGGCAGCGTTTTTCCAAAATATTATGACAGGAAGCCAGAGATCAAGTTTCATAAGCCCTAGCAAACATACATGTAATTATGGCAAAATATCCATATCTTTACTTTTTTGAAAAAAGTACAATATAAATGTAATTTTAGCTTTCAGCACTATTGATAACTGAACTAAAATTTGAAGGAATCAGTAGCGCTAACCATACTTAGTTTTTGGGATCTCCTAACATGTAAAACTACATACTTGCATGCATGCAAGCAGTAACACCTGATGTCACTTTCAGAACTTGTTAAACACTGACAATCTGGGTTATACAGGCAGATGTTTTATGATTGAAGCTTATTTTACACAGCTAGCTGACTCAACAGGTTTTCATTTTGTCTACTAACCAGTTCAGCTGTTGGAAGAAAGAACTTTGTGATTTATACATCAGTCTTCCCAACACAATGTTGGCCCTAATCATAAGAGTGAAATGTTCTTGAGTATGGCATAAAACACCAATCAAATAAATAAATCAAATACATAAATATTGAAAGTAATATAGGTTTCAAATGTCAGTGAGTAAATCACTGAACACCATTGTTGATTTCTTCGCAAGGTGGTCACCCTCACAACTGGAACAACGTGTACCGAGCCTGCATCCATGAGATCGACACCCTGACCAAAAACCTGGAGGACAATAACTTGAAAGCCTTTGCTGCCCCTCCTATAAACCGCTCAAGTGGAGATCACACTTCAAAGGGTAAATCTGCTGGACAGTGTACCAACTTGTGGTCGTGGAATTCATTTCACCAACTGATTTCAAGTCTGATTGGTACACAGTTAAGGATAGGTGATATTGTTTCGTGACACGGTCATATGTCGTAAGTTTTCCTGTAATGAATGCAAAATTTCGACAGGAATGGCAACCAGTGTAGTCACATGATACATAGCCTCAAGTTGTTACGTTTTGGATTAGGCTAACATAGAACTCAGTCACGCCACAGGAGGTCATGACCTGACTGGGGTAATGGGAGCTTCACAGCTGACAGAGAAAACAAGTCTAGATGAGCTGTGACAAACATGGAGTATTAATTTGTGCAACCATTGATGGAACAATGAATGTGGTTACAGAGAAATCCTTCTTGAGACTTTTGAGACAGATTACGTGGAATTTGTTCGCCAAAACATCGTTGTGAACCCACCTATCAAGAACTATTATTTTGTCCCCTTATTTCGTGGATGAACACAACCTAGAATGTGTCTCCACAGTATACATTACAAGTTACAAAATTATTTTATTTATTTATTTATTTATTTGATTGGTGTTTTACACCGTCCTCAATAATATTTCACTTGTACGACGGCGGCCAGCATTATGGTGGGAGGAAACCGGGCAGAGCCTGGGGGAAACCCACGACCATCCGCAGGTTGCTTGCAGACCATCCCGCGTATAGCCGGAGGGGAAGCCAACATGAGCTGGTCTTGAACTCACAGCGACTGCATTGTTGGGAGGCCTCAGGTCATTATGCTGCGATAGCACGCTAACCAACTGAGCCACGGAGGCACCCGTTACAAAAAAGGGATGCATCAGCATCTCATAATAATTGCAATATATAGTTTGTTTAAAATCTTCAGACAATATCAGCTCTGTGAAAACATGGTCTCGCTGCACATGTCTGCTACTCATTGCAGTCCTTCACCGAAAATCAAGAAAATCTCCTGCAGATCCTTGGAACTGGAGGTCGATGGAATTGCTGTTGATGAGGTTCGCGCTCATGTCACTCAAACTTACATGTATTCAAAATTGACAGAAATGAAAATTTTGTATGCCATTTATCAGTTTTATAAAGATTTAAGTAAAGCCTACAGATGACAATGAAAACGTCACAAAGCCAGAACTCATTTCAGAACATTTCAGGACCAAGAGTAGGTTACGAGACTTTTCAAAATGGCTGCCAACAGTGAAGGTCTATCAGCTAATGAGACAACAAGACAGCTTCATCCGTGTAGGTAGAATTCAAGATTCAACCGGAAATTGACAGTGAAATGGGCAAAAGAGGTGCCATCTGGATGAACTGAGTTATGTGTAGGTCAACAAGACTCTTCGATGGGCCGGGCAGCCTGAAGCAGTCATTAAGTTATGTTTTTAATAACATCCGTTATTTGTGGTGACATTCCCAAGGAGAGATCAGCGTAACCAATTTATGGGTCTGCATAATTACACTCCACATAATTGATGCCCGAATGATTGTTTCGATCGCGCCAAATTTAATGGCCTGTATTACATTTAACCCAGAAGTTAGAATGGCATGTTTACAACACAACCACCACCACAAACAACAATAGAAACTAGTTTAATCCAAAAACTTTTTTTGATAAAAAATTTCCAGTTAAGATGCATAGTACTGAGTTCATTATGCTATAGGTGTGTAGGCTCTTGAGGCCAGTCATCCCACTAAGCACCAACCAGTACATGTTTTCATACGGTGGCAGCAGAGATTAAATTCATCCCAGGAGATGATTGCCAGCGGTTCATTATTCGGGAGGACAATGTTTTGCTTTCCTTGTGGTAACTTAGGACCTGTGGTGAACAGTATTGCTTGCACAAAGGGATCGTAAGCCTGAGTTAATTGTAAATCACTGCAATGGCTTACTGTAGACAACCTCTTGCATGAAGGAATTGTAAGCTACAATCTTCATAACACCATCAGAATTACCAACAGTACGAGCTTGTTGTTACTGTATACAATCTCGTAAGAATATTTGCTTGAGGAAGACTTGTAAGTAATGTTCAGTTTTGTTTCGATTTCAAACTCTTCTATTGCCAAAGGGAAGAAAAGTACTACTGTACCATGTGACCTGTCATAAATGTTAGGCAACTATTTCTGATTACATTAATTACAACATGGACGTCTAAGAAAAGCGTCAGAAAAAGTTATTGAGAGATGTACAATATGGAAAATTGAGGAGCTGAAAGCTTTTTTAACTTGAAAAGAACACATTTATAGAACCTACACCTTAAATGAAAGAGCTATACAAACTGTGTAGAGTACTATTTTTTTTCCATTCGTAAAGGTTTCGTAAAAGTGACAAACTGTTTTAAACATTGTCATTTTTTTACAAAATCCGCCTATTCGGGGCACATAGAAAGTCCCACCATGTTATAGGCTTTTCCAATGAAAATCGTCCTTTCCTTCTCTTGAATTTTCATTGTGACGTCACTGTGCTTAAGGTTTTACTCCTACCATTTAATTAACGTGCATTTCCAGTCTCAGCTAAATATGTTTGGACATTGTCATAATGGTGGATTTTAAATTCTGTTAAAGCCAACGATAAAAAGGAAGAGTTTGAGATGTACTAGAGGGCCACATCATGCTTACATGCGCGGCTGTAGGCTGCCAAAATGTGTCTGAAATGCGATGTCCTAAAGGCAGAGAGCGCAACCTGTCCTTTCACAGATTGCCTCTGTTAAAGTCAGAAATCCCGGTTCCCAGTCACTTGAGCTTGATGCGTCAGTTGAACTACTGCTCTCAGCCTCATTCCTCTGCGATTCACACTGGTAGCCTTGTAAGCCGAGGTTACATTCACTATCATCAGAACTAGAGCTGGGGTCTGCACTGAAGCCCTCCAATACGTTATATACATGATTTTTTTTTTACCTTCAAGACTGAAGAGTTACTTTGCAAAGCTAAGCATGATGACATAAGCAATCTGTAAAAATGGCAGCCTGAAAAGGCTTCTCAGTCTTGGATGTTTAACGATTAAATACTCAGATAACAAACACTTCTGCCAGAAAGTTCTTCTTCTATTTAACAATAGGTAAAGCTCTCTCTTTTAAGGTATAGTTTGTATAAATGTGTTCTTTTCTTTTAAGAAGCTGCTGATTGAAGGAGTGGTCGTTTGCACCTCTCGTACATGGCAAGATCGGTAAATTAATGTGAACAAAATTGCCTGACATTTTTGACAAATCACATGACACAGTTGAACTCTTTTTTACGTTTTGCAACAAAAGAGTTCAAACTCGAAACTCCCATGTTGTCTCAGAAAGGTGTTACAAGAAGCTTTCCACATGTTGTTAATTGTTGAATCATGATGATGTAGAACTCCTTTGTAGATGAAAGTAAGAAAAAGTAATTGATTTGTGCAATGAATAATTATACCAACCACCTTTATTTACAAGTCTGATTTGCCCTACGATTACAATCATAACTTTGAAAACTTACATGTCTCCTTACAGTTCTATTTTGCAAGTGGCATAACTTATTTTTACAAATTTACAATTGATTGTAAAGTCATTTGTAGGGTTTACAGTCAACTGTAGCTACAACCTCTTTGCGCAAGAGGGCCCATGTTATTAAATTTAGTATACACTTTTCTCTTTAATGTGTACACTTGTCAATGTTCTTATAAGGTGGGTTGTAACAGCAGCCATCTCAGCATATAGTATTATTTCAAGAGTATCCACCTTCAGTGTTCCCTGATGTCTGTACAATTGCATTATTTCAGGAGTAGCCTGCTTCAGTGCTCTCTTATGTCTGTACACTTGCATTATTTTAGGAGTATTCTCCTTCAGTGCTCCTAATATCTGTACAATTGCATTATTTCAGGACCTCTTGGAGTCAGCACTCTCAACTTCAGGGGATCTGGACCCTCCATTACAGGTCAGGACTGTGGAGTCTAGAGTCAGCAAACATCATTACAGTAATGGACACTGAGAAATAATGAGTCTCACATAATGCTGAACCTAGGCGTCGAAACCGACATTCATAAACCAGCAGTCAACCAAAGTGGGTGTTCTGGAGCAATAATCCCCAGACTAGTTTCCAAAACAACAAATAACACAAATCACCAAAGAACTCAGAAAGTATATAAAATAAAGATTAGGACAGATTCATGCAATCAGAAACAGTCAGTGGTTTTCAGTGAATGTTTTAGGCAAACGAATGAAATCCGTATCCAAATCATGTACCATTCTAGTGTGCATGGTGTCGTTGAGCAGATACATATCTCAGATGGCAACTGTTTATATATCCAATGTGGGATACATTATGAACATGTGGTCCCTAGCCCTGGGTTAAGCGGAACTGCAGCTAACTATTTGTTCAAATTGTTGCCTGTCACATCACATGTAATGTAAGTATTTGAAAACTAACTGAATTGGCAGATTTCTTACAGATACTTCATACCTGAAACCTGGACAGAATGGTCAGCAGGTAGATCCCATCAAAAAGGTAACTACCAGAATTCGTCTGATTTATCTGGTGCTGTAACTGTCAGAATGACACTCTACAATATCCCCATTTCCCCTTCTGCAGCATTTTCAGCAGTTCGGACATATACAATTGCAAAAAATATCAGTGAAGGGAGTGGCTGATTAGTGGTTACAAAAACCAAGCAGATTATAGGTACCTTACTCAAAACTTAATGACTCAAGTGCCTCTCACCAATGTGGTCGCTGTGCGTTCAAGTCCAGCTCATGCTGGCTTTCTTTTTGGCCATATGTGGGAAGGTCTGCCAACAACCTGTGTATGGTTGTGGGTTACCCCCGGACTCTGACGGGTTTCCTCCCACCTGATGCTGACTGCTTTCGTTTCAGTGAAATATTCTTGAGTACGGCGTAAAACACCAATCAAAAGATGACCTGTATAGCCTCTGATGTCCATTATGCCTGCTCACCTGTCATACCTTTGCTTCTTTACCATCAGTCATATGAATGTCCAACAGGATGAAAGAGTTAACTTTTAACAGGAAACCCCATTTATCAGATGTAGACAGCCTAGAAACACAAGAAATCATGTGAGGATCACAAGACTTTCAGCAAAACTGAATAAATTTGTCAAATAATTCCCAAGCCACATTATGAGACTTTAATGAGGTTAGATAGTGTTGAAAGTCATCAAAGCAACTTATCAGCGAGAATGTCATGATCTTTAGATTGTGGTAGAACATGGCTGATTTGCCTCAAGAAAGCGGTTGTTGTCACAACTAAGTTGACCCGTTAACTTTTGCAAGGCTGTTCATTCGTGGCAGTGGAAAGGAGAGCAAAGTCGTTACGTGATGTTTAACTTAGAATGTTTGATAACGCTTCTACCTAGTTCCAACAAAGTCAAGGTGTAGCACAGCATAATGACCAAGGTGCCTCTCACCAGTGTGGTCGCTGTGAGTTCAAGTCCAGCTCTTGCTGGCCCCCTATCTTGCCGGGAAGAGCCGCCAGCAACCTGCAGATGTTCGTGTGTTTTGCCCGGACTCTGCATGTTTTTTCACCACTGTAACACTGGCGCCGTCATAAAAGTGAAATATTCTTGAGTTTGGTGTAAAACACCAATCAAATACATAAATGAATAAGTCATAGATGTGGGGGTGACTCAGCCTTTAATCAGTCAAGATGTCGCAGCTTTTATGGGTTATGATTTATTACGGCTAATTGTCATGGTACTAAAAAGTATTGGGTAAAATTCGTAACAAAGACAATTGTTTCGTTATGCAGATGGAGTCCGGGGGTATGAACCATCTTCTTATGACTGCTGTCATCATTTGTGGTGCATGGCAAGATTCGACCATGTAATTTTTGGGTCTGCCAGTAACCTGTGGATTGTTGTGGGTTTCCCTTGGGCTCTGCCCATTTTCCTCCCAACATAATGCTGGCCAGCATCGTATATGTGAAATATTCTTGAGTATAGGATAAAACACCAATCAAGTAAATAAATAAATGTAATTTTTGGTGTGATATTTTTCAGCTGCTTGATAACCTGAAGAAGAGGCCTGTGCTGAAGTACATGTTTGGTGACTTGCCAGAGGCTTCAGCACACCAGCTCTTCTCCGCAGCACAGACACAGATCTGGGCCATCCAAGGTAAGTATAACCAGTGCTTGATCTAGGATAAAACTTTGGGCACCCATACAGAATAGAAAAGCGTACATTTTCTACGCTTTGAATTGTTCAAGCCTGCTTACAATGTAACAGGCTGTATGAGGCAATGTTTTTGGTTAAATAACCTCTCAAACTACTTTAAGAACAGTTGTTCATCATGTGTTCTTGTTTGGGCACCCAAACTAGGGATGCCGAAACCCCATGTAACGAATTCTTACACGTCATTTAGAAAGTGAATTTAGGTAACAGTATTTTTGATATTCAAGATTACACTTTCTGGATATAGCAGAGGTTCTAGTGCTGAAAATTGGCAGAGACAACACAATCTCATCTCCAAAACTCCAACACTAAATTTTTCGTGTGCGTTCAGGCCTTTCAGCTATTGTAGCCCACTCGTACACGGAAGACTTGTATGGTGTGGTCCAGAAGTCCCTTCCAGACATTCTTCGCTCACTGCTGAACCTACAAGAGGTAAGAATAGTATCTGTTATACACTGTGTCAGAATCTGATTAGCACAATAGAAACCGGGCAGAAATATTAGAATGACATGAAGAAAATTTGACAGAACAAACCTAACACCAGGGTTCAGAAGGATTTTCGATGAATAAAACGATTTATTTCATATAACTAGAAATACATTAAGAAAACAAAATCTTGAGCTGTGTCTGTAAGACAAGTAAGACATTTGAGCTGGGGTGACATCAAGAGCGTTTGAAAGGGCAGCATCATTTGTGGATGCACGTCGGCAATTGGTGACATTACACCAGGCAAAGTGGAAAGGACAAAAAAGTTTTGTGTTCCTATTCTCTAAAGAAATGTTCAGTATTGGTTTTGATACACTGCAATTTTTGACAGATTAGGAAACCAATTCAGACTATAGCAGTCTTTATCATTTCACCTTACCTTAAAGACCCAGATTTTGACACCAAAGTATCTCTTTAACCAAAGATAAAATGATGTGGGCAACGGTTTACAAGAAGGTGAACATAGGTGTTTAGATTGCTCCTTTTTCAGATAACTGTATGCAGTTAAGTAACTTATTAAGTAGTACTATTTCTCCTATATTAATTGCAGGGCTTCCATCTTATCTTTCAATGCCCTATGTTTTTAGTTAGTCCTTTATTTTCACATGTTTTATGGAAATGTCATATTTGCTATATCTTTTACATATTTTGTCCCATATTGATCAAAACTTCAGCAAAGCTCTAGAATCAAACAGGCAGCTGTCAGTCTTATATCAAAGTATTTGGGAAACTCCAAACAACTTGAATTAATATATTGTTGCAGATCTTTAACAAGAGTGAACCTGTTAAAGTGACAAATCGAGCTTTACTACTCGGCATGTGTTGATCAAGTCTCCTGGAAAGACATGCTTCACACTAATTCCTCCAGTATTAGTGTAACAAGAAACAAGAAATGTGAAATTAATCATGGTTCTCTGTCATCTCATATTGGAGATGGCCTAATATGTGTGGATTAAATTAGGGCTCAGCTGGGCCCTTGGACTTAACTGGACCCTCAAGCTTAGCTGACCCCTATATTAGGGTGAGATTCAGTAATCCTGCCTAAACAGACAAAGCTCACCCTGGCTTTCTATGATAAACTTAGTTGATATCACTAGCTTGAAACATGCTGTCTGAAATACTAGGCAGATGTTTTTCTCGACTTCAAGAGCGTTTGAGGGTATGACATAATTTGTGGATATATGTAAGCAGTTGGTGATATTGGGTGAAGTTTAATATTTTTTTTAATATTGTGCAATTTTTCATTTATCATTTTACATTGCTTTTAGGACACTGAGTTTTTGACTCTGGTGTAGCTTTTTAATCATAAATAGAAGCAACAAATACAGAATTTATCTGCACTTTCATTCATAACTTCGAAAACAATATACCCTAAATGAGCTACAGAAATCTCAATATATAGTGAATATACAAATAGCACATTACATCCACTAGTAACGGTTAATGGTTTTCTCCCAACAGAATGTAGAAAAGCACTTTAAACTGGTGCCTGTGGTGGGCAGACGCGCGCAGACCTGGTGCACCCCCTGTGACATTGGACTGAGACATTCTCTGAGGACATCTCTCAAGATGAGCTTGTACAGAATTATCAATACTTTCGGCAATCATTTAAGGTAACATTCAAGGCAATAGAAAGGCCCACCCACTGTTCAGATAGGTCAACCCAGATCCTAGGAATTACACATGGTTGTTTGTTTCCCCCAGGCCTTGCCTGGTTTCTTTCCACCATAACGTTGGCTGCCATCGTATGAGTGAAATATTCTTGAGTATGGCGTAAAACACCAATCAAATAAATAAATAAATAATCCTGTGGAGTTTTAGAACATGTGGCCTGCCCCTTTTAGCCAATGCACATGTAACAGTAAACAGAAATACACAGTCTCAACTTCCAGTGAATAGTCTCTACAATGAACAACATACTTTCTCAAAAGAACTGGCAGCAACATTTCTTCAATACTAATGTCTGTGAGCGACCTCCGTGGCCTACGAGGTTAGCGTGCTAGTGCAGCATAATAACCCAGGTGCCTCTCAATAATACCATCGCTGTGTGTTCAAGCCCAGCTCATGCTGGCTTCATCTCTGGTGGTACGGGGAAAGTTTATCAGCAACCTGTAGATTGTTGTGGGTGTACTCCCACCATAATGCTGGTCACATAATTGAAATGTTTTGAGTTACATAATTTCATAATTGTTACATATTTTATAAAATTTCTTTATGCCTGGTCACAATCTTTGAGATCAACACCTTTGACTAGACTCTGCATACCCAAAACTCCCTGTTCAGAGTGCGGTGACATCAGTGACATTGATGGATCTCAATGGATCACTGGAGATTGGAGAAAATCTTTCAAAAACTAGAGGAGATGCAGTCACTAGTAATCACAAACATCACATAATTCATATTTGTGTGTTGTTGATGCTTCACATGTGAATCTGTATGTAGTCCCTAAAAAAATCTGTGAACTTAGAACCTATCTGATGAAATGAACAAAGAAAGTGGTGGGGATAAAAATTAATTAATGTATCTTAGCAAAGATTTTTCAAAGGTGTTAATACCTTTTTCCTTTAGGTCAGTAGATGTAATGTTTTGTAAACTTTTATGCTTACAGCGGGAAAGTGGTTAATGTGATAGTTCAGCACGATAAACTAGGAGCCTCTCACCAATACCATTGTTGGGAGTTTAAGTCCCGCTCAAATGAAATACTCCTGAGTGCTTGGTGAAACACCAATCAAATGAATAAATCCCAAAAATTTATGTTTACAGTGAGATAAACCTGGCCCCGGAGCATGGCAAGAGACTCAAATTTTTCTTGGATTATAAGGAATGAGCTGTGCAATGGTTTGACTGGACTTGCCCAGGAACTGTTTATTTCAGTCTGATCCGAGGAATTCATCCAGGATACTGATGGATAGTAGCCAACTTGGATGTGCAACTGTAGTACGGTCTGCCCACTGATTGCAGATGCGAACATAATTCATTGATGGCATCCACATCTGTAATTATTGCAGATGATGTTTTGTCTGGGCCTGCACTGGTTGCTGGTGTGTAAGGTAAACCCAGGTGTTAATGTGCAGACAGTCTCATGAACCATGTAATGTTAGTGCGTCCCAACTACATGAGGATGATATTGTTATTAAGTTCCATGTGCCAGTGATGGGAAATCATCAGCTTTGTTACATGCCATTTCCTACCATTGGCGGGAGGATATATGCATAAAATTTAGGTGATATTAACAGATGTAAAATATGTCTCAAGAATGAAAGTACTGTTTTCATTTCTTGGATATCATTTTACTTAAAACCATAATCTTTGTACATGTAGTAGATTTCCTTCACGTATTCATAATGTTGTGAACCTGTCACAAAACCTGTTCTACATCTGTCAGTAAAGTCTCTAACTGCTGGTGGGCAGAAAACTAGCAGTAAATTCTTACCTAAAAAAGGCACACATACATGTATTTATTCATGTAAAAAAAATTGCAAAGATTCTGGGCAAAGTAAATGATGTTATGATTCTTGACAAAGCGTATCCCTTGATATATGTAGTAATTAAACATGAAAATAATGATATTGTAAATGAAGGTGTGACTTGTGCCAAAGGCAAGATGCCGACTGTGACTTCTGTAATCTATGCATTTATGGTGCTACTTATGTATGTGGTTATTGAAATGTGTAAAAGTTTACATATAGAATAATCATGTAACAATGCTGTTTTTATCCCAGTGTGAAAAATTAAACAAAAACCATCCCACGGGAATATTTTGCACTGGTTACGGAGGCCGAATTGTTAACTTGCTAGCAAATCACAGTGACACAGTACCCTCTCGGCAAAGCAGTCGCCCTGAGTCCAGCTCATGCTGGCTTCCTCTCCAGTTGTATGTGGGGAGGTCTGCCAGCAACCTGTGGATGGCTATTGGTTTCCTCTAAGCCCTGCTTGGTTTCCTCACATCATAAATGCTGGCCTCCATTCTATAGGTAAAATATTTTTCAGTAAGAACACCAATAAAAATAAATACATAAGTAAATAAATATATTGTTCCATAGACTGTGTGTAAAACCAAGCTTCTTATGTTGTCTTCATCTTGTTTGACTTCTTGTTGATGATGTTACAATGTTTTCTCTGTACTACATCAAATAATCACAGGAGAATAGAATTCTTCTCTTCACCATGGTCTATTTTCTCAAAATAAAGTGAATTTAACTGTCTTTGCGTGTTTTGCCAGGGACATTATGTCTGGTGCTTGTTGCAACTTCTTTGTAAAACTGGCCCCAGGAGAATGAAGTAATTTTCTGTGACTATGGGCGTGGTATAAATTAGCCCTCCCGAGTCTCACTGCGTGCCCCATCTTCATTTTTTATGAAAGGACTGATGCCCTGGATTGAGGGGCTGGTCAAGTGCTGGTCCAGTGTGGGGATTGTCCTGACAAAATTAGCAACAAGAAAAATACAATGGTATCCACAAAGTAGCGTGAAATGATATACTTCTGTGGTTTTGGTTGTAGTCAAATTGTCCACCCATTACCTAAATATCATGAGAACCGATTCATGCTCAGATATGATTATAAAGTTTGCTGAATTTGTCTTGTTTCATTTACAGAAATCCTAGCGAATATGAACATATATGTGAACAAATCCTGTTTAGCTCGCGAGATTAACCCAGTTTTGGCGAAACAAGAGTGGGTGCTCTCGCAAAATAACGCTAAAAAGACTTGATTTCCGGTAGTCGGGACAACTGCAACATTCTACGGTATGGTACGTCTGATAGTGTTATTTTGCGTTACTTTGCGAAAGCGCCCACTCATGTCCATGGCCACATAATATATTTATTCTACCTCCATGGCTACACGAATTCGGATAATTTCGAAATTTGACACACATTGGTACATGTAGAGTATAGCAGCTTAAAAAGCACTGAGAAAAGGTTACCTACGTTCCAGCAATCGTCTCAATAAACTATTTGTCAGAAACGTGTCTATTTGACGTATAACTCCGCCACAAAAACGACATTTTCACCCAACTGTCGAGCAGAAGTTTTGCGACAGTTGGTCACCAATTACAACTCGACTTGCATGTCAACCTGCTGAACCCTGTGCCTCTTTTTGGCCGATCCTGTTACGAGAGAGCCGTAAGTCCTTCAACGCGTCATCAGCTGCGTTTGTTTACAGGTGAAGATTACTGAGCTTTGTGTGCATGATTCATTTCCACTTTGCAGTTTGCAGTTTTTTGGTAATTTTTAAACATTCATGTAACGTACAACGCTGGTGGCGGGGTTAACGGGAAAATGAGAAAAATACCTAAATACATGTCATGCTGTAATAACGCAAAAATACATACTATTTGGGTGACCATGCCCCTAGCCAGTTCTATACAAATAGGTCTACTTATGTTTAAAACGTTTATTATAGGCATACTTGTTAAAATTATTTTAGGCATATGTATATACTGTGACAATACTTTTGTACATACGTACAGTTCTTGGGTATACATAAATGCAAATAAAACATATATTGCATATTACAAACATTACAAACTGAATATTTACACATGTACAAAACAATTGCGCATATCTGTCTAATAACCTAAACATTTATTCTACTTTCGGGGCCTCCATGGCATTGTGGTAAGCAAGCTCGCACAGCACAATGATTCGGGAACCCCTCACCAATGCTAACGCTGTGAGTTCAAGGCCTGTATATTTTATGAAAAGAACTGCTACCTATAGAATATTATTAAACGTTTGAGTCATTAAAACTAAGAGTGGCAAGTGCAGAACACACTTTTATAACTTTCAAAAGTTTAATTCAGGGAAAGAAAACAATCTTTGATAATTAGTAGTCATCTCTCCGTGATGTTTGTTGTTTTCTTTCACTTTACTTCTACTTTACTTCTTTTCACTTTACCTCAAGCTATCAGTGACACATCCGTGGTCGTTGTACATGACGATTTAGACGTTACATAAGCTTATATACTCGTGAAAATGCAACCATGTTATGATTAAGCTAACATAATGATTAAGCTAACATAATAAGTTCTGTGTGGGGCCCGA
The DNA here is from genome assembly GCA_016165875.1 of Acanthopleura granulata. Classification (NCBI taxonomy): domain Eukaryota; kingdom Metazoa; phylum Mollusca; class Polyplacophora; order Chitonida; family Chitonidae; genus Acanthopleura; species Acanthopleura granulata. The sequence continues at coordinate 1,723,205 of JABBOT010000004.1, forward strand.
TAGTGCCCCCATCCTTTTCGCCACCCCCAGCCCACGTATAATTAAATTTATTTATTTATTTATTTTTTCTTTCTTTCTTTCTTTCTTTCTTTCTTTGATTTGACACAGTGTTCTGTGCCGTGCTCAAGAACATTTCATTTATACGACGGCGACCAGCATTATGATGGGAGGATGTTGGGGAAACCTACGACAATCCGCCGGTTACTGGCAGACCTACAACTTACGACCGAAGAGGAAGCATAATTCATATGTAAGGGAATACATAATTAGCTAATAACACAAGAACAGCTGCCTGATAAATTCATTTCGTGGTAATATTTTGAACAAGAGTCAAATTCCGTGTATATATTTATGTAAATATATATACATGTTTAGGCGTACACAAAACAAGAAGTGCATGGTGACGCGTAAAACGCATATGCTAAAATGCCACGAGTTTAGAAATAAACGCTTAAAGCGATACAACAAAGTGCCAGCTGCATCTCGGCTGCAGACTGCACAGATAATGCTAGATTCCAAGATATTTGATATATTTATCACGCAGAGTGTGTATATAGAGAATTCAGAATTTATATACATATACACATGAATGTGTATATCACACACTGAACTCCGAACAATTCAGCTGCATATGTGAGCGTAAAAGCAAGGCTGTGAAATGCAAAGTTGTCTAGCATTAAGCTGACCCCATGCGACGGATAGAAATGAACACGGGCCTGTGGTTCAACCTAGAGTGAATTGAATGAACAAACTTATTGGATTTTTACTGGACGAAATTTTCAGTGCGTAGCAACGACTACCAAAAAGCCAACGCCGTTGCTAAGAAATGGTTGGGGTATCCATGGCTACAAATGCGTCGGCAAACAAATCTCATTCACATGGGCTCGTTTGCTGGGGTGCATTGCTCTATTAACTAGAACAGTTGGGCATGGGTGATAGAACCCGACTTGTGCATATAGGCACATTCGAGAATACGAACGCCTATATTTTAAACACAAATCTCTACATAGGTTTGTTAAGACACGCACGCATATATATGCCTAACATAGACATGTGTTTATATGTGTGCTTGCTTCAAGCAAGGGAAACACGTAGTTTTGCTCTTGATTTTGGTGTTTCAGGTAATGATCGAAAGATGTATAATTTATTTGATTAGTGTTTTACGCTGTGCTCAAGAATATCTCAACTATACAACGATGGCCAGTAATATATGTGGTGGGAGGAAACCGAGCAGAGTCCGGGTGAAACCCACAACCATCCACAAGTTGCTAGACCACGTTTGGCCGGAGAGGAAGTCAGCATGCATGAGCTAGACTTGACCTCACGTCACCAACTGCATTGGTGAGAGGCTATTGGGTCATTCATAGGCTGGGCTAACATGCTAGCCCCATATATATTGTGCATACGGGTACAACATGTATAGGGGAAATTTGTGATGCAGGACTAAACCATTAGCAACGACCTTTTGTAAGTCCAAGTAATGATCGGTGGGGCACACCAATGAGGAAGCTCGTAAAACTCCTTCCCGCCTTTAACAAAATGGTCCAACATAGTGCACTGTTTTGTTCTTTGTGGTAGTACGTCATACCTTTAGGAGTGTGAATGTTCACATAACATATACAGGTAGTGCACAAACACTACGGCGTCATTACAGGAAATAAAGCTTTATTCCTGTGGTTTGGACGCTTCGATCTACATATATGTAGCTTGTCAGCCTCCCATTGGATAACGATGCATATATGCCTTATAACTCTGGTCCCGAGAAGAAACTGCCACAATAAACTTGGCATAGCAGTCCATAATGACAAAATATTTTCATAGCCGGCACTGGCTTTATCAGTGAGAGTAAAATATACTCGTACAAATGCAAGCCAATCTACCATTAGAACACCAGAAGGACTCCTTGTCGTCATATGACTGAAATGTTATATACGACGTTAAACCCTAACCCCTTCAGTAGAACAAGATCTCGATGTTGTCGATACGGTCGTTTGTATACAGCCTGTACACTTCTCGCTAAACATGAACGATATATCTCAACTACAAGAAGGTCATGGAGTATTTCATTAGGGATAATTATACAAAAACTACAGCACTGGTGGTTAAACCAGAGCATCTGTGATAGTTAGCAATTGGCCACACGTATACATTATAACAGCTGAAATCCGCCTCGTCAATTGCAGTTGTATGTAGCGGGGTCCTTTTTTTCTCTGACAACTCTTAGAAAGTAGCAAGTTAAATGTCCAAGTTATGTGTAGCTTAAGCGGTATTATGTTAAAAAATTACAGTGGTATTAAGTGCATGCGATATACATAAGATGTTCATGGTGTGGTACTATTCAAAATACTGTGTTGTGAACATCACATTTGATAAATATTTACGTGAAAACAATACAACGAAGCCTCGAGCGGGAACTCTCGGACCATGCGCCAGTGTGAGTAAGGTATGCAGCAGACCCCCTATAGATACTTCAGACTACAGTATGCATGCAGAGTAACGCGTAAAGGCTTGTAGCATAATATTTAGTTTTAACTCTTCAATTAACATAATCTTGTGACAATGTGTGTGCAACAATTAAAGGCTATACAACAGAGCTATACAATTTCCTACGACCTTTGCAATTCGTCAAGGTCGTGGTCAATCAAGGACGGTTAACCCCGAATACCAATTGATACCCCAAAAATTGCAATGACATCAAGATTGACCCATGAACTCCTAATTGCAGGACTCCTGCAATTAAAGACACTGTGTCAAAAATGTGACATTTTGCGAAAAAGTTTAAGATTATGTAGTCAGCATACAGATCGCCGTCGGTTTCAGGGCCTTGCGATCGCTACATGGCGATATACATGTGTTCAGATACAGCGAGTTTCCCCAATGATTCCACAGTACTAATCGCGCAATCAATCCACGATTCACGACTACATCGATTTCTCACTTGTACGTCGTCTTAAAAGGAAAGACAACACACGACCAAATGTATATATGTGTCAATACAGAATTCCATTCAAAAAACGTCTTCTTATTTTTGTGGTGTGGGATAACCGAGATATCGCAGTTCAAAGTAAGCAAAATGGCCCAGGCAGGAAAATCAGACAGACCGCCATGCTCTCAATTTTAACCAATCATGGGCGACATATTTGTACCAACCGGGAAGGCATGTGTTTCCACTGTGACGTCACCCGTTCCTAGGTTACCATTTTCCCATGTAGAAGTTGTATTAAATCAACTGTTTTCCTTCCCATTACGCGCTAAAGTGGTCGTAGAACACGTTTGCGGTTAATCCCAAGGTCTCAACCAGGAGGCCACAATGCGTGGCCTAATTGGAATAATAATGGAGCCCGTAATTCACACACAAAGGAGTGTCTCTGGTACTGAAGAAAGTAGGATACGGATTTCGGTTTTCGGTTTCTCTAAAATGGCGTATATCATGGCCGCGTAAGAATTCCAGGTTAAAAGGCGATTTATAGATTTACCACGCACGTCAAAAAGATATGCCTGTGCCCATTTAAGTTAGTATGGACCCCTCGTTTGAAAAAAAAAAACAAGCAAACTTTGGTTATACTTTTAATTAATTAAATGTAATTAATTTAATTAATTAATGTACATGTGCATGACTTGGGCTTAACTGACCTGGCATTCGCACTTAACATGTTTCATATGCAAGTCGGTATAGAAGGGTATAATTGTGACTATATATCAGGCACATACACACACTCTCAATGTATTCCATATTAAAACGATAGGCAATAAGTTCATACGATGTAACACACCGCGAATGTGAATTGAAAAACTTGCATAAACATTGATGACAGTGACTGATTCTTCTTACACTTGTCTACTCCGATCCTCTCGGTGGCCTATTGGTTATTGTTTTTATCAATTTCATTGCATGGTTAATGACGCCGTACTCAAGAGTATTTCACAGTTATAGGCCTATACGAAAGGATTCTGTTCATTTGATTTTTAGTTAATTGGTAGACAGATGTCTGGTTAAAGTATAAAAAATCTTAGCGCATTTAATTGCATACTATCATGCAGGTATGATACAAAACAAGTAAATTAGTCAATGGTTGAGAGATTTAGTACATTTGATAATGCACTGAATAGAAACCAGGATTCTTTTCAAGCTGAAAATACATATGATTTTATTATAGCATGACGGAAATACTTTTAGCAGAAATTCCCTCACAAGACAATTTAGGGTAGCTTCTCTTTCTATGAATCGTATCAAAGAGATATGTGAAAGGCTTTCTTCATGTTAATGCAATAGATCGTCCTTGAATTCCTGTCATGGGTGTTGTGGGCCAACAGATAATGTATAGGCCTTTACACGACTGCCCCCATCACAGTACATATGTACATGTTTATGTAGAAATTCCGTCACACACTGAAAAAGTAATTTCATCACATGTGTTAATTATAATTCTCAAGTTATGTAAAAATCTCATTTTACGGTGCCATTTAAAACATAATTGTACAGGCCTATGTAATAGGGCTATATAGGAACTGGGCTTCCTACAACGAAAGTGAATACAGTGTATGCTTATGACTGATCAAGCATCAGGATACACGCATCAATAATAATTAAATAACTGTAGGCCTACAGCCATTAAGTACCTTCGAGGTATATACATAATTACCACGTTGGCCTAAAGTTTTTCTTGAACATACAACACGACCTTTTAGTCTGTGAAGGCCAATACACGCCTATGCATGTATAGGCCTACTGTATATAGGGTACACATAGGCCCACTTTAACAGCCTGAAAGGTGCAGTATCTGCAGCCTGCATCAGAAAACTTGAGATTCGCATAATATCAGGGAAGATACAGTAATGAGACATAGCAGAGAGTTATATTTCCTTTTAATAATTTCACAATAATGACATGGGCTGGTAATTATTTTTATTGGGGTTGGCGTCGGGTGTGTCCATGGCGTCGACTGAACCTATGTTTATTCTGCATGTGTTGACTTGCATTTGTATTATGGCCATTCGTAAAGCTTCTCTTTAACGGTTACATGTTGGGGTCGTTCAATGCTAATGACGCATTTGGTAAAAAGGACGACGCATTTCATGGCAGCGGGTTTGGTCTTGTCAGCCGTGCCTCAGTTGTTTAGGACGCCATATGTATGACAAAAGCTTTCCGCCATCTTTGAATCCAGGGACTTCGTGTGCTTTATGATCATGTGAGGCGGTCGGGCGTAAAACCCCATGTCCTTCCGCACAGAAAATAATCCCTAATGGATCTGTACATTTATGTTATTTATGAAATGCACAGATGATGGTGAGGACAAAATGCAGTACATATGACAGAATTTGGATAATTCATAGTAAGAAGTTGGTTAAACTGTGTCTTATTGCCTTGCTTTGGATGGAAACATAGTTCGGCGGTTATGCGGAATAATCGTTGATTTGCTGACGCGCTGAGTCTGGCAACAGTTGCCGTAGGAATAAACGCCATAGCCACGGTAGCTGTGACGACTGTTACCCGCCAACAAGACTAAGGTGATTTTTCCTTTCCATTTTACCAGTAGGGTTACTCACTGTGTAGTGTTATTACACGGCCTGCACCGGTCGTTCTTCCTTAGTTTGGCCGTCCATGGCTGATTTGAAGCTGAAAATCATACACAACCAAACACACAGTCTTCTCATAAAATGGCGAAGCATTTTATCAGCGTTCTACTCAGTTTTGTCGAAATTAATCGCAGTGCGATCCAACTCGTTGTTTTTCTCCGTAATTGCCACTTTATATATGGGGGTTACTACTTCCGTTAATGATTAAGCAACTCGCTGCTATAATGGGTGTGTTTTTCTCTCCAAAATATTTTAAATGTATCAGAGTGGTATCTTGCCCGAAAGTACATGTATGTGATTTAATGGAGTATACACATAAATGTTTATTAATGAAATCTGTCTTGTAGTCGAGTAGCAGATATAGTTTGGGGGCATTTTTTGATGACTTCTTAATTAAGTTATATCTAATGATCCTTTGAGATGATCATGGAGAAATTCGTTATAAATATATATAGATGCCAACATGGCACACCAACTGAATAACAACACCAGATGAATGCTAATGAAATTATGATAGACATGTATAGTCTTGTTACTGTAAAGATGGTGAATGCCAACCTTTGGTAACCTTTGTGGAGTGCAGCTTCCAATGCGTCAAGAGTTCTTGTTTTAGTTTGGGGAAACTTGTAGTTCATGAGATAAAGAATACACATTGTTTCATTGAAATATTACATATGATGTGTTGATACACAGGAATCCTGGAAGCTAAAAATATGTCACATTGTGACATATTTATAAAGGCACGAAGTTACTGTGTTAAATTTCTTTGATTTTGTCTGATAGAGTGTCATTTATTGGTGGCTGTAAAGACAAAACTGGTGCTGTTGTTAGTGACTAGCAGATACTTTAATGAAATGACATGATTCTATGATATGATGGCCACTTTAGCTTTTAAACTCCACATTCATTGCATTCAGTGATCATTGCTTTTTTATTTATTGCTATACTTGCATATTTTTAAGTTACGCAATGGCAGTCAGTTTTATGGATGGAGAAGTGCTCATGGTAAACAATTGAATTGTGTCAAGTTAATGGCCAGCTTTTCACTGTTCACATATACATGCCATATTGGTGAATGACAGGGGTGCTCAATGAACATTAGACTGCAAGCATTGTCGTATGAATGTCAGTAAGGCTCTCTGAACAGTGAGATTGGCGGAAATATACAAAATCTCTGTCCAAAGCCAGGTTTGAAATGGTAACTCATGTGTCCTAGCAAGTGAGAGGTAATCACATGTTCCACAGTGTTTTAAAACACTGCCAGTTAATTAACAGCATATATATTGTACCATGGATTGATTGAAGACGCTGTTTTCTCTCATAGGTTTTGAAAATATTTGAAAATTGTATTGGGTAATTGTGTGGCAGCATAATTGGCATGTGCTTATCAGGGCAGTGTCTACATTAGATGTTCCTAGCAGGACCATATCTGCGAAATGATTACAGGTGGCATCGTGACTGTTCATAAAAATTTTTACAAAATGCAAAATCAAGGTGATGCTCTCTGAGAGGTGTTAGATCTGTGAATGAAAGAAATTTTTATGAGGATTGAACTTTTTATTGGTGAAGCATCGTATTTGTGTTCAGTTCTCTTTGGCTGGTTAGTTTCAATACAGCCATCATTTGTTGGTAGTGTTTGAAAAATTTGCGAAAGCTGATGAAAAAAAAAAAAAAATCTCTTACAATTTTATTTATAAAACTCCTATGCCTTAAACATAGCAGTTCCTTTGTTCTTTCCTGTTGTGTGTCACATTTCTCAGTGCATGTGTAGTCATGTAACACTAAGGTTATACACAAGTACTATAGGATCACAGCAGGAAACAATCTGTTTTAATGCAATTTGCACACTCTTGCAGCTAGAATTTGTTATTCTGTACATTTCACACGGCTAAAACACCATAATCATAGCTTTTCCATTTGATTATTAAAACATATATTTTCTGCATCACAGGCCAGTTTGGTGAACAAAAATTAAAATCCACTCACCATTGTGTGCATTGTCTTGCCATTTGCTGGGGCAGCAGCGAATGTTCTGCTAAATTTTCATACATTTCATCAATTACCAATGTCAGCAGCAGTTATATGCTATGGTAGTCATATTCGACAATGCCCATGAAACTGGGCGTTACAGCACCATGAAGTGGCAGTTGAGCTGGACCGATGCTGTGTTTAATTCTCTGCTGTCCACCATGTGGTGCTTTAGTCTCCTGATACTGCTCGCAAATAATTTCCTAGGCTAATACTTTTGAATAAACATGTTACAAGCCATAATGAGAGGTTGAACATGTTTCATTTTGTCCTAGGACAATATTTGCGATAAATATCAAGTAGAGTCCAGCAAGTGACGGGGCGACAGTGTTTGTTGAGGCAGTAGCTGAAAGTTACTGGTCACTAAAATCTTTCGAAACATTCTAATATCTGTGTAAACCACTTAATAAAAGAAATCCTTTAATGTTTGCCCATCTTTTGTACATGATGGCCTTTTAAAGGCCAAATCAGGGTGTTACACGTGTGATTTAAAGAGCTTGTTGAGGCATAATCAGGGACTTGATTGTGTGAGAGCAATTGCGCTCGCCAAAAACGATTGAACAGCTGGATCAGCGTGGGAGAGCAAAAAGTTACGTGTAGAAACACAAAAATATAAACCATAAAAGATTTTCGTCATAATGTTCCTCATACATGTAATTTAAGTTAACAAAGCCATTTTATGGCATAGATCTAGTCACTGTAGAGATCGGTTTAAACTTTGCCAAGTGACATAACACCAGGGGAAGTAACTCTATATGTGCAAAATAAATACACTTTGTGTGTATTTATAAATCAGTGGAAAGGATCAAAAGAGGACATCTTGAAGAACTTGACCAGAAATAGCAGATATAACAGAACTGGAATGGATGGAGAAAACCACAACAAGAAAGAGCTGTAATCATCCTGTTATAGAATAGAAAAGAAATGCTACTAATTCTCGTCAACAAATTGCATAACCCACTCACATAGAACTTAATTGTCCATCATCCAAATAAAAAGGTTTCTATAATATACTGGTTACTTTCGTGAGTATTTTTCTCCTGTTACTTTTGATTAGTGTGACAGTATTTCTAAGAGTTAAAGCATTCATTAAACTTAATATATTTGCTCTCTTGATTTTACCAGTTTGCACACGTATATTATTTGGTTTGCTATCTTGTATGTGTTAATTTTGTTGTAGCTATCCGATGGCGACACAGACTTTCTTATCGGACATTCAGGCTATGAACCCTACCTCAGTGACAGCCCAGCAGGTTCAGGTATGTGCAGATTTCCAGATTAGTTGTGGACTTGCTGTGTAGATGATGTTGGTTTATTCATATTCTTTTATGGTATATCTGCTTCACGTTAAGATTGAGAGACTTTCTTTGGTTGACCCAAGATTACTTCTTTCATTTATACTCCCTTGAATTCTCGAAAGATTGTCATGGCTGAGGATCTATCTTGGGGTATGTGGCAATCACTCTTTACTTGGGGTACCTCATGTCTGAGTCACTCACCTTGAAAACCCTTTGCTTTCCTTGCTTTAACTGCTTCAAATATTATGTTGAGTTCAATGAAATGTGCAAAAGGACCCATAAAAGCTGCCAAAACAAGCTGCCAAAGATTCTGAACCTTCAGATGTTGTAAACTTTCTCTGTTCTGCATTTGTTTTGTTTTTTTCTGCATTGCCGAGATCAATCTCTTTTCATAAAATTTGATAAGAAGCCTAACTGGTGTGAACTGAAAAAGTTTGTAACAATCTTGGTGTAGCACATGGCAGTCAGAATAGGTTGATCAATTTTACTCTTTGCACAAACAATATGGATAATTTTAAAGGAAGCTTTTTTTGTCTGATACCTTTTACGTGGAAATCTCACAGGAAACTTGGTCATAGTTAGGCATAAACAAATGCAGACTTAGACACTTATGCTGTTGACAGGATGTGGGTTCTGGTGTGACAATCTTTACTGTATTTCATCTTCATGTCAAGGCCTGCTCTTAGAATTACCTGCACTGGTGAACACTCTGATTAAGTTCATGGGGTGGTTGAGATGCCTGTCTTTGCTTCTCTAACACATGAGGTGTTGGTTACCTTGCCTCCACTGTCATTGGTGGCAATGTGACATCTGTGTGTCACATGTTGGAAAGTATCAACTTTCACATGCCCAAGGTCAGTGGGTTACTCCAAGTGTTTCAGTTTCCTCACCTCAGCCTCTGTTCATATTTACGTGAAACATTCTTGAACTGTTGACTGTGATTAAGCAAATGCATAATTGAATCCAATGGTGTATTTCAGAATGTGCCTAAGGCCCAGCAGACAGGCAGCCCCATTCAGCAGGCACAGGTGGTACAACAACAGAAAGTCACTGCTAGTCAGTCTGCCACCACTGCGGGCCAGGGCCAGACAACCACCATCATCCAGCCTGCACAGGCTCACACGGGCAGCCAACAACAGTCGTACATTGTCACAAGTAAGCAGGATGCCCATGACCAGTATCTTCTGTATGGAGACGATGGCAGTCTGTTAAGTAAGACAAAGGCATTGTGTGAGTTCAAGATTGCAGTGTCATTTTTCCTCCTGCGTGCGTTAAACTTTCCCTGTGCTAACAGTAGGGTTCCTCATCTGATGAATAAGGGGGGTAGCAATTTCCAATCTCCAGAACAGTTGTTCTGTTGGTCTCAGTGCATCGCAGTACAGTTTTATGAGTAGCCTTGCTCAGGTAAAGTATGGTCAGTGAGAAGGATAGCTTGGCTGTTAAGATGGTGTAAATAGTTACCTCCCTTTACCAGTGTCAGCGAACCCGATTAACTTGATCTGTTAAAAGCACCTGTTTGAAGTTGAAGTGTTATCCCACCTCCTTCACAGCCACTGCACAAAACAGTTCAGATTTTTTCTGCATTGACCATGTAATATATGTAGTTTACATATGAACCCACTACATACATGTATTGAATATTGCACTTGTGTAAATTTTAGTGAAAACAAATACCATATGTGTACATTGACTGCCTTTGATCTCCATTTATTGTATTTGCTGTCCCGTTGTGAACATTTGTTTTGGCTTGCAGTTCCAAAATTGGGAATGCTTGATAAAAGTTATGTCATTTCTGCTGATTGTCAGTTTGAATTGTATAATGCTTTGCAAAGGTTCATAGGTGTCAGTGGAATACAGTTATGGGCCTTGCTTTAACAAGTTACACCTATTCTATGCATATATCCTCTTTGGTAATGCTTTGACTTGCCTCATGTCATCAGACAGAATGATCAGAGTGATTCCATTTTAGCCTAATGTCACTGTTTGGGAGACCTGACCAGTAATATCAATAAGCTCAAAGTAATTTATGCATTTCTTTAAAGAATGTTGGCTTTAGATCAAGGAACCTCCCTGTAACCATCACAAACTGTTGACAACCAAAGCAAAAATTAGTCCTGCATATGAGTTGCACCCTATTTTGAAATGTCCAGGGGCTGAATATAGTGCGTATCAAAGGCCATAAATGCGTAAGTGTTAATTAAAGTACCATGGAACTTACGTGGTCTATGCATGTCATCCTTGGAAGCAGTACAACAGCTAAGAAAAAAAGAATTGCCCTTGTATATGTAACTAGAAGGATGAAGCATGTCAAGGCATCGCAATTTGGCTACATTTGGCTTTTCTGGCTCCATTTGCTTAGTGGTGTCTGATCAGTTTATTTGTTGAAACATGTTAAATGAATTCTTTATGCCATAGTCATTACCAGTCACTTTTGTTACTTGTAACAAGACAATGACCATATAATGGTTAGTAAAACTAGATTTTGTTCTGTAGTTCAGCAGAAAGATTTGAAATCATTTAGTCCGAAAAGATTAACTCTTCACTTCGCAGTAAAATTTTTATTTTCACCCCAAAATTTGATGTGGAAGAATGACGTAGCACTGTTTGATTATTTATGTGTACATGTATGTATATGTGCATATATTTTAATCATCTTATCTTCAATCGCTTATATGTTTGTCGGGAAAAAAAAAAGTGGACTAAACTTTTTTACAATGTTACAGCATCAGCTCTGAATGAGGATCAAGGTCAGGAGACAGTGACAATACAACAAGGGAATGGACAGACAGTGTATCCTCAAGTACAATACCTGGACAGTAGTGACCACACCATCTATGCCTCTGCCAATGGACAAATGTACGGATATACTCCTAAAGGAGTAATAAACTTCTGATCAGTTGGAGCTTTTAATGTAATGTCACGGGAGATAGGGACATTAATTATTCAAATTTTTGAAATGGTTCAAATGGTCAGGGTCATCAGCCAGTTCCGCTGGGATTTTTTAAAATAATTTTTTAATTCTTCTCACTTGACTTTAAATATCTATATACTGAAAACCCTTTAACCTGTGTTCACGAAATTACAGCAATTCACTACCAAGTTTATTTTTTTTCACCTAACTTGGTCACCATATTGGATTTTGTTAAAAGATATTAAACTTTTTTCTTCTGTTATCAGCTTGACTTAAAAGGTTCAAATTTGAAAGATACATTCTACAAACATTTTTGTATTATTGACCTAACTGTGACCTAGCTTCTGTTTGTCTTCTTTTTGGACTTGAACATTTTGCAGACTTCTTTTCAAAATGGTTAGATTGAATGAAAACTGAAAATTTAAAAGTTGCAGACCTAAAAGTAGTTTTGGACATGAAAGCCCTTTCTGATATGAACTACATTGTTGTGAATAGCAAAGTTCACGTCTTATTTCTTAGATAGGCCTGTAAATGCGGCACAAATAACTGGAGAAATGCGCCGGTTGAATGGCACTATTTTACTGTTTTAAATCCAATGGGAGCAGAAAGCTGGTGACTGCATAATGGCATGCTGTACAAATTTGATAAATAATGTTAGTTTTTATGAAAACTCAGATCACAGTTGTTAAGGTGCTTGTTTGTTACATTTATTTTACACACAGACAATTAAATGTAAAACAAAGCTTTGGAAGAGCATGGAATCACAGCTGAAATGGCTTTCAGCTAAGTAAATGTGCAGTAGTTGTTGTCATGTCCCTTGCAGAGGGTCCAGCCATCATACATCCTAGAAGTACAATAGTGTGCTAGCCCAGTGGAATGGGAAATTAGGATAGGAATGTGTTGTGTAGTTTTAAACTTGCTGTATAGGTAACATGCTCTTCCACTGAAGAAATAAATGTCTTTTTACTAGTGATGGTCTGTAACTCTGTAGAGACTGAAGTGTCAAAGCCAATATGCCGCAACTTCTACCACACTGCAGAGTGTGAGGTACTCTATGTATCTTGGTGGTATAGACAGAATTAACAAATTGAAGTATCACAGATTTTTAAACACTTCTAATCCCTCTTTACATGGAATAACAAAAGGGCCATGTACTGTATAAATGTAGGGTAAGTGACATGCATAGCTATGCTTTATTCCACATCCCTACAACACATGCAAGCTAGAGTGCCTTCCCTGGGCGACTGGTTACTGAATAACTATGACAGCCCATCAAAGTGTGCATGGCTCCAACCCTTGGCCCACAGTACCGCTCTTGGAGATGTAACTGCCTTACCTTTTTTTAAACTTTTTGTCATGGATTCATGGGAAATTTATTTTTCAGTGTAGGACAAAAATGCTTATAAGCACTGGTTTTAGTTCGTCGGTTCTGAAACAGAATTGAAAAAAGCGCTAATGATGTTGAAAGGAATGTCGTTTTATTTTTAATGTGTTAAATGAACACTGATTTCTGCTGCATGTTGAACTGGTGTGGTTGTGTATTTGACATTTCAGGCAGTCAACATACCCTGAGTACAGTCAGACTACAATGTACGCCCCTGTGTCGGGAACATACTACCAAACTGCTGGCTCACAGGTATTTTGCAATCAACAATGAGATACCTTTTTTTTTTCAGCTCTACTTAAACATGTATGCCTACATTTCGCAACATGGTGGCATACTTTCTTTACATGACCTTTTTGCAGAACATCGTAGGTCAATTCATTTTCTGCAGGTTAACTCAATATCTATACTACAGCCTTACTAAAGGCCTAGTTATTTCTGTTGTTTGTAACAGTTATGTTTTATTTTTCCACAGGCAGGCACACCAGTCACCCAGATTGGGGTGCCGGGTCAAATCATCACCCACCAGGGGGGTACGTTCTTAGTTCAGCAAGGTACAATGGACGGCGAGGGTACACCTCTAGGCCACACCACCAGAGCCTCGCCGGCCACAGTAGGTATCTCAGACGTGCTGGCAAAGTGTGTACCTACTCTGAGTAACAGAGAGGTAAATGACCAAACTGAAAGCTGTTACATTTCAGTTCTTCTCTATTCATAGATATTTGTCTGCCATTACTAGATGTTTTTGGGTGCATGCCAGGGACTGTAGCTAACAGCATGTTTGGCTGCAGCTCCATGTCTGTTGTAAGGCTGCATGTCGAAATCTTAAGAGTCCTTTTTTTCTTGGCTAAATTTCTGTATGAAATGAGTTTTGTCTGTTTTTCTAAATAGTTGTATAATGCATTTTGGGATATAAAAGTAATATGACCCTACAGAAAGCACCAATTCCTCAGTCTTACACAAATTGACCTGCGTAAAGAATTTCAGTTAAATGGCTTAGGTAATTAAGCTGTTTAATTTCTATCCTGGGCTGATAAAGCCAAAGACAGGTACATTAGAGACAAATATATGTAGGTGCACAACTGTTCACTGGAACTTAGTAACTTTTTTGCCTATTACCTACTTTTCCCTTCACCAGAAATCAAACCATGGTGACCATTGCTGTTTTTTTTTTCCCATTTGTCACAGCTTTGAACTCAGTGGCTCAAAATCTACAAATTACAACCCTCAGCCTTCAAATTGAGTTTCTGGCCATATATTCTCCTTATATATTCATCATTAGATGCTATGTATTGAAGTGCAGAACAACCATGAAAACATGTAATTCCTTGTACTAATCCCCTCTCAAAGATGCAATAGGGCAGGCTATGTACAGTTTTATAATGGTAACAAGGTTTATAGCGTCCTGAATTACTTCATAATTCAGGGCTCGAAGAATGTGAGTGCCAACTTGCCACTACCAACAAATTAAAGCAGTATGGCAAGTAAATATAGTTATCTACTATAGGCAGATTGTTATTTGACTTGCTTGCAATGTTGACTATGAAAAAAGTAAATCCACTATTTATCCGTATGAATCAAAAATTGCTGAATAGCCTCTTTATCTTAGCTATTCAGCAATTTTTGATTTTAGAAGGATCTTGTTACAATTGTTTGCACATGTTTAAATGTTAATCAGTGGATGTCAGATAGCTATGTTGAATAGACCTGCATGGGCGTTTACACTTTTGGTCACTAACACAGGCTGAAATCCAGATTCTTACGGAAGTCAGCAGAAATTATCTTCAGTCTTTGTTTCCTTCACCAGTGCATGAAGTGAAGGTATTATTTAGCCAGTGAGCCAATTTATAATACAACACCAGAGAAATAAGGAAATGAATAAAGCTAGCTTAAAACATGTCATGAAGTTCAATGCGTGTATGAACACACAAACATAGAGGTAGGGGAATTATTTAGCTACATTACAAACATGTTGGAGCCATATTTGGTGACAGTATGGATTAAGATTGAGAATTCAGTATAATAAGGTATTCAACTATTTTCATGAAAGTAAGAGTTCATTTGAAGAGATGCACGAGATATATGTAAAAGTGATTGTATTCTGGAGACGTAGGTCAATTATGCGATTATATAACCTAGCTTTCCACAGTGCATTTCAACTTTGAAAAAAAAAATAAAGGCAACAGACATGGAATTGAAACATAAGCATTTTTTATATTTTGTTAATGTTTTTATTTTTTTTATTTTTCTTGAGGGTGGGGGGGGGATGGAGTGGTAAATACATGCAGCTGGTCAACCTTGTTTTAGCTGGCTTTTTACAATGGTAAGATTAATGTTCAGGGAAAGCTTTTAATTACATAACAGCTTATACAGATTTAACTGGTCAGGTCTGTCTACTGGAAAAAATTGAGTTTACATACATGAGGAGGTTGGAATGCTATTTAGATGATTTGTCAATCTTGAAGTGGTTACAGTCTTTTAGTCACAAGTAAATGTGCTTTGGTAGGTGGGAATATATGGTCTTCAAATATAATTGGGCTTCATATGCATATGTATGTCTATACCCAGTGTGTATGTACTTTTTACTGTTGTGTGCATGACCCATTTATTGATCTGAAAGTGTGAATTGCATTCTTCCAGTGGTAAATTAAAAGCATGCTAAACTAATTTAATTTCTGGAATTAATTTCTAAGTGTTTATCAGGCTTTTTGAGAGCTAAATTGCCTAACCTAATCACCTTGAAATCTTTGATCCGATATTTTTGGTGAACAGTAAAAAACGTCATTTGGTTACATGTATATCTTTGCCCTTTACTAACGATAACTCATTGACTGTTCACTTTCAATTCCAGTTGTTTGTGATATACATGCACATTTAGGCCTTCTATCTGCTGTAGTCTGTAGCAGTTGTTTTGCATGTTTGTCTCACACAGGTGCAATGGCTGATAGACAATTACGAGACAGCAGAGGGAGTCAGTCTTCCTCGCAGTACTCTGTATAATCATTATCTGCGACATTGTCAGGAGCAGAATCTCGATCCCATGAACCCAGCTTCCTTTGGAAAACTTATCAGATCTGTCTTTCTTGGGCTACGAACAAGACGCTTGGGAACAAGGTCAGTGTAACATTCTGTAAAGTATGACCAGAAGCTGGCAACTGCACATGGAGTGACCAAGCGACAGCCAAGCCTCCAGTGAGGTACCTTTTCTCACACATTGGTGGTTCGGGGCCCAAGCTGAACTGACTGTTGTTCTCTTGTAATCCTCAAGTAATATGTTAACAGTTTGTTCACATGGTTGACACACTGTTAATGATGCATGGATTGTCATTTTATTTTGACCGTTTATATTTTCTGCACCACATACTAGTTTAATTGCATACAGTATGGTGCCCAAGAATTAAGCATACCCTACAGGACACCTGTTAATGAACTGCAATTATTATACCTCACAAAAATCGCTCTTTCCCTTATTGGATAAAGCCATCTCATGTGGCAGTGTGCTGGCCAAATGCATTGAAATATGCTAAAGCTTGCTGTAACTCTTTTATATTTGATCAAAGATTACAGTCTGTCTGGTGTATAATGCAGACCAGAAATGGACACTGTGAACATGTGTCATTTGGTACAATAGAACAACTGTTGCATGTTGCAGAGTGGAACATCATGATTTGCTGGCTCGAGACAGCTAATGTACAACAGGACTGCGCTTATTGTACATAAGTATCTGGAGCCAACAAATCACAATGTTCCACTCTGCAAGAAACAATATTGCTTAATATATTTTCAATACAGTACTAAGAAGTCACTGTTACATCTGCCATGAATGTAGAGTTTCAGAGTGGAGCTTTTGCATTCCCAGCCAAAAAATAAATGGTTAGATTTTCTAATAAAATTTATCAAGTCTATGTGATTTTTCGTATCATAATCATATTAATCATATGATCGCTGTGGAAGGCACTGTGCAAAGTAAACTCGACTTGATCATTTTTTATGTGTGGAAATCTCCCTGAACTAAAATTCTGGATTTTTTTTCTTTTTTTTTTTTTTTTTTTAATTTCTTTGACTCTTGCTACAAGTTTTCCCTTGAAATATTGCTGAGGCATCAGGTAAGGACTTGCGAGTCATGCTCTGTATCTATTTTGTTTAGGGGGAACTCAAAGTACCATTACTATGGTATAAGGATAAAGGCAGGATCTGCTCTCAACCAGTATACAGATGATCAAACCATGGCCATGAGACAGCAGCCTCTCAATCAGGGGAAGTGGTGAGTAACGTCCATCTCCATCTCCATCATGTTCTCATGGTTAGCAAGACTTTGGAAGGTTAATTCCAAATTTAATTTCAGGTTAATACACGTGTCCATGTGCGATGTTATGACAACAAAGTGATGTCCCTTTGTGACGTGACGTCACCGCTTTACGGCACGGTAGGGTCAGTCTGTTCAATTCAGCATATGCTGGTATATACAGTATTGAACATTTATCAAAAGCAATGAAATCAGACTTCCGAAAAGTGTTCTGTAGTGATGCTGGATATCATTTTGGACAACAGGAAAACCGAAATTCTGAAAGTAGATTCTTCTGAAGACATAAGCTACAGTGTTAAAAGATAGGGAATTGACTCTACCGTGCTGTAAAACGGCGCCGTTATTGCGTAAAAACTCACTGTTTTGTCATAACGACTTAACTCGAAGCATGAGTATTGACAGAGAACATGGATGAGGGTTGATTTCTCAACATCATTCATACACCTGGACCGTGAATATTGTGAATGGTGCAGTGTTGAGGCATCCTATTAAAGTTGATATTTCATACACCGCTGCTGCTCTGGTGCACGTTCTAAAAACATTTTGTCGTGCTCTACTGGAACCAGAATGGACGACAGGGTTACTTATCATCTGTCAGGCCACCATTCAGATTGCTTTTCCAGACTTATTTTCCAAATGGTTTATCATAATTGAAATGTAGCACATGGCTTGGCAAGATTTCATAACAAGAGCTATGTTGTCAAAGTTGGCCTGAGTGTAGCATTTCTGTAATTGGCGGACAAAGGGATAAACTGAAGGTGTTTTTAATTTGGGTTCTGAAAACTATTAGATACAAGCAAACAGGGCTCAAAGTAATGGTAGGCAAAAAGTTAACGTGAATAGCAAAAAATAAAGGTGATAAAAATGAAATCAGGCGACTATGACACATTGAAGATTATTACTTATCTGCCCAATTAAAGTAAACATTTCATTTTTATCAAAAGCACAAAAACTTCTTTTTGTATAAAACTTGCATGAACCATGTCAGCCTCCGGCTACAACAACACTGCTTGCTAAATATGCAGCGGTAGATAATTTACAAAGGCCCATTTGCATTGGATGGTTGTGGCTTATTGACCAGTCAGTCAAAAGAAGCCTTCCACAAATGCGGTCACTGTGAGTTCAAGTCCAGCTCATGCTGGCTTCCTCTCCGGCCGTACGGGAAGGTCTGCCAGCAACCTGCAGATGGCCGTGGGTTTCCCTGTGCT
Source organism: Acanthopleura granulata (assembly GCA_016165875.1). NCBI lineage: Eukaryota > Metazoa > Mollusca > Polyplacophora > Chitonida > Chitonidae > Acanthopleura > Acanthopleura granulata. Next base: position 1,741,917 of record JABBOT010000004.1, read on the forward strand.
GTGCGCTGTTTCCACCCACCATAATGCTGGCCACCATCATATAAGTGAAATATTCTTGAGTACGGGGTAAAGCACCAACCAAATGAATAAATAAATATTATTGTCAAGTTTTAGGCAACCAGCCACTAAAGTAGAAGGAGATCATGGGTATGGAGGAAGTCACCCATCAGGGGTACAGGACCCTGTGACTACCCAACAACAGCAGCATCAGCAGTACCTTGGTGATGCTTCAGGAGCAATACCCAACTTTGGAGAGGTGGATCTGAACTCATCACCCTTACCGGACAGCATTACACAGGAACATATCAAGGTGTTTGAGAAGTTGTACAGGGAGCATGCAGAGGTTAGTAACTAGTGATGGGATTTGCCTTCTAACCAGTCCAGTCAACCACAGAGCTCAGCCGTCTGGTGTCCTTTGTGGCCTGAGTTTGTTGTGCAACTTAAATATGGTCCTGATAGTCGCGAGTAGTTTTCCTGAGTTGAACAAAGACTTTACCTGGGCTTGAGTAGAATGCCATTATGTGGGGTCTGTGTATTGCCTGTGGATAAAAAGTTCAGATTGCAGATATTTTGCCAAATGAATCAGATGATGGACTGATCACACCTCAGGTTTGTTGGGTACCTTGCTGGATGTGGGATGGTTTGCTTGGGTGTATTGTCGGTAGTTATTTACCCAAGATTTGTGATTTTACCCAGGCACTCCCCATGCAAGTGAAAACTTTTTGAGTACAGCATTAAACTATAATCTAACACTTTGAATCTAACACTTGTGTATTTTATTTTTAGTCTATACTGGACGTGGTCGTAAATTTACAGTTCACAATGATTGAGGCCTTGTGGCAAGGCTTTTGGCGTCATCAACCATCTGATCAATTAACGTAAGTACAGGATACATAATCGAACATCATTCAACTGTTGTGAAGTTTGTCATATCTCTCACACTTGCAGATTTCTGGACAGGATCACTGGTATAACAGGTGAATTTGAATGATAGTGCTTCAGGTGGTTTGCTGGTTTTCTGCCAACAGGTTCCTGAATAGCCAGGCACATTGGTTTACTTCAGTCTCAGCTTGTTTTTTCTGTAGTCCTAAGCTTATCGGTCATGGTTCATTCTTTTGTTGGTAGAGCGTCTGCTTTCGGACAGGGAGATCTGGGTTCAAACCTGGGTCGGGTCATACCAAAGACTTAAAAAAAATGCTTCCTCGCTAGGCGCTCAGCAATATGAGGATAGAGGGTGGACTGGTCGGTCCGGTGTCAGTATAATGTGACTGGGTGAGGGGGGCTTGTTGGGTGTCTTCGGCAAGTCGTCTCGGTGAGGCAGCACCAGATAAAAGATACGGTGGAAATCCGTCCTGCCCCAAGGAGACACCGCCTTCGTATAAGTGAAATATTCTTGAGTGGGGCGTTAAACAATAAGCATTCATTCTTTTGTATGGCCGACACAGTATGTCGAATCAAACGGTTAGTAAATTACATCTTGCTTATTTTCTGCATGTTTTTGACAGTTATCAAATTAATACCAGTGCGTGATTAATATCTGCTTTTATTATCCACAGTGCTGACAATGAATATGAAAAGCGACTGCCCAAAGAAGTGCTGTATGCCATATGTAAACTGGAATCTGTACAGAGCTTTGTGAGAAAGGCAGACTATGCCTTCTATCAGACATTAGTCAAAGTTCTCATCCCAGATGTCCTGCGACCCATCCCAAGTATGTTCATATTGCTTCTCAGGTGTAAAATCAACATATTGATTGTTGCAGTTTTTAGCAAAATCAGACTTTAATCAAATGAGAGAATGAACCAAAACACAAGCATTGCGTGTACTGTAATTCTTCAGCCTTTTCGCTTGTTTGAAAGGTGATATTCAAGCATATTCTGAAGGCATTATTCTGTGTTGACTGATAAAAGTATATTTGTTTTGTGAAGCCCTGAAACTGGCCAATCCACCCAATGTAGTTTTGTCTCCAAAATCAAATTAAAAATTTGCATAAATTGCACTGAAAATAGCTCTCTTACATGTGAAAAGGTTGAGGAATTAGGGTATGCAAAGGACATGTAGACAACTTTTTAGAGCTCATTCGTGCCTGTAACTTAAAGATTGCACAAACGGGAGATGCATTTAGACAATTTTACTTAAACTGAGGAGCAGCTTGGTGCTTGAGTATCTGTTGCTGGGACACACACATGGTGGGAATTGAAAACAAGCCTTGTACAAGGAATTTGTACCTTACCCTGTACCTCTGTTTATGGGTGCCTTGGTGGTAAGAAGCAGTTGTGAACACATATATTTGCCTTTTTCTGCTATCTAATACTTACTGACGACCATGTGTCTTCCAGCAGTATAGTGTGCATGCATACATCTGTAAGGCACTTGTGGGAAAGTTTGTCAGGATTAAACTTGCTGAAGATTGCTGTTTTACTACCACAACCCATAAAAACGACATCCATCACATTTGAGGAAAAATATGTGGAAAACACACTGGAACATGTCTTTCTTATGGAACACTTGATAACGATGTTAGTATCTACATCGAAACGTCGTGATAATAAACCAAGAAGTTGTATATCCATAAGAAAGACATGTTCCAGTGTACTTCCATCCCAACTTCTAAATTCCACTTAAACAAGACATGTGGAAACAGTATTCAACCAAAATAGCATTGAATTAGTGATTGTAATTTTCAGCCTTGATGAAAGTAACAACTGCTTTATTTGTAGTAATTAATATAAATGGTGACCCAAGATTTTTTGAGGTCTGTGACTTTTTCCCCTTGGTAACGTTTGATTATGTCCTTTGAACAGGCTCCTTGACACAGGCTATTCGTAATTTTGCAAAGAGTTTAGAAAATTGGCTTAAAGGTGCTATGCAAGGAGTGACTGAAGAAATGGTGAAGACAAAGGTGAGCTAAGCATTGTTTTAGTAGGTCCATATGTGCATGTGTCATAAAGCAGTTACACATGTAAAAGGGATTCCACAATGTGAAGTACCCTAATTCTTATAATTATTGGGACAGATAGTAGTCCTACTGAAAGCAAAATGTTACATTTCTCTGACAGTTTTTGATAAATTAAAGATAGGGATAAAATTTGGCCATAAGATGGTCTAACCATTTGAGAAAAAAAGAAACTTTATCCCTGATACAATTACACGTATGTTAACTAAAAAGGGTAGATTCGGTGTCCTGAAAATTAAAAGAATGATATTTTGATATTGAGAGGTTCTGTTGCTTTGAATGCTTTGTTGAAAAGTTCATTTATTCCAGCACATATCACCAGCTAGGTTTTATCTTCGAAAGCCCCGCGTCTCTAATATAAATGTTAATAGATATTTTTAAGAAATTGTCACCCTGCCCTTTCCTTGAGGAATGTACCTTTGCCCCTTGCCCCTTGTAGTTACTAGTTAGGGCCCTGCATCCCAGTATTAAAACTCATGAAATATATCAAATGATAAGTACATTGAAAACATGATCTGTGTGTACATTTGTTTCGATGTTATCAGGTAGGAGCTGTGAGTGCCTTTGCGCAGACTTTGCGCCGTTACACCTCCCTTAATCATCTGGCCCAAGCTGCCCGTGCGGTCCTACAGAATACCTCACAAATAACACAGATGCTAACAGATCTGAACAGAGTCGACTTTGCTAATGTCCAGGTATTCATGCGCCGTTTTTATAATATAGACAGAATGCAAATTCTGTTTTCATGTGTTGGTTCATATGTTTGTATGGACCACCTAGGGTTACTTATTGGTACAGCATGGGTTTGAAGTAGATGATACTGTCATACAAGATTTGTTGCAGCTGTCGAGAGATACAAATTTGGTGAAAATTAATGTCAATATTAGTGGGCTTAAAGTAATATGTGAAATGTTTTTTTTTCTTCTCATGGGTTTTACCAACACAGTTCTAAAAAATTATTCCTTCAGTATAGAGATAAGAGCATAGAGACTGCAGTAATCAGCATAGAGATGTTAGCGTTCAAGACTGGCAAGCTTTATAATTTATTGAAGACCTAGAATACAGATATCAATTGTATGTTAACCATACAGTAAGGGAAAACGGTATCAAGGTTTTCAGCAAAACAGGTGTGCTTGTTGGAAAGGTGAAAATGTTAATTTGCTGCATATTTACTTACTTGTAACATTTTATATTGTGTGTGTGTCAGGAACAAGCGTCGTGGGTGTGTCAGTGTGAGGATGCTGTGGTCCATCAGTTAGAGCAGGACTTCAAGAAGACCCTCCAGCAGCAAAACACCCTGGAGGAGTGGGCAGTCTGGCTAGAAGGGGTAGTCAACCAGGTTCTGAAGCCACATGAAGGCAGTCCCAACTTCCCAAAGGCAGCTAGGCAGTTCTTGCTCAAATGGTCCTTCTACAGGTAAAATCAGCTTGATTCATGCAAAATATTGTATATTTATTACAGAATAATGTAGAAATCAGCCTGTAGGCTTCCCTTCATGATAAGAGAAGGGTTGTCTTTGTAGCTACATTTGCTTGTCTTGTTTTTTTTTTTTTTTTTGGTAATCTGACCATGTCATGTAAACATTATAGAGAATTTTGAAAGTGACATGTTACATGGAATATATTGGACACCTGCAATTGGTCTGTTGGACGTGGGTGGTTATGTAGATTACCCTCTGAATACATCTGAGTGTACATGAGTGATAAGCCTTATCAATATAAAAAACAGGCTTGGGAAGTGTGCGGGGAGGGGGAGGAGTTGGTGTTGATGTTGCAGGTCTTTGCTTATGACTCCTCTTGGTTTCCAAGCTAGCACTTATTTTGATACACTTCTGTAAACATTCTCCTTTCGACAATTACAGCTCAATGGTAATTCGAGACTTAACCCTGCGAAGTGCTGCATCGTTTGGATCATTTCACCTGATTCGCTTACTGTATGATGAGTTCATGTTTTACCTGGTGGAGCACAAGGTGGCAGCAGCTACTGGTGAAACCCCTATAGCTGTCATGGGCGAGGTCAGGCAGGTAAGCTGGAGTGTTTGAGTCATCATTTAACCTCCAAAGTTGACAAAGAGGTGGCCAGAGAAGGGTTAGTTCAACAAGAGTACGAAATCTATATCAATGATACGGACAGTTATGGAGCTTGTCTTTTAATTGCATGAAAACACATCATTTGGTCTTGCCATCATGTTCTGATGTAAATCTAGTACCAAGGCATGCCTGCAATAGTTGCTAAGTTTTGAAAACACTCCTTTGGATGAAGTGGTGTGACCATGTTGACTGTGTTGTATATTACTGGACAAAGGTCTATTGGGCCAAACCACTTTCACCAAAGGGGTATTTTCAAAACTGCCAGTCGCCTAAATGCAGGCATGTCAAAGTGGCATTGAGAAGATGTAGTTCTAATAAAGTTGTATGCAGAATTTTCAGAGAAAAATTGGAAAATCACATGAAATCTTTCAGTGAGAGTCATGCAGCAAAGAAATGTTTGTGACAATCTCTGTTTATTCAGAGCAATAATGTTTTGTTTTTTTCTTGTGCTTTTGTTCCAGTTCATTGACTTAGGAAGTGCTGTAGCTATGAGTTCATTAGAAGCTGAACTGCCTGCCCTGAAGCCAAACGTTGCACCTTCCTCTACGGTGGCCTCGTCTACAGGAGCAAGCATTTTAACCCAACTCACAACGGCTGCCCCCTCCACCTTGGCTCACACCCACAGTCTGTTCACGGGTAATGTGAATACCACCCAAGGGCTGGCTAATTTACCTGCCACAGCACGGGTGACCGCAGTGCCCAGTACTGCTCCCTCAGCGGCCACCACTCACGCTGGCACGTCAATCCTCTCAGCCAATGCCAGGCCAGGCTCTAATAGTGGTATGCCTAACAACACCACCACTGTCACAGTGCTGGCTTCCGGGGCTACGAACATGCCAGGTGCCAAGACCATTGTGGTTCTGCCAGTATCTGCCGCGTCAGGAGCTGGAGAGCCTACCATTGTCAAGAGAATGAAGACTGAATAACAGATATTTAGCAATGAGAAAGCAAGGGCATTAGGTCCCATCCAAGCACCTAGTCCAAGTAATGGTGACAATATTATTTTACCCCCATATTTTTGGACACAAGATTCCTGCTGAAAATTGGCTGTGCCGGTGTTTTAATGGCCTGATCTAGTTGTTATATTTATATACACATATATATTTCTGAGATGGTCAAGGAATTCCGTACGGTTCAAGTTACACATGAAATGGAATATTTTATTGGCCACCAAGGTTGTCTTTGGTTGATTCACCTGTGAAAGTCCCTTGAAAAAAAAACAGCAGGCTGCATGATTTATTGAAATAGATATTAATATGGGCTTTTGATGAAGCCATTTATTGTCCAGTTGTCAGCTGTGGATAGTCTTTGTAGATTTAGCTTCTCACCTGTGTCTTGGCATAAACCTCATTGGTCAGTAGTTTTAATTTACATGTTGTTGCTTGAATTATGCCAGATTTTAATGCCATGACAACCAGTATGGTAGTGCTTGGAATATGTAAATATTCGGTGTTTTAACCCTGTGTAGCATAAGCATGAATAATTAAGTTATGTGATGAATTCACAACTGTTTCAATCGGCAGTTACTTCAGCTAGTACTCCCTGTGCACAAAAACATTGGCTTGATCTCGTATGAACTTGTAATATACACTCATGAGAGCGCTAAAGGGTATCGGTAACTACACCAAGCTCTGGGTAATGCATGAAAGTGTGAATGAATATTACAGATTATAAATAGTGACTTGAGTTCATCGTAATGAAAACTAGTCATGTTCATATGGACTTGCACAGGCCATGAGTTCTGAAACCATTGTTTATAAATTGCCTGTGCTGTTGTATAAATTCCTCCTTTGTACATAATATTGTATGTATAGACATGATGACTGTAGAAAGCTTGTACATTGCACTGTTGTTCATTCCTTTGTTTTTTCCAGGGCAGGGGGTATTTTCTTTGATAAATTTGTACTTTCACCTCCCTTGCAAACCTACTTCTGTGATCATCTTGTACCCCTGACCCTGTTCTCCATTTTGTTGCTAGCATTTCCATGGCAGTTGTGTTGGGGCCTCCAATATTAACTTCGATTTTTCTGTATATGGACTGTATGCATATATTTATCAGCAGATCCATTTAATTCATCTTGTCTGGTTTCTGATTAGTGAATACCGGCTTAGTGGAAAACATTGGGTTGGTTACTAAGAGTGAAGAGAGATAATACCCGCGTTATAGAAGTAAAGGGCTTTTTTAATAAAATAAACTTTGTTAGTGAACTAGATTAAATTTCATCCTGCTTCATGACCACCTCAGTTTGCTTTGCCCGAGGGGTGTTGTCATCATCATGTATGTCCATCTGCATGTACTTTGATCAGATTTAGCCAACTTTAGAAGAAACCTTTTTTTTTTTTTAAATTGGCTTTGTCAGAAAATACATAGCTGAGTTATGACTCTGGGATGGAATGTTCCACCGTCTTTTCGGTTAACTTAGATCAGTTTAGTTTGACATCAGGCTTGGTCAGCCTAATGTGATCCATTAGCAACAATTGGCAGTATTCTATCCGTACTGGGTGTTTGGTGGCCTATTGGAATTAGGCTTGCATGTAGATCTAAACGGTTTGGGAATGTGATGCAACAAAAATTCAGGCTTGGCACCAAATATTTTCAGACATGAAAACCCAAGTTGCATCCCCAGTATCTGCATTCGTAAATCAACTGGAGATATTTGTGAAATTTTGGACTTAAATTTTCAGATGACATCACTTTGAAAGAACGAAAGGAGTAATGCCCCCCCCCCCCCGCCACACACACACACTCCACCCCGTGTTCCCAAAGTGTTCATCTATCAAATCAAATAATTTATACATTTTCATGATTGAAGCTCCCCACGTCTACCCCTATGGCTGAGGGCAGAGACAGCCCAAACTTATAAAAAATAAATGAATAAATTCATCGCCGTTAGCAGGATAATTTACCTGTGTACACTGTCTACACGTTGGATGAGGCACTGTTCGTAGGGTCTTGAACAACTATCCTGCTCATTCTTTCCTACCTATCGAGTACATATATGACGGACCATCTCTGGGTCTTGTTTGCCCAAATCCACGACACAGGCCTGCAGCATGTTAAAATATTGTGAAGTATTAGCGTGTATTTATTTTGGGCATTGTATTGTGCTGATGAAATGGATAAATGAACTTTCACCCTTATTTGGTACAAAGAAATCCATCCGTTTCATTGTTTACCCTAATCTTGACCTCCTCGTTATTTGAAACGCAGTTTCAGTCAAATTAGGAGTGAATCGAAATTAAGAAACTCTTTTAATCTGCCTTTGAAGTGTTAGTTTTTAGGTATACTCTTTCCTGTTCGATATTAGATCTAAATGAAAGGCTGGTTATAGTTTCGAATCATCCATGTTAATCGTCTTTCAAACTGGGTTGTCAAGATACAGTTGAAATACTACCGAGGTGGTAATTCCTTCAAACTAGGTGGCGCATAGGATCAGAGTAGACAGTGTGAAGAACGTATTTTTGCAGTAACCCATGTAAAGTACATTATCTTAACGAGAAGTCTGAGAGTGGTACGATGATTGTTTCACTCTAGTGGTACACTGCTGCTGTTGATTTGTCCGTACATTTATATAGCCATGGTTTCACCAGTGCATCATACGAGACTAAGTTCTTATCACCCCATCAGTTTTGAATAATGCCAAGGAAAAAAGCACCGTGTCACGTGGTAACAATGCTGTCACCTGTCCGATTACGCCCTGTGGTCGAGAAAGTATGGTCTGCTGCCTTCTGTTAATGAATCTCAAATGAAGGCTTCTCTGGTGATTCTGGGTGGAATGTTTTTCCAAAGATTTGCGTAACACTTATGGAAGTTGTTGGAATATCCTGTACATCTGTTGCTAAATATATTACACTGGTTGGTCGTTATTTCAGCACTGGTTTACTGTATTCTAAAGTTTGATCGACAACCGCCCGATTCAAGGATGTACTAAATGAAGTAATATATATATATTTTTGATTGAACAATTGTACCTGTATAAAGTAATTCAGTATTCAATAAATAATACGAGTTCACTATTGTTTTATTTCCCTCTTTGTCTGGTGTCCTTTCACAGCAAAGTGTTTATATCGGAAAGACGTAAGTAGAGTATAAATGTATTTCGGTGCATTCGCGCAGTGAATACATCAGGATGTTGACATTTTTGTTCCAAAGTTATGACACAAGCAAACAGTATTATTGACGTTCCGTTTCTTCACGCTGTTGCGACAGATACTGTAGTAAGTGCTAATACTGTAGTAACTGACAGATGTTGTATCACGTTTTGGTCAATAATATTACAACATACTGTTGTAAAAATGACCGATGATGTTAAAACATTTCCAACCTATTCTCTATGGTAAGTTTTTATCGATAATTTAGTAACTTCTACTGTAGTAATGTTTTTCCTGGTCTAATATAGTAATACACGTTGTATATCGTGACCTTGTTGTTAGTGTTCTAGTGCAGTACAGTGACCCAGGAGCCTCTCACCAATCCGGTCGCTGGGAGTTTGAATCTGGATCATGCTGGCGTCCTGTCTGGTCATGCCTGGGAAGGCCCGCCAACAATTTGCGGATGGTCATGGGTCTCGAACGGACCTTGCTTGGTTTACTCCCATCATACAGCCGTCGTATAAGTGAAATTTACTTGAGCATACGGCATAAAACACCCATCAAATGGATGAAGGAAATAAATAAGAATGCAGTGTTTAACGTGATGTTTGCTGTAATTTTTGCCGTGTATCAAAAACGGTGTCTATGGTAAAAGAGACAACATTTAAATGGCTTTCTTAAACATACAAATACCCATGTGCTTCTCTGACAGCTCTAACCATCGTTAAAGGTTGAAACTGAGGGATATAGTTCACGTAATGCGAAATTAAGCTTCTCAGCGTGAATTTACTTCAAAATGACTGGTGTTCACATGTCAGTTCTATCAGATAATCCGTAAATCTCGTTGTAATCCGTGGTCTCTGTTTATATGAATTTCACGCCGAAACTGATCTATACTGAAACAGAGGACAAAAAGTGGGAGTGAATACTACATGTATTTGCACACTGTATGTACCTCTTGTTTTATTTTGAACTGGATTATATAAATGATACTCTCTTTTACACAGAAGGATAGAAGTGGTGAACTTGCTCCAAACAGGTTGTGACCATATCTTTGGTTCCCACGCATGCGTAAGAGGTATATATCATGTGTTTTGTCGTACCGTCTGGGAATGGGTTTTTCCGGAAGACAACATCCAGTTTGTTCGTACCGGATGCGAAATTGGTTCCGAAGGACTGGGCGTTGTAATACTGGAACAGGTCGCTGTCTTGGCCGCCGGGAGCATACAGTCCCATGGCATGGCGTCCGTCAGACGTTGTCAGAATAGTTGGCCTCCTGTTGGTGTTAAAGGTGTGTGCTTTCTTCGTCGTGAAATCGTAGTTGAGCAACACTCTGAAATCACTCGTCATATAACATGCGGGAGATTCTAAGTTAATTGACGTATATCCATCCGGCCAGTGTCCCCCAAGAGTAAAGTTGGACACGAACTTGATACAGTTGTCCAGCCCTGCGCAGCCAATGGTGACAGTCTTGGAGAAGTGGTGCTTGTAGACGGCGTTCTTGTTGAGGGCCGGTTTGTCGTGACCACACGGACCGTGGCCCGGCCCTGTCTGTTTGTCACTGGGCCTCAACCAAAATGCTGGATAATTCTTAAATTGTTGAAAATAAATGTCACATTCCACAAAACCATGCATAACTGGCTTGACTGAGTGCGATGTTCTTAAGTGTAATGTAAAGGCCCACTAAAATGTAGGCAAAGAAAGCAGAAAGAAAGCATGTGTTACAGTGGCACCTTTTATAGTACAGATTTTGGTGCTCCGAGTGTTCATGGGAGAGGAAGTTGGAACCAACCAATCCCTACCTTCGACTGTGCCACGCTTAGCCAATCCCGTGCTGTATTTTAAATTTTCTTTGTCAAGACATGCACCCTAATGTACAATGTACAGGCCCTAATGTGTAATGTACAGGCCCACTAAAATGTAGGTAAAACTAATTCTAATCTCCAGAACAAAGCGATGATGTTTTGAAGTAGAACTGAAGAATTTACATCAAAACTGGTTCTGTTGAATCGACCGGAGTCCTGACGCATTTCATTATTTCGCAACTAAGCTGTTGTTAATATAGAATCTATCACTCACCAGTCAGGATAAGTGAGTACAGAGATACTTTTGTCATGCTATGTATTCAGCACTTCCTTGGTATACAAACAACCTGCTCAGCAGCAGGCCTAACTGCCAGTAACAAAGATCGTACAAAGATATGCATTTGGAAAGTTTGAAGAGGACGTTCCGGTTAGATAAAATTATTGAGCAGACTTGAGGTAAATATGCACACTTGAGGTAAATATACACACTTGAGGTATCTATACGCATTGGCATATGAAAAAGTCTGCATCAATTAACCAGTTATTAAAACACATGTAACCTGCTGAAATCAGGAGAGGGAGTACTAACCACTGTCTCCATAGTGTTCTTGTGCGCTTTGACATGAAGGATTGTGGACGTGGTGCTGTCGTGAATGGCGTCGTCTCTGCTGCCAGCCTCCGTGGGGTTGAAGCACTCACCCCACGGGTGCGTGTTCATGGCCATCTGCATTTCACGCCCATGATCCCAACTGCAAATTAACATCCTATTTAGCAACATGTGTATATACCATTTCAGCTACATATTTGAACACATTGATGGGAAAAAGTTTTAGGAAATGGCTTCTGTAAATTTTATGTTATGGCCATGTGCATGTAGGGTTATAACGGGCAAACATCACGTTTGCCAGAATTACACGAAAAAACAGAAGTGCATGTATATGCTATATAGACTCTCTTTGTACGATGTCTGATCTTGTACACACACCAGCGAATCTGTCAAAACAAACAACTTTGCGCTGGCGTAACATTTTAATGAGTGAAGGTCAAAACTTCAGTTTTAACAAAAGGTCATGCAGACTAATTTATTTTTAGAATGTCGATCTATTGGCCAGTCAGCTGACTTTGGTAGAAACTCCCATAATGTAAATTATGTACGCTGTCAAACTCTAATCCAGTCTGATTTAGCCTAAAATGATATACAGTCTAAAACATGGATGCCTCAAGCTGATTTTGACTTTGCGCTGAAGTAAGGTTTCCCAAATTTGTTGTCTCCTGTTGCGTATTATGAACTAGGTTTTGGTACCAAATCTCTACCAAAATGCCATTCAACACACTGACGTGGATGTTGCTCATAAAATCCTTATTATGGCCGGCGTTGCTAAGCGACGAAACGAGGCTGGCATCATTTCATCGCCTACGTAGTATCGTGTCATCTCCTCTCACTATTGTGAGATCGCTTTGCACTATCAAGTCATCGCTTTACATTTTCTTGTCATCGCTTCAATGTATCGCGTCATCGCTTCGCACTTTTATGCCATCGCTAGGTATCATCGTCGGGCGATGGCCATAACCAGCTTTCATATACCGCAGATGCCAACCGGTCCTCACTTGTGACCTGGGTTAGGACTATACCTGGCAAGTTTAGGAAGTGGCCTTAACTATAGTCTAACCTGTTGATGAATTCCTTGTGGTCCCAGACCAAGCTGTCCACAGCGCCACCCGTCCGCTTAGATGAGCTAAGGAACAAATCGTGATGGTGGTTCGAGATCGTCCAGCGTCCCTCGTCCCCGCCTTCCACGTACCCTAGCCGTTTCTCCTTAGCATATCCTTCGGACAGGTAGTGTTCTATGGCCCGGTGGTAGTTTTTGCCGAACGCCTTCGACAGATCTGAGTATCTATATAATGCGGAAATAAATCACCAAATTCACAGATTGATTCGACTGTGTATGTATGTATACATGTTCGTGTATGTATTTTAGAAGATGAATATCTGAGTGCCACGAATATATGATCACAGATACATCTACCAATCTTTGTATTTTTGTATGGTAAGTGGTGGCTTTCTTATGGTGTAGTGCAATATATATGTATAAAATACTTATTTTATATATTTATTTATTTATTTGGGTATTACGCCGCACTTAAAAATATGTGTCCCTATATACGACGTCAGCCAACTTTATGGTGAGTCCGGGGGAAACCCACGACCATCCGCAGGCTGCTGGTAGACCTTCCCACGTACGGCCGGAGAGGAAGCCAGCATGAGCTGGACTTGGAACTCACAACGACTGCATTGGTGAGAAGCTTCTGGGCCATTACTCTGCTAAACACATCGGGCACAGGGGTCCCATATTTGAATGTGAAACGGGAAATTAAAACTGTAAAAAAACATTTGCAAACATATATGGATGTAATATATATTTTCTAGGATACACGATAGGTCTGTCATTATTATATACCTTCAGGACAGAAGAAAATAAATTTACATGCAAAACAACCTTTCGGCGTATTTGTCTATTGACTTGTCTCTCAATCGCAAGGACACACACGGCCCAATCCCGGCTTTGGACAGCCGGTTTGTACGTTTCCCGGTTCTGTCTGTTCGTGGGACCTTCGTGACAGTAATCTGTAGACGCTTGTATGACCCTTTGCACAGTATAAAAGGCTACAGCATAAAGAGTAAAACCAGAGCAGCGACGACAGTATAATAGTTGGCAAGTGGTCACACGTTACCAATGAGATTCGGCCATTTGTCAGTTTCCCTCAGTTAGGGTTTTCTAACTGTTCGTGCATACCTAAATGTTGAAGAAGAAACAACTTACACACCCCCTAGAACCATGGCTTACTGGTAACAGTCTTCTGTTCGTTGAAGACCACTTGGTTTCCACCAGTATGGTGAGCATATCTCCCACGAAAGTTCGTCAATAACTTGCCAAATGTCGGTTAACCTTCACCCATAAAACTGGACGCCATAGTATAAGGCAAGATTGCTTGAGCGTGACGTTAGAAAACAATCAAGCAAGTAAATAAATAAATATATAGATCATATGCCATATTTTTTAACATTTTCATTTTACCACTCAAGTTTACTTTGGGGCAGATCGCTATAGGAGGTCTGTACACGGGATGATTTGTATCACCTCTTAAGATACTGCATGGAGTGGAAACTTCCGCAACCTTGGCGGCCTTCTTTGATTCCAGTCGTCAACCAATGCTTCCTAGCCGCATTTGTTGTTTTCAACGATCGGTGTAGGTCGGCGTGGGTGTTGACGTAGAATGCGGGGTCAAAGACTAACTTTGAATCCAAGGGCTGGGTTGTGAGAAAACCTGGGGGTGTCAATGATGAACGTATATTCAGTTATTAATTTATTTATTTGATTGGTATTTTACCCCAATTCACTTACACGGGCGCGGCCAGCATTATGGTGGGTTGGAAACCGGGCAGAGTCCGGGGGAACCCATGACCATCCGCAAGTTGCTGGCAGAGAGAAAAGAAAGACCCGAGAGAAAGCCAGTATGAAATGGACTTGAATTCACAAAGACCACATTAGTGAGAGACACGGGGTCATAATGCCGCGTTGGCGCCCTGACGACTTCGGCCAAGGAGACCCATGTACACAGTCTGAATGATAAACGTGTATACAGCTCCTTTGCCGCTCCCTGCGTACGCCAGCTGCATATCCCTGCCATGAAGTACAATTTCTACATTCATCAAAGAAAATTTTTTCACTGCATATTAAAATCTTTGTTATGTTCTTTGGACAGAAGGGAATGCATGCACGAAGGAAGTATAAATAGAAATTATAGCTGAGAAAGAGCTTTAATATTTATGTCAGTATGATCTGAGTTTAGTGTTGTTCAAGATTTAGGCAGAAATGGTGATAATGATGTGTTAATTGTGAACAAAAGCTGTCGAGGGGTTTTTGCTTATGTTTTAGGCTTCATACGGCAAATCTTGATGATAAATGGAACCAAACTGGAGATCGGAAGCAAAAACATTAATTGCCACGTGAGCGGCGCTCCAGACTTCTGGAAAATATCTTACCGAGTGTTTGTGATGCCCAAGAAATCCCTAAAACAAGGTGTCCCAGCATGCTGGTTGTCTTACAATCTCGATCTGAAAGGAGTAAAGAATCAACCCATGTGTTTAAATTTACTTTCTTATTTATTTCGTTGGTGTTTTGAGCTGTACTCAAGAACATTATGGTGGGAGGAAATCGGGCATTTCCTGGGAGATACCCACGACCATCCGCAGTTTGGTGGCGGACATTCCTACGTACGGCCAGAGAGGAAGTCAGCATGAGCTGCATTTGAACTCACAGCGACCACATTGGTGAAAGGTAGCTGGATCATTATGCGTCGGCCACATATGTTTAAATAGAACAAGAATATACACATGTATATACATCCATAACACTGCATGGCAATACTAAAATAAGTTATGCGTATATAGCATGTGTGTCGAATTAAAAGGGCTGTGATGAGCGAGGTCACGAATCTGTATGGATTAGAAGACACGCAATGTCGAACCTTCAGTATCAGCTCCGTTATACACTTCCGTGTCTGAATACTCTTCGCCACAAATCTACTGTCTCTGTGACAATCTAGCTGTCACACTAACTTTATGCCTGTGTAACCATCTATCTCACTGATCTTACACCCCATGGCAATCTATCACACTCATTTTCTGTCTCTGTGACTATCAGTCACCCTGACCTTCTGCCCCTCAAACTACATGTACATGTCACTCTCACTTAACTATGCCTGTGATTATCTGTCAAATTATTTGTCTCTGTGACCATTTGTCACGAACACTTCTATCTCTGTGGATGTCTATCGCACCCACTTTATGTCTCCGTGACTATCTGTCACACTCAATTTCTGCCATTGTGGCTCACTGTCACTTTCTCTGTCTCTCTGACAATTTGTCACGGACGCTTCTATCTCTGTGGACGTCTATCGCACCCACTCTCTAGCTCCCTGACTATCTGCCACACTCAATTCCTGCCACTGTGGCTATCTGTCACAGTTACCCGGCAGTCACGGGCACGACAAACTGAATCCCCAGCATAATAACTCTACTTACCTGTAAAGACTGCTACAAAGTTACGTAGGTTAAGATGCCACATGCTACCCCGCGACTCCACTGGAAAGATGTCAGCTGTGTATCTCATGTCAGATAACACATATTTGGTAAACCGACCAGTGGGTAGGCCAAAGTTGAAAGGGTCAAGGAAAACAGGATGCTAGTATGATATAATAGCAAGGAAACATACCCTAAAATAGGACATGAGTCCTTGGCTTAAAATATAATGAAGGTTTATTAACCATCAGATGAACACTGACCCAGCAGGAACTGAAACAATGACTTCCGTGTTAGGCTACAAGAATGGGGTAACACAAAAGAGGGTCATGACTGCTTACATGTCCTGTCGATAATAAAACAAGACATAAACCAGACACAAGTAACACGATGCAAAAGAAAAATATTGGTAATGAAAAAAAAAACCACCCAGAGTCTATATTTTCCCGTGTAAGTGTGTTTTTTGTTTAATAAGTCGTGCGCACGACATCTTCACTAAGTCGTGCTCTCTAGATAACTGACCAATAGAAACGCATAATTATATCCTGAGCACGGCTTCCTCCAGGTAAAGGTCTCCTGCGCGCGACAAAATAAAGATGTCGATAGCAGGAGATAATTGTTATGTCGTGCACACGACATCTTTACTAAGTCGTGCTTACGAGATAATTGTGCGTTTCTATTGGTCAGTTATCTGGTACATGCAATTGCTTCTTCGGTACGCTGACGTACGATGTAAGTGGCGATATCATGATGATAGTTCAAGGATGATGCTGTTTCACTGGACCTCATAGATGAATGGACATATTCTAAGCCAGCGTTTGCATTTGAGCGAAGGGTGGTCTCGGAAAGTTGATGAATAGATTTCTTAACGGCCATTTCCTGGCGTCTGCATGCCAATGGGGTTGCAGAATATGATTGTTTCCTTAGGGCAGGAGTAGATCCATCAGAGTGCATGAGAGATGAAGATGTGTAGGTAGGTTTACAAACACTCCTAGTTCTTTACCACAGGAGCTGTTGCTCAGTGAAACTTTGGGTAAACTCTCGATGGAACTGGCAAAGTGTAGGAAGGACCCATTGTATAAGGCCCTGTCTATTCCACCCGGCAACGATGTGTTGCTGTTACAGGTGGTGTTTATCTTCAAGGGACAGGTGCAACAAATACCTGCGGATATATTATCCGGTCTTACCTGGGATGGCCTCATGGGTCCCGTTCCGCATAACACGAAAGACAGCGGTACGACCTCATGTCGTGGATCCTCGGTCAGTGTTCCACAGCACACACAGATTCATGCAATTCTTCTTGTTACCTGAACGACTTGTTGCGCAAAGCCGTGCAGTCTCCATAACCGTTTTCCCATAGTTGTGAAAATTATCGCTGCTAATCACAGAGCAGTATAAATTGAGAATTTCTTGTGTCAAGGCTCAGGCTTTGTATATCGAAAAGCGTTGTCCTACGCCACCTTGCAGCCACGCCTATATAATTGTTACGTTGTGACTGACCTTTGACCTGCGCTAACCTTGCCCAGGAGGGTTTTGAGAGTCTTCCTGTGACGTTATGACGTTACTGTGGGAATCGGGGACACGTGCGGCAGAAGACCTGTTCAGGATAAGTACGAAGAAATATGACGTTGTTCGATTTTGGCTGGCAATTGACGTCACTTGATTGTTGCGTTGCGCTATGATGCGGGTTTCACTGGTATCTTCACAGAGGACAGAACCGTTATTTTGATACAAAGTTGTCTCGACAATGATAGAAAACTTAATAGTTACCATCTTTTGCGATACAACGTAAGGCACTGCGTATGTCTAGAGCTTATACCGAAAGATTTGAGTTGTTCCTTCCCTGTCTCATGTTAATGGCGTGACATGGAATACGTAGCGACGTTGTAGTAGAAACATAGGCCTATATTTCTGATGTAGCCACAGTGTAACCCATTTCAATAAAGGTCGTAAGTCGTAATTCAGGTCATAAGTTGAAATTTAGGAGATACGACCTTTTTACTGAACAATACTACATGCTTTACTGTATAGGTACCGCAATGTTCTTTCTTCCCGCTCCCGGTAGCCGTCTCCTCTCTCCCGACATTCAGATTATATTGTGCCAACTGTCACTTAAAGTGAAAGACCACTCAAAAGTGAAGTTGTGGTGGGTGAAAAGACCATAAAGAAATTCTATCTGAAAATATCTTCACTGATTTTTTTTTTTCTGATTTTTTTCCGCCAAATTAAACGCAGTCAAATGTTTGGATCTTATGGTGGACATTATGGGCCATATTGAACAGGGTGAAGAACAATGACGTCACACATTCCTTTTAGCTGCTAAGCTGTCTCTGATCGTTATATGCTTACGTTCTACATGAATATACATGTAGTACTACACCTGTATCTGTGTTTAATGTAGAAATATGACAGCCAGAGGGTGTTTAGCAACTAAAAGGAAAGCGTGACGTCATTTTTTGTTCAGCCTGTTCAATACTGTTCATAAGGTCAAACGGCTAGACTTCAACGGCTGTGGGTTACCGTTCACTAACCATTACACTGTATCGCGAAATGTATTAAGCTCAAGCTGTTTGCTTACTTTTCGAGAGCACCTATTATATTACGCATTGCGGTGACATTCCTTTGTCTGTAGCATTGCGTTATGTGCAGCGATGGCCAGGGTTGGTGCGATTACTGAAGTGGTCAATATGGCGACTTCAAATCGACCATACAACTCAGATATTATAGTTGATGGATTGGCCGGCATTTAAACTTGAATCTTTGCCAAAAAAAATAAATAAATAAAAAAAAGGAAAAAGAAAACCCTGGAGTAGGCCTGTGGTAGTCGTTTTACGTGGCATTAGATTTGTACTAGCTTGTCATGTGTCGTGAGAGTATTCTTCAAGGCCCTGTCTATCCTTCTTGAAACGTCTAGGAAAATGTTAGCCGACCCCTAGACATGTATATAGATTCTTTGTACACCAGTACATTTATGACGAACATTGCAAGGTTGTGTCAAAGTCTTGTAAGGTCGAGAAACAAGGGAATTCTTGTTCTCGGCCGTTTGTATTTTTCCAAAAAGCTGGTTCAATCATTGAAACATGAATTGCATGGTGGCTACAAAAATCACATAGATGTAACAGGGGATTTTACGTCCTGTAAAACCGAGCGATCATATGAATATCTATCACGGAAAACTCAATTTACGTTTACCAACTTCATCTAGAATAACAATACTCAACATTACACATTTATTATTTATTAATGGCATATTTAATGTAAACACCATACAGAGCTAATATATATACCGTGTATATATAGAAAAAATAGGAAACTAATGATTCAAAAACATCTAGAATTGAAAGACTTCAGAAACATTCAGCTCGTGAAGGCAATGAAGTATATATTATCATTCACACTTGCTGTACACACGTTTATCATTCACGCTAACTGTATACAGGCTTATCATTCACACTTGCTGTATACACGTTTATCTTTTATGCTTGTTTTATACATGTTTATCATTCACACTAGCTGTATTCACCTTTATCACTCACACTAACTGTATACATGTTTATCATTGACACTTGCTGTATACACGTTTATCATTCACACTTGCTATATACACATGGTATGTGAACGACGGGGACGAAGGACGCTCGACGATCTCGAACCACCATCACGATTTGTTATTCAGCTCGTCTAAGTGGACGGACGGCGCTGTGGATAGCCTGGTTTGGGACCACAAGGAAGTCATCAACAGCTTTGAATATAATCAGGTAACTTCCTAAACTTGCCAGGTGTAAGCCTAACCCAGATTAGAAATGAGGACAATTTGGCATCTGGGGTATATGAAGGCCGGTCAAGGCCATCATCCTTCCATCGTACCATCGGTCCTACGTCCGAAAATGACACGAAGCGATGAAACGGCAGTGCAAAGCGATGAGATGATAGTGCGAAGCGATAACATGATCCCACCATCGTTCCAAGGCGTCGTAGTATCGTGCCATAGCTTGTCATCGATTCGTGTCATTGCTTCGCACTATGGTGCCATCTCTTTGTACCGGTCGTTCCATCAGTCATACGACAAGTACGATATTACTAGTTATTATGTTTTTGCTTTACAGTTTTGGTTACGTATATGGTTGCATACATATATATGGTTACATATTTTAATTCAGACTACTTATCACAAAATGTTTGTAGCATTTTAGTATCTTGTGATCAAACCGTAATTTGCGGAAGGCTGAGAAATATGCATTGACATGTCTTCCCATATCACCTAACACGTTTGAAACCTCTTCACAGTGGACAAGATTACATGTGGGAGTTGACACATACTGTAATATTAGAGTGACAACAATGTGGCATAACACCAAACTGGCACCAACAGAAATCTCCTTCGTCTACAACTACAGCATTTCACTTACAATTTAACACTATGGGCAGCCAGGGTTTTGTTGTTTTACTTTCATCTAAACACATTACAACTAGGTGAAAATAGTTAATACAAGAGTCAGCTTCACAGTGACATAAACCCAAACATGTTTGGTGGATGTTCACGATTTCCAGTTATGATATACACCACAGGCCCTCGTATCGATCCAACAGGCCCGATCAGAGTATTTCATGTGTAGGCCTACTCTAATGTATTCATAGAATGACAAGGTCGAAAACAAAGTTTCACCAGTTTTAGAAATAGAGCAAGTCTACCCTACTTTTACACTCATCTGTCTTTCCTGGTGTCCTGGGAGCCTCATGTCGCCAATCATTTGTCGGAAATATCCACAATGTGAACATAATCCACAAAAGCGTTAGCACGCTGAGTAGTGCTTGATCTGGACACAACCCCACTATTTTCTGACTGTTCCTCTACATAGTATCACCTTCGTATCTCACTTTTTCAAGAACCAATGAAAAATAAAAAAAGTCAAGGTATTTACATAAAGGAAGCAATCGACCTAGCCGCGAAAGGACACAAGTTTCTGCTTCAATGGCCAGGGAGGAACTGGGAGGCCGTTCACGATAAAAATGATACCAGAAGGATTGAAAATTATTACGGGATGGGACAGTCAGAAAATAATGGCGTTGTGTCCAGATCAACCACTAATTGACGTGCTGACGTTTGATCTATTATGTCCAGACTGTGGGTATTTCCGACAAACTATTGGCAGCTTGAGGCCAGCATGACACCAGGAAAGACATAGGAGGAAGGAGACGAGTGAAACTATGTTTCCGACCTTGTTTTTCTATATACTTAAAGTAGGCCTACACATGTCGTACTATGGCCGGGCCTGTTGGATCGATAGGGGAGCCTATGCATGCACATACTTCGATCGTCCTTTTCTGTTCATTTACTTATAGCCGTCTTACCAGGCTATCTTTCACTTGCTTCCCTGCCTTGTATGACTGGCTGATATGATCTATTAGAGGTAGCACCAGGAATGCTGACATTGAGTCATGTACCACTTAACAATTATAAATTCATGTTCAGTGAAGCACCAGTATTACTCACGTAGAGTCTTATGAAAGGCAAATTTGTTCGAAGTTAAAAGATATTATACAAAGGTCACAAGTATGGCATTTATTGTAACATAGCTCTGAATGTTGTCAATAATCATTTCCAAAATTAATCCACATGCATAAACCTAGATTTAACAGTAGATATAATCATGTGGTATAGGTTATGATCTAAAAGCGATATATATGCTGTCATCACATTAAACAATGCACTAAGCCCGACTGCAGAACCCTGTTTTATACAGACATACAACATAAAAGACAAACTAAATTGTAATCCCCAAAGATTTCTCATTAACTATTAAATTTGACGATGTGGCGACATTTAATGAACTAAATGGAGCAAACCATTTTGCAAGGCTTTATTAATAGACATTCGCACAATGCAGTGAGAATGTTTTGTGAAGACAACAAATTTCTTAAATTTCTTGGTTAAGCATATAAAAAGTTAATATTCAAAATATAATGTATCAAAATTAAAATAGTTTGCTTGATAGGGGGAGGAAGGAGACAGTTGCCGGTAGACTGTATAATGAACAATTACTTTTCATTCCATTCTCCTCGAAAACAATGAGAAGGTGCCCTGTTTTTTAGTCCCATGCACGTGGTGGCACTAGTGTGAAGCAGCATCTAGGGCTGTCAAAAATGTATGTTTCTACTATAACGTTACAATGTCTTCTATGCGACGTCATTACGATGACATAGGGAAGGAACTACTCAAACCCAATACACCAATACATCCAAGTTAGGGATAGCAATCCGAAGAATACCTGTTCAATTTTGGCTCGATTTAACGTCGTTTCATTGTTGCATTGTGCTATGATGAGGGTCTTACTTTGATACAAAGTTGCCTGGACAATGGTAGAAAAAGAATTCTGTCTATTGTTCCTATTTTTTGACAGCCAGCATAATGCACTGTGCATGTCTAAGAGCCTATGCTAAAAGGGAATCAGTTCAACGCCCGGTAGCAGGACATCTACGTCATTTTGTTGATGTCAAAGGTTCCTTTCCCGGTTCATCATAACTAGGTCACATTAAAGACAGCCTGACGTTACAAAAAAAAACCCGATACATTGTAACATTACAGACGTTGCACAACAATCAGTGTTTGTCGTAACAATGGCTCAAGGTCCTGTTTCGCACCAGTGCCACCTAACGGGCAAAAATATATCGCTTTCCAGTCGGAGTTCTTCTGCCTCACGTGTCCCGGATCCCCATTGTGACACCATAACGTCACAGGAAGACGCTGATGTGGCTCGTGGCGCAAGGTTAGAGCAGGTAAAAGGTCAGTGACAACGTAACAATCATTTGGGCGGGCCTACAAGGTCTCGTCTTGACTCTAGAAATTTACTGTTTATACTGCTCTGTTATTAGCAGCGATAATTTACTCAACTATGGGAAAACGGTTACGGAGACTGCACGGCTTTGCGCAACAAGTCGTTCAGGTAACAAGAAGAATTGCATGAATCTGTGTGTGCTGTGGAACACTGACCGAGGATCCACGACATGAGGTCGTACCACTGTCTTTCGTGTTATGCGGAACGGGATCCATGAGGCCTGGCGAATGAATGAATGAATGCTTGTTGTTTAACGCCCCACTCAAGAATATTTCACTTATACGAAGGCGGTGTCTCCTTGGTGCAGGACGGATTTCCACCGTATCTTTTATCTGGTGCTGCCTCACCGAGACGATTTACCGAAGACACCCAACAAGCCCCCTCACATTATACTGACACTGGGTCGACCAGTCCACCGTCTGTCCTCCTTATTGCTGAGCGCCTAGCGAGGAAGCAGGTGTACCATTTTTGAAAGTCTTTGGTATGACCCAGGTTTGAACCCAGATCTCCCCGTCCGACGGCGGACGCTCTACCAACTGCGCTATCCGGGCTGGTCCTGAGGCCATCCCAGGTAAGCCCGGATCACATCCCCGCAGGTATTTGTTGCACCTGTCCCAGGGATTTAACAGCAACAGCAACACATCGTTGCCGGGTGGAATAGACAGGGCCTTATACAATGGGTCCTTCCTACACTTTGCCAGTTCCATCGAGAGTTTACCCAAAGTTTCACTGAGCAACAGCTCCTGTGGTAAAGAACTAGGGGTGGGTGTCTCCCTGACACGGGTAAACCTACCCACACGTCTTCATCTCTCATGCACTCTGATGGATCTACTCCTGCCCTAAGGAAACAATCATATTCTGCAACCCCATTGGCATGCAGACGCCAAGAAATGGCCGTTAAGAAATCTATTCATCGACTTTCCGAGACCACTCTTCGCTCAAATACAAACGCTGACTTTTCCTTCACATATGAGGTCCAGTGAAACAGCATCATCCTTGAACTATCATCATGATATCGCCACTTACATCGTACGTCAGCGTACCGAAGAAGCAATTGCATGTACCAGCTGTGGTCTTCTAGAAACTGCCGGCTTATCGAACAACAGCTGTGTTCCCACACCCAGCCACAGTTCCGACCATAACTCCCTGGTAATGGGAAAAAGTTCAAACCACAATTTTGATGACAATTTTCTCAAAGCCAGCCACAGTTCCGACCACAACTCCCTGGTAATGGGCAAAACTTCAAACCACGAAGCGCCAGGCCTTGGTCACAGTCGTAATCATATCGACCAAGGACATACTGAGTTATACCATACCGCAGCGGGACCAAGCTGTACTTCTCAGCCGATTTCTCCTATATCCACCCTGCAGAGTGTGAAGGACGTGGTTACATCTGAAATCAGCTACTTTCCTGATAAAGCTGCTCCCGGACTGAACCTACATTTCAGTGAAGAATCTCTCGGTACCAACCATGACCAAAACGTATTGTTCCGAGCTGTGAGCCTGGCATCCATCGACAGTGATGAAATTCAAGGAATTTCGTCATCACGCCATACACTGGATTTGCTTTAGTTTAAACATGCTTTATTTAGATGCGGAAGAAAGTTATGCATTAAGCTTATATTTTTGCTCCGTTTTCTACAGAAATAACATTATAAGATGGTAGCTTTACATATTTGTTGAGAGTAGTAAAATTGTTATATACAGGATTATGTACAGAGGAAGGGTAATAGATACATCTGAACAAAAATATGGGTTTTAACGGAGCGGTAAGGAGAAAGATATCATTCGAAAGAACAATGGTACAGTACAAATATAGGCACTAATTGAATATACAGGTATAGCACAAATTTGTATGTTTTACGTCTGTGTCGTTAATAATAATAAAGTAACAATAATTCAATATTCATACGTGCACGTGCATATATCCAATCCATATGTATTATATTCGTATTCGTGCGTTCACACATATACATATACATATAGACGTACATATATATACACATATATACACACAGATACATACACATAAATACACGCGCACTTACATAAACGTACAGTTATCAGTTATATAAACCGTTTTGTGTCGTTGATGAATTCACACACGTTCAGCAATGGAAATATTTAAAAGAGTGTTTAAGTTCTCATCACCATACAGAACTAGGACAGCAGTGTTCTCTATTTTATGACTCAACGTTCTTATATTATTATACATTGTACGACGATGTTCCTTGTACAACTGACAATGAATTAGGTAATGTTCTGCAGACTCGTCCAGATATCCACATTTACAGTTAGATCGGTCCGTCAAATGGTTATTAAAAAGATCGCCATTTAAACTACTAACACCATTTATAAGCCGGGTTAATAATATATTACATCATCTATTTCCTACAAAGTACCAGCAGGGTATTTTTGTTATATTGAACATGTTATTTAACTTGGTTTTAAATTCTTGTCGACACCAGGGTCTTAATACTCTCTGGTAGGTTATTCCATTCATTGATGGTGGTAGGTAGAACCGTTTTCTTAAAATGCTCTGTTCTGCAATGAACAGAGGTTGATTGGTTTGGCAATCTTACATAGTACGGGTTACGATCTACTGTTCTGGGACGAATATGATCTGATAAATTGCAAATACCAGGGTTGTGGATAATGCGATGTAGACAAACCAAACGATGTATGCATCTTCGTTTACGGAGAGGAAGAAATCCAGATTCCTGGTATAGCAAATTAGTAGAGTTACTAACTGTTAGCCCAGTAATTATTCGGATGCATTCTTTTTGAATTTTTTGCAGCCTGTTTATATTATACTCGGTGAGATTGTCCCATACTACATCTGCATATTCTAAACATGGTCTAATAAAGCTCGTGTACATTACAGACAACGGTTTCCTGTTCAATATACATTTCAATCCTATAGGAAGAGATAATTTTTTATTCGCTGCTTGAAAAAGGTTATCAGTATGATTGTTCCAAGTAGCTTGTGTATTGAAAATAATGCCAAGATGTTTATGTGTTTGGCACGACTTGATAGTTGTATTTTGGAATGTTAGCTGAGGGCGCGATGGCGTTCTACGTCTAGACACAAGCAGGGATTTAGTTTTATTAGAATTAAAATTTACCAACCAAGTGGATGACCACGATTCAATATTACATATATCTTTCAACAATGTCTGGTGGATTGTACCTGATGACAACTTTTCTGGCACAACAGAAAAGAGTTTGACGTTGTTTACAATATGTAAAGGTAGGTCATTAATAAAGAGTAAAAATAACAAGATCCCAAGTACAGAACCTTGTGGTACACCAGCATTAATCGTCACGGTATCAGATTCACGACCACCAATAACAACTTTCTATTATTCAACCATTATTTGAACCATTCAAGAAGATCACCATTAATCCCAAAACTTTTTTTAGCTATTAATCCCTTATGCCACACTCTGTGAAACTCTTTTGAAATATCCAAAAATATAAAAAATATTTCCTTACCTTCGTGAAGTCCTTTAGCTAGGTCAAAATACATGTCGAGAAGTTGGAGAACTGTTGATCTATTTGGAAGAAAGCCATATTATTTCTGAGATGTCTTTAGAAAATCGTATAATTTTGCAAAAATAACTTTTTCAAATATTTGCTTAGACAACATAAAAGAGAAATGGGTCTGTAATTTTCTGGCCTATGGCGATCACCAGATTTAAAAGTAGGGCTAATGTTAGCTATTTTCCAAGCAGATGGGTATATTTTCTTTTTTA
Source organism: Acanthopleura granulata (assembly GCA_016165875.1). Taxonomy (NCBI): domain Eukaryota; kingdom Metazoa; phylum Mollusca; class Polyplacophora; order Chitonida; family Chitonidae; genus Acanthopleura; species Acanthopleura granulata. The sequence goes on from JABBOT010000004.1 coordinate 1,768,534, forward strand.
GCGAACAGTTAAAAAACTTGGTTAAGATTATAGCTAGAACATTTGAAGATGCCTTAAGCACTTTTGGATTTATTCCTTCTGGGGCCAAGGGCTTTGGTTGTGTCGAGGCTTTTCAATTCAAGGTGGACATCATTTCCATGTATTTCTAAAGAAGTGAGAGGCTCATCTGTAAAAATTGGTAGAACGGGTATTTCCACATCGGTGTCTTGGAGGCTGCTAATAGTGCTAAAGTAAGTATTTAGAAAATTAGCCTTCGCTTTTGTATCATATTCATAAAGGGTGCCGTCAAAAAGCTGTGGAATATCAGAAAAACATGAATTTGATAATTTAAGGAATGATTTAGCAATTTTCCACCATTCTTTATTATTGACATTATTTGTGGTTAGTTTATTAATGATTTTAGTTTTATGGTTGTCTTTAGCTTGTCTAATTAATTTAGTAACGTAGTTTCTTTGTTTTCTGTATGCAATGCAATCCATTTCCAAGGCACTTTTTCTGCTACGCCTGTACAATTTTTCACGAATTCTCATATGGTGTTTTATCTCAGTGGTTATCCACGGTTTATCACCAGTGTTATTTACAACCACCTTGTTTGGAATAGATTTTTTAGTAGAGGCAATAATAATTTTGGGATTGTAGGGCACCATTCGTCCACTTCAGAAGTTTCATTTAAATTGGACCAATCACATGTTTTTAACAAATCTCTATACTTGTTCCAGTTTTCTTCTTCGTAATTCCATATTAGTCGTTTATATTTAACATTTTTTGGATAAAATAAATTAAAGTTTACCTACGCAGGACAGTGGTCCCTGCAAAAGTTGGAATAGGCTCCATAGTCTGAGACTAACATGCGACTATTACATATTATTGGATATAGAAGGCCATTAGATGCAGGGCGAGTGGGTTGCGATATTAGCTGTATCATACCAAAACTTGCGTATATATCCTTGAGATGATGGTTAGTTGGATTTAGAAGGTCGTCATTTAGGTCTCCCATTACGACTATTTTGCTTTAGGAAAAAAGAATGGTTCTCTTAATGTTGTTAACGTTGTCGACGACACTAAAGAAGCGATGTGCGATGAGGCCACCAGCCATAGCCCCAGTCTGATGCGCTCTCCCAGTCAGATCAATCAGACTGACTATCACGTGGCTTTGAGGTTCCTCGTTCGCAAGCCTTACCTCGGCACTTCAGGATTTCCGCACTGCAGCTACTGGCTTTGCGAGTGACCCCACAGAAGAGGTACGAGAAATACTTTCTAACGAATCCGGTTCCGGAATGTGCCGATTCATTAACGACCTTAGAGGTAGCTTATCGCCATGCTTGCGAGCCGCGGGAGGATGTCGCCGGTGCTGGTGCCGACACGTCAACGTCAATCAAGAAGAATGGAGTTACCTTGAATTTACAGCTGTCTAAAGCTCACTGTCCACCGTCCACGCCTCCACCGGATTTCCGGCTGGAGTACGCCATCAACAAGGAATGGTACCAGATTTATCCGGCCAACTGGACTGTCCAGCACAATATCACAACAACGCTACAGGTATTGTAGACTTGGCAATGCTAGGGGAGTACAATAAAGAAATAGCCCTGAAAAACATGGATGTCACAGGCAGCAAAAGGGAAGCTGAAATAATGATCGAATGTCAGGGTCCATTTGTGGTTCAGCTGTGTGCCAGTTTGGTTGAAGCGGACAACAGGTACCTGTGTATGACTTACTACAAGAGACGGGATTTGGCTCACTGGCTAAGAAAGGAAAAAGAGAGAAAATATATTGGGCGCCAAGAGTCAATCTGGATATGTGGATATATCCTAGCAGCAATAGAATTTCTTCATGATCTGGAAATCTTACATTTAGACATTAAGCCTGGAAACATTATGATTCATAACAAGGGATATCCTGTGCTTGGCGACTTTGGATCCGCCAGGAGCTTGGAGGAACTTGAAGAGGGTCCCAAACGATTTGCATTTACGCTTGCGTATGCGTCGCCTGAAATCCTGGCTTCAATGAAACCCACCCGAATGGGGGACCTTTGGTCCCTGGCCTGTGTCTTCTATCAGATGATGACATCCAAGACACCATGTCGTCCAACATCGGACGTCGCCGTGCAGCTAAAGGAGACTTTAGAACACAGACCGGATGTCTGCACATTGAGAACAGATGTTCGAGACTTTGTAAATTCTCAGCTGAGATAGAAGATGGCTAACAGGTTTGGCTACACGTCAGGAGCACGAGAGGTCATGCGTCCCGAGACCTTCAAGGAACTTGGCTGAGGTGAAGTACGCACATCGACACTCCACGTGCAGGCTACTAGCTGTCTTCACACAGATAGAACGAGACGAGAGGGAAGCCAAGAACAAACCGAAAGCCGAGAAGAAACAGGGACCCATTTCACCCAACCCCGTTGTTGACAAGAACAAGAACAATCATAACAACAACAACATGCATCTACTGGCAAGAACATTTTTAGATCAAGACAATTTGGACTTGGGAAATCCAAACAAAAAGCTATCTGTTCTAAGTGATAAAAGGGCTCACTTGAGGGAGAAGAATGGTAAGGATACGGAGGCGAAAACGGGTGATGAATGGGATCCAAAATCTGAAGCAGTAATGTATGAGGCTGGTTGAGAAATACCACAGATTTAGCTCTAGGGTAAATTCCTCTCTTGCCTTTCTTATACATTTTACGGTGATGTAGGGCCTAGTTATGACATGTATTGTCAAAGTAGACGGGATATTAAAAATAATTATTCGGTAAATAATTATAATAAGGCGTATGAATAAAAATAATATGATTTTCTCTAGAACAATAAATACAGTAGTGCACTTAGTAATGCTACATAATAATGCTTAGTAGGTAGAAGATTTTTTGCAGTCTACATATACTTTTCTTTTTGACCAAGTTAAAAGAATATTAAATTACAAAAGGACGCTGTTTGTTAAATCATAGCCCTGGGGCTGAGGCTGAATATTGTCAATAATCATTTCCGAAATTAATCGACATGCGTTAGTGATAAAATGAAAAGTATATTTAACAGTACACATAATCACTTGGACTGTATTTGGTGAGGGAAATAATTCTGCATTTACAAACTGCATGTTTCTGAACTATATCAATAGTTGGTCGGAATGATTTTGATCTTGAACAATCAGTTACATAGGCTGAGTATACAGATGTAATAGGTGTAGATAGTTTTTGAATTAATTTATGCTACGGTATAAATATATAACGTTGCGTGTTTTTTTTTTTTGGTTTGTTTTGTTTTAAATAAAGGTGGTAAAACACAAACTGGGTGTGTTTTCATGGTGATATTAGTACGTCAGGACTGCTTTGCAAGACACCAATCCCCTGTCACAGCTGTTTAATATTTGGAGAAATGTGCAAAAACAGACGCAAATTCAAATTTTCACGAAATAACAAGATTTTTGTAGAATGGAAAAGCGCCCTGAATTCGCTTTTCTCCCAACCTTACATTAGTTTTCATTGACGTGTTAAAAACCTTGCACGGTTCAAGACTGTATACATTTTGGTGTGCCGGTATAACGACTACACCATTTCACCATTTAATGCGACTATAGGTCTGCCACATGTTCTACCAGATTCCAGTTCATATCCCGAGAAATCCATCAACCATTACATCCGAGTTAGCAGTCCTTTGGTCACCGCCAATAGTCTCACGCAGCGTTGCCATGGATACATATTACCAAAACGCTGCTGAAAATGGCTGGATCTACATCCGTGCACATGCACAAAGCATGGAAGGACGTGATAAGGATTACACGATACGCTCGCCCTTGACTGAAAGATTTCGTATCAACTAAGTAGGATGTGTGTACTGTAAATTTGGAAGGCGATTGGTTGAAAAAGTCGAGAAACTACCAAGTAGATTCCACACTAAATAACATATAAAATGGATAGCTATATTTAATGGACGTGATAGAAACAAAGCAGCCACGCGCTCCAATAGAAAAGGATGCATCAGTAATGACTTTCGTGTGAAAAAAACGAAATTTTCTGTGGGAAACGTAGGCCTATTATTATAAACAGGCCATACAAACCTGTTACACCGTGTTTTGTAATAATGACAGAGTAATATAATACATACCGTGTAATGTAGTAATAACTTCCGTGTTATGTAATATCGTCTCGTAAAGTACCAACAGAGAGAAAAATAAACGCCGAATGTTAACTGTAACCAAAAGGCTATCGGGGATAAGTGTAAGTAATGTTGAAAACGACTGCTTTTGACGCCCACACCGGTACAATTCAACGTGTGAAGGCAACGTGCCAAAGGTCTGAGACTTCCATCGGGCACTGCCGCGTGTCCTGTTTGAGATAACTATAAAATACACATAGATTCTCTGAAACACGTGAATAACCCCGAAATGTAGCATATACCTGTTGTTATGGATGTTATTACATTACACCGAAATTTTTATCACAATATCCAGGGACTGGTTTTATTGTATAACACGGCTAATTTTTTTTACATTCCTCGTGTATTATTACATAACACGGTGTAAGAACTCCCCTTTGCTGTGATATCGAGGAAGAGCTTGGATGAATTGGCTCTGTGAAATCAAAGTTTCTGCATGAGAGACTGGAGATTCTCTGTGACAGGATACTTAAATATTTATAAAAAGAAGTCCACCTTAAATTAAGATTTCAGATGCGTCAAAATGGGATTGTCAATTGCCTTGTTTCACCTAAGTGACGTGGAGGGTATGACTCTTAAACAATCCTGAAATGGCTTAGAACCATCACAATCGTAGTTTTCCAAACTTTGGTAGCAGTCAGCTACAGGTATACGTATATTTTGTCCCTTTAAATAAACAAATAAATAAATAAATAAATAAAAAATAAACAAATACATGGCAGTGTTTGCAACACATGATGTTTTAAACTGTTTGAGTTGGACAATGAGTCTCTGTTTTCTATCAATTTATGCGAATAATATCTCGAGCATAAGCCGCATTTTTAGAGATATCTCTCTGTAAAATGCGGTTGACATCTTGCTCTAGAAACATCGGTGTCACGTCTTCCTGTGAAACTCTCTGAAGCCATGTCTGGATTCTGCCGCTGTCTCGCTTAACACTCAGCACTGAGAGGTTAGAGCAAGGAAACACGACTGATCGGCTTGGTGTCTGTATATGTGACTGTGTAGGGTGTCATGTCTGGTGTCTTTGGCATGCCGTTCCAGTGGCGCAGCACTTTGAACTCGCCCTGCCACAAGAAGAATCAGTGTATATAGTATACATGTGTACTAATTAGGACTCCTCGTCGTCATATGATTGAAAAATTGTTAAGTACATTGTACGACGTAAAACTTAAGCATATATACATTCATAAGAGGTTTCCCGGCTTTCATTAACAATGTTTAAAACACTGAGGATGTGAAGTAGTTCTCTGCATGTACAGCCATGATTTTTACTCTCCCCAGATGGCGTATCCGTTATGATTTCTAAACTGTCTGCTCTTTGTGTTTTACTGGTTATTTACATTCTCTCGGAATACCAAAGGTAATGTAAAAGATGGATTAAATGTTTCAGAAATTCTTGCATCGAGTTTCATGTGTACAAAAATCTACCGCTAAATCTGTTATTTGAGGATGACAGATTGCCTCTCCCCTCATCTATAACGGAATAATCCAATTAAGCAACGGATGAGGAAATCCATTATCCCTCAAATAACGGATTGAACGGGACATCTTTTTTGAAGGCGGGAAAAGGTTTTGTGGCCCCAAATAGGCCTACCCGTTTATTATGGTATCAATATGGTTGCAAATATCAGAGAAATTGTGAAATGTCTGAATGCCGGGATCACAACCTTTGAAGTCAAAACGCCCCAGGTTTCATAATTGGAGCAGGCCCATAGGCTTGTTGAGGTAAACATGCTTCCTATGTAAACTGGGACTAACCGTTGCCATCATATTTCTGGTTTCTCTGACAATAGACTGGAAATGGCAACTTTCAGCAAGATGATCATAATTATAAGTCAAAGAGATTCGCATAATGAATTTAGGTTTTCATATAATGATTTTCATACTTCGTAGGCTATAGGGCCTATAGATTTCCACGGTACAGAACTGGAGTGAATTACAGACTCCTTTCAAACTGAGGTTGTTTTGATCAAATTTCTGGTTTCGGTGCAGTGCAACGGAATGAAAAATATAGGCCTACTGTTGGCCTAGATCCTATATCAAACATTAACTCAGTCATATATAGGCCCAGACACAAATTTAGGTGTATTGGGCCAACACAGCCCTGATTGTGTTTTCTTAATTTGTTATTTTTGCTTTAATTTCGTATTTTCTTGTTTTCACATTCTCGCATTTTCGTGTTTTCGTGTTTTTTCTCGGTTTCGTGTTCTCATAAATTTTAGCCTGCACGTAGCAACTTCTCGTAGACCTAATTTCGCACTGACTCAACAAGCGAAAGTAAGAAACCATGAAATGGCACAAAACAGCCGTTATACTTAGGCTCCCTTCTGCTTGTTTTTTGTGCGTTCGGACATAAATCTTTCATTGTAAATAACAACACATATATAACATATGAAATAATTATCAAACTGCGCTGGCGATAAAAGTCAAATGGCTACGAGATTATACAGATAATTTAGTTCTCTTTCTTTCGTTGAGCAGAGTGGCGCAGTGGAAGCGTGCTGGGCCCATAACCCAGAGGTCCGTGGATCGAAACCACGCTCTGCTAACCAACCTTTCCTTTCATCGGCTCTAAGGTCCTAGGCTTTTGATTTATTTAATAATTTTATTGGAGTTTTACGTCGTACTCAAGGACATTTCATTTATACAGTGTGACGGTGGCAAACATTATAGTGGGAAGAAACTCATGCAGCGTCATCCGCTGGTTGAGCTGACAAACTTACCGTTCCACGTTCGGCCGAAGAGACTATGCTTTTTACGATATTCCCATACATCAATTTGTACAAATGACCAATGTATGAAATATATTTAAAAAACTGGTATTCAATCATAATCAGCGTCTTGAGTGATAGATATCACTCCAAGGACTTATTTAGAATTCAGTTGTAATGTACCCGGTACTTCACTTGCCTATGCTTGATAGCCGTTTGAAATTTGGTCTGGAGAAAGCAGAAAATGAAGCAGACGTTAATTCTGAGTTATAAAATACGTCAAGCTGGAATAACTAAGTTACAACAAGTCACCTTCAGGTCTAAACTATAGGTCTGCATGCATATATATATATAGCCACTATGACATAGGATGTACAGATTTATGCATTCGCTCTCTCCATAAAATACACATGGAGCTGATGTAACAGGATTTTTTGACTATATACCTGTGAGATATATAAAGTCAATTTTCTTGCATTGTATCTGTTAACTACTTCCGTAAACTTTTGAGTTCGATCGAAGTATTTACATTTGTTGTTTGATCGTTACATGCTATATGTATATTGGCGACATTATGTATATTTACATTTATAATAAATATACATAACTATATATATGAAACTATAAGCCTACATATAAGCTTAATATGTGTCTTTAAAATTACCGCTTCCCCATCTTGTCTCTAGATATATGTCGTTCATAATATTGTTATGTACTGTAATAAATGTTTTTATCTGTTTTGCACCCTATATCTATGTTAATTAAATGGAGTACCGGTATCTGTTTAGCGGAGGAGACAATTTAGCTGGCTAGCTGTGACTCAGGCCTGGTATATTTGCGTGGATTATTACATTATATTATTTGATAATATTTATTTATTTATCTATTTACTTGATTGGTGTTTTAGTCCGTGCTCAAGAGTGTCTCACTTACACGATGGCGGCCAGAACTATGGTGGGAGGACACCAAGCAGAGGCTGTGGAAACGCACGAACATCCGCAAGTTGCTGGTGGGAATTGTGGGGCATGCGTAACGTATACGGCACAGTTTCGAAAATGAAAGTACAAGTTCTTAATTTTGATTGCCACACTCTGAGTACATAAAACAAAATGTGATACAGCTAGTAATCTCGTCAATTTGAGCCTCATTATGAAATAACTCTTGGACATGGTCTGAGTGTGCAAATAAGTCGTAACATGTATGTATATAAGCGTGAACTTTTACAGCTGTCGACAGTAGTAACCGTGGTGCAGTGGATCTGCGTGAGTGTGGCAATGACAACCAGTCCGACCATACAGAGTTCGATCGACACACTGTACACCACGTACCCTTCTTGCAAATTTCTTTCATGTTTATTTTATTTCATTTTTTAAAAATATTTACTGGAATATCTTGTTCAAATTAAGCAATCGTCGAGCAATCTGAAAATCTGGATAAGCAATAAAAAAAAAAAAAGAAAAAAATAAATTAATAAAAAATATGACGATAGTACTCTAGCACGTGATTGCAATACAACAGTATTTAGTTTGATTTATGATTATTGACTCAGGAGCCTGCCACCAATGAAGTCGCTGCAAGTTCATGTCTAGCTCATGTTGGCTTCCTCTCCGGCCTTGTGTGGTAAGGTCTGCCATGCAGCAACCTGCAGATGGTCGTGGGTTTCCCCCGGGCTCTTCCCAGTTTCCTTCCACCATAATGCTAGTTGCTGTCGTATAAGTGAAATATTCTTGTGTACGGCTTAAAACACCAATCAAATAAATAAAGCAGAAAATCCAAGAAATGTCGACAGAACATATGTCTTCACTGTGTTATTCTTTCGCCTATTCACGTGTATGGGTCATTCTACAATAACTAGGATATTCCTATTACAACAAAGAATGTTCACCACATCTCCTTTAAACGTAGCAAGACGTATGGTATTTCAAAAGTTTAACAAACAGGCTAACACATCATATAAACCTTTGTTATAAATGGCAAATTATATTGTCTTGAATTTAGCCTAACAGACCAAGGTGGTGCCATTTTGAGGCTGTTACATACTTGAGTAAGGTCAAGAATGATCCTTGGCATATCACACATACAAATTGGAATTTAACAATAACAATACATAAACGACATATACAAAGAGTATCTTTAATTCAACAAAATGTGATGTAACAATAATTTTAATGTAATATTTTACATATTTATCCTTGTTACTAAACTTGATGTCCTTGGTGTTACAACCTAGAGAAGCATAAAAAAATTATGACTCCCCCCTAGCCATTGCCAAATTTTGCTGGTGGGCAGCTGCATACACTTGAACAGTGAGCCTGCTGAAAAGTTAGGTGTGTTTTGTCATTATATTATGTTTTTAGTTAAATTATTTCTTAAAAGTGTTGCAAGACATGTTATTACCTGTCAGTGGCGTTACGTCTTTACAGCTTCAATAAGAGTATGAAGAAGCAATACAAGAAAGGGACCACCCTTCTCCTAATTTTCTGGCCACATGTGATGAATGAGTCTTCTTATTGGCTTGCGGTTTGGTAGCAATCGTTAACTAACTGAGAGAAAGTCATTGGTGTTACATAATATAGAAGTGGTTGTGACATCACTGACATAAGTGTAACACCTCCGACACTGTGACATTAAGTTAAGGATTGTTCCACAAATTTGCAGTATTACCTAGCCTTATGTGGTGATTTCTGTATTTTTTAACTTGAGGTTAATGCTATTGCACAAATAACAAATGCATAGAGACAAAGACTGTATGCTATACATGGGCTACAATGGGTTTCAGTGCAGGTAGAATCTATAAAAATCCTGAAGGATAAACACAAGGCATAGGCCCCCTATGGTGGAGAAAAATATTTGACGTCAAATTCAGAGGTTTCTTGCTTCATACATGTAGCTTGTTCTGAGGCTGAGCTACAAGAAAATTGTGTACGGTACATGTACATTGCTTTTCATTGATAAATCAACTTGTGATAGACACCTTTCTTTTCATACATGCTAATTAATATACACAAAAAATGGTTTCCGGAACATTTCCTCGAATTTTTCTTGAGTGACGGCACATTTTCCATTCTGAAGAACAGACAAAAAAAAAAATATTGAAGGGATATTACACAATCATTAAAAAGTCAAAGTTCAGGGTTATATTTGCCCGATGAGATAAACTTCATCATGGAGTAATTGCTGCACGTTTTCTTATTCTTATTTCATTTTAAATTAGACAAAATTTACATTATTTTAATATCTACAGTGTCTCAATAAAATATTTCATTCTATTCAAAGTAATTTGCAAACAAATCGTCTCACTGGTCATAGTTCTGCAAAACAATTTAACATTTTGGGATCTGCTACCATGGAAGATGGAAACTTTTCTCAGTTTAGAAAATTTACAAAAATTCAGGAAAATGTCCAGGCCACATGATATGGTTCCTCATAATTTGATGTCTTACCATAAATGTATAAAAGTTTGAAGTAATCAGTCTTTTGGTGTGTCCCCGTTATGTATAGTTTTCTCAGCATAAGTCAGCGATGTTACATTGCGTCAGTGGTGAGACATTCTTCTTAGTGGCGCTACAACCCCATAATGGGCAAATTATTTAAGGTGGGTGTCTGATTTTCATTTTTTTAGTCACTGATGACATTATATTGGCTCGAGTTTTCACCCTGATGAAATTGGTTTCACTGTGACTCCTGTGCGATTTGCCCATACTTAAAGGTGGCTGTAAAGGACTATTTGTATTTTTCTTGTTTTTTTTTCTGAAATACTCCTGTGTTAAAGTCATTGGGTATGACATATGTTAATTGTAACAACTCCTTTCTCCTTACCCTAAAGTTAGTCCTACATGTATCTCGAAAATTATGGTGTAAAACTACTGGTAACACCTGTGCGAAATCGTTATAGCACACCTTGGGCGAAGGATCGATCGCAAGCTATTGTATTAGGCGTAGAATGTGTGGTAATCAACAATTTGAGTCACGTGACCTCACCGACGGCAGTGTGTTGTAAAATGGCGGCGGGCGAGAACAGGTGAATACACGAGCACTAGATTGTCACCCGATTTACGATAGGTTTTGGAAATACCATGTTTCGTTTTTGGATATTAAGTACGAGATGAACAACAGGTGAGTTAGTTGTCTACACTCTCCCTCTAGTTCAACGGCCTCATCATCTGACATTGTCTATTCTTGTTTGGGACAGTTTGGGAAGTACGTGTGTAGCGGGGCGGGAGGCACTTTTCAGCTGCTGTTGTTGTGATCCACCACAAAGCCCGTAAATTGGACCCTCGCGGTCTGTTGTAACTGAAGCTACCCGCGATCTCCTCTACGTACGGAACGACTAGGCCCCCCTTGTTGTGGTCTTCCCAGAAAGGGTTGCACACTTACAAGGCCTGTGTTATGTCGGAGTTGACAAGTATTTTGTGATAAGAATGCGGATAAAACTTAGTCAAATATTTGCAGTCAGGTCGACTTTGCTGTGTTGTTTCGACTTCAGTGTTGCACTCACATTGAACCATGCTGCGATTGGGTGGGGGTCTAGCAAATTAGCTGTCTTCTGCCTCCTTGTTCGTATATACTACGTGTTCAGTATTGGGGAACATGAAGATTTAGATATGTACATTTATCATGTTACAGTAAACACAAGTCAATGTGTTATTTGCCTCAAAACTAACATAATTCTTACGTAGATCTCAGCTCAGATGTGCTGTCCGATTAGAAAATTGTCACTGACTCTGACCTTCACAAAGTTTCTTGGATCTGTCTTTATATTTGATACTGATACACAGATTCCCTAAGCCATTGGAAGTGTAGACTGCCTTGGTAATCCATCTTTAAAAGTAATCCAGTTGTTTAAAATTTTGAATGGAGCAAGTCAGACCAATGTCTGTTTGGAAAGATGGACTAAGTGTTGACCTGAAATCTAATTGCAGGAACATCCTTTATGTGAAAGCAACACAACACCACCCCTCCCCGCCCTTGGAAAACAAAAAACAAATCAAATTGTTAATGAAAACTGGATTGGGAACAAATTATTGAATCGCCAGCACATACCTTGCCAGAAGTTAAAATTTCAAATATGGTGGAAGTTCAAGGCAAAAAAAAAAAATTGATAATACTAGCTTCTGCTTCCAATCTGGATGGGAGCACACAAATAAGGATTGGCAAGTGGTTAAATGAGGATAAACAAGGTGTATATGTCAGATTTGGAATGAGAGAGATCTGGCAGTTGTAAAAACTAGATTTGTGTGTTTGTTCGTTGCTGACCCACTTTTCTGACGCTCATTGTGAATAGGTCATTCTTAATTAATTGAGGTCCATATGTGACATCAACCTAAGCTTGAAAACTTTCAGGAGAATATATCAGTAGTTGAATTAATGCTGACATATGTATACTTATTGAAATTAGAATATTTGAGAAGTGATATAAAAGAATATCAGAAGAAAACTGATTTTGTCATAAATATGCCATTTTTATGACAGGTTAATCCTGTTATATATTGCAGCTTTGTAGCCTTAGATTGTATTGCAACCTTGGAAAGCAGAGACTAACAAACATGTATGGCTTTAGAGTTAGTTCCAATCAGTTTTACAGAAATAAATTCACAAGCCTAGTCCATGTAAAATAGAATAGGGTGTAAAATAAAATGTATCACCCAAGTTGTACATTTGTACACATCTCTCACTTCAGTGAGCCTGTTTTGATATATCGAAATGTTTTGGTGACATTTACAGATGGGCTATTACATGTGATAAACTGACGTTGTAGCTGAGAAAATTTAACATTGCCTTGGGCAAGTTTTAATTATTGCCCTTAAGCTTTTATGTAATTAACATGATCAGAAACTTATAAAGTGTGCATGTGTGTATTTACTCCCAAATACATACTTTTTACCAACATGTACTGGTAGTTGACGATCTTGGAGTGACCAGCCCTTGATGTCACCAGCAGCTGCAAGTGTGCCTCAACCCAAATGCCTGAAGCTGGCCATGATATCCTCTTTAAATTTTGAGATGGATAGCCAAGAACTCATGGGCAATTTCATTTGACCATCACATGATCACATAGCTAAGTAAATGAATAGATATTATGTTCCTGTGCATACATGTAAAAGCTGTAGTATAATTTATAGATGGTGTATAAATTGTGTAACTATTAACAAACATTCCTTAATGTAGACTAGTGCTCAATGCTGAAATTTTGCACCGATTTGACTGCAAGAAATATAGGCCTGGTGCATATTAACTAAATATTCAGGCTATAATGTGCAGGAAGTGTCTTTTATCACATGAATGGGTTTCTGTAATTATGAAATTCCTAAATAACATGATATGGTTTTGCCTTCAACTTCAGTGACATGCATATAGTACTGATGACTTACAATATTGCGTACCTCCAGGGTAGTTTATTTCTATACCTGTTTCTTCGACTTTTTCAGTATAATAAAACATATATTACATGTTGTTGGATGGGATATCAGGAATTATCAGCTCTCAACAAGTAATGTTCAGCTGTGTTCTCCATGTTCATGGAATGTGATTGCTATTAATTCCTGATGTCCTATATCACAGCATGCACTATCCAATGTACATGTACATGGCACAAGGCCTAGGGCATGTTCACAATGGCATGTACACGTTCCATAATTGCATATTGCATCATGATATTTGCATATATGTACATATGAATAATAAGCCGTTACACACACACACACAAAAAATTACTACAGCCACAAAAGAATGGCAGATTGACGTTAGAAGTACAGAAGACCTGTACATGAGACAGTAATCTTTTGTTGTTTGAAGAAGTTCACTTGAGGATTGCTGGTTTGGCTGCAGCTAATGATCACTTCTGGTAAATATGTAAAGGCATTCATCTTTCAGGAAGATTTCAGATTTAGATTTAGATTATATATGATTGGGAGGCTCATACATTTTGTTGGAACAGAACTCTTTACCCTGACACATGATCTGTCCGTCACTGGTGGGTGAAATACATAAACTCTTTGAAATATGGCACAAAATACAAACCAAATGAATAAGCAGGACTGAAATAATTATTTATCTCTCACGACGGATAATGATCTATACACATTATTTGTATTCTGGTCCTTGATAAATACATATATGAACACTTCAGCTTCAAACATTCTGTTCCTAGCGAAATTTTTTCTAGATTATAAAGGATTATTTTATTGACATGCTCATAGAATGATTCAAAATATTGAATGCTCATAAGGCGATTCACTCTTGATTCCTTGTTTACTGTCCACACTCACACATCATTTTATCCCTGCATCAAAACTCATTATTTCTTTCTTTGCCAGAAATGGGTCACACAAGAAGCTATTATCATAAAATCTAGCTGAATATGAGTGATAATGAAAAGTGAAAAATGTTCCTCTGCCTGCCGTCATAAAATATTATGACGAGGAAACAAGGGAACAAGTGTCATTGGTCAAGGCTTCATTCTAATGCATTAAATATTACTGGCTAGCACTTGATACGTAGGAGCATTGATATGTACATGATTTAGTTTCACTTTGGTTAGCTATGGAAACCATTAGCTGGTACATTTTCAAATCCAGCCTCTGTGTGTTTGTCTGCCTGGAGATTTGTCCAAAGCTTTGTCAGGCACCTGTCCATCAGCATTAGTTAACTTAGGGCTCTTGCTCATTTTCATTCATGTATATGTAAATACAAACTGTTGCTGCATACATCTGTTGGGGGAAAACTCTTGAGTACTCCATTAAACCCTAATTAAAACAAAGGAAAAAAATTCCCGGGGTATGTTTGTCTTGTTTGGGCTGTTGTTGATAGCTGACAGTTGCAGTGCAGCTATGTCCTAACATGCATCGTAGCATGTGCAGATGCATGCTTGGTAGATTTTCAAGGCAGACATTTATCACAGTGTAATTGCTCAGTCCTCGGGCCGGTTTGGGAATCAGCTGAATCTAGGGGTTAGAATAATCTAAGACGTACAGATAACATCTGAGATCTCGTGGCGATGAACCGTTTACCTGCAGACACAGGTCTAATGGACTTTGCCTTTTGACAGCTCAGTAGTTAAACGTCAGGCGAAGTCGGTAAATCAAAGCAGATCAATGAGTGTGCCCTGAACCGGACTCTGCAAAGCGATGAAATTGTGGCGGGGAAAGGCTGCATGCGTGCATCTAGCAAGGGTGCCCTATGTTTATCCAGCATATGTGGAAGAGCTTAGGCTGAGCGCCTCCAAGAAGGAGTTGTGGACATAACAAAGAACTGTGGACAGTTTAGTGAGCTCAACAGACACGGGCTCGAGACCTTCTGTATATTCTGGCGCATTGACCTGCAGCTTTTTCACTTCCAATCTGGATGGGAACAAAAACCAATATTGTGACATCAGCACAAACAAATGTCATGTCCAATACACAGGGACATGTATGATGTAGCGTTGTACTTGCATTATGAAGACAAATTTGAAATGGTTCGCAACCTTGTTATATTTTATCTGTCAAACCAATAGAGAAGAGAAGAAGAGGAAACATAGTCAGAAATCAAAGTGTAACTGGAAATAGTAAATGAAGTTTTAGTCCTTTGATTTTTTTGGTGGTACCATCAGTGACATGCAGATATTTTCTTGCACATTCTTTGTACAAATATTTTTCTTCTAGCTTTTCTTTGTTTTCTTTCTTGTTCTACAAAATCTGATACAAATCTGCACCAAATGAAAGTTGAAATCAATTGCTCTGACAGCATTTGTCTAGTACATGTATAATTGTACCATGCCAGGCACACTTTGTCATTACGAATTTCCATGCACACTTCACACTTCAGTTTTCCTCTGCAACCAACATATCTTAAGTCTGGTAAGTATGGATTAGTAGTACTCAATCAATGATCTGCTGACCTTTGCACTATGATTCAAAAATATCACGTGAGAACCAACTGAATTCAAGCGCATGATACATGGTACCTCAATGGCTGGTTACAAATGTTGGCATTTTTGGTCGCAGTAATGGTATAGAAAATGCTGTGGATAAATTTTGTTGTTATCTTGCCAGTTAGTACTTTAAGTGTGACATTAACTGAGATGTAATTATTCATAGACATACATGTATCATTGTTAATGATGAATATACATGACACGCTACCCCAGTCCATTCATTTAATGTATATAATACTGTAGCATAAGGCAAGGGATGTATTTCTCTGACAGTTTACCTTTAAATTCCTGTGACCTGTATCTATATTCCTTTATGGCGTCGTCAAATGAATCAGGTCACCTTAAGTTTTTGAACGCTCACAAGAGGCTTCTGTTTGCAAATCTTGACATTCTCCCTGTTCTCTTTGCTCCTGAATATCTAACATATGTCCTGGCTCAAAGCAAGCATGAGCAAATATTTGAGGGTTATAAGCCCTATTGATCTGCAATGCTGAAGGAAAGGTATCAGGGCTGGACAGATCTTGTACATGTACATGTATGCAAGCCATCCAAACTCTTTATTGTAAAACTTCATGGGGTCTTTCTTGAGAAACTGGAGGCATCTTGTTTGTTTGGGGAACAAAGGTAGTGGGATTGCTTAGAGAGCTGATGAGGAAACTTCACACAATCATGACATTACAGTGACATTTATGTCTCGTGTTACACCTCTATAATATAAAGTCGAGAATATGTTACTGTTTGATAACATGGGAATGACATCTGGCAATATTTTGACTGAATGCTTTTGCAGTTTGTTCGCAATCTATGTGTATGTATACCTGTATGTTAGGACATTGTACCTGCAGACTGTCAGTCAGTCCTAGCCTGTGTGATAGTATCAGTTGATTTCTCAACAAGCACATGTATCAGATAACATTGTCTCAAGATGATATATCTGCTTAGTGTCTTTGGAACTTCAGACCTATTTCTTTTGTTCATACTAAACTAAATATGATCCGAAATGTAACAGAGGGACAAGTGGCTACATGTATATGTATGTTACATGCATATTTGTACATATTACTTGTACAGCTAATGTCTTAGTACTATTTGCACTGTATCAGTGAAATACATGTACAAATTGTATATAGAGAATTGTGACAGTAAATGTGCAATATGACCTACAGAGTATGATCAGCGGCTTTTGTAGCCAGTTTCTTTATAGAAATTCAATTTGAACAAATCATAAAAGTCAATTTTTTCATCACCAGTGTGTGTGAAATGTATCTAAAACTCATTATTTTATCAAAACTCAGTGCAAAATTTGTCTAAACCTCAATTTTCCAATATTTCTGGTTTGGGTTACCACTACAAGAAAGTGGCTAGAAAAAACCCCTGGTACTATAAAATGTATATACCTGGGCCTACATGCATAGGCTCATCCTGTAATGTGTTCACAGAGCAAGGTGTTTCTCTTTGCCTACATGTATCTTCCTCTTGTAATACTTGAACAAGAAGCCTAGATACCTAGCTGTTTTCTTGGTGGTATTCAAATTTGGTCTTGATTTGTTTTAAAACAGTAAAACCTGCTAGGTGCAATAGGTGGCTCAGATGTATTTATTTGCCTGACAGAGTGTTTGGTAAATACTGCTTCAGAAAGTACTACTCTTAACTGTCGCACAGGTACATGTACGTTCTCACTGCAGTATTGTGAGTAATGTGTAGATGTGGACGTAAGTGTATTAGTAATATTAACACCTCAGTGTTTAGTTTTCTTTGTAAAATACATGTAACTTTGTGAAATTGCATACCTTCATGTTGAGCAGTGGTGTTATTATCACACCACTCGCAGAAGATAAGGAGTGTATGGATTTACACACCTAGAATCATACTCCCTACACTCTTCATTATGTCAGCGGTGTGTTACTAGCACACCTAAAGTTTTTGTTTCAGGAAAGCATGCTCTTAAGTGTGGGAGTATGATAGCACATATGCCTCAGATATGAAGGCCAGAAATTGATTACATGGTATTGGTGTTTCTACTTAAATACCGGTTTGAAACAAAGTTATTACATGTAGCTAATTGTTTAAATGAAGTTTACACACATCATTGACACACATGCACATATTGTATACATGTATACTAATACACACATGTACATCAGATCCAGGAACACACTGATAACTTTTCAGATCCATGAATATTTTATTTCAGGAATAAGAGGGGAAGCTGACAAACAAAAATGAACTTTTTTATGGTTTTATTGCCTTGTCCCGTTAAAGCTGTGTACAGAAACTTGAAAACGGTTATGGAAACTGAAGGTCAGGTGTGTATGATTCCCTGTTGTCGTATTGATTGAGTAGAAGTTGCTGTAGGGTTGAGTCAGTTTGTAGCAGAATTTCACCTCACATGTTCCAGTTTGACATCACTTGTAGACTTGGCAGGATTGCCAGGAGGTCAGATGACATGTTTGTCTGACTGGCTAGAGAGGGGATTAACTATTTACTTAACAAGTAGATGTATTGATTAAGCCTTTATTGGGTAATGTCAGGGTTAGATGTGCGGAGAGTGCTTGGTTTAAGTGCTTGAGCTTTTGCCTTCTGAAACATATACATGTACTTTTAAACAGTTCTTCCTGAGATACATGTACTTGCATATACTCAAATTTATCTCTATATTTAATAGGACATGTTAACATAATACCTGTCTTGTTTATACAAAAGAAATATGAATATTAGTGATTTTCTTTTAGTTCACACTTTTAGTTCACATTTACATGTACATTTATAACATACAAATCATTATATTGATTTCTGTGTGAAGGCTTTAAGGCCATCCATGTAAAGTTGTTTGTTGCAGGGAACACAAAACTATCACAAAAAATAGGGGCGGTAGGTAGGGAAATATTTTATATTATTCTTGCAAAAGAAAGGATTTTAAAGAAAGTAACATGGAGAGAAAAGTAAAGGAAAGAAATTCCATCTAAATCCCACTGAAAAGCTTTGGTGGGTCCGTCAGGTTACCCACAAGAGACATGTTTTTAATGATAGTCTAATGTGATTATATACCATGCCCAATGATCATTGTAAGCGTAAAATGTTTGTTAATTTCTAAAAGAGTTTTATATCAATTCCAGTGTATCTTTTGTAACACATGTGATCATATGTAGATACAGATACATGTAGAAATGTAGGTGTCTTATGATCACCTTTCCAACGACATGTAGCATCTTTCTCTGTCACTTCTAGTGATGTGATGCCCCACATGGTAGTTTTGTTGCAGATAGGTTATGTTGTCATCCTTGGTGGAATGATTCAAATGAATTGTGTCCAGTTTGAGTGTAATTAGTTTGTGGCACAACATGTACCACATAAATGTCCTGGTAATCTTTTGTTTTCAGCTTTCCAATCAACTTATATGCTGGCAGTTTAATTACTAAGGGTCGAGCAAAGGAAACTTCTGACCATCAGTGATTAACTTGGAACTTGTTGTACTTGGTCTTTGGCTAGCCTAGACATATGAAAAACTCTTGCAAGACATGTGAAAGACACCTTGGACAGTAACCTACATGTATTTTGACCCGCATGTGCATGTTACATACATGTAAGTTACAGTTAAACTTTCAAAGCAGACGATCACAGTTTATGATTCCGTGCCCCCTAAATGCACATACATATACATGTGCGTTTGTAACACTGAAAAGACTATTAGATG
Organism: Acanthopleura granulata; assembly: GCA_016165875.1. NCBI lineage: Eukaryota > Metazoa > Mollusca > Polyplacophora > Chitonida > Chitonidae > Acanthopleura > Acanthopleura granulata. The sequence continues at coordinate 1,788,010 of JABBOT010000004.1, forward strand.
ATGTGTTACATCACATGACGTTATGATGTGGCTTTCCGTGAAGGTGGGGCTATTCTTAATGTTGAACAACCTGTATGTACATTTAGAGTACCTGATGAAACTTCCAGTCTGTTTTTTTGTTTAACAAAAATAATTTAGTTGGTTTTGTGATTTTTCATCAATTCAAAGCTGAGCCTCGACTAGAAATGAGGTAGTGTAATTTCATTTACCTTGTTTTGTCAGCTTCAGCTGTGTAAATTAATTATTGTGTCGATGTTATCAGTTTGACATCTTCAAAATCTTGATGTTTCAAACTTCTTGTTAATGAAACCAACAATTCACACCTCTCACTTGCATTTCCCCCAACTCATTATTCTAGAGATAAGGTGGCAGTGTGCGGAAACTTCACTTCATGCTTAATTAACTTGTTTGTTACATGAAAATATCTTTACACAGCTTTGGATTTCACATGACAATTGAATCTGGCATACTGTCATTTTTTCCAGCTAGTTAGGTTAACTTTTTTGCTCTGTAGATCTGCAGGTTATGCATGTAGTTCTTACTTTGCACAAATGCATGTATATATTATATTCGAGTGCAATGTCTATGTACATGTATTAAGGCACTATACATATATATGTTTTGCACTCTTGTCTAACAGATAATATACATGTATAGAGATATTTAGTGAAAAGCAATATTAAGAACATAACAGTAAAAACATAAAATACTAGTGAAAGGAAATGATTCCCCTTTTGCCTCAGGATATGTCTTTGTTTCTTTCTACTTTTCAATTGAGTTGACAATAACTGTGGAGGGCTTGATATTTACATGTATACATATGTAGGTGCCTCAATGATGTCTCTCTCAGTTTGCTCTGGTATGTTCCTTGTTCTCTATATTAAGATATTGGAGGATCAGTATTTAAAATTATAGGGTAGGAAAGCTTTAACACTAGTCAGAAATGACAAAATTGTAGAGGTAATGACAGCCTAGTGACTGGGTGTACAGTGTGGGATATAAATTACATTTTTTTCATACATTGATACATTGGCTTGTATTTGTCATGAATATTAAATATTGGAAAAGCAGTACATGTCTGCCTTTTTTTATTAGTCACTTTGAATGAAAGGCTGTTCTTCACGCTATTTATCTTTCTTTTCCATGCCTTAATGTACGGTGTATAGTGTAGTGTGCTTTAAATACCATTTTGAAAGAAAAGAGTACAGCAGTCTGATTGAATGATTGATTGGTAGTTTTATGCCACATGTAAAATTACATTCATGACAGAAGGAAATAGAATGCCCTGGGAAATATAATACCCATTGGCCTAAAACAAGTGGCTAAGGAACTTTAATACCCGTGATACCCCTAGAGGTTATTGAAGACAAAGCGATCTCCAGCATAGGAATGCCATGGGCATTGACTTACACTGTATATTGCTCGGAGGGTCCTAATAAAATAACCATTGAAATGAATGGCCAGTGGAGCAATCCACTTGTGATTGATTGAAAGAATGGATAAATGATTCATTGACTAGTTTGCTCATTTTCACCCAAAATTATGATAATACGTAGTCTGTGTACTTTTTCTTAACTATAATACCAAGTTAAGCCTTTCAAATTGAAGTTGGTGGCCAAGGCGGTAAATTAAGCCTTTAAGAGGAGTAGTTTCTCCAATAATTCAAGAATATAGCAGCCCTCTCAATTCACAATTTTGCCTCAGCCCCAAAAAATTCTCAATTAACTTACTTTGGCAGTAATATTTAAGATAAATACAAACACAACCAAGTATTATTGGAAGGTTAAAAACACTTTATTAAAGTGTGCTGACTGTCACATACATGTAACCTCACAAAACACATGGAATTATGAGTGTTAGAGTATCTATTACTCTGCTAGCAATGCAGAAATTCAAATGTCACTTACAGATCTAGTTATCACTGCTGTCACTTTCTGACAAAGAGGTGTCCGATAGTGGGGTTTAGGTCATAATGCTAACTAATTTCCATGCGTAAAACAGCACTTTATACTTGAATTAAATAAAATTTTATTTAACAACACAAGAGTCAAAAGATTTTGTGATCAAATTTTTGAGGTTAGATTGGCACACCCGTCAGCAATTTCTTTTGCTGTGGCAAAGCAATCGTATTTTGGCATTCACCTCCTCACTTGCCGATTGCCGAGGTGAATTGAGTGGGCTGATAATATAATATGTATATTTTATGTTTTAGTGAAACATCAGTGAAATAAACTCATCAGATAACTTCAGTAGTGTATTTTCTCTGTACAGAAAAACCTTTCTAGAAACAACATGCAATTTCATATTAAGATACAGATTAAGCAGCTGTTCAGTGTCCAATTCAAAGTAGGTATCTAGTCACTGTGTTGTCTTTAGCAGCTAGAGGTCAGAAATTTTCATTTTCCAAGAACACTTTCCAATGTAATCAACATATGGTTTTGTGATATTAATAGTAGCTTTTCATGGATGTTTCCTCTACATGTCATTGAAATGTATAAATGTAAATACGTGCACATGGACATGTCTATGTATTATCATGTGATGACTAAACTACATGTACTGGTACTTCTGGTCTATGTCCAGTGTATGCATATAACAACGTAATACTGATTCAGTAACGGGACAAGTGGAGCATGGATCTTTATTGTGTGTACTACTGACTTCCATGTACCATTTCTGCATGCTAATTTTCCGTAGATTACATATACATGTACCTCCCAATTTGTGAAATCATTTTTTTTTTCAAGATCAATACAACAATGAAAAAACCCTCAGCTGTCAGCTTGGTGATAGATCTCCTGTTTGAAGTGGTTAATGTCCATTCAGGTAGAAAATTGGGGCCCACGCACCATGCATGTACTTGTCAATTGTTTCCACAGGCTCATGTATAGCTATAGCTCTTCCTACATGTACATGTGTTGTATAGGTCTTCCTCTTCCTACATGTACATGTGTTGTATAGCTCTTCCTACATGTACTTGTGTTGTATAGCTCTTCCTACATGCACATGTATTGTATAGCTCTTCCTACATGTACATGTGTTGTATAGGTCTTCCTCTTCCTACATGTACTTGTGTTGTATAGGTCTTCCTACATGTACTTGTGTTGTATGGGTCTTCCTACATGTACATGTGTTGTATAGGTCTTCCTACAAGTACATGTGTTGTATAGGTCTTCCTACAAGTACATGTGTTATATAGCTCTTCCTACAAGTACATGTACACGTGATGTATCCCACTTCACTGCATGCACTTTTGTGCTGTGCCATGTGGAGGGAAGGATCATGAATTACCATCCTGGGTATGTAAATGGTGATTAGGACTAAACTGGTACATGGGGAACTCGTTGCTGTATATGCGCATATAACTACAGGTACTCTTTGTGATAGTAATAGGGAACTCAGCTGAGGGAAAACACAGGTACATGTACCTACAGAATTCCTGATATATCCCACACAAATGGGTACTATCAAACATAAATCCTGATTGTGCGTTTGTCCGAGATCTACGTGTGTATCATCCCAGAGCAAACATTAGACATAATAGCATCTTCAAGCCACATGATGTACATGTATATACATGCCACTGATGTACCTTGCTCATTATTGCTTAGATTGATTTGCAGAAAGCTGGTGTGGTGTTATTTACCCCTTGTCAAAAGTAAAAGGGGACTTTTTCGATGATCATGAGCAACCATCTGCAAAAGGCAAAAGGCTACATTATGGGATACATGTACATATATGTCTTTGTTTACAAAGGCCATCATTAAAAAATTCTTTCTGTGGTGACCTACATGTACAATATACCCCTGTCAGAAAAAAAAAGATGCCTCGAGATAGGCCAAATTTATTTTTTATTCTGGCAATTGAAAGAGAGAGGGATTCCGAAAATATTACCGCTGGGAGTACAATGAAAGAAAATAAGAAATTCCATCACATGCCCAATAAAATCTTTAGTGTAGGGCCCTTGGAGGTTTTGTCAAGTTACGCCCCAAAGAACATGTGTACTACATGTAGTAATGGGCAAATTATTGATTGCAGTAAGCTGTTTGTTGAGTGTTGTTTTTCTGCCTTTAATATTACCTTTACACATGTTGTAATTATTATTTATCTTATGTGATTGTGGAATGTTGTCAGTGTAAAACACAAGATAAAAAACAAGTGTTTGCCTTGTAGAGTGCACGCTTGCCATAAGCTGAAATGAGCAATAAGCTGGGGTTTACATACCTTCATCAAGTGTGACACTTGACATGAAGACATTATTTATGTGCTGACTGGATGTCTTCTGTATCATCAAGTTGTGTCAGACATGGTAGGGTGTAATGAAGGAGGGGGTGGACTAGTACGTCTGTCATTACCTATAGCATACATAGTACCTACACGTGGGCTTGATTTACAAGTAGGAGACAAATATTCCAAACATTAGGGAACTTCAGTTTATGCGTAAATGAATTTACTTCTTGTAAAATGACTAATTTATGCATTTGCTTGATCTTGAGTGTTCTATTCATCTACATGTACAAAGTAAATCTGAGGTTTGTTTGCCTTTAGGTGATCTAAGGCAAGCTGTAGAGCAGCCGCCATCCGTATACACCTTACTTTACACCTTGATTGATTGCTTAATACAACGAAGAGAGATCTATCTTCATAACAGGCTCAAGAGATCATGAGCCCTTGACCAGTTATGAAACTCATCTATACATGTATACCTATGTGATGGGGAAGTTGGAGCTCTTCTTAAATTCTGGTTGGTGTTGCATTAACAAGAAGATAAGCACATGTACATGTATCTATCTGTACATGGTTGGCAGTAAGGTGCAATGGTTCCTCCTCATGTTAACGTCACATCTCGCACTTGTGAGATGTTTTCAAGTAAGACCTAAAACATCAGGCAGCAATTGTTATGCAGCCGAGTGTCTCCCACCTGTCAGGTCGCAATCTTAAATCCTGCCTTAATTTGTTACACAACACCTTCAAAAGAACAGACCCGGGGCCAGTTTCATGAAGCGCACTTAACTAAGTATTCCCTTCACTGCCATGACAATGTAAGTTGTAGAGATAGGAAGTGCACTTAGCTGTGTGCTACTTAACACTAAGTATGCTTCATGAAAAGGGGCCTTGCACCTTGAAATGAAGTGGGTTATCACATACATGTAAAGGGTCATTTTGTGCTAATTCCAACTATTGTCTTCGTGATTTTTTTTTACAGTGAATAAAATGCAATTAAAAATTGATTTCATAAGGTCACTAAGATCACTTTAGAAAATATGAAGGCAGAATTTTTTAACTGTGAAACATCCACTGATTGGTGTATTTCAGTGTTAAAGGTGAATACACAGGTGTTACCACATTTTATATGTGTTTGTATATTTGTATTTAATATGCAGATTAATATAACAGAGCCTGTTTGGCGCCAAAAAAGGAAGCTGTGACCTCACTGCTTCAGCCTGTTCATTATGGCCATTGTAGAGCCTTAATATTTTTGCATGTTATTCACTGTAAAAAAGAAATACATTGTTTGAACTGCATAGTGCACATGCATACTGTATGTAATTAAACTTGAACCTTAAAGTTTGTGGTAATTTGGCACTGTGAAGTTAAGCATTACCTATTGCAGGAAACCTGATCTCACCTTATGGGTTGTTTAAAGCTTTTAAACTCTCAAGACTACTTAGTGCTAAACAATCTGGTACAGCTGGTGTAATTTTGCTGTCACATTCTTGGTTTAGGACGTAAATAGAGAGGGTTCCTGTGATGTTATCCACTCATTGTTTCTTTTCAGCAGTATGCACATACATACCACATGCGTAGGAGATTTCTCCTGTATCTTATGTGATCTTACTACACTGTCATGACACTAATGTTATAACAACTGGCTGACATGAAACATCATCCTTTTTTGTTGTGATCCTTGCTTTCTAGTTGTCTTTGTAAAGTATAGTGGATGTAACTTTTAGTTAACACACACCTGAAACATACATGTATCAGCTGGACAGATTCATCTGTCGAGTCATGTTTAAATGACACATTACAAGTGTCATATTAACTAATCTAGGACTTTTTTATATTGTAATTTTAACTACAATACAAACATGAAATGGCTGATTCTGAAATTATAAAACGAAATCAGTGGAATTTTGCAAACTATACGTGCACGAGCTGACTCCTGTTTGAATAGTGTCAGCAGATACAGTGCTAAACATGTACCGTATTGCACCTTAAATTCCATCTAAATTTTGACCAAGTTACTCATTTTGCCAGATTCTTAGAGTTCTACTGACCTTTATAGAAAAGTATTTTGAGGTTTATTTGAAAGGCATGTACTGGGAAACTTTAAGTTTCGTTATCGGAAGACAGTAATATTTTATTTAGCTTTGAAAATACATATTTGGGGGGTGAAAGTTGAGGTTTGGTATAATAGTGTATACCTTTCCTTCTTCCTGAATTGTCCAAGTAATTGTGAAAAAACATATTTTCCACAATGTAAACTCATATATACTAAACCAGGTCTCCTTCGTAAAGGTTTGGTGTGAAGTATAATTTCTGAAAGACTGGTTAACTTGCATCACTAGCATGATCTGCCAGACTACACTGTATTTCTCTACATGTACATGAAGAGAAAGGAATGAATTATGGTTTGAACACTTGCTTAGTGCATTTTAATTTACCAGGTAAGGAGACAGATTGTGTAGCTTTTTTATGAACATGGCAAAAGTTTGCTTGGCAAAGGAATTACATGCACACGTTCCTCTTCACTTAGCAGAGAGCAGCCAGTGTGTCAACTGAATGGTCAGCTGTTCCTTAAAATAACCTCAACATATAGACTTCACTCTGTAATGGTCAGTCAGTGGTCAGGTATTTGGCACCTGCCCTAATCTTTCAGTAACAGCACTTGTTTTTCATCCTTTTCGGTAATTGACACCACCTGCTTGTTTACCCTCTCACCTGTAGCATGGTTTACTTATCCTTACAGCTCCAGGCCTCTGTATTGTTAGACTGTTTAACTGACCTGCCAAAGTGTAAGCTGCATTTAACACCTGTTAACTTCCAGTTGATTTTGGACAGGGTCTAGTTGGATTGTAATAGGGCCTTATAATATTGGCGAGTTTAACCTCCAATGTGTTAACAGGGCTTTTACCATGGCTTTATCCATTCTCACCTGTTTGCATTCCTATGTCTACCTTAGTGTAAATACACCTGTGGGTTTTGTTAGTGTCACAATGTAACTGAAACCCATGACTGGTCAGAAAATTATCTGTTTGAAAGTGGGCATGAACATGCCTATGATTGAGCTGGTTTGAATAAAAGAGAGACTTCATATGGCCGTTTTAGGAAGGTGTGTTATTAAAGCAAACTTCAAGTACACTATAAAATACATCAGTGCCTTTGTGATGGCAGTACAAATGCACACGCATACATGTATATAGTCCCCTCTCCCATAATACTCAGTACAGGTTTGTATTTGTCAGGGTTGTGTGATACCTGTATGGCATGAGGGGTGTTACTGTCTGCACATCCATACATGTACAAGCTCAGTGTTTCTGCTCACCATGAACATGTACAAACAAATCTAGTTCACATTTAATGGAAGAAAGAACATAAAATAAAACACAAGGGTTTTTCTTTATTTCTAGTCAGTCTCTTAGTAGAAACCCAGTTTGAACATGTTGGAAAACTTAGAATTTGAAAACATATGCAACCGAATTTGAAACAATGTTTATTTACACTGATCAATGTTTGGCCTACAAATATTGTATTCATCAGATTCCACTTGTTTGTTACTTTGGAAATTACCAAGACAGTAACTGGTCCACCTTAATCACCCAAACTCATTTCCTCTATAATCCTGTACTGTCCAAAAGAACTCCAAATAACACTGTCAGAATCTGTCAGAAACCCAGACATCTGAAAGACTGTTCCAGTTTGGCGAAAAACTTTTCATGCACAAGATTATAGAGAGATATAGATGTTTTTGTCTGACTAACTAGAGTTTACAGAACATTTTAAACTGAACATTATCTTAGGAATCACTGTCATTTGAAATATTGCATTGACTTGGTGAGATTGGTAATAATAGATGTACAGTCAGAAGTGTACATGAACATCTGTGTGCACTTACCTACATATACACTTATGTTTTATGGTTTGTGAGACAGTCTCAGCCTTGCAATTTTTACCGGTCATAACTTTTTTCAGTAGTATAATAGTATTTCTTACCGGAGATTGTAGCATGCACTGGTCTCCGGGTGGAATGACCTCCTGCAGTAGATACTGTTTTTGTACATGTAAGTGTCTTAATTATCTCATGTATATGCATATATGTACTTCATGTGTTAACTAAATGTTTGGAAGGGCCCCTGTGGCCAAGGTGCTCTCACCCTTGCGGTCACTGTGAGTTAAGTCCAGTTCATGCTGGCTTCATCTCCGGCTGTACGTGGGAAGGTCCGCCAGCAACCTGCGGATGGACGTGGGTTCTCCCCCTGGCTCTGCCCAATCTCCTTATATTGTATTTGTGAAATATATGCATAATATAATATGAAGTAAATAAGTAAATCAGTACTTGCACATCTATATTGTATTTTGTGTACATGTACTTGTAATTATTGGCTTGCATTTGTGGCGTCATTCTTATCATTTAATGACAAGTTTGGCTTTTTTCTCTTTGACAGAATAGAAAATGGCTAAATTTGTCAAGAAGTGTCCATGCCTTAGACCACCCACAGAGGAAGTCCGAACCTTGGATTATCGCCATAGCAACCTCAAAGATGTGCCAGGAGAGATTTTCAACTTTGAACGGACTCTTGAGGAACTGTTTGTTGACTCAAATGAAATACGAGACCTTCCAAAGGTAAATGCTGAGGCAATCACATTCATCTTTTCTTGTAGACCTACATTTTATAATTATAATTTCTTTGAAGTTCAAAAATGCCCATACCTGCTTAATCCAATCTAGTCTTCAGAATCTTTCAAATTATGTTTTCAAATTCCATCTAAATTTGTACTTTACTGGTGGAATTTGCTGAAGATTTAGGGTAGGTTGATTTTGTGGAACCTCACATTAAATAAAAGGAAAAAAACAGCTTGTGTGTATTTGATGACTTAGCTCATTTTGACTATTTGTTGATTTTCTTGCTGTAAGTGTTCCAAATATTTATAAAGTTTTGATAAATTATGTGTTCAGGGTCATTTTCTCTAACATCAGATGATCTTGAAGTGAAAAAACCAGGCAGATCTGTGCTATTGTTTTGCATATCCAACGACTAATTCAATTCTGATTGGTTGCTGGTTTTCATTCAGTACTGCTTTAGATGTTGTCCCATTTTGTTAAAATTTCATTATGTATGGAATCTGAAATTTAAAAACCAGCATGATCCACGCATAAAGTTTGTGGATACAGTGTCTCTGAATTACTACATGTATGTAATTGCCATAGATTTGAGTCCACCCTGCTATGCTATAATGGTTTTCTGTAAGATCTCGTACATGCAAAGACGTGACGCTGCCATTTGATACCAAATTCATGCTGGAACAATATATTTTTGACATTGTAACATTTGGTTTTTATCCTCATGGGTGCATTGTGAAGGTCCGCCAGCAACCTGTGATTGGTCATGGTTTTCCCTGAGCTCTGCCTGGTTTCCCCCTACCATAATGCTGGCCATTGTCGTATAAGTGAAATTATCTTGAGTATGGTATAAAACAACAATCAAATAAATAAATAGATAAATAAATCATGCATGCATTAATGTGATGCTTAAGGGTGGAGCCTTTGTATTAATCTGGCTATTAATGGATGAATTTCTGGTTTTGTGAACACTGTTTACACATGGATTATCCTTGTTACACATGGGTTAATACTTGTATGGAGCAGATGGATATCTGAATACCTGCCAGGTTCATTGGTAACCTTGGACAATGCATAATTCATGATACACCAGTGGAATAAATGCAAAACCTTTAATGGGCATGATAGTTGTACTGCATCAATTAAGACCTAGAAAGATCTGTTCAGTTTGATTTACAAGTTTCTTTTTAATTTTTCAAGTGTCTACGTACACATAAGGTTGTGCAGATTTGCTTATTTCTTTCTATTGAGATTCAGTAAGTTCAGGATGTATGGACTGTAGTCATGTACTGAGTGATAATTTCATGCCTTGTCCTACTGGGATTATCAAGGCTTTATTTTGGTGATTTAATACCAAACAGGTTCCCGTAGATTTTCTTTGCTGCAAGGATTGTCTTGGTGGCCTAGAGATCAGAGCATCGGCCTTGAGGTCAGGAGACCCGGGTTCAATCCCAGGTCGGGTTATATCAAAGACTTTCAAAATGGTACTTGTTGCTGGCTCTCTTGGTGCTCAGCATTGTAAGGTTAAAGGAAGGAAACAGAAATGGTCGGACTGGTGTCAGTATAATGTGACTGGGTAGGGTGTCATGTCTGGAGCCTGTCTTTCAAACCTGGAGTAGCTTATGTTAGACGTAGTCATTATGTCTGCTTTAGTGGTGGCTTCTGTCAGCTCCTAGTAGTGTCTTACTAAAGTTGTTGCAATCCTTAAAGTGTGTCTACGAAACACCACAAGGGCCACCATGTTTAGTATACTTACGAAATTTACGTCTGCCCGAGGGTGGATGTCAGTTTGCACCAAACTTTACATCAAACTTTATATCAAGTCACAGCTACCCCAGCTTTGTAAGACGGTCAGTCTTTCCTGCGAAACATGTCCAACAGGCTTACACCCAATCGCAGCCTTACTCCAGCTTTGTAAGACAGGCCCCAGGTGTCTTTTGGCATGATGTTCCAATGGCAGAACGGACTCGCCCTACCACAAGAAAACAAACTATATGCACACACCAGAAGGACTCCTCGTCGTCATATGAGATAATGACTGTAACATTGTTAAGTACGACGGTTAACTCCAAGTACTCACTCACTCTTTCTTTCTTGGAATCCACCAGAATCTTGTTCAAATTTAGAACCACAAGATGATGACTCAGGTAAAGATGTCAATGGATGTAAAAGTAAACAGGTTTGGGGGATTCTGTGTTCATTACTTGAACGGTCTGAAACAATGTATATTTTTTATAATATAACTAAAACATTTATAAATTAAAACACAGGTTCTTGTTTAAAATTTTGTGAGATCGCTACACTATATTTTAGTTGTGATGTGTAAATAGATATTAGGTAGGTCTTTTTGACTTACTCTAGAAAACTTTTATAAGAAACAGAAAGTTTGTGTCCTCCGTTGCTTATTTCCTATGAATATGAATTATTCTTGTTTCATCTGTAGTTAGACAACTCAGACTTCTATCTACTTGTACATGTCCACATCATATGTGTGTACTTCTAAAGTACATATGTACAGTTCTTGTAGGTTTACAGTACATTTACATGTACACTGTAAATGACCTAAAATTTCGTCCAGAAAGTACATTTTCGGAGGCAAATAAATGTCATAACATATTACTTTTGGAGTTGAAACCTACCTTTAAACACCTTTCTACAATCAGTAGAAGTCTCAGAATCAGGGAAGATAAGCAACTGTGTCAGAGATGAAATTTTAGGTCATTTAGGGTATATTACATACATTTGACCTTGCTTTTGTCATTTATTTCTGTCATATAAAAAGAGGAACAAATTAGGCAATTGTGAGGGTATTTTTGGCGTGGGTGTTTTTATTTCCCTGTGTAATCTGCGTAACAGTAAACCCATTGTATTATAGCATGCATAGTTGCATGTGTGTGATGAACTAATGTACAGAATGGAGGATACATACATGTACTGATATGCCAACAGTTTTTGCATTTTTGTTGACAGGAGCTGTTTTATTGCCATCAACTCCGCAAACTTACCCTCAGTGACAATGAAATCACAGCAGTCCCCTCTGCTATTTCTAGCCTGGTTAATTTAGAAGAACTAGATATAAGTAAAAATGGTAAGATGTTTTTTTCTGTTTGTATATTTTTAGGTGTTCATAATGCATATAAATTTAACAGTTTTCACAGATTTCTTAATTGTCTGTACATGTAAATGTAGAATTAGGATTGCTGAATATTATCGGTACTATGATCCTTGCATGGCCATGGTCATGCATGTACCCTAATTCCTCAACTTTTTTGCATATGAAAGAGCAACTTTCAATGCAATTTATTGACGTTATTAATTTGATTTTTGAGACAAAACTACATTGCCTGGATTGGCCAGTTTCAGGGCTTCACAAGAAGTGTAATTTTATCAGTGAACACAAAATAATGCTTGTGTGTGTGATTAAATGTCTTGCAAACATGCGAAAAGGTTGAAAAATTAGAGTATACACAAAGCATATATGTGCTAACCACTTCACATTGCAGAGCTGCAGGCAACTGACATTTGTCTCTAATGTTAGGTATCTTTAAAGTTGTAATTTAATGTACAACTTTAATGTTGTAGCAACAATGTCTAATCAATAAATAATGACGATATTGTTTTGACATTGCAGGTATCATTGATATGCCAGACAGTGTCAAATGTTGTAAATGCCTCCGTATCCTGGAAAGCAGTGTCAATCCACTTGGGAAGTAAGTAAGCACTTTTTGTCGATCAGTTGGTTGTTTGCCAGGGACACATGCCATGACATTTGTCAGAAGCATTTCGCTAACCGCAGTACATGCCGTTGCACATGTAGATCATCTCGTGATAACTGCAGTAGATTGTCACTGAACCAGCAAGGTCAGTGACTTGCGTCTTGCTTTTAATACACTGGTCTGTAGTGGGCAGAATCCGAAGATTTGTTCTGTACCTGGTTGTCCCTCAGGGGTTTGGAATTTTCTACAATATTACAATAAACCTCAATAAACTAATGATATTAATAACAATAAATGAATGCTCCGCAGTCTGTATTATGTACATAAATTAAACTGCACTTCGATTTTCTCCTCTTCACTTAATGAATCCAAGGAGCAGAATATTCAAGCATTGGATGTCTGAAAGTCTATTAAACATTGTTTGAAAAGCTCTTGTTCTTTGCTAAAGTCAGTCCCTGTTACTATTATAATCAACACATGCATGTGAGTGAATTTGATCTTAGACGATTTGTTTTGATATTCAATTGTTAAATAAAGATTTCGGAACTTCTCCTAGTATGTAATCTGATGTAAATACATTATGTAGTAGATATACTGTATGGACTGATGTGTTTTCTTGTTTGACAGGATCCCTGAAGGCTTCACTCAACTGCTCAACCTCACAGAGTTATACCTAAACGACACTTTCCTGGATTATCTACCTGGCAATTTTGGAAGGTCAGTGTTATGCAGCTTATATACCAGTTTTTGTTTGTCTTGTTTGAGTTGCATTTAGATGTTGGGGTGGGAAATACACAAGACAAGTCTTTCTTATGGATATACAACTTCTTGGTTTATTGACACGACGGTTCGATGTAGTTACTAACATCGTTTTCAATGTGACATTTTTTTTGTTGTCACTCCCTTGATAACGATGTTAGTATCTACATCAAAACGTCGTGTCAATGAACCAAGAAGTTGTATATCCATAAGAAAGACTTGTCTTGTGTACTCTGTGCTTGTGTTTGACTTGTAATGCTTGATGGGCTTTAGTTTTGTGTGCAGATCTACCAAGTGTAAGCTGTGATTGTTTACACCTGGATATGGTGGTTATTGACAGAGCACTGCTAGGGCCTGTTCTACAACGCTGTCGCAAATCTGTGTCAGATGTATTTACGATGGTGTCGTATCTGTTCACGGTGTGTTGGGATGGAAGTTACGCAAGGTGGATACTGTGACTGCTGTGTGATCTGGCCACAGGAGATGTGGTGTGTGTCGATCAGCATGGTTGTCATTATGCTGATTCCTCCCACCATAACGCTGGCCGTCGTCGTATAAGCGAAATATTCTTGAATATGGTGTTAAACACCGCTTGAATAAATAAATAAATCATTACGCTGATGTAACTCACTGAATCAGATTCACTGTTTACTTGTAGATATGACATTAGGTTTCAGCTTTTAATGATATTAATGAATTGGTCATTAATAGCAGGATTTAACAACTCTCAGTGGGGATTTGGAGTATTCTTGAAGTTGTAAATGTGGCCTTTATTCATGGCATAATTTCAGTGTTGAAGGTCAGAGTACAGCTGTATAGTTACAGGTGGTTTTGAGGGTGTATTATTTTGAAATTCTCTGTTGGCAGATTGTCCAAGCTGAAGATACTAGAAATCCGTGAGAATAATTTGAAGACGTTACCAAAGTCTCTGTCCCGCTTGACCAGTTTGGAAAGGTTGGACATCGGTCAGAATCAGTTCACACACCTGGTGAGTCATAAAGGTTACATCTGCGGTGGTCAGTACTGCATTGCATGTTGGTCACAAATTTCGTATACATGTTATGCTTAGCCAGGGTCTTCATTTTACTCCTCAGGTTACATTTATATAAGCATCTTAAGCTCAGCCGTGTCAGCTGGAGTCAGGTGGATTGAAGAGCTGCAGCTCAAAACTATTCTTAGGTCCAGTGTTTCGAAATCTTACTCTTGCTGTTTTCTTGTGTCAGAACTTTTGTCAGGCGCCATTCAAAGGTCGTGACTTTCCTCAAGCCACTTCTGTTTCCTTCACCCATTAATCAGGCGAACCTCTATCATATAAGTGAAAAATTCTTGGACACACCACTAAACACCAATCAGATAAATAAATGAAAACCATACATGTATCAAATTAGTGATCTGCTTTAATAGCTTTGGTTTAACATGTTACTGTCAAGCGTTATCTTGGAGAGTTCTGAAGTTCCTGGTCTAAATTTTTACATGAAGCAGGAGTAATAGTGATCTTGTCCATTCACACTGAGGTGACAATATGTTTAATATTTAAACTGTTCAAAACAGCCATTTTTGGGATCACCTCAGAGAAGATGATGCAATCTCATTTTGTCGTCATCCACAAAAATGCCAGCACATTTTTAAGAGCAAGTGTTTGATATCGTTCAGAATGATCTTGATCATTGATCATCGACTTACCATAAATGAACTGAAATTCGTCTTCGAAAAATTTGCTTTTTTTCCCTGATTCCTAGAACTGTGTTCATTGTAGAAAGGTATTTTGTTTGTTTGTTAGGTAGGATGATATCCCACTAGAAAAATGTAGGTTTCAGCTCCAAAAGTGATATTTTATTACATTTATTTGCCTGTAAAAATGCACTTTTTGGGATGAAATTTTCAGTAATCTACAGAAGCAGGAGTGGTAAACAATTGGTTTGTGTTGTGGACTTAGTCCTGTTGAATGTCAGAATTGTTACAGAAGTGGTGCTTTACCTTAAAGATACAAAAAACCAGAGTATGTTCTTCTTTGATATAATATTTGAGCCCCAGAAAAGGTGTAGAGGTGACAGTTTTCTGCTTTCTTCATCCAGGTTTTATACTGGAAGTGAAACCTGCCACAATGTATACATACAAAATATATAGTAATGTAAGCCACAAGAAAAATATTTAAGAGATTCTGTTAAGTTTTGAAAGCTGAGAAGATGGAATTCAACGTTGGGGTCAGTCCACTTCAAATAGCCATGATGTAGCAGCCCACATGGACTAGCATCCAAAGCGTCAAGTGATTTATGTAGCTGTGGTGTAAAAAAAAAAAAATTGTTCATTGTTGGAGTGGCTCCTTATACTGGATATACAGACACCAGTGCTACAGATAAAATTTTGAAGATGTTTTGTTATATTAAACTGAAGCGTTTTGGTCCAGCTCTGGACTGTCTACATTTATGTGGAACCAGGATTGGCTACCTGCGTCATAATGCTTACACACATGCTCCTCAATTTCCTAAGTGAGTTGATTTCAAATTTGTGTTGTGCACATTGTCAGCCCTTTGGCTCTCTTTGGTACAGCAGTTAAGCCGACACTACTAAAGTCGCCGTGAACCTTTATAGCAGTCATTTATTCTTTCCAGCCCATGATGTGTAGGCTCTTGCTTGTGTGCATGTGTCTACGATCAGTTGCCACTTAGTATCTGTAAGCCAGGTAATTTGGCTTGAATATGTTACTGTTTTGATTAGACATTCATAAGTAGATGTGCAATAGGCACTGTTGAAATTGTTTCCATGGTTTTATTGTGTTCGGGGATTTTTCCAGCCACTTTCTTGTTGTGGTAACCATAATCTGTGGTAACCACGGAGAGAAACGTCCCAGAACTGAGTTTTAGATTAATTTTGTTGAAGATAAATTTTGTATCAAGTTTTCATGAAATAAATTGAGCTTTTGATACGTTGTTGATTGAGTTTTCGGAGTTGTTCAAATTGAGTTTCTGAAATGAAATTGGCTAGAAAAACCTATGGTGTTATATATGTGTCTAGTTGTTTTCAAAGCTTTGTTGAAATTTAATACAATTCTAGTTGCCTTGATTTTTTTGCAGTGTTTTGCCTATGTTTATGTGGCATATATGTGTAGGGTATGTGTAGCAGTGGCTACAAACATTTTGTACACATAATACAGTGACATTGTGATGCAATACAAGATTGTATATGGTGGATATGTACGCTGTGCAATACATGTAGTTGTAGCCTTCAAATCCCCGGGAAACAACTGTTAAACACATGTGTCCGGTGTTGGTGTAAGATAGTAGTTGACAGTCGACTCAAATTACTCAAGCATGACAATGTATGATGATAACATCATAATAACCGAGGAGGGAAAAAAAATCTGCAATTAATATGTTTTACCTGGCTTCACTTTCTCAAATGAGTAGTTTGCTACAGTGCTTTCTTGGCATTTGCAGTGTAGATTTGTGTGTGTTTCTGACTGTAGACATATTTCTCCTCAGCTGAATGAAGTCTAGCTCAAGGTGTGGCAATAATTGAAGAGAGAGTAAATTGAAGAGAAGCTAAACAGACTGTGAGGTCCACTTTTGCATCAGCCAACCATTTGTTGACTGCTACCTGAACTGTAGCAGATAACCTTTCAGCATTTGCAGATTTGTTTTTATTGATGCTGCATGTACATTGCATGGTTTTATTTAAAAGCCTTGAGCTTTAGTTTCATAGTTATTTGGGTTAGCAGATGTACTAGTAATACATAACAATGATCTCTCTTCACTCAAATTCTTATAAGAAACGTTCTCTGCTTTTTTAGAACAAATACATGCGGCAAAAAAAGGTATACGTATAATTGATGTTTTTGTTATGAAACAGGCATATGTAAATGACACTGATGAATAAAGCAGTGGTATTACAGACAGTTTTCTAACTATGCATATATATATACACGGAGGCTCAAAAGATGGGGTAAATGATAACAAAAGGGTATAGAAAAAGAAGCAGTTGTGGTGAACTAACCCTGAATGCCACAGGAGTTGGTACATGTATATCTATTCACTAAAGACCATTGTTTACTTATCTGTTACATCAGAAATAATGAGTGTACCCTGAAGGCCAGAGCACTTGACTCCGTCCTCACAAGTTGGCCTAGTCTGGCAGTGTAGACTTCACTAAGTGTAATTGCTACTCACACACTGTTTGTTGTTAGTCCCTTTCGGTATTTGGGGTTGGGGGTTGTGAGGGCTACTTTGTCACAAAAGTTTTTTCTTAACTCATCATATTAAATTGGAAATTAGTTCATAATAAAATTATGACTGATTTGGACTTGAAGAGTTTTTTAAGAGTTTTTGTTTTGAAAGTGTTTCACCATATTTATTTGAAACTGGCATGTCACTTTACCCTGATGACCACTGCCTTGATCTGTTTTCAACAAAGTTAAGGCCATTTATGTGACATTACTTTTGGATAATTTTGCAGCCTTTCCCAGATGTTCACCAGACGGAAGTAGTTTCATTTTTCGCAATGCAACCCTATTCCTTGCATAGCCATTGTTTGGTCAGCATATTCCGAGTACAGATCATTAGTTCATTTTTTTACTGTTGTTTCTTTTGTGAAAAGGGAATGAATGCATGAAATGGAAATGTAGATAAAGTGGCTATTTCTCATTGCAGGAAGATGTAGTTGGTCACATGACCAATTTGTTGGAGTTGTGGTGTGACACAAACAAGATTGTACGCGTCACTGAGGTAGGTTAATTTGTTTGGTGACTTTCTTTTTCTTTTTACTGTAAATATGGATGCCTAAATACACCTCACAAATAACATAGCAAGTGTCGTATTTCCCTGTAAATTCTACATGGCATTTCCCTTCCCTCCATTTCGGCTCCATGGTTATCTTAAGATAGGCCTTTTTGTTGGTGGAGATCTTTGAATTGGTCTTTCTGTTCGTCCAAGAAAAAAAAAACAACAACAATGCCCACTATTTCTTTTTCTTGTTACAGTAAAAGTCATCCTCGTAGCCAAGTCTCTCAGTTCAGTCCAGTCTTACGTCAGATGACACTGTGACTTTCACTGAACAATGGCTGAGTTTTGATCCATAAAGCAATCATAGGCTATTAAAGATAGCAGTGTTTTTTGTTGTTTTTTTTTTTGTTTTCATAAGGTATGGCCTGCAAAAGAAGTTTAGGTGAAA
Source organism: Acanthopleura granulata (assembly GCA_016165875.1). Classification (NCBI taxonomy): domain Eukaryota; kingdom Metazoa; phylum Mollusca; class Polyplacophora; order Chitonida; family Chitonidae; genus Acanthopleura; species Acanthopleura granulata. Next base: position 1,806,493 of record JABBOT010000004.1, read on the forward strand.
TTGCGAAGGAATGTTTCAAGTTGGAATTCTTTTATCGATGGAATTCTTTTATCGATGAGTGTTTAATATGGTGGAACAAAATCTAAATTCTTTTATGGATCGATGCCTTGTGACTTATCAGAAATGTTAGACAGCTTTTGCTGATTTAAATTTACTGATCACCTGCCTCGCCCTATTCGGGGGTGGCAAATGACACTGCTTTCCTTCATTCGCCATGATATGGCTGAAATACTGCTGATGTGGCATTAAGCCATAATCATTCATTCTTTCAGTCAGGAACTTCTCAGGTTGATACATGTTCATCTCCTAAATTTTTTCCACTGTCCATAAGTATGGCTTTTCGAAACTTTTCAGACACACAAGTTACAGTAAATGTATTTAAAACTAGTTGCCTAACATTTCTGATGGGTCACATGGTACAGTGGTACTTGTTTTACCTCCAGATATGAAAGAGTTTGAACTTGAAACTCCCTTATTGTTGTGAGATTAAAAATTCTAAGTTTGGTTGATTAATCTAAATAGCTATTCATGAAATGAAACATAGAAAAGGGGCTTTCGGGAAGCATGTTACCATGTTCATAACAACCTCAACCTAAAGCTGATCTTGTATTCTGTATCAACAGGGCATAGGAAACTTGAAACAACTGATGTTCATGGATGCCTCTAAAAACCGATTGGCTGAGCTTCCAGATCAGATAGGAGACTGTTCCTCATTGGCTGATCTCCATCTGACGACCAATCGCCTGCAAGCTTTGCCAGAGGCTTTAGGTAGGTTTGGAATATAGGATATTATAAAGTTGTTAATTTCTTTGATGTGCTTGTTAAATATGGCAAAATTTGTTTGGTCACAACTAAAATAATACTTGTACACATTCACAAACCCAGAACACTGTCACAAATAAGAAAAAAAGAGAAAAGAATTCATATAATCAAAAAAGTGAAAGAAAGCAGACTGACGTAAATATATAGAAGTTTTGTTCTGAGCACCTGTAATGCTCACTACTTTAATATATTGGTAATAGTGTTAGTTCAGTCTGACTCGTCCACAGTGAAATAGGGGTGCTGACTTTCCCAAATCGATGTGCTTTATCCTGTTACTTTGCATTTGTACTGAAATGTTTCATAACCCTTGAAGTGAAAGGCCACTCAGAAATAAAGTTGTGGTAAGTGAAAACATTATAAAAACTGTATCTGAAAATACTTTCACTGAATTTTTCTTCTTAGATTTTTTTCCCACCAAATTAAATGTAGTCAAATGTTTTGATTCTATGGTGGACTTTATGGATCATATTGAACATAATGATGTCACAGATTCCTTTTAGCTGATGAACATCGTCTGATTGTTAGATTTCCACGCAAAATACAGATACAGGCATACTGCATGTATATTCATATAGACTGTAAACATATAAATATCAGAGGCTGTTTAGCAGCTAAAATTAATGTGTGATGGCCTATTCCACATGGTCCATAAAGTCCACCATACAATCAAAAGATATGAGTGTTTAATTTGGTGGAACAAAATCTAAAAAAATCTGTGAAGGTGTTTGCAGACACAGTTTTTCATGCTCTGTTCACTCACCACAGCTTCATTTTAAGTGGCTTTTCACTTAAAAAAGTCAACCTGCCCAATTAACGTGCAAACTTATGCATAAAAATTTTAAGCAATACAGGCTTATCAGCTCTTGTCAGAGACTGTTTGGTAATGTATCGTTATGTCTGAAGTGCTGGTTCTTAAAAATCCATTTTGCTGATATTCAACTGAGACCAAGGTAACTTGAAGGGCAACTTTTAGAGGTGGAGATGTAGACTGTAAGTTCAAAGTATGTCAGCTTTGTATGTTTGTCTTAGTACAAGCTTAGGTTAATTATATTTTGACCAGTACCGAGAGCTTAGAGCAAGGAAACAGGACTGGTAACATCCGGTGTCAGTATAACGTGATCTGGTGGTGTGTCATGTCTGATGTCTTCGGCATGATGTTCCAGTGGCAGCAATACTTTAGCAGCATGGACTCACCCTGACACATATATATGTCTTCATATAAGAGAAAACTTTTTGAGTACGATGTCAAACCCAAGCATATATATGCATAGGCTCCTCATAGTTATATAACTGAAAAATTATTGAGTAGGATATAAAGCCCAAGCATGCACGGACATACACACTTACATGTACGTATTGACTAATGCAGCTTGTAAACTTATGAAAGAGTTTGAAACTTTTACTGAATTGAAAATTGGGTAAGAACAAGAGTAATGTGTTATGGCTATCTGTTGCACATGAATGTTCATCGCTGACAAATTAGGCAGTTGTTAATGTGTGTACATGTATGTATGCAGACAGTTGATGATGGATATGAGCAGAACAGGCTTGTGGGTATGTGTCTCATCAATCAAACAGCTATCAGCTAACACAGTTATACATGTTAATACCTACTGCCTTAGCTATGGGTGGGCGACAGTCATGATGATTGCCACACAGCTTGTTCAAATACTTTCCACCATACAAACCCAACTGGCTTGATTTTCATAGTGTTTCTTTCTTTTTTTGTTGTTGCTGTTCCGGATATAACAGATGGGATAGTTCCTGGATTTTCTAGATGGTACAAATTAAAGTCAAAACCCAGTTGACAGTGGTGATTATAGTTTGGCAATAATGTGTACACAAAAGATTTATCTTTACTGTTTTAAGGAACATGTGAAATGAAGTTAAAAGCCGTGTCAAAGCGTTCATGGTCCCAAACAAATTACTTAATCTCACCTACAGTTTAGCTTGTCGAAATACACTTGCAGAAGCACATGAAGGCCTTAAAATGATACACTTGTTGTGAACACTTAAGTAGCTCTTCTAAGATATATATCAAACTTTAGAAAAAAAAAAGACCTTAACTCACTTAGTAAGAGATGGATGAATCGAACAGAATCAAGTAAAATGTGTCACATGCTAGACTTTAGGTCAAATACAGTAGTTGTGAATATGTGGTGGCATTGAAAAGTTAACCCCTAAGTAAACAAACTAGGAGACAACAAATGTTTCGTTTTTTACCAGGTAATTTGAATAATTTGACAACCCTGAAGGTGGATGATAACTGTTTGCTCTGTCTGCCAACAACGATGGGAGGGTGAGTATGCCAATGCAGCCTGTTCCATACTCCATTGTTTTCCACTGATCATGATATGACATAATGGTTGTGTAAATGGATTATAACTTAATAGCATTTGTTTGCAAAACATCAAAAATTCTTGATAAGAAAAAAAAAAAAATGGAGTGGAGATGTTCTACTTTGCATCTGTCAGTAGATGTCCATTTATTGTACTGATAATGACATTACCTTTGGATGAATCCACTAATTATTTCTTTGTTTTCTGTTCACAGTAGCTCATTTCAAATCAGATTTTAATCATTCTGAAAGTAACTCTTAAAACTGCATTTTTCATGAAATATATTTTGAACATGTGATGATCCATTTCTAAGAAGTAAAGCACATATTTCTTAAGACATTAATTATCATGTTTACAGTGATAGAATGAAATGAGCTACAAAAGTTTTCAAACAACAGTTAAAGTGGCTGAAGTCATGCAAATAAGTTTGCCACCCTAATTTAGCATTCTTCGACATAGAGAAAACAAAAATACATTAGTTAGTAAACATGTGAATGTGTCAAATGTTCACAGCTTAAGTCGTATAAATAAAATTGAAACATATTACTTTCTTTGACATCTGTCTATAGATTGACGTCACTTTCTGAGCTCAATGTTAGTGCCAATGATATTGAGGAACTACCACCAAGCATTGGATTTCTTCGCAATTTGAGGACGTTTTATGTTGATGAAAACTTACTTAGATCTCTTCCACCAGAAGTGAGTGACTGTATGATGATATGTAGTCAATAACAAAAGCATTATTTATCATTGTTAGCAAAACAAAGCTTGTACATGTATAAGAACCAGTCCACTTAAGAATCCTGCATACAAACATTTTCGAAAGTGAATTCTTATGGATCATGGATTTCAATCAGGTTGTTTTGTCGGCTTAAATCCCCAGTCTCAGTAAATAATAACTAAAACAAAAAGATGTTCGTCATACTATATAGTTCTAAATATGTTGCCAATGATTGATGTGAATTAATATCTAACAGCCATGACAGTATGTTGGGAAAAGGTGGTAGTGGTTGGAGGTCGGGGGTGGGGGGTGGGGGTGGGGGTCTCTGAGGCTAAGGGGGTTAGTGCTCTGAAGCAGCATAGTAACCCAAGTGGCTCTCATCAATGCAGTCACTGTGAGTCCAGCTGATCAGCTGATGTTGGCTTCCTCTCCGCCCATACATGGGAAGGTTGGCCAGCTACATGTGAATGGTCATGGGTGTCCCTTGGGCTCTGCGTGGTTTCCTCCCACCATTACATGGCCCATGTTCCTATAAGTGAAATATTCTCGAGTACGGCGTAAAACACCAATTAAATAAATAAATGACATACATAGTATGTAGGGTTAACATTTTGTTTCAAATAAACTGAATACCTGTGTGGAACTAAAACACAATCTTGAAGGCATTTAAATACAGGTTAGCAGTTATTTGAGTCATGGCATTCTGTCAACAAAATACTGAAATCTTGTTTGTTTTCTTGTTGTTTCAGTTGGGCAGTTGCAGTGGTATCACAGTACTGTCGTTTCGCAGTAACCGCCTGTCCTACCTGCCTGATGAGATAGGCCGTATACCTGGACTGAGAGTGCTTAACCTGAGTGATAATAAGCTGGTGAACCTACCCTTCAGTGTAGTCAAACTAAAACAGCTGCAGGCTCTCTGGCTCTCAGAGAATCAGGTCAGCTAAAGAGCTATCATTATTAGACAATATTCAGTGAATGAATCTTCCCTACCCCTATCCTCCTCTCTCCCTCCCTCTTTCTCTCGGGGCCTTCATGGCTGAGGGAGTTAGAGTGTTAAAGTGGCGTAATGATTCAGGAACCTCTCACCAATTCGGTCACTGTGAGTTCAAGTCCAACTCATGCTGGCCCCCTATCTTGCTGGGAAAATCCACCAGCAATCTGCTGGTTTCGTCTCAGGTCATACTTGAGAAGATCTGTCAGCAACCTGATGATGGTGGTGGGTTTCCCCCAGGCTTTGTCTGGTTTCCTCCCATCATAACACTGGCCGTTGATGTATAAGTGAAATATTCTTGAGTACGGCATAAAACACCTGTCAAATAAATACATAAAAATCAGATACCCAAACCCTCCTCTCTGTGTGTCTCTCTCCTCTTTCCTGTTGCACTCTTACAGTAAGAAAGTTTTGAGATCTTTTTGGTATAGGTAGAAAAAGTCCTACTGTATCATGCAACTTGTCAGAAATGATAGGCAACTGTTGTTACTTTACATTTATTTACTGATCACCTTTGTCACTGCTCCATAGGCCCATGTGACATCTCTTTCCTTCGAAAAGTTATCAAGTTCATAAAGGCACATTATTATTTATAGAGGCTAAGCCCTAGGTACTTCCTACTGCCTGCAGCTGTATTTTACCAACATACTGTACTGTCCCTCTTAGTTTGACATTGGCATCAATAAAACATTTATTTCCATAGACCCACATGTCCAAGCTGTTGTTTGTCTCATGTCGTCCGGTCGCACAGCCTCTAGTATATGCACCCGGTTACAAAACTCCTCGGCGTTAGATGCATTTCCAAAGTCATTCACGCCGGACTGGCCATGTTCATAACTGCTTCATCATTTCAGGGGCTCGCTTTGGTGGTTTGTTTACTTCTGAATCTCGGTTGATAAAATCCAGTCAGAACTGAGTACTCATCAAACGGCCTTATAACCAGTCTAAACAGTCGTTGAAGTCCGCCGACTAGCGGGATCCCAAAACGATGACGTAGTTATCAAAATCCGGCTCAAATGACTTTTGAAATCAATCTACTCTGAAGGAGTTTTGTACCTGTGTGCATTTACCAGACGCTGTGCGACCGAACAACATGGGACAGTGAACAGCTTGGACATGTGGGTCTACAGAAATAAATGTTTTTTTATGACAATGTCAAACTGAGAGGGACAGCATGGTATGTTGGTAAAATACAACTGCAGACAGTAGGAAGGATCTAGGGCTTAGCCTTAACAGATAAAAATCTATGGGTAAGCCCGCTAAAGCTAACCAATAGTAACAAGGTTTTTAATAACAACAACAGCAGTAATAAATGCCCTATCATGATGACTGCATTTTATACTGTGTTTGGTTTTTATTCTTTTCGTAGGGTAAGAAATCAGATGAATTTTAGTGGAGGTGAATACATTTTTGGAAATAAGACATGTTATCTGTTTTTTATAAATTTCTATTTCTCATGGACTAAGGTGCCTCTCCAACTGAACATCATGTCTAGTGAAACAAGTTGTCTGATTTTACATCAATTTATAACTTGGGGAAAGAAAAAGTCTTTTCCATGAGGGGAAACTTCAGTGGTTTATATTGAGTTCTATTTGATGTTTATTTCCTGACCTGAAATGGAGTAAACATGTATATGTTTATGTTGTGGCAGACCAAGCCCTTGATTCCTCTACAGAGTGAGATAGACCCAGAGACTGACAGGAAAGTGCTAACATGTTACCTGCTACCTCAGAGGGCCATGGAACAGAACAGTACGTCCTGTCAGAGTTTTCAGATGTGTGCATTTAGTTTCAGGAAAAGAAACCCAGCTAATAGAAAATCTTCATGTTTGAATGGTTTCCACTTTTCTTGAAAAAGTAAACAGCTTGGATTTGTTTGACTGTTCAGTGTGTACATGTTTGAAACCAGGCATATGAAAGTGCAATAATTATAATGGATATTAAATTGAAAGAACGAAACCTAACTATTCTGTGGTTGTTAGAACAATTTTTTTGCAGTTCTCAAGTGAAATATCTGCCTGAAAATTTGATCTACCAAAACCATGTAATGTCCTGAAATAAAAAAGGAGAAAATATAAAAGTAATATAAATATCAGATGAAAGAATGTGCAGCAGGTAGTTGTAAAAGTGGTCTTCAATATTTTTTAAGATTTCAATTTTTTAACATTTGAAAATAGATTTGGTATGACGGGTATATGGGATGACCCTTTGGTATACCCCAATTCTTATACCCCAAGTTTAGGATATATTAAGTGCTGAAGGTTGAAAAATTACATTTCTTTTCAAACTGTATATCTTATTGTTGTAATAATGTTCTAAATGAGAATGTGATGCAGGACTTAGACATGTATTTGAGTATAAATTTGTTGTCTATATCCCAGGGCCTTCGTAAATCTGAATTACAGTATGATATAAACATAAGAATATATAAACAACATAAATCTGATTAAAATTCTAGTTCTTGTTTTCACGGCTTTTAGATTCACATTAATTTAAAGGAAATCTGTTAGAGTGAAATCAAGTGTTGCCATGATAGTCTGTCACTGGAGGTTCATGAAACCCGAAATATGTTGGCTATTCCTGTGTTCCATGTCATCTCTGCCATCTACTTCATCCATTTGTTTGCAGCATTTGATGGAAATGAAGATAACCAGAGTTTTCATCCATCTATCTGGGAAGAAGAAAGACTGCGCAGACAACAGATTCATTTTGCTGATTTTACAGATGATGACTTTGATGAAGAAGTAAGCGCGTATTCATTCTGTTTTAGTATTCGGTGATTACGTATTTGGGTCTTTTTGTTTTGGAATATCAAAATTGAACGTACACCTATTGTGTTGTTTAACCTGTTTGATAATTCAATTTTTCCATCCCAATATAAGTGGCAGCAGTTTTGTTTGTCTCTTTTTTTAATATTCTTTTTAGCACAGTATGTGATCAATAGTCTTTCTGGATTTTAAATAATGTTAGTTATTCCTATGACCAACACAGTTGCTTTTAACATTATTGAACTACTTCCTGTTTACTACAGACCTTAACTAGTAAATGTTTAACAGAGATGGCAATCAGTTAACCAGTTTGATCTTTGTTTCATTGTTACAATGTGCACCAAGTTCCAGATTTTAACAAGTGTAGGAGCACAAAAACTCTTCCTTTCCTTTCTGGTAGGTTACTTATCCAGTTCTCTAATAACTCTGACCTTGTTAACGCCCTTGTTTACCTCAGGGTCATTTGTATCGTTGCCCCACCCCTTTCCCTAAGGAATTGCGAGAGAAGGCTCGTCATGCTCGTAATCTAGCGCTGCGCCAAGTCATGGCCTCGTCAACAAATGGAGGATCCGCCCACAACAGTGGTCATGACAACATGGCGTATGAGAGTGAGGTGGGCTGGGTTGTAATGACTTAATTAGAATATTCACATTTAATATTAGCAATATCGTTTGGGAATATTGGTGCTGTTTTTATCACAATTCCTCCACCAGTTCCTTGCATTTGTCATCAAGAATGTCATAATAATTTAGATCACTAGCCAATTCCTCAAAGCAATTTTTGACTTAAATCAAAACCGGTAACCTCAGAGGAAGACTGTGTCGGGCAATACATCGTTTTCTGCTATGACTCGGCAGTGTTTGTGAACTACCTAAGTGCTTTTGAGCACAAGCACACCTAGAAGTATGATGTATCCTAAGGAAGAACTGAGGAGCACATGTCTGTGGACTCCTTCATTACCTCACCCATACAATGTAAGGTGAGGTATTGTGACGGGGAAAGATGGTGTCGATGACAGTGTCCAGTGTGGTTAAAGTTTTTGCAGTGACAGTTTTTTACTGCTATAAAGTTCTTGTGGGCCAGTTTAAGAGCTAGTATATACATGTATTGTATATGCAATAGAAAAAAAGTCAGGAACCTTTGCAGACATCATATGAGCATCGGCTTGTTTCAACTCCAGTTTAATGGACAGTCATACATGGATTGAAGGTTAAGGTTTTTTATTAACTACAAAATACAGCGATAGAGAGTTATATTTTTTTATGTAATTTTTTTAACACTCATGTTTAAGGGCCATGGAATGTGTGTACATCTAAAATGGGCCTACTGGTAGAAAGTAGAACATTTTTTAATGGTTTTGATTTTATTGGCTTTATGAAGATTTTTTTAATCATTTTAATTGGTAGACATTCAGTACAAAAATGCATCATTTATATAAACTTCACCTTGTTCTCTGTAGGGAACACATTCTTGAGAACGCCTCGATGTACACAGGACTTCAGTGACTTTTTTTCCCGATTAGTGGCCAAATGTACAGATTTTTTTTGAATCAAGAAAGCTTTCATGTAGGGTTACAGTATTTGTTCACATTCCTACCTACAGTACCCTTGCTCTCTTGAAGAAGGGTATTGTTAACCAGGTTCCTTTGGCATCTGCACTTTTACTTCAAACGCTTCACCTCCAACAGTTTTTGTCTGATTTCAACAAAACTTGGGTCAAGTGTAGACTACTTTAAGATAGATAGTTTGTAGTATCAATATTCTGCTTGGATTGGATATCCGTCCGTCTGTCTGTTTATCCAGAATATGTTAACATTTTCAAAACAGTGACCAGTCATATCTTCTAACTGCCAAATCATCTAAAGTCAGATCGCCTAATACCTTTGTTTAAAGTGTAAGTCAGATTGTCTAATGTTCCCAAAGTGAATGTGTATGGATTACTTCCTCCATGTTACCAATGATTTCTTGATTTTAGGCAAAAACGATTTTGTTCGTCTGTTTGGATGTCTATATATTTTGCAGGAAATCTTCATTGACTATGAAGTACCGAGACTTAATTTTTGTGTGGAACTAATTTTTTCAGATTTCGCGGTCAACAATTTGTTGCGAAAAATGATTCCAGCATAAAAAATTGCAGTGTTAAGTTAAGAGATGTTATTGTGGTGAGGAAAAAAATCGAATTTTTGTTTGCTGTACTTTAACTACCACTCAGGGTCCAGTTTTTGTCACATAATGCAAAACACTTAATGTATATATCATTGCTAAAAATCAATATTAAAACAAATAAGAGGTGGTGAAGCACTCCTGAAGACGTAAACGTCTCTGAATGGATTATTCTTCTTCATAAATGGCAAACAATGCTTTTTCTTTTCAATGAATACTTTTCTTGTTGCAAACAGAACTATGGATGGTGAATTTATAGCCTGTGTTTTGCATTGAACTGCACAAAAGGTGACAGGTCACGTTTCCATGATTAAAGTTACTCTTTAAAGGTGTGAAAACAAACCAGACCCCTGTGAATACTGCTCACGGTAGGTGTGAAAATAATATTGTTACGTAGTGGTAATCCATTCCGGTGTATTTTAATCTCTGATCCAGATTATAGGCCTACATGTAAGGATTAGTGACACCACTAGGGGTCAAAAGAGGATTGAGGCCAACATTGATAATTTGATGTGACTGAGTAATTTCAACCATATTATTTATAGCTAAATTAAACAGTTTTAAGACGATCAAATACGTGAAAATTAGAACAATTATTCCCAGGATTTATTAAAATGTAAAAAGATCTTCAATTGCTTAAGACATGAGTGAGACGTGACTCTAAACATGTGAGTGAGCTGTAATCCCTGGTTTTGGCACAGAATTAAGACCGATTAAAGAATGGCTGCACCATGCCGGCGTATGTATATATGCTCTTATAACCATGTATATGAAACCGCTGTATTCACCAGGTAAACGTGGTTGAAAAGATCATAAGCTCAGAAAACAATAGGTGGCAATATCAGTAGGGATGTAATTAGTGACATGGCTCATAAAACAATAGGTGGCAATATCAGTAGGGATGTAATTAGTGACATGGCTCATAAAACAATAGGTGGCATTATCAGTAGGGATGTAATTAGTGACATGGCTCCTAAAGCAATAGGTGGCATTATCAGTCACGTGGTGTAACAGTGCCCAGAAAACAATAGGTGGCAGTATCAGTGGGGATGGAAGCAGTGACATGGAGTAAAATCCTAAATGCAAACAATTATAGATAAAAAGGAGCCAGTAATCCATATACATATATTGTTAGACGATCTAACATTAGACATTTCGACCTAAAGCATTAGGCAATTTGACTTAGACAAGTAGACTTGGAAGAGTTGGTTGTTGGACAATACGACCTGTATTCTTCAAAACGATACTTCTACTGATTTTGTTAAATTTCAGCGAAACTTGATTCAAATGTAAACTACATCAAGATACATAATTAGTAGGATCAATCTTCTATTTTTGTGATTGGTTGTCCGTCTGTGTGTCTGTTCATCCCGTGTTAGCAGTACTTTCCAAACGTTAGTACTCCGACAGCTTTTGTATGATTTTAATGAAACTTGATTCATGTGTACATCAAGATACATAATTTTTGTTGATTTTCTGTTTGGATGAATGGTTGTTAGTCTGTCCATTTATCGGCCATGTTAGCATTTCATTCAAAATACTACTCCTCCTGCAGTTTATGTCCAGTTTCAGCAGAACTTGGTTGAAGTATAGATTACATCAAGATACATAATTTGTAATGCGACTCGATTTTCCATTTCGATGATCATATGATCATATCTTTCAGAACACTACTCCTACACATTTTGCCTGATCTGAGTGAAAACTGGTTGATGTGTAGACTACATCAAGATAAATAGATCATAGTTTCTATTTTCCATTTCGATGATCAGTTGTCTGTCTCTGGCTGTTCAGGTATTTTAAAAGGCCACTCATTACTGGTATGGGTTTTGTCTAATTTCTGCAAAACTTGAATACAAGAGAATATACCATATTTCATAGTATTAATTTTGCAGTTTTTATTGTCCATTTTCCATTATACATACATAATTTTGTTATCAACCCGGTGATAATTTTGTCCCAACCAGTAGAGCTACTGTCTCAGGTGCTCTGGTTCTAGTTGACATTGAAAGATTCACTTTGTTCTCTTGTAAACACTGATTTCTATAATACTATCATGAGGGGCTACGGTCTTATGTAAACACCTATCTAGAGAAGCTAACCACCTCAGTGGCTTGATAGTTAGAGCGTTCACCTTGAGGTCTGGAGATCTAGAATCAATTCCATACCAAAGATTTCAAAAATGGTACTTTTTGCTGCTTCGCACTCAGTACTGAGAGGTTAGAACAAGATAAACAGGATTGGATGACCTGGTGTCAGTATAAAGTGACTGGATGGGTGTCATGCCTTTTGTCTTTGGCATGATGCTCCATTGGTGGCAACACTTTGGCGGCATGGACACGCCCTGCCACAAGAAGATACAGTATATATACATATACTCCTCATCATCATATGACTGAAAAAATGTTGAGTATGATGTTAAACCCAAGCACACATACATACATTCATCAACAGAAGCTTTTCTCTGTAATTACTTTTCTAGATTTATGGAATGGCAAAGTTTACCTAATTTTTGGACTTCGTTTTCTCTGGTGTACAGAGTCTGTAGAAGGTTTTCCACATCTGTACTAGTACTAGGAGCCTATGACACCAACTGATTCATGTGCCTTTCTGTACTGTAATAGAATGTTCAAACCACCCATACCAGCAGTGACTGTTGTCACTTGAGTATTTGCTTAACCAGTCATAAGGTTATAGTAGCCACCTGTACTACATGGGTAGCCAGTCATGGGTGGCAATTTGCACGTCAAAGACCATTCCAATAAGTTGGTACCTGACTCTCCCCCCTCCCCTGTGGTAGTTTTTGACTACCATAGCTAAATAATTTTCTTAGCCTGTCACAGGGTTCATTTGCCACCCATAGTTCACCAAGTGCAAAACACCATTCATGATTTTTGTATCAAAGTGTGTGCACAAACTCACCACAAAAGATTTACAACATTTATTTTTGTTGTAATTTCATTTTCTAGTTGACTACTAAATGAGGTGAATTAGTGATGTTCTCTGAATGCCTTGTCAAAGATGGGAAGGAGTTTCATGAGTTGCCCATTTTACAGCTTGTTTGATACCTACTGAGTTTGAAATCCATGTCACCTGTGCTTCAGCATGATATACAAGCGTCATCCATGCCTTTATGTTATAAAATTTCAAGAATATTTATTTTAGTCATAAAATTTTAAAAATTTTAGTAAGGTACAAAATTGTTTTGTGGAATTTGCCTGTGTCATATACATTTTATGATGAGAATTCAACTCTTGAAGGACTGTCCACTACTGGTAATAATTTATTCACGCTTAATATAATGCACTGGTTACTTCTTTGTGAAAAACCTTGTCGTTAGAGCGTTCTCCTTGAGGTTGGCAGATCCAGAACCAGTCCTGGGTTGAGGTCATACCAAAGACTCTAAAAATGGTACTTTTTGCTTCCTCGCTTGGTGTGGGGAACTGAGGTTTTAGAGCAAGGAGACAGGGATGGTCGGCTGGGTGTCAGTATAATGTGCCTGGGTGGGGTGTCATGTCTGGTGTCTTCTGCATGATGTTCCAGTGGCGGTAGCACTTTGACGGCATGGACTTGTCCTGCCACGAGAAGACACGCTATATGAGCACACACCAGAAGGACTCCTCGTCATCGTATGACTGAAACTTTCTTAAGTACGACGTTAAACCCCAAACACTCATTCACTCCTCCAGTAAACATGACAGCTATCATTCATGAGATGTACATTGAAGTATGTGAAAAAATTTTTTATAATTAGATGTTAAAAACTCCTGATATAGCAAAATGAATGAGCAGAAAATAGCCAGTGACGTGTAAGTGTCAGTTTAAGTGTCTTTCATTCAGTGCCAAAGTGAGCTAGCATTAACTGTTGAGCTTGTTTGTCAGTTTCATTGTCTAGAAAGGTAATGGTCATTTAAGTTTACTTTGTCTGTGTGTTCTTTGAGTTGCCTCCTGTTAAAAGTTAATAAACACTTACATGTGTGTGATTCAGGCAGGGCAAGTACGGAGGTCACCCTCTCCCAGCAGGGTGAGTGTAGGGGCTGTCCGTGGCAGAGGCTCACCAGACGTCAGAGTGAGGGAGGCCCGCATTGCTAAACCCTCATCCCCTTCACTCCACAACACACATAGACTCTTCCAGTGTGACAAGGTCAGTGAGATATTTGTCATGTATACATGGCCCATTGATCAGGTTTTGATATTTTCAACAGGAATCTTACACACACAAACGGTCTTAACTCGATGAACTTGTTGTGGTGCTACGTTTCTTGCTTGTCAAATCATTCATGCAATTCTTAGATACTTTTTGCTGCCTCGTTTGGTGCTCAGCACTGAGAGTTTAGTGCAAGAAAACAGGACTGGTCGGCCCAATGTCAGTATAATGGGTAGGGTGTTATATCTGGTGTCTTTTGCATGATGTTCAAGTGACAGCAGCAGTTAAATTGCTTTGACTCAAGAAAACGCAGATTATATACATTCTACAGACTCCTACATACAGACTCCTTCTCATTATATAACTCAGAAACTGTTGATTGCGTCTTAAAACCCAAGTGTAGATACATACCACTGTGCTGGTATTTTTTTTAATGGTCCTGCGGCCAGTTTGTGGGATGCTTGGGTTCTTCATTTGCTCTTTCTGCTGTCCATGTTGTGAATGAAATGGTGTACATGCATAAATTTAAAAAAAAAGTTGTTCCGTAAAATGATTTTTTTACAGTGCCTACAAGAAAAACAAGATTCTATCCATAGTTTTTGTACATGTAAGTGATCTCTAGTCATTGTTAGGTAAACATTTTAAGATATAAAAATGAAGTATAGGATAAATGAAGTATAGTATATAGTGGTATATTTCTATAATAATTAGACATGTGCGGTAAAGGTGAGGGAAAAGTGTTGAGGACTTGAACAAAAAGGTGTCCAAAGTATTTCTTTGGCTAACGGCGCAGTATTGGGTTTCCAAGATTCCAAGCTGCCTCTTTGTTCATCAAGAGTTTGCGGACTTGGGGCAGAAATGGTACACTGTATGCAGTGAACTGATGGTTTGTTTTCAGGAAAAGACACAAAAGGATAAAGCCAGAATGAGACTGAATTCTCCAGAACGATGCGAATCTTCATTGTCGAAGAGTTCGAAGTCTCCAAAGGGAAGTAAATCTGGTCATCGTAGGGACTCTTCACCCAGTATAGCTGAGGGTGGGGAAAATGGAACAAGGGAGGACAGCCACAGGCAGGGTAAGAATATCGGACTTTCATGCTGCTGTTAAGATGCCTGTAGAAAGTACAGGATTATGGGAGCTTACTTGATACCTCAGCATAAAGGAGCAATACAACAACAGTGCGACCTCCTTTTGAAATGATGTCGCCATTTTACGGCACAGTAGGGTCAATTACCTGTCCTTCAACATGGCAGCTTATTCTGGTCGGAAGAATCTACAGTCGGAATTTTGTTTCTGTTGCCCAAAATGATACCCAGCATCACTGGAGAACATATTTCCGAAGTTTTATTTCACGATTTTTGATATGTTCCCAATATTGTATATGCAGTTCATGTTAAATAATGCAGATTGACCCTGCTTTGCTGTAGAGTGGTGACATCACATCACAATGGGACATCACTCTGTTTTTGTAACAGTAAAAATTAATGATTCTATCACGAAAAGTCCTCCATGATTCAGCTGAAGTTTCTGTATACAGTTCTGTCAATGACATCTTTTTTTCACAGGCAGCTTTTTCTCACTTGTAACACAGTAAAGTTAAGATAAAATTCCCAAGATGCAGTGTTTGTCTCAAGAGCTGAAATAATGAGATAAGGAATGTGGTTTGTTGATGGTGGCTTTGCTGCAGGAGCATACATCATGCTCGTCATGGGCAGGGTGTTACGAGGTTGGGGCTGAGCCTGGGATCTCTTTTACAAACATGGTGTAAGTTATGTCAAATGTAATTACCATGCTGAAGAGATACGTCTTCAAGGTAATGACGTTTGACCAAATGTTACACCTCTTTGTGAAACAGGCTCCAGGATGGTGATTGGAATCATCAAGCACGTCATTATGTTATCATCTTTACCTTATTTCATTATCAAACTCATGACGCAAATCATTAACGAGCCTTGAAGAAACCCAGTGGTTGAATGTTGTGCTGTCTTTTAGAGATGATCACACATTGTCCAAATATTTCTAACTTATCAAGGCAGTCTCTTTCAACCAGTGACATTCTTGTACTACACTCAAGTTGACCCTGTGCAGAAACAATGCATAAATAATACTAGTGTGACGAGGCTTACCTGTTGGGGATTGGAACCAGCAATCTCTGGGTTGAGTTGTTTAGAAGCTAAGTGGCTGATATGAGTGACAAAGCCAAATTACACAAGGGCTATTGACTTGTAAGGGTTAAAAATGTTAGTAATTCTATGTTGGCCTTTTCACTACAAAGTTTGAGAGTGTTATTTTGACATCATAATGGTAGGAAATGGCATAGCATTCTCTACGCTGTTCTAATTATGAGTCATGTCATGATATATCATAGCACCTCATTATGATGTCAAACAGATCAGCCCACACTTCTTGGAAAGGACTTCTGACATAAATGATGATTGAGGATATTATCAAAGTCTCTACAGTAGTTTTTGATTAAGCTTTCCCATGAGTGCAGAAACAGTTGTTCTGTAGCTATATGAAAACTGTTTAATTTACACATAAACATAAGATAGTTTATGTTTTTGTGTACTGTAAATCTTGGGCCTTTTCAACCACTAAAGCTTTTTTTGAGTGGAATTAAAGCATACAATGACTTCGAAAAATGATGCTTAATTGATTTGTTTGTGTGATTAAAGATGCAAACTTCATAAAGCTGTGCAAATTATTTCACTACACCCGATAGTTCTATCAGAATGTTTCAAAATATTGGTGTGCAGAGGTGGTGGAAAAGGTTGAGGAATCAGGGTAGGTCAAACTTTATACATGGTTTGTGGTACATGAACAGAGGTTAAGAGGTTTTTCCTTCAGTTGTCAGAATACACCAGGTCTGGGTTCAATCCCATCCTTGGACAGGGATTGTCCAGAATTCGCTGTTCGCTTTGTAACCATTTGGGCAGTCTAATGTTCATTGATGATCATGTTTTCCATGAATATGGCAAGTATGAAGTGTGTATATGTGAGTATTCTGGTGTCCTCCACCCATTATACTGACAGTCATCTGAAAATTGTTTAGTATGGTTGTGGACAACCTTGACGTAAATGAATAACTGAATGTATGGGCGATTACTTGCAGACAGGGGTGGTGGTGTGGACTGGGGGTGTGGTCAGACCCCCACAAGCGGGCTGACTGAGGGTCGAGCAGTGACAAGAGTGAGGCCAGGCTCGGCCAATGTCACCGACATTCGCTATAAGTACTCTGACCACAAAGCCGGTGAGCAGCTGACCTCTCCGGCCAGCCGCACGCTGCCTAATCCAAACAGCATGTCACTGGACCATAGGTACCATCTTCATCATTCTCATCCATATCACTCCAGCCGTCATTCCCGAGGACGGTCACGCCATGGAAGAGAGTATGACTCAGACACTGGCTGCCGCAGTGATACAGGTTACAGGAGTGACACTGGTCACCGTGGTGATACTGGTTACCGTAGTGATACCGGCTACAGAAGTGACACTGGTCACCGTAGCGACACCGGTTACAGAAGTGACACTGGCTACCGTAGTGATACCGGTTGCCGAAGTGATACAGGCTACAGAAGCGACCAAGAAGTCTTTAGGACTCGCAGGCAGGCTATGCTGTTAATGTATGGTGGCAGAGGCGGGAGTGCTGCCCCCCGACCTCGATCAGGGGGAGATAGTTGGGAAACCTCTTCGGATCGACCTCGCAGGTCACGTCATAAAGATGGCTACGCCAGCGACCTGGAAGCGTACTCTGGCCGGCTGTTTGGCGGAGAGTTCTCCTGCAGTGGTCACTCCCAGCAGGAGCAACTTCAAAACGCGCACAGTGTGCCTAGGAACCTCCACCACCAGGGCCAGGAACTGCCCAGACCAGAGACAGGTACTAAATCTGCCAGGAAACCGTACCCACCCAACCCACTCGTCCCAAATGATCAGCATCACCACCAGAGTGGCTCGTCCCCAAACAAAGCAGGTAGCCAGTCCTCCTTTCCAGCAGCCTCCTCCCCAGGTGATTTCCATCGACACCAGTTCATTGATCAAAGCACCCCGGTGGCTACCGAGGCCTCGTCATCATTTGTCAATCAGCCAAACTCTAAGTCATCCACTCCAAGGGGGCAGAACTCTGAGTCTGATCACAAAGGTGCCAACTGGCGACGGGAGCTGTACACAGTGTTAGAGCAGAAAATGATGTCGTCTTTCAGTTTACAGGAGGGCAGTCGGGATGCTGTAAGTAGAGGAGTTGTAATTACATTGTGATTACATTGTATCCCAGGCCTGCCTGTTAGGCTATTACTCACTTGTAAATATGTGTACAAGCACTTGATAGTATAATCCAATTTTGACACTTGCTTGACTTTGTATACAGTATCTGTCCTTATATTTAACCTTATATTTAATTCGATCATATGGAACAACGGTAAATGTTCAACCTTTCCAATCATTAAAGCGGTTTGTAAAGGGTAATTTATGCATACAGCTATCTAAAAAAGAATTTTTTTGAGTCCTCATAGGTGTAAGCTTCATAAACTACAAGAATCATTGCTCTAGAAGGTACAGCTTTCCAAGAAAATATTGAAATATTGCTTTCAGCAGTGGATGAAAAGGTTGAAGAATTAGGCCACCAAGAGTTGTTGTTTGAGGTGCTTAGCATTTTTGCTGAGAGGGCTTCAGTACATTATTTTTTTGAGCCATAAGCTCTCCTATGTATCATTATAGACACATATATGTAACATGCCCCACCTCACTATGATTTAGAGGAGCTCTAATTTGTCAGATTACCTATATATCAGGTCCCCAGGATCATGCAGCTGCCTTACACTTAACATGTAGCTTATGTCACACCCTGAGCATTGGCATCGGCAACAATAACAGGGGCAGCAGTGTTAAACAAAATGTTAGGGGTGGTACTTAAAAAATACTGCATGTATTGAGTTCAGGATTTGCACACATGTAGAGCATAATGACTTGAGGGGGATATTCCATTCTTGATTCTGTGTGTGTATATTAAATACCGTAAATTACTGAATTCCTGACCCCGTGTACCTCCTATTAGCATTTATCACTTACACGTGAGCTCTTTGCTAACCTTCCTCCCACATCTAAATTGTCATGAAGGTCTAAGACAACACCTGGAGTTAAAACAAAAATTCTTCGAGTGAGTCACAATTCTAGCGTGGTAAACTTTCTTTTAAGTTAAGACTGTCAGACTTGAGTTTAAGACAGCCTTGTAATCCTGGGGCCTGAGTTTTTGTGGATTTCTCACAAACAGTCCACATATGTGAAGGGTAGGCCTCAACATGATGAAAGTCCTGTCTCCTATCAATTTGAGATGAAAATAGGTCACCTGCCACCTTTGTGGAGTGCCTTTTGTGCTAGGTTAGATTTAAGTTAGTTTGTCGAGTTGTCTTAAAATACAATAGATGTATAGGAAAAATGTATCCTTAATAAAGTTTTTAATAATTTCGATCTTACTTTTACTAAAACGTTAATCAATAGGCACTGTTTTCTTTTTTTTCGTTTTACAAAAACCGAAATTATTTTCACACTAATATGTAACCATTCATTGTTGCACGCCGGCTAAGCATCTCTAGAGTTATGGTTTTTGGGTACTCTTACTGAACTTCACACACTGATATCTCTGGCATTGAGGTACTGGTTCATTTTAATCTCTATGTATATGTACCTGTAGTAGTATAAACAATGGGGGTTCTGGTGCAATTCATCAGCTAGAGCCCTCCCCACCCCACTTGAAGGGCCCCCAACCCAAGTTCAAGCCTTATGGTGCCTAGCTACATAAACTTTTGCCAATTACCTATGTAGACAAACGGGCGTTCACATGCAGAGAATCCTCGCAGCCCCTGTTCCGGCCATGTAGACAAACGGGTGTTCGCGTACACAAGTTTTTGCTAAATATCCATGTAGACAAACATTCAGAAGTAACTGCCATAGGCAAATCGACGCTCCAATTAGAGAAAAGTGTGGGTATGGTATACCAATGATCATGAAAGGACAGGGTAATTGTGAATGGCTTCTTGTTGTCTCGTGCGCCAGAACCCCCATTGTTTATACTATTCCTATATTTAACATGGAAAATCTATGGGCCGAACTAATCACTAAACACATATCCAAACACAAAATGGCATCTTTTGTCCATCATCATATGCATGGTGATTTTTAAACTGTGTTGTAAAAAGTGTACAAAGCCTTACTCTGTGTAAAACAGTGTCAGAAGATGCTTAAAATGTCGATATGTTTTTGAGTTTGTTTTGGAATTATGGAGGGGAGATAACTTATGTTACATATGAATGTGTAATAAGTATATGTATAAAGCTACATGTAGTAGCTTACTAGTGAAAATGTGCACGTGTCTCTACCTGTATACATGCAGGTCATTCAGTTCAGGTACACGTCTATCTTCAGAAGGAAATACTTGAATGCTCATTCAGAAATATATATATATTTACATAAAATTGCCTAACATATCCGCATTTACAACTAAAATACAGGTAGTGAAAATTGAGATGAAATTGTCCAGCCACCTACTGTATGTAGTAGTAATCTGACCTTGACCTGGAGGGTTCAGGATCATGAAACTGTCTCAGACTTAAGTCAAACTTCGTCTTAACTTCAGTACAGTTTACTGTGCTAAAAAAGTGACTGACTTGAAGGATTTGTATTTCAAAAAGAAGTTTTTTCCTAGGCCTTCATGACAAAAATGAAAATTATCGTTTACAACTTCGTGATCCTGGCCCCTGGCCCCGAGATGATCTGTGATGATGCAAGTTCTTATAGTGATCTAAGTGATTTAACATAATATTACAAGCTTAAGAGAATCAGTCTTATGGAGAGTGTTTATGGTTTCTTCGGCAGCTGCCTCCCCAAGCTTCCAGCCCACCCAGTAATCCAGCCAGTGGGGAGGGCGGAGGGGGCAGGGGAAAGACACCTCCCCCGTACCACCCAGCCCCTCCGTACCACCCTCCTTCTGCCTATCATCGTCAGCTGCCCCAGCTGCCCCAGGAGATCCCCACCCATGTGATGGTCAGGGAGCATCCCTGGGAGCAGAACTCCAGCAGGTCAGCTGGCTCTAACCACACCCACCCAAATCCTGCCTATAGTCTCACGGAGGACTGCTATCCGCCCTCCAGCCATTACACCCCTGGTCTCTACCCAGACAACATTGACAGCTCAAACCCGCCACTGTCCAGGTATGATGACGTGGCCTTGTTTAAAAGCCCTGAGCCAGTGTCCCAAGTGTCCAGCTCTACGGATAGTGGCTATGGCCATGGGCATCCCATCTATGAGAGGGTAGACCCTTACTGTCGCAATCATTCAGGTGAGATTGGGTTTGTGGGTGGGCGTTCCACAACAGTTAATGATTGTTACCCATCTGAGCCACTCAAAGAGATATCCCTCATCATTAACTCAGATGTTAACATTCCTCCTTGCTCATGTTAGTTATGGTTTGTGGGGCTTGTTTTTTGAATAATTATGATATGAGCGCATTCATTGAGTCCTTGATGTCGAATGCAACTTAAAAGGGAAAAGACAGTGACATCACAAAACTTTTTTTACATCTTTATGTTGAACTCTGAAGAGAAATGTTGGGATGATGTCCATGTTGGCAAACATTATCAGTATGATTCGTAAATCTCACCATACAGTCGAAACATTTGATTGCATTTAATTCGGTGAAAACAAAATCTTAAATCAGTGAAGGTATTTTCGGTTACAGTTTTTAATATGAAAATATGGACAACTTTCCAATGTATGTGGTGTTACATGCGGCTGTATTTAAAAAAGGGGCAATTTTGAGTTCTGAAATGCAGGCTACAAGTTGAAAGAGAAAGACGATAGTAATATCTAACCCAAGCTTTTGCATATTCTTAACCTTGAAATTAACTGGACTGCAACAGTGTTTATGTTTTTGTAAAATTGCCCACCTTTCCCTTGCAGGTGGTAGCTCTTCCACACCCTCATCCACTCCCAGACTGCAGTCTTCTAGTCCCATGGTCCCAGGCTCATCTCAAGACAACTCCAGCGCACCCCACTCAAGGGAGGTTACTCCCATCAAAGGCATGGAGGACAACCAGCAAGGGAGAGAACTGTTCCATTCGCTGAACTTGTCTCCACAGAAGTCCTCACATTCCAACATCGTGAGTGTGTCAATAGTTCAGTTTGATTATGATGAAATTGATAGTTTGCATGAAATAAACGTCTGTCATTTTGTGGGTTAGTCAGTATCATTTATATTGTTTATACCATTTCCAAATGGTCAAGTTAGGGTCACTGATTAAAATAAGTCAAGAAGTGAAAGTCCCAGACTTTTTTTACATTATCATGACCACAGTGACGAAAAATTATACCATATGTCCTGATGTTATCTGAATGACAAGGAAATAAGAAGACTAAATTTCTATTGTTATGTAAATATTCTAAAAAATTAATTTTAAACAGCGTCACCTGTTAACTCTGCTGTTTTGTGGCCTCATTGATAGTGAGAACTTGAAAGGTACTTAAAAACTCACTGTTTAAAGCCAGTTTGCTAACCATGTGACTGACATGTGGGTTTCAAAATCCATCTGTCATAGCCGTATGACTGAAAAATTGATGAGTAAGACGTGAAACCCATGTATACATACGAAGTCCAGCTGAGTTTGCAGACATTGAAAAATTTTTGATAATTTTCATATCTCTTTCGAGGGGCATGGTAGCCTGCTTTCTTTCCCCACAGCAACAGACAGTTATTGTAAAGGTAGAAGTTATACTTCTTGATTGAATAAGCTTGTCAGTTAAAATTCAAGTTACCAATCAGAACTTATTATTTTTTATATAATATGTGGGATATCAAAATTTATATCATTGTTGTTATACCATGTCACTTGCAAATTATGGAATACCAATTATGATAAACACAATTGCATGGTAGCTGTGGTGTTTTGTTTTTCAGTTTGAAGCATGCATCAGAAAGAACCCTGGTCTAGGTTTCAGCATTGCTGGTGGACTTGGCTCTTGTGGGAACCCCTTTAGGAAACAGGACCAGGTACACTAGTAGTTACTCTGATCTCTATCTCTGTACTTGCTGACAAACCGATAGAGACACAGTTATCCCCAAAACAAAGAATTATAATTCAGAATTAAGAATAGAATTCATTTTGACAACAGCCTTGTGAATTCATTTCAGCAATTGAAATAATTCAGTGTTTTTAAGGCCCCTTGAAAATGCAATATGGACAACTTGAAGTCCATGTGTGTTATTTGTGGACTGGTTTTTGACACTGAGATAAAGTTTCCAAATTTGATACATGATTCTTCTCGTTGTTGGTATGACCTCATTAAAGTTTAATCAAAGGGAAATTATTTTTTTTAATTTTTTCAGTTGTATTTGGTCATTTTTCTTTCAGGAAATGTGTATTCTTTGGGCACAATTTTGTATAAACTTTTAATGTGCTGTTGTACTTTGCGCAAGAAAGGAGCATATGTGTTCCATTGACACTTAGCATTGCTCATGTAATCAGTATAGTGGTATCTATCTATTTAAGTATGTGTTAATACATTTGTCATTTATAATAGCTGCCTGTCCATTGTGTTTTCAGGGAATATTTGTGACCAAAGTGCACAGTGAAGGCCCTGCCGCCCAGTCCATACAGCCCGGGGATAAACTGCTGCAGGTACTCTCCACAGCCTCCCTTCTGTGTAAAACCCAACAGTGCTAAAGGCCTCGTGGCTCATGTAGGCTGTACCAGAATAATTCTGTATTGTAGCTGTCCAGTGATGTTTAGAACCTCACCCTTCCTTGGATATGTTTGCTTACTAGTTTTCACAGAATTTTCAGTAAATATGACCAACATTTAATGACCCAAAATTTCGTCCATGACTTAAGTTGCTCATTTTTCCTGATTCTTAAAATTTTTTTATTT
Source organism: Acanthopleura granulata (assembly GCA_016165875.1). Lineage (NCBI taxonomy): Eukaryota > Metazoa > Mollusca > Polyplacophora > Chitonida > Chitonidae > Acanthopleura > Acanthopleura granulata. The sequence continues at coordinate 1,830,357 of JABBOT010000004.1, forward strand.
TTAGAAAGGTGTTTTAAAGTTTGTGTGGATGATAGTCTACTTGAAAAATATAAGTTTTAGAACCAGAAATAATGTTTCATGACACAAATTTTCCAAATGCACTTTTTGGGACGAAATTTTAGGACCTTTAGGGTACATACAGGTCATTAATATGAATGATGTCACTTTAATGATTTTATTGTCACTCCGTCAAAAGTATGATTAATTTGGATATCACACCTGACATAAGTACACTTTTGATTGTTACAGCACTTGGAAACTGTTTTACTAAAGTGGAAAGAATTTAACACTTATCATGGCTCATTTTTGTTTTCTCAAATTTTACTATTAGTTCAAAGGTTTTAAGATTGAACATGGCCTATTTTCTGTTTCCACAGGTTAACGGAGTGGACTTCACCCACATTGATCATGACCAAGCTGTCAGCATTCTCAAACACTGTTCCTCTGTCAACATGGTGGTTGAGCGAAGATAGCATTCTACAACCATCTCAGTGTTGGTTGCTGGGCTGATCAGTGGTTTACTGTCAGAAAGTCAACCCTGGAAACAGCTCGTTGTATTGCTCGTTGTCCGCTAGCATGATCCGTCCATGGAGGTGCCAGTATTTTTTTCAGTGCTAACATGAAAGCAAGTAGCATTAATTTATCATTTCATTGCACAAACATCCATCAGAAGATTAAATTCTTTTGCTATTCTTACAAAATTGTTCTTCACACTGCTGATATTTGTCTCATGGCCTCCTCATCAATATACATGTGGATTAGTTATTAATCATCGGTTTTGATTGTGTACATTCATTGTTTCTGTGATGATATTTGATAACGGTTGGTGACGTACAATACTGTTAAGTTGAAAATTACCCAGCTATGGTGGTGTATCTGTTTAGAAATGCAGTTTAAAGTTTTTTCCTCTCAAATATTTTTGAATGATCTTTAAGTTGTGATCACATTGATGATTGAACATATCTGAGTGTCCTGTTGTAAGCATGACATTTTGTGTTATGAAGGTATCTCTGTGCATGTACATGTCATTGTTAAAATTATGGACATTTAGAAATTCTTGTCCCCATTTTTTCCTTGAAAAGAAATGTTTAAAATGTAGGACAGATGTGCATAGTTTTTCTCCTTAAACTTGAAGCTTGCCATTAGCACTCTTGACTTATGTTAGGGCAGGTTAATATTGAGAAGGGCAGTGTCAGTACCATATTCATAAGATGTTTCGTGTGAAGCGTATGTGGTAAAATAGGACTGCTGCACTGGGGTCAGTTTTGTAAACCATCAAGACAAACTTACAGGCTGATTTACGGGGGGTGTGTGTGGGTGAAGGGGTGAGGATTTGGGGAGTGGATTGTAAAGTGATCATTACCACGTCATCCCATAGTTTCGATTGGATTTGCATAAAATTTTGTTGGCATGAGACCATGTCAGGATGTGCAAGTGACAATTTTGGTTGTGCCAGATAAGTTTTTGTGCGAGTTATTCCATTTTGAAGATAGATTGAGGACTTGTACGTAGTGAATGGTGTCATTGCTTGTATATAGCATGTCCTGTCTCTTGTTATTGCGGTCTGGTTTATAGACGTAAACTGAGTGTGCTGAGCGTTCTCACATCTGCTGACATGCCACCTCATGATTCCAAACATGGCACATCTGTATGCTGATTGGGTGGGCAGTATAATGCCACACCTCGTGAGCATATGTGACCCTGTTTTAAGCTATGTTCACACTATGCATGGAAATCAGTCTGGGGTCCATTCACACATGGGGAATGGGAGCATGGATCCAATTTCCTAAGTAAATTTATTTCTTGAATAAAATGGTAGTTATTTAACTTAGCAGTGGATCATCAGGTAATATCTTTAGTAATCAACATGTAATTAGAAATTTGCAAAGAAACACCGTGTGTTGGTACTTTTGTATTTGTATTGACATGAATTAACGTGCTGGCATGGTTATACAGTGGCCAGTTTGTAATGCGAGACAAAGTAACTAACCCTCCAAATGCAGTGCCTGTAATCAAGTTACTGTTATCATGTCCGACATGTTGGCGATCTCGTTCCAGACATATATTTTGTATGTTACATGTTTGTAATTGCAGTCTCTAAGATCAAACAATAGTTTATTCCTTCCCACTTCAAGAATCAGCAGTTCAGTGCGATCTGTGCTTGTTGCCATGTACAAATCTTGAATGTTGCTGTTTGGTCAGTAGTGAAAATCCGTACGATTTTTCTATCTGGACCTGAAAAAAATGGGTCCGCAAGCTATCTGTCTGAATCCGTGGCCTGACATGAATTCGGCTTTGGTGAATGAATGGTTGTACATTTTTCTACTATACCCATTTGCCAAGAATTGATAGCGTACTTTGTTACGGCCCAGGAAAGTTTTCTGTGCCTTGTGTGAATGTAGATTCAACCCCATAGTGTGTGCAACTGATGAGATTTGCTATCTATCCAATGACTGTTGTTTAAAGTCACCTTAGGCATTGTTTATTGTGTGCAAGTGGATGCAGGTTACTAACTGTTATAAACCTGTGATAGCCTGCTTCCATTTGTCCTCAGGACAGTTATCAAATTCTTAATATGCTGAATCGGCGTTTAGGGGAAATAAGATGGAGGCTTTTGCAGATTGACGTGGCTAAAATGGAGCTGTTGAGCAGACGCAACAAGGCAAGATGTATATTCAGGAGCACCTGTCTGCTGTGTTAGTTTGCAAGAGCCCCTGCTTTGTCTGGTTCAAACTGAGTGAACTTGCGAGACTGAAATGACCATTTGGTTTATTAGTTTAGTCTGGTTGAGAAAACATTGAATTATAAAATCTGTTACATTTAATTTTAATTAACTTGCTTTAAAAAATAAGATCAGATTTTCTACTTAAATCATACCTTGTCCTTGTTGATCACATTTTGAGAATGTCATAAGTAAATCCATGAGGAATCTGCATGTACATGTTATGTGTGGATGATGTCTGTTTTGTACATTGAAATCAGAGGGGTATCATTTCATAACTTCATGAAAAGTTTTCATTTACAAATGGAAAGCCTTCCCTTCAGAACCATTTAACTGTAACTAGTGGAAAAGAAACTGAACTACATTTCAAGATCTGCTGTGGGATACTTTCCATACAGTTTTAATTTTTTATACACACGACTATTTGTAAATTATTAATTTTAATCAGAAAACATTCCCCAAAACTTTATTCTTTTAACAAATACATATTGTGTATGTACTAGTATGAAAAACATTTAAAACATTCCAGCAAACTGTGGTAGAAATTAAACTGACCTGTTTTGAGGGGTTTTACATCCTGTGAAATTCAGCGAATACACAAGAAACATGGAGGTGTGTAGATTTAGATAGACATTCTGTTACCATCTGGTGTGTGTTTATTTCACTTAGGAATGAAATTGGCAGAAATTGCTTGTAATTTACTTGTATTTTTTAGAGGAAGTGTTTTTACAGGATTCCAAAGGATATCTGCCTTTGTTCTCCTGGTCAGGTGTTCACATAACTACCTACACCAGTTATGGCACAATTTTTAGTTGTTAATGATGTTAAAGAGCTTCAATTGGCCATTTCTATGCATACTAAAATGTCTTTTTATGTGGAATGGTGTCAAAGGATTTACAATGATCTGGTCTTGCATCAGTTGTGACAGACTGTTGGTGATACATGTAAATAATGTTTGAATTCGTGTAATACTTAGGTGATGTGATGTAACATCCGGCAATGCATATCTTTTCTACAGTTTATCTCATTCTTGTAAAACAAATGGTTTTGATGATATTTTTAATAGATATTGTGTAAGAAAGATTTTTTCTTTATGACAAGTTAATATGGAAGCCAAGTGACTCTTCAGCTTTCTGATTTGCCCAATCATTGTGTGGTGAAAGTGGTAATGCCATCGCATATATGATTTCATCCAGAATCTCACAGCAAACTCTTCATGTATGGCTAATGAGTTACAGTGAATAATGTGTGAATCATTTGCTCTGGGTTGATGAAAATGTTTAGGAGGTCATTGATGACTCTGCTGGGTCAAAGTTGTCCGCAGGAACTGTTCTCGCTATATTCATTTTGTCATACTGTCAGGGTACAGATCAGTAAAAACTGTCCTCCAGGGCTGCAAAATGACTGTATTCATGTTGTCTAACTTTACATATCAAGTACTTCCATCTTTTACAGTCAGATTTTTATTTCGATTTTTGTTATGAATTTAAAGTATTAAATTTCTATCTGAGGATAATGCTGATCCTTTTGGCTGGGATTATCTTTTGTTTTATATGTGTGTAAATATACCTACATGTATATACACTTGTACTGTACAGATATATATATATATATATACACATACATACATATATATAAATCTTGCTTATGTGTATATATCATTATGTGAAGATAAACTGTTTATACATTCTCTAATAAATGATGAATTTGGCTTCCTAATGAGAACCCAAGCTGAGCTGTGTGTTCTTAAATCTACACTTATCCTCTGGTTTCCAGGTAGCCTTGTCCGTATTCATGCTGGGGGTCTCCATGGCCGAGGCAGTTTCATGTAGCATGCTAGGGCAGCATAATGACCAAGGTGCTTCTCACCAATGCGGTCAGTGTGAGTTCAAGTTCAGCTCATTCCCTCCAGTCGTTCGTGGGAAGGCCTGCCAGCAACCTGCGGATGATTGTGGGTTTCCTGCCACTATAATGCTGGCCGCTGTCGTATAAATGAAATATTCTTGAATACAACGTACACCACCAATCAAATGAATAAATCAAATCATATTCGTGCGTGATAATGTACATCATAAGACTTACTTTGTTGCTTTACACCAGTTGACAAGAGAGCTGAATCAGGTCCAACAGGTATTTCACTTGCGATGATACAGGTTCATTGTACCCTGTGGATCCTTACAGTACTGCATCAACTTCAACCGTACGCAATGGATACTCCTGGAATGTGTTCATTACCTTGTCTACATGGAGAACAGATGTTCATCACCTGGTCTGCACCTAGATCCTCAGCGGATCTGTTCATCAGACCCTGTGGATCCTCATTGAACGTGTTCATTCCTTGTCTTCATGTACAGTGGATATGTTCATTGTATCTTGTGGATCCTCCCTGGACATGTTAGAGGGAAAGACCTTGTAAAAATAAGCTTCTGCTGGGTGAAAAAACCATTAAAAACTGTATCTGAAACTTCCTTCGCTGAATTTAAAAAAAAATATTTTTCACCAAAATAAACAGTCAAATGATTTGATTGTATGGTGGGTTTTGTGGACCATATTTTGTGGTTCACCTGTGACCTCACAACTTTTTGTACACCTTTATAATCAGCTCTGAATATTGTTCTTGTAAAGAGTACTCCTGTAATCTTTGCCTGTGAATGGAAACGCTAATATGACATTCAAATTCTGCTTTTGGGCCGTAGAAAAGTCGGCATGATGTCACTGGTGAACCACATCATCAATATGGTCTATAAAACCCACCATGCAATCATAACATTTGACTGCATTTATTTTGGTTAAAAAAATCTAAATAATTCAGTGAAGGTTTTTTCAGGTACAGTTTTTACGGTTCTTTTAACTCAACTTGAGTTCATTTTCATGAGTTCATTCCCTTCAACAGTACCCCGGGGATCCCCACTGAAGGTGTTCATTAAATTGAGGGTACTGTCGGCTAACACTGGATCAAATGGAGAAATGCTGAATGACACTAAATCCTTTAAAAATAATCTGCCAGGTACTGGATGAGATGCCGTGTTTGGTGTCTTCATCACGACGTGCCAGTGAGGTAGCTCTAAACTATGCACTATTTGGTCTGGCCCACAACAAGGAGACACCTTTAGCTTGTAACGGTGTCGTGCATTGGAAAATGAACACATGAGAAGTGTAAAACTGCATATGCAAAACCACACAGACAGGTGGATAAAAGGCTTGAATCATGCCCACAAAATTTGATCAGTGATATGTTCATTATCATCAACAGTGGATTGTTGTTGAAGTGATCAATAATTTCTCTACAAACACAAATTTATCACAAATGATACAAAAACTTTTTATTTTTGTAACAATAACTGAGCAGGAAAGAAAAAGTGAGGGAGAAACACATTTTCTGTTGACAATGTGCAAACCAAATTAGAACAGGAGATTTACCACCACATATTTTTAATGGTTAATAACAAAAATCACTGAAATGCTCGCGTAACACAATACTACTTTAAAACCAGTCTTTTTCCTAAAACAGAATAATCTGTTTTACAAGAATAGAGTTTAAATATACACAGGAGAGGCCTCTATACTTACATCAGTGCTATTAACTCAACTGAGATATGTATGTATATTCATATTTATGCATGTATTTATATATATATATATTGACCATTTTTTATTAAATTACATCTTCAAAGAAATATACACAAACTGTGAGCCAATCAGAATAGTGGATTCTCCTCCAATCACAGTTCTGCCTAGCAAGCCAATCAACAAACATGACACACAACATCCGGCCCAATCACAGCTATGTAAACAAATGTACACAGCAGGGTCAAAATTTCAATTTGTCACAACACGATATGTATTTCATTCATTTGACATCTTCTGTGATCAGTTACTGAAATCACTGCTCAAAGGAACATTTTTTTTTTTCGTTGTTTACAATTCTGAATAAACAACACTTTGACTTTGTGCTTTCGACAGTTAATTGCCAGTTACAAAACAAATTAAAGTTTACCCAACTAGGATGAAGAGAATCTCTTCTCATTCTCTCACTATGATGTTACTACCAAATAAATCAACCATTTAAAATAAAACGAACTCTATAGTAGCACCACAGAACAATAAATGTTGCAAAAGGCACAGAAATGGGTGCTTCTGAACACAAGCTTGCAAACCAAGTTTTGCACACAAACAACTGGCTGGAAACAACTCGTCAAACAATAACTTCATGCCAGCCTGCAAACAACATCAGAAGTTTGCGCTTTATTTATTTGATTTGTGTTTTACTCCGTATTCCACAATAAAGTCTGTGCTCACCTATCACCTAAACTAAGAACAAAGGCTTGAAAAGCATACATTTTCTCTTTGCATGGTGGTGAAAACCTTCAGAACCCAGGTTTTGGGGAAAAATGATTGGTACAAACCATGCATGAAAACTGGAGGCCAGCCACAAAATTTGCCACTTACTTGTTTGATGATCAAATGAGACTGTGCCAAGTGTTTCACGGCCCATAAAATGTAAAATGTTTTTGTACTGACCCACTTGCCTAGCGTACCAGTTGAAGCATCTGTATCACCGCATCTAATTCAGTTTATCTACGTTATAAAAAGCTAGCAGCATCTTGGCAGCCATCAATTGATCAGTGAGTGATGACAGACATTTTTAAGGATTTGTTTACTCACTTTAAAACCACCTTCAGATTGCTTTGAGCTGCAGGTTTGGGCCAAACACAAATGTAGGCAGAAATCTATACCTGGCCTATTGCCCATTTCAGAGAACTGCCTGGTTAATTAGCCTCCGCTGAATTACCTCCCTTGAAGTAATTCTCACATATTAAGGGCGTTTGTTCAAGCCCTGTGGTCAGGTGGGACCTTAAAAGTGACTGAATTGAAGGTACCTAAGTTAAAATGAGATCAGTTGGTTATATTTTCATAAATTCAGCATGATCACAATGAAATAAACTTATCAGCAACATGGAGAATTTTCGAGAAAATGGATAATTTCTTTCCAAGAGTTTATATCTCGCCATAAAATCCTTACTTTCCACTAGATTTTCCCACTTGGGTCAAGGAAACAGCGTCCTGTATGGATTTTCTGTCCATGACTGTCTGTTCACAAAGTTATTTATTTTGCAAAGATATCCCCAGCAATCGTTCATTATCTTGTCAAACACCAAACAATGAACTACACAGCAATGAACAAAATATGCATTCTGATGTGTAAAAGTTATTATTGCCCTGAAAGAACCTATGGACTGTATGGCCATTCAGGCTAGTCAATGAGGTCCTACGTATCATAGCTTCATACAACAAAAACTGACCTTGCATTATTTTATGTTGCTTGCCACCTGACAAGGGAGGAAATTCAGTGTGCGCCAAATGTGTGACTGAAAAAGGCATTTGGATTTTCAAGTTTGGTGACAATTAGTTCATCATTACTATGAGTATGCGAAAAGGCATGTGTGAAGAACTCCACATTAATCCAATCCTCTGCTTCCAGCACATATTTCAGGGCTGCTCTGGGCCCTTACGGGTTTCCTCCCACCATAATGCTGGCCGCCGTCGTATAAGTGAAATATTCTTGAGTACGGCGTAAAACACCAATCAAATAAATAAATATTTCAGGGCTGAAAAGACTTAGCAGACCGAGACAATAGTAATCCTTAGTCATCAAATGCCCTGACATGAATGATTTTTCTGATATATAGGTTACATTTTCACCTTTATAATTGTGGTCCTCATCATGGAATATGGCCATTTCGAAGTTTTTTTTCATCAAGCTTGTTGCACACATGCCTCGGTGGCAAATGTATGTAAATAGGAGGTTGCTGAACAATTAAATAGCATACTCTATATAAAATCTCTGCATTATTTTATAATGTAGAACAGTATCAATGTACTACTCAGTGATGAAATGTCGCCAGGCATTACGAGTCATGAAGCACAGAATTGAAAAATGTTCTCAAAAACTCCACAGGTATCATATAAAATGGTACAAGAACAAGTACCACAAAATAAAGCGGCTACTGTGGATGCCATTTGTGAACCTGAAGTATGTGATTTTGGATCTGTATAAAAGCCACTGTTTGATCGATATAGAGTGCATCTATGCCTGGTTACACATCTACTCTGTCAAAATGTCACACCGTGTGATACATACACGCCAAAAAAACTGAAGATTTACCGTACCTGCAGGAGATTAGCTAAAACTACATCATTACTACACCAAATTTCCCTCCCTTCATCTATGTGGCTTGGCCTCACTGTGGCAGTCATAAATGGCAGTGTTATAAGTCCTGGTTTCTAAAATCTTCCACTGCTTCACGCCCTATTTACATGTACTACAGCAATATTCAGGATTTAGCCACATCAACACGTCTATCTGCTTTATGGACATAAGGCAAGCCACAATTTACGGTCCACCCTACTTACACGTACGTACAAATGTCTTCATTCTCCAGTGCTAAAGCTATGACAGAATATCAAAAGAAACTGACTGATCATCAACAGTCTGAGAGGCAAGGGCAATTGTACCAAGCTCATCTAAACTTACGAAGAATTCGTACATCAATTAGAAATTCAGGCTGAATTATTACAATAATTCACACTTCACTAGATTTTTTCTCAGTTAAATGTACATGAAAGTGATGGCACTTGTCCATGATTGATCATAGCCACAGGTATTCTGGACAAACTGCAAAGCAACAACACTACAAAGGTTAGATATGCCAATATCATCCACGTTGGGTAAACTGGTAGATATTAGGCTGGCAACACAGATATAAGCCATGGTGTCCAATATAAAGAACACCATTAACTCCAAACCATCACCATACTAAGACTCTGGGAAAAAATATTATTATCAAAACTAATCTAAGACACAAGTAAATAAAATATAGATTGAACAGAAATGTAAAATAAATTGCACTAGTGTATTCTCGACAAAACCTTTGCGAAAAAAATAAATCAATAATTAAATAAACAGACATATTCTAAATTTCTATAAATAAAATTAAATATAGACTATATCTGATAAGTGGCGCCATAAACTCATAATTCCATCAAAACCACAGTAACTGGAATGCTTTGTAGACATGCACAATGTATTATGTATAAATAAACAATAACTAATATACCTCAAACTGTCAAATACAATAACAATGTCATAAAACAACAATACCATCAACAAAATAAATCTCACTTTTGAACATTTACAGGTGTAGCATTACAACTGATGTATTGTATTTCTACTCCAAATACACAGATCTATAAATAAACATTAGTTAAAAAAAAAATCATAATACTTTCAGTTAAAAAATGCAATAAATCAACACAATTTGATTGTTGATTGTGGCCAACGTGAGACCTGACAAGAGAACTACATGAAGAGAGATACAGTGTATAATGAGTTCTGTATGGCTCCATCCACAGATGAAAGCAAAAGATAACAGTCCTTAATCTTTCAAAATACTGACTTTATACCTTAAGTTAGGAAAGATTCTCAATAATTAATCATAAAGTAATCATCTCTTTAAACATTACTGGCAGAAAGCATCCCAGAATTGGACAGTTAGGGCCTAAACCAATATATTAGTGACCAGAGAGCCATTTTTATAAGAAATACCTCAGTCACACCCTTCAAACTGTTCAGACAGACTTTAACAAATCTGTCTGAACAGTACTGATGAGGCAAATAAACTCATTCCAGACACAGCACATACATGTATTTAACTATGCAAGTCTTCAAGAATACTTTAAAAACACACAAACCTTTCAAGAGAATGTCTAAAAACATGGGCTTTGGTCATTCTTTAAGGATCAGTGAAGCTTCTGCAAAATAGAGTATTTCAAGGACTAAATACAGGTCGGCCTAGACTGTAGCTACAACTGTAGTTCTCTCTCTAAAGCAATTAAATAATGCCATGTAATTTAAAATGTTTGGGAACAGCAACATTGTATCAATGTATTATCTAACATTTGTTATTACAGTTGTAAATTAAGCTGTAATGCTACTCAGAACAAAGGAATGATTATGGCCTAACGCCACTTCAGCATCACAGTGCCGACTTTCTCAGGAAGAACACTATTCAGCCACTGGAATGATCATGCTGTCCACTGACTGGAGGAACTTCACATGATTCATAAATGTAAAACATATTTTTATCATCCAAACATTTTTGATCTGTATATACTACATGTTAATATAGCAGACTAAATATACCAGCGTAATCACTTTAATAATATGAATGTAAGTTTAACAGAAAAAGTGAGCTGAATTATGCTGACAGACAGTTCAAGAATAGCACAACAGATAAGACACATATGCAGCAGTAATTATGGAAGCAGGCAAAGTCCATCATTTAGAAAATGACACACAGTTACTCGCATCAACATGCAATCAAACGTACTCTCTGCTGCTGTTGTTGTTTGTTCAGGCATCATTACACAAAATGGTCATGATGAGGATTAAAATCAATCTGTTAAGTCAGTTTCTGAGTTGACTAGAGTAGAATGAAGCCGTGTGTCATTAATTTGTGTTGACATCCATATTTCTACCACACCTCACAGAGCTTGCCCATCATCTTTACTGCTACATGTACTTTCACTCTAAGGTCAGAATCAACTGTGTACATAATCAGGCCTGGTCAGAATTCCCTGAGCCAAGGGCAGACAACCCATGTGAGATGAGCTGTGCCTTACCAGTGGCACTGTTTGATTAACTAGCTGAGGGTTCCTGTCCCCCAACAGAAGCTACATCTGAGGAGGGTTTGGGAGAGGCCCGGGTGTCAGAGGACACGCTGGCTTGATCCGTCACTGAAAGCAGGTCTGCAAACAGAACATCACAACTCTTCATATACACATGATCCAACACCAAATCTCTACCACTGAATGCCAACTTGATGGCATTCACTGTTCCAACTACTGCTTTGAATTTGTGTACATGTAGCAACTTTACATGGGTGTATTGAGGTTTTAATACATAAGCCAGTGCAATGCTTGCAGCTTTTAAAGATTTTTGCCAGCAAATTTCACACCATTAAGACAACACGAAAAACAGAATCTATTCCTCGGAGATAATATATGTAAAAGTAGCGTACCACATACCGCCATCATCTGCCCAGATCTCCAGCAGGTACTTGAGTACTTCAATGTGTTTCTTGAGTTCGCCGGGGAAGGAGGCAGCTGCCATGCTACTGGGGGCTGGACACAGCAGCACTGGGCCAAAACACACACCAAGGTTGGACACCGTCATTTTGTTGGCTTCACTTTTTGAAGCGATCTTTCTCAAGTGATTTAGCACCAATGACATGGTATCCTGAAAGACAACCAATCATCATGATACAACATTACAAATTTAAACCAAAGGTGTGAAGGCCATATGCTGTTATATCTTTAATATTGTAAATATACATTTATGTTCATGTATCTAGACATATATATATAACATTATGATAGTCTATAAGTAGTTATCTAGGTGATATATATGTAGTGTTTTATCTATTTTACATGTTTCCATGTACACTGTGAGTACATTGAAGGCGGGAATTAAAGATCTGTCCAGAAGGTGGATGACCCTTCAAGGCAAATAAACATCCAGACAAAGAACCAGGTGTACATGTATGTGTCTACAAATACACAAAGATATGGCCAGGTTTCAGCTCAAGATATATCACAGATATAAATGAGTTGCACTCTCAATTAAATTAGACTGCAAGTATCATCAAAACTGCAAGAAAATAGCCAGCAATGTCCCAACATTCTAATTTCTGCTTCACATTTAATGAGCAAGATATTCCAATTCTAAGAATTTGAACATCCCAGTAAGTTTACAAAATTCACTTAATCTAACATATCACAATGTACCTCGGAAAAGGCTGAATTCAATGTTATTGTCTTTGGTATTAGCTTAAACAACTACCTAAAAATATCACGTTTAATTACCACCAGTGTGAGATCTGTTCATCACATAACCGGATCCAGAAATTTTTCAGAAAACAGCGAAAGATATCACAATGCTTGTGGATTAAGTTACTAGGCAGAACATGCAGCAGCTGCATGGGATGAACCATGACTACAACAGTGCACATATTACTCTGCAATTGTAAAATAGTTTGAATTTGAATTCTGAATGCCTTTTCAATAATCACAGCTGAACAATGCTGAATATATTATATGAGTATATGATTTCCATGCAAACAAGACAAATTATTCCTCATCTCCCTCTCCCCAAAAACAGACCACAAGTCTCCGAGGAAACCACTTTTCACGTGCTGCTGGCTATTAAACCTTTGAAACTGGCTTCCAGAAATTAGAAAATTTGTGCATTCCTCTGTGGACACATATTCAACTGTTCCAATATCTGGATTCAAATGATTTGGCACTTTTGAGTAATAATCTGCTGTGCGTGGCTATTGGTGCACACTTGACCTAGAGATGTTGGCTATGGTTAGGCCAGGGATATGTTGCCTATGGTTCATCTGGTCAGCCAGCGTAACCATACACATTTCATCACTGTGGACAGGCTATTTTCACCATGCAAATGGCTGTCTGCAATGAAGTACAGGTGTTGTGTTTGCCAGAAATTAACGAAGGGTTAAATGAATGACAAAAATCCAATGACAAAAAGAAGCTCTCTTTGGTTCATTTCCCATACTGGAAGGTCACTCAGCACTTTGTTTTTCTTTGTCAAATATATTTCTAAATGTTTTTTTTCTCCTTTGTTATCCAATTCAACAAAACTCTCTTTGGTAGTAATTAAAAGAAAAAGGTAAATAAAGTGAGAGAGATGACCTGATGGAATATGTAGGATTCCAATGCTGCCAGTCAATAAGGCTTTTGCAAAAGTTGCTATATGTCATGAGCTGGCGTGAATGAAAACTATGGCAGTTATATGATAAACTTAATTACCAAGGTTGTTATCATATCAAAAAACACAATGATATCAAATCAAGATAATATGAAGCAAACATTTCTGGTTGACACTTTTCACTGTAAGAACAATCTGAGTTCAACACATCTATAAATGTTCAACAATGCTAGTAATGACACATTATCCGAGATAAAGAAATCAATGGCTTTTCACAATGATACACCATCATGTTACCACAGAACCAGAGGCATCCAAGCATATTTCTTGCGTCTGGAAGTCCCAAAGGAGCAACAACTTTGCATATAAAGCCACAGATTGCCCTTGGTGTTTACTTGAACATGCCAAATTCATAACTTTCCCTGTCACCTGTCGGCATTAGTGTTTCACTTCAAATTTTTCACTTCAATCTTTCAGTAATAATCGGTTTGGAGCCTGCATGGCAGCTGAGCACTTCATTCCAGAAAAAGCTAGCAGTAAGACAGAAGTTATCCTGTGTCATTCTAACACCAGCGGCTCACCAGGGTGGATCTGTGCATCTTGTGTAACATAATATTGTGACTTGTACATGTACACACTTATATGTTCTCTCCCTCAGTATCTCTCATATGTATCACTGATGTGAAACGAAAACCCATGCAGATTGGAAACTTTGGGCAGACATTCTCTCTACTGGTCAACTCACCTGGTTGGCTTTGGGTAGACATTCAAGAATACTGAGCATAAGTTTGGCGCTGCCATCTGGGTCGTCGGGTAGTCTGACACTCAGCGCATCCAGAAGCATCTGATACAGGGCATTTGTCACTAAGGGTTCAGGCAGTTCACGGAGGTAGTCTTTCAGAACACCTGGAACAAGTCAACCATATAGTACATACTTGCATGAACAGTGTAGAGAAGTATGTATCAGAGGGTTTTCTAGCCAGTTTCTTTCTAGAAACTCAATTTGAACGAATCAGAAAGATCACTATTTTTTCATCACTAATGTATCCAAAACTAAATGAAAAATCTGTCTAAAACACAATTTTCCAATACAGAAACCCCTGATAAACACATAGGCACAAACATAAACACTGGGGATATAAAAATAATATCTTTATTCATTGAAGGTAGCTTGGTCAGTTTACAATGAAACTGTTCTTCCTCAAGGCCTTCAAAGAGAAAACAATATATAGGAAACATGGACTTCAGAGTCCAATCCAGAAATACATCAAGATACATCAAACAAGAATCAGTGTTCTATAGCATATCTCGCAGAGTCTTCAAAACAAACCTTCTGAAAAAATCAAATGGGCAGAAATCAAAAAAAAAAAAAAAAAAATGGAACAGAATTTATATACTTTTTTGCATAAAGTCCACATTATTTCACATTCTGTACTGAATTCCTCTTTAGTAACTTATTCATATACAAGTTTCAACAAGGCTATACCAGAGAATATTGATGGTAGATGTCTTCAGGGGTTCATAGACATCAAAACGTTAACTGCTCTAACTGAAATATAGAGTTTTTTTCAAGGTCCTTTTGACTATTAACTTTGAATTAGAGTTAATTAAAATGTTAATCATTAAATTATATTTGATATTCTATGTATTTGTGTATTACGTCACTCACTGAGTTGACAACATCGCATCAAGTTTAACACTCTTCACTTTTCGACGACTGACTTCAACATGTACATAATAGACAGATGCATCCTGCATGTTTTGCATTACAGTTTAGGTCTATAACTGCCGCCATCAGTGCTCAGAATGATAAACTTATCCTTCAATGGCCACATGTGTAAGTTTTTTGATGAATGGTTTCCGCCTATGTCAAGGTCATTTTTACAAATGCCGGCCTGCCATTTTGACAGACGAAGTAAGGCCCTCCAGTACAGCCTTTAGAGGCAGGCATCTATCACCAAGCCAGAAATCCCTCCAGGTAGCCTTGTATCTTGCTATTCCATATTAACTCTGTTGGCAATGTACAAGGTTGCTGTTTAGCAGAATACACAAGAATACACAAGTTTATAATCATGTGTACACCTACCAGAATGGAAGTTTACTGAAATATATTCAGTTTTTCTTAGCTTATAGCATACTTTTGAGTTTTTTCAACTCCGTATTCAGTATCTTAAATCTCTCAGCTACTGTTCAACAGTAGTTAAAGTTGACGTCTATAAATCTCTGGTCACATGGAAATAATTTTGTGAAATTCCATCACTCTGGTGTTCGTGTAACTAAATCTTGACATGAATGAAACAAATTCATAATTCAGTGAAAAAAGTTTAATTCCTGGCTTGATTTTGTGGCCACATATAGACACAGCAGATTCTTACCCACACATGTACAAGAAAGAAATCACAGTTGACAAACGTAATGGAGCTACAGCTCTGTGTGGATCAGAGCTGAAGCGCAGTTTACCAGTCAGAAATCTATCCATAGATTATATCTGTACGGTGTAGCTCAATAACCTTCCCTATCTAGTGGGAAATAGTACAGAGAGCCATATTGTACATCCTACCTACTTTATCACCATTTCAATACTAAACATCTGACACTGATGAGGCTGGCATTTTTTGAGAAGGTGCAATTTGGTCTACAAAGGAAAATAAACAATAACTTGGGTTGCTTAGCCTTTCCTAATGCTTTACTCACAATCTGGCAGCAGTATACATGTACACTGTAGTTTTACATTTAGCCTACATCTATACAGAGTTAGAACAGCAAGTTCATAAGACAAGCATACATGTAACTGTCTCACACACTCAGAAATAAAATGCAACAAAATTGTGTAAAACTCAATTACGCAAAATAAAATTTGAAACAGTGGAAATGGCTATATTGCCTAGATGGCTATACTGTATGTTGTGGATAGACATGATCTGTTTTGATGACATATACTACAGCATAGTAGCTTCAGTCTGCTTTAGGCTACAACATAAATGTTTTCATCTAAGACGCTTGATAAACAGGCAAATTTAAAAAAAAAAAATCCATTAATCACCGTTGATAGGAGAAATGACATGTGGTTTAGTTCTGGCAGCAGGAGTCAGTTTTGGACATTATCTCCCTTGTTTCATGTGGCTGTGGGTAAATGCAGTAACCTGAACAAAATGTATTATTAATGATAACCTCGTCCTTCTACATTCTTGCTACCCCTTTCGTTCTTAATTAGTACGCGTATACACTCTACATGTGTACATTTCGCTTGTACATTTTAATATGCATTTCTATTGTACATGTATTTAACCATCATCTACTACACTATATACATGTACCTTCAATCAACAGATTTGTGTAAATATAACGCCTGAGGGATTATGTGGTCACAATGTTCTTGAACACTTTCACCACTGTCATGGAGTGTTACCAATACAGGGGCATCCCCCTTCCGGAGTCAAAACTTTTGAACAAAGTCAATCTTAAAGGCATCTGTTCAGGGTCCTAAAATGTAATTTCTCCAAAAACTGTTACAAAATAATGCTTTTTTTTTTAAATATGGCAACCATGACAGCAGTGTAAAATGCACCACGTTCCTCTCTCAGTATTGTTTATGATAAAAATTACTTTTCAGGTGTTATTTCATGTAAGTCGACTTGCAAGAATGCTAGACCTCCTTTGTTGATTTCTGTTAATTCTGTTGTTGTTGTTTACCAAATACGATAAAAGATGAAACAATAGATTTAACTTTCTGCTAATCTTATCTCTATTTCTAAAGGAATGGCATTATTGCTTTGAATGATACATGTATAAAGGATGCAATAATGCTTTCTAACTTAAAATATTTAAGTGCATGTCTAACTTTGAACCTTGCAAAATCCATCCTCAAAGTCATTCAGGTCCAAACCGTGCTGTCTGCTGTTCACTTCTGTGATCATTGTTATTTATTTATTTATTTGACTGGTGTTTTATGCTGTACTCATGAATATTTCACTTATATGACAGCACCCAGTATCATGGTGGCAGGAAACCGAGCAGAACCTGGGGGAAACTTATGACCAACAGCAGGTTGCTTGCAGACCTTCCCACGTAAGGGTGGAGAGGAGCGAACATTTCACACACTTTAGCTTAAGTATTCAGGAAATTAACCATTCAGTATGATGTTGAGCAGATCTCAACATTTACACGTATGTATACACGTACCACACTCTGGGAAGAAAAGCTACATCACATGCATGTATAATAATATATGCACATAAAAAAACCATTAGGGAATGGAGTGATTACTCTTGTTAAAAAGCAAACTGAAGATGTATTTACCTGTATATGTGTTGCAGTTCATGTTACACTGCCCTTCATAAAGGCCATTGTTGCCAACAGAGAAAAGAATTTATTATTTTTATTTCACTGGTCTTTTACGCCGTACTCAAGAATATTTCACCTGTACGATGGAGACCAGCATTATGGTGCGAGGAAATGACAAAGAAAAGTAAGTGAAGACATCTATGAAATATAACTATCAGCATTTGTACTTACCAGTCACAACATGAATATCAGACACATGATCTGGAGAGAGATCCACTGCTTTGGGGTTTATCTCAAAGGCAGTTCGCAGTTCGGCCTTTCGCTTAGCTGAGCCACACAGTCTGTAAATTCCTACTGACTCCAAGCCTCTGGCCTCAATTTCATCTATGCACTTTTTCACAAGAATAGGAACTTGCAAGCCGGAATTCTCACGGCGAATAACAGTCTCTAAATCCACTCCAAATAATGCATTTTTCTTCTGAGAAGGCAACCGCTGCAATGAAATTGCTGGTTCTTTGTACGACATTTCCACGTAAAGAATACCCTTAGGTTCCATGTAGACTGCAAGTTTCTGGTTGTGAGATTTTTCCCCCAGCCCAGGCAGCAGTACAGATCCGTGAAAACACAGACGATGTCGGAAGTTTGGGTCCCAGTTGTAAACGAGGAATGAGAGTTCTTTTGAATTGTCTAATTCTAGGTCAAAACATTCATCCCAATCAAAGTTGACAGCACCAGTTCGAATCATAGTCCGAGCTTTGTTTTCGTTGTCAATGGCCACAACACAGTATAAATCTCGAAGAGTCGTTCTCGAGGACTTGAGGCCTTGGCCGGTCAGTATGTGAACTCCCAGCATGCCGTCCAGACCGGCGATACGATCCAGTTCTAGGCGTTTGCGAAGGTCAGCCTTGTACGGTTCATACTCCTCATAGTCCAGCTGAAGGGGCTTTTTGATCAGATAGAGATCCTTGTATCGCGATGCTGACTTGGCCAGGCTTTTGCCGTCCGTGTCATACATGCGAGTTTTGTCCGGAGACAGAGCACCAACTGTGGACGATTTGCTGACCCGACCTCCTTTAGGAGACTGCATCACAGACTTGGTTTTGTGGGGTTGGGGATGTTGTTGTTGTTGTTGTTCCTGAGATGAATCCAGGCGATCCTCCATTTGGTAAGTCATGTAACTCAGCAGTGAGTCAGCGCTGTGCTTGCGGACCATGCGTGGTTGTAGGGTGCTGGCAGTGGTTTGTGCGGAAGTGGCACGCCGTGACGGTGACGGGGACCCCCTTGTGGAAGCCCCGGATAAGGTGGCTGAGCTGTACTCTTCAGTGTCAGATGGGGTTCCCGATGAGCGAGGCAGTGACAGAGGAACTGTCAAGAACAACATACAACAACACGTAAATACACAGTTCAAAATTACAATGTATCAGTATCAAGCCTGCAAATAGGCACTTGACATTTTTAAAAACAGCCCTTTTATGAAAGTGGTATGCTCCAAGATGCCTTTGTCCAGCAATAAATGAAATGGACAACACAGTCATACCACTCTGTCCAAAAGAGTGCTTTCAAAAATGTCAGCCACCTGTATGCAGGCTTGCAGTATTAATTTTTAATCATGTACTTAAGTTTAAATATTCATGCTGGTCAACTGTGAAGGTTCGAACTGAAAACCAATAAAACAATACATGCATGTACAAATCCAGCTGCAACCTGCGGACGTTTGTGGCTTTCCCCCTGGCTCTGCCCGGTTTCCTCCTACCATAATGCTGGCCACCGTCGTATAAGTGAAATATTCTTGAGTACGGCATAAAACACCAATCAAATAAATAAAAAAATAAATAAATCCAACTGGTTCTGTAGCAACTTTAAAAGATGTTTGTCATGTATTTGGTCGGTCATTTCATGCAAGTTTTTTCTTCTTGATTTCATGACCTGATGGTTGACTCATACTCAAAATGAAACACTAAGACAACTAAAGACATTAAAAAGAAAGTCCATGAACTTGGATTACTCCATAACATTAGTCATGACTATTCCAGAGGGGACTAGCATGAAAAGGAGCAAGAATTGTTAACAGTGACTTTACTTAGTTCAAGTCTGATAGTTGTCTAAGGGAGACCATACTCTAGAATTTGACTATAATATGTGAAGGAAACGGGAGTTTCCAGAGTAAGTGGAATTTCATCTATTCATGAATATGTAATTATGTTCCTTTATCACCTATAAATATGACAAATGCAATTAATAGCCAATAACAGATATATGCAGTGTATATAGATACTGATGCTGACCTGGTCATAACATGTGCATGTCACTGGTCAAATAAGGTCAGATGATTTTGCCGTTCATATTTCTACACACATCTCATTCAATATGTCTACATATGATTTTATGATATATGTACACACAATAAAATGAAGTAAAATTAAATGGGTACATGACTGCACATCATGAACCAAATTGTCATCTGACTCATTCTGACATGAAAAGATATTTTAACTCTTGAGTATGTAGTGAGTAAAACAGGTATTTTCAATTCTGAAATACAGTACAGCTGGGGCATGTGAAGTGTATAGCCAAGCCTATTTCCAGAATGGTTCCAGTCATGACCATGCTGTCTGAAAACTTCAGGGGCATGTTTCGAGGATTTTAGAGGATGTTATGTAAGTTATGTTGAACATAACCCCTCCTGATGACACATACTACAGAAATATGTCACCACGGTAGTTACGTTTGACGAAGCATTACACCCTCTCTGTGAAGTGGGAAACATCCTGATTTCTCAACAAACAATGTTATAGCAAAAAATTCCATGTCCTTGGTGTAACTGTATAACATACATTAACCCTCTATATATGAAGGCCATTATCTGAGCTTTATTCTGTACAATGTACAATTTACATATAATCCTTCTATAGCCCAAAACACAGAATATCCCAGGCTATATACCCTGAAAAATGGTGCAGACATTGACCACGAGTCAAAGCTCTTTCCCTAACAGGCTTACATCAGAGCCACAATCCATATGTCTACTGGATTTTGCTAGATCATGTCCCTTCGGTTCCTCTAATTGGCTCAATAATTGAGCTGCTCTGGCATATTCCCTTGTGACTCACACACTCCTGCCAAACATAGTTTGTCCAGGTCCATATGGGATCAAATGTTTTATGCCAATGTTGTCCATATATATCATCCCATGTGTGCCATCTCATGATTATTCCATATTCTTCCAGAGTAATTATTTTATGTTCCTACTTTTCACTGAAAACAGGATACTAGCAGTTTTCTAAGTGGTTTTCGAACTTGTGCAGGTGCAACTGATTACTGGAATTGTTTCTGTTAACTTGACAATAACTTACATTATTATGCCCAACAATGTAATACTTGGTTTCCATTGGTCAATACACAGTCACATGATATTCCGCAAAACATGATGACAATGGTCATGAGGCAATGTACAACGATCATGTGCCAATAGCCAATGACCTTGTGTGCTGATTCTAAACGTTTATCTCGACTGGTCTGCTCTCTAATGTCCACTTTCTAGATCAGATCTTTTCATTTTTTCAGTTTTCTTTTGGTATGATAAAACATATAGTGCATGCCGTGGAATTGTCTATGAGAAATTGTGTGCTTTCGACAAGTGATGTTCTCGACAAGTAATATTCCACTCGTGCTCCCCACTTGTTGACCATCACTTTTTCTCATAACTTCTGATACACAATCCCACGGCATGCACTATCTGTACAATGTGGACATACATAAAATGGGGCGAGTTTCTAGGAGACCTGACATCTAACATCTGTAAGGAGGACTAATAATGGGCCAGCAACAATAAATGAGCCCATGCATGCAAGCTCTGAGGTCAGCAGGACGTGAATTTCGACGGGAATCCGAGAATCGGATCACTCTCGTCATGGCTCCCGTAAACAAACTCTCAAAATCAAAAGACAAACTCATTGTTTTACTTTAATGAAGAATGCCTTGTTTCAGATCATTAATGTTATGAACATGGAAGCCCTAAAATCTGTTTGCTTTTATATGCTTTTAAATCTTCTTTACTTGGATCAAATTCTTGTGATACTAGATTTGGACAAGATTCCAGTGGATTCCGGCAAAGATAATCTATGGGAACCCACTTATATTCTGATAAAAAAAGGGGGAAAATAAAGCCCTGGGCAGTAACCTTTGAAGTAGTCAGTTGCACTGCATGATGATTACATGTATATGTACCAGCAAACAGAAAAATTACATCACTGGGATATGGCAAAGTTTGGATCTGCCATGTTTGAACAGATAAATAAAGAGGAAGACTGATGCACACATCTATCATCAGAGACAGAGATCCTAATTTGGTCACAGGACACGGGTACCGATTTATATCAGCCTGTTAACATACGTGTAAAAACATACATGGTCTCACTGCACAGTGAATCTGTACCTGTACAAAGAGGACTGTATATATGTATTTCTAGCTGTTCAGCAGAATATACACGTACATGAACATGTACATGTCTGCAGTTGGTATCACCATACATGAACACCCAGGAGAAGTACATGTACAGTAAATGTAGAAAATTTGTTACACAGATCGTTTCGTCTGATGTGGTTTATGTACAAGTTCAAACACTGACTACATGTACAAGTAGCCTGGTGTCACGTTGAATACATGTACACATATTGGTGGCCTGCTTGTGTTGGCAGCCTTAGGTCATGCTGAATACAAGTACTTGTAGAGGAAGTCTGGGGTCAGCCATCATGCAGAATACATGTGTAAATACTGGTGGCCTGCTCGTACTGGAAGTCTGGAGTCAGCTGTCCTGATGAATACATGTACAAATATTGGTGGCCTGTTCGTACTGGCAGTGTGGGGTCAGCCATCAAGCTACATACATATGTACAAATACTACAGTACCGCCCACGCACAACAGCAAATCGGATGCTCCCAGACTGCTGACAAAGCTTGTCGAAACTGCTAACAAAGTGTGCCAAGACCACGGCCACACCGCAGGAAATCGACGACCAGCCGACTGTCGCCTACTGCGTAAGACTACATGTGTCTGTGCCTTGAAAACAAATGTAGTTTGGCTGGCAATATGCAGCGTACCAGGCCTCGAAATAGTAGGCGATCGATCACCTGTCGATCGCCTACATGGAATTGAATCAGAACGATTCTTTGATCACCATGCCAAAATCAGAAAACAGAAAATTTTTGAGAAAAGGAATGCCAAATATATGTATAGGATGACTATAAAACATTGTTTTAGTTTAGTGTCCGTAACTGTTAGCTTAATTAAGGCATATAATTTGCTAATTAATTCAGGGTAAAGTTTTATTTGTACAAGTGGCCCTATTGCTTCCGGTTGACTTCTCACAACATCAGTAGTCCTACTGGTTATCACGTAGCTCACCTAGGGGTTGCAGAGACAGTAGATATGCTGCAATCACACGATAAACTTTTCTGTGGGACTTTTGTAGACAGAGGTAACATAGTGTAAAATCCATGGGTGAAGAAACTGAGATTCAAAGCAAATTGGTAAAAATCACCAAAAAAACCTTCACCATTACAAAACCCACAACAAGGCAATGTACAAGGTATAAACACAGGCTCGTACAGAGTTACTAAAGTTTTCATTATAAAATTTCCTGGGTTGAGCTATTTTTCTGTTCAACATCTAAATCATACTGAGTTACACAATTGTTGATGAACAGATCTTCCGGTACTAATATGTGCATGCCACTGTGAGAAGGAGTATGACACATGACACTCATCAAGTCTCATGCATACATGTACAACACGTGGTGTGAAACAAATAATCATTAAAGAAGCCAAACACTTTGCCACAGCTAAGGTGCGCAAGCAAACATGAACCACTGAAGCCACTAATCTTTTTTACTGCACTAAATCATAAAAAACCTCTGTTAGACTATCCACCGAAATACAAAGGGAAATCTGTTCACCAAGCAGGAGGAAGTTGGATTACTATCGAGGTTGCCGACAGTCCAACCGTTGACTACCCAAGCGATAACAGAAAGGCGCTGATAGCCTTTTGTTTTAATTCTGGGTGTCCGACAGTGTTAAATTGCTCGTACTGGTGGCCTGCTCGTACTGGAAGTCTGGAGTCAACTGTTCTGATGAATACATTTACAAATACTGGTGGCCTGCTCGTACTGGCAGTCTGGGGTCTAGTAAAAATACTAGCAGGCTACTTGTGCTTGCAGTCTGAGGTCATGCTGAATATAAGTATTCGTACTCTGCTCATACTAGGGGTCTGTGGTCAACTGTAATCGTGAATACATGTACATGTGCTGGCAGCCTACTGCTGCTGGAGAATAAAGACTGTACTAAATCCCTGTCAATACTGATATTCTGGGCCATGAGCTACGTGACAAGCCCAAGAACATTTCACTACAGTTAGCAAATATTGGCCATAACCTGAACTTGTCAGAAGGAGGAACCTCTACCTCCAAATGACTCAATCCCTCTGACTGAATCTGTCAGCATCACATTAGCAGAGGAGGGGCTGTCAAGCTTTGGCCCTCACAATATGTACATTTAGACAGAATTAACCCCAGGGATTTGGATTATTGGCTTCCTGATCACGGCTATAAACTGTTACACAGAACCTACAGTGTACAGGCCATATGATGTAGCCCAGAACACCCAAAATAATTTTCTCAGGCTGGTCTACCATAGTTTGAGTACTGACTCCTGCAATGCCAAAAATTTATTGAAGTCGATTGTTAGTGTTATCAAGCAAGTCTCATGTACATACAAGTCACCAACATACGGGCCCACTTTCCTGTAATTGTTATATTATAAATGTACTACTGCCACGAAGCATTAAAGATGTACGTCCCTCAATCTCTCTGGCCATATCACCATATCAGT
This sequence comes from Acanthopleura granulata, assembly GCA_016165875.1. Classification (NCBI taxonomy): domain Eukaryota; kingdom Metazoa; phylum Mollusca; class Polyplacophora; order Chitonida; family Chitonidae; genus Acanthopleura; species Acanthopleura granulata. Next base: position 1,855,038 of record JABBOT010000004.1, read on the forward strand.
ACTTCTCTATTATGCCAGTGCATGTCCATAAGAAGATCATAGGTTAAAAAAAACAAAATCGTCAAAATCATCCCTATAAAAGTTCAATAAAAACAGAGATCTGTTGATAAAAACGATGCCAAAAAATATATATGTATAATAAATACAGATTAATCTTGAATATTAAGCCATTAATTATATCATACCCAAAAATTAATCTCGGGAACATCTACATGTATCTGAGATGTAAAAATGAATGTAGATCTATGGAATAAGGCATTTCAACAGGTCAATGCAGTTTTCCGAATGCCAACTCGAGACAGGCAGCAGTTATGTAGACTAGAACCGTGCGTTGCGGAAAGGATATTGGTTGTGCTGTCAGTAGATTGTGTAAATGATGAATGGCGATTTAAGGCTCTGTTCACAGCTTCTCTCCTAAAATAGTTAAGCTTGAGCGCTGTGAATCGATTAAAACAACAAAATCACAGTGGGACTACTTCCCACAGCTGTCAGAGTGATTCTCACGCCAGAATAAACACCAGTTCCCCTGTCACTGTGTAAAGAGAGCAGCCATTTGATTGGATTAGACAAGAGCTTTGCAGAACATCTTGCGTAATGGAACGCTGGCTGTTGCTATCAGGCAGAATCACTCAGACCAATGCATGGGGAATCAGAAGTGTTCTAAAGATACTACAGAGAAGAAGCCATTAAACTTAGGCAATTCTCTGTTCCACACGGGAAGAAATACCTACATGTACACCATGCCAATGGCCAGTTCAATCGGCTGGGGAGAGAACATTTAACAGAAGGCTCATTGGAAATACACGGACATGTACTTTCACTTTCTCGCTGTTAAGATGGCCTACATGTATCTATATACATACCCAGCATCTCTCTTTACTTTCAGTTATGGTGTGATAACCAGCATTTGAAGAAAGCTTGTCCATATTCTAGTTTCATCTGAGCTAGAGTAAACCTTCAATCATTTCAATCATTAAAGCAGTTTTAAAAGGTACTGTATGCATACAGATATTTTAAAAGTTAGAGATCTGATTTGTGCCTTCAACATTTTAATACTCCAATATTTTGTAACATTTGGCTTTTTACACATATCAACTAAATCATTAATAAATGTTTTCTCTTAAATAAGGCAAGGGCCTGGTCCTCAGAGGAAGTTGTAGGAGTGACAGAAAACAGTGCACATAGAATCCGTGGGACTCAGTCAGTATTTACGTAGGGCAGGACATGGAGCATTTCCCCATCAAATGTCGGCATAGAATAAGTCTGCGTCCAGTCCCGCCAATTGCCAGCACTGTCATACGTCACATTCACCCCCATCCAATGATAATTTGACAGTCGCTCTACATCAACGTTTGTAACTGACCGCTTCCCACTCTCTAATACACCATCACCCTCTTCTTCATCCCATACTATCTCCTCCAGATTAAGGGGAGGTAACAAGGTCAAAGGATCAACAAGCCCTGGCCCAGTGTCTGTAGGTTGGTCACGCACATGATCAGGTGAACTGTGTACCTTAGCACTGTGATCTGAGTGATTAGGGGAATCACTAGAATGATCTTCGTCTTTAAAACAATGGAAATCTTCAACAGGTGATGGACTGGCCACTGATGATAAAAGGAATTTCTCGACCAGTGCAGTTTTATTTGGGCTCAGCTTGAGATTTGTTTGTGTCACCATAGGTATAAACTTCATAAAACTAGGAGAATTATTTCTCCAGACCCTACAGCTCCAAGAAAATAATGAAATATTGCTTTTAGTGGCAGTTAAAACGGTTGAAGAATTAGGGGCGCTGGTATATCTGAAGGTACTTGTATGGAATTTCATAACACTTGTCAGCTTGCCACATCCAGTGCACACCTTGAAACACACGCCTACAATAATGATGAGTATGCGGGAGTGTGAATCTAGGTGTGCAAGTTATACACTTGTGGTCTTCTGTTACGGGTAGGATAATCACAATTGCACTCAAAAACAAAAAGGCCTTGGGGCAAAATTATCCACGTTTTTTGCTCACCCCTCCCAAATGGTTTGCTTTATGTCACTATCCATTCATCACCAGGATTTCACACTGAAATTTTAATGTGACTGTGAAGAAATATGCGAATTTACCATGCACATCAACATGATATTGTCATCAGACAAAGCTCCTTGGCACACACTTGTCCACTCTCCAGGAGCAATTCCATTTACAGTGACCACCACTGCAGTGCAAGATATGTTGTCATCCATATTAAATACACCCATGGTTAGCCTGGTGGAGAATACAGTACCATTTCAATCGGCAAGGCTTTTTTAAAAGTTTATTTTTTGGCAAGACAACCCTTATGAGAGCAACTAGTTTTTGAAAATCACTAACTCTTTACAGAGTAACTACATGTATATCTTAAAGAGTCCTAGCACTGTAAGGATTTGTCTTTTACTATACATTACCCTTCAACTACATGTATGGAGATAATTCTGAGCCAAAGGAGAGAAATGAAGTTCATGATGCAAGATTTCTGCCATAAAAATTATTATTAATTTATTAATGCAAAAGTTAAAGTACTCAGTGCTTCAGGAGCGTCTTTAAAGCTACAAATACATGGAACATAACTGCAGCTACCATCGATGCTATACATCATACCATTCCCCTATATTACTCCCTCACACTGCCATTCGGGCATAAATAAAGCCTAATCAATTAATCATCACATTAATGCATTTGCAGCAGGCACAAAGCTTCAGTATCCAATGGCCATTACAAGAGTAGTGCAAGCATTTTTGTAGATGAACACTATGATGACGTGCGGCCATAAATGTTTAGTTCTAGTCCCCAACAGCCAGGATCTAGGCACGCTGTTATACTTCATATGATGCAACATTAGGAGTCAAGTCACATTACTTCACATTACCTTTTCGCGCTTATACATGCAGAATATATGCCAAACTTCATACCAAGACTGCCAACAGGTCGTTTCACACGTAAAAAAGCATGTAAGCATCTTGAGGGTTTATCCTGAGTCCTTCAGTTTCCTCTACCCATTAAACTGACCATCACTGCACACGTTTAATGGAAAAAATCTATAACCAAGCAATCAGTTACTGTACAGCACATCAGCACATCTATACTTATGCAAATGTCATTCTGTTCACCAAAGCTATTGAACAATTATTGCCTAGCCTGCAAATTTAATATTATCAATGCAAGAAGGAACTTAGCTCTTGGTTCTCTGAACTGATAATTCCAAATTATTAATCGTTTCTGAATTGATGCATTTTAACACTAACCTGGAACTCTATTGTTTTGGCTGTGTTGTTTTCTTCATATGACAATTAATGTTGTCTGTGAATAGTACACACCAAAAGGTTACAAATATTAAAACAGTAACTGGCAGAACCACACACACAGCACACAAATTTCATTGGCTACTATTTTGAATCATGTGGAATATATGTATTCCAGGCTAAACTTTGCTGCTCCTCAACAATTAAATAGAAGCATAATTTCTTTTTTCCAATACTTCCTCCTTCTGTTCATTGATAATAAAATAAGACAAGACAGTCTTTTCCTGGATGACGCTGAATGCAGTCCCCTGGATTCGATTTAAACATGGTGTTTAGCACATTTGTGCTGTTCTTGATGCGCCAGGCGCAATGGTGTCAGTTATGATGTTATAGTCTTTACTATTCACATTAATAACTAGGTGATATGAAGTCACAATTATATAACGAGTAAAGAAAACTGATTTCATAAACACACAGCTTTGAGATGTTGAGGACGGCATACTGGAAACGATTGAGTTCCACACCACTGAATGGAAAAGTACTGATATTTATTTCTTATATCCACAGATAAGCTGGGAAGAATGAAACTGAACTAAGATGTATAGGAAATTATACATGTAGGTCCTTCATAAAGTCAATCTGAAAAAACCCTCCAACTATATCAGACTGACAAGGACATTTACTACATTAAAACTCCATCATGATATGACCATACAGGAATGAGCATGGTATTACACCACTAAAAGAATATGAGCTGTACACAAGTTGACATGCAGGTGATTAACACAGAATTATGTATGCAATAAACCTGAATTCCCCAGCATCTTAACTACCATGTCAGTTCTGCTGCAATGAGAAAGTAATGTCATATTGGCAATCCACATTAATTTGCAGGTCAATGCTCGATTCTTCAAAACGTTGCAGAATCAATGGAAAAATCAATCCTGCCATTCTTTGTATTTGAAATGCCTGCCTGCATTCTTCATCGACCTGTGGTTTGGTTGCAAAGTGACTTGTAGTAATCCAGAGGCCAGGAGAGGTTGTCCGGGGCACCCAGCCAATCAGTTCAGGAAACCTGAGACGGTTACACATGGATGTACAGTTGTGCTACCCAACACTAGCCACATAGTACAGATCCCTGCACTAAGACAAGTGCCCGTCAGCTGCTGTATTACACCAATAGTCATGAAAAATTATCAGCATGTAATTTTCTTGGCATTTCTTGGTACAAAAAAGATTTATTCGCACAAACTCATTGAGAGCCAGAGCCATAGGAGCATGTGCATATGAAGATGTATGGAATTCTGAGGGAGTTTTCAACAATGACTTAACTTCAAGGTGAAAGGATAACTGAAATAACTGAAATGTCAAACCTTTGTGGCGAATGTCCAGAGACAAAGAAACCAAAATCACTGTGGCCAGGGAGCCTATGACCATTGGAAAACGACAGAAGGACAAGTAAAAAAGAAATGGCACATGTGGCTTGTCTTTCCATGACTACACCTCACTCAATAATGACTACATTGGCTAGACTCTATCGGCATAAACTATGAGTTATGTGCTGTGCTTTATGTTGTTTGGCATTAACCGTTCTGTCAACAGTGATGTCACAACTGAGACCCACATCATAACATGATGCAACAATGAAGGGGACATCAATGCCACACAAAATTGAACAGCGTTATATGCCTGGATTGTTATATTTTCCCCAAACTCGTCTGGATGCTCTGCTCAACACAGACGAGAGCAATGGCACTGATCATCTTCATTCAGGATCACCTGACTTCAGTTTCAAGATACTCTCAACAATATTTACCTTTATGTATGAGGTGGAAAGTGTGATATCAATGAGTAGACGTCTATCATCTTGTTAGAAGGCGAATCCAACAAACTTCAAACTCAAGAGTCAACCTGACAGTTGATGCTGGGAATCTCAAAAGACATCATTCTCATTTATATGATCTAGTAAGCTCTTTTGACCACTACACAAAAACACTGCCACCAAAACATGTACATTTATATTTATTTATGTCAGCAACATTTAGCTTACTTCATCTTCACTTCGGAATTATCCAAGGTCCAGCTTTTTAGATATTTTAAGATTCAAAAATATCAAAATGTGTTTACCCTGGCTGTTAGGGACACATGCTGACCACATAGAAACTTTCAGTTCAATATTTTGAATACTAACCATATGGAGTTTAATTGAAGGTCTTTCATCATCACATATGACTGACTGCACAGCTCACAATTCCTTGCTCATATTTGTTGTTACTAAACAGGCCAGAGGAAACGTTACTTCTAGGGTTAAATCAAATGCAGAAGTGTTTCTATGATTTTATTAGATTGAAAGGGCAAAAGGAATTTACTCCCTTCTATTGCGAAGGAAATTCAAGATGATTAGTCACTTTTTGCAATTATGAATAAAATTATGAACAACAATAGCAAAATTTCCAAAATATTATTACAAGCACGCATTACAAGCAAGAAACTGTTTATTATTGATTATGGGCTGAGCACTGGTTAATTCTGATACATGGGGTGTATGATCTGTATATATGTATTTCATGGCCTACATATAAGAGACCATTCTCGACCAAAACACAACACGCTTGTTTGTACAGTGAGATAAAATAGAGATTTCATATATTTGTTCTGCCAAATTCCAAAGATCTCTCTTCACAATATGGCAGGGATACTGCCAAAGTCATGTAATGCCATCATCATCAATTCATTCCCGTAATCTGATTGTTTTAGCATGGACAACTGGATCAAATAAATGGGGAGGAATGCATACTTGTGTTTTTTAATTCCTTGTGGTGGCAGTGAAGCAGGACTTAAAGCCATGATTGCTACGTAAAAAATTGATTGTAGCACATCTACAATGAAGCATTGTGCTATCTTCAAGGCCAATGGCACTTGATCCCTTGTTTTGGGTCATCATGTTTTGGAAAACTGCTGTGTGCAGCTGAACAGTTTTTGTTTAACATTATTTGCCTACATTTGATGATAATCTCACTTCTGTGAATATTTTTGGACAAAAATGAAATAATAATCCGAATGTCGGTGGTAAAATGGCGTGCGGGTGCTAACAGGACACAAGGAATCAAGTGTGAATGGCATAATATGATTTTATCATGATGATGGAACATTTGCCCAATTACGATTGTCTTAACACTTGTTAAATACAGTTCTCTGTTTATAGGTTGCAGAGGTTAACCCTATCTCACTACCATCATTAAGCTCTGGATTGGTAAGCTGTGTTGATCTACACAATGCAATAACTACACTGTATGGCTACTACATCCAAGGTCAGTACCATTTAATATGGATAAACATTACTCCAACAATTCAGGAGAAGTACGGAGTATGAGCAAGGCACTGACTTGGCCACATCATGGGATGGCAGTGGGAGTGAGGAATTACATTTGTGAGAAGCGTCACAGTGTAGTACTCAACAATCATACAAATAATGTACCTGTCCAACAAATTCATATTCATTTGTACAGGGCCTGGCATGGAATGAAGATTATAAAAGATTTAGTTTTGGTGGTGAAACTTACATTTTTTCATCAGGGTATCCTGTCACCTTCTAAAACAAACTAGTCCTCGAAATACCTTTCCGCGATGAAGAGAACTCTCAGAACCAGGTAAAACGAGTACCATAACTTCAAAGCACAGAACACTACACATTCATGAAATCATTTATTTACTTTTTTATTAATTATTTTATGATGGAATCCAGAATATTTCACTTATATGAAGACGACGACCAGTATTATAATGGGAGGGAACCATCATATTATCATGGTATCTAAAATCAGAACATTAAGCACTGCCTCAGTTTCAGGTGAGAGATCAATAGACTATCAATCAATACCACAGCTGTATTATACAGTGTACATGTAGCACTGAGCTAAACAGTCAGGGCCAGGGTCACCATGTTAAATGTGTCTGACTAACCACAAACCAACATATACATGTACTAACACTGTATTACGTCTGCATTAGATTCATTTTGTTTCTACTGCAAGAAAACAGCAGTCCGTCTCCATGTAATTCATGCTGGCATGCCTATATAGCATACATTTTGCTGATCTTTGATGTACCATGTAAAACATTACAGAACCTGGCACATGTGTAAATGAACATGTTTTCAACCCAAACCGTTTTTCCTTTGATGCTGGAAGAATATGTGTGTATTTTGCATTACCCTAATTCTTCTACTTACTGGGACAGATTTTAGTACTGCTAAAAGCAAACCATTACATTTCTCTCCCAGTTTTTAAAAAAGACAAGACATGGATATGTTGGTCATTAACTGGATTAACAGAGAATAAAGACACTTTATACTCCTATTACAATTACACGTATATTTGCTAAAGAGAGCGTCCCAAAAATTAAAAGAACTAGCGTATCTATTCACCTTTCTTAAATCAAGATTTCAGTGAGTCTTCTGAAATGAAGGGCTATAGAAGGTAACTTTTAGTACAATAATTTCTCCATAAAATGGAACACTCTATAATTGAGACACCCTGAAGTAAACCGGGAAGATCACATAGGTCTCCTGCGACCACTCAGAGATGGCCTACACTACAGCCTAGTTTATCTGGGAAATTTATAGTCTATTTACAATATACCAAAAAAAAAAAAAAAACGCCTAAAGAAACTTGAACAGCATGTCGATAGTGCTGGCACATGATTTCGGGCCAAAAAAGTCTTCAAATGGGCTTCTATTTCATGGTAAGTGCAATGGTTTTCACCTTCAACCTCATTAAATTTACTGATACACCTCAAATTAATTATACTAGTACACATCAACCTTGGTGTTTTTGTCAAATTTATGAATTTACATCATAAATAACAGACTGATGACAGGGAAACTTGGCTGAATGCAGGGACAGGCAACTGTAGTAGTTGTTGTTATATACAGTCATACAGTAATTTTCTCTATAGTAATCTGTGGAGCTTTGGCGAACTTTTCTTTACAAATAGTTCACATGAAAATGAAAAGTCAAAAAGAAACACTTACCAGCAGGTGCATGTACTCAAAGTGAAGACCACAAGTGTTGAGTGACAATCCATTGCTATTTAATAATTAATCTGTCACTATCAGCATAAAATCTTGTCTTGTTCATCCATACCTGTGTTCTGAATGTAACACACAAAAGTTCAAACCCGCATCTGTCATGGTAAAAAAAATACTTCATAACTTCATAAACCTCACGTATTAGCAGAAGTTTCATTTTTGCACATGTATATCCTAGACTGAGGTCTTTAAACACTGCAAAATCTGGTTTAAGGATATAGTCGAGTCTATATATATTTGCAATACATTAAACTGACACAGGTGTGATCAATTCCTGCAGCTGTGCCCAGTTCCATTCTTATGCAGATTTCCAGGCAAGAAGTGATGGGTTGTAGTCCCTCAGTTTATGGTTTTCATGGAAATCCTGCTAGCCTTTAATATTTTTTTTTTCTGAGGTGTTGTTGGCAATTATAGGAGTAAGTGTCTTGTGGTAGGAAAGACTAGAAATCAGGGCCTGTACACATACCTGTGGCTGAAGAGAATTGTAACATGACCAACATCATTAGATGTGGCTGATGTGAAAGGACCAGTTCAATGAAGTTCAACCCACACCTGGTAACCCTCGGCAGAACTTCAAAGATTCTTAAGCACCAGCCCTTCTGAGATTGTACTGAATTTGCAACTTTGTTGTGGTTACTGGAAGCTCTACATGTACATGTACATCAAGTTCCCATGCTCAGAGGCCTCCACCACATGCATTTCTTTTTCTCTATATCAGCATGCAGTACAAGCTCAACTACTATGGTCAATCTGTATTGAGTCACTGACATGATATTTCACTCAGAAGGACGTACACACGGATTTACAAACTTTGTCAAACCGTATGTATGCACACTTACTGAAGTCCTAGGTCATTTAGTGAAAAATTGGCAAAAAACACGGTTTATACATTTCAATTTTGTAAATATACTTAGAAATCGCAGAAAATATCCTTTAATCTGTAGATACTTATATTGTGTAGATATTTATAGTTTTATTACATTTGAATTTGAAAATTTTATGAAAAAACTTTCAGTGATCTGACGGCAAGAAGTTGGACACAATTTCGCCACTGTTGCTTTGTAATTCAAGTTTTAAAATAACAGATACATTTGTTGGTGATATAAGACGCTATTAATTCAGTCCATGATGAATTCTTCTAAAGGCTAAGCCATTAGTTCACTGTTTACTGTTTACATTTAGTTCATGTGTGTATAGCTTACAGTGGCATAAAAAGTGCAACTTTTCACAACCTATTACTGAGTCTCTCCCCCCTCAGCCATCTAGTGAGGCTCAATGAGGGATGACCAAAGCATGGACTGTCCGTAACTGATTACTGGTAATCTCCTACATGTACATGCCCCACTGAGAGCTTCTGACTTAAGACAACAGCTCTGGCAAGGCATCATGGTACACATCTGCCCAAAAGACATCCCATATTTTGGAGAAACTACAGTAAATGTATTACTGTCTTACTCGTAAGAATTGTATTTTAACTTCTAGTTCCACGGGACCATGACCAACGGTAAGCGTACAACATGTTTGCAGCGACAGACTGGCCAGGCACTGAGTCCAGGGCCATGCAGGCCTAGCAAGCAGCCCACTCCCAGCTGATCTAATCAGGGGGCCATCTCTACACATCAGCTGATCAGGATAATTACTTGCTGGATCCACTGCTGTATTGATCGGTGCCTGAAATAGCCCTGGAACACCGATACATACAGTAAGCTGGCTGGGCAGGCGGTCTGCGCAGGCACGTCACTGCACACGCTACCTGTCACTACACTGGACCAGTCACACTCCATGCTGATTCATACAGGCGCTGCCAGTGTCAGAGATAGGCACTCACAGCCAGCTGCAAGCCTTGGAATGTGCATCTAAACATATACATTCACACACCCACGCCGCCCATTCCCAAAATGTTTCGAATGGAAGATGAAAAAACCTCTACACACACAAAGTGTACCCCACAACTGCCCTCTCTCTTGACCTCCACGCCTCCCAACCTCCCATTCCCTTTGATCAAAAGGTACATGTAAAGCATGGCACCCAAATACAGGTTTTGAAACATACAAATACTAACAGGGTTCAAAAGTAAAAAAAAGCAGATGGGGCATATGCACCCAGCTTTCAGCCAGTGTCCCTCCCGCTCCTCCTCAAAAGTTTCCTAGTGCAGCCATTTAGTAAATCTTCAAAATTCTTTTTTTTTCAATGTGACCCCTGATGAGTGACTAACACAAAGGGCATTATACCAGGCATTAAAATGACCTTTCAGAAATACATGTGCATGTATGTACATTAAATAAAGTATTATATAAAACTATGTTGATGAAAAATGAAAAAAGCCTGCTTTACAGTGTTGAATCAAGTGCATGAGGTCGTCCTTGCAGATAACCTAATACTACCATAAAAATAAGGTAGGATGGTAGGAAACATTTTTTCTTATCCTGACAAATGAAAAACGTGAACATTTTAAAAGAATAACCTCAAAAGAAAATGTAAAACAAAGAAACTCCACAGAAAACTCACTAAAAACTTAAGTTAAAGGCTTTTTTAACTGTCGCCCTCCCTCCCCATACACACACAAACATGTTTTTATTTCAAGTTGTGAATACACTTATTGCCAATGTCACTACATGCAGGCATTTAGTTACCCATGTACATGTGCCCATACAAATGTAAATGTGCAGAAATAGGCAAAAGAACTAATTATAAACCGCATATATATATCTATGTACATGTACACCATATTCTCGACCTATGCGACAGTCACTACTTGCCTCCTACATGTACATATGCACAGAAACAAACAACACACATGAAGAAACAGAATCAACTGTCTTATTTTCAACACGAACTGGAAATGACCACTCACCCATTCAAATACCAGGTCTATGATATCATGCACAACTACATACACAAGGGCTAACTTTCCTGCTAGCTTCAACGCATACCAGCTCTTTACAGTAACATACATGTATATTTGCATACAAACTGTAACATGTACTGGACAACTACAACACAAATATGTCTGAAATCTGCATGTGCATCTATATACAATATGCAGTACAAACTTCCCTTCATAATAATGTATGGGATAACTGGTAGCCCTCTCCTCTCACACCTTCAAATATCAAATAGCATTCCAGACATAGCATGATAAGAGGAAAACAATAATGACACCATGTTGAGCATTAAATAAACAATGAAATAACGATTTTGAAGAAATAAATAAACATGGATAGAAAAATAGAAAAAAAGAAATTTAATGTAAAGCACAACAGAAACTTTATAGTAAGGCCCTTTCTGGAGGGCCGGTCGGGTTACAAACACATCCTTAATGATGGCCTTAGCCACTAGGCTGGTGGCCATGCATAAGAAGATGTACTTTTTTTGTGCTCATGATGCATAATGGCAGTAATACATGGGACATAGTAAAAATACATGGGACATAGTAACAAGACATGGAAATTACCCTAAATGACCCAAAATGTTGTCCACAAAAGTGGATTTTTGAAGAAAAATTAATGCCTTAAAACATTACTTTTGTTGCTAAATTAACTGACATTTTCCCAGTAGTATACCATCTTACATGTACCTCCCAAACAAACCTCACAAAAAATTTTCTACAAATTGTCACAATCATGAAAAAATTGGCAACTTTTGTATTGGAGGATATTTTAGGTAAATTTTGGGCAGTTTACCTTTTGTCTTGGACATAATTAATGTTATACATAAAATCACTGTACACCAGTGTGCTACCTGTGTTCTAGCATAAACATGCTTTTGCCATAATATGGGTAACATATTGTCAAGAAGGTGAACAGCCATCATCATTTATTCATTCTGTATAATAGAAATACTGCAGGGAAAATGTCACCCTGAGGAGCGTAATTCATCACACTGTCAAATAAATGGACAGTAGGAATATGAAATCGAAACCCTACTTTCTCAGAGGATAATTACATGAACATTTCAGGGAACATAAGCACTGTGTACAACACGATAAACAAACTTGGTCTCAAGGACATGTACATGTAGGCCAAATGTATCATGTGTAAGACCCCCCCCACCGGTTTCCCCCCACGCTCTGCTCTGTTTGCTGTAATGCTGGCCGCCATTGTATATTAAGTGAAATATTCTGGAGTAAGGCGTAAAGCACCAATCAAATAATTAAATAAATACTATGGTGTGATTGGGCATCATGTCTGGTGTCTATCACATGACATTCCTGTGTGGATGCACTATACTACCAAGTAGGTCAGAGCCTGTGGCATCCTTGAAATACAACTGAAAAAATACTGAAAACAATCAAGCCCATTTATTAAAACTTATGATGCTACTACATCCTATGGACGACACAACTCTCCTTTTTTCATTTTGCATCTCGACCTTGCTGTGAAGACCAGTCACCTTTTCATTCATTTGCAAGATTTTTACATGAATACAGCCTTTAACATGTTTAACCTCTTGACAAAAAAAAATAAATGTTCGTGGTCCTAGCCGAGTTGTCCACAAGGTATCATGGAATGCTGCTTTTTGTCCAACATTTATGCATCCACCCCCCCTCCTCTCCCCATCCCCGCCCATACGAAACCTCACCCTAGCTGTCACCAAGAACCGCAGCGATTTTTCCACAAGCACGGAAAGATAACAGCCAACAAGAAAAGGTGAAATTGAATCTCTGCATTCCCAAACACGTTATTCAACCACTGCCTTGTCTATTTTGCCTTACCCAGATGGTGGCCATAAAAAATCAATATTCAATTACGGTGGCTAAACTCATCCATTCCAGGCAGGTTTTTAGGCCTCTTTAGTGGGCTGCTTTTCTCTGTTTCACACAAAGAAGGGCCCCCAGCTGACTGCAGCCAATCCCTGAAGGCACCCACAGTGTCTTAATATTTGGTGCTCTTGGTTGGTCCAAAGCTGTAACACCAAGGACACATGTTTTGGCAAAGTTCACTTTCCCAGCCTGAAGTGGTGGTCACTAATAAATCAAGGGACTGTGCACATTCTTCCCACGCCCAAGAACGGCTTCCAACTATGTCCTATTAAATACCCATTCGGCAATGTGCACATGGGTGTTCTGATAGTCACAAAGAAACTGTGATCAGGGAACCACTTGTGAGTGCAAAAAGCTGTTGTTAAGAGAATTGTAGATCAGCAGATCTTGAACAAGGCCAGTATATAACCTGCCAAAGTCATACATACAACAGTCCATAGCCTAGAACCGCAAAGCAGACAAAGTACTTGCACTTTCTATTCTAACAACCTACTTAAGAACATTTCCTTTGCACTACAATTACAAGTCTGAATTATACATGTACATTGTAGGTCCAAGAAACAGAGAGAACAAAGATAAGTAATAGTAATATGTAAGAGGATATAAACATGTACATCCTACTAGAATAATGTAGGTTTCAGCACCAAAAGTAACACATTTGTAATATTTGCGTCATTCTCAAGATGGTTTTTCATGATCGACCGGTTTTGATCATTTCCTACTAACTGGATGACTTGTGGATCTGAACCAGTGTTCAGCCAAGATTTATAAGAAGTTGTTAACTTACATGTAGGAATGTGAAATTTTCCTTACGGCAAAAATAGCCTGAACATGTACTGGGTTATTCTACAATTCATACTGAGACCAGTTCATGATGTTAGCTTCCTCTCTGGCTGTATGTGGGAAGGTCCAACAGCAATCTGAGGATGGCTGTGGGGATCTCCTGGGCTCTGCTCGGTTTCCTACTGCCACAATGCTGGCTGTCGTTGTAGAAAGGAAATATTCTTGAGTGAGGCGTAACACTCCAATCAAATAAATACATATAATCCATGGACATGTACATGCGAAGTACACAAGAAAACCAACACAGCTTCATCATGGTTATCAATGACTTAACTGCTGAGAGTGTCATGATGTTGGCCAGCTGATTCTTGAATTCCTTAGTTGGAGATGGCAAAACCTGGTGTATTGGTAATACGGTATGCTGATCATAAAGCACACAGGTGTTACAGGTGTAACATATTGCTTAGGCTGAGCTACATGTACATACATGATTCAACCTTTAAATGCACACAAATACATGAACTGCACTTCGAGGACAAAAATGGATTTAAATTATACAAACATTCTGATTCAAACTATTTCTGCATCGATGATTGGAGGTACCACAACAACTAGTTAGAATATACTTTCACTCTGAAGTGTGTTAATAAAACACTGATATCTCACAGAGAGAGAAATTCTTGACTTTTCCATTAAGTTATTTCAAGGGTCAAATGTTTCTATTCTGTGGCCAGTCTTACGAAGAGGGTGTAACGCTATGTCAAACGTAACTACCATGGTATATCTACAATATGTGTTGTAATGACAGTGTTACGTCTGACTTAACTTACATGTACACCCTCTTCGTAAGACGGGCCCCAGGCTCTTAGAAAGCTCATCTCCCACAAAACTATGAAGTCTTAGGCATCAAATCCTACAGTATGACACAAAGGCCAATGCTTTATTAAATTGGCCTATTTATTTATTTGTTTGGTGTTTTATGCCGTACTCAAGAACATTTCACTTTTACGACGGTGACCAGCATTATGGTAGGAGGAAACCAGGCACAGCTTGGGGGAAACATACAGGTGCATTACGAAGAGGCAGGCCTTGCAACTTAAGGTGAGCTGTCCTATGCTTTAACCTAGACCACTTACCTCAAATTACTAAGCCTCACATTCTATAATAGTATGTTGGCCATACATCATTTATCAAGTACAAAATAAAAATATTTCTGATTTTTCTCATCGTGTCTTAGAAAAAACACTGCATGCAAAAAAACAGTATTGAAGGATATCTGACATGTATTTATGGATGTCATCAAAATCCAAGTCCAGCAGGTTTATAGTTCATAGAGGAAACTGGGGCAGCATCAATCAAACCACTACATCTAGTGAGGCAAACCCCTTGATGCCAAGCTACAGAAGAACAAACAAATGATGTATACAGTATCTACAGTAATACTCCTGTATTACACAAAGCTAAATTTATTCATTTATCTGAATGGTGTTTTATGCTGCACTTGACAATATTTCACTTATATAACGGCTACCAACATTAGGGTGGGAGGAAACCTGGTAGTGCTCGGGGGAAACTCACAACCATCAACAGGTTGCAGACCTTCCCAATTACAACTGGAGAGGAAGCCAGCATGAGCTGGGCTTGAACTCACAGCGACTACATTGGTGAGAGGGTCCTGGGCCATTACGCTTCTCTAGTACACTAACCACCTCAGCCACGAAGCATGATAAACATTACTGTGTATGTTCTAAGGATGTATCAGTGTATTATAAAACAATGTATGAATCTTCCTGAAATTGGAATGATGTACATGTATAAACAGATACAGACATATACTACCTTCTTTATGTATATTAGAATACAACTTACCTCTTTGTTTCTTAGCTGAGAGCTGCCGTTGAAGTTTGCTCTGCTCTTGCTGCAGTTCTTGTGAAAGAGTGTTAAATTTTTGCAGCAGTTGTTGCAATTCTGAGCTACTGCTAGCAGGAATTCGAGGTATTGAGTAGATAACATCATTGTCATCCTGGTCAGTGTAGTCACTGGACGTACTGGTGAAACCCCCTGCGCCCGTGTAAGTCTCATGGTCTGAAGCAAATCCTCGTGTGTCAGCGCGTCGCGACTGCAAATAGGCAGCAACTTCAGAGTCCGAGTTGTAACACTCTGGCGAATGACTCCTGGGTAAACGACCGTATTTCGTCTTGGCGTGTAACAATCCACGCAACGCCTTGTCCTGTGATCGCCCTCTGTCCCGTTCCGTATCGTAATATCCTTTGTGAGAAGCGTAATCCCTGATTGCGTGGACATTTGCATAGGATTCACCATACAACGCCCTCAATTCACTATCCGAGCAGTAGTCGGGAGATATGTGTGTTGTCCGTCCACTCAAACTGGCAGAGCGGGGTGGCATCTTTCGATACCCTCCCTCTCCTAGAGAATACTTCAAGTACTCCCTGTCACCTGCTGCAGTGTCGCTATGGTAATGCGCTGACGGAGCCCCTGCCCCTGATGTCTGGGGCGAGTCTATATTAATATCAACAGTGTGCCACCCGTATCTACCTACATAAGGCTGCTCTCTTATATGTTGAGCACCACGAACAGTTGACCCTTCACTGGTATGACTAGACACAGTGCTGTCCACCGAATCGTCACGTAGCAATCGTGCTTCAGCTCTCTGAGGCGAAATAAATATACTGGCGTACGATGGCGGCTTGGAACTACGCGGCGGTGGAGGGGTCGGATCTTTTTTTGGTGGGGTTTGCGTGTAGGCTGAACTGTAATCATGCTGCTGGTTGGGGCTGGAAGTTGTACTGTAGTCATCTGGACATTTTTCGGTCATTTCCAATGCAGTGGCAGAACTGGAGCGTCCCTTTTTAAGAACAACAATTGGTGGCTGTTCCTCAATGTCTGTGCTGGCAAGAGCTGGGCACGATGCATTTTTATTGCAATTTTTCTTAGTGCGGATAGTAAGAACTAATTTTTTAGGAATAGACATAAGTATAACCACATCGTCTAGAGACATCTTTGTAACGGTGACATTATTGACTGTGAGAATCTCATCACCCACGTGTAACAGGCCGTTGCTTTCGGCAACCGTTCCCATCTGAATGCGTGATATGAACACTCCATCTTGCCTATCCATGCCATTGCCTTCGCGAATATAAAATCCCAATGTCTGGCCTGGCCGCTTCAGAATTTCCACCGTCTGAACTACTGATGAATCATCCATGATTTCGGATTTCTTTATGCCCATCTCAAAGCCTCCATTATTGGGAGCTCGGTTGCCGCGTGCTTCGTGTCGTGGACTGGCTTTGGGGCTGGCTGAGCTTGTCCGAACTCGGCTTCTACGGTCCTTAGGAGTGGTGCTAGTAGAGCTCTTTCCTCCACTCTGACGTTCCTGCCCTTTAGAGCTGGAGGTGGTGTGTGATTTAGGCTGCTCACTTGCTTTACGGGATGTCTCTGGAGGTGGTGTGGTAGTGTGATGTTGCTGTCGATGTCGTTGAGCCTGCGCCTTGTCTGTCAGCCGGCCGCCTTGCACAGTCGTTCTCACACTCGACACGCCGCCCCGCTCTTCCTCGCCTTTCGCTTCTGTCAATCGTTTTTCTTTTCCTGTTTTTAGCCTCGCAGTGCCTTGTGCCATCGAATCCTCTTCTTCCTAGAGGAATTGAGAGAACATATATCGGGGTTAGCAGGCCCAGTAACCTGGAGGAAAATCCAACATCTTACACGAACATGCTTCAATTATATGTACAAAAATCAATAAATTTCCCAACCACCAAACAGCCATGGTCGACCAGCGGACAGCACTTATTTTACCTCATTGAAAAAAGAGCTCCTATCCGAGCAAAATTATTCATGCATGCAAACGAAAGAGAACATACATTATTTCAACATTCCGTGGTTGATCACTTATTCAATGCCAGTGCGACAATTTTCCCAATTAGCTCTCTCACATTTCAGTAAAATCCACACTCATTTCATCGGTAAGATGCCGGCATTCGGTTTTCTTTCCCTCAAGATGACAGAATACCGTGAGGTCAGTTTCTAAGGAAGCGACCCACAGCTGTCTTTCGCGGTAAAGGGGAGAAAACTGCAGCATATATTTGTCGAACCCGTTTTAATGAATTATAATGTAGGGATGACATCATTCATAGACATTTACAGCTGGGCAGCCAATCACAAGCCATTTGTCCGTTTACATGAATTAACCATCTACCTTTGATCATCATACCAAAACGAAACATAAAAACGGTGTCGTTGAAAAGAATGGCAGATCCGTGGGCGAAATAAACCGGCACCATATATAGGGAAATTCCATATACCAGCTTAATTTTAGTACATATTTTAAATGGGTATGTAGGTGCACAGATGTCACTGGAGGGCAGCACCGGTGTGAACACAAGGGTGCAAATTTTTAATCGTTCAAAGATATGTTAAGACATGCCAAAAGGAAAATATATCGGCGACATAAATATTATACATAGGTGTCAGCTGTACGTGGACTTCTAATCCAGTAGCCATGAAGGCCTCATGTATTGCTTTGTGCTCTTCATGCCTTGTAAAGGCTCGATTTACAATGGCGTAAGGGTGTGCTTATTTTTAAGAAAAAGAAAAAACAGAATGTTCAACATTTATGACGCATTTGGTACAGAGGTCGTACAGTTAATCCTATCCATTTTGCCTTCCTTCAAGGTATATCCATAATGCTTTTAGTGTAGGCTACTATAGACATATATGACTCCATCATTAATGTACAGCCTATATATAGCCCCAATCTATCGGATGACACAACAGACCTTTACTGCAGATAAAATCGCGAAAGGTATCCGAATAAAAATTGGTATACGATATTTTAACATATTTACATTGTACCAAAATAATTAAAACTATATAGCGTTGCAACTGTATGATGAGAACGTTACCACACCATGGATTTCACACGATCATGCACGCATTAAGGATTCTATGGGGCTTTGGACGTTGGTTATCTAGATGTAAGGTAGGGCTATGTATATTGTCACCTCAAAAGTATAGGCCTACATGTAGAACCTGTGCTCGCCTCCACCACCTATTAGTTATACCCCACAGCTCTGGGTTTCATTATGTCGATATACTGAACCTGATCAATGAGATTTACAGGAATACATTTTACAGCCAGTTTATAGGGAAAGCCGGCTTTCATATATCCACAGCATTGTGTGATCGATCGAAAACCAAGTATGTTGTCCAGTCATGCGGAAGGATTTGTTATAATAAGGTGCACCGGTTTAGTCTGTAATGTAGTTCAAGGCACAGCTAGACAGCTTAATGAGTCCTCACTGCTCCAGTTCGTCTATAATAATTGTTTTTGACTTATCTGCTTTCTCCATTTTAATATATGTATATATATGAACATGTGGACGTGAAATTCGAGCCATTTTGTAAAACCTTTATTTAAACCGAGGCCATGTATATATATATATATATACATCGTATGTAATCCACGAGGAACAAAAAATGCTCAGTAAAACATCTTTCCTCTTCTATTTCTATAGCAGCGTTAACAAGGATCTCTAAATTTATTCTAAGATTACATTCGACATATATAAATCGTGAATTCCAATCACATGCCAGGGTTGATCACACGCTAGTTTGTACACATGCCAGGATTGATAATACGCTAGTTTGTACACACGCCAGGGTTGATCACACGCTCATCTGTACACAAGCCAGGGTTGATTTGTTATCGAGCGAAATGGTTTGTCCTGTTCCAATCTCGCCAAACTTACCCAAATACATGTATCACAAAAAGTTTGGTGTCTTTTCAATTGTCTTTGCTTTTCTTTCTTTTCTCGTTTTGTTGGAGTTTTGTCTATTTTAAAACCCTCGTGTCCGGAGGGGTAGTTTTAAGCAGGTATTCACGCAGCAAAGTTACACGTTGATCAGTCACTGTGCACGGTCCGTGGGCCAGAATAGTTTATCACCTGTCAACCTAGCACATGTTGTCCAGTCCGAGCCGTCTGCGGTCTCTATTTTAAGCCGGTTCCTCCACCCCCGCCACAAATATGTACCAGAAATGTCAAGAAACGGTCGGGGATTTTCAGCCCTCATCCATAAATCACACACCTGTATTCTCTGAGGTATGAGGGGGCGACTCTTATAAGCTACATCCGAAAGGTTTCTCGTCATGATAAATTTATAAGCTACCGTAGGCCTATATGTCATCGCTGGACATACTCATGACAGCATGGAACGCCTGTGAAGCGCAAGTCGTGGAGTGTTTTGGTGCATGGCCATCTTGATGTACCCCTTGATTTCGAAGGAGTGGGAACTTTCAAGTGAGTCAAACATGAAAATAGGTAAAGAGCCATAGGGCTACTAACTCACAGAAACCTTGGATTTGTATAAGTTGTCCCTGTGAAGTCATACACCGGTCGGTACAAATTTTTACTTTACTATGACAAATCTTTAAAAAAAATTCTCGAAAACTACCACAGAACAACAATCCAGAACAGAACAAAAGCGGCCATTATTTTGTCGAAAATGGGCGAAAATGGCAGATATTGTGACTTGATCTGTATTTTGTCATTGCGTCGTGTAAGTGCAAATATTCTTGAGTATGACGTAAAACACCAATCGAAGAAATTCGATTCACTGCGATGAACCGTTATGTAAAATGTCTGTAAAACTGTTTCGAGATGAACTGACAAACATTCGGACACCCACAAACGATAAATATTTATTTATTTATTTATCTCATTGGCGTTTTACGCCGTACTCAAGAATATTTCACTTATTCGACGGCTGCCAGCATTACGGTGGGATGAAACCGGACAGAGCCCGGAGGAAACCCACGACCATCCTCAGGTTGCTGGCAGACCTCGCCACGTACGGCAGGAGAGGAAGCCAGCATCATATATATATATATGTATACAGTCTCCTGGGCACTAGTATTGGATCAATATATAAACAGAATTATCTCAAAGATGCCTGCATGCACAACAATATCATGGACTAAAAATGACGTGTTTCACCTTCACCCCGATAAATGACGATTTGTAAATTCACAATGTGTAAACGCCGACCCCCCCCCCCCAAAAAACCAGTACCATCCCTTCAAAAACTAGAGACGTAAAAGTCTTTCACTTTTCTTTTGAAAAGGCGCGGCCTTTCAGGCAATTTCTCCGATTAAATCGACAGATTATATAATATATACAATTGCTATATTTATACAATGCAGTTTTGATGCAATTATTGATGGACTATATAGTCACACATTGCACACTACATTCCTAGCTGCATAGAATATAATTATGCGCACTTTTGATCCTTCGTCAATAAACTGCTGTGGTATCATGACAGAAAGACGCCTTTTACGCGATACAGGGAAACAGAGCAAAGAAAAAAAAACAATAGGTGGCATTATGGCATTAATGAACTCATGAATGGCGGTCTCTTCGCTGCCATTCGACTGGATCACAAGTTTTGATTTCCCATGTGGAAGTTATATATGATAAACTTATGGTAAATACTCCCCCACAGGGCCAGTATCCGTTGTCACCTTCGGAAAAGCGCACTCAATTAAGCTGGACTTAGTTATGTACATTTATATATAAATTGTTATAAAAGGCCAACTGCATACAATATATAGCCTATATCTATGTAGCCTACAGTCCGGTCACTTCAGTTTGTGCATGTTTTCAGTGCCATTGGGAGTTCGAATCTGACAGATAATGCTTTCGCCATTCCTTTTGCCAAATAGCATTTAATGCGTTTACAATGAAGGCCTAAAAAGAAGATGTAAGGTTACGCCTGTAATATCTGAAATTTTATTGGAAGTTTCACAGACAGCTGTATTCACATACTTTACCAGCCATTTCCTTTACCTTTCTTTGTGGACTAAAGGCAAGCTTCATGACAATGTTATCTACCAAGGAATAAGGCTTGAAGTCTATAGCCAATGACACAATGACTGCAGGATAGTCAGATCTCTGGAGAGGTGTTGCGAGCAGATTTGTCAGGAGAGGAGCAACAGGTTTGTCAGATTCCTGGGCAGGTGCTGCAGATTTGCCACACTCCTGGAAACGTGTTGTAGGTTTGCCATATATTTGGAGAGGTGTTGCAGGTTGGTCAGATACCTGGAGAGGTGCAGCGGGTTTTCAGACATCTGGAGAGTTGCTGCAGGTTTGTCAGATGCCCAGAGAGGTGCCGCAGGTTTTTCAGATATCTGGAGAGGTGCAGCAGGTTTATGAGATACCTGGAGAGATGTAGGAGGTTTGTCAGATACTTGGATAGACGCAGCAGGCTTGTCAGATAGGGTTATCTCGCAAGACCCTGCAGGTTTCTCAGATATCTGGAGAGGTGCTGCAGGTTTGTCAGGATACCTGGCGAGGTGCTGCAGGTTTGTCAAATACCTGGAAAGGTGCAGCAAGTTTGACAAATACCTGGACACTGGCTGCAGGATTGTCAGATAGCTGGAGAGGTGCAGCAGGTTTGTCAGATATCTGGACAGGTGCTGCAGGTTTGTCAGATATCTGTAGAGATGCAGCAGGTTTGTCAGATATCTGGCAAGTTGCTGCAGGTTTGTCAGATATCTTGAGAGGAGCTGCAGGTTCGTTAGATATGTGGTGAGGTGCTGCATGATTGTCAGATATCTGGCGAGGCTCTGGAGGTTTGTCAGATATCTGGCCAGTTGCTGCAGGTTTGTGAGATATCTGCAGAATTGTTACAGGTTTGTCAGATAACTGGTGAGGTACTGCAGGTGAAATGTTTTTGAGCCAATAAGGTATAGGACAAGCGGACGCCGAGCTTTTAACTGACAGGTAGCGGTTTTTATTTGACTTCTGATCCCTCTTACGCTCTCCTGGCATTCTGCAAATAGCCCTAGCCTTTAACAAGAACATAATGTTGACACAATTGTTATACAGATATCTTTCGTGCCGAACAATAATTGACACGGAATAAAACTTGTGCCCTGCTCTCACTGTTTTCGTTCGTGAAAAGAAGTCGTCGACGACTCTTGTATGACCGCTTGTGCAGTCTAACGTTCGCTGCAGACCATTTGCCCCAGCTCTTCACTAATTTGCCAAATGTCGGTGGTTTACCGCAGGTAATCAGCCTTCTTTCAGCCATAAATCTTTAAGTGAAAAATTCTTAAATATAGCGTTGGACAACCACCGAATAAATAAATAAAACATTTTAAGAAAATGCTTTCCAGGCACTCTCTAGAGAGGGGGTAAACCTAGAAAGAATACTGTGTGAGTTACTTCCATTAAAGTCTTTATACGGTGGAGATCTCCATATCTTAGGACTTCCCTTCCCCTCCCCCGCAGACAATGGAATCCCTGTAGGCGATTGGCTGACGGATTGAAAAAAGTAATAAGGGGGAAACTTACTTAGATGGCTTGCCCTTTAGCTCGGTCTTCATCCTTTATTAATAAACTGACAGTAATCTACGGAATCCTAATAAATTCTACATTTGTCATCATCTTTCAACCAATCTTATTCCTACCAGCGTCCATTGTAATCTCCATTGACAGCGCCGGCGACGGAGACGAATGGCATTTCCGGTCACTGCTCGGATGTTTTCGTGTAAAAGCGGAGAAGGGAGTGCGAGGAACTTCTGTGACTCCAACATCACGTGGTTTATTAAAATAACCAGACAGATGAGTAGTGAGAGAACCAATACTTGTACCGTCGCGAGAGCCGCTCGTGTTTCCTGTTGGGATTAATATGTCCGCTGAGACCAACATTTTCTCATAACCAATGCCGCCACAAGCGATGTTTTACAAGTCCTACAACATACACATAGACCATAGGGCTTTATAATGCCATGCACTTCGATGAATACGCCTGCAGACTATGGTAGGCCTTGCTGAACTCGACACCACATCACATTTACGACGTGGTTATACGTGACAAAGTACATATCCGTGATATTGATAGCAAAATATTCCAGACGCAAACTTTTCCACCGTGGAACACAAGCTATCTTCAAGGGTCGTAAAACTGCAAAAACGGCCCCATATTCACACCGCTGTACGCCCATTATCCGGGCCACATGAACAATAAGAGCTAGCATTTGGTGGTGAAAACTCTGATGTCCAGGTTAAACCCACGACTTTTGTCAAGTTTCTGAGAATCTTTCCCACCGTGGAACACAAACGATCATCATCGTAAGACTGCACAAAAGGTCCCATAAAGACATCACTGACCACTTCTTATCACGATGTCCACGCCAACAATAAAGAGGTAGTATCTGTAAATTCTGAATTCAACGATGATGGGATTGAATGAATGCTCCATTGTATATGGAAACCAACGGCGCCATCAGTTCCTCTCAGAAGTTGTAGGCCTATTATAGACTTTATATTCGATGTACACATGATGCATACGTACAATTTTCTAGATGTCCACATGGGTATGGTCAGATTATGGTCATGAAGGTCAACACATAGTGTGATTCCGTGTAAAACCTTGGATGTCAAGGACCTGTCCAAATGGGCTCTATCGTAAATATATACGAGGCCGTATGAACCAAAGACTTCCAATGACCAAGTACGACTTTAGATTGTTATCATCTTTCTAAAATGCTATGTACATTTTGAAAGGTATGGAGTATGAACTCAAGATATCTATACCGCCCAGGTGCCACCTGCTACAGAGGATGGTCCAACTCCATCACATTGAAAAAAGTGCTGCGTAGGAATCCACAATATCCAATGTCAACGAAGAACTTACGAATGGTTATATTATCGTTCTAAACTCCTAGATTAATCTTATTAACAAAGACGAGCATGAGCTGAAGATATAACAGATTCGGGTGCAAAATGTCCAACAGAGTTCTATAAAATTTCTCAAAACCCTGCAGCAGATTACGAACAACGATATCTGCGTGAGGCCCAACTTCCGCTGCGCGAACAACGCTATCGGCCTATCTGACCTCAGGATCACAAAGCTGTCTTAGCCTTAAGTCAGACTTAGGCCTAGTCAAAATCAAAATTAACGTTTAAGTTCAAATCTAAGTTCAGGAATAACACTACTAGCTTAGGCTAAGCCGCAATTGTGTCTGAGATACTAACTTCGTGATCTTGCGGCCAGTATTTACTTTAGCATGTCAATAAGTCTCTTTCTTGCCCCTTCGGCCAACGTGACCACTGGCATATCGCGTTTGAATGATCGTTTTGCTCATATTTATGAAAAAAGGTAACAAAAAGGGGCCGGAACCGTGAATATTCTTACTATCCGACACCGAAAGTTGTCCCCCCTTACAGACCTCAACCGTCAAACCTTTGAGCTATTCTGCATCACTGTCAGTTTCGCTTTTGTCATGTTCACAGATGATACATTATAAGCTTAAAGACTACCAATACTGAGTTACCTCCTTACAACCGCTCGGTGGTGGAAGTTCAAATCAACCAAAATCAATATCTATCGCGTCTCTGTTCTAAGCTGGACTAATATACTGGATATACTATTAACTGCATGTAATAGAAGGAAGTGGCATAGTCGTGTTTTGTTTCTCTAAGTATTCTGATGCATTTATACCGCACCAGATAAGCCTGTCCAAGTTAAATGTGAAAGATTTTGTGTTCTAACGTCATCTAATGTCTCATTCATTTATTTCAGTCGAAGTTTACGCCGTACTGGAGAAAATGACCTTGGCACATAGATAGTCATTATTATGGACGGAAGAGACCACTGTGCTGCATTACATACTAGTAATAGACAAATTCCTGGCACAAAGCTGCACTCAAATTGGGAGCATCTGGAATCGAACCAACTATCTGGTTAACCAAAGTGGACCACTGATAAAAGCCACTATCTCGTACGACCAGTCAGGGTCTCCACTTAAATTTTTTGAGGGTGCTGGCCATGGTGAAGTGATTAGAGGCACTTGTCTTTCAATCGTCGGGACATACTACGCGTGGGTTGAACACCTGTCTTCGCCAAGGGTTTTGCACACCCGGTAATAGGCCGTCTGACGTTCGTTGAAGACCACTTGTCTTCCACCAATATTTGTTTACATATTTATTCTCATGTACAAGTTTACACAACCTTGTGTAAACTTGTTAACAACCTACAAAAGCAGGAAAAAACGTGGTATATTTAGACAATCTAAATCTTGGCAAAACTATGTTGGCTGTAGGGTGTAATTCAGATGTCATCAAGGAGCCTGTGAATTTTGGGGTCCGGAAGCGAAGCTAACAGTGTCCTATGAGGGCATTTCTGAGGTGCTCAAAACTGTCACCAATTTACCTAAATATTTCAGTTTTAGTGTGTACTGCCGCGGTCTGTTTCATCATAGCTGAAAGGGTTACTTCTGTTTCGGCCAATAAGCACATTACAACATTGCCATTTTATAATACAACGTTAAAGTCATGAAATACGGCTCAGTTCATTTTTTTGACAATAACATTAATGTGTTGTTTGCAGGCACTCTTTGGCTCAATGATATAATCTATCTGAATTTCCATTGATTCGGTCAGACAAACATTAAAAAGAAGGTTTGTTGCGGGCGACACGACCCACTCGCTAATTTCGGGTGGACTCAAATGTTTCTTTACACGAACTTTTTGGGACAAAAGTAACAACTCCAGGAAACTCCTTGAAAGCTCTAATTCTGCAAGGAGCACACCATTCCTTTTTTTAATTCGTGCAGCTTACCGTTCAAAACAACTTATTAACGTTATTCGGCCGATTGATCGTTGTCGTTATGGCATAATGGCCCAATTTCCGTTACCCAGTTACACCACACATACACATGTTACTTTGGCAGTAACATCAAACTGGGTCATTATATATATCGCACTGGGATCGTGTCTTAACTTTCTATCTATTAGTCTTGGTAGCATACAGTGTACAATCACTCAGTTAAAAAATGCAATGGTTAAAACAAAATTAAGCTATGTGGAAGTGACATCACAGATGGCGGTGCTTGTAGTCTTCACGTTTGTCCTGCCGGTAAGTCAGTAGTGCAGCACTTACAATATTATAAGGTTGAAAAAGCACTGATCGACTGGTAAAGATTTTCAGTGCGAAGAAAATATGGAAGTAGAGTTTATTTAGCTGAGAAGAAAGCAAAACAAGAAGTTTGTTTACTGCTTGAATGACATATAAAGACGATAACTTCGAGTGTTCATGGATGAAGCAAGATAAAGTACATTTCTGCTGCTGTTTTTTTTTCTTTCGGATATCATCATTTTGATGATAGTGAACCCAGGACATGAAGAGGACAAACTGTTGATATAGAACTGGAAATGTTTAAATAAAAGAGTATGTTTTTTCTTAGGGAAAATGAAGTAGAAAATGAGTATTTAAAATAAACACCGTTTGATTAAATTAAAAGTACTACAATTTAATACGAAAATATCTTAAAAACAATATTTATAATTTGAATGGTATTACACAGTCTACTCAAGAATATTTCACTTACAGACGAAGGCCGGCATTAAATAATTGTGGAAAGAAACCTTCCCTGTTTTGAACTTTGGCGGTTTACCTGACTTTCTAGATGCATAGGCCTATGCATGTTAAGTATGTTCTAAATTGAAACTTAATACATACGGTAATTTTTCTTGGTGAAATCACGTATTAATATGTATTAATTTGTTTCGGACAATTTTCAAGAAAATATGTCTTTTTTTGTTCTCTTAAAGGTGTGCCACAGCTATTAGTAATAATTAATGAAAACCCAGTGTTGAAGTCAGTTCAAACATTCCCATATGTGCAATTCACTTCAGCATCCGAATCCAAGATATGGCCACATGAAAGAGAGTTTTAAACAAAACTTCCGTTTTAAGACCACCGCATATTTCATGTTCCTGCAATTGCATATGTAATAACCAGACCCCTTTTAAACCGATCAGGTTCTAGTTTTGTATTGATAAATCAGCGATATACGCGGAGAATAGCCCCAAGGAAGACGAATTATCTCTTTATCGATGATCCTTCCGCGTGATGCAAACAGATCTATAACCACTACGACAAGCTGTGCTATACACCCGGAGCATCTGATGTTACAACTTTTATCCCAACATATGTCAAACGTCCAAAGATCTGACAACTTGAGTGATAAGCATGTAACAAACTAACAGTCAGATATAAAAACTTCTGCAGCCAGCGCTGTTTATACCCTGAATATTTGTGAATAAATTGTGACAGTTATACCGTGAAATTTCATGTTTCAACATTTGAACATCCGACTGGCTGAACGAGTGTCAAGAGCCAAACGAGCAATAAGGCTTAGGGCTGTTACAGGCTAGTATTTGTTTTGATTATACTTTAGAATTGGAAACGATGGGATTTTATTGGTTAAAACAGAACCATTTCAAAAGGATCATGGTTCTAAAAAGTGAATCTGCAAAATAATAATAATAATATCACTAAATTTATTTTTTTCACGTTAAAAAGCCAATGAAACTGTACAATTAATCATGCTTGATGGGTTGTTATTATCCGATAACAATGGTTCCATCGCACTGAGAATTGTTATGTTTGCTCATGAATCAAATTTCTTCAAATAAAATATCAAATCAAATTTTAAACCATTGTATTTATGTGTGACGCGCGAGATAATCGTATAATCAGTGACACACGATAGCCTTCTGCTCGGATGACAAGACTGGCGAGTCTCGTGTACTTGGTCCCCACAGACGTTTGGTGACCATTGCACAGAAAAAGGCACAGGCGAAACTCCAGATAAATAAGTTGATAATCTGAATTAGTATAAATGTAACAATTACTTAATTTCAAATCCGTGATTTTCTGGTAATAATACCCTTGTTATTCGGTGGCGCATGGCGAGTAATTAAATTAATTCCCCATGGAATACTCTCAATATAGTGCACACGGGCGAGGATGAAACAAAGGAGCGATGTAACAGCAGAACGCGAGATTCAGCGGGAAAAAATTTACGCCATGCTGGTACTCATGAATATTTCACTTATATGATGACGGCCAGCATTATGGTGGGAGGAAACTGGGCAAGGTCCTAGGAGAAACACACGACCTTCCCACATTCGTCTGGAGATGAAGCCAGTGTCAGCTGGGCTTGAAAGTAGAAAAAAATATTCAATCGCGGGCATATGATTTACACGAAATTTTCACCTATATATGTGTCCTTTGACTCGAGTCGCGCTGTCGTCCGAACCAAATCTGGTGATATCCTTCAAATATCGTCTGGTCGTCTTCCTGTTTTCCGACATAAATAAATGAAATCATGTCATTGAAGAGAAGTTATAATGATACTGATTGCGTAACTTCCACGTATGCACCCATTGATCCATATGAACCCCCGATATGTTACGAGAGAAACAATGTAACGTGTTACTGGGACAGGTTTAACATAAGGCTATCAACTAACCTACTGGTACCCCCAAAACAAGGCTCTGTTCTATAATCGATTTGTGAAACTGACCCCTACACACTAGTCCATTTTCTGGCAAGGGCATCGACCTGTGGATGGTCGTGGGTTTACCACGGGTCCTACCCGGTTTCATATGAGCATAATGCAGGTCGCCGTGGTATAAGTGAAACATTCTTGAATGTGGCGTGAAACGGCAATCAAATAGGTACACAGATAAATAGATAGATAAATAAATAAATAAATCAATAAATAAATTTCCTGACAAGTTGCCTAAACAAGGAGCCTTGATGACCAAGTGGTAAGCGTGCTGGCGTAGCACAATGATCCAGGTGGCTCTATTCGATACGGTCGCTGTGAGTTCAAGCCTAGCTTCCTTTCCGATCGTAAGTGAGAATGGCTGAGAATGGCTGCGAATGGCCGTTAGCTTTCCCCTCCAACTCTGCCCAGCTTCATCCCACCACAATGATGGCCGCTAGTGTAAAAGAGGAAATTATGAAATAAATATCACAAAATGTAACCTAGAACATTATTCACTCAACTGTCTTTGTAAGATTTTACATCTTATTGTTTCCATAAAGAGTCATGGTCATCCTATAAAGAGTCATGGTCTGGTCGTATATTCAGTCATTTCAAATGAATTGCAGTCTTTCTTCTGATTAGACGGGCTCTAAGGTAAAGGCAGCTAACCCAGCAACATGAATGGTCTACTTTCCCCCCCAAATCGTTGACTTCCCTCTGTCTATAGAATGTCCAAACTGTTTTTTTTTTTTTTTGATTTTCTACCATCAAGTCAAATTAAATCTTCCTTTAGTAGGTTTATGAACTTGAAAGCTCCTGGCAGTAGAAACGTGTGAGAAATCTCGCCAAGGTGAATACGACCTGACACGAAGCATGGAACAGGGAACACAAATGAGCTGAATGGTAGTTCAGTATCATTAGTGCTGTGTATCCAAAGCTGAGACAAACAAATTGGGGAGAAGAAGGAGTTTGTTGGAGGGGGGGGGGGTGTGGATGGATGTCTGTCAAAGCCAGCTATTTCAACCACGGTAGTAAGCTCAGCCAGTCAGGGGCCAAAAAGCCTGAGGGGCAAAGCGTCCGTCCCTCTTCGCCTAGTCATCTACAGCTGTCTTGAAGACGCCTTACAAGGGATAATGTCGCTCACCGTCAGTCCCTATACATTCGGATGCCTGACTACGGAAGGAGTTGCTCAAATCAACCGTTACCCCACCTCACTCCCCCCCCCAAAAAAAAAAACTGTGATGCACGTGGATGTATCTTCATATGGCGCTTGTTAAAAACTTGGTTTTAACCTTCGAAGTTACATGAAGTGTAGCATCAGTCTTGAAACTCGTAGCAAATTCACATCGAGTACAAACATATAATGCTGTCATAAGAAATAGCAATAAACATTGTTGATATTTGTCCAGATTAGACCACCATTCTGTTCTCCACATCTCATCACCCATTTCTTGCATGTCAAGAGAAAAGTGTACTGGGCCAGACAGTAGTCTGACTCACCTTTGTTTTTACCTCAGCGGAAAACTTCACCACAAATTCTGGAATCAGCCAAGGTGGCTTACAGGGGCCATATTAAATCTCATTGCAACATTTTGCCTCAAATGAAATGCTCCAAAGTCGCTCCTGCCTCCTGTAGATTAGCCCTGGATTCCGTGTGGCGTCACAGCTGGCTGGATTCCAAGTAAGCCAGCTTACAGATGGGGACTAAAGTTATTCTCCTGCTCTCGGCGACTCGCATGCAGCAAGCTGAAGGATGTAAGTAGTAATTACTACCTCTTCGGTTAGAGACTTTGTGTGGAGAGCCACCAATAGATCGATATGCCGTCTTCTGAACTAGGTCGACCAAAACTAGGCCAAAAGTATGGAAGATCCCCAAATCATCACCTCGTCTGACTGATAGGAGGAATCACCAAGTGTATGCACCGATAATCGACTAATATCTCAGTGGCAAACCTTCAAACAATACAGTCTTATATGGCAGACTACAAAAAGTGACAGACTTGGACAAACGTTCAGTAATAATCAACAAAAGCTCGACACTCCGGAAAAAGTTGACGTCGTCGTGCACTCAGTCCCATCGTCAAGTGAATGAGCTGATGATTGACTGACAGACACACCGACGCAGGGGCCGACCAACCGATAGAAAGACACAGGGACCGATCAACCACCCGAAAGAGACACAGGGGCCGACCAACTGACTCACGGACAATCAACCGACATACAGACAGACAGGGAGACAGAAAGACGCATCAACCGACAAAGAGACATGAACCAACCGACAGACAAACAGACAGACAGACACACGGACCTACCAACCAACTCATATACACACAGACCGACCAACCAGCTGATGGACACATGGGACGACCGTAGCAGCTAGAAACTATGATGAGCCGGTGGGTAAATAAATATCAAAGAAAATCTGTGTTCTAACCCCTTCTCACTTGACGGCGACAAACATCTCCTTTCGAAAATTTTTCGATTCACAGAGCACAAAATTCGAAATTAATCAAAGTCAGAATTGTAGGAGGATATTTCTCACAGAATCGGAATTAAAAAGAAGGCTTTTTTTGGAATTAATTAATGTACTAGCCATAAAATATGACTTTTACGAGTAATTCATTATTATGTTAGATTCTACAGGACGAAGATGACAGTGCCTGATTAACTCCCCTTGAGCTGCCCTGTTTGGAGGTGTGGTTCCCCTTAAGCCTGACTGACAAACTGATTTATGGTCAAATCTTTCTGCTCTTTGTCAACATGGTAAATGATATATCATCTAATCTCGATGAAAACTTTATGGACTTTCCAAGATTCCCCGTCAGCAAAACATTTGTCTTCGTCAAAAGAATAAGGGCATTTCTTTGGAGTTCATCCAATATGTCTGCCGTTCATTGGGTTGAGAAGGCGAGGCTTTAGTCATATTGTCAAAATTGCTCAGATTTAGGGAGATCATTGATTTCTTTCCAGATAAAGTTGATAGTCCACTATAAGGAAGAAATACAGCATTTCAAAACCTAAAAATAATAGTCATTATAATTAAAAATATTTGCATCCTTTATGAGAGAGTGCTAAGGACACAAACTTGTTGTTCAGAAACGAACATAGGGTCCTGTAGATCGGACACAGTGGGGATTTCAACACATGCGCAGTTCAAAACAGAGACATGGCAAGCCAAGGAAGATTACTAGATTAATCGTGCGTGTTATTATTTATGCTACTGTAATACTTTTGACATGGTTCTATTTAAACCCTTTAAAAGGTGTTATAAGCACACGTATGCATTCACTGTTCTAAATTAATTTACTTCATATTTATTTATTTATTTATATATTTATTTATACGATTTGTGTTTTACGCCGTAACCAAGAATATTTCATTTACACGAAGACGGCAGGCATTATGATGGTGGTAAATCGGGCAGAACCCGGGGGAAACCCACGGCCATCCGCAGGTTGCAAGCAGACCTGCACAATATGCATTACACAGCATAACACGTGTTTTGTTACAACCCACAATAAAGGTTTTTCATAAGGGAAAGGTAGTTGCGCATTGTCACGGGCCGAGGTCTCTCAACAAGACTAAAATGTCAATGAGTTTTTTCCTCTTTCTTCTTCACACGTTTTCTTCCTTTTGACACTGAGGCTAAAAGTTGAACATAGAGGCATTTGAACATGACAATGCTGACCCATAAAATCTGATATAGATGTTCAAGCAGACAAGTGTTTTTTAGGAATGGAATCCACATTTCATGTCATTATTCACGATTACACTGAGGTCAGTGTAAACAGGTAAGAGGTCTTAAGTTAAGTTTTGATCCTACTTCTGTGAAACCCGGTTATCACAGTATAACTGAGTTTATAATAGTATCTTGACTGCGGCACGAGGGACGATGATCACATACTCGCTTCACCTTGTCACCGACAACAAAATATACAGCTGTCCCCTCAGTGACCACTTCCTTATTTCTTGACCAGCCAGGCCAGTCACGTGTTCTAATGCGATCCCTGTGCATTATTGTAAAAATACAATCATAACCGGGTGGAATTATAGTGGACTACCATCAGTTCTGTACGGTCAAAAGCTGACAACATCACTCAAAACCTCCTGCCATCAGCGCCGGTTAAAATTACCCAAATGGCAAATATGCAGTCATCGATGCATGGCTGCCATGTCTATCTCTGGGGGCAATTGCGGACTCAGCCGACAACATTAATAGAGAAGATCAATAGGGATACAGGCAGTCCCGGACAAATTAGCGCTAGTCCATATAAGTAAATGATAAGGCCCGTGCTAGTTTGCCTTCACGGATACATCCGGAGGCTAAAGCTATAGTTCTGTGTTGACATAAACGATCAGCGCCACCAGAGATCTTGTGTTTCTGTACAGATGGGAGCTGCAATTCAACAGGCGCGGTGCAAAGATGGCCTACGCTAGTTGTCCCACCAAAGGACCAATGTTACCTTAGCTGATTCGCTTCTATGAGGGTCCTCTTCAAAAGCATCCGAAAACAAGTCACGGTTCATGGGCTCAGCACGCATCTAAATCTTTACTAATGTCTGTTTAACGACAGGTTTTTATTACATAAAAAGAGATTGAATAAATCGATCTTATTTTGGTATTTATTGACACATACCAAAATTATTATAATAATAGTTGTGCATAGACAGAGACAGCAACTGTTGCAGAATGGCCCGATTCTTGCCTAATTACTTTCGTTGTAACGGTAACGGCGCTATGGCTACAAACTCTAGTGGGCCATTGTTGGTGCAGAATAGTTTAGCTCATTGGCACACCACTGGTCCATCACCACTGGTCTGCAGAGCCCATATTCTGGGCCAATACTGGGACGAAGCTATCGGGCCAGTTCATTGTTATTGGGTGTGCACCAGTTTGCAACATACAGAATCACACAACAACAATCTCAAGAAAACAAACAAACAAACAAACAAAAAAAAAAACAACAACAAACAAACAGTATAATGAAACCCGTGATAAACCGTGACACATTAACTACAATAAATGGCCAAAAATTTCTACCACAAAAGGAGACGCATTTTTAGAGGCAAATTAATGCCATAAAATATTAATTTTGGAAATGAACCTTACATATTTCAAGAAGGACTTCACCCTACCTTCAAAACGAACTTCAAAACACCTTACTACAATCAACAGAACTCTAACAATGTAGAAAAATAAGCATATTTGTCTTCGACGAAATTTTGGGTCCAAGGGGTAGTTGTTATGCCGTATAACTGTGAAAGCGTTGTGTACGTATGTCGTCGTCAAACCTCTCGATGTTGGAAACGAAACCGTCGCTATATACAGTTGTTTTCAGTACGTCATTGGCTTACTCCTTAGTGCGCATGTGTCGCTGGCTTTACATTACAGCTATCACTTTCAAACTTTGTACAGAAATCTTGAACAACGCCATGATGTCACATGGTGGTGTTAAGGCAGGAAGTGACGTCAAAAACAATAAAAGCTCTGTCTTAATGGTTTTGTTTCTGTCAACACAATACATATGTTTTCGATTTTTCAAAACTATGTACATGTGCGAAAGATTCCAACGGAGACTAAAGCAATTTCATTGAATAGTACTGATTAAAGTTAATTAAGGATTTATTGATCAAACTAATCCAAGCAAACTAAACAAGACCACGTGGCCAGCAATGGCTCCAAATGTCAAACATCTTTAGTGATGGCAGAGACGTAAAGCGAGTGTAAAGAACGGTGCGTTCGCTGTAAGCAGTATGCACTGCGGGATTTGTCTATAACGCAGCCCAACAGTGCTGGTTTCCCCTGGCTTTTGATGGTGTCCTCCAACCATCAGCCAGATCTTATATCGGAATCACATAACGGAAGTATTCTTGAGTATAGGAGAAAGCAACCACAGAAAAGTTGCAGGACGTAAGCGAAATAGATTGACCTTAAATATGTTTAATTCAGGTATCAGCTAAAGAATGAGGGAGTGGGGTGGGGTGGACAAAACGATTATTTCTATTAGAAATTTAACTTCAAAGATTGGTGGTAAGGGTTGGCGTATACATATGCATACAGACCTTTGTAATGACAGGGAAAATAATTTCATTGCTTTTTAAACACTTCCACTCTTGTCCCAGTTGCCGGAAATTCCACTTTTTTATTTAGAAAAAAAATATTTATGTGATACTAACTTCCATGCCCATAAGCCTATACACGTGAATTTCTACCCAATTTACAATTGTAGGTCACATATTCCAAAGAAAAGGGTACCGCTAGCAAGAGAGTACTATTTCAATGAATAAACATTCTTTGCTTTTAGATCTCGCCCAACAATGGCTTGATCGTGCGATTCGAATTGGAAATTGTTAAGCATATGATGGGGTTCTGAACGAACTCCGTGCATGGAGCAACAACAACATTGCCGTGTCAAACACGTTCAGACATGAAGGTAAGTAAATACCTTTTATATCTTGTCATACTTTGTAGCGGGATACTGTGTACAGTGCAAATATGGACCTTTCAATGTTAAAATTGTGCATTACGTATTGGATTTCACGCATGGGTTATTACACACATGATATGTCCCTCCTCCGACATCAGTGGAAACTGTTGACTACTTCTTCCTCCAAATAACTATCTTCCGCTAGAAGCATACATGTTTTAAGAGATTGTGAGTCTAATTTTATTAATGAAATTTCTCTTTGGAAAACTGTCTTTTGATGCCGTTTTTCTGGTCGCCGGCCTGAACTGCGGTTTGGATACTTAGCTTTCTAGGGAACATACCAAACATCAGTTGACTGACTCACGTGGACGTGATATTCTACTACACATCAATGTGCAGAATGGACACCAACGATATTTGTGGACAACCGAAGAGGGCATCTGACAAATGAAATTACTTAAATTTCTTCAAGAAAAACATCCATCAATTTCCAAGTGATGTTTGGAAAAAAAAAAAGTTTTGTTACTCCAGCAACTTTGCTACTCAATACTATTTTTCATTCTTTATTCCGGGATCCAACAATACAGCACTGCTTAAGGTGTCATATTCGGCTACACGTATAGTGTTTACACCCTGATAGAGAGCCTTACATCCCGATCTCTGAGAAATGATCCCGGTTTCAGAACAACAGTCACGGCCAAGCGATACAGACACAGACGGTTCAATAACAACTAAATTATTGAGCATTACACACAGCTAAACCGTCTGAAAAATTAAAATGTGAGGTGCTGATGGAGAAAGGAAATAGTGCAAATCCGGGACCTAAAATTTCGCGAATCGTGAAATCTGATAGCTAGAGGATTGTTCCAGTCCTCTCACAATGAACAGTTGAACAGTTGTCCGACGTATAAGTTTAGGACATGGAAACCGCTCTTGGTTCATCACAGTTCACAGTCTCACGCATCGGTTCATATGGAAGCTGGGTTGCCGTTGTAGAGTTGTGCGAAACGCGTGGTGAATTGTCAATTGCTTTAGCTTATATTCAGCTAATCCAGACATCCCTTATGGCTGGCTGTTTCATTATCACTGATGAAAGCAATGGTTTCCTTTGATTCGACCAACTACACTGCAGGGCGTCTGTAGTTTCTGTTGTCGCTTTGTTGCAGTTTCCATGAAATCTCAGTGTCACTCAGACCTGAAATAAAGCTTTCTGTTTTACCTCTCTGAATCAGTATAGTAGGTTTAAGTGTGCTGCAACGGGGCAAGTGAAATGGGTACAAAAGTCTGGAAAGGTGTATCCATGCTAATGCTTAATCCAGTTGCATTTAAAGGTAAATGTCGACCAGTAGATCGTTTTCAAAGACATCAACGTGTATCAAACTCGCCTGCACACCACGGTCTCTAAAAGTTCCTAACATCTTCGGAATTGAACAGGCTATAACATATACTAAACATTAAAATTGTGGTGTGGAGAGAAATACACCATGCCTATATGAGAACATATCACTACGCAGGCTGCAGAGAAGAGTATGATGTAAACAAAAGGTAAAAGAACTCAGTCTGTGTAGGCGAAGTACTGTGCCAGTAAAAAGGTACCATAGGTTTTGAACTTAATCCAGGTGAAGTAGTATAGTGTGCAATGTTCATGCACTCTGCAGTTGGCAACATATTATTCCGGTGTATAATCTATAGTCTTAGGCGATAAGTATCTTCAGGTGTTGTATGGCTCCAAAATTTGATCAGAAAACATTAAAAAAAATAGACAAAAAATGCCAAAAATAATTCATCCCCTGCTATGAAATAGCAAAAGTTTCGAATTAGAACGGGAAAACTGGATCGATATGTGATCACTACATGCGTCGAATGAACATTTCAAAATATTGTCATACAATCAAGAACATTACTATGCACAACAACAACGAGGGCAAACACACTGTTCTCCCATGCAGATGTTCGCCCAGCTAAAGATTATGGTAGACTAAACATACAGTTTTATGAATCAGGTTGCATATTTTATGATATATTTTCTTCATTTTGTATCAGGCAGACGGCGAGTCAAATCACTTCGTCATGGCTTCATCAGTAAATCAATCAGAGAATGAAAGTTTTGGTGTATAATGCTAGTGTAATTCATTATAGGCCTAGACATGAATTGAAGTGAATCCAGCTTTGTTTGCTGCAACGCAGTAGGATGTGATAGGTAGAGAGGTTTTCGATATAATGAATGGATGGCACCTGAGGATAACTGATCACGCCACGTCTTGTTAGACGACAGGAAAACTTCATCATCCTTATGTTAAGGAAACTTTTTTTCCCAGTTCATCAAATTGCATTCAACTCCATGTTTTCAAAGGAATGAACAAAGACCATCTATTATGGACCTTCAAGGCGGATGTATTTTTCATTCAAAGTAACCAATTTCTTAACTACTTTAAAAGTCGAATGATCCCGCTGGAAAATCTGCCAATATGACGATGTCCAAGTAAAATTTTGATTAGGTATGTTATGTTTTTCACAATTATGCCCACTTTAAAAATTAAACCACTGAATATTTCAGAAATCCACGGAAATCTCTTTAAATGTCTAAGGGGCGAAATCTGTGAAGCCATGTCTACTTTTACACTTTTTGTTACATAAATGAATACGAAAACATACATCTACGATTTGTCAAAATTTCAACTATTCAGATCCACACCAAGTCGTGAAGCATTTCAAAGAGGGGGGGTCTACGTCAAGGACTCTGTATATAGGCCAGTAGGAAATTCCCGTATAGGGATGGGCGAAACCTTGGAAATGTGTGGGATGATTGGCTATGGAGTGATGGTAAAAAGAAGTTGGGTTTGAAAGGACTAGCTTGTCAGCAAAAAATCAGCGCTATATACATAGTTAAATAAATTTCGATCAAAATCGATGGCCGTTAGCGATTACTAGTACTATAAGTTTGCATGGGAACTGTTACAGTTTCATTTTTTGGCTGGAATCAGCTTCCGGTGTGCTTTATTCTGAGTAGTGCTAGGTACGCCGTTACTATATATGCTTGTCTTAGTGCTACTCTTCTATAAAAGTCACTGAAGGCTTTAAAGAGAAACACGCTGAAATGCACGACTGGCAACGACTGACAACATGACCGATAAAGGCTTGCTTTCAGTGAATGGTTATTTGCAACAGAAGAAAATGAACGATGCCTCTATTTTATCCACAATAAAACAATGTAATATCCCATTTGCACGATTGATGGTAACACTGATTGCAAAACAGGTAAATGAAGACATTAGAACACTTACTTAATGGAACCGAAAAGTCTTTGAAATGTTTCGACGCATCAAGTTAATCGACATTGATAGACAGGATACTTAGAACTGGTAACTAAGCAATATGTTACAAGGGAACCTTTCCTGATATTTTCACAGTGTCAAGGATTAATTTAATATAAGCCATAATCCTTTTAGGAAGTTGCGTCTTCATTTGCACAAATGGGGAACCTAGGGAGCGAAAGAAGAAACGTGGATAATATAATGATTTATTTTGCTCAACGATCTTCCCCATGATATAAGAATGAATTTTAATCGCCGATCACTCCCGATTTTTCTGTAAAGATATTGGTATCTGAGGCCATTTCTACACATAAAATGAAACATATGTATTATCGTTTATATACCTCAGCCTTGAATAGGTCTACTGGTAGTTGTGCACGAGCTAGTACTTAGACACAGGAAAATAAATACACGTCAGTCAATCTGATTGTCAACTGGCAGAATAGCATATATACGAATTCTTTTCTTGCAAAAAGAAATATACCAGGACGTGTTCGTTTCCTTGACAATTTGCTCAGTTTTTGGCAGAGTGAAGGTCTATTCAGTCTGACAGACATTCTATTAATTTTCACAGGCTATCCAGATTTTCGTGTAACCTATCCGAAGATTTTCCTGTATGGTTGTAGACTGGAGTCTCTCACCGTGAGA
The DNA here is from genome assembly GCA_016165875.1 of Acanthopleura granulata. Taxonomy (NCBI): domain Eukaryota; kingdom Metazoa; phylum Mollusca; class Polyplacophora; order Chitonida; family Chitonidae; genus Acanthopleura; species Acanthopleura granulata. The sequence goes on from JABBOT010000004.1 coordinate 1,894,686, forward strand.
ACATCTTAGACACTGCCAGAGGCTAAACGCCAGAGTCTTTTACTGACCTACGCGGACTCGGGACCCCACTGATCAACGAACCGTCAAGTCGTAGTCTGAATGTCGTCTTCACAACTTCCTGGAAATATTGGTCGATCCGTTAGTACACGTTTGAACACGACAATCCAAAACACAGCTGTATAACTGTAATAACAGTTAAGAAAAACACTAATCTGGGACTCGAGATAGTAACTCCCTGCCTTTGGTGATACTGATGCAGTGTGTATAGCAACTGTTGCAATTAAAATGAACTTGGATGTAATTTATATATCTGTAAAATGAAGATGAAGAACAGTATATTATACGTGTATCTGTAAAGTAACGTGTTTTCGGAAATGGAGTTTGTGCTTGTTTTGGAAATGGACGTGGTGTGCTTTTTTTTTTTTGTCATTCAGACAAATGAAGAATGCTATACTAATGTGAATGGCAGATATGACATTTATCTGTCTACTTATTCATTTCCACATCATGCAACATTATATTAGATGTTTGGAAAATTTTCTCTATTGGGCTGTTTCAACAGAACTGTACAACAGATGCTAAAGTTCAGGAATTTTAACCGACGCCTATGCTGTGGTATTCCTTAAATTTTGTGGCGAAATTTTAATTGAATAAATTGGTAATTCGGAAAAGCAATGGTCGAGTAAGTTCAAGTGTTAGACCCGAGTTAAACAACAATTTACGACCCAGTATAAAGAATTTCAAAGTAGCAATCTTGGAAACGTTCAGTTCGCAGCATAAGCAGGAGGTCCATGTGCGGAGTCAGTGAACTCAAAAGGAATGGACATGTTATGTCACTTGTTGTCTTCACGAATCTTCGGGTATGCAGGATTATATAATTCAGCATTACTATAAGCCGGCTGAGGCAAGGAAACATCTTCCAAGGTATAGTTATTAATGATGTAAATCCCAAAATTATTGTTTTGTTAAACTCTTACCTAATTACAACACCCACATATGTCAAATATATCACAGTTTTATATCACTGCTAAGAAAACTTCGGTATAGGAGAAATTATTCATATGTCGTGCTACGTCCTCATGACTTCATAGTTCACAGAGTTAAAACCACAAGATTTGGGTATTGATAATCTAATCGGCGGAATGAACTCTGGGTGATCCAGAACTGGGTTGAATGATATTCTCATGTGCTCAGTAAAGCACTTATCTGGCAAGCACGTGACTGACTAATGTTTACTTTGCCTCATCGGTAAATTGCCGGAGAGAGGATCGCTAAGTTATTGTTGACACAAGCTCCAGATCAAACATTGTTCCTAATCTCGGTCTGGTTTTGCTAATCCCCACAGATTAATGCTGCCATTTACAGTGGATTCTGACCAATCCAGTGCGTAACGAAGGAAGCAAAGAAACTAGAGTATGACTTTAGAAAAAAAAATGCTGCATTTTTAAAATCAACTAAACTGGATTACACATTTCAAATGAGCATATGTAAAACAACGGATGTTGGGCGTAAAGTATAATCATTCATTCACGGGAAGGAGTATGTGGAGCAAAGACCCCTGAGCAAGCGATAGAATCCGTGTACCTGCATCAGTTCGACCTTACAGGTATAATATCTCTTTGAAAGCTAGGCTAATTGTCTAAAAACGTTTGGCTTTTAAGGGTCAAGAAAGAAGATGCAGTGGCACATTGTAGATAAGGCATGGCTTAACATTTCAGAACTAACCCTAATGTCCTCTCTACAAACATGGAGCTGTTATTAAGAGACATGATTAATCAACAAGCGTTTACTATGTTACTTGCATGTCTTCTTCGTAATTCTTCAGTCCTTTCAATCATTTCGCGTTTGATTCATCCAACAAAAACGAACACATCAGCCAAGTGGTGGGACTGACAGATACTATATGGTTCACTATAGAAAGTTCTATATAGAAAAGCACTAAAGCCACCATAAAGGTGGTAGATATCTATAATATTAAGTTCGACTTATATCTTTGACATCGAGTTCGATTCCGATACTTTCAAGTTGAAACTAAAGATCAGAATAGCTTAGGCGTCCACGTGTGGCTTTTTTATGACATACAGTCTTATCATGGCGCTATATGTGTGGTTTGTGCCGAACGAAGATTTAGGAGATGAAGCTATTTTTTTCTACTGTAAGCTCGGCTGTAGCCAGTGCTACAAATCATTTCGCAGAGTTAAGCTGATGTCAACCATGCAGTGACAACTAACAACACTTCGCTCTACCACTGTGATTCCTTCCAAACCTCATCCACAGGGCATTGTCACTATATTTTCTTCATGTTATCTTCAAAGGGGTTTTCCCTAAAGACAGAGGTGTATAAAGTGTAGTCTTCCCTTGGCCCCTGGCGTGTATTAAATGATGTATTGACTGCATACAGTCCCTCCCAAGACTACGTCATAATCGTGTTCAGCTCTATTCCACCAAACTAGGTTAGTTCCGCCACCATTGATTCTATTGTAGGCCACATATTATATCCGAGGGTCCGGCTCTCTGAGGTCTTCGATATAGAAATTAATACTATAGGTCGAGGAGTCAGTATATATATGGACAAAGGCAGCTACAATTTGAATAATGCATACATTTTCTATGAGAGCTGATAAATTAATAATAAAGAGTCAGTTAATATACAAGAACCGAAGAATGAAGAGCCCTAAAATCTTTTAGTATTGTAAAGTAGGCGTACATATGAAGCGTTAAGGGCTAGAGTACTTCCTTTCCTCAGATATCAAGCAACTTTATAGCCGTAGAAAATAATACTTAAGAGTTTCTCCAGTTGTTGAAATGTGCAGTCTATACATTTTCTTTGAGCTGCTGAGAACAGAAGGAACAAATGAAAACCATGAACCGGTCGATCACTTTACGGTCTATTCAGTACCATCAGCGATGGAGGAATGACAAACAAGACTTAACTGCATTGGATCACGAAAAATTGAAAGCAACAGACAATGTAATAACTGTTACACCCCATAGAGCTAATTACGAAACTTCTATGTACAGACAGGCAGCGTGGATGTGGCGTCATATACTGTACTTTCACAGTGTTACAAACCCAAAAATATGCAAGTCTGAAACTGAAAACAGCTAAGTCTTCAGGAGATCACAGGAAAAGTTCAAATGGAAAACGTGTTATTGGGCGCGCATGGAATAATGTACACACGTGGGACATTTGACAACTTCTGTCCCAACTAAATCAATTTTCCTTTCAGGCCTCTAAAGCAAGAAGAAGTTCATTATGATGACTAGGGTCATACTGAAGCATCTATGTAGATTAACTGACAGAGAGAGGGTGTGTGAAGGTCAGACGTCAGAGCCAGGCCAGGACCCTCCCTCCCACTCCCCCGATATCCCGTCACTGTCCACCCCATACAACCTCACCTTCCCTCATCCGAAAAGACGAGAGCGAAACTGGAAGACGTGAGGTTTAGTCAGCCTAAGTTTCCCATGTGGAGAACATTCAATAGATCACCGGTAGAGGAAATGTCTGTAGGTTGCCTGAAATCTTCAGCTGTACCTGGAACTGCCACGAAACACGCAGACTTGTGTGTCTCTTTGACAACTGGGGTTGGTTTCCGAGATGCGCCGCACGAACAGGAAATCACCAATTCTCGAAAGACATGGGCAACTGGACTACACACTCTTGTCTCGATCAAACGCCGCGGATGCATATTCCTGACGACTAAATCGCCTCAGTCAACGCCTCTTCGGTGTTTTTCGACGAGGCCCACGTCGAGGGGTGGTACATTGGGTATTCCCCGCATTACGGTAGGTGTACTGAAGATGTATTTTCACTGTGTAACAAGACGTGTTGCATATAGGCCAGACATCCCTACGTGTGATCCTTGTTTGTCCTTACCGCCCACAGAACACAGCCTTTCCCGCAGATGTAATCGGGATAAATCAAAAACAGGAATTAAATAGCAAACCAGGTTGTAGAGCTAAGCAATTTGATCTAATTAATGAAATCTGCTGATTGTGGTGAAGCAAGTCAAACCTGAAGGCAAAGCATTGCACGCCCTTACTCGGGGTTACTTAACTTCTGGCAATGTGCTGTCTGTCCCTGGTTAAACAGTCTTCGTATACATTGTTTGGAAAACGGTGCATTCAAGTAATTATCACCACATTCAAGTACACAAATACATTCCCCGTATTAATGAATTAAGATCTGATTGTTTTGAAAGCACTCAATAGCCGGCATTACCTATTTTAGCACTCATCTGCCTGAACAGTATTTGCATTTTATACGAGTTCTACTCCTTTAAGGTTGTTTGTGGCCAGGGCACATTCTCATCGCTGAACAGGTTCAGGAGTCGATAAACAGTTGTGGGTTTGAATCCACATGATCAGTCAAAAGAAAAACTCAAACTAAAGATCTTAGTTTAGGCCTGATACTTTAAACTGTATAGGATAATATGCGCGGTATTGACATCAATCACCAATTATGATTTGGATCTCGACAAAATGCTAAGTCTTCCTTTTAGTAGTCATCCTGTCTACATTATAATAGCCTTTCCATGTTATTATGTACATGAAAACACAGCACTTTGAGTAATTCCAAACCAATGACGTCTAGTGTGTTGTATTAAACATCACTGCAATTTTTTTTTTACCTATTTCAGCATTACCCATGGTGCTAGGGGGAGTGTAAGTTGTTACTTCTTAAACCCTTGCATGAACGGTTAGAATTAAACCCTGACTGAGGTAAATTGACAAGAGGCCGGATTTCACAGGTAAACGTGTCGCCATTTGCCAATTATCACACTGTCGTCGCTCTGGTTTTATTTTGTAAGATGCAATCTTGTACACCGATGCCATTAACACTGTTCAGATTTGTGAACTATTAAAATATAGAAACCAAGTGGAATTTGACTGATTGTTGGTCTTGATTAACGTATGTGTAAATGAAGTCAATAATTTTTTTATACATAAGCTGTGTTGTTTGAAAATGACTCACGACTAACATTTAAATACAGAATACCGTTGTCTTGGTAACTGATGGACCTTATCCCAGCCTGATAATTGCCATGATACTAGAGTCAGAGGACTGTCAATGATGACACTGACACTTTGAGATTCACACTCAATCAGATTTATACGTTTGTCGTAACGTGGACTTTACGTAAATTTTAGCTCAAATCGCGTTGCTTTATTGGGTCACAAAGAAAGGTTTCACAAATTTATTTATCAAACTGAAAGTAGAAACACCATCGCCATCATTGTAGAATTAAGGCTATCAATCGTTTTTTCACATGGCTGCATAGCGTGCAAGAGATATATATTATGACTTTTCACATTTTTCGCTAATAACTTCAATTGTAGTATTCATTATATTTTCATGTTCAACAGGATGTCTTATTTCTACATGTATATTAATTACTCCCCATATTTACTGCATGATTTACGCGGCATAATGTACATAAAACCCGTGCAAACTATTATCATTTCTTCTTCGTATGTATACATGCGTCTTTAATTCATAGCAGACGCTATGAATGCCAATATGTTGTTCATTGGACATGTGCTTATAACAAGACATATTCGTCAGAACAAATACATCCACGTATATCTGTCAGGTTCTACGTTGTATCAAAATGAATCAAAATGCTAACATTTCAGTCCCATGAATTCAGCCTAGTTTTGGTGCAAGCAGATGTATTGCAAATGGGCATGGGGCATTAAAACAGCACGTAAGTATGGCCACATCCCCCAATTACGTGACTGCATCGAGGCTTTCAGCAGAGGGAATCATTAACAGAGATGACCCCGTCAGCTTGATACGTCAAAGCTATTGAAGACAATAACACAGAAACTCGTCGTTGTCCTGTACATAAGTACAATCAGATAAACGGTAAATCTCCACTTAGGCCGTGTCCATGGATAACAGACATCCTTTCTCTTTGTAAATAAAAGGGGTGATGTCCTAGAAGCCGTGGATTATCGCTTTAAGCCAAAAAATTCGCCTACTACCGTGACTGGGTGGTTTTATGCCGCCATTGATTGTGGTGGAACACCTGTTACTTTATTCCATTCATATTGCAAGATCTGCCCTCTGAAAGTTCATGGAAGCAATGTATTACACGATAAATATGTAGTTACTTTTAGCGTGCAGTCATCGTCTTGAAATATTGGCGTTTCACAGGGGCCAATTCCAAAAGGTCATTTCCGACTTCATTCAAAATTTTAAAACATCGTAACAGTGCTTAGGTCTTGACATTGGAAGTTGAAATTTTGACACATTTGTCTGATGATAGTATCGATGATGTGGTCAAAATTTTAAGTTCTTAAGGTCTAAACTAACCTTAAGGACTTAACTAAGCTATCTGAATGGTGCATACCACGTGATGGGTGGCTGTAGCAATGCTTACGACCAGTGGCCATCTTATTTCCATACACATATGTTAAGGTAAACACTTGGAGACGAGATTGATAGCCATAAACGGCTGATTCACGAATTAAGCATCTTACCTCTAGTCGGCCACAGCAGAACATCGCAGTGGTAAGCTCCACCAAAATCCCCCACAGATAAAACATGGATGATAATAATGGCCCGTACACTCCTTCAACCAGACCCAGGGCGAAGGGAAAACGAGGGAGAAGACTAGCTCCTTCCCTGACGGTAGCAGCCTACCAGACGTCCAGTAGCGGACTCCAAACCATTGCACTACCTTCAAAAGAGATTTGCTCTCGACAAGCTCGTGCCGTAAGAAGACATCCTTGTGATGGCGAGTGTCACCTCGTCACGCGCCTGCCATAAGGTGTAGGAATCAGCCTGGAAACATCCCTAGCTGTAACTGGCTGAAATCTCTCACGCCGCTTGTGCACACCTAGCCGCTTATACCACAGCACAGAATCCCGAACCCCACCGTTGCCACCAGCACCGCCGACCTACACACCCCTTCTCTGGGAACAGCCAGCTTATCACGACGAGGCGGACGCCATGTTCGCGCGTTGTCAGCATACGGAAGGCTGAACGAGGGGGACGAGTCTGGCTCGAGAGCTGCCAGAGTCCGCTGCTTATTGAAAACCCTTCGTAGCCATGTGTCAGCGAGCTACCAGCGCTAACATACCCCTCAGTAGGATCAATTTTCAACTGACAGCGATAATGTAAGGCACAGAAATCGAAGCTGCCGACCGCCAGTGTTGAACGTAAAACAAAACACGAAGATTGACAATGGCGGTCTTATGAAGCGTCCACCTGTTAATTCCCTCTTTGAGACGGCGTGTCGTGTTGCTAAACACCTGCTATTGAGCGAAATCCTGGAATGGGTATGCTCCCTCTTCGGAATCCCTGCCCACCGGGCAATAATATTAACTGGGAGACCCCAGGGACGACTTGTACCCCAGAACAGTGCAAACATAGCGGCTGCAGCAGCAACCTTACAAGCAGTTGGCAGAATGATTTGCCACCGTTATAACTGGCGCACTTTTGACACCAAATGAATGTGCATTAGAGCCATAAAAATGGCACTATAGCGATGTTATAACAAGGAATATTTTAACTGACATGGTAATTACTTTTCTTGGCAAGGTCTGCGGTTTCCACAATCCTAAAAAAATATGCTGCCTGACAGATACACTGATTGAGAAATATATGTATGAGTTGGTTGACTGGTGGTTTTAAATGCATATAGATGATTGAACACACACCTTGTTCTTCAAAATCTCCCTTATAATCAACAGTTGTTACGCTGAAAAACTGTGGACGTATTGTTTTGATATGCATTCAAGGCCTATAACGTCAAATTTCGGTTGAATGAATGTTTCCGGACATTTTGAGTTACTAGTCATACCAGAAATCTTTCTCAGTGGAAAGTCATGGATGCTAGACACTACTAGTGTTGTTTCAGCTTACAGCGTTATGGATTACATTATTTCACTTCATGTCGTAAACCCTGAAAGTTGGAATGCAGTGACCTAAAAGCTTGCTCCTGCACCCCCCCCCCCCACTACGATGGCTGCTCCCCTGATGCTTGTCTTCTAGCATGGAGCTTTACGGCGTCGTTATATGACAGCAACTGCCAAGCACATTCTACACATGAGCCAAATAATCTTTGTTTAGAATTTCCACGAATTAAAGATTATTGTCCCTTAACATCTTAACAGTCATCAGCCAATCAGCTTCCAGAGTAAAAATCAAAATCAAAATAATACATCGAAATACCGAAGTCAGTGTTTCGTTTTCCTCTGAAATGTCATAGCTGAAAGACTCCAAACGTTTTCCGAAACTATCCACCACCTACGGGTTGATTTGATGATAACACATACCCACAAAGACAACAAGGCAGCTGCGGTTAATTGAGAGATGCACAACAACTTGAGGCGTTGTGCCTTACACGCGCGTCGAGTGATTTGGCTGGACGCGCAAGTTCAGCGGGCGCTTCAAGCAAAAGATATCAGTGAAATCATCCAAGGTAGCGCACGTAGTGGTATATAAGGCGTGCAGATTTCTTGGGAATCAAATTATGACGTCATCACTGACACATTTCCCCAAAAGCGTTGGTCTGGCCAAAGTCAAGCGTCCCCTTGACCAATGACGTCACATATTCTAATCCAGCTCTCGTTTGTTCGGTCGCACTGTTTTAAGTCCGGTATGACTAAAGTACTATGACTGATCTGTATTGTCTGTAATGGTATTTTCTTAGCTCTTACAACCTAGCAACCATTTTTGTGACCTACAGCCGAGACATTAATTTACTGTCAGTGAATCAGGCAGTTCTGAAAAAAGTGTTCAATGATTTCGTTGAATTTCGCGCAATAAAATGCCTCATCACACATATAAGGCCACGCTTATAATTCCTTTAAATCAAACACATATCTTCGGCAATAGCCTGTCCGGAAAACGTACTGCATAAAATGTTTATATTGCCATTTCGGGTATTGCCCTTTATGTTAACTGTAAATGTGTCAAATTGGCAATTCTGAGGTCTCGATGACGATACACCCAGGACACATCAATAATCAATGAGCTGAGAACTGTAATTGTAATCGAGTACATTTCCTGCTTTGGTCATCAAAGAGAAAGTACTATTTACAGGCCTTTGGTGTGGGACCGGAATGCTTGAATCCAGTCACGATCTGGCAACCATGATGTATTTGTCATGGAAACTCAGGTCACGTGGGCAGCGCGGAAGATTGGGACAACTGGTAACGCCCCCCTCTCCCCACCACAACCCATCCTATACAACATTGCTCAAACCAAAACCCGTTCCTGGGGCAGATTTTCAGTGTCGGGAAATAAGATATCTGTTTTTCACTTCACGCAAGGTCGTGACTTCATGGGATCGAATGACTATGCCTAGGCTGTTGCATACAGCGTTCCCGATATTGACAGTCTTCGCTCTTTGATTTACACACAGCATATTGATCCCAAGAGTTGCCTGATATATGACATATGTTTTATTTAGAGGAAAACGCAGCCTGGTACTCTCAAGAAATGCTTCGAACTAAACCGAGAACAAGATGATGGCAGTTGGGCTTTAAGATCCAATCCGACTGCGATCTGTGGCGCATTCAGCCATCCATTTTGTACTGTATAATGTCATGCAATGCTGTGTATGATGGCCAAGTATTTAAAGCTTCTCGTCTCGAAGGAGGAGGTCATTGTTTAATCCAGAAACTTCAATGTCGAAAGCTTTACATAACACAATCGACATTTATGTATTAACACGTGATATACACCACTCAGGAGAATTCCTACGACTCTGATGTGGGTTTGTTAGTAAAGACTATTAATATTGACATTAGATTGCACCTGGGAAGGCGTGTTAGCAACATGCGGATGGCCGTGGGTTTACTCCGAGTTCTGCTCGGCATCCCCCAACAACAATGCTGGCCGCCGTCGTATAAGTGAAATATTCTTGAATACAGCGTAAAACACCAATCAGATAGATAAATTAATATTAGACCCAGGCTGGGATGACTCTACATATTCACAAAACCCAATCTGAAATAAATATACTGCATAAATATTCACAACAGAGTTAACATGGGATGAATGTACGGTACCAATATCCACAACTGACCTCAGCTGTGGCAATTGTAACGCTATAAATGTCCACAACTGAGTGGGGGTGGGTTAAATGTCCCGTATCATTATTCACATTAAACCCCCAAAATATACTGTTTAAATATCCACAAGAATTCAGCTAGTGAAAATCGAAAAGCGTATAGATATTCAAAACAAGACAAATGTACGATGTTTATACATGCAAAGAGAAAAATGTTCAGGTAGAACTGTTAATATCTACATTCATGTCATCAGTTACATTCATGTTATCATCTACATTAATGAATCATATCTCTACAGACAGCACAACTACACGAACGCGTTAAACGAGAAGGGTTTTTGTTGGGAATCTCTTCTGATAAAGTCTAGACGACCAAAGGATTGCAGCAGAATTCCGCAGACTAGCGTGCTCTATCTGGTGTTAGCCCAGTAGCCTGCCGTTCCAACATGCCATCAAATCGGGGGTTTTCGCCGCCTACTCACACGGACAAAGTGCCGAGAAATGTAAGTGAAATCGTCTCTGCTGTGGACATTCAATTTTCTCCGGGGTTGACCGCTTGACCAGCACTGTTAACTAGGTCTATTTGGCCACCTCATCGATCGCCTCTCGTCTGAACGTGTTTAGTTTTCATTAACAGACAGGTATTTTCCGCATCCAGCCTGGATTTAGCCGGAAAGCACCATATGTCGACTGTATTATGATGTACTATCCCCGAGCCGATAGCAGACTATCAGTTTCTGGTTAACATTGTCATAACCCTGGCTTCCAGTCATTTCATTCTGATTTCCATTGCCGTTGTGACAATATCAATTTAGGTACCTTACATATTTATCAATTTTAAGAGCTAATGATATTATTATTTTTTTCAAGGCAGGACTCCTTAAAAATTTGAGTTGGACACAACCTTTACTTATTTACATCTTGAACTTACATCCTGAGATTTCCATTGCACTGTACCTTTTTGGCCTTTCTTGTATCATTGAGATCTTTTTTTATTATGAGCTTGCCTTAAGTATGCCGTATACATCACGGTATTAGGTATATGTGTATTCTGCGATGTCTGATACTTAAGAGTTAATGTTGTTAACAGATTTCTCTCCACCATCGATCCAACAACAATTCGGTACATCTGGTTTCAGAGCCAAATATGCTGGGCAGATTTTCTCCTCCCGAATAATCCGTGACAATCAGTTTTTGACCACATCTCAGCGACAAAATATACAGACAGGTGAATACTACCGTGTACCGCTTTGAAATGTTTCTTACTTTATTCATTTTTCTTTCATGACTTTTAATGCTTAACTTCATTTAGTATACTGTTCGTGTTTTTACCGCATTAACTCAGGAATTTCTACGAGGGTTTTACCGCCACAGTCGTGTTACATCCGCGGTGTGGGGTTATTATTTCACACGATGATATTACCGTAATTATTATATACTGTTACTTAACAGCGAATACACCTGACAGTTTGTTGCCAGTCCTTTTAACCGTAATTTTACAAAAAAACTTTTTGTAAGTGTGCACATATATATAAAAGCATTCAGAATCTGCATGGGACAGGAAATTTGCCTCTGTCTTCACTTCACTCAAGGTCTTGCATGACAAAAGTGTTGAAGCAAGGCTTGTGCAGTTGGTTGATCATTTGTCATCAACCATCAGTATCCCCTACATGTACAACAGAACGAAGGAAATGGTATTCACTAAAATATGCTGAAAAATTTGTGGTTACGCCACTACATATCCAACACACAGAAAGAAGTAAACCAGAACGAAGGGAATAGTATTTTAAAAAATGCTGAAAAATTTGTAGTTACTTCATTACATATTCAATAGAACGAAAGAAACAGTATTGACTAAAATATGATGAAAAATTTGTAGTTACGTCAAAACAGAACGAAAGAAGTAGAAGCGAGCGAAGGAAATAGTATCCAGCAAAATATGCTGAAATATGCGTAGTTACGTCACTGCACCGCCAAGTCAAAAACACCAAAACACCCCCCTATAACGCCAAGCTCCAATCCGGAGTCTTCATAACCTTTTTAGGATTTCAAGTAGCGCACTATCTTGCTCACAAGAGAGTCAAAGTCCAGTTTGCTCGAACAAACGATATACGATGGCAAATGTGTCCCACATGGTTCCAAGTAATTGCCAGCCCTTCTGCATGATGTTGCCTGTATGACTGGCCATGCACTGATTAGGGAAAACCATGAATTTGGTGGCGAATAACTGACGATTGATGTCCAATGAGTTTTGCACACATTCAATGATTATCGTTATTAGGCTAGTGCTGCATCCAGTCTGTAATTCCCACGAGTCAGATGTAATAACTTTGTTACACGCGTGTCGATTGGTGCTTTGGTCCGTAAAGGCTTCAGTGCCAATTAAGATATTAGATGTTATTTTTGGAAGGTGTGATCCGAACTACAAATGGTCAGTTGTATCAGTAGAAAACGATATATTTTCATAAAACAGTGGTGGTGTCATTTGGAAGGTCATGATAAGTCACAGATGATGTGACACAGATAACCAGTTTTAAGTGACAACAAATGGTTCCCAGGTATATATGATCAGATAGAAACACTTTTCTGTCATAGCATAAATTACTACTTGGTGATTAATACAAGTTTATTCACTGCGTTTCCTATATTTGAATGTTTGATATCCACCTTCAAAGCAAAGGATATCGTTGAACGATTTGGCAAATTGTCTCGATGGTGCGGTGCCATGATGTCTTGCTATGTACGTCCATCGAAAGCATGAGACTTATGCACGAGGCAGGCCTTCCCGGGGACATCTGCTTCTTGCAGACATTCAGGATCCCATTCGATTCTGTCAGCCTTTTTATATGCACAGGTGACGGCGGATTTCGTGTCAGAAACCTGACTCTATATTGTATTTTATAAAGGTCACCATGACATGGAATTTGTGTAGTATTTACAATAGGCCGGCTTATAACCTGGCGAGTTTACACCTGAAATGACTCAGTGGGAATGACAGTGATATAATGCCCAGGTGATCACCTCATCGTCCCATTATTGGCTAGCTGTATCCATTTTCCCGGGTGTGTGATACCGTCCATGCATTTCATTGGATCAATACTGAGCCGCGCCGCCTGCAGTTCAGGCTCGGCAGGGTTGCGGAGTTGCGCGAGGCTATTTTTCGCTATGACGGGCCTTCCACATGTAGCAGGTCCCCCGCACTAAAGCCGTTGGGACTGTCACTCGGCGAAGGGGTAGAATTTCAAGAATATCCCGAATTAAATATTTAGGGTTGAATTTTCATCCATTGACCTTTGTAACTGTGAAGACCTCAGAGAACTCCAGGCACAATTATTCAATGAACATCTATAGGATGTAGGTCATCCTAAAGTAGGATTGACCCTATTGCCCTCATTGAGACGATGGCCCTGTCACATTTTATCTGGATATAAATCACAATTAACATTTCCTGGTTATGCCTTGCGAATATACATGTAGGTCCATCAATATGGCAGAGGTATTTCATAGATTTTTTCTGTTCTTTGCAGGGTAAGTATTTTAAGAGCAGGCTCTTAAATTTTACAGAAACCTGTGCCTTAAACTGTGTCTTGGTTCAAACTCAAACATGTCGAAGCGTGGTGAAAAATATGCCACACTGTTGGCAAACTGACACCCTCAGACTCCTCTTGCGTTGTAGAGGTCGTGCATATAGTTGAAAATTTCATTCAACATGGTGGTTTGAAACAACAAATGTGTGGGGCCTCCAGATTTCAGAGGACTCTCAACAACACTGAACTATAGTATGAAAGTAAATGGAACATTATCTGTAATTGACTTGAGATCACGCGACAATGTAGCTTCTTAACAGTTTCTGTGAAGTTTCTATCATTTCAAGTTTAATTCGCAAGATCCTACTAGTGATTGATTAGGCCCTGAAGCAAAGGCAGCTTACCCTGTGAAGTGGATGCTCCGGTTTTTCCCTTTGTACCTAATTTTTTCACGAATATATTTTCCTACAAGTCAAAAGAAATTTGTCATAAGATTGAAGGTTCTTGCCAAAAAAAAGGTGTTGGATAATCTAATCAAGGTGGTCAGCTAGTCCAGACGTTTAACCCGATTATCATGCAGGGTTAAACTCCCTTTACCACCACTTGCCTCAAGTCGCTTTTTCGGTAGCTGTTGATAGATCTATCTACTAGCATGAAAGCATCATTTTCGCACATAAATTTGATATTTATCGATGAATGGTATAAAGGAAAATCTGAAAACAGTAGGATCCTTGTAAACATCAAAGTGCAACGGCATTAATCACTCACTCGTCCATGACTTGAGCGTGGCCTGCATCGATGGGAAACCATGAAATTTTTTTACAAGTTAAAAGGACGTCCTTCTCTGAAAGGAAATTCCGTAGTGGATTGCACTCTCTCTATATCAGTTGGAGAATGATGAATGTTTCAGCCAGTATACAGCAGTAGGTCAATAATGGTAAACGGCAGTGGAACCCGTATGTTGTTGGAACAGGGGAGGTAACCAAGGGCCAGGTTTTGGTCTAGATGGCCACCAATACAGGGCAAGCTTTTTGATGTACCTCGAGCAGACCCAGAGAAACAGTGGTTACAAGTGGTCATTGGAGATTCACAAGGCCAGTAAACGTAACATTTCCTAAACTCACGCAGGAGAGAATGTATGGTATTTAAGGATACATAAGACCTGTTCTACACATTGCTGTTTTATAATTACTTCATCAACAACGAGTCATCATCCATCAAACCTACATAAAAATTCCCTTCATACTGTACTGAATTTAAGAACCAATTAGTGTGCAGCACACTTTTAAGTAATGGAACACCAAAGTAAACGGCAGAATGTGGTGCCAAATATCAATGAACAGAGAGAGATTGCTGGAAACTAATTCCCGAGAACCCTCCACTGTGGCTAGTACAAATATGACATAGTATTTATTGGTGTGTAATACCGTACTCAAGAAACTCTCAATAAGGCTTATGCGTCAAGGATCAGGTTTTTTGGAAGTAAGAAAGCAGATAGCCTGGAGTAAACCTGCTCTCATCGCCAAACCTCATGACTCGATGTATAGAAAAGCAATGATGAATGTACATATATATATATATATTGAACTTTCTGTAAAGAAAGCTCAAACCAACATATCGCAAACCTCAATGTGCCTGTAGTTTTCCTCAATTTTCCCCCAAATGAATTTTTATTGACAGGATCCATAATTTTTATGCCTTCTGATTCGATTTAAGACAGTTAAGATTCCTTCCGATCAATAGACTGATCTGTTTGCGGCTGGTAAACTGTTGGCTTTAGAAAAGGTTATCCAACAACAAAAGTGCACTTTGGTCTTACGAAAATGTTTGCCCCCCCAAAAAGCACTTTGGTTTCAGGAAAATGTTTGTCAAAAAATATCGATCTACTCATAGAAACCAAATGGTTTAGACAGCGCTAAGTGATAAGTAAAGATAAAGCGACTCCCAAAGCTGAGGAACTTAAGTGATCAATGGCTACACGATAATTACTAATCAAACTATAATGTCGTACGTGAAACACTCACTTAACCCAATGATTGGAAAAAACAATGACGAATAATTCTAAATTTGGATAAAAAATTAAAATATATTGAAACATCAGTCACTGTGCATTGCCAAGCCTGTTGGGATGAGGTGCGTTGATCAATCCCTCTTTACCTCTGCAACTCTTTCAATGCAATCCGTTTGGCAAACTAAGTCAACCTGAAAGAAAACCCAACCTACCGTTAATATAAATTAATCATAGTCTCTGTGATTCAGCTGTTGTGAAAAAACAATTACAAGCCTCTCGCATGGAGCTCTGGATTGTGCGGAAAAACGGCCATTTTGGCACTGGTCCAAGCTATTCGTTTTTCTCCATTTGTTTTGTCTGGGGCTGTACGGGGCAGGCTAAGGTTACGTGCATCATTATAACCAGGGATGGGCACCACGGATGCACTGAATGGAAAACAAAACATTGAGTCCAAAATGCTATAGGTAGTGACATGCAGTGGTTTACCCCGGCTATTTTGGTTTCTCCAGCCATAAAAGTGAACGCCATCTTCTAAGTGAATATTAAACTGAAAGGTAGGGCGTTAAACAAGATTCAGATAAATATCTGTAAGACAAATACATGCTTGTATAATGACAAATACATGCTTGTACAAACACAAATACATTATTGTACAAAGACTTCGAAATCAGACACAACATACAGGACTATGTAGTGAGCATTGTTTGTAAATTTATAACTATTAATGAATTTATGAAAACAACTAAAAATAAGTTTCCCATAAAGGCTTCTAATTTTGAAAATAAACGAATGTATCACATATCATACTTTGAGCAGTAAAGTACAAAAGAGGAGGAATTTACTTAAGACGAATTCTTCAGTCATGATTGGATTTTACGGTATACCTCAAATCATCAAACAGTTAAATAGCAATGTCGGAAGTGACTATGCTTGGCATTGGTGATATTTCCCCGCCAGCTGCCCATCTCTCCCTCCAGTAATTCCTTTAATCCTTGTAAAACTGAAGAACACAAACACAGCCAGAGTACACCTTCTATCAGATTTTATCATGAAAGTAATTAGTTGTAACGCATTGTACTGCTTGATGCAAGGTATTGTTAGTAAAGGCGTGATGCATATTTCGTGACATGGATGAATTTTGTTTGTTAGCTAGTGTATGCCTTCAGCGCCGAACGAGGTGTTGGTGAACTGATGGCAAGATGTATAGGACTGTTGGAAAAAGTGTGAGTGTGGTGGTGGTGGTGGTGGAGGGGGTGCGGAGCTTGGGGGGGGGGAAGGAGGTAAGCACTGGGGTAAGCCTGGACTTGTTGGTAAGACTTTCGCGTGACACCAGCACACCGGAGCTCTATCTTGTGGCTATACACAACGGCTTCCTCGCACGCACGCCATTACGAGTGCTGGCTTTCAAACCACCTGGGATACTTCAGGAATTAGATCTCGTCGCCCAACGGAAAAAATCGATCACAAACTTGTCCGTTTTAGTTCCATTTGTTTTTCAAGATCAGATCCTCTCCGCTGTCATTGGCTTAACCCGTCAATGTACACCCATCGAAACTAAACACTGTTTCACCGCCGACAGGCCATAAATTTACAGCTTCTAGAACACCTCAAGTTGGGGAAATGTTTCTCGCGAAGACACACTGGATTTCCAGCTATTTTAAAACATATTTACGACTGATGGTGTTGGTTGAATGGTAAGTTTTATGACTATACTAAACACTGTACTGATTGATGACTGGCTTAAGACATTATATATGTGATCTTTCAGAGCTATTTGAATACAATCAGATGAGACAGAACATAAATAAATGCAAATTGCAGCTCAGTCGGGCAACTGTTAATATTTATCGCAAAATGAAAAGGTCTTACAGCCGATGTTTGTAATAATATATATTAATTCATATTCATATTCATAATAAAATATCTCTCTTTCAAAATGCGCACCACTAATGAGTGTGCTAATCGTTAACCCTGATAGCTGATTTTTGTCCCCACGAATCTAGCTACAAATCGCTGCTATACATGCCATGGGGGATAACTCATTTTTGGCAGACTGAGGAGGCCTATATAAAACATTTCGTCGCTATAAGCTATATACTATTTAAGGTAAAAAGAATTGTTTGATCCTTGAAAAAGAAATAGCTTAACTATTTATATTTAAGGGGGCTATTTCTCAAAAGTCCAATAATCTAAGTTCTGCACTGTACTTTTACAGATTGGGAAATAGGTGGATGTATAATACTGCACTATACTATTTATCAAACACGAGTGATATCTATGATATGCAGGCTGATGATGCCTAAGATTTGCAGGCTGGTGATACCTATGATATGCAGGCTGATGATGCCTAAGATTTGCAGGCTTTTGATATCTATGCGCAAGGGATTGCCAAACCTTAATCTAATTTTTAGCAAAGATAAAGTGTTGGCTACTCCCTTTAAACACTTTACTAATCAGGCTATTTTTGCTTCGAGGCTGGACAGTTTGTTGAACGTTCGTCTATTTCTGCAATCAGAAGAGACAAAACTAAACAACCACATTACAACCTACTTATTTGAAAACTCTTGTCGTGAAGTCAACTTTTCACACGAAAAACTACGAGTCTGGCAACAGTCATGAATCTTGCTAGATCCATGACACTACTTGTCATCACAGTAATGTCCAATGATTCTCAAACGTCACTAACTTTTGTATTCCTGATTTTTTAGAGGATTATGCGCGATCCACATTAGGTAATTCCCGATTGGTATTAACGAATGCTTGTTTCGACGCCCAGATCACGAATACGGCAGTTTTAATTCAACGATGTTTTATAATGCTGTCTTATTAGAAGCACATGTGACAAACATACGGATGTGACATTAACGTTATCATCCAGACTCTGGTCGCGCGTTGCTCAGTCAACATACTACAACTTTCCACAGGAGAACAGTTTTGAGGCTTTTAAAAAGGAAACGGGTCTGGAGTAAAATATGGAAATAGGATAGGCTTTCAAGACTTATTATGTCACGCCAGCAACCCAGCTAGGTCTGCATTTATTTATTTATTTGGTGTTTCACCCCGTATTCATAAGTGTTCCACTTACACGACAGCGGCCAGCATTATGCCGGGCTGAAACCTGACAGGCCTTCCCATTTACGGCCGGAGAGGAAGCCTGCATCACCTGAATTAAAACTTACAGCGATCGCAGTGGTGAGTGGCTCTGGTTCATCTCGTTGAGCTAACACGCTGACTGCTTGGCCGGGGTGGCCCAAGTCCGGTGGTTGTAGGTGGGGCTTACATCTTCGAGTCAAGACGGATATAGATACCCTTTTTTTGTCAGGGAAACGGAGCAACAAAAACTGACAGACCATGGCCAGTTAACCACATGTTCGCCATACTGTGATTCAAAGTAGTAACTACGACAGACTTCAAAGAATAAGAGGCTAAAAAATTGAAAAAATGAACATTATATTAAGTAATGTTGAGATATTCAGAGTGATAGGTGCACTAGTCAAAACTGGTTCGAAATTATCACCGAGAAGTTTCTATTTAGAAGTGTATTTAGCGGTATCATAATTGTTGTCATTCACATCTGCTCGCACACGAAATGTCAAATAAAATCTCTTGACATCATAACTTCTGTCAAACATTTATTCCAAGCAATGATTCAGTTGTATTACTATATGCAAATTATTTTAGCAAACTTTTATTCCTCTGAACTTTAAATATGTAACAAACATTATTGCATGTCAGCATAGCACAAGTCATACTTCATGTAACACAACATTACAAATGCAAAGTTTCCGTACTCATCCTTCAGAATGATGACCCACACGCTTCATGTGACATAAGCCATACATGTATGGCTCGTTTGGAAAGGTCATTCATTTTTTACTTCTCATAAAATTAAAGCTACCTCCTTCCCCATTCAATGTTTGTGGGGCTTTGGTGACAAAAAGTGGTCGATCAAGCTCGTGTAACCCTTTGCGCAGTTAACAATCGTTGAAGACCATTATATGGTGTAAATCACGTGTGAAAGTTTGCTGGAAATTTTCCAAAGGTTGGTAAGGTCGCGCACTCCGGTCCCTCCCATAAAATTTACTATGATCTTATATGTGAAAAATTCTTGAGTATATGGCGTCAGGTAACAAACAAATGGCATCAGGTAACAACCAAGTAGCGCCAGGTAATAACCAAATAAATTAATTACACATCAATTATAAATAGTCCTGAAACTATACAAAGTCCATTCTTTGTTGTCAAACTGACAGTGTAAGCGAACTCTACAGTATGACTTCTCCTACACATGTACATAGAGAGCGAGAAAGGCAGCCAGCCCGTTATCAGGTACATATGACCAGTCATCAAGTATCGCTTCTTTCTCTCCTCGGTCAATTGTGTAACAGACACAGGCTCAGTGCTCATTGTTTGCCAAAGACAATTGTCTACATGACGGCTCAATATCGACTGAAGAGCTGTCTGGTCTTTATACACGGGTTTAACGGAACCTCAAGTGGATCCCGCACAATAACCGCTAATAAGCACTCGTCCTGTAAGTCTCCACTGATAACCATTATGCGTAGCGTCAAGAAGGAATGGTTAAGCTTTGGTTACTTCTCACAAGTACGGATTACACCCTTTGTTTACTACTTATATGTCAAATACTGAGCCATCTTAAGGATTCATGGACCATTCCATAATTACATGTACACCTGCGCAGAAACTATTCTATATTAACAATGTAGCGCCCAGATGTGCCCAGTCCAAAGCCGTACTGTATACATATACACATCATTGTATGTCTCCCTTGTTGAATCAACTTCATGACAATTATGTAAATTTTGTACACAAAACATTCTGGGCAAATAAAAGCTAATCTACTAAACATAGATACGTGTCCAGTAATGGTTTAATCTCAGTCTCCATGAAAATGCATTATATAATACATGACTAGGACAGCTAAACAAATGCTAAATATGCAAAGATGTAGGATATAAAAGCTAAACATTTTGAGTTGTTATACGCAAGATTTCTTATTGCCTAGTAGGCCAAGAAGCTGGATTATCTCACTACTGGATTATCGAAGTAAAATAACCAGTTAATACTTATTATTGAATTTGTATTATTATAATGGCGTCTGTGTCTTATCAAATGGAGTCTTTTGATGCGCACACATTAGGCATTAACATTGGCGTAAAGTGACCGCATATTCATGTTATTTACGCTTGGCATAAGGTTTCCGTTAAAAAATGTCAGCTTAGTTGCTTTTTAACCCCAAAAGAGAGTAAATTTCATATTAATCAGGAATATCTCTTGGCATCTGTCCAATGTTCACTAACAGAAAACATCAGCCCATGATGTCATTAATAGGGCCTGCTAAGAGAATATACTAGGACTATACAATACCTCTGAAAGTAAAACTAAAATATTCCCAAGAGAGTGCAAAATGGTGTCTTAGGAATAGCCACTTTCCTATATTAGTGCAGGAATAAAAGTGCACCTGCTTTGTGCAACGCATCCAGTGTGTGTCGATGTGGGTGCGAATGGAGGCAGCGTATCACGATGATGCGAGGGGTGGTGGGGTCGGGTGGAGTGATCAGCTGCAGAGTATCACATCTGAGAGAAGCTTACTGACAACGTTATGGTTGTAGAGATGAAAAGCTTGCTATTACTTGGGATCAATCTAATCAGTAAGGTGGCCTCATCGTGAAATGATTCCCCCGTGTTCCTGTGAATGTCTCGCATATGCCGATTATGCCAACAGTAAAAAGTAATATAATCCTTTCAGCGTTCATTTGGCCCAAAGAATTCTATTTAAAGTATCCACATATACAGATTTGAAACCCGATAGCACTAGCCGACTATATAACACTATATAACCGAAATCTTGTGTTCGGTTTAAATGTAAACTTGTGTACCGGTCATCAGCTGGCATATGTACCGTTACAGACATCTAATCATTGTGGAGTTAAATGTACCAGGAAGTAAATCTACTTACCCCGCCATTGCAATACCAACACGGTCCAGTTGTAACCAGTGCTCACGTATATTAACGATCTGTCCGGTGAAGATATCGCTTATACTAGAGACTGGAAAGAAGCCATGAAATTACAGCATAGCGTAAGCTGTCATAAGTAACGGCTGTAGATGTTCCTCTGTGAGAACCTCAGCGTGAGTCATTCGGCACCAGAGCGCATCGCCAACGGCTCACAGCAGCGAGATCCAATCGGGTATATCCATGTCCCATACACACATGTACAGGCCCAGGGCAGATGGATCTGGTCAGAGTCATAAAAAACACCTATCAGAGGAATTACTCTATTCCATCACCTGATGGCTACGCATGAATGAATGATTGCTAGTAAGAATTTCGGCCGTTCAATGGTCGGTTGATGCTGGCCAACAAGCAAGCGATAGCGTATACGTCTGATAACAGGCAGAAGCCAACACGAGATAGCTCTATTGTCCGGTATCTGAATATCGAAGGTTTTCAGGCTGCTGATTTTAGTAATAATTTACAATCACGCGTCACGGCTCGGAAATTGTTTAAAACAAACGAAAGGAGACATACAGGAAGTTAAAGGAATCCTAGTTAATAATAATAAAATCTCTGAATCTGAACTATCTTGAATCAATGCTAAACCAGCTGGAAAATTTATATGGATTTTTCGGGCAAGTGTTATTTTTTCCCCTACACTTTGGCTTTGTGCATGAGAGTTTATTACTACGCCCTACATGTAAGCTGTGTTGGCGCCGACAACATACAGTAGCCGATACGCCCGCTGATCCATCCTTGTCTAGAAAGCCTCCACTGTAGCCTGAGATAGGGGAGGCTTTTGGAAGCCATCTCCTGGTGATTCAGCGATAAGGGATCAATGAGGTCATATGGTCTTTTTAACAATGCCGTGGTGTTAACACTGATATCGCCAAGTCTGACTGACACTGTGGAAAGATGTGCAGGCCTATAATATGGTTGGAGTAAGCCATCAAAGTTGCAAGGGAGCACATTAGTATTTGGGCATGGATCACGTTAAATAAGGCTAGAAGACCAGTCATACCTAATACCACAAACCACATCACGCGTTCCCTAATGAAACAATAATACGTGTACAGCCGAACAGAGGTGTTTCGTTCTGGACTTACAGCCAGCTTTCTGTAATTAAGCTGAGCTTGTTTCTCCTTGTCATACATATTTAATGACCCTACACTTTTACTGTGCCATTTGCGTGATCCGTGGCTTCCGAGACGTTTGCGGCTGGTGGGGTTAGAATCGATCCAGGAGCCTCTTACCAATGTGGTCGCAGATCATGCTGGCTTCCTCTGCGGCCATACGTGAGAAGGTTTACAGGTAACCTGTGGATGGTCTGTTTTTCTTCGGGGCTCTGCCCAGTATCCTCCCACCATAATGCTGGCCGCCGTCATATATGTGAAATATTCTTGATTAGGGCTTACTGAACACCAATCAAATAAACAAACAAACAAATAGAAGAATAAATAAATAACTAACTAAATAACTAAATAACTAATTTGTGTGATCCTTCGTATTTACTTATAATGTCTACAGCTGACCGTTCCTTTGTCTCAACAGGATCAACGACTTAGGTCTATATGTCTGAAGAATGTGAAGTAGGCTATACATGAGCAAGGTAAAAATGCAAATACAACAATAATCAAACAATAAAGGTATATCCTTAATCCCTGTATAGATGCAGGCTACACTTCAACTGGTCACGACAGGGACAAGTTGAACGTAATCCACGCTTTCGGAACCGGTACGTTAAACGCATGCAGCTTCAATATCATGACCTAGAGAGAATGTTTCATGTCTTGAAACAAATATCCAGGGAACCAACAGGAAAAAAAGACATTATTCCTTTGACCTTTCAATGTTAAAAAAGTGGACTACTCCTGGATCTGACGCATCGCTCAGTACACACGTATAGTGTCTAACCAACACCATTGGAAACCGTTGACTGCTTTCATTTCTACTTTCTACATAACTGGCTTAAGGATACTGATCTTTGAGGATTCGACTTTGGATACTGTTTCACTGGATGACGATGTGAACTATGATGTGTATACTTGGCTTTGTATTGATCAGAGTGATAATTGGCCAAGGAGCGGAGCTGCTCAAGGTTTCCCTGTTGTCTCAGACATTTGGATATATCTGTACTAACACAGATAAAAGGAAAGAGAAGTATAGTGTATGTCTTCCGAAGGTGTTTACCGTTGAGGAACAAGGTCATAACATCACCGTGTAAAAGTCACTGCCACTATTCCGCCACATTGCCAGGCCTGCTGTGCTCTTTCGTAACAACTTATGAACTAACAGAAACTGATAAAGACTCCAAACAAAATACAGAACTATTAGTTAGAAATAAATTAATCAATTTTATTAACCGTTCATGTATCTAAAGGTAATCGTCATTGTATACATTTTCTGGGATTCGGTACCTTATATCCCAGATGTATGTTCATTTCGGTGGATGTACCGATAATTCATACATGTTGTCTGAGATTAAGTTCACTAACTCGCAGCTATCACAACTACTATTCTTTGCTTTTCAGTGGAAATTTGATTACGTTTTTGGTGGGCTGGTATTAATTTAATACCGTATTGCCGAATTCTTCATTTAGCCCATGTTGGAAGTCAGCTTTACTGGCGGAGCAAACCCGCACGCCCAGAGCAAACCGGCATGCCAAGGGCAAATCGGCATGCCCAAAGTAAATCACCACCCTTCTCCAGGTAATAAACAAACCTCTAGGCTGAAAGCAGTTTTGAATCTGCATTTATTTGAATTATTTTTATTTGATTCGTGTTTACGCCGTACTCATGAATATTTCACTTATATGGCAGCAGCCTGCATTATGGTGGGTGGAAACCGGGCGAAGCGCGGGGGAAACCCACGACCATTCCCAGGTTGCAGCCAGGCCCTCCTGCTGGAGAGAAAGCCAGCATGAACTGGGAATAGTGTTTCAATACCGTACTCTAACATATTTGACATAAAGGAGGGCAGTTTTTAGGGTTTGTGGAAACCAAGCAGAGTCCAGGGAAAATCCACGGCCACCCGCAAGTTACTGAGATACCTAGAGTCTGCAACCGCAATGATCAGTGTCCGATTAGTTTGGACAAGAAGAGTGTTTTTGCAGATCAAAATGGACACTGAGACAATGATCAATCCTATGTATATAAAAATAATACGAGCTACCACACCAAATGTTGAGATGAATGTGAGGTTTGCATCTGAAACAAATGTACCCATATTGTTTGAGAAAATAGGTTCTTCTAGCCAACGACCTGAAGGGATTTTGAATGCACAGAGAGAACCTCGTATGTACAAACAGACGTGGGTCAGACGTTACTCCAATTCGAATTCGCAAGAGGTTTTGCTCTTGTTCTGAATAAGCTCTTGCTTAAGTCATATTCTTGGGAGGTTTTGATGCCTTTCAGCTGGTTACATCTTACTCCAATCCACACAGTGCAGGCGCTTTGTCCAACAGTGGTTCTTAAGAAGTGTAAGACCTTAATGCTTCAAGCCAGATCAGGATGAGATTTTGGTACATGTGTTAGAACTTACTCCAACCAACATCCTGCAGAAGTTCTGACTAAGACCATGATACCAACTGCATAGCCTGCAACAGTTGACAACAGGAGAACCAATGAGATGGATCACTCAGTGAGAATATAGGAGAGTGTACTGTACAAAAGGTGCAAACCATCTTGGCAAAAACAGACAGGTACAGAAATTCACAGGATACAGGTTTTGAGGTTTATGACTTGTCCAAACTACTATGTGATTCTCTCTTCAGCGTTCCTCTTCGTCGAGTTGTCAATGGGCATCCCTTTTCAGGTTTTTTGAGAGCGTGGAATTTCCAGGCATACGAGAAACACTCCATCTAGAGAAAATGGGACAGACAGATAACCTGGGATTAATGGTTAATAGAAACCGGAGCAGATTGTTCAAAACTTTCCCTTAAGGACATAAGCTTTTATTCACGCACATTTTACACCAATCCTTTGATTCTGTCTATATTTATTTCTTTTTATTTTCTTTTCTCCTCTGTGATTTTATTTACTTACATGTTTTGTCCATAAGACATATTCTGTTGGCATACACAGTTCTCGTTCTATTAATTACCTACTAGGCTTGATGAATTTTAGTATCCAATTCTGGTATTTACAGTTGTACATGTTGTATAAGAAAAATTTAAAAATGCAAAAAATTTAAAAAATGTAAAATAAATTCAGGTATGTACTGCCACATGATCAAGGACGGATTTCAGCATTTACTGCCGTATGATCTAAGACATTCTATGTTACACCTGTATGATCGAATCATATTTTAGTATTAACAGCTCTATAATTTAAGATAAACTCTGGAGTTAGAGCTGTATGATCTAAGACATTCTGTGTTACACCTGTATGATCAAATCATATTTTAATATCAACAGCTGTATAATTTAAGATAAATTCTAGATTTACAGCTGTATGACCTAAGGCAAGTTAAATGCTACATGTAAATACTCATATTTATAAGTTCACAACAATCTGGTATTTACAGCTCTATCATATTTACAATCTTAGAGTATACTGTTCTCTACCCAATACCTGCAATGGTATGATCTAATTTATGATATTTACCACCACATAGTATTGTTACTTGGTATTTACAGCTTTATAATAAAGGCTAATTCTATATTTACCATATATCAGACATGTTAGCAACCTGGTATTTACAGCTCTATATTCTAAGATTATTTCTGTAAATTGGCCACATTTAGTCCTGTCCAAAATTTACTATATAATTAATACATACATGTATACACCTCTATAATTCATTTTTCTGGTTGTTACTTACAAGTATATCTTTAATATATAACTAACACACTGTATGTGGCAATGCCTTACTGGAATGATTTTGTCCTGCTTGTTTTCTTCCTCCAGTTTGGCTAGCTCTTCTGGGGAAAGAAGAGGAAACCTGACGTGCTTCACCACCGTCTTGGTAACTTCACACAGAGGCTTGGACAACACTACCTGTAAGGACAGTTTTCATGTACACCTTTACAAAGATGACAGATTTATAATTTCAGCACAGAAAGCATCAGCATTTATAGGAATTATACATGAACATTTCGGGATTCAAAATATCGTGTGCCTCTATAACTGCAAAGGCCTAATGTGCCATTCAAACTAGATGGATGGCCATGCTATATTAACTAGTGTATGTATGTATGTATGCTTGGGTTTTACGTGATACTCAATTTTTCAGTTATATGATTATGAGAAATTCTTAGAATGTATATACATTCTGTGTCTTCTTGTGGCAGGGCGAGTCCATTCTGCCAAAGTGCTGCCACCACTGGACCATCATGCTGAAGACCGCAGACAAGACACCCCACCAAGTCACATTATACTGACACCAGGCCGATCAGTTCTGTTTCCTTGCTCTAACCCCTCAGTGCTGACCACCAAGCATGGCAGCAACAAGCACCATTATTAAAGTTTTTGGTATGACCCAACCTGGAATAGATCTCCTGAGGTGGACGCTCTAGCCACTAGTCCACTGAGGCAGTCTTACTGCCTTGTAAAATTCATCAAAATCAAAAAGTGTGAACTGACATTCAGTGTTTGTTGAAAACTACATATCTATGCAAAATAGAATAAAGTATGTCCTAATTTGATTTGACAATTTGCTTTCTCACCTAGGTTCACATGAACAAGGTTTCATTTGAAGATTTTACAAGCAACTTTTTATCTGGTATGATGTTGTAACTATATTGATACACTTATGGTACAAAGGAGTGTTTATAATGAAATGACATATCCTCGATACTTTTCAAGAAAATACAGCCCTGATAACATTTCACTATGCATTCTGACATAGTACACTCAAACCAGACAAAACGTATAGGATGACCACATCTGATACAAGAAGTGAGCTGCCAGACAATGAGTGCATGGAGACACAGACAACCTGAGGTGACCTTTGAAATAATGAAACTGAAACCTGCCAAAATAATGCTAGGCATGTCCTGAACATAACCCTCAATGTCTTAGAACTCTAGATTATTTCACTTACATGTATAGGAAGACAACCAGCATTATGGTGGGAGGAAAGCATATCCAATCTGAATATATTACATGTTTGATGAAAACATTGATGTAAGGTAGTTTAACAATGGCATTGTGCAGACTTACTGAGTTGATGTTGGCCCATTCCTTAACAGCCAGGAAGATATCAATTTCATCCATGTCCAAATTATCGTGAATTAAAATAGCTGACAGGGCTTCCTCGCCTAATTCACTGAATGACTTTGATTTAAGCACTGTCTGAAACACAAAGAATAAAAATGTTCTGCCTTCAAATACATGTATAGTTTTACATAACCATACATGACATACTTTGTGAAGGTACTCAATTTCAGCCAGGTCCTTCATCAAAAACGTCAAGAACTCTGGCGAAAAGGCTTTTCCTGGAGAACACGCAAGTCTCTGCAAAGACAACAGCTAACCACAGCCTGTTATTTAACCTCCATTAGCAAAGAGTTTGTGCCAGATCACGCTCCATCAAAAAAGTATGAAACTGTTCAAGCCTCAGGCACAATTATATTTCACTGTCACTGAGGTCATCATTTTATGCCACACTCATACTTGCCATGGAAGCATGGAACACACCTTACTTCAAATAAAACAAAAAATAAATTCTTAATTTGAACACAGAAATGATATATCATGATGACTACAAACCTGATAGAAGCTTGTGTTCTCAGTCAGGGAATCCATTTTTTATTGACAGAAAAATAACAAGAGTTCTTGCTTGAGGCGGTCACAGTAAATAAACTGTGCTGCCATGCAAGCAAGTGAAACAAAGTGGATTAGGAAACCTCCTCTGAAAGATGATGAAGCAGGTTTCAGTTCAGATAAATGCTTTTGTAGTCCTGTTTAAAGCCAGTTCAAGAGGCAATGCAATCCACATTACAATTTTCGTTCAGTATGAGATCAATCATATTTCTCTGCAAATTACTTTGAACTGATAAGCTTTACACAGCTAAAGACAACAGATCTGGGTTGATATTCACCAGCACAGAATCAATCTATATTCATCAACACAAAATCAGACCATCTTCATCAACACAGAATCAGACCATATTCATCAGCACAAAATCAGGCCATCTTCATCAGAACAAAAACAGACAATATTCATCAGCATAGAATCAGACCATCTTCATCAGCACAGAATCAGATAATCTTCACAAGAACAGAATCAGACATTCTTCACCAGCACAGAAACAAACATTTTTCACGAGCACAGTATCAGTCTACATGCATCATCACAGAATCAAACCATCTTCATCATCACAGAATCAAACCATCTTCATCATCACAGAATCAGTCTATATTCATCAGCACAGAATCAGACCATCTTCATCAGCACAGAATCAGACCATCTTCATCAACACATAATCAGACCATCTTCATCAGCACAGAATCAGACCATCTTTATCAGCACAGAATCAGACCATCTTTATCAGCACAGAATCAGACCATCTTTATCAGCATAGAATTAGACCATCTTCATCAACATAGAATAAGATCATCTTCATCAGCACAGGATCAGACCATCTTCATCAGCATAGAATCAGGCCATCTTCATCAACACAAAATCAGGCCATCTTCACCAGCACAGAATCAGACTATCTTCATCACCATAGAATAAAATCATCTTCAACAGCATAGAATCAGACCATCTTCATCAACACAGAATAAGATCATCTTCAACAGCGCAGAATCAGACCATCTTCATCAGCACAGAACCAGGTCATCTTCATCAACACAGAATAAGGTCATCTTCATCAGCACAGAATCAGACCATCTTCATCAGCAATGAATCAGACCATCTTCATCAGCAATGAATCAGACCATCTTCATCAGCACAGAACCAAGTCATCTTCATCCACATGGAATAAGGTCATCTTCATCAGTATAGAATCAGACTATCTGCATCAGCACAGAATCAGACCATCTTCATCAGCACAAAATCAGGCCATCTTCACCAGCACAGAATCAGACCATCTTCATCAACATAGAATAAGATCATCTTCAACAGTACAAAATCAGATCATCTTCATCCAGAATGAATCAGACCATCTTCATCAGCACAGAACCAGGTCATCTTCATCAACACAGAATCAGGCCATCTTCATCAACACAGAATAAAATCATCTTCAACAGCACAGAATCACTTCAGTACCCATTCTACATTCCAGTGATATCACTTAAAATTTCAGGACCTAATTTACATTTCATTACCCTCTTTACCTTTCAATACCCACTTCACATTTCAGTGATCACTTCACACTTAAGCACCCATTTACATTTCAGTATCCACTGTACATGTACATTTCACTGGTCACTTAACATTTCAGTGCTCACTGCAGATTTCAGTACCACTTTTCATATAAATTGCACAAAATGTTTAAGAAACATAACAGCAAGTGTATTATGCCTCTGCCAGTACTTACTGCTGTGTTGCGTTCAATGTAAGCCAAGGCCTGCTCCCTCAGGCTGTCCTGACTGTAGGTCACTGATGCCTGCAGCACCTCACACACATTATCACAGGTCAGCTGCTTCGCAAGGTAACCCACACACAGCTGCAGGCCACAGGACAACACACAATAGTCAAACATATTAATACAGAATTAAATACACAGTGAAGAAGAAGGAAAAGAAGAAGAAAGAAATGTTTTGAGTCAACTCCCTGTATTTGCAGCCTTAAGCCTTAAATGTCAGTCCCTGGAAAGATTTGAGCAAAAAAATATATATTTTCTCTCCATAACTGTACATGTACTTTCAGAGAAATGATTAAAAACTGAAAGAAATTTACAAACTTGACCGCATAGTAAACCAAAGATAATGCATATCTGACTATAAACGTGTACTCTCCTTTATATTTATCTATCCAATTACATGTAAAAGCAACCAAATATTTGATATATCTGAAATGTGCCTCATATGAAGCATATACTGTCACTGTACCTTTCTAAGTTCATCAAGTCCATATTCTAGAGCTGTGGCTAATACATCTATTGCCTGGAATATCATTGAAATAAAAAATGAAATAAGAAAAGAAAACAGAAAAGTTTTATGTACAAAAGCTATATCACTCATCAATACAACAGACTTCCAGTATGCATTGGAGATATATACATGTAATTGAAAAAAACATAAATACTTAAGCAACATTAAATGACTTCTTTTGCTGTATTGCACATTAATGTGAGAGAATATAGTACTGCTGTGATGAAAGCATACTGTGGTCAGAAAAACCAGCACCACTGTCCTTCTCCTCTACAGATGGAAGTAACTTCAACTTACAGAATCTTTTTTAAGGTTGACACAGTTTGTGTAGATAAATTCAAGGAGAGACAAGAAGATTTCAGGGGACATATCAGAGAGTACGAAGGGGACATCCTTCTCTGGAGCTCCGTTTTTCTGCAACTGGTCACCAAACATGGCCCCAAAGACAGGACAACGTGCAGCAAGGATACATTTGTGAGCATAAATGTTTTTCCTGTTTGGTCCAATCACAAATCGAATGTCGCTGAAAATGACACAGAAATGTATTACCATAATATTTAAAATACTGACAAGTACCGGTGACAATCAAAGTGAAAAGATCTCTCATCCAATCATGTAACTTCATTAGTCTTAAAATATCAAGCTGAGTTTATATCAGTTTAGTTTGAAGTAGCACAAAAATATTTGTGAACTTATTTGTGATATTTTCATAGGGAATCAGCCTGTGTTTCTTAATAAAAAGGGGTGTTAATTCTGTTCTTATTCATTGTTTAGTCCTACATTAAACCACCTTCCCTATATTTTGAAGTGCTTAAGGTTGACAGCATACAATGTTCTTGGACTAATGCAAGAATTCTACTGGAGACCACATTTCATATATATACAATGTCATGTGACTTCTGAACTTTCGCAGCATTAATTTAGTCCCATCTAAAATTTCATACAACTGATTGGCCTGACCACACAAAGCAGTTTTTGCATGGTAGTCCACATGTGTGTCAGTGAAATATTGCAGCAGTTGTAGGCCTCAAAATAAATTATCTTCCACAAACCAGATGCGACATTTTTCAGTCATCATGGACATAATTACTGATAGTTTTTGTCCTGGGATGATGATTTTAAGGCTTTCGTTAGACACTGTGCATATATAATGACTGTCTATCTAGAGTTACCTAGCTTGCGAGCTGTTAAAGAATGATGGTGAGGCCTTTGAAATTACATAGCACACATTTATGCACGTCTGAACTTTTGCAGTTGAGACACAAGATAAATGCTTGACTTGCGAGGCGGCAGAACTCTGATACTTCTCCAAGAAAAGTAAATGAAATGATGTATGACGTCACCGCGAGCGACTTATAAATATCGGAAAGAAGGTGGCGTGACGTATAGGACATTTTACTGTAGCTCAACCCAAGAGTTGGCTGTTGTCAGATCATAGTCGAACGCTGCATTGGGCACTGGCAGGAAGTATAGAATGGTTGTTCAATAAAATGATTAAAAGGTTGATTCCAGTTATATGTGTTAAGGCGTAAACTATCAAACTGTCCAAATGAAGCTAGGAGGTAACATAACGAACTGGATGGGACCTCACCGATACCAACCTGTGATCTTTGTTGTTCACCAATTTTTTCATCTCTGTTGCAAAATCAGAGATGTCGCCTTCCATGTGGCCATCACCCGCCATTTTTGCATCTAGCTTTAGGCTTACTAAAATGTGAAAGTCATCAACTCAGCTTGTCTATGTCGAAAGGCAAATGTCGAAACATGTAGCTTAGCTTTTGTTTATTGTCGTCAAGTTGTTGACGCGCACCAGCGGAAGTGATACTCGCGGCAAACACCTCTCTAATCGCCGCGCGCCAACTGCTGGATTCTTGTCTGGTATAATTGAGCAAATGGTGTGAAACTAGTTGATAATAGGTAATGTGATATCTGAAGTCTGCACTTTCTTTAACCATATACATCGAGCAGATCAGAGTAAATCTTAGCCAAGAATTAGACGTGGTATCTCGCAGCATACAACGTCTAATAGGGGAGGTTAAAGTTTGAGCTCTATTGTCGCAGAAGGTAAGAAGAGGTCAGCTGTGTCATATGAATTGTCAAAAATGTCAGGCCATCTTGTTCACTTTAATACACGGATCACCTGTCTCGTTGTGTGAGGGAGGTATAAACGACCTCTCCTTCGTAGGGGAGCGTCTTAAGGTAAAAAAAACCTTCCAGATCATCAGTTTTCTCAGTTGTACGTTTAATCTTAGTAACTTTTTGTGAAACATTTCCCATGTTATAGTAAATGTAGTCAGAAATAATTGCCTAACATTTTTGACAGGTCACATGGTGCAGTAGGGCTTTTCTTACTTTTAGCGATAAAAGGGTTCAAACTCAAAACTCCCCTATTCATTAGGCCAAGTAAACCTCTAACTGCACTTTAAGATGGAGCAAGGAGTCAAGAATCTAGGCCCGGCTTCATGAAACTTCCTAAGTAGATTGCTGAAGTCAGTAAATTTCCCAACATGGAGTGTTTCTAAAAACTGAAAAAAAAAGCTGAAACACTACATGTTCATTGTGTCACGTTGCGTAAGGAAAAGTGTTTTGTTAAAAACAACTTTGTAGGTTTGCAAAGTCAGGACCTGAATGACATGTTGTGCACTATAAATACACTTGACCCACTTTGCTCTAACGATAGGTTTGGAAAAATTTTATGGCCGATTTTGTCAAATTTAACGTTAGAGCAAACATAGACTATACATGCTTGAGGATGAAATGATACTGAGGTGCAACCATTAGACCATTATTAAAATGATATATTCCTACCATTCTTTTATGTTGTACATCAATTGTTCCAGTATATCAACTGAGGGAAAGAGGCCATTTACAGGCTTCTGTCAAGTATTTGAGCCAATTAAGGTGGCGGAATGTAGGAGAACATCATTTGGTAGCACATTATGCTAAGTAATTGTTGCCTTTTTGTTCCAGGAGTATAACAGTGAAACTGAAATGGGAAAACCACAGAGTGCTGAAGATGAGGATTGTCATGAATTTGACTTGCCAGTGATGTCAAATATTAGCAAAATTTTGGTTAAGCATTTCATTCTTGATCTCTCAAGTGATATTGTGTCAAAGACGTTTGTAGGAAGTGCTACCTACTTTGTTCAGCCAGTGAAGTGTGTAAAATCAGATGATGCTTTTTTGACATTTCCTCAGTGTGAAAGTTCAAGAGAAACGAGCAGTACACTTGCTGAAGTTTCTGTACTAGAGCTGGATGATACAAAAAATGATAAATCTCTGTCAGTGGATTATTGCTGTGAGGGGAGAAAGAGCTTCTATGGTAAAGATGAAGTGATACAAAAAACTGAGACTAGTCTTTCAGATTTATATGTAGATAATGACTTGTTTCAACGAGAGCCAAGCATTGTGATTAACAAACATGCTCATGATTCAAGTGTGGTAGGCTGTCATGGAGAAATAGACATTGAAATCAGAGGAAAAGTGACTTTGAAAAGTGACATTGTAACCAAGATACATGCATCAGGGAAGAATTACGGTTTTAGTGTGGATCATGGGGATGTGTCAAGTTTGTGTCACTTTAGTGAAGAAATAAATCTAATGGATTCAGCCAAAAATGTTACATTGAATATGACCAAAAACCAAGAAAAGGCAGAGAGCAATGTGACGAATATAAGTAGTTGTCTTTTAGAAGAGGATGCCACTGTTGGTTTTGCTGATACAATTGCAGAAGAATTAATTTCAGGTGACCCTTGTGAAAAGAAGTTTACCTGTATCAAAACAGAAACACAAAAACTGAATATATTACAAAAGGCTGTGGACTGTTTGGACAATGTAAATCCACCTGACAATGAAGCATGTAATTCAGTTAAATCTTATGAAAACAGTCTAGATTCTAAGTTTAAGGAAACTGTGTATTCTCTCTGTCAAAGTCCTGAAACTAAAACTCTCAGCAAAGTAGAACAGACATGTGCCCATGAAAGTGAAAGCTATACTGAAAGTGATTGCAAAATTGAAAGTGAAAGAATTTGCCAGTCTGCTGATTTTAAAAAAGATGAAGTCTGTAGTCAGTTGGGAGAGGAGTCAACATTTGTGTGTAGGGAGTCAGAAACTGCAAAAACACCCGAGATGTTTAAGTTCGTCCTAGACTCTTGTGACATTGATATTATAGCTGTGGAAGAGATAGTCTACCCAAATAAAACAGTAATGCAGAACAAATCTGCCGCAACATGGCTAAAATGGCAATCAGCCTTAAAACATCATGATGAGTGTCCATCTACAACGGCTCCCTTGCAGTTTTCTGTGGAGAAATGGTGTGTGAAGATTGAGAAGCCTGGCGTGACAAGTGCTGAAGATTTCCCAAGCTGCATTCGAGTGAGGTATAAGACAAAACCTGATGGCAGATCAGTGAAATGGTCTTTGGATCAAGATGGAAAGTAAGCTGTTGTATGATTTTCGACGGCAAGCATGCCAAATTCTTAAATTTTGCATTTGTCAAGAAGAAGGAAAAGCTTTTGACCTTAAAGACTTAAGTTATTTACTGTTCACAATAGACAATAAATGCAAGTATAAGTGCATATGGTCTGTAAACTTGGAAATGAATAGAAACTCTTGTATTAAGGAACTCAATGCTTCTGAATCCATATTGACTTCAGTAAGAAGAGAAGCAAATGTATCTTTGTTCTGCCTTTAATTTAAATTTTTCTTTGTGGGGAAAACTTTGTTCATGGGTTCTAACAGGAACTTGCTAAAAATTAAGATATATTTTATTTTCTTTCCTTTTTTCCTGAAGTTTAGCATGACAAAATGCAATTTCAGTTACACTTATGGGCTGTGAATTGATGCATTTATTGCCAGAGCGTAAATATTTTTCTGGTAGGAAATTAATTAAACTTCACAAAACCTCTTAACTGGCCTTTAGAGTTGGATGAGTCAATGAGGATCAAGTAAAATATGTGGCTGGAAAAGGGCTAAGCTTTAGGTGTAAGAGATCCAGTGTACAGTATCAGCTTAAAGGTACATTTTGATGTCTGAGGTATGTGATGTGTGCCTGAACTGTACTTTTTAGGAGCCTGAGAAACACTGTAACCTTGTATCTATGTTTCCAGTTTGTCTGTGTTCACCCATGGTCACTGGATTAATAACAGAGCCTTGTTCCCTGGACAGGATTCACCTGTTGCCATGTCAACATGGCAGGCCAGAATCCATGTTCCTGTCAGCTACGTTGTTCTGATGAGTGGCGACCAAAACGCTGCCTGCTTTTCAGAATCTAATGGTAAGAATTGATGATTGTAAAAATAAGTACATGTATTGGCATTGGTACATTGTGGAACTCTGTTGGACTTAAGGGAGATAACTCAGAAATGAGGTATGCGTCAACGGCAAAAATTGTGGATGTTTTCTATGGGAATTAGAAAGCCAGTGTAAATCTTTCCAGTGCATTCTGACTCCTGATCAGAATTTATATATTATTTAATGTTGTGTTAAGAATTTCCATTCATTGAATGAATGTGATTGGTAGTTGGAATGATTTGATTGACGTGACCTAAGAGCTCCAAAAAAAAACACATCAAAGTGTTACCAATTTTTCAGTTGTAGACAGCATTTAATATACTCTCAGCATGGTTAATATGTCATAAATGGTGTAAATATGAATGATATATGACATAAAAAAGTTGGAGTGCTGTGAGTAAGAGCACATTTTTGTCTTACAGGTTTCATTCGTTTTGATTATTGTACAAGCATGACTATGCCAGTCTCCACCTTGGCACTGGCTATTGGCGTTTGGAGTAACACAACTTTGTTTGAACCATATTTATCTGAAGGTCAAAGGTAAGTCAAATTTGGAAAAGAAAATAACAAACAAACAAACAAGAAAACAAAAGAGACATAAGTCTCATTGTCTTTAGTTCTTTATTTACTTCTGTGAAAATATGTTAAGAATAAGAAGTTATTTATTTATGTATTTTTTGGGAGGCTATGAATCAGTTCTTCTTTACAAATTGATAATTAATATTTACAAGATCTGATATTTCATGTATCGGTCAGGATATATGTCTATTGTGTATGTGATACATATTCATAAATGATGTACAGGAATACTGAAGCTTTATCTGTGGTTTTTCAGTATACGCAGCTCTTGCCCTCAACATGTGGATAGCTCATGTCACGTGAACTACTGCTCCGCCCCTGTTCTACCATGCCAATTATTTGCCCCAGAATCCATGATGGAGAGAGCGGTGAAGGAAATCAAACACTATATTCCGCTTTGTATGAAAGCAGCTCACAATTTATTGGGGAACCACCCATTTTGCAGGCTGGACATTTTAGTGGTGCCAAAATGTTTTGCAAGCTTAGCTTTGGCATGGTATGTAGGCTGATGATTTCAGTTGGATTATATCTATTGCATTTTACAGCATAACATATCTTACACTAAAGCATTGTCCTGGGGAAGGTAGGGGGTGAGGTGGGGCTGAGCCGGGTGGCTGTGGGGTTAGTGTGTTAGTGCAGCACAGTGACCAAACTGAAGCATTTTTGTGCTTATAGATGTTGAAATAAATAGGATACACTGTTCAGCTCAAGAAGTCTTATTGTACTCCAATGGAAAATGTTCAGCTCAGACAGGTGACATTGTATTCTTGATGTTCATGGTGAAAAGTTGTAATTTGAAATGTTTTAGAAGTATTTGGTGTCTGTCTTATAGTGACTGATGTACTTCATTTTCTGCATGTTCTATGGACAGTTTTTTTTCTCTTTCTCCACAGCCCTTGTTTAATGTTCATTTCCCAATCATTGTTGCCTGGTGACTGTAGTGTTAACATTCGATTGGCTCATGAATTGAGCCACTCGTGGTTTGGTCTTCTCATTGGTGCTTTGGATTGGACAGAGGAGTGGCTAACTGAAGGCTTTGCCACTTACTTGGAGGATTGCATCCATGGTAATGCCATGGGGGTAGGTCTTGAAAGATTAAATTTAAACCCTTCAGTGATCGTGTGCAAAACTTTGATTAGTATGAAAGAGTGTACTAAACAGACACTTTCCAACAGTTTAGAAAAGCAAAAAGAAAAAAAAAAAATCTAGCCCATGTCAATGTCAGCTTGTTGGGTCCTAATCTTTCTGTTGTTCCTTAGCATTGACCCAGGCTGTATTATAATTTTCTGTAATGTCTGTAAACCTTTGGACACGTCCACTTTTTGTCCTCATTAGTGCTTACCAGCACTGAAGTTTTCATCTATCCTCATCTGTCAAGACATGGCCACTGTATTTTCCACACATGTAGTGGTGTTACAAGTTACCTATCAAGTTTGACTTTCATCCACCTTTGACAGAATTGTGTCCATTTTGTAGTGTCTTTGACTAACAATCACATGTTTCCTGACTTTCTTTTCACAACAGTTGATTATATCGACATTCGGTATGTGGCTTCACAAGTTACAGGTCAATTTTTAGTTTTGCACAGTTTTGCTCATTTTCAGTGAAGTTATGTCCATATTAGCATGTTATCCATTTCGCAATTCCGGCTTTTTATTTTTTCGAAAACCATTGGGTAGTCTGACATGTCTGAATGGAGATTTGGAAATTGGCTTCAGAGAGACATTGAAGCTGCAGACTATGTCCAGTGTTTTATGGGTAGTTTCACATGTTGTCCATACAAGTATCATTATATATATGTTTTGTTGTGAACTATGATATATATGACACTTGTTGTTATCATCCTGGTGGAAAGGGACATCGCAACATTTCAAGAATGATTATTCCTTATAAAGTTGGCAGAAAACATTTGATGTAAGCATGAACTTTAAAGTTATGTGTTTATAGTCTACTGTTGCAAGCCCCAGAATGATGCCTTTTTATGTTTGGCAGTGGGATGACAACTACCAACAAGAATACTCAGAGCTGAGGGCTGTCCTTCGTCACAGGAATTTGTCAGCAGAGATGTCATCCACGGAAGAAAAGCTGCAAATTCTCAGGTGAGTGACAAGCGATAGATTGGCTGAATTTTTTTTTTTTCCTTTTATTTCACCAGAAGCTTGTGTACAATTTCATGTCAGTAGGCATACAGAGTTACAAACAGAAACGTATTGATATTATTGCTGGTATGAGTCTGGTGGAAATCTAATGGGTGAATTAACATGTTTGTGTGCTAAGTATACACCTCTCCCTCATTACAACACTGAAGCTTGGGGACAGATCTTCCTACCCTGTTAAAAGTGAAGCACATATTAGATGAGCTTTGTTAGCAAGTGATTGCCAATAATTTATACAATTTAGGAATAGAGGGCTTGATGTTAATTGTAAGCCAAATCTGCATAATACTGTGGCTTTCACTGATTAATTTCATAAGAAGCAAATCTCTGAATGAAAGGATGGACTGGAGGTGTTCTTCTCTGGAAGTTTTGAAGGTGTATACAGATGTGTGCAATGACAGCTTGGTGAAAAAATTGGGAGACACATTTGTGATAGTGTTATAGTGAATGACATGTGGTAGAGAAGTGTGTTATAATGACACGAATGAGAGGGCGATGTATAAATGAAGATTTTAATGGTTGTACAATGGCTTTTAGTCTTCCTCTAACATATTGATGGATCAGGTCTGTTAGGTTTAGGCCTGTTTCTCTCTTTTGTCTGTCCTCTCTTGTAAATTGCTAAGGCATTTAATAATCTTGTCCATTAATGATTGTCAGATTGGTAGAATATAGAGACCACATCCAGTGTGTTACTGCTTTAGTTGATACTAAGTCCAGGTCTGTGAACAGATAAATTATTGGATAAATTATTGTCTTAACAGTATTACCGTTATTATAGATTACACTTTCTGGATATAGCACAGGTTCTAGTGCAGAAAATTGACTGAGACCTCTGTGGGTTTCGAACCAGTGACCTCAGAGTCAGTCACCAACTCCCCAACAATACATGTCAACCTTCTGGACCACTTGACCAAACAGTTACAAAAACAGAAAAAAGTGTGTTGTTTTCAGGCCGTCCAAAGATGTCCTAGCTTCAGGTGAGACAGAAGCCGTGTACATCAAGCATGGGATGGACCCTGACAAAACTCACACACAGGTCCACTATCTGAAGGTTTGTACACACACCCTGCTCAGTCAGCCTGTTTACATAATCTAAGGCCAAATTTATTTATTTATTTGATTGATGTTTTACTCGGTACTCAAGAATATTTGAGTTATATATGACGGCGGCCAGCATTATGGGGGAGGAAGCTGGGCAGAACCCAGGGGAAACCCACAATCCGCATGTTGCTGGTAGACTTACCCACATACAGCTGGAGAGGAAACCACCATGAGCTGGACTTGAACTCAGAGTGACCACAATTGATGAGAGGCGCTGAGTCATCAGACTGCACTAGCGGTCGAAAGCCCTCAGCCACGGAGGACCGTAAAGCCAACTTTAAATGCTGTTTATGTACACATTGAATTTGATTATGAGGATAATCTTACATGTTATGCAGTACAATGACCAGTGAGCTTTTCACCAGGGCAGTTGTGTGAGTTAAGTCCAGCTCATGCTGGTTTCCTCTCCCACTGTAGGTGAGGAGGTCAGCCAGCAACCTGCGAATGTTCATGGGTTTCTGCCGGGGTCTACCTAGTTTGCTCACACCATAATGCTGGCTGCTGTCATACAAATGAAATATCCTTGAGTATGGCGTAAAACACCCATCCAAAAAAGAATTAAGTAAAATAAATTTTTTCACAAATTCAACCATGGACATTCTGAATGTATTGGCATATTAGAGGAATGCCACCTGATCTGGACAGGTTATGTTATAATTTCTGTGAAATCCCCATGTTCTCTTACCTGAACAACATATCTTAGTCTTAAAATCTTAAGAAGTATGTTTTTAAATTGCATCTGAAATTCACTGGTCAAATTTGTCGGGTTGTTCAGTGTTCATTGGCTGGTTTGTCAGTCTACAGGGTTTCACAGATCCATAGCTGGGTCATTCAAGACAAAAAAAAACTCCCGCAGAATACGACCAAATAAATGCCCTACATTACATCAAAAGATAAAAGAATGTATGTTATTGTAAAATTGTTAAATGTGATGTTAATATTCTCAAATAAATGTGATATAATAAATGTCATGTGATTTACCCCAGCAATAGCACAAGAGTCTCACACATTTCAGATGAGTGGTTTTCCTGAGTTTACCTTCCCTCTGATGCACACTTCTCTGATTTGTCTTGGAGCTAGAACAGCATGAATCTCGGCATTAAATATTGAACGTTTGACCTAACCTCTTTGTTGTAAA
Source organism: Acanthopleura granulata (assembly GCA_016165875.1). Lineage (NCBI taxonomy): Eukaryota > Metazoa > Mollusca > Polyplacophora > Chitonida > Chitonidae > Acanthopleura > Acanthopleura granulata. The sequence goes on from JABBOT010000004.1 coordinate 1,935,579, forward strand.
ACATGATCTCACCTCCTGAGCTATCAGAACAGGACACAGGTCACATGTTGTTTAACTGGACTTTATTGAAATGTTTTATTTTATTCTTTGGCCAACTACGTACATTTCAGTGTGGTTTTAACACTAGCACAGTATGCTGAAATCTCACCTGAAGAGTAGTGACTGGCATCTGTAACCTCTTAGACATATAACATAAATACATATATTTATTCATAATTCTGTCTACATTCATAAATGTGCGTGTAGCGCCCCTCCTACCCAACATAAAGCAAGCTGACATGCCATTGGATTTTCCAGGCACATGACAATGAATATACCAGACACATGGCCGATGAATTTACCAGGCTCATGTCAATGAATTTACCACACACATGCCAGTGAATTTACCAGACACTTGCCAGTGAATTTACCAGACACATACCAATGAATTGATCAGACACATGCCAATGAAATTACCAGACACATTCAAATGAGTTTACCAAACAAATGTCAATGAATTTACCAGATTATCCATTAAATGTGACTCTAACTCAGTAGTAACGTGGGAGGGGATTCTCCTTGGGGTGGCTATGTCATTAAAACATTTTGTTGTTTCATATGCACCTTGATTTAACTTTGACCTTTTCAATCTTTCTAAATTTGAACTGAAGCAAAGTTTAAGTTTATGTTTTTATAGGAATACATATGTTAACTATAGCTGTCAGGGACAGCGATGCCGAGGTTCAAGCCAGAAGGGCCTCTATGTGCATGCCTGTAATGTTTCTTTCGTTAAATCGGCACATATACAGTAGATAAGCAACCCTTTGCAAGTGGGAGATTTTAAAATTTACTTCTATAACAGTTCGATTGTTTTGCAGTTCCATTGAAGTTTCCGGCAAAAGTTAGCATCGCACTAAAAAAATAAGACCAGATTTGTGATCAGGACGTCAAACTACTTTGGGTAGCTTGCTTTCAATATTTGTACATTCATCCTAAACATGAATTATAATTACCTATATATGCCAAACATAGTAAATCAGCCTTTTGTCAAATCTTGAAGTAAATCTTGTAGAAACTTTATTTCTTAAGACAGCTCAAAGATTTTCATCATGCATACTGATCATGTATAGCACTTTGAATGAGTGATCTTGAGCTTTACAGCTTTAAACATTTTCTGTCACGTCACGTGCAGATATGGGGGAAATAGCGCTTTTTCGCACTTTGATCACAATTTGCGACAAAAATATGGATTTTTGGACAGTTACAACTACATCTTGTAGCATGTGTAGAAGACTCAAATTCAAAATTTTTGTTTTCACATAACATCACTTCTGGTTCTTGATGTTTGTTCATACATTGCATTCTGTTTCCCACCAAATAATGCAAAGGCCACAGTTGTTACACATGCAAAATTTCCGGTCAGTTGGACTGAAGGTTTTAAAGAAAATACCTCTGAAAATTTTTTCTATCAACCCAATATGGCGGCCAGGTCACATGACCTTGGACACCCAAACTTTTACTGACAAAAGACATTCCCCAGGGCTACTAGCTACCTAAATTCCATGCATTTCTGCCTTGCCAATTTAGCTTCAGAAGTTTTTCAGTTTTGAAATTTGTAAAAATGGCGATGTTTACTTGACATGTACTACTTCAGATTTGCTGATGTCACTTCTGGTTTTCCAAAATTTGCATATTCAGAACCAGCGTCCCAAACTGCATCGGATAAATCTATTTCTCACACTGAAATTCTTAACAGTTTAGAAAATATTTTGAAAAAAATCCCAGTTTTTTGGCCACATGATAATTTCAGCCAATAGCAAGCTTGTACAATTTTCAATGGAGAAAGTACTTGTTATCACCCTGAATATACCTAGGCTTTGTGCAACTGCAGTTTGAATTTAAGCTCAATCACATCAGCTGTTCTGAAGAAGAAGATGTTTAGAGGTTTTCATCAAAATGCAACATGGCGGCCAAGTAACGTGATCAAAAGCTTGCAAAAGTTTAGGTACAATACTTTATGTCTGTAGATAAAGCATACTGAAATTTCATAACTGTGCGATTTGCCGTTTTCTCTAGAAACACGGGACAAAATTATCTGGAATAATAATAATCCGAAAGAAAAAAAGTCTGAATGGCTTGAACCCCTAATAATTCGAACAAAAACGCTAGGGATTCTAGCCTGAATGGCTTGAATCCGAAATTGTTCACGGAGATGATGGGTTTTTGAAATTTGTTAATGTTTGATATTTCAGGGCTACTTCCTGTTGAGACATCTGTCACAGCTGATTGGGGTGAAGGAGCTCAATACCTTCATCAAGCTCTTTGTCCTTCGTTTCCATGGAGAACTAGTCTGCTCACAGGTAAGAAATGCTCCACATATTCACCACATCATTCAACAAAGCCATTTCTGATCTAAGTTCAAATTTGAAACCTAATAAAAAATTGTTTTTTGTAATAAGGTAAAAGTTTTGATGAATTTCTCCTAAAAAAGACATGCATGATGTGGGCAAGATTTTATTGAATTTGTAGATTCCCAAAATAAGCTTAAAAATCATATTTGAAAGTTTGGTTTCATGAAATTGGCCTTTGATTCACTGTGTAGTTCACTTCTTTTATTTGCCCAAGCCTAACACAGTAATTTTATTGATTAAATTTAAAAGGCATTTTGATGAATTTACACAAGTAATGGTTTACTACTGCAAAAACTTGAAAGAGATCATGTCGTTTTTTTTTCAGAATGTATTTGACTTTCTGTTTGAGACATTTCCCTGGTTAAGGTAACAGCAGTGTTATTTATTCAGTATAAACAGTTTATACAAAACAGTTGGTTCTTCTTGAAGTGGAGGCTAAATATTACACACATCCCCTTGGCAAGAAGTATAATTTTCCACTTTTCTCAGTACACTGCGTACAGTTTCTGCATTGGTTTATAGCACAACAGGAATAGGCTTCAATAGACACTCTAATATTGTCTTTAACACAATGTAATAATGTAATACAATTGAAAACAATGAGGGCTAATATGGGTCATGTTAGTTTAAAACAGTCCTAAGCTGAGCCATGTCAGCAGCATGTTTCCTCTACAGATGATACAGGCTCTTAACTCTCTACTTAAAGGCTTATTGTACAGATATGATTGCATTCTAATAGTACATTCAAGATTTTTTAACTAATATCTTAGTCAGGGCTATTGGGTTAAAAGACTGGATTACTGTAAATGACCTAAAATTTTGCCAAGGATAGTGCAGTTTTAGAGACATATTAAGGTGATTAGCCTTAACTTTTAGCCTTAGAACTTACATTTTTCCAGTAGGATATCATCCTGCCTTTCAAGCATACCTCTGAAGACCTTTCTAAGATCAGTGGAACTCATAGTCAAGGAATATGAGTAACTTAGTTATGGATGAAATTTTAGATCATGTACACTACCAGCGATTGCCCGTTTACCTGACATTTCTCTTGTATTTACCTGCAACCAAACCGGCAATGTTGCAAATATGTGTAAGCATGTATTTTATCATTCTACTTTGACACTTTCTTCTCTGATTGCAGAGAGAAAGGTTATAGTTTTGAGATGTTCTGTAATGATTGGCTGGACTTTCCTGGAATGCCACAGGTAACCTCTACTGCTACTCTACTGTAATGTTTCCTTTTCTGGTGTTGACCCGTAACCTTGGTAAAACACAGAGCACCAAGCGAGGCAACAAAAAGTATCATTTTTAAGTTCCATTCTGTGGTATGACCCAATCTAGGATCAATCCCTCATCTCCCAACCTCAAGGCAGATGCTCTAACCACCAGGCCACCAAGATGGTCTCACATGATGAAAGAGAAACAGAATGACATATCTTTGATGTCCGTGTGAGGATATAAAATGACATGATTATAGCGTATACATATTTCAGTAGAATGGCTCAAAAACTGACATCTTGAATAAATGTTGAAAAACGTGGTTTTTTATTTTATTTGTCACCCACAGCCCATCATAAAGCTGAATGTATCAGAAAATAATAACCTCATCAGCCAAGTGCAGAACGAAGTAAGTTGACAATCTCTATTGTCTTGTTTGACATGTGTATATATGTGTCAGTAGTTGTGTGTTTGATTTGCTGCGTGCTTTTGTCCAAGGTTTTGTCCTTGACTTTGTCTTGTTGTATCTAATCTTTTTTCACTGTCTCTGTCTGGCTTGTTTTGTATATATGTGCATACCCATGTTTTGTGAAAAGCAGCATTACTGTCTGTCTTGTTTGTCTACACCTATCTTAGTTCAAGGAAAATGTACCGCTGACTGGAACTGACTGTCATATAAATTCGCTATCTGTTTTTAAAAAAATGGGGATATATATTATTTTACATCAGCTTCTTGAAGATCATATAGGATATTTATCACAAATATATATCTTAAGTGTATTTTTGATGACTGTCATCACAAGTCATGCCAGTTTGCTAGCCCAGTTGAAATAATCAGCCTTACAGCTGTGTTCTTTGTCTGAACTAATCTGGCTTTACTGGTATACAGATTTTAATTGAGGGTGTAATGTTTGCACATTTGGTAGTTCTCCAGGTGGAAGTCATTGTGTAAAAAAACCAAACCATTGAGATCCTCTTCTAAGAGAAGAAAGACAGTGGGGAAGCGGGATCCAGTTCCAGCTGTCTCAAAAGTTAAGGTCAGAAGTTAATTTGTATGCAGTGTAATTAGTTGTGCCTGACAATTAAAACAAACGTATATATGCATGTATGTGTCCACCGCAGAGTTTGCAGGTTGGTCAGGATGTGTAGAGTGTACCTAACGCAGAGTTTACAGGATGATCCAGGCGAGTAGAGTGTGTCCATCACAGAGTTTGCAGGTGGGTCAGGATGTGTAGAGTGTACCTAACGCAGAGTTTGCAGGATGATCCGGGCGAGTAGAGTGTGTCCATCACAGAGTTTGCAGGTTGGTCAGGATGTGTAGAGTGTGCCTAACGCAGAGTTTGCAGGATGATCCGGGCGAGTAGAGTGTGTCCATCACAGAGTTTGCAGGTGGGTCAGGATGTGTGGAGTGTGCCTAACGCAGAGTTTGCAGGATGATCCGGGCAGAGTAGAGTGTGTCCATCACAGAGTTTGCAGGTGGGTCAGGATGTGTGGAGTGTGCCTAACGCAGAGTTTGCAGGATGATCCGGGCGAGTAGAGTGTGTCCATCACAGAGTTTGCAGGTTGGTCAGGATGTGTAGAGTGTGCCTAACGCAGAGTTTGCAGGATGATCCGGGCGAGTAGAGTGTGTCCATCACAGAGTTTGCAGGTTGGTCAGGATGTGTAGAGTGTGCCTAACGCAGAGTTTGCAGGATGATCCGGGCGAGTAGAGTGTGTCCATCACAGAGTTTGCAGGTTGGTCAGGATGTGTAGAGTGTGCCTAACGCAGAGTTTGCAGGATGATCCGGGCGAGTAGAGTGTGTCCATCACAGAGTTTGCAGGTGGGTCAGGATGTGTAGAGTGTGCCTAACGCAGAGTTTGCAGGATGATCCGGGCGAGTAGAGTGTGTCCATCACAGAGTTTGCAGGTTGGTCAGGATGTGTGGAGTGTGCCTAACGCAGAGTTTGCAGGATGATCCGGGCGAGTAGAGTGTGTCCATCACAGAGTTTGCAGGTTGGTCAGGATGTGTAGAGTGTGCCTAACGCAGAGTTTGCAGGATGATCCGGGCGAGTAGAGTGTGTCCATCACAGAGTTTGCAGGTTGGTCAGGATGTGTAGAGTGTGCCTAACGCAGAGTTTGCAGGATGATCCGGGCGAGTAGAGTGTGTCCACCGCAGAGTTTGCAGGTGGGTCAGGATGAGTAGAGTGTGCCTAATGCAGAGTTTGCAGGATGATCCGGGCGAGTAGAGTGTGTCCATCACAGAGTTTGCAGGTTGGTCAGGATGTGTGGAGTGTGCCTAACGCAGAGTTTGCAGGATGATCCGGGCGAGTAGAGTGTGTCCATCACAGAGTTTTCAGGTGGGTCAGGATGTGTGGAGTGTGCCTAACGCAGAGTTTGCAGGATGATCCGGGCGAGTAGAGTGTGTCCATCACAGAGTTTTCAGGTGGGTCAGGATGTGTAGAGTGTGCCTAACGCAGAGTTTGCAGGATGATCCGGGCGAGTAGAGTGTGTCCATCACAGAGTTTGCAGGTGGGTCAGGATGTGTAGAGTGTGCCTAACGCAGAGTTTGCAGGATGATCCGGGCGAGTAGAGTGTGCCCAACACAGAGTTTGCAGGTGGGTCAGGATGTGTAGAGTGTGCCTAACGCAGAGTTTGCAGGATGATCCGGGCGAGTAGAGTGTGTCCATCACAGAGTTTGCAGGTGGGTCAGGATGTGTAGAGTGTGCCTAACGCAGAGTTTGCAGGATGATCCGGGCGAGTAGAGTGTGTCCATCACAGAGTTTGCAGGTTGGTCAGGATGTGTAGAGTGTGCCTAACGCAGAGTTTGCAGGATGATCCGGGCGAGTAGAGTGTGTCCATCACAGAGTTTGCAGGTTGGTCAGGATGTGTAGAGTGTGCCTAACGCAGAGTTTGCAGGATGATCCGGGCGAGTAGAGTGTGTCCATCACAGAGTTTGCAGGTGGGTCAGGATGTGTGGAGTGTGCCTAACGCAGAGTTTGCAGGATGATCCGGGCGAGTAGAGTGTGTCCATCACAGAGTTTGCAGGTTGGTCAGGATGTGTGGAGTGTGCCTAACGCAGAGTTTGCAGGATGATCCGGGCGAGTAGAGTGTGTCCATCACAGAGTTTGCAGGTGGGTCAGGATGTGTAGAGTGTGCCTAACGCAGAGTTTGCAGGATGATCCGGGCGAGTAGAGTGTGTCCATCACAGAGTTTGCAGGTTGGTCAGGATGTGTAGAGTGTGCCTAACGCAGAGTTTGCAGGATGATCCGGGCGAGTAGAGTGTGTCCATCACAGAGTTTGCAGGTTGGTCAGGATGTGTAGAGTGTACCTAACGCAGAGTTTGCAGGATGATCCGGGCGAGTAGAGTGTGTCCATCACAGAGTTTGCAGGTTGGTCAGGATGTGTAGAGTGTACCTAACGCAGAGTTTGCAGGATGATCCGGGCGAGTAGAGTGTGTCCATCACAGAGTTTGCAGGTTGGTCAGGATGTGTAGAGTGTGCCTAACGCAGAGTTTGCAGGATGATCCGGGCGAGTAGAATGTGTCCATCACAGAGTTTGCAGGTGGGTCAGGATGTGTGGAGTGTGCCTAACGCAGAGTTTGCAGGATGATCCGGGCGAGTAGAGTGTGTCCATCACAGAGTTTGCAGGTTGTTCAGGATGTGTGGAGTGTGCCTAACGCAGAGTTTGCAGGATGATCCGGGCGAGTAGAGTGTGTCCATCACAGAGTTTGCAGGATGATCCGGGCGAGTAGAGTGTGTCCATCACAGAGTTTGCAGGATGATCCGGGCGAGTAGAGTGTGTCCATCACAGAGTTTGCAGGATGATCCGGGCGAGTAGAGTGTGTCCATCACAGAGTTTGCAGGTGGGTCAGGATGTGTAGAGTGTGCCTAACGCAGAGTTTGCAGGATGATCCGGGCGAGTAGAGTGTGTCCATCACAGAGTTTGCAGGTTGGTCAGGATGTGTGGAGTGTGCCTAACGCAGAGTTTACAGGATGATCCGGGCGAGTAGAGTGTGTCCATCACAGAGTTTGCAGGTTGGTCAGGATGTGTAGAGTGTGCCTAACGCAGAGTTTGCAGGATGATCCGGGCGAGTAGAGTGTGTCCATCACAGAGTTTGCAGGTTGGTCAGGATGTGTAGAGTGTGCCTAACGCAGAGTTTGCAGGATGATCCGGGCGAGTAGAGTGTGCCCAACACAGAGTTTGCAGGTGGGTCAGGATGTGTGGAGTGTGCCTAACGCAGAGTTTGCAGGATGATCCGGGCGAGTAGAGTGTGTCCATCACAGAGTTTGCAGGTTGATCAGGATGTGTGGAGTGTGCCTAACGCAGAGTTTGCAGGATGATCCGGGCGAGTAGAGTGTGTCCATCACAGAGTTTGCAGGTTGGTCAGGATGTGTAGAGTGTGCCTAACGCAGAGTTTGCAGGATGATCCGGGCGAGTAGAGTGTGTCCATCACAGAGTTTGCAGGTGGGTCAGGATGTGTAGAGTGTGCCTAACGCAGAGTTTGCAGGTTGATCAGGATGTGTGGAGTGTGCCTAACGCAGAGTTTGCAGGATGATCCGGGCGAGTAGAGTGTGTCCATCACAGAGTTTGCAGGTTGGTCAGGATGTGTAGAGTGTGCCTAACGCAGAGTTTGCAGGATGATCCGGGCGAGTAGAGTGTGCCCAACACAGAGTTTGCAGGTTGGTCAGGATGTGTGGAGTGTGCCTAACGCAGAGTTTGCAGGATGATCCGGGCGAGTAGAGTGTGTCCATCACAGAGTTTGCAGGTGGGTCAGGATGTGTAGAGTGTGCCTAACGCAGAGTTTGCAGGATGATCCGGGCGAGTAGAGTGTGTCCATCACAGAGTTTGCAGGTGGGTCAGGATGTGTAGAGTGTGCCTAACGCAGAGTTTGCAGGATGATCCGGGCGAGTAGAGTGTGTCCATCACAGAGTTTAGAGTGGTCAGGATGAGTAGAGTGTGTTCACCGCAAAGTTTGAAGTTTTGTCAGGATGAGTAGACTATGCCCACCGCAGAGTTTACAGTTGGTCAGGATGAGTAGAGTGTGCCCAATGGAAAGTTTGCAGGATTGTCAGGATGAGGAGAGTGTGCCCCCAGCAGAGTTTGCAGGTTTGTCAGGATGAGTAGATTGTGCTCACCGCTGTGTTTGCAAGTTGGTCTGGATGAGTAGAGTGTGTCCAGAGCCGTTTGCAGGCTGGTCAGGAGGAGTAGAGCGTGCCCCCTGCAGAGTTTGCGGGTTGGTTAGGATGAGTAGTCTATTCATCACAGAGTTTGCAGGTGGGTCAGATAGACCGCTGAGTTAGTCATATTAGCAGGTGAATCATTTGGTCTCCCCCTTCTGCAAACCATATTAAAGCACATATTCTTCAGCTTGATATAAAATAAAATGAAAAGTATGTGTATTTGTAGTCATTCACTTTTACCAAATAAATACTTGTATAAAGGGAAGCTGTTGAAAGAGTCGTTGTTGTTTTTGCCAGCTGACACTGGCACCATTTTTGCCACCTTAGATTTTAGTGCAGGTTACAGAACTGTACTCACTTGAGCAAGTATTTATTTATTTATTTCTTTGGTGTTTTACACAGCACTCAAGAATATTTCACATATATGGCAGTGGCCACCATTACGGTGGGAGGAAACCTGGCAGGGGCCAGAGGGAAACCCATGACCATCCGCAGGCTGCTGGTGGACCTTCCCACATACAACCGGAGAGGTAGCCTGCATAAGCTGGGCTTTAACTCACAGGCCCCACATTGGTGAGAAGTTACTGGGTCATTATGCTGCACGGTATGTCAAAGTGTTTTTCAAAACAGAACCTTTCGATCACGTTATCTTAAAACTACATTATTGCTTGAAGGTTTATGCATATTTTAAACCCTTTTAAAAATTATTTGCTGTTTTAATGTTATAGCCTTTCTTTGGAGCCGCATAACAGCTGTGTCTCCAAGTTTGTAAATAGGTGCCTGATATTTTTGAAAACACCCCTTTGGACAAAGTGGTATGACCATGTTGTCCATGTTATTACTGGGCAAATTCCTCTTGGAGCGTACTACTTTCACCAAAGGTCTAATCATGTTTCACTTTGCCTGTCACTTCAGGGTTTGGTTTTATTCTACTATTCTGAAGTCATGAAGATGTCTATTATTAGTATATTAGCCAGTATAAAATGAATTTAATTGACTTATCATTAAGTATTCATTACATGTATTTTTCAGCTGATTGCTGATCAACTTGTTCTGCTTCTGGAGCTGATGTTAGAAGAAGACTATTGTCCTGCATCTGTACTGAGAGCTCTGTACCAGAATTATGACATATCTTCAGCTAATGCCGATGTAAGTAACTACATGTACATATATATAATGATGGTAATGAAAGTACACTGCTGTTATGATTGTTATAGGTATGGAAGTGTTGATGTTTTGAATTGCAAAATGATTGAAACCTACTCAGCCAATCCAAGCAAATTTATACTCATAATTTTACCTGTTGAGAACAACAGGGCCTCTGTGGCCAAGGGGTTAGAGCGCCAACATGGTGTAATGACCCAGGTGCCTATCACTAATATGGTCGGTGTGGATTCAAGTCCAGTTTATGCTTGTTTTCTCTCCAGTCGTATGTGGAAAGGTTTGCTAGCAAGCTGTGAATGGTTGTGGGTTTCCCAGGGCTCTGGCTGGTTTCCTCCCACCATATTTGCTGGCCACTGTCATATAAGTGAAATATTTTTGAGTGCAGCATAAAACTCCTAACAAATAAAAATTTATTTTTTTTTAAATAAAAAAAAAATATAATAAATAAATAAATCTGTGGGAAATGAAATGAAATGCTTCTGTGTTTGTAGAAAATTAACAAAGACATATGCGTGTAAGAACTTTGAATAAAATCCAAGGCTTTAATGAGAAACCCCTGAAATTCCTTCCGGCCTTTAGCAAAGGGGTCTAAAGCTGTGTGCTCTTTCGTTCTTTCTTTGATTATGTCACATTTCTAGGTGCATGTGTGCTTAGAAAACACCTAGGTAGTACACAAACACTGCAAGAGTAAATGATGTGTTTCAGTGATTTAGACTCTCTTGTGTGGACCGTCAGAGCCAACCATTGCTACAAAAGAACAGTGGATTGTTTAAAATGGACATGTATAGTTTACATGTAACTGTCGTAGTACTTACATGTACATAACATTTGTCTTGTAAAGCAGGTCCTTTATGAATCTACTTACATTGTATATTTTCCTAGAAAGCTAAAATTAACTTGAATGTTATGAATTTATTTATTTACCTTTAAATACTCAGTACTTGATGTCATCATCATGAATATTGAAATTGCATGTTGTCTGTCCACATGCATGTGTCTACTGAGTGTGGATTGGGGTTTGTCTTAATTATAGGTAGGACACAGGTGGTGTGAGCTTGTTATTAAACACAAGTGTGCCAAGTGTTACCAAGATGTAAGGGACTTTCTAGTTAGTCATCAGGTGAGACCTATCTTTTGTACTCTTATCTTTGTTTAGAATCTGTCTCTGCAGTGTTTACAAAAGAGGTGATGTTGATTTTGAGTAATTTTCTATTTCAACAGAAAGAGGACATTGAACAATATCATTTTCTCTAGAGGTGAGCAATGTGGTCTGTCTGCTTCTTTGAACATTTTGCCCGACAACGTGACTAAATGTACGAGATCTTGATTACCGTAAATGACCTCCTCGGGGCCTCCGTGGCTCAGTTAGTTAGCCTGTTAACGCAGCACAATGACCCTCCCACCAATGTGGTCGCTGTGAGTTCAAGTCCAGCTCATGCTGGCTTCCTCTCTGGCCGTACGTGGGAAGATCTGCCATCAAACTGCTAATGGTCGTGGGTTTCCCCAGGGCTGTACTCAGTTTCTTCCAACCATAATATTTGCCACTGTCAAAGAAGTGAAATATTCTTGAGTACAGTGTAAAACACCAATGGAGTAAATAAATAAATAAATAAATAAATGACCAACTAAAATTTTGTTCAATAAATGCATTCATAAAGGCAAATAGATGCCATAAAATATTACTTTTTGGAGGTGAGGCCTATATTTTTCTGCAAGAATGTCACTCTACCTTCAAAACAAACTTCAAAACACCTCTCTGCAATCAATCGAATTCTCATAATCTAGAAAAATAAGCATCTTTCTCATGGATGAAGTTTTAGGTCATTTAAAGTATATGCATACTATTCTTTCAGTGAACTGGAGCATAATGTAATCTGAGAGGAAAACACTAATCTGAAGGGAAGCAACTTATCTGAGAGGAAACCACTAATCTGAGAGGAAACAACTTATCTGGGAGGAAACCACTAATCTTAGAGGAAAAATATAAACAAATGGCTTATTCAACTCTCAGATAGTGATAGACTTTACTCAAGATCAGTTAAGGAAATGCAAATATGCTTGAATATGTTCAATACATATTATTGAACAAATAAACAAACAGTACAACTTACAATATTATACAAGAGCAATACATACGATTACAAAATATTGGTTTCTAAAGGATTACCCTCCAAATCTTTATGGAATATCAAACTTCCAATGTTGAGTCAATTCATGTAAGTTGAAATCCTTAGTTCATGTGAACTCTTGAATCGAAGGTGATACTGGCCTCCAAGTGACGAACGGTAGGGGGTTCGGCATGCGGATGATGGTTTATGTCCAATGGCCCATCTAGATACACTTCCCAGGATGGACAGGTAGACGATAGCGTACGTGATGCTGAGCAAGCGATATATATTTCCTCGGATTTCACTAAGTCGCTTCCAATGTACAATAGTGATGAAACGTACATAATCGCGCAAAGAGGCAATTAATGAGGGATGTAAGCTCCAAAATAACGTCTAAGAAAAGATAGCAAATGGCGAAACACAAGCTGTATTACAGAAAAATGGAGTACAATTGACGAATGTCGCATGGCATGAAAGCCTAGCTCCAGTAATATCCAGCAAAATCCTCAAGTGGACGTAAATATGACATCGCAAGTTCTGTAACTTCTCTCATATTTATAGACTAATGTAAAGAATATTCTGGATTGTTTGATCGTAAACAGTGCAACATGGATATGTTTACAACACAAGTACACCTTTCCAGAATGTATGCTAAGTGTACAATGACATGAAACTTATAAACAGAGTAGCCTTGAGAATTCGCAATAGTGCAGGCTACAACGTGTACAGAGGGCAAAATCTAGATCAGACACTGACCCGGTTAGTACAAAAACAAATAAAAAAATATAATACAGTATTTTAAAGATGGGTTCACAACAGTAGAGATCAGGACTGCGGACATTAGCCTCAAAGGATACACCCATCCACTCTCTAAGAACTTTCCCCTTATGGACAATCACCCTAATCCCCTAACATTTCCCTCTTAATATATATACATATATATATAACCAGGAAATCAACACAATATCTTTTGTTTTAATATGATACAGTTTATTTCAATTTATCACTGTAAACCATACATTAGAGTTTCCCACAAAACCACAAAATGCATGGCAGGTTGGCAGAATAACTGTATGTGGCGCAGAACCCAATAATGTGAAGTTAAAGTAAATCTACAATATGATGTAACAAACAATAAATATGCATACAAATACACACTATCTATTATCAAATAGCCTGGTTACATATATATTAGGGGGAAATGTCCATAGGGGAAATTCTCCTAGGTAGAAAATAATATCACTGACTTTACACAGAAAATTACTTTATAACATAGCATGCATCATACTTTAATAAATCAAAAAAAAACATATTATTTGTTGTAGACTTTGAAATCATAAAGATTTGCTTCACCTCTGAGTTTAATTGGTATAATTTAGTTAGGCATGACTCTGTTTGGTGTTTTTGAAGGCAATGGGCGTGTACCTGTTCGGGGAGCTTGTCATATCTGGGGACCCCCGGCAGAGGGAGCTGGCCACGGCCTGTTTTGAGCAGATACGTGAAGACATGGAGGAGGGACCTTGCACCACAGTACACGCCATGCTGTATGGCCAACAAGCTGTATCATGACTGGAGTAGCCTCTCTGAGCTGTGTCATGACTGGAGTGGCCTCTCTGAGCTGTGTCATGATTGGAGTGGACTCTGTGAGTTGTGTTATGACTGGAGTGGCCTCTCTGAGTTGTGTTTTGGCTGGAGTGGCCTGTGTGAGATATGTTTTGGCTGGAGTGACCTCTGAGTGCAGTATCATGACTGGAGTAGTCTCTCTAAGCTGTATCATTGCTGGAGTGGCCTCTCTGAGCTGTGTCATGACTGGAGTGGCCTCTGTGAGCTGTGTCATGGCTGGAGTGGCCTCTGTGAGCTGTGTCATGATTGGAGTGGCCTCTGTGAGCTGTCATGGCTGGAGTGGAATTTGTGAGCTGTATCATGGCTGGAGTAGCCTCTCTGAGCTGTATCATGACTGGAATGGCCTGTGTGAGCTGTATCATGACTGGTGTGGCCCCCATGAGCTGTGTCCTTTCTGGAGTGACCTCTGTTAGCTGTGTCATGGCTGGAGTGGCCTCTGTGAGCTGTGTCATGGCTTGAGTGGCCTCAGATGTATCATGACTGGAGTGGCCTCTGTGAGTTGTGTCATAGTTGGAGTGACCTCAGTGAGCCGTGTCATGACTGGAGTGGCCTCTGTGAGCTGTGTCATGGCTGAAGTTTTCCCTCTGAGTTGTGTCATGACTGAAGTGGCCTCTGTGAGCTGTGTCATGACTGAAATGGCCTCTCTGAGCTGCGTCATGGCTGGAGTGGTCTCTGTGAGCTGTGTCATGGCTGGAGTGGCCTATGTGTGCTGTATCATGACTGGAGTAGCCTCTGTGAGCTGTGTCATGGCTGGAGTGGCCGCTGTGAGCTGTGTCATGGCTGGAGTGGCTTCTGTGAGCTGTGTTTTGGCTGGAGTGGTCTCTATGAGCTGTATCATGACTGGAGTGGCCTCTGAATTGTGTTTTGACTGGAGTGGCCTCAGTGAGCTGTGTTTTGGCTTTAGTGACCTTTGTGTGCTGTATCATTACTGGAGTAGCCTCCCTGAGCTGTGTCATGACTAGAGTGGCCTCTCTAAGCTGTGTTTTGGCAGAAGTGGCCTCTATGAGCTGTGTTTGGCTTGAGTGGCCTATGTGTTATGTATCATGACTGGAGTGGCCTCTGCAAGCAGTGTCATGGCTGGAGTGGCCTTTGTGAGCTGCATCATGGCTGGAGTAGCCTCTCTGAGCTGTATCATGACAGGTGTGGCCCCCATGAGTTGTGTCATGGCTGGAGTGACCTCAGTGAGCCGTGTCATTGCTGAAGTGGGCTCTGTGAGCTATGTCATGGCTGGAGTGGCCTCAGATGTATCATGGCTGGAGTTTTCTTTCTGAGGTATGTCATGACTGAAGTGGCTTCTGTGAGCTTTGTTGTGACTTGAGTGCCCTCTGTGAGCTGTGTCACGGCTGGAGTGGCCTCTGTGAGCTGTGTCATGACTGGAGAGGCTTCTGTGAGCTGTGTTTTGGCAGGAGTGGCCTCTGTGTGCTTTATCATGACTGAAGTAGCTTTTCTGAGCTGTGTCATGACTGAAGTGGCCTCTCTGAGCCATGTCATGACTGGAGGTTTCTCTCTGAGCTATGTCATGACTGAAGTGGCTTCGCTGAGCTGTGTCATGACTTGAGTGGCCTCTCTGTGCTGTGTCATGACTGAAATGCCCTCTGTGAGCTGTGTCGTGGCTGGAGTGGCCTTTCTGAGCTGTGTCATGACTTGAGTGGCCTCTCTGAACTGTACCTTGGCTGGAGTGGCTTCTCTGGTGTGTGCCATGACTGGAGTGGCCTCTGTGAGCTGTGTCCTGACTGGAGTGGCCTCTGTGAGCTGTGTCATGGCTGGAATGGCCTCTGTGAGCTGTCATGACTAGAGTGGCCTCTGTGAGCTGTGTCATGACTGGAGTATTTTCTCTGAGCTGTGTCATGACTGAAGTGGCTTCTGTGAGCTGTGTCATGGCTTGAGTGGCCTCGCTGAGCTGTGTCATGACTGGAATGGCCTCTGTGAGCTGTGTCGTGGCTGGAGTGGCCTTTCTGAGCTGTGTCATGACTTGAGTGGCCTCTCTGAACTGTACTTTGGCTGGAGTGGTTTCTCTGGGCTGTGCCATGACTGGAGTGGCTTTTGTTAGCTGTGTATTGTATTGTATTGTATTTTTTATTCACCAAAGTTGTAATTAGAGAACATGTTTACGGAAAATAAAGCACGGCGGGTATAAAGGGCTTGATCTATCCCGGGGGAGTACAAGTATATAAAATGGCGCTGGTGGTAGGTTAATTATAAGTAAATAATAAGAGAGTAAACGCTTTACATATACAAGAAAAACACAAAGCAGTGTCACGTGCCAAAAAAGTTGCTGTGGTACCTGGCTATGAGACATTTATAAGTTTGAAAAGAAGTCAGAATTGTTTCATCCAGTGATCTTTCATTTTGGACTTAAACAGAGAAAGTGAGTCAATAGGTTTTAGAGAAATCGGTAGCCTGTTCCATTCCCGGGGGATCATATTTATTGTGTAGAGAGACAGGTGGAAGAGTGGAGGGGTCAAGATAGGTTAAGACATTGTGTTCTGGTTGGATAATTGTGTATATCTGATTGTTTTTGAAACATGTTACGGCAGTTCAGCGGTATTTTATAGGGGTCATATGTGTATTTATGAGCGATTAAGAAAGAAGATTGGGAAGTTTAGTGGTAAAATAATCAGAGATCTGAAGAGAGGGTCTTTATGTTCGAGTCGTTCAGATACGGTTACTGAATGCACTGCGCGTTTTTGTAACAGATTCATGGGTCTGAGATGAGAGGGATAAGTGTTTCCCTATAAAGCACAAGCATAGTTCAGAAAAGGGGAAATCAAGGAGTTGTAAAGTATTAATAGAATTGGTTTGTTCATGATGTATTTAATATGGTTAATTATGCCAATGTTGCGAGATACTTTTTTACATATGTAACTGATATGGGATGTCCAGGAGAGTTTGCTGTTAAACATTATACCCAAAATTTAAATTCGGAAACATAATCCATAACTGACCTTTGCATGGAAAGCCGAGGAAAGTCCTTAGGAGGAGAGGATACTTGTCCGATGACCATACATTTGGTTTTATTAACGTTTAACGATAGCCTGTTTGAAATAATCCAGTCTCGAATCTTTTCGAGTTCAGCTGACATGGTAGTGACTGCTTCGTTTACATTTATGGATGAGGTACACACACTTGTGTCGTCGGCGAATAATACATGTTTCAATACAGTAGAGGCATTAGTTATGTCGTTGATATAGCAAAGAAATAAGATGGGCCCTAGGATGGATCCCTGTGGGACTCCACAGTCAACAGAGGAAACTATGGAGTCATACTGAACACACATGAGTTCGGCCTGCTAAATAACTTGACAGCCATAGAGGTGGTTTGGCATGAAAGACGTAGTGTTTGAGTTTACTCAGGAGTACCTTGTGATTCACGATATCAAATGCTTAGGATAAATCTAAGAAAGTAACAAGACTAGTTTCTCTCTTCCCTGGCAGATACGAGAAAATCGCATAAAGAACATGCCGCAAGCATGGTGGAATGATGGGCACGAAAACAATTTTGATCAGGCGATATGATATTAGTTTCTTCGAGAAAATTTGTAATATTAATTACTGCCGTTTTATTCAGATATTTTACTTATGCCTGGGAGGCCAGATATCGGTCGATGATTTTCGAGTAGGTTGGGTTCTCCTGACTTATGAATGGGTGTAATTTTAGCAATCTTTACTGGGTCCGGGACGTGACCACTTTCGCAAGATAAGTTAATGATGTGAGCTAACGGAATAGAAATATACTCGGAAACTAGTTTGAGATCCGACATATTGATACCGTCAATTCCAGATGCCGAAGATTTTAAGGAGTCAGTTGTCGAAACTGGTTGCATGTGAGACGAGAGAGAAATTGAACGTATTTGGGATTGGCTGGCCAAGGTATTGAGAAAAGTCGCATGGAACATGCGGTATTTTTGATTCAAAATTAGATGCCTTGACAGAAAAATAATTATTGAAACTATCCGCTATACCTTCTTTGTCAGACACATCACGACTATATAGAGTAAAAGTTTTTTTTTTAAAGCGAATACGATTTACCTCTGCCAAGTACCGTTGTGAACTTTCCAAGTGGCCTTTATGTGATTAATGCACTGTACGAATTTATTTTCAAAATATGTTTTACGAGAGAATTTAATCATAGTATTCAGCTTATTTCTATATTTCCTGTATTTAATTCGAGTGTTTGGGGAGGGAAACTTAAGTTACTCGCGGTACAGTTTGTTTTTTTCGTTAATTGACGTAAGGAGAGATGGCGTTATCCATGATTTGGGTATTCTTTGACGAGGAGCGGCGACAGTCCGCTTTGGGAAAACTTCATCATAATCTTTTTCAAACTTTTCTGCAGAAATTTTTAGGGTTGTTTTTTTTTTATGACCTCATTCCAGTTAAGGTTTTTAATGATTTCCTGGAACTGACATATCTGAGCAGGTGATTTGGGTCGGTAGGTAAAACTTTGAGGCTGTCTTGTGGAAATGGGTGTTTAAAAAATATTGAACACAGGTAAATGATCAGAGATATCCGTCAAAAGGATACCTGGAGTCAGAATCGTGAAAAGTTACGAAAATATTTTCAATCAAGGTTGCTGAGCGGGCTATCACTCTAGTTGGTATAGCTATTAGAGTAAGCATGCCACCCACCGCTAAAAAACAAAGTGGACACCGATATGGTTTTAGGACTTGACTTCCTATTAATTGCGTACAATGAAGTTTTACTTTGTACCGTTAAGTATTTGTGGTAAAATTCCCCCGATGAAGTGTGCTTCTCTGCCAATTTTGTCTAGAGTGGGCAGTGGCCAGAACACCCCGAGTCTGAAAAATAAAGAAATAATGAAAAAAAGGTTAAGCACACAACTAACTTGGGTTGTTACAGCACTAATCACATCAACACATTTCCCAAATATTGTATCTGTTGCATTTACCCTTTTCCCATGAAAGGCCATCAGATATCTGCTTTGAGCAGGGTATTTGAAGTGTGGGGCAATATGGCTGAGGTCATTCCAGGGGAGATAATCATGGTCTCTCCCACAAAGAAATATGCAAATTCAAAGGAGGGTACGACAGGGTGGGTGTGAAAGTAGTACCAGCTGTCCCTCATGCACATTGGGAATGGTGAAGTACATATTAAATATTACAGTTTTGTGCAGTTTAACAGATTAAATGATATTAAGCCAACTGTATTTATTCTATCAATAAAAATTATATTCAGGAAAGGAAGTTAAATATTTTCACAGAAGTGTAATTCAGTCTTGGAAGGCTCTAGGTGTGGGAAATTTGAGTGAGTTTATCACACTGAAATTTATGGAGTCAAAGATAAAGCACACACACAAAAACTAATTTACTTTACTCTAACTACTTCAGTACACGAGCTTGCTGTCTGTACTTACATGCAAGTTGTATAATCTACTTGTATATACTGTGGTGATCAAAATATAATGTAGGTACAATAACTACAGTGCTGTCAGGAATGCACATATTTGAGTAAATCAGAAATTACATGTGAAATTTACCTTTATTGGTTGATATTTCATCCCATTTGTACTTCAGTGGAAAGGTAAGTCCGTTTCACATCTTTGCAGATCTTCAGCTGAAAGATAGGAGAAAATGCATAACAACACGTATAGTAAGCTACACGCTCAGAAGCATTTTTTCTACTTTTCCTTCAACAACCACTTGTTTTACCATCTGTGTAATAAATGAAATGTGCTCTTGTGTTGGCCTTTTAAATACAAGGACAGACCTATAAATTTAAAACCTATCCATTGCGTACCTTATCTGTTAACATGTAGAGCAGGAAGATCCTTCATGTAATGTGAGTCACTGAGCATTTACCGCGCTGCTATCCACCACAGAGGAGTCACTGAGCATTTACCGAGTTGCTATCCACCACAGGACAGTCACTGAGCATTTACCGGGTTGCTATCCAACACAGGACAGTCACTGAGCATTTACCGGGTTGCTATCCACCACAGGACAGTCACTGAGCATTTACCGAGTTGCTATCCAACACAGGACAGTCACTGAGCATTTACCGAGTTGCTATCCACCACAGGACAGTCACTGAGCATTTACCGAGTTGCTATCCACCACAGGACAGTCACTGAGCATTTACCGAGTTGCTATCCACCACAGGACAGTCACTGAGCATTTACCGGGTTGCTATCCAACACAGGAGAGTCACTGAGGATTTACTCGGCTTCTATCCATCACAAGAGAGTGACTGAGCATTTGTCGGGCAACTATCTACCACAAGAGAGTCACTGAGTATTTTCCGGGCTGCTATCCACCACAGGAGAGTCAGCAAGACATTAGGACTCGTCCTGAAGCATAAACAAGAGAAAGACAGAATTAATATTTGGCTAATATCAGAGCTTAATTGCCCCTTTGGTACTACAGTGGAAAAGGAAACGAAACTTTCAAAATGGAATAAATCAGTCATCACTGTTTATAATCATTCAGTGGAGATATCTCAAAACATTAGTTGCCTCAGACTGAGCTACTTGCCACAAGAAAACACAGCATATATACATCCAACGGAATCCTCGCCCTCAGAAAACTTAATAAAAGTGGACTAAGACGTAAAATACTTAGGCATACATACATTAATGCAGAAGATCAGTTTGTAATGATTATGTAGCAGAAGATATTTTTTATGAAGTGAATACCATAATATGATGAATATGTTTTTTTTTAAGAGTAGACAAATTAATGATAGGTGGTTACACCTGAAAACGCATTGGGTAGTCCTGTGCATGGGTGTTAATGTGAAGTAGGATAAGGTACTGTGACGGGAGTGAACTCTGAAAACACTGAGGGAGAGTGACAAGAATGCAATAAACCTAAAACAAGAGGAAAGGTTGTGTGATAGGTACACATTGGCGGGGCCAAAATATTTCACCTCGTCGTCGAACCGGAGATCCTTACGGAACCAGTCCTTCTCAATGCGGAGATTAAGCGGTTCGTCCTCCCCGTCATATGCCACTTGATAAAGACTGTAAATAGATTGGGTGGGCATGTTGTCGTCCTTATCCTGTGGGTCGTATGGGACTTCATCTGGTGTGCATAGTGCCAATGCAGTCTCTTTGTACCATTTCTTTGGGCCTTTCCCACCTCCAATTTTCAATCGATGGCGAATTCGTTTTCCAACCGGATTTGCAGGAAACGTTCCCTTCCTCTTTCCCCTTTTCTGCAAGGTGATGCTTGTTCGTCTGCCATCGTCTGACAATTGCACAGAAATTGCCTTTTTTCATATTGGGTTTGTCGAGCCCTTGTTGTCGAGTCGCACAAAGACTTCGGAAGATGTTGAAGGTGTAGCACTTAAAAACTGCTGGTACTGGGTTACGACTTTCTTTAATTTAGTGGCCAACTGGTGTGAGTGAAAAGATTTTCCATGGTGGCTGAATTGCAGCACAACCTTGTTTACACCTGGGGGAATGATGACAGTCTTGTAACATCTAATTTGAGACTTCAGGGCATTGGGAAGGTCCTTGTTTGTGGCCTGAACAAGTTCATCCACATCATTGGCTGATCGACAGTGACCACCAAACTTCTCCACTTCATCTTATGTTTTCTGCCGCACAACAGCACCTTTCAAGATTTTCCCTTGTTTCTGCTTCTCCTTTTCTTTCAGGGAAGCAAGTCGTTTTTCCTAAAGATTTTTGCGCCGCTGTGACCATGGCTCCTTAAATTCTGGACATCTTGTCCTTGCAGTTTGTAATATCTGGCTCCTCTTCATTCCACTTAATGATACCAACCATGGCAGTGTCTTGTACGCCCACATAATGCTGCGACATCGTGAACATCAAGTTATTGTCAGGGTGTGCTACCTCTGGCAGGAAGAGTTTAATATCTTCATGGTTGTGATAAAGTGCAGACGCATTCTTGAAAACCACGTTAAAACGGTTGTTAGCAAATTTCACAAAGTGCACGGTCTTCTGTTTGTTACGAACCCAGGCATTAAAATCTGCTGGTATTCCAGCCGCTGGATTACCGGACATCATTACCATCGAACATGTGGCCTTAGTGACTTCAACAACTGCGGACTTTTCCCTCCTTCACCAGTCTGGACTGATTTTTCCCCGCCCAAAACGAACTTCACCGCCACAAGTAAGGATGTCCTCGTATGACTGCAGGGCATCGCATAGGCATCAGCTACACCCAAAAGAACATGGAGGAAACAAAACCATTGGTGCAACTTCTCTGTGTTTCTTCTGGATTCCTCAGGCAAAGATTCCCAGTTTTGTTCAGACCTCTGGATTAAGGACAGTCGCAAGACTTCGAAGTCTTCTTTGAACTTTTTATTCACAACATGTTGGTCTGTCAGAAGGTTCTTAATCGATATAATCATTGTCATTTCTAGGTTTTTCCTCTCTTCTGCATCATCTGCAATCAATGCTGCCAACTCCACCACCACCTCCTCCAGTTCCAGCAGCTTTGTAGCCGTGTCACTTCACAGTTTCTGCTATTCCCATGGCAAATGTTTGCTCTGTGGTAGAGGCCTGGAAGGCGAAAAAATGCCGTTGGTAGTCCGTGGTTCCATCTGTGTGCAGGGTGGTATTCTTATTTTTTAGCAGCGTTTTACACACTTGTATTTTCCCTGTAATGTTGGCTTCTAGCAGCATTTTCTTAACAGTTGTCTGTGATGGTAACTTAGCCAAGCTAACATCAAAGAGTCCTGAGGTCACAGTTTCTATCACATCAACAATGTGTCTTGCTCCCAGACCTAAGCATCCTAGGGACATAACTGTCTGCCATACATCATGTGTGTACCTGCCATCCACGAAGCAATCCACGGTAAGCTTTTCCTGTAGAACTGAATGGAGAGTTTCCGATAAATTGGTCACATCCAGTTCCTTTGCGGTAAGTTCAGCTGTGGATATGGCCAATTCCAACTTTTGCTTCCTCGCCCCATTTTCAAATGTTTCACATTTTTGCTTCATATAGGCCTTTCCACGCTGTTCCTTCTTCTTCTCTGGTGACAGTTGAGCACAAGCACTTTCTTTCTCTTGCACTTGCTCGGACAGTGAAACAACCTTCTCTTCTAAATTGCGCATTTCAGTGTCTCTCCTGCCTTCTCTCCTGGTATGGTTTTTGCGTGTTTGACACAGTCTCTACCTACAAAGCGCCAGTTGCTCCTTGTACTCCTTCAACTGCTGTTTTAACATCTTCATCTCCCCGGCCTGACTCTGGCACTCTTTCACAAAATCGGTCATTCATTCATCCAGTGCTGACATACTGTTCTGTAAATCGCTGTATGGAGATGCTTGTGTTTGGGTGCTGGCCGTTGGATGAGCTACGCTTGGACTTATCTCCAGCTGGTAATGCTGCTGATGGTTTAACAACACTGCTTGAGGTCTGCCCTCCTCTTGTGGGTTGAATAAATAACTCTTTGGGAAAGTCTTCCAGTTCTGCAGATTTATGGCCTGTTACACACGATGTGTAACGTTTTTGCAAGTTGTTGACCTTGTGACGGAGGTTTTCGATGGAGATATTTGTTATTCCTAAGATTTCCAGCCACTTGACAAACACTTTCCATTGGTACATTTTCCTGTGCCAATAAGTACGCAATTCAAGGATTATCCCATTTGTAACTGGTGTTCCGTCCGACTCGCCAGTTCCCTGCTCTAACAACTCTGCTGTAATGTTCTGTTGTGAACTAAGCGGTCCAAGAGTGTTCATTAAATTGGGCTCCGTCCATGGGATAACTTCATTTAAATCTGTGGTTTTGCCCCTTACCTTCCTCTTAAGATTTACATAGCGCGGTATATTTTCACTAACGTCTGGTTTTAATACCACCCTTACCCTTGTTAGTGTCCTCTGAACCAAACCTTCACCTTCGATTTGTCTTATGATGTCATTAAGTAACCCATATGTGATGACACTTTGGGGCGACCAGAAATCTGAATAAACAATATGTTTTAGACGGTTATCCCTGTTTAGTACAAAAGATTCCCCAGTTCTTTAAATCTTAGAGATTTGTCCACAACTATGGTACATATTCGTCGGGCGAAATTATACGGTACGAGGGTTTCAGTATGCCTTGGGTGGCGCGATTTGAATGATAAATACTGTTTGGTACCTATTGATTTGTAGTATAAGTCAGTTATTATTTTATTATCTCTTTTTTAGTAAGATATCAAGAAAAGGCAATTCATTTTCACTAGTTTCCATGTTAAATTGTACATGTCTGATAAACATGTATATACCCCCTGTATACTCTTTTTCTATGTAAGTGTATAAATATATATACTGATACATACAAAATTATATCCTGACAGATGTTGCAGGTTTTTATTTTTGTTTTTATTTCAAAACTTTATGTTTGTGTATTCAACAGATGGTTCGTTTCTGCAAGTAGAGTATAGCTAAGTACAAAATGGATCGAATTTCGATTTATCCCACAAGGAATGTTTTGAATTATCATCGCATTCCGCCGTACGAGTTGTACAAAAAATAACCCTATTTACATTTAAATGGCCATAGAAATAAACTGTATGTAATGATAGACTTCCATAATCTTACGTATGTTTGACGCGATGCATGTTTTCATATCAACCCTATATGTATACGCGCCAGAACGCCTCGACAGAGAGTGCAGCCCCGCCAATTTTATGTTATGCAAAGTGTTCGTCAGATTGCTCCAAATAAACATCCTTAACACGGATAATGGACATTCTTTAATCATTACATGGTGTCAGAAGTGGAGCACAGAAGTTCTTCCATCCTACAAAATGAGTCAGGACGGCTTGTCATCACCGAAACCAGCAGGATCCAGCAGTACAGGTTGTACATGATAGCGTCCGAGAAGACGGAAAAAGCTGAAGCCTTACAGTGTGCAACATTTTTGACTCTTGCCGGCACAAATGCCATTGAAGTGTATAACACGTTCACGTTTACGGAAGACGAGCGGGACAAAATTGAACCTTTGATAGCGAAGTTCGCAGAACACTGCACGCCGAAGAAGAACGCCACATTTGAGAGACACAAACTGAGCCACTGTGTTCAACGACCAGGTGAGCCATTTGATAGCTTCTTGACAGACATAAGGCTACTCATTAAGAATTGTGAGTAGAGAGAGTTAACAGACAGTATCCTGAAGGATCGAATTATAGAGGGAATTAACTCTGAACAGACGAGAATAAGACTGTTACGTAAGCCCGAGTTATCTCTCGAGACGGCAATATCGCTATGCAGAGCATCTGAAACGGACGCTAATCACCTGAGGGTTATGACTAGTGACGATCAGTCAGCAGCAGTAACCCATGCAGTCAGCAAAAACAAGGGTAAACAGACAGGACAGACACACAAAAGCAGTACAAGTAACAGTGGAAATAAAACAGATAAACAGACAGATCATAGGAAGAAAAAACATAATGGCCCAGAATGCAGCCGATGTGGATATCGCCACGCTGTACGTGGAAAGTGCCCAGCATATGGACAAACATGTAATCGGTGGACATTTTCAAAAATGTGTAAAACCAAAAATGTTCATGTTGTTGAAGGCAGCCATCAAGAAGAGGATAGTACATCATACTCACAGTCCACTCAGAACTTTTTGTTGATAACATAGTCATGTAGGGAGCCATGGATTCTACCATTATTGGTGGACAAGACTATCGTTCATCTGAAGTTGGACACTGGTTCAGATGTGAATATTTTGCCCAAATCTGAATTTAACAAGCTACTTGTCAAACCAAAACTGAAACCTACAACTGTTAAACTAACGGCATATGCTGGTAGTGAGATACCTGTTATTGGACAATGTGTACTAACTGTTGAACACAAGGGGTAGTTAAGAAGGTCTTTGTTTATTATCAGCCCAGCAAATGTTCAGCCAATATTAGGCAGGAAAATGAGTGACAGTATGGGACTTGTCACGCCTATCTTATACTGTGAACATGTAGAACTCTCCTGTGCCAGAGTTAGTTTTGGTGACATTACATATCAGAAAATCGTCGAGGCGTATTTCTCGTTCCTGTTACCTAAATGGCGCTCAAAGCTGACAACAACCAAACAACCACAGTGTAAGTGTAACATTTACAATTAGATATGCATGTACATATAAACGGGATCATATACGGTGTTAAATTTGTTTTGAAAATAAGGCGTTTAAGGAGCGCGGTGACAGTTTGAGAGACAACAACAACGCTTGTGTTGAACTGTGTGCATTTCCATGCGAACTCCACGGGACTTATTGACACTCAATGAAACGTAGTAAATACGCATTACATAACGCTGTGTATTTGCACCATTACATTATCGTTATGCCTGAACTTTCTCAACCTAGAACGTGTATGTTAAATTCAGTTGTTGATTGTTTCTACCGACACTGTTTTATTGTGTTTCAGTTATTTACCTCAGCATGGTTCGGCAATAAAGGCGACTTGTTGCAGAACTTTGCGTGGTTATCTAATCTGTTAAAGCCCTCCGGGGTGAGGCAGCACAGTAAATAAACTCTGACCGACTGGTTGTTTCCACGTTACCACGGACACAGGAGAGGCCGCTACACGGCCAGCCTATACAGGAATAGCTACGGGCACTGGACATCGTTCATCGCACGACGCACCGAACAACTGTCAACGCCTGTTTCAGCGAACCCTTACAGCCTGTGCCACAGTGGACAAACCTCACAAAACGGTAACCTGCGTAAAGGACCCTTGTGTATAATACATATGTATAGCAGACACGAAACATTGATTTTCTTGATTCGCATAAGCCAGTAAGGGCATTTATACATGCTATGCTTCGGTGAACTGTGTCCAGGAAAATCAAGAAAACATATCCCAGTATGGATATCGATAATACTGACAACAGTGTTGCATCACCTTCCCAGGAAACATCAGCAAACACCATTATACAGCCAGACAAAACCATGAATAATTCTACATGCCATGAGTTGTCAGTTAAGCTAACAAATGCTTGGGAAACAGTTGAAGAACATTTAGATCAATGTGAAAACTGTCCAAATGAGTTAATAGCACTACGTAAAGCTGAGAGAGCATTATCTCAATCTTATGACTCTTATCGGTCAACCTCAGCTCAATATATCGCCCTACTCCACGCCATAGACACTCAAGAAAGTACTGACCAGATAGAATTTCGTGTTTCTCTAAATATCGCGAACTCCGAAGTAGTAAACAAAGCCATGCCAGATGTCAACGAGCGTATTGACTGCGTATTGGAGATATTGTCGAACAGATCAAGAGGCTCACGCTCTCACCACAGTAGATCGTCAGCGGTGTCTTTAATTGCCAAGATGCATGCCAGGGCCGAGGCAGCAAAGGCTAGGACAACCTTTAGTTTACAAGAAGCTGACCTTCGTAAACGCCACGCGCAGATTAACGAACAGCAACAAATAGCCGCAGCCCGGTCTGCACGCGAAAAGGCCAATTTGGGAGCTGATTTGGAAGTTTTACAACAGCGAAGAGATGTAGCGGCAGCGGAAGCTGAACTCAGAGCAGTACAAGAAAGTGAAGTCAACATACCCTCACATCACGAGCCAATAAACCTCTTGCTACCATCTGAAAACCCAGTACAGCGAACACTGCGTTATGTTGAGAAACACTCGATCGAAAATTCACATGAATGTTCCTTCGTCGGTACGAATAATCGCACTGCACAAAATCTGTCTGGTGATCCAGTTATATCGCAAACACCGATTGCGCAACCTGATGTTTCAAACTGTTATACCGATACCTCTCCTAGAGCTGGGAAAAACCTGGAGAGTACGAATGTCGACTCTCACAACGTCACACGTTCTGACCTCGACCCGAGAGACCCAAGTTAGTACCCCAGGTTAACAGTCGACACAGTCAGGCTAACGAGAACACAATGGCTAATGACTTTACAACGTTCTTACTCAGACGGGACCTACTTCTGACAAGACTCTATCAGTTTAATGATAAGCCAGAATCTTACGCGATGTGGAAGTTGAGTTTTCAGAACGTTATGCAGGAATTACAAGTCAACCCCCGTGAAGAGCTAGACCTGTTAATTAAATGGCTCGGACCGGAATCCACGAAACACGCCCATAGTCTCCGAGCAGCCAATGCCAGAGATCCAGCAATGGGACGAAAAAGGATCTGGGAACGTTTAGACGAACGCTACGGCTGTTCAGAGATGGTTGAAGCGGCCTTGAGGTCAAAGCTTTCACATTTTCCAAAGCTGACGAACAGGGATGCTCCGAAATTGTACGAACTGTGCGATGTCCTTTCAGAGATTTCATCCATCAAGGAAGACCCTATGTACAAAACATCGCTCTCTTACTTCGACAGCTCGACTGGGATAATTCCAATCGTGAGCAAGCTTCCGTATGGTATGCAGGAAAAGTGGAGAACGCATGCTTCGAACTTCAAAAAACAAAATGGAGTTACATTCCCACCATTCAGTTGTTTTGTGGACTTTATCAAGGACCTCGCGAAAACGAAGAACGACCCAAGTTTTCGTTACGAAGAATCATCCCCCTCCTCCGTTAAAAACAGACAAGCAGTTCAACCACATGAGAAAAGTGTTCTGACGAGAAAAACAGAAATCATGAAATCGGAAGATCCCGGAAAGGTCCTAAATCCGAGTGTTCATTGCCCCATTCACAAGACCAAGCACCCACTTATCAAATGTAGGACGTTCAAGCAGAAGCCCATAGAAGAACGCAACAAACTCATAAAGGATTTTGGCATCTGTTTTAGATGCTGTGCAACGACCGAACACATGTCTCGTGAATGTAAGGCCGTCATCGAATGTTCCGAGTGTGGAAGCTCAAAACACCCTTCTGCATTACACAGAAATACAGAGTCTTCTGGGAAAACCGCAACAGTTCCTTCTTCCAGAGCTAATGGCGAGGAGAACCTCCTTACCAAATGTTACCTCTCAATGCACGGAGATTTGTGGAGGAGACTTTCAAGGAAAATCATGTGGGAAAACCATACAAGTCAAAGTATATCCACAGGGAAACCCACAGATTGCACAAATCATCTACGCTATTCTCGACGATCAAAGCAATGCGTCGTTAGCCCGCTCTGATTTCTTCAACCATTTTACGTCAACTACGAGCACAATCCCATACACATTATCTTCATGTTCTGGACTTGTGCAAATGACCGGCAGGAAGGCCACGAACTTCATGGTAGAAGCCCGGGATGGGAGCACAGTTGTTCAGATTCCGACACTGATCGAGTGCAATCAGATTCCGAACATGAGACAAGAAATCCCCACACCGGAAGTTGCGCTCCACCACCCACATCTGTACAGTATTGCTCGACATATCCCGGCCATAAATGACAACGCAGAAATCCTCCTCCTTATCGGGAGAGATGTTGTCGAAGCTCACCATGTTCTTGACCAACGCATCGGACCAAGAGGAGCCCCGTATGCCCAAAAATTACCCTTGGGATGGGTAATAATAGGGGAGGCATGTTTAGGGAAGGTACACGCACCGAATATGGTGAATGTAAATAAAGCCCACCTCCTGGGAAATGGACGTCGCTCAGTCTTCCGCCCATGTCCAAACAGATTTGACTTGAAACAAACGCCTACGGACTACAGACTTTCAGGGGGCCCGATGATTCTTTCTGAAGATGATTACATCGACTCATCGCTCTTTGAAATCACAAAAAACGATAACAAAACAGGAATGTCTATGGAAGACAAGCTTTTCATAGAAATAATGGACAAAGGAATCTACAGAGAGAAAGGAGGGAATTGGACTGCTCCGCTTCCTTTAAAAGATCCTAGACCTCGGTTACCAAACAACCGCCAACAGGCTGTAAAACGAGCAAAGAATCTCCACAACAGCCTGCGAAAGGATCCCTTAAAGCGCGAACACTTCGTCAATTTTATGCAAGGCATACTTGACCAAAACCATGCAGAATTAGCGCCGCCGTTGAAAGACCAAGAAGAATGTTGGTATCTTCCGCTTTTCGGGGTTTATCACCCTAAGAAACCAGGCCAGATACGTGGTGTATTTGATTCTTCTGCCCAGTACGAAGGATTGTCTTTGAATAATGTTTTGCTGTGTGGACCAGACCTTACCAACAGCCTTTTAGGCATACTTCTTCGCTTTCGACTGGAACCTATTGGAATTACAGGGGATATCCAACAGATGTTTCATTGTTTTCTGGTGAGGCCAGATCACAGAAACTTCTTAAGGTTTTTCTGGTACGAAGAGAACAACCCCGACAAAAACCTCATCGAATACAGAATGAGAGTACACGTATTCGGCAACTGTGCCTCCCCCGCAGTGGCATCATACGGTATTCGTAGAGCTGCAGAAGAAGCAGAACCCGTTTATGGATCTGACGTCAAGGAATTCGTTAATAAGCACTTCTACGTGGACGATGCGCTCAAGTCACTCTCTTCGCCCAATGATGCCATCGACCTGATGAAACGGACTCAAGAGGCTCTCATGCATGCTGGCAATCTACGTCTTCATAAAATTGCTTCCAATAGCGTAGAGGTAATGGAGGCTTTTCCGACAGAGGACCGAGCCAAAGACTTGAAAGATCTGGATCTTGGATCAGATACCTTACCCCTTCAGAGAAGCTTAGGGCTTTATTGGGATCTCAAGTCCGACACATTCAGATTCCAGGTAAGCCCTCAGGACAAGCCATACACCAAGAGAGGGATTTTGTCTACGATAAACAGCCTCTATGACCTCTTAGGTTTTGTATCACCAGTCCTTATTCGTGGAAGAATATTCCTCAGAGAACTCATGGCGCAGAAGATGACATGGGACGAACCACTCTGCCCAGAGTTACAGAGGGAATGGAACAACTGGAAATTATCTCTCTCACTTCTCAATAATTTCCAGATACCAAGGTCATATGTTGGACTCTCTTTGAAGCACATGGATAACGTCGAACTCCATATTTTCTCAGATGCGTCTGAAAAGGCGATTGCGGCAGTGGCTTATCTCAGAGCTATAGACAATTATGGTAACACCCGCACTGGCTTTGTCTTAGGAAAGACAAAAGTCGCCCCTAAGCATGGGCACACGGTTCCCAGACTAGAATTGTGCGCCGCGGTTTTAGCATTGGAAATTACAGAGACAATCTGTGATCATCTCAACCTGCCATTGTCAATAGCCCATTTCTACACCGATAGCCGTATTGTTCTGGGCTATATCTGTAATCAAACCCGTCGCTTTTACGTTTACGTGAGCAACCGGATTGCACGCATCCGAAAGTCAACTGACCCAAGTCAGTGGAAGTATGTTTCTACACAACGTAACCCCGCAGACCAAGCAACTCGGTCTATCCCGTCGTCAGATCTTGAAACAAGTACCTGGTTAATTGGCCCTTTCCAGCTGGAGGAAGAGGACAGGGCAGAGTCTTACCCTCTGGAAGATCCCGACAACGACAAAGAACTAAGGTCCCAAGTTGTGACACTGGACACAAACGTTCAGATAAAGTTGGGACCTCATCGATTCGAACGATTTTCTTCGTGGAAGAGACTCGTGAACGCAATCGTAAACCTGAGGAAACTTGCTATCTCTCGACATAAGGATACGAAACAGTTGGTAGATGTTGATTTATATGTCAGTGCAGAGAAATTCATCGTCAGACAGGTCCAGGAAGAGTTCTACGCTTCAGAAATCAAAGCACTCAACGACGGCAAACCTTTGCCCACGAACAGTTCTCTGCTTCCACTGAATCCTCTCCTTGATGACACAGGCGTGTTGTGCGTTGGTGGCAGGCTTAACCGCTCTACATTGGCAACAGGAGAAAAGAATCCGTACATCATCCCCCCTCGGCATCACATTGCAACGTTACTCGTGAGGCACTATCACCAGAGTGTACAGCACCAGGGACGTCACTTAACAGAGGGCGCTGTGAGGTCAGGTGGATTGTGGATTATCGGAGGTAAACGGCTTATAGGTACAATCCTTCGTCTGTGCGTCATCTGTCGAAAACTTAGGGGGAAGGTGGCATGTCAGCAGATGGCCGATCTACCTTCAGATCGACTTACAGCAGGCCCACCATTCACCTTCGTAGGAGTTGATACATTCGGACCATGGCCTGTCGTCTCAAGACGTACAAGAGGCGGTCAAGCAAGTAGTAAAAGATGGGCGATCCTGTTCACCTGTCTCGTTTCACGTGCCATACACATAGAAGTCATCGAGGATATGACCTCCTCATCCTTTATCAACAGCCATCGACGTTTCATTGCCGTCAGAGGAAAGGTGAAAGAGTTCCGATCGGACAGAGGGACAAATTTTATTGGAAGTCTGGACAGTCTTGAAATCGATTCGACTAAAATCGAGAATCCGGAAATCAAGCGCTTTTTGTACGACAAGGGCACGAAGTGGACATTCAATCCTCCACTCTCCTCACACATGGGTGGGGTGTGGGAGCGGATGACCGGGGTAACGAGGCGTATCCTAGGCTCCATGTTATTACAAGCTAACACCAAGAGCCTCACACATGAAGTATTGTCTACCTTTTTGGCTCAAGTCTCGGCAATCGTGAATGCTCGACCTCTAGTGCCGGTTTCGACTGACCCTAACGAACCCACAATTTTGTCTCCAGCGATACTCCTCACACAAAAGATGAACCAGGAAGTTGAGCTTGCAGAACATTTGGACATAAAAGACACATTTACTGTGCCCAGTGGAAACACGTGCAGGTCTTGGCAGACACCTTCTGGAAATCTTGGAGGGAGGAATACCTGCAAGCACTACAACCACGGCGCAAATGGCAGACTCCTCACCCTAATGTGAAATTTGGAGATATTGTGCTCATGACAGATAAGGACACCCGCAGAAATGACTGGCCTATTGGAATAGTTACCAAAGTCTTTCAGAGCGCGGACGGCAAAGTTAGGAAAGTGGAGATTCGTGTGACGAGAAATGGATCCATTACCACGTATCCTAGACCCATTTCTGAGATTTTGCCGCTTCTCTCCGAGTGATGATATTGATTTATGACCATATTTCTTCCAGGCAGCTACTCTAGATCAGTGATCCATTGGATGACCCATGTTTGTGTTTAAATAATATCATAATCTGATATTAGGCGGGGAGTGTCACGCCTATCTTATACTGTGAACATGTAGAACTCTCCTGTGCCAGAATTAGTTTTGGTGACATTACATATCAGAAAATCGTCGAGGCGTATTTCTCGTTCCTGTTACCTAAATGGCGCTCAAAGCTGACAACAACCAAACAACCACAGTGTAAGTGTAACATTTACAATTAGATATGCATGTACATATAAACGGGATCATATACGGTGTTAAATTTGTTTTGAAAATAAGGCGTTTAAGGAGCGCGGTGACAGTTTGAGAGACAACAACAACGCTTGTGTTGAATTGTGTGCATTTCCATGCGAACTCCACGGGACTTATTGACACTCAATGAAACGTAGTAAATACGCATTACATAACGTTGTGTATTTGTACCATTACATTATCGTTATGCCTGAACTTTCTCAACCTAGAACGTGTATGTTAAATTCAGTTGTTGATTGTTTCTACCGACACTGTTTTATTGTGTTTCAGTTATTTACCTCAGCATGGTTCGGCAATAAAGGCGACTTGTTGCAGAACTTTGCGTGGTTATCTAATCTGTTAAAGCCCTCCGGGGTGAGGCAGCACAGGACTGATTAAACTAGTGTTAGCTGTCGCTGACAAACATGAAACTAATGTGTTTTCAGAATTTCCAGAATTGTTTCAGGGACTTGGATGCTTGAAAACCAAAGTCATCATAAAGCTGAGAGAAGACTGCACCCCTGTGGTAAAACCATGTCGCAAAATCCCATTCACACTCCATGGCAAGGTAAAAGGGGAACTTGAACGAATGGAACAAATGGGTGTAATCACAAAAGTAAGTGAACCTACAGAATGGGTGAGTTCAATGGTCGTAGTTAATAAACCTAATGGCAAGATACGCATATGCTTGGGCCCTAGAAATTTGAATAAAGCCATCTTAAGAGAGCACTAAAAATTACCCACAAGAGATGAGGTAATGTCCAAGTTTGCTGGTGCTCATTACTTCACAAAACTGGATGCCTCCAGTGGATTCCGGCAGATACCTCTTGATGAGGAAAGTTCAAGGCTATGCACGTTTAATACACCGTTTGGACGATACCGTTACTTAAGATTACCATTTGGCATCTCCAGCGCCCCAGGAATTTATCATCGACAAATACACTCGCTGTTTGAACATGTTGATGGAGTAGATAAGTCGATGGATGACGTCATTATCTGGACAAATGACAAAGAGCCACATGATAACCGTGTAAGGCAGGTGTTGAAAATTGTCAGAGACAATAATCTGAAACTCAACCCAGACAAATGTCTGTACTGTGTGAATGAACTGACATTCTTAGGTGGCACAATCTCAAAAGATGGACTGAAACCTGACGCTAAGAAAGTTGAAGCCATCAATGGCTTTGCCAGACCAGCATGTAAAAAAGATATACAACGTTTCATTGGTATGATAAATTATCTAGGACGTTACATTCCAGACTTATCAGTGAGAGTTGCACCACTACGTAAGCTCCTGGACAAAACCATACAATGGGATTGGACAGATGAACAGGAGATGGCCTGGAAGGATCTTAAGGAAGCCATTTCCCATGGGCCTGTGTTACAATTTTACGACCAAACGAAACCAATTAAAGTATCAGCTGATGCAAGTAAGAACGGAATTGGTGCTGTACTCTTACAAAGACATCAGGACTTGTGGTTGCCAGTTGCTTATGCTTCCAGAGCTATGACACAAGCAGAGTGCAGGTATGCACAAATTGAAAAAGAAACTCTTGCCATTACCTATGCATGTGAATATTTCCATCAGTACATTTATGGCCAGACTGTGGAAATTGAAACAGGTCACAAACCTTTGGAGGCCATATTCAAAAAGGGACTGAATGATTGCCTTCCAAGGCTACAACGATTTCGACTGCGACTGCAGAAGTATGACTTATCTGTGTGTTATACCCCTGGGAAGCTGATGTTCACAGCAGATGCTTTATCTAGAGCATACAGGAAACAGAAAGTGCCAGTTAGCAGTACAGAGACCGATGTACAAGCATATGTTGATGGCATACTGTCAGCTAATGATCCCGTGATGTCAGCTCTTGTCAACGTGATCCTTGATGGATGGCCTAATGACAAAAGGGCTTGCCCAGCTGAAATCTCTCAATTTTGGATCTACTGAGATGAACTGAGGACCATTGATGGATTGGTGTTTAAAGGCTCTAGAATTGTGATTCCCCAAAAACTGCGTGACTTTATGCTGACAAAAATTCACAAAGGTCATCTTGGTCAAGAAAAGTGTAAACGTAGAGACCGTGAAGTGTTATTC
The DNA here is from genome assembly GCA_016165875.1 of Acanthopleura granulata. Lineage (NCBI taxonomy): Eukaryota > Metazoa > Mollusca > Polyplacophora > Chitonida > Chitonidae > Acanthopleura > Acanthopleura granulata. The sequence goes on from JABBOT010000004.1 coordinate 1,970,525, forward strand.
TAGCCTCGTATGAATCAAGACATTGACAGTGTAGTGAAAAACTGTGAACTATGTATTACCTACAGAGCAAAGCAGCAGGGTGAACCGCTGTTGCCGCATCCAGTAGCTTTACGGCCTTGGCAAAAAGTTGCCACTGATTTGTGTTATGTTAATAACAAAACCCTACATAGTTGTGGTTGATTGTTACTCCACATTCCCTGAGATCAGTCAACTTAGTGGATCCGGAAGTAAACCAGTGATCCAAGCATTAAAATTCGTATTTGCTAGACACGGCATACCAGATGAAGTTGTTAGTGACAATGGACCATGTTACAACAGTAGTGAATTCAAACAGTTCTCTACAGAGTGGGGATTTACCCATACAACATCTAGCCCATTGTACCCCAAATCTAATGGACTAGCAGAAAAAACTGTGCAAATTGTGAAGAGGATTCTAAAAAAATCTGGTGACAGTGGTGATGATCCATATCTTGGACTGTTAGTGTACCGTAGTTCACCTCTTGAGAGTGGAAGCTCTCCAGCACAGTTGTTAATGAATCGACGTATTAATCGACGCTATCTGCCCATAACGGAAGATTTGCTTAGAGTTAAAAACTCTGGATTGACGGTTCAAAGAAAGTTGGAACAGAAGAGGAAACAGAAGCAGTATCATGACAGAGGAAGCCGACCTCTACTGCTTGTGTTGATGATCTTAACCAATATTTAGTGTTCTTAAGACAGTTATCTATGGTCGGTATGAACATTCTACATTAAGCCAGTTCAAAATCTTTTCAGTAGTAATTTTACAGTTTGCTAAAATTAAAACTTAAAAGATGTAATGATAGACTTCCATAATCTTACGTATGTTTGACGCGATGCATGTTTTCATATCAACCTATATGTATATGCGCCAGAGCGCCACTACAGAGAGTGCAGTCCCGCCAATTTTATGTAGTGCAAAGTGTTCGTCAGATTGCTCCAAATAAACATCCTTAACACGGATAATGGACATTCTTTAATCATTACACCGTGATCAAACAAACAAACTTACGCGGTGCCCTGAAGTTATCAAATAAGCGATCGAAGTCTTCCTGAGGCCATGAGCACCCTTTTTCTGCCCTCAAAGCCGTGTCACAGTCCATAGTGGCGTTCGCCATATCTGTCGTTGAGCGTGTTCAAGATTCACAGCCGCAGTTGAGTAGCGGAAATAAAACGTGAGCACTTTTAGTTTACTTCGCCGAAAAATGCTAGGTATTTTTATAATCCCATATAATACGGTTAAAATGTATTTTTTAAGCCGTGCAACCACAGTGACAAATTTTATAATTTTTATATTTTATTATTGGTACCAGATCAACCCAATAATCGGAGTCCCGAATTATATAATACAAAATGATTATAATAAAATATTTTATTATTTTTGATGACCCCTTGCTCACGGTTTAAATGTTACAAAATAGTTCTCAAAAAATGACGTCATATCCCAGTAACGGCCGAAACATCATGTTCCCGGAAATGGCGGCCGAAGCGTGTGGAAGGAGTGACGAGCTGCTGAGATTTGGTTTCATCTCTTGTAATGTGTACATCTGTAATCACATAAGTAGCCTCTCTATCAGTGGATGATGAACTGACAATAACGTAGAGTTGCGGAATTGTAGAGAGGCACTGCTAATCTTACATTAGAGGTCAAGATAGTGTAGCTCTTTAGAATATCGCATTGACATAACATGGGAGACGATATTCAGCAGTGTCTGGTTGTGAGAAATCTGCACACGGTGTCAAGTCAAAGCAGCAAAAGTACAAGGGAATGTTCATGGAATAAGTCTTGCCCTCTTGCCACACTATTTAGAGTATATTCCATTGATGATAGCTGGCAGAGGTCAGCGTATTTGACGGCGTAATACATTGTATAGCCCCAGACAGAGAGAGCTCACACACAAGTCCAGCTACCATCCGCCATGTTGTTCTGCATGTGAATCTGTTTCATGGCTAGAGTGGCCTTTGTGAGCTGCATCATGACTGGAGTGGCCTTTGTGAGCTGCATCGTGACTGGAGTGGCCTTTGTGAGCTGCATCATGACTGGAGTGGCCTTTGTAAGCTGCATCATGACTGGAGTGGCCTTTGTGAGCTGCATCGTGACTGAATTGGCCTTTGTGAGCTGCATCATGACTGGAGTTGCCTTTGTGAGCTACATCATGACTGGAGTAGCCTTTGTGAGCTGCATCGTGACTGAATTGGCCTTTGTGAGCTGTATCGTGACTGGAGTGGCCTTTGTGAGCTGCATCATTCCTGGAGTGGCCCTTGTGACCTGTATGAAGATTCGGTGAGATTAATCTTCTCGGCTCTTGGTAAAATTGGACACACGAAAGGACTTCGCGTGAAAATGCTTTTAAATTGCTGTGTTTTACAATGAGCTTGTCGAAAAGAATGTATAACTTGTTATGCAATTAAAACAAAGTAAAAAGGACAAGAATTTGATCATTCTCTGAACACTAGTGTGGGGGGGGGAGTCTGGAATAACCTTTTTTGATTAAAAGAAAGACAACATTAGACCAAATGTATATATGTATCGAAAAGAATTCAAGTCACAGTTCAAGAAAACGTCATCTTTTGTTTTTGTGATCTAGGATAACTGCAATTCAAAACAAACAATAACGTCCATGTAAGGAAAATCGAACGGACCGCCATGCTCTCAATTTTAACCAGTCAGGGGCTAGATATTTCAACCACCCGAGAAGGCATGTTTCCGCTGTGACGTCACCAGTACCTACTTCACTAGTTCGCTATATAGAAGCAGTATTAAATCATCTGTTTTCTTCAGATTACGAGATACTTCTAATATACTTTAAAGCCATTTTCAACGCGAAAGTTGTAGTGGAATACGACTGGGGTTATTTCCTAAGGTTTCAACAAGCAAGCCACAATGTATGGCCCTCAGGTGTAATAATAAGGTTCCTCATACTTTACACGACAAAGGAGTGTCTCGCCTCTAATACTGAAGAATGTAGAGTATGCAGGTTGCGACAGCGTCTGTCCGTTTCCTCTAAAATGACGGATTCCATGGCCTCTTAAGAATTCCAGAGTAAAAGGAGATTTCTAAAGTTACCAATCCCCTCAAAAAGATATGCCTACACCCGTTTAGGTCTGTATGAACCCCTGTTCTGAAATAACTTTGGTTATACTTTTGTTGTCTTTTCTTTTAAGGCCTATTTAGGCTCCACTCTGCTCGCTTAATCATTGTTGCATGCCTCTTCTGTAAAATTGCTCAGTCCAACAATCAGAGCGACCTTTTAAACAAAAGCAAGGCCATTTCTGGATAAAATTTATTTGTTTATTTGATTTGTGTTTCATAAAGTACTCAAGAATATTTCACTTATGCGACGGCAGCCAGCATTATCGTGGCATTATCACAGCTACCGCATTGGTGGGAGGCACTTGGGTGCCCCGAACCCCGCAGCCACAGAGCCCTCCACTTCCCAGTTTTGACGTTATTTGTTAGAAAATGTATGTTAACGAAATTTTCTTTGCAATATCATGGATATGAAACATGGATGTACAGACGTGGAGCCAAGGGTCACGGAAAAAATTCCGTTTACCTGTTATTTGCATGGTTTTGTCATTTTACAGATAACTGTATGTAGGTGACACGTTGAATGAGGCTGAACACAGCAGTAGTTGTGTGTAGTTGTTGCTAACAGTTTTTCGTCAATTCTAAAAAAAACAACAATTTGTGGAAACAGAAAAAAGAAAAAAGTGACCTGGAAGTGAATAAAACATAACTTATCGATAAACTGTGGAAATGTTTATGTATATTTATAAATCATTATATACACAGCCCTACTTTCAACACATTTGTACGCCATGCAGTGATTTATAAACGGTAGACAGATCACTGTATAGGGGCAATTTTCGATGCCGCCTTCTTCAGTTCGTCAACTGCGTAATACATAATGTCCACACTTTGTACGTGGTCAGAAACATTGCGGTTTGAATGGACATATACATAAGTGAAATACATGTCGTTCTAAAAGAATTCGTTCATTTATCAGATGTTAATCATTATCTGCGTTTCCATCACATGTATATTGAAGTTGCCCATTGTTATCAGTTGATGACACCATTATATAACAACACTGCACTGGCATGTATGTAGTTGTTCATAACCATAGGCCTAGGATTTGCACCCTCACGTACACCATATGTACAGGCATGTGCCCTGTGTAGAGGTACATGTATTGCTCGGTTTAAGTGTGTGCCAGCTCCGTGGAGGGACTGACACGCAAAGTATATTCTGTTGATGGCACCAGTATTAGTTTCAAGGAGAACAACACATTTGTCATATTAGCCTTCAGTAAAGGCAAGGGTGTGACGACGTTCCTGGAATTTGGCACCGGTTGTACCAAAAAGTCGCAGCTGTTAGAGTACGCATAGATCCAGATAGTGAATATCGTGGTTGTTCCAGCCAAATATAGAAGTGGATGTAGGAGGGAGTTGTATGCGTAGACTTGTCGGTATATCGTGCGATTTTGCAATTCTAAGCACACACTTCACTGAAATGCCATGAATATTAATGAAATGTGTCACTCTCAAGTGTCATCAGACTCGCGAAAGAACCCATTGACATATTAGTTTGGGAATGTATTTTGAAAGCACTGCATTTTTAATTCACAGTGACGTGGAGCTGTTGTTTCAAGATAGATCGTCGGGATATGACTGCTAAAGTCAACTGTACATGGTATACTTTTAGTTGTAGAAACACTGGGGTGACTGTTTTGGCTCATTTAACGTGTAAAAGGGACCCGACTGGATTTATTGGATTTTTTGTGCATGTATGTGATTTAAAATGGTGTACACAAGACTGACGGACGACAGCCAAGAAACAATAGACCCCACCCGGAAGCCTGTTGCGTCGTCATTTAAATCGGGGTCGCCAAATGGTCATGTTGTGAAGAATGGGATACTCCCCGCACGGAGGTCGACATTACGGAAAACGGATCGACCCCAGATTGAGATAGAAAACAAAACAGCTTTAACCAGAAGTCTGGGAGGTAAGACTTCTGAGCGCAACTGTGATACATAGCTGATTATCGCAACCCTATACACCAAAAAGATACACAATTTGGATACTGATTTTATTCCTCCACCTAGAACATTTATTACGTCTTTCGTCTTCATTGAAAAACTGTTGACTGCTTCTTTTTGCATGAATTCGTCCTAATTTTTAAATTTATATACTCTTTTTGGTGGTTTGTGTTATTTGTCGTTTTTGGAAACTGGTCTTATGATTATCGACCAGAAACACCCATTTTGGTCGATGTCTGGGATATGAATGTCTGTTTCGATCCCTAGGTTCTATCTATAGTAGATGTGTGTTTTGTTTAGTTTCACACTGAGCTACTGGTAAATTTAATTTAATTGGATAAAGGAAAAAAAAAAAAAAGAAAAATAAATATAGAAAGAACGGTTCTCACCCCGAATTCTCAGTCAGACTTCCTAAAAGGCCAACAACATCATAATTTTGTGTATTTAAAGAACTTTTAATCAATGTTTTAAGTGTAGGGCTTATATATATATATATATATATATATATATATATATATATATATATATATAAAGCGTGACTGATACGTGACGCCTTGTATGGCGACGTGTCTTCTTGCATGACATAGGATTGTAACCGCTGCCTGAACTTGAAATTATGATTTCATCCCGCTGAACTCAGACTGGAACAAAAAGTTTCTTTTTTGACGTCATGGCTTCTTGCTATGAAATATTGAAATGTGATAATAAAAGTTATATTCCAGTGCGGTGAAATATTAGTTTTGTCAATGTATAAAATTCTGGGATTTCACTGATGTATAAATGATACAGATAAATTTTCAACGAAACTATTCATTAATTAGAACTATTCAATGAGTCTCGACAAGAAAAGTATTTTGGAGGGTTCTTACATGCATGCTAAGAAGACATACACCTTCTTACAGAAAATGATTTGATCTATGTTTGGGCGATGGGATTATTTTTGGAAGAAACGTGGACAGAAACAACTTGTTGGTGTACAAAAAGAAGAAACAACCTCCCAGACAAAGGCCCAGTCTGATGAGGAAGAGAGCAAATAAATATTAGTATATGTATGTTATTGTGGATTGTCCTGTTTTGGCGGGTACCTTGCCACGACTGGTCTCATAGCTGTGCACGTCAAAATGACACCTCAGACTGGTAAGAAGAAAGCGGCGTTTAAAGGCAAATTCTTGAAGCCCCGTTCCATTTAATGATTATTAATCTGAATCCTCCTCTCAGAAATATTAAAGAAGCTGACCATAGGCCTACGAAATACTTTTTGGAAAGTGGTTTTCAGTGATGTCGGAAAACATTATAGTATATAATCCCTGTGTTATGCCTCATCCGTTGTACGCAAATTACACCAAAGCATGATGAAATGTTCCGACATCAACGTTTTTAGTTTAAATTTGCTCTTATGAAGAAACAAAAAATCGTAATTAAGAACCTAAATACGTTGCAAGCTCCTGCGAATAAACTGATGTATCAACGATTGAAACGAGAACTAACAGCATGCAGTTTTGGTTTATGTGAAAGAAAATTAAAATTAAACTTTTCACACGTTAAGCGTTGGTGTGTAGACTGAATACTGGGAGAGGGGTCTTGTCTGGCGAGCCATGGCAATGCAGGGAGGCAGAACTGTGAAAAGGGTCTATGCTGAATTTGGGATCATTTGATTCCAAGGGTACCATCATATGACCGAATTAATAGTGAAATCCATGTTGAACTCCAAATGCTTTTGTACATCTCTGATGAAGGCCTATAATCTGAGAGAATCATTAAACGTTAAACACCAATCAAATAAATAAATATCAGTCCAACTTGTCCCGAAGGAGGGGTCGGGAGTTCCGGGATCAATCCCATATATGGTCATACTAAAGAATTTAAAAATGCTAAGTCAGCACTTTGGTCCTACTACTTGAAAACTCAGAATGTATACATTCTAGAGGTTGCTCGTCGTCATATAAGAGAAAAATTATCGAGTACGACTTTAAACAAGCCTACTTACATACATACATACATACATACATAGATACCGTTACGGAGGGGGGCTGTGGGACTACACCTAGTCTTTTAGTCCCTCCGTCCGTCTGTGCGCCAGAAATCAGTTTTCCGTTCATCTTACTGAAATGGAACTTGGTACAGGATTTCACCCTGACAATTTACAGGTTACAGATCGTGTTCGTGCCCCCCCCCTCTAAAAAAAAAATAAAAAAAAAAAACCAAGAAAAATAAAAAAAGAAAGAGAGGAAAAGCTTCCGAACCCTTTTAAAACTATTCTGAATTGTCACTCGGCACGTGCCTTTAATATGTTCGAGTTTTGGTCTGTTTCGCTCATTTTCAACGAAATTATCAAAATTGTTGGTTTTGATCTCGTGGGCGTTGACTTAGGTATTTTTCTGATGACTTTTGCACTGTCAGTGGACATTAGTTGCTTTCACTATAGGTCTACTTCGAACACGTAGCTGTAACGTTTATAACTTCACATTTTCATCTTTGTATAGAATCTGCTGGCAAAGACTCTAAGCCTAAGACGTTCGTACAGAAAATCTTCCCGACTGGATTCCGTTATGAACTGGTAGAATTACTCAAATATTCTTGGCCAATGGTAGGTATCTTAGAGCAAGCCTTTTCTTTACAAGCAAAGTAAGGCACATGGGACTGAAGCAATGCTGAAGTCGTCTCAAGAGAATCATAATGGGCATATATTTAATCCACTTTGATTAAGGCTGTATTTTATATATACTCATACCCTAACTTCTTTGTTTTTAAACCAAATTTCTTTCAAACGGCTGAAACAATCACCTGAGACATACATCTTAAAAAGTAACCCATATTGAAATCTAGTATTTAAAAGAAAAGACAACACAAGACCTAATGTATTCCCTATATGTGTATCGATAAAGAATCTCATTCATAGTTTTAAAAAAACATAACTTGTTATTTTTGTGATGTAGGATAACCAAGATGACGCAGTTACGGAGAGCCATGCTCTCGATTTGAGCCAATCAAGGGCGAGGCATCTATTTCCTCTGGGGCGTCACCCGTTCCTATTTCTCCATTTTTGCCATGTCAACACAGTGTTAAATCGACAGTTTTTCTTCTGATTACAAGATAATTCTGATATACCTTAAGGCCATTTTCAAAGTGAAACTAGGAGTAAAATATGTTTGTGATTAAGCAGAATACAACAATGCGTAACGTTCGATTGTAATAATAAAGGGGACCGTACTTCGTGCATAAAAAGAATGTCTAGCCTCTAATGCTGAAGAGCGTGAGGTGTGGGTGATACGACATCGTGTGTCCGATTTCTTTAGTACGGCGTATCCCATGGCCTTGTAAGAATTACAGATTAAAGGTGATTTAAAGAGTTATCAAGCACGTCATAAAACAATACCTATACCCGTTTAGGTCTGTACGAACCCCTTTTCTGAAATAACTAATTTGGTTAATCTGTTGTTGTCTTTTCTTTTAACCATTAAATTAGACGTGGTATGTGATTATGTACTGTTAAGTCTAAATGTGTTGACTACAGAATCCAATTTTGGTCCACGAAATGTGTTATATAGAAACCACAACAGCTGATGCATAGAAATTTGTATTTCTTGGCTTAATTCTGTTTTCTTTTGTTTTTTATGTTATATATTAGGCCTTTTCTGCGTATATAGTACAGCCTATAGATTAAAGTGCATAACAACCGCACACAGTTTTTAACCTGTTATAACATGGTTACGTCTACTTTAGAAATAGTCTTAAGAATTATAAGACTATTGTAACCCTTATCCATGTGCAGATTGCCAGCACGCTCCTAAACACAACCATACGGTCAATGGCCACCATGTTTTCTGGTCACCTTGGAAAGATTGAACTGGATTCTGTTGCCATGGCATTGTCGGTAAGGTCACTTCAAACAACGTGAGATATACTGATAAGCACCTTTCGTGATTATACTCACAATTTATTTTCTATATCAGTAATATTCACTCAAATGGAAACATTTTTTTCTGTTATTGTTTCATTAATAGGCCAATGATACTAATGATCCTGTGTACAGAAATGTTTGTTTTCACCTTTACACGTACAGCAACTATGGCTTGGAAAAACGTAACAGAGTACCACTGGCAATGAAAAAACAAGTGCGACAAATTATTGTCACTGCGTCAAGAAATATCTTGGTGTTTTGAGTCATGACGTCGTCTTTTCAGAGTCGTGGCATAAGACTCATGACTAGATGTTTAGAGAGTCATGATTCGGTGTTTTGAGAGCCATGTCTTGATTTTTCGAGAAAACCTTGAATGAGTTAATAATTTCAGATTGCAAACGTTATCGGTACCTCCATTGGCATCGGACTCATAGCCGCCTGTGACACCTTGTTCTCGCAGGTAGGTCACGTGACATGTAATAATTTTATGGTCAAATAAAGAGACGGATTTTTACTTGCAGGGGCCTGATATAATACAAAATGTCACTCCACATATGACAAGCAGCCTGTACGTGTCATACACCTCTGGAGTGTTCCTGACTTTTTTGACATAGCATGATAGTAATTTAACGTCCTTCTGGCTAAGAAGCTGTACAGGAGATGTGACATCACTGCAGGCTTCTACCTGAACAGCTCTGTTTGTACATGAGCCAAAATCAAACAGTAGATTGGATGTGTCAATACACCTACGTTACAGAATAAAGCTTTCAAGTGGGGATTTAATCACAAGTGACAAGTGGAAAATTGTAGGAAAAATGTAATACTGTGTTCAGAACTACTATCGTTTGGTTTTATGTAATAAATGTTTCAACACGTAGTGTCTTGTCGTAGACTAATTTTGTCCAGGAGATAAAAGGACTGACATTTGCTGAGTGCTGTATGTCTATCCTCTGTGTGGATGTATATGTAGTATCTTTGTATTTAATGTGGAAATATCACAATTAAAACATGTTCAACAGCCAAAAAAAAAAAAAAAAAAAAAAAAAAAAAGAATCTGTGACATCACCGTGCTTCAGTCTCTTCAATATTGTCCAAGAATTCCACCCTACCACCTCAGTCTTCATTTTCATTTTAATCACTGTAAAAAGAAAATGGCAAAAAATAATGAAGACCACATTTGGAAGCAGCACTAAAAGGTTTTTAGGCGATGCTTACTTTGTTTAGATGTGGTCTGCTTTTAAGCAAGAATGCAGACGCTATAGGGCCCCAGAGTTTTCTTCGAAATAACCCCTTAGGTTTCCATTTCTTTTGTAGTCCTTTGGAAGTTCAAACAAGCTTCAAGTAGGAGTCTATCTCCAGACAGGTATGTTGATTTAATGTGATTAAAGATATCTAGGTGTAAATTATTACACTTTTACACATACCACCACATATTACGTCCGTTCTCCATCCATGCACACGCCTTTTCTTAACCACTTTCAAGTCTACAAATTTGTCAGGTTCATTACGTACCCGGTGACTCGGAAGTCCTAGTATATATGTGATACATATCATTCAGCATAACATCTATTACACTCAGATCAATGGCGTTTATATATAATTTTGGAATGGGGGTAATGAGGAACATTTGCCTAAATATCATGTGTGAAAACACACCGTTCTGATTATCTGATTGAAATTTTACGCTCTACTCTAGAATATTTCACTAATACTACGGTGGCCAGCATTATGGGGGGAGGCCATAATGCTGGCCCCAGTCGCGTAAGTGAAATATTCTTGAGCACGGCGTAAAACATCAATCAAATAAATGAATAAATATGGTGGGACGACCTGAACACAGGGCGATGACATTGTTAAGGCACTCCTGATTCATTGTCCTGCGCGAGCACGCTGTCCTCGGCCACGGGGGCTCCCACCTCATACTGTGGTATTACGGTGCAGTGCTCATGAACTGCCTACTTCCTTTACGTTCACTACAATTCAGAAATAGTGACATATTACGGAAAAGAACAAAGATCCACTTGCATGCATTTGGCGTATTTTGTTTTATCATTATATCTCCAACTAACAGTAAACACCACTAATATCTGTCAATTAATCATTAGATTATCTAACATAGAGGAACGCCAGAAATTCCCAGCTTTCCATCTACATTCGAAGATAAAGTTTGAAAAAGACATTATCACAGATTCAGGATCTATGACTGCAAAGCTGTTTAATTATTACTTATTGCACGTTCTGTACCTAAAGTGTAGCTAAAGTTACCATTGTGTCTGTCTCAAATGAATAGTAGCAGATAACTGTGTCCAGAAATACTTTGATGTATTTTTCTTTACATTTGTTTTTGCCAAAAAATTCCATAAAAAGAATTATTTTGAGACTTTTATTTTTCAACGATTTTCACATTTTAGTTCCTTTAATCAACTAAAACTTACTACAATGATCCTAATATAGTTCATCAGAGATGATTTAACACAAACCAGCTATTTTCAAAGTGTTCCGTAGACAAAGGAGGGGAATTCTTGTAAAGAAAGTGATGTGGCCCGGAAAGACCACCGTATTTCCGTTAATGTTCCCTTTTTGGGTAAAACTAGTTTGTGAGCGCCTATTGCTGGCATTGACGACAGTGATAAGTCTACAGTTATACCATAATTCTTCGAATTTTTGGAACGTTTGATTGTTTTGTTTTTTTTAGCCACATATAAGTTGTTGGAGGAGTTTCTCTTTTCTCACATGTATAGTTCATCTAATGAACTACATATCCATACCTTTATTTTTCCGAAAAAGGTTACAGGAAATTTGAAATTTTTGCTTTTAGCACTATTAATATTGTCCTGTGGATTAGAAGAATTAGGGTAATTTGCGTTCTGAGGATGTTCTCGTGGATGAAATGATCTATGGATCTATTTCAGCCGTGTACGTGTCCAGTCTGTGCTGTGTTGTATCCTGGGGACTTCTGGTGAATACCAACGAGATACTGCTAGGACTGGGCCAGGACCCACTAGTAGCGCGGTAAGGCGGCATGGGTTAATCATTATCCGAGTTTGATTTGGTTTATCTCTTTATTTATTGCATTGGTGTTTTACGCGGTACTGAAGGATATTTGATTTATGAGACGACGGCCAGCATTATTGTTGGAGGAAACTGGGCAGAGCCTGGGGAAAAACGACCACCATCCGCAGGATGCTGGCAAGCCTTCCATTAGTTTGTAATAGCTAATTATTAATATGGCACCATTAGCAAGTAGTAACCGTATATCTTCGTCAATGTATAGTAATGTAAGTATATCGCATTATATATAGGAGAAAGCTATATAAATGATAATATGCATAACTTGTCTTCGTCTGGATCAGAAAGATGTGGCTGTCAGGGTGGAAATATTGTGAATTGTATGAAGTATGTTTAATACAATAACTTTCGATTATGTGTTAATGATGTGAATATTGAATTTAAATACCCACCAAAACACTACTATGTCTTTTAGTGGGCTTTGTGTATAGATTCTATAGTACGTTTTATGGTGACCATTATTACGCTGTAGTTGTCTTTATCTAGTACGTGCATATTCACTTGAACAAGTGTACTGTCTTTTTCAGGTATACCGAGGAGTATCTTTATTACTTCATGCCAGCCTTGTTGGTAAATATATGCATAAATATATAATATTCACGATATAAGTCCTGTATCACGACATCTGACCCAGTCTGCATATAGATAAACACTCTGTCATCATAAAGAATTTTATGGGGTATATTCAATCCGGCGTCCAGTTTAACCAAACGCTGCATGTCTCATGGAGGATATAAGAACACGTGAACAAAGGGATGGGGAGACATCATACCTAGCTGCCAGACATTTGAAAGCATGCATCTTTGTACACATGAAAGCCAGTTTGTGAAAATAATCGGATTTTTAGGATATGTGTTAAAAGTCATTTCGAGCAGGTGAGGTAGTTCTTCCCTTTTTCCGGTCTGTGGGGGTTTCATAACTGTACTGTATTCTCAGTAGCGATTGGAGTTGCCATCTCATCGGCTGACGACTACCAGCAAACCATTGTGAAATGTCAGTAACACGTCTAACTGTTCGGTATAATGTATATGTGATCTGGATAATTCCATAGAACTTTGAGTCAGGCGTATCGCGACTAAAATATCTACAAAGAGACTATGGAAGACTCCTCCGTTCATTATTGTTTTATAATCAAGGTGCCAGGATCACGAAGCTTTCTTAGACTTACATAGCCTTAGCTTCTAAACAACTGACTCACTTTTAGAATTTTATTTTAGTATTTGGAGTTGTCTTAGACTTTCATAATAAAATTGAAAAATGGTGTTTTCATTCAAAACTAGGTTCAGGAATAAGAGGGCAAGTTAAGATAAAACCTGACGTAAGTCTTAGTCAGCTTTGAGATTCTTTAGAGGGCCTGTTTCTTTGTGGATGAGGAGGTCTCTGCACCTTTGTGTCAGCTTTGTGCATTTGGAATTAGATTAAAAGAAAAGCCAGCAAAGGGTATATAACCAAAGTTATTTCAGAAATGCGATCCATAGTGACCTAAACCGTCGTAGTCCTTTTTTCATCACTTGCTTCCATGATAACTCTGTAAATCATCTTGTAATCTGAAATTCTTACGAGGCCGTAGGATGCGCCATTTTAGAGAATTGGGAAACATGATGTCGGTGTCATTTGTACCCTACGATTTTCAGTATTCTAGTTGATACCCCCCTTTGTGTGCGAAGTACAATCAATTTGTTATTACAATCGAATGTCAGGCATTGTGGCCTCCTGGTTGACACCTTGGGGAATAACCCCAGACGTATTCCACTGCCACTTTCTCTTGAAAATGGCTTTAAAGTATATCAGAATTGTCCCGTAATCTGGGGAAAAATGTCTGATTTAACACAACTTCTACATGGCAGTATCTTGAACTAGAATCGGGTGAAGACGGAACAGATGCTCTCTTGGGTGGTAGACATATGTCGGTTAGTTGGTTAAAATTGACGGCATGGCAACGCGTTCGATTGTCCCTACGTTGGCGTTTTTGCTTAGTTTGAACTACCATATTTCGATTATCCTACATCACAAAAATAAAAAGTGACGTTTTTTGAACTATAAATGGCATTCTTTATCAATACATATATGCATTTAATCCAGTGTTGTCTTTTCTTTAAAGGTCATTATGAACTATTAACAGCATTTTCTCGTTATCAGATGTGATTTTTTGCACACTGCTTGTTTATACTTTCCAGTTCATCTTTCTGTATCAGCTGTCGGCCAGGTACTTACAAGTACAGGTATGTTCACCCCTCAAAGCTACCTGCAATAATGTTTATGCAGATATACCAAATAATAACCTTCCTGGAGCATATTAACTGTTGTCAGCTGTTGTCTTCCTTTTGATTAGGAATTTTGTGAATATGAATTTAATCTACATTTACGGGCGTTCTCAATTCCACATGTACATGAGTAATTTTGTAAGTATTGTGTGTTGACGTTGTTTTGCAGAGTACAGTATTTGTTTTTGTTTTTTGTCCTCATCATTTTTCCTAGGGTGTCGTCCATCCGATCGTCGTCATTGGAGTCACCTGTAACCTGATTAACGTGGGTCTGCAATATGCCCTCGTCTACCCGGCCAACCTCAGACTTAAGTAAGTGGCTGGGAACTATCCAGACTGCCATTCGAGGACAGCAGCACTATATAAACATGTATTGATGAGTTACTGAAAAAGTCCATTCCTGAACGACTTTTAAATAGCATGTATAGTTTCTCCCTATTGTGAAATGCCAACGGATAGGCACACCTACAAAGCAGTGACAGACTCAATAGTTATCCAGTGTAAAATAGAACTTATCCTACTTCCTTCGCCAGGCCTACGTCGAGATATCAGCTGTAAGATATATACGAGGCATTTTGTTCCGCCGGGCTCCTTTCAGAAGTCAAGCGGTAAAGTCGCTTGACAACGTCCATGACTTAGAATCATGTAACGACTGGATATGTTGTTGTCACACTACTGGGAGCCGCGATACTGGGACTACGTCGTGTAAATCACATTCGTTTTTCTAATATAGAATAATACAGCTAATATATCGTTAACTTTTGTTTCACGTGCAATTCTAAGGGTACTTTGAAGGATTATGATTTTTTATTGGCAGCTTTCAAAAATGCGGCCCCGTTATTGTGGCGAATGCGAAAATGGCTCGTAAGTGCCTTCGAGAGCAATCTTAGTCTGGTCTATAGGAGTTCTCGCGAGATTGCGATTGAGTAGTTTTCATCACGTACACAGCTTCACATTTTTAGTATGATTAACCGGCTGGACCGCCTCGGTGGCCTAGTGATTAGAACGTCTGCCTCGGGGCCAGGAGATTCGCATTTAATTCTGGAGCGAGTCATACCAAACACTTTAAAAATGATACTTGTTGCTGCCTCGCTTGGGGCTCAGCACTGAAAGCTTAAAGTAAACAGAAATGATCGGCCCGTTGTCAGTATAAGGTGACTATCATGCCTGGTGTCGGCGTGGGGTCCAGGGGCGGCCGCACCTTGGCGGCAAGGACTGGGGGTCATATAACTGAGGAATTGTTGAATACAATGGCAAGCCCATACATACATCCATACATACTGAACGTGGTAGATGGTGTGTCAAGCTATGGATTATAACATAAACGCTAGATTTTGCTGATTTATACAGTATGTTAATACTGGAACAAAATAGAGAAAATCAATACATTTTACCACCAACTGTTCTAATTCCATGTAGATTCGCGATGTATTCCATCGCGAGTAGATTTGGTGGCTATATTGTTTTATTTTTATTTTTTAAATTCCAACACTAAGTATTGTAGAGGATGGAATTCTTTTACTCAAGCCGATTCTGTTTGTGGGAGTTAGCCTGATCAGGTCTCTAAATGTACATGGGTGTAATCGTTTCTTCACCGCAGCAGATCTCTTATTTCAGGTGAATCTGTTTGTGTTTCCGTACGGAGGTTCTACTGTGTCTCAGATCGTGGCTTACTTCCGTTTGTGTTTCGGTGCAGAGGTTCTACTGTGTCTCAGATCGTGGCTTACTTCTGTTTGTAATTCGGTACAGAGGTTCTGCTGTGTCTTAGATCATGGCTTACTTGTGTTTGTGTTTCCGTACACAGGTTCTGCTGTGTCTCAAATCGTGGCTTACTTCTATTTGTGTTTCCACAGGTTCTGTTGTGTCTCAGATCGTGGCTTGCTTCTGTTTGCTTTTCCGCACAGTGGTCCTACTGTGTTTCAAATCGTGCCTTACTTGTGCTTGTGTTGTAAGTAATGTTTGTTTTTTCACACAGAGCTTCTGCCGCATGTCAGATCGTAGGTTCTGCTGTGTCTCAGGTCGTGACTTACTTCTGTTTGTATTTTCGTACAGAGGTTCTGCTGTATCTCAGGTCGTGGCTTCTATTTGTGTGTCCATACAGAGGTTCTGTAGTGTCTCAGGTCATGGCTTACTTCTTTTTCTCTTGCCGTCAGAGGTTTTGCTGTATCTCAGGTCGTGGCTTACTTGTGTCTGTGTTTCCGTACAGAGGTTCTGGTGTATCTCAGGTCGTGGCTTACTTCTCTTTGTGTCTCCGTTTGGAGGTTCTGCCATGTCTCAGTTCGAGACTTACTTCTGTTTGTGTCTCTCCGTACAGAGGTTCCGCTGTGTCTCAGGTCGTGGCTTACTTTTGTTTGTGTTTCCGTACAGACGTCCCGCTGTATCTCGGGCCGTGGCTCGTTGTTCGATCATGGTTTACATGTTTCCGTACAAAAATACGCTGTGGTTTCATACAGAGGTTCTGTCGTGTCTCGGATCAAAGCTTACTTCTGTCTGTATTTCCGTACAGAGGTTCTGCTGTATCTAGGGTCATGACTTACTTCTATTTGTGTTTCCGTACATAGGTTTTGCTGTATCTCAGATCGTGGCTTACTTGTGTTTGTGTTTCCCGACAGAGGTTCTGCAGTATCTCAGGTCGTGGCTTACTTCTGCCTGGGGTTCTTCACCATCCTCTACGCCAGGCTATCCGGAGCTTACAAAGGGACGTGGGGAGGTGGGTATCTACGGTGACAACGTACGCTTATTTACCCCATAATTTGCCGGTGTCATTGATATAACAACGGTGATTGATTTCGATGTTCCACAATGATCTGAATTTTGGATTAGTCACCTCAGCATTCATTGATTAGCTTGTTCAATAAAAAGGCACACCTTCCCACCAGACTACCTTTACCGCCATGGTCTGTGCTGAGGGAAAAAAAAGATGAGAGATTACGAACTATACCATGAGTGCGGTTTCTTAGTACCGGTATGTGTCAGTGTTAGGGTCACTTAACCCCCATAAATTTCCTCGTCATGTTAAAGGTTGTTTAAAGAAAATATGGTGTTTGATGCTATGCAGAAAGTTACCCTAGTCACATTCACAATTTTCATTTTCAAATGAAAATTACACCACTCGTTTCGTGAACTGGTTTAATAAATTTCATATAATGAGATGTTTTACACCGAATAACCATCACTTCACTTAAGCATTGGGAAAATCGGAGAATTTCACAAACTGTCATAAAACATGTTTGTAACCTTGTATATAGTCAAGCTTCTTAACACATAGGTCAAATTAATAAATAATTTGGTCATGAATATTTGCCGTCAAATGTTTTGTCAGGACATAATTATCCACCATATATGATACCTCGTTCTTCAGGTTTCTCCCGGAGTTCTCTGAAGGACTGGGGACAATTCTTTAAACTGGGTCTGTCCAGTATCATGATGATCTGTCTGGAATGGTGGGCTTTTGAAATCGGCACATTTCTGATGGGTAAGTTCTATGTGCGACAGAGGGCCGGGTTCAAACCAGGCCATGAACAGAATGGAACCTTCTTGGATTACGTCACACTTCTGGGTGCTCTGAAAGCAGTGGGAAACTCGTAAAACACCTTTAACAAAGGGGTCCAAATCCGTTTGCTACATTGTTCTTTTTTGAATAAGGTCACATTTCTAGGTTACTGTTCAGAAAGCACTTAGGTAGTACACAAACACTGCAGCGTCACTGCAAAAAACGATGTGTTTCTCTATAATTTGGACCCAGTTGTGCAGCCCGACAGAGTCCCCCATTTCCCCCATTCCTTCGTGGAGCCTTAGAGAAAGTAAGACGTCGACAACACTCCTGTGACGCTGCTTCAGATCTATTTCAATACGACTGTCAATGCGACCGGTCGTAAGCTCTGGCGAATGCGAAATCTGTAAGTCACAACTCCACTCGAGTTGTACTTAAGTCGTTACGTGAATGCGGTTCAGCCATGGGCGACTGGACCAACTCCGTACGACGTGTTAAGCTGAATCGCGTCTTAAGCTCCTGTGCATGCCGAGCTGTGCATATCTGTAAGCTACGTCACCGGTGGGAAAGTTCATCTCGTTTAAGTTTATATCTAAAACAAGTTAACCTGAACTATCAGATGAAACAAACGTCTCCCAACAACTGTTTCCATAACGGTTTTCAAGTATTTCAATCAAATTTAAAGTATTCTTCAGCTAACAAAGACTTGTGCGTTTTATGTATCTGTTTAGGTATTCTCGGAGCAACAGAACTCGGTGCCTCCACTATCCTGATGACCTTGTGGGGCTTTTATTCCTCCGTAAGTTGGATCCAACTTCTTTGCAGTTCTTAAAAACTGTATAATGTTTAATGATAATCGTATTCCATCAAGGGGTCTCCTTGGCTCATTTGGTTAGCGCGCTAGCGCAGCGTAATGACCCAGAAGCTTCCCACTCTTTTTGAGTTCAAAGTCCAGCTCATGCTGGTTTCCTGTCTGGCCACACGTGGCAAGGTCTGCCGGCATCCTGCTTATGGTCGTGGGCTTCCCATAATGCTGGCCGCCGTCATATAAATAAAATATTCTTGAGTTCGGCGTAAAACACCAATCAAGTAAATAAATAAATAAATAAATAAATAAATAAATAAATATTCCATCAACCTTGATAGGAAATGTCTGCGATGTTTCAGCCAGATGGAGACTGTCGTCAAACAGTTTTTATTTCCCCGCCCCAAAACGAAAAGTCTGTTTGAGACAGATGTAGATTATCTTTCGTGAAATATCGCCTTGCTTTCCGCAATACATGCTCCCATGTATGTATGCTGTGATATAAGAACAAAAGAACTCTAAATGTAAGTCTTCGAGCCATATAGAGTAATTTACAATCACAGACTCTCTGTCAGTCAGACAGGATTTGCATGTTGGAATCCAGTGTCCGCAGTAGCCTTGGTGTGCAGGTGTGTCAGTATTGGACGATGTAAGATGGTTTTTCCCAATTTTAAGCCTGACAGCGCTTTCATATAAACAATAAGAACTAGATGAGAAAGAAATTTAAACTGTTTTGGTGTACTGTGTTTTACTTTTATCGTACAGATATCTATCGGGATTGGCTCTGCGGCGGCCTATCGGTCCGGGAGATATCTTGGGTCCATGAGACCTTTAAATGCTATAACGGCCGCCAGGGTAGCATTTTGTGTGGCATGTAAGTTTTACTAATAGGGCATTTAGACTTTTACTTTATTTATTTAATTATATATATATTTATTTGAGTGGAATTCATCACCTTATTATACCTTATAAATTCATCTCCGGCCGTACGTGGGAACGTCCACCATCAACCTTCGGATGGTCGTGGTTTGTCCCGGGCTTTGCCCGGTTTCCTTCCACCATAACGCTGGCCGCCGTCATATAAATTAAATATTCTTGAGTGCGGCGTAAAAACATCAATGAAATAGATAAATAAATATTATGCTTTAGGTTGTTTCCCTTGTGTTTAGTGTTATAATCTAATGACGGATTAAGTATATTCAGCTTTGTAACCTGGTGAGGCGCCACATGGCTTTAGGACAAATGGTACAGCCCTGAGAAAGGAAATCAGAGCTACTGCTCCGTAACCGTGCAACGTCCCTTGATGGAATACGACGTCACGAGTTCAACAAACCCGATTCTTGCTGCATTGGTAAACATACCATGAAATGAAACAAAACCAAGACATAAATAAAACTGTCTCTAGTAACGTTATCAAAGAAAGAAGATATACAGAATATTCCGGAACGTTTCACACACACTAGCCATATCGGACAGCAGGAACTTGTACCGAGCAATTGCGGAAATCTAAAAATCTGACTTTCTCAGTTCTCATTGGTCTATCTTTATGTCAGTGAGTTTGTCAAGCAGATAGTGAGGGCGTTGGTTTATGGAGACTTTTCCCCAGTTTCGGTTAACCATAAATACGACCACTCAGATTCAAGGGAACTATTTTTGTTTACGGCAAAGATCTATAGATATAACTGAAGTATAAACTGGTCTAATGTGGAAAGCAATGAGAATTATGGGCGTTATTGTCTAACTGTTTTCTGTTTAATTCTTATACGAGATTGCAGGTAATAAATTATCAAATTTTCATTTTATATAACCATATTATGGCTTTTTCCTTCAGTGAGATATATATGTCAGAGGGAACTTCTGGAAATCTAATTTATCCTGGATTTATAGCTTTCCCAAGTGCAAAGAAGGATGCTTCCAATGTTATTGTTAATTTCCAGTTTCTCTTTTCTGTTGTCAAGCCTGATATAAACCTATGTTTTTCAGGGGTCGTGGCCCTTGTTACGGCAGTAATAACACTGGCCTTTAAAGCCTACATACCCTTCCTGTTCACCACAGATGAGTAAGTACCTACTTCACAAAAGGTTCTTTTGCTCATAATTAAAGAACTGAATACCTGGTAGTCGATCATAAAACAATCTAAACAGTCAGCATCTCTACATAATTATATGTAGGTAATATTTTTGACATTTTATAAAGTTTATTCCCTGTCTTTGACATGTACCGTGAAACGTCGGGTATATGACAGATGCAGTACAAAAACGTTTTATACCCTGAACAGTAATTTTTGTTATCGCTAAGCCTGTCAGAATTCATCGTCCACTCTTTTGTTACAGGGACGTTGTTTCCTTGGCAACTGATCTACTTCCCATCCTCGCGCTGTTCTCGTTTTTCGGTGCAACTCGCGTAAGTGTAGAGCTTGTAATTAACACTTAGAGTTGTAAACGTTAGTCTCTGTCCTATAACGTTAGACTGTGACCGTGCACAAACTCATATTCCCAAATGTCTACATATACATTTGTGGACAATATTTCAATGTCTACGGGTCGATCCCGTTGGTCTTCCTCGAGGCCGCGAGATTCGGGATCAGTCCCGGGTCAGTTCGTACCATTTAAAAATGGTATTTCTTAATGCCTGGCTTGGCACTCGGCATTTAGAGGTTTGAACAAGGAAATTGGAACAAGGATTGGTCGGCCCGGTGAGTGTCATGTCTCATGTCTTCGGTGCGATGTTCCAGTGACTTTGGCGTCATGGACTCATCTGGCCACAAGAAGACACAGAATATTTATACATTCTAAGCATTCCTTGTCGCAATATGACTAAAATTGTTGAGTGTGACGAAGAACTCAAGCAAGCAAACACATACATTCGATGCCATTGTTATTTCCCCTAAACCATGCAGTTTGTATTCTCGCTGTTGATATTGCTCCTGCACAGAATTGTTTTTCGCGTTCTCTGTTGTAGAATGTTTGCTCTGGGATTATCCGAGGCACAGGGAATCAGGCGGTAGGAGGGGTTACCTCGTTTGTTAGTTACTTCGTGTTTGGTCTACCTATTGGCATTCCTTTGATGTTCCTCACCAGTGCGCATGCCTCAGGTTTGATTTTGGATTGATTAGTCTGTAGGGAATATCATGTGGCCCACAATATTACGCAAAGCACTGTAAAGGCTGAGAAAGAGTGAATCTTGGTAGGTTGTTTAAGTGCTTGCCTTTCATGTGCTAGATCACTCCTAGCCCCTGGCGTTTCACACATGTGGTCGTTGTGAGTGTAAGTTTGGCACAAGCTGGCTTCCTCTCCGGTCGTACCTGGCTAGGTCTGTCAGCAACCAGCGGATGATCGTGGGTTTTGACCTCCCCGTTTTCTCCAACCTTAACTCTGGCCGCCGTCGTATATAAGTGAAACATTCTTGAGTATGGAATAAGATCCTAAATGAATGAATAAAATAAATAAATCACCTTGATTCTCGGACAGGAAAGTTTCCAGTTCTCGCGTCTTTGGTCACCCAAATGATCCATGTCACCGGTGGGACAGTTTGTGAGTAGCACGCCAAAAGCCGGTGGTTTACTCCCTATTTCCTCCACCCAGAAAACTGCTCGCCATCTTAATCTGTGTAAGCGAAAACCTCTTGAGTAAGGCGTTAAACACAGATGATTAATGTATTTCTTCGGTCTGTTACAAATACATTCTGCGTACACAGAAAAAATTCTTTACGCCGTCAGCACACATGGGTTGGTTTGCGTGCATTATGCTTAAATTTCTGTTATAAAATATTCACGGCCTATGTAAGTGCTTTGCGGAACTCCTAAAGTGAAAAAACTTTGTCAAATGTGGTAGACCTGATTACTTTGATATAATAGATCTACACTTTGAAATTACCACAAAATCTAAGCAAGTCTAAAAGAAGGGATATATTTTTAACAGCCCTGACTCAGCACAGTTGTACATGGTGCAAACTGCTTCAGTAGTTGTGCAAAAACTAATGTTTAAAAAGTCGTTGAAAAACAAGCAGACTCACTCACCATAAGTGTTTTTTAAGTTGCAACTAACTGGGCCTTGATCTGGACTTTGAAGCTGGAGCTTTATGTCTAGTTTGTCGTCCAGTTTGTAGCACGCCCATTGGGACCGGATGACATTGTGATCTAACATGATGTTATTCTCATTACTCCTGACAATGGTTACAGCTGTTAGCATTGAGTACGCCCATTGCGGCTGGATGACGTTGTGATCCAGCATAAGGAAATGCTAATTACTCCTGATAAGGGTTACAGTTCTTAGCATTGAGAATGCCCATTACGACTGCATGGCGTTGTGATTCAACATGAAGTTATTCTCGTTACTCCCGATAATGGGTACAGTTGTAAGCATTGAGAACGCCCATTACGGCTGGATGACATTGTGATCAAACATGAGATTATTCTCATTACTACTGATAATGGGTACTGTTGTTAGTATTGAGCACGCCCATTAGGATTGCATGACACTGTGATCCAACATGAGGTTATTCTTGTTACTCCTGATAATGGGTACAGTTGTTAGCATTGAGCATGCTCTTGACAATTGCACGACAGTGACAGTTCATGTTAATGATTGAAGTGTGTTACAGTTGAAGATATTGAGGACTCGTGAACTATCTGGTTCATTGGCCGGTCACAGTGGACAAAGAAAGCGCGAAAAACTACGGATATAACCAATAAACTAGTTGGCATAGGAATTCTTCACACGGAAAGTCTTTGTATATGGTAATGTCCAAAACTACGTACTCTTCTGTTCTTTTCCTGTAGTATTTCACGCCTTTAGGTATATAAGTGCTCACAAAACACTTAGGTGGTACACAAAGAGGGCAGCATCATAGCAGAAAACGATGCGTTTTTACTGCCATTTATGTACCCCGTCAGAGTCTACCATTCCTATCGATGTCTCAGAGACTGCCAGTTGTTTTCAGGGTTCTGGTGGGGACTGACGATCGGGCTGGCCATTAATTCCTCGTCTCTCTTCACTATTATATACCGAATTGATTGGGTAACTGAGGCAGAAAAGGTTTGTATATCACTGGTAATCATGGTCGATTTAAAGTGGAGGTTTGAAAGAGGATACCGTGAAGATGAAACAAACGTCAATCTTTAAGAAGACATATGTTATTTTGTTTGTATTTGATGAAGCTTATAATGAAGTGGTTGCCGAGATGGTGTAAATTTATACAGGCTTTCATTTGGCTTAAGTGAGGTGCTGCCTGGCCTTGGCATCTTTAGGCGGTGACCTGATCACAAATTGAGCAGATAAATGAATCAATCTTATTGTGTGCACAATAATATTTTTAGGCTCAAATAAGAGCAAAAGTGAAGGCTTCTATGAGTCGGCAAACATCAGCATTGGACGGAGGTAATACGGAAACGTCACTGAAGAGTGAAACTGCAGGTAGGCCTAGCACACATGAGGGGTTTTGGGGTGGGACTGGATTCAAATTGACAGTTACCTACATGTTCTTAGCTCTATATCAGGATTTCATGTAATAAAATGTACAAAGATCTGGATGAAACCGAAATATTTTCTTTCTGGTGAGCAAATTATTTTAATTACACATACTTCTAGATTCAGATAGGGGCAAAAGTAGTACAACAGTAAGAAAAAATACACATATGATATACTTTGGAAATCATATTTCATATCTGTAACTTGAAAAAGGATGTACATTCCACATCACAAAGTGACCCATATACAGAACTCTATACAAAACATGAAAAACAGCGGCCAGTGTGAATCGATTTTCTGTATAACGGCGATCTTAAACAGGGGACGTAACTCTAAAAGGACAAGTCATGCGTCCCGGAAACGTGTGCTGCATTTAAGTGTATTGACGAAGTAAAAAGACATCAGTAATAATAGTTTTTAGGTTACATGGCACTTGTGAAGAGAGGTGTCGAAGGCCAGATTACAATACCGTTCGTCTCTTGCTCAGACTTCTTTTAAGTGCCATTCAATGTCCGTTTCAGCCTTACTTTCCAATCAGGTGACTGAAGCGTTAAATAAGGACATGAACAGAAAGCGTCCTTGTGACAGAAGCGGGAGTTACGGGACGATGAGCGGCCGGTATGTGTCGAGTGTACCTCCGGATAAACCCGAGCTGTCCGAGTCATTGATTCTCCGAGCCAAGGCTATCAACGAGAAGTGGGGAAAACTGTATATCAAGCGTGGCTTAACATGCGTTTGTTGTTTGGGATTGTTTGCTTTCGGTATAATTTGCAGGATTCTGATTTTTATTCCGCCAGAAATTCCACAGAATGTGTATATCAACTCTACAGCATCAAATACTACAAACATCACGATTGAGTGGATGTTATGATAGGTATGAGAAATGATTTTCGTTAGAAGCTTGTCAATAAATCGCTTGATCCATACAATTCTAGTAAAGTGGTTGTCACATTTAAAATGCTGAATACGTCCAATGCTGTATTTACTTTCTGCTGTATTTACAAATAAAATATTACTTTTAAATTTGGAAATAACTGAACTTAGGAGAGGAAATGTTTACAATGTTTGTGTGATATACCTTCAATGAGTGTGTTACGATAGTTTCTGTGTGCATGCTACAATATTTTTTGTGAGCATGCGTCGATAGTTTCTCTGAGCGCGCTAGATAGTCTTTGTGAGCCTAGTATGATAGTTTGTGTGAGCGTGTTACGATGGTTTCTGTGAACCTGATACGATTGATTCTCTAAGCGTGTTACGAAAAGATTTTATGACCGTGTTACGACAGTTTCTGAGCGTGTTGCGAGCGTTGAGCTGGCTACGGAAAATTTCTCTGAGCATGCTAAACAAAAGTTTCTGTGAGCGTGTAACGATATTTTCTATGAAAGTGCTCCCACAGTTTCTGTGAACGTGCCGGGATTGTTTCTGTGCGAGGGCGTGTAACGGTAGTTTCTGTGTGCATGTAACGATAAGTTATGCGAACTTCTACAACATTCTGTGTTAGTTTATTTGGTCAACATGCAGATTCTAAACTTGTAATACACGTGCATGAAGATGGCGATAATAAGAATTCGAGTGAACTCTCGATCATCTCCAGAACTAAGTATTTATTGAACTCTCATTTATTATGTGTGTTAACATTGATCTCTATACTTTGCTTTACAATGTCTATGCATTAAAAGTTAACTATGCTTTTAGCTTAAGTTTGAATTAAAGTCCTCGTAGTTTATTTTAAGATGGGTTTGGCAGTATAACATTTAAGTGCGTCCTAAGTTTTAAAACACCCTTGATTTCTAGCTGAGTATAAGTGGTTTGATTTAGGAAAGCTTTATTCAAACTAAGCTTTGATCCAGACAAGACCTTTAGGTTTTCTTACATAATGAATGGTCACATAATTTATATGATTTACACTCATGATTCACTCTACGGGATCTTACTGCACAAAGTCGAAATATTACTGGATGTCAGCCTTTTCGTTGAGCATTTCTGTCGTCCTCTCGGGGGGTAGAATTTCCTCTTCGGTAGTTAACATCCTGACTAAATATGTCTTAAATCTCTGTTGTTGTCGAGGTCGGCAATATCCGTTGGAGGTGAGTCAACAGGCTCTTTTGATGTCATTCCCATAAAATCAAACAATCAAATAAATAACCTGAATCGTTCTCATAATCATGAAAGCATTCGCTAATTCATTTTACCTGTTAAGGATGAGCAGTAAAACACTTATACTACGCCTAGCGCGTCAGTGAGTTTGGTGTTCTTGCTGGGTATTGAAGCAGTGCGGACTATTGTTACCAATCACGAAAATGTGAAGGTATACCGCTGGCATTTTTTACCAACACATGTATAGGACCGATGTGTACTAAAGTTAGCGCACTTGGAAATGAGCTCTTCGGTTTTCACTAGTAAACCATAATTTAGTTTCCATCCAACTATATTAATTCTACTGTCTGTAAGTGTATACACACAAAGATTTAGAGCAGATTCATGGAAATTCATGGTAGTTATAAGAAAATTTGTCATGAATCAACTTGGCATGTTAAACTCGGATTCACCGTTAAAAAGTATAAGAGAATCATGTTCACTCGAAATCAGAATAATTAAACATCATTTGGTCTCAGAAGTGCAAGTAATATTGGATTCATTTGCTTGATTGATATTTGAATGAGTATACATGTATCAATGAAGTCATGGGCTCTTTTTTACTCTACCTCGGCAACTTTTGGGCAATACCCTAATATCCCCAAAAATACATGTATGTCAGAACGACGACGTATGATGGAACCGTGGGCTCTTGGTAGGTCCATTCACAGTCGTCTTTAGCAGTTGACAGTGTATCTGTCATTCTCCATGGTGAGCATCACGCGGGGTTGATGGCACGGTTTTGGTGATGCCGTGCTCATGCAGAAACCACACCAGTGATATATTTTGGAGATCGTGCAAAACATTTTTGCGGTAAATACACAGTTAACTTTGGCTTTACAGCAAGGCGTAAATATACAGCAAAAATCACCTGTTACAAAAATTGCCAGCACTTTTGGCTATAAAACTACACCATTTGTTTTTGCGGTTTAGATACGTGTTATTTGATATATGTGCCTCACCCCATGATGTAAAACACTTGAGACGCGCGTTTTAGAGTAACACATTTTTATTAATTTTTGGCTTGAATAATAGGCAGTTATATAATAACTAACAAAGAACACTAATTTGTGGTTTTTGAAATCTCATTGTTATTTAACAGCCTTGTGTGTTGAAATCACTAGAGCTCAGTGGAGGGTGTGGTCTGGTTGTTAAAGAATAAATTAGTAAAACTGATCAACATATCTGACGCCTGTGTTTTTAATTTTTTGAATTTGTGTTCAGAAATGTTTCATTGTCACGAAGTTCTCACTAACTGGCTCAAAGGGAGTTTTGACCTTCTATACTAGTGTCGTCAATTCAAATGTATTGGATAGTAGTGGATAGACTGGCTATCTTACAACGGTATACGATGAGTTTGAACTTGTAGTACTTTGGACATGCCTTCTATACCTTCCATGTAATTACCTCTTAGCTCAAGACTTTTAACGGGTAAAATGCTCCATTTCGCATTCTCTGATAATCTCTAAGTTCTTCGCGTTATTATCCACAATTTACATTAGGCCTCGGTAAAAAGAAAAAAAATGCATGATTTATTTATTTACTTGATTGTTGTTTTACACCATTATATATATATATAGGTGTAAAATAAAACAAGCCAGGGAAATGCTCTGTCAATCTTTACGGCATTTCTCATAAGCATGGGCATTTACCACAGGTGTCCACACAACGTTTGAAGGTTCAATCTGAGCCCATATGTGAAGGCGAAAACACTAATAATGGTTGATTTGTAGCAGCTGTACTAAAGGTTTCCTGTAAGAGAAAAGACTGGATTGTTTTTTCACTATTAAATCCAATGCCACGGGCATTATAAGACGATTTTCCTCCAGTATGTATACATGTTTCAATTCTATATTTGATATGACAAAGGTCGAGTACGCACTAGACAGTACAGTTATGTAATTTAAACAGGTAGAATACGCACTTTGATCTTAAATCCAGAATTCGTCCGGCGATGAGTCAAGTATAGTCTACTTCTTATAACTGCCCAAAGATGAATATTAAAAAATAAAGCAACTATTTGTTTTTGTACCACGTATGTTTTACAGTTTTTGTCACTTAATCAGCGTTGAAGGAGGGATCCGACTTTACAACCCCACACAGAGTTATCTAAATGAACCTTACAGGATTCAATTATTCACCGACGGCTGTTATTAAACTCTCTCCTGGTGTTTAGAGGGAAACCATTTGCCTGTATTACATGCGTGCTCATGTGTGTATGCCACCAGGGCATTCTTTTCGTAATGATATACTTTATCGTAGCGCAGCAAAGGGCGGCAGGATTTGCACTGTTTTGCCGAGGGGCACACTTGGAGTACGGGAGAAAATTGTGTTATTCGAGCGCTCGGCCAGCGATCCAGTGACAAACGAATTTCTCATGTTACGGTGACGCGACAGAAACCTCCAAATCATTTAGATAAAGTCTCTGCAAAAGGTCACACTTGAAACGGGAAAGCTGTTGCTCTAGCAGGGTTCAGGGAATCTCGCCACATCGGGAGGCAACAAAAAATACCAACGAAGATATGGCCGTGATTTCTGCGAGAGAAAACCAACGATCTCAGAGGCGTTATTGTGAGATTAACATTTGGTGTTGGTATACAGGGAGCCAGTTCTATACAGGTTCACAGAATTTCCACTGACAGCTTGTTTCCACAGATATACAGAGACGTATATATGATTGAGGTGAATAAGCATATGTATTTATAGAGAAGAAGAGACAGATCCGCAGAGTGGAAGCGGGGAATCGCTCAGCCCGTTCGGATATAAGCCTATAGAACCCTGTCTTTAGCTGCCTCTACACATCTGTGGCACGACAAATCAAGGCCCAATATTTAACATTTTCTGTATTTACACACCTAAATATGGGTATATGATGAACCTACGAGAAAACCCGACTTTTTAAAATATCTGTCTTCTTTTGTGAAATGAATAACCAGAAAAATAGAAGAAAGGAACTAAAAATAAATGTAAAACACATACTAATACGTATATTTAACCAGATTTGGTTTCCTTGAAGTTTACTGTTCCTAGAGGCTAGTGTACTGAAAACAAAAAACCAGCCACTCATTTATCCTATGATTTTAGAAGTCTAGATAGTAACACAGAAATTCTCATTTTGGCACGTAATCTTGCAACGAGCAAAAGCATCTTCGTAGTTTTCCTTGCACTTACCCTCAAAAAAGCCTTCCATTAACTCAGTTATTTGAAGTGCGATGGATTGTCTTTCCGTTGATCTAAAGGATTAACCCGTTTCTGATTACGAAAGGCAATCCGCCATCCCTCTGATGGCTTTCTTCAGGGCAAAAGTCACACCAAAATAACTTTAATTTTAAGCAAATTCCGTTTGGTATGTGAGAAAGGTTTAAAATAATATATACGCTGACTTATTTCTTAAATTCATCTGAGCCAGACATGCCTTACGTGGCAGTGCGTTGATCATAATTATCAGTAACAAACAGAGGATGCCCAAAATTGTTCGTTTGCAACTACAGACAATAAGTACAAAGCGGAAAAGACTTTAAAATAGGATAATACAATGCCTGTGTATGTGATCCGATGAACTTCCGTGTGTATTTTACTCTGCTTTCTTTCGTTTCACATGATATTGCTCGATTTGACAGTTGTACGTAAAAACCAGAGTAAATTTTACTCACAAGCTGTTAACTTAACGCAAATGTAGTGTTACTCTGCTGACAGAAAGTATGCATTGCGATAGTAGTGAGGACATTATACCACGTCTCTTCGACCAGCCCAGTACCGTCTCTCGTGTCAAACGAGTCAAACGTGAGCCTTATCTTCACCAGTTGCTAGGGCGAAGCATGCACAATTCCAATTCAATTCTATATATGTAACATAGGACAAGCAAAAATGCTTTTGATAGCAAATATACCAAAAAAGACCAACGTAGACAACAGAGAGTTCCAGAGAATTGCTTTCGCTGGCAAAGGTGTCAACTTATATTGCTATACTAAAACAGAATATGTGTACATTTCGTGTACCCCGAAGCCAGGAGCGAAACTATAATTCTTTGAAGGAAAAAGTATTGTAGAGAATTTATTAACTACTAATTTTGTTCCTTAGAAGACCGTATCCTTACAGTGACCAGTGTTAAATCGGTTTTTGTAATTTTTCATTGGATTTTTTTATTTTTTTGACTTAAATATTTTTGATTTTCTACTTTGATAAGGTTCAAGAAAATCGGCTGACGTCTTAAATTTCGGCGTACCATCCTCTTATCAAATTAAAGGCCTACTATATACACAGCTAGTCAGCACAACAAAGACGGTTTAGTATGTGTTTCCATAATGCTGTCTAACACATGCTCTGTCTTTTGTCTTTAAATGGACAGCGTGTTGTGTTCTGGCAATTCCGTGTAAACACTGGCCCGTGGAACACCTGGAACCCCCCGCGACATGAATGGTTTGCAGAACTCCCGCTGACAGTTTTATGGCTCCTACATTTACAGTTTTGCTCATTTCGTTGTGAAAGTTGTCGAATTTATGTTGAGTTTACGGAACAATTTCCTGTCTACTGACAAACACAGAAGTATTTTATTCTAGACTGTCCAAGTAACCAAGGTTTTATAAAAAAAATAATATCTCTGTCTGAAGCAAGACATATGAATAACCAGGATCAGAATTCATACTGATGTAGTAGTTGTCTATATAGTGTGTTAGTAGGCTTCGGAACCAAATGAGAAAAGCCCACTTTGGCCTACAGGTATTTGTACTTACTGGTGATGATGTATGTTACTATATTACGAAATCATATTCTTCATTATATAATTATAACGAATCCTTAACAAGCGGTGTATGATGCTGAAACAAAATCCAACAGCAATTGATCTTGAAATAATTTTACACACATTTAAAATAATACAATGATTTTGATGAATATTTGGCTCTGGAGGTATTGTTCTCCTATTATTGTTTATTTATTTGATTGATGTTTTACACCCTACTCAAAAATATTTCACAATTTTCATAATTTATATTTTGTAATCTATTCTCTTTTGTTGTTTTTTACACACCTGTTACATGCTACATGTTACATGTGAATTATTACTGATTTTGTGCAATATAGAGTTACAAACCGGCGAAAGAAGACATTCTATAAATTCTTGAAAACCTATATGATCATGGTTTTATAAACAACCACGGTTTTAAAAATGTGAAACGGACTAATCAAATGGTGTCGTTTAAATTCGATACATAGGCTAACCAGGTACATTTAATTCTCTAGATCCAGCTGCACTTCATTCCATTGTATATAAATGCAAAGGGTTTGTGGTCCGGAAAAGGAAGCGCCTGTTTGTGTTACAATAAGTTCTGTGTTACGTGAATGTGTTCCGTCCTGGCAGCTTTAGCTTTCCTTCTCTTGACACAATCCTCGGTTACATTTCTGTCATATTTCCCCATCCCTCGTCTTTGTAAAATGGCGAAAATAGCAAATAACTTGCTGGTCATTCATCCGTCTTTGTCTCCGAATGTTTGTTGTGATTGTGCGGTGAGACCGTACGTCCAGATGGCGCGTATTACCGCACCGTTCTCTCCGTCCCCTTCGCTTTGTTGTTTGTCTATTTGTGCAGAACTTGTATAGGTTTTAATGTAGCCAAGGGAAACCTCCCACACACTGGTCTCGAGGTAGACTGGCGCCGGTGTACACGACTTGCCATGCACAATATATCAGTTTTCTCATAGCATTCGGACGATTCCTGTGGCAACCTATAAGCAGACATTGCAGATTATATAGAGAAAAAGTCTGACACCAAACTTTGACCCGGGTAGTTTACTGCTGGACACTCCACCACGCGAGATATACATTCTCAACATTCCATGAATTATTTACCAGTTTTAGGTTTGGGCCTTTGGGTCATGGTCCTAGGGGGTCTGTAAGTTGTTACTTCCTAAACACTTAAAAGAATATTTAGAATAAAACCCTAACTGAGGTAAACCGATTAGAGACAGGATTTCACCGGTAACTTGTGACCATTTCCAAACTGTCACACTGTTGTCGCTGATGTGATTTTACCCTTTGTGCTGTAGCCCTATATTATCTTTATATTTACGGTCACCGTTGTAGAACCTCGGCTTCATTTATAGATGGCCATCCGAGGGTTCAGCGCTTCAGCGCGGCGTTATGACCCCGTGCCTCTCACCAATGTGGTCACTGTGAGTTCAAGTCCAGCTCATTCTGGCTTCCTCTTTGGCCGTACGTGGGAAGGTCCATAAGATGTGCCAACAACCTGCGGATGGTCGTGGGTTTCCCCCGGTTTCCTTCCACCATAATGCTGGCCGCCGTCGTTCAAGTGAAATATTCTTGAGTACGGTGTAAAACACCAATCAAATACATGAATATATATGGCCTCGTAACTTGAAGCATGTTTTATTAATTACATGTGAAATAGTATGTGATATTGACTCATATAGCATGGTCTGTCCGCATTACCTTGTGTTCAGCCGACAATCTGGTAGCGGAACAGTTTCAAACCCAGAAATGCTTTATAGGCTGGTCAAAATGACGAGGGACTGGATTAGTGAAGAGCATCAAGACTGTCATAAGCACAAACCACGCTACAGACAGCTAATCAGAGCCCTGTGTAAGCTGTTGTTTAACGCTGTGCCGCGGTTGCGAGATGATACGAGATTTTGCAGAATGGAATAAAAAGCTATAGCCGTCAATGCAGGAATTTTGTGAAATCAGAATTTGTCTTTCGCTTTGCTCCAGTGCCTTATAAAAGGTACTTCTCCACAAACAGAAATGGGTAGACAAAAATATTTGAGTGTTTTGATGCGGTTTAGGTTTTAGGCCACACACGGCATCGTCTGGAGAGAAGCAAACAATTGGAACTTATAAATTTAAGCTATTAACAGGTTTGAGAGTATTAACTTTAATCACTGCCTTCATAATGAACACAAGCAACAGATTAGAACTATTTTGAAAAAAAAAAAGAAAGATATGATCTTAATTTCGAGAAGAGCACACGAGTCCTCTGTAGCCACGTTGTCTCGTGATTCAAAAATGTCGTTTTGCTAAGTTCGGATTCAGTCTGAGATAAAACGTTGGTAATATTTGTTTAAATTACCACAACATTACCACGGTCTTTTATTCACAACTGATGACGCGATATTAAGTGAAATAAAACACTAGAAGTCAGTCCAGGCGACGGGACCGAGGTCCAGGTTACAGCAGTTAACTGTTCAAAGTGATTATTGTGCATGAAAAGCTGGGAACATGACCAAATGATCTCAGTGCTAAGACGTATAGAAATAATCTGATGTATTGACTGGCAGAGACCGCCATGCATGAAAGATCTCTTGCCCATAAATTTTTTACTTTATACATTCCTAGACCTTAAATGTATGTAAACATTCCACATGATTGTATTTCGACCACAGGTTCTGCAGTAGATCTTTTCAAGGAATACACTGATAATGTAAACATAGAGGAATTTAATCCGGTTGTTCTAGAACAACTATATATATGGGTGTGTTCTCCTACCTGACATTCATACGAGAGAACGTTATGGCTCAATGGTACGAACTTCGGAATTTGCACGCATGTAGATGACAGACACTAACAAAATCACATGGATATTCAGGACGGTCACACAAAGTGTGTAAGTGATGGACTGGATGCCAACATGCAGACAGATTGTAACAGCGATACATCCTTAACTCCCTATTTCCGGAGGACAAAAACTAAGAAGCTCATTAAATAATAATATTTGTTTTCAGGATCTTTCACATTAGGCACATTACAGACACTTAAAGGCCACTGAGATCACTTGGAATGATAAAGAAAAGAATGATAGCCTTGTGTTTCCAGTGTCTGGAATCTTTCGGCTAAGCTGAGCTGTGAATTTGAGACGAGCATTGTGTGGCGGGAGGAGTAATGGCAAACAGTTAATGGCTCTGACATTTTCATAGACTGTTACTTTGCTATGAGAGCCAGTGCCAGTCAGTTCCATCAAAATTCCTCGGTAGTTTCCCATGTTACTAGTGTACATCCATGCAGTCCGAATCGCACTTCTAGACCGTATTGTACTCGTCAGCACTGCCACTGATCCCGTCCCGTTCTTAATAAAGACAGATTTTAGAGACTGAAAACGTTGACCATGAATTCTTTTTTTCATAAGCCTCTCTCTCTCTATATATACACCATCGGTATGTGGTTCAGACAAATTTTTAACATTAAACTTTAAACTTTTAATCAAATTTTTGACATCCAACCCTTTAACATGCATGGGTCATTAACTTAACGGCTCCCGCGGTGCTGGACGACATCAACTTTCAGCGGTATACCGTAAGTATTGCCATTTAGTTCTTATTACATTATAAAGCAGTATGGTATTTATGCAGTGCGAAGTGCATAAATACTGGCACTTTCCACGTTCACGATGAATTCATCAACATATATACTGAAAGTCCTTATAACTTTGGCATAACGTCAAGGAGAGTCACCACATTCATTAGAATAAACATATAGGATTTGGATGAGAATGATATACGCCCGTGGAGTTTGACAATTTTATTCTAATACCCTTTCTTAATAAAGACAGATTTTAGAGTCTCTGAAAAACGTGACCCTGAGTCCTTTTTATTTTCACAGGCTATAGGAGACAGTGTGTGGAGAAGTGGTGGTTCCACCATGGTTCTGTCTGATTTTCGTGGTAAAACCAGAAAAGGAATAAAGTAATCAAATTATAGAAAGCTGATCAACCTTTTGTTCTCTTTGAACGTGCTATATTACCTGTAGGTGACGATTAAACGCGTTTAAAGCTCTGAAAACTAGGGTTGTCGATAGAATACATTTTTCTGAAGCATATTTGCTGTTCAGTTTAGTCTAAATTTATGAAAAGACACAATATTTGGATTCTGAGCTATCTAATTTCTTTGGTCTTGGTTATTGTAAGTTTCGTGTGCACATTCAAATCTCTATTAGCTTAGTGTGCTTGGTAAGAATGATTAACTTGGTATGCTTGGTATAAATGTCTTCTACTGACTGCAGTAAATTAAAGCGACAATTTTTGCGTTAAGTGTAAGGAGAAATCTAGAACAGAAATCTGCCATAACTTACTTAAATTTAGTGAAAATATGATTTCTCCGAGACAATAACTTTATGCGAAAAGTCGCAATTATAGTCAAAACGAAAGCCTAATGTTGTCACTACATGTCTTCTTGCTAACACTCTATGGCTGTGTATACCCACTGGTTGCAAAGAAGTGCTTTCTTTTCATCGGGTCTAAAATACTGGAAATGTTTTTATTCTGTTTAATTCACGCGATTTAACTAAAAACTCAGGTATTTTCTGATCATCGGCATGACGTCATGTCAGTTTTAAAGTTTACTCAAAAATTTTTATCAGCGCTATATATTCTTTAAAAAATAGAAAAAAGTGCTCCTTATACAAGAGTGTAACACTTTTGAAATACGCTTCTTTATCGTTCTCCTTGCAAAAAAAAAACTATTACAAATTTTCGATTTGTGAGAGAATTCGTGGATCTCTATCCCGCTTGTAGTGTGATCACAAGCCTAGCCAGTCTATTTGGTCTGGATGGGTGTCTCTTTAAATATACAACAACGCAGCTGGTGTTGACTAATATGTCGGCATCAGTGGATGGACCCACAGTACACCAAACGACCTTTCGTTTACCGAGGACTGTTTCAAATTTAAAGAGTACCACGTGCTCGAATACAATATGGCGTCACCTGTTCAACACCTTCAGCTATCACGTGACTGACCTGTCACCCGGCACGTGCCTTTCCCATGACCGTGGGCAGGTAGCACAGCTGCCTTTTTTCTGTGACTGCACGCGTTGGATGCCCTTTGGTCTTCCTCTATAAAACTCTGCCTAAACAATCACAGCTATCGTCACAACGAGCACTTTAATAGAAACAAAGACCTACCCCAAGGTCATTTGGCATCGCGGAAAAGGATACTAAAGCAACATCTATACCAGTGCAGATGTGTTGTTCCCAATCTACAATATATCTAAGTGAAAAGGACCAATGAAAATAAGGACGTACTTCAAACCATTTGCCCATTCGTATGTGTTACATACGCGGTATGGAAGTTTCTTCTCTGAAAGTGTTGTAACAAGGCTGCCCATAAAACCTCCCATTTCCTCTCCCTTCCTCTGGTCATACGAGTGCAGTCTTACTGATGACATAATTTGATTTATTTACTTGATTAGTATTTTACGCCGTGCTCAAGAATATTTCACTTATACGACTGCGGCTCAGGTTTCTGGCGGACTTTCCCACTTACGGCCAGAGAGGAACCCATCCTGAGCGGGACTTGAACTCACAGAGACCGCCTTGGTGAGAGGCACCTCCCTTCTGAGAATATTTCAGAGTATATTCGAGTCAGGAAGACGCAATACACAGCAATAATCAATGGTTTATAGGTAGCCTAATAGAGGAAAATTATGACCTATTACATTAGCACACTGAATATCGTCTAGGCGATTTTCCACTGAAGTTTTCTAGTTCAAATACTGCTCTCGCTGGTCGACTCCGGCCTTAAGTCGGTTGCCCTCGCATTTAATTCACAAACCTGCTTTGAATAACAACACAAAATAAATTAGTCTGGAACACCCATTATTTATCAAAAAATGAAAGGCGATGAAATGTGACAAGTTGACATTTTGCTTCATGCGAGGTTTCTAACTGTCCACAGAAATCCTTCAGGTCAAACCCTCGCGGAATGATTAGGAAAAAAATTTAATGCATAAAAAGCATTACAGGATTACAGGACAAACCTTGTATACAGGAGATCATTCACACGTCTGGTATAGTATTAACGAGAAATTTGCTATTTCAAATAAACGGAAGAATGTCTCTGGAATCGCCCGGATTTTCATTGAAGACATATGTCTGGTTCAACTCTCTGTCCACAGTCGGCCGAAGCTGCGCCGTTAACTGCCGTCTACCAAAACAAAAGGAGAAAATGCAAATATTGACGTTCGCCAGGAGATGGGAGTTGAAACGGATAAGTGAGATATGGTTACACAAAAGATACCATCGCTAACGACTCCCCGGTGATTAGTAGGGATTTCCTGTGGAAATCGAACTAAAAATATCCAAGCTGCCCTGCGCGAGCACCAACAGATCCCTCCTACAAATTATGAAGAGTTCCGAGGTCATCACAAAAAAAGGGGAACGAAATCTGGAACTCTAAGAGAGTGGCGTTTGAACACTTTGAAATGTATTTACACATTTGTACTACATATGTGATCCACGCCAAATCGTCGGTGCTGATTGTTTTACGGGGAAAAGAGAGAACTGATACTTGGTCTGCAGTTAGTCCTCTCTCATTTAATGTTTGTTTTGTATACACCCCGAAGACAAACACCATAACTCACTAGCGAGCCCTTTTCCTTCAGGACATTCGATGATATCTCGCGTAGATGAGAAGAATCTCCAGCGACATTACGGAGTGATCTCTGGCTGGCAAAACCACATGTGAGGAAATGCAATGCCAATCAAATGAGAATTGACCTTTCGTGTGGATACGAAAACCGTTTGTTGGTAACAATGTAGTGTTCGAGATTCTTTTCCCACCAATTCAACATATTCTAGATTAACGAGAACTTACAGTTTAATATGTATAATGTTTCATCTGAAACGCTCGATAACCTTCATCAAGAAATACCCAGCGGAATTTTGAAATAAATTGGCCGGGCTTTGACCACAAAACTTCTTTAACGTGACATAAACATGAATTGCAGGTATGGCCAAGTGTGACAAAAATGACCTTTTTTGATGCAAATCAGTTTTCATTGCAGATCATCTAATTCAAGCAAATAATGTTTAGCTGGGACAGCTCTCTCTCTCTCTCTCTCTATATATATATATATTTACACGCCACTTTGGTCAGTGTGTGGTTCCGTCAAGTTTTTAACATACAAATTAAACATGGATCGGTCAATCAAACTTTTTACATCCAGTGTGTAATATGCATGTGTCATTAACTTAACGGCGTCCGCGGTGCTGGACGACATCAACTTTCAGCGGTATACCGTAAGTATTGCCATTTAGTGCTTGTTACATTATATAGCAGTGTGGTATATATATACAATGAGAAGTGCAACATCAATGGCACTTTCCACGTTCACTATGAATTCATCAACATATAAACTGAAATACATTTATAACGCATGCAATGTCAAAAATGGCACGTTACATCTTCGTAATAAACTATAGTCTATATAACTGGTGAATTGTCAAATCAGATGTAAATCAAAAAGAATACAATAGAAAAAAGTTTGTTTTTATAAAAAATGTTGTTATTTATTTTTTGTTGCTACCAGAAATCGGCATTACCTAATACTCGGTCAAATTTGTGAGTTCACGTATCTAGGGCCCATGCGCAACAAAGTATATGCTAATTCTTAATCATGTGACTTCATGCAGAAAATAATGCCCCAGTTAACACGAATGTGAGCGACAGCATATGAACGCAGCAAAATCATTTTCAAGTCACGTGGCTCCCTTTCTATTGATTAGACTCGGCTGCTCTTCCCAAAATTACGATCATCATTTTTCATTATTAAAACAAAGAATAAAATGAATTTGGTGTAAAGGCGCAATTGCCCCTCCACTTGTTGTGGCTTGTGTAAAATTATTTTAACTTATATGTACGTCAAAAGGAGAAGTATGAGTAGACTATAGGGTAATATGTTTATCACCACCTA
Source organism: Acanthopleura granulata (assembly GCA_016165875.1). NCBI lineage: Eukaryota > Metazoa > Mollusca > Polyplacophora > Chitonida > Chitonidae > Acanthopleura > Acanthopleura granulata. The sequence continues at coordinate 2,009,419 of JABBOT010000004.1, forward strand.
TCATCATGCGGAAATTGCACGAAACTTTTCTCCGGCGGCTGGTTGCAAAGGCCAGAGCTTCCGAGACCACGACAGCCCCTTGACTCTCGCTTTTTGGACTGGGATAGAGTATAATTGCACTTTTAGCACCATGTCAAAATTATATCATCTTACACTGAAAAGGAAAAATACGCAGTTTTTTGTTTTCGCAGTCATATCAATGTAGTTTTAGTCAGGAAAAGATCATGAGTGAAACGAATGAGTGAGTGCTTAGGGTTTAACGTCGTACAGTCTAAAACGACTCTCCCACTACATAAAGGTCAGAGCCTCCGGGGACCCTTGCCTATTTGTCGGCGACAATAGTTCCACTGCAACACCCCCAAATTATATATAAGGTCAGTGTGGCACAAAATCTCCTGCTATTTAAAAAGCCAGAACTTCCGGGGCCTAGGCGGCCTCTGGACCCTCGCTTATCCTCTGCTTCAACCCTCTCACCTTCCACGACGTTCCGCTTCCTTGAACAATGTACATTTAGGCTGTAGTTGATTTCCCTCTACGTGTTGTGTATAGGATAATTAAAAAGCCAGGGTATTTATTTATTTATTTATTTATTTATTTATTTATTTGTTGGATTAGCACTTGAGTTTTTTATAGGCCTACGGCAGCGGCCAACATTATTGTGGGAGAAAAGGTACGACACTCGCAGGTTGGTGCATGCCTTCCCACGTACGTACTTGAACTCACAGGGACCGCATTATATAATACATCATCACTGAATCATATACCGAAGACAATAGTACCATTTTCGAAATTATTGTTTATCCTGGAAAGGTTATTTTAGTCGAGCAGTTTTAGAGAGGAGGAGGGGGAGGGCTGTGTAATTTCTTGTTTGTTTGCAGCTTTTGATATATTAACATCACAATATATTTGTTTGATTCTTTATATATACACGTGTATTTTACAGTGTGGCGAAAGACACGACTGCATGGGACTGCTGGACATCACTCATAGTTCATTCTCTTCATCAGCAGTCGATCTAACTGAAACTGTGCCATGATTATGAATAGGAATGTCTTAGTTTTCATGTAATGTGTTTGTAGAATGTAGTCTAGTTTTGATGTATATCGTTTTTACAAACGACCTTGACTGTAATATATACATTCAGTGTAGCTCCTCTTTGCAATCTGATGGTCACTTTGCACATGGATTGCTGAGAGTTTGTGAATTTGTAAAGGCCTGTGGTCCCTTTGGAACATGTCATCAAATCAACGCACTCTGTGAATTACGTTCATTAGTTGTAGATATAAAGAGTAAGGGTTTACTTCTATTCAGTTATGAGGTTTTAGACAAGATTATAATTACTGTTTCAATGCTAAATGCTGTCTGGTGCCTACCAGATCTCAGATGGGGCGTGCTCGCACCAACAACACGACATTCCCAATTTCTCGGGTTTCCCCAGTCTGTAGTCAGTTTTCTCCTGTGTCAGCGTGAAGAGCTAACGATGCAGATAGCCCGGGGCTGACTCCTTCCTTGAAATGTCGTCCAAATAGCCAGCTTCCTGTTCAGAGACTCACGGGAAGTTTCATTGCAAACCATTCCTTCAGATTGGTAAAACAATCCTCGATCAAGTCATTGGGCCGCCTGGAAGCTAAGAGAGAGTGGGGTCGGCATAAGCACTTGTTGTTCCTCCCAACGACTTTACCTGCCCGGGGCATCGTCATATCGTGGAATCAAACTCCGAACAAAGATTCCGAGGGAGGAATTAAAGATGCCTGGCATTGTTGTGGAATTTAAGAATACAAGAAAATCGGGAAGGTAATCTGAACGTATCCATCGAAAGCGGATTTCTCCAGTATGAGTTTAGCAACAACCCAAATGGCAGCGCATGAATAAACCGTGACTACAAGTCGACTATAAATGAAGTGTGATAAAATATAACGTAAATTATCCGTTAAAATTAGTTTTAAGCGACTATAGCTACATTTTGCAATTTGTTGCAATAAAATCTTATACAATTATTTAAAAAATTTTAAAGTTTTACGCACGTGGTACAGAAGGATATTCTCCAATTCAGCATCAAGCTTGCATTGCACGCCGCTTTTTTCCCATATCTGTGTTCTGTTAATAGGCGAGTGCAGCTTATTTATCACATGCCATACAGTAATGAAGGCAACTTTAATGTGATCTACATGTATGAGTAAATGAATGGATTGTTTAACTGCACATTAACGTTGTTTTAGCTACGCCCTATGTCATAACAGGAATATGTTAGAACAGCCTTGATTTTTGACAAAAAAAAAAAAAGAAAAAAGTAACAACCAGAACAAAAGGAATGCATGCAAACACTCTTAAAACATCCTGGTAAAAGATGTAAAAATCAGCTAAAACCAAATTTAAAAATCCGTCTGAGAAAAGAAGGAAAAGGAAAGCAATATCACAACTTTTACAATGTTTTTTATCGAATACGTTTTTTCTGTATAAATCGGTTGGAGGTGGAGTATTAAATTTAACAGAGGAAAATTTGTGATTAAAATTTTAAGAATATGATCGAAAATTATATGCTGGGAAAGTATACGAAGTAAATTCTTTTGTTATTTTAAAGGGCGGTAAACCAATTAAACCTGGCTTGCCATGGACATGTACTATACATGGAATACAATACACAGTAGAGTATATATTTTTGAAAGTGCATGGGTATCAGATAACATTGATAATTGTCATATTGTTGTGATTCGCGTACCTCAGTAAATGGGGTCGCTTCAGATTCAAATCCAGCTCATGCTAGCTTCCTATCCGGCAGAATACGTGGGAAGGTCTGCCAGCAACCTGCGAATGGTCGTCGATTTCCCCTGATGCCTGTCCGGTTTCCTCATGGCAAGGGTGGTAAATAAGTGAAATATTCTCGAGCACCTTCCTATAATAAATAAATAATTTTGAAGTAATTTGTTGGGTTAGCTTAAAGTCAGATTTCAGCAAGCTGCAGTTTTATTTGTGCGATGATTTCATCTGGAATTCTTAAAAGTCTACATATTTATCAATTTTCATGAAAAAAGCGTGTTCTGTATTGAGACAGATGTATGCTGAAATTCATCGACTATTCATCTTACAGATGTAAGTATGATTTAACATATATACAACTATATAGATTTATTGCCATTGTCAATATATGGGAATATATGCTTGGACTGGAACTGATGTCTTGTATTGGTCCATATCCCGCCTTTTCTCAGTTCCTAGAATGTGCTCGCATGGCTCAAAGTCGCGTGCTCTCTTACCATATAAGCATGCATGGTTCATAAAACCCTAATCGGCTAAGTAGAAGTTGTTCAGGGCTTGGTGAACCCTAATAAAGTTATAAAAACGATCGAACAAGTTTCATCAAAATTTGACTTTATTCACGAAGTGTGAATAATGTGTTTTGCGATCTGGGAAAAGAGAGCCGCGTTGTGGTGAAAGAGATATACGTTGTGTTCTCATTATATAATGATCTGTAATGTATACTGAACTTTTGATAACTGCTTAAATCGATCTTCGAAATTCTACCCATATTCACGACTGGAAAATGACCAAAGAAAACGTTTTTGTGGCTTCTTTTCTACGATTGAACAACATGCCTGCACGTTCTGAAAACTATCACTTTCTATGCATACACCGTAAACAGACCAAACAAGACAATGGAAGGCATGTTAATATCGTTACACTATGTCGTTTTAGTGATTATCATATAATGACTTGCCCTCTGTATAGTTAGGAGTAGTATTTTCTCAGTCAGACAAGCGTCGATAAAATCGTCCAGTCATTCAGACTAAAAAAAAGTAACACCACCACAATCAATTGTTAACCCTCAGCCGTAATGTTCATTAAAGTAAGATTAAACTGGACGATTATTTTTTGTTCTTATATATTGCATATTTAACATACAGAATTTTTATTTCCTTGGGTTCAGTTTATAAATTGATTCAAACTTTACAGTATTTTGTATAAATTATAAGTCAGATAATTATTGTACTTTTCATATACATACATTCAGAAAATATATATTTATTTTGGAGTTTTGGAAGCAAATTTCTGAAATAACGTTTTTTTTTTTAATTTGGCTTATGCTGATGAAGGCTGTAAAGAGAATGACTAAGTGACTTTTGTCGTTTACAAAATTCTTGACAAAAATAAGGCCAGTCTTGGCTGGGGCATTTTCTGTTTATATAAATACAGATCTGTTCTGAGTTTATGCAACACGTTGGGGAACATTTCACATTTTAAGTCTTGAAAGAGGTATACATTTTCTTTCTCCCTTGAAACCCTAGAAATTGCGCCCTCGGCGATCTGTCAAAACTGTTAGAAGAAAGACTCCTTGAAATTCAGAATGGATAACGGATGATATCCTAAGTGACATGGCTTTGAATAGGTTAGATTTCTTGGGAAACAAACAAGTATGTGTGCTTACATGGGAAATGACAAACCCTGTCCACACTTTGATACTTCCAGTTAATGTTTTCCGAAAAGTCGAGAATACTTCAATGGAAATCTCGAAAGCTGGACTTGATAAATAACTTTTCGCGAGTATAGTTGCGAGGGTGTTGCCGCAAAGATTCGGGTAGAGTTCCACGGCGTTACGTCAAAATGGCGGCACAGTGAGATACCGTCCCGCGGAAGAGATCAAGGCTGACCGGCAACTGGGGAGCGCCTATCAAACAAATAAACTCCTTACTGATACAGGACCGCAAATTTGCTCGGCTTCCAGGCGATCTCTTACCGAAGTATGGGGCTCGTGGAATTCGTTGACCCCCTGGATACGTCGGTGCGGCTCGATGATGTGCGATCTGGAATCCAACCAATGGGCGGTGAGCTGAGATGCTTGGGCTCTTCCCTTGACTCCCCAGCACCATATGTCATCGTCCCTCCCTCATCCCATCAAATATTTATGCATTTGATGTCGTGAGTGGAGGGTTACTTTCTCTTTTGGGACTATCTGTAAACGATACAATCAGCGTGCGTGCGGGATAGCTCAGCTCGCGAACGTTTACTGGAGTCTTGACTCTTGCTGAAGGCGCGCCCGATCAGAAAGGATCTATTTCCATAACATCGACCGTCAGTGGGAGACTTTGGTAATATTTGCATATCCGCAGGTAAGAAAGTTCTTCTTTTATGAATTTAATTAGTACGTAACTCATTGCATAAACGCAAAGCCATATAAAATCTTTCAATGTCCAACTCTGTTGCTGAATTTCAATGACATTGTCTTTAAAGGTATGTTTTTTTTTTTTTTACAATAAAGCCTGCCTCTCGTGAAGGAGTCATTGATTGTACTGACCACACGATTGTCTTGACATACTGTTTACTGGCCTTTGATATTTAAATATGAATGGTACAAGAACTGAAGCCTAGACTGGTTATCCTATCGACAGATCTCTTTGGGCGGATCGTCTGTATTGTTACTAACATATGCCTTATACATGCATACACACACAATTTTTAGCGGCGATGAAGGAAAATCCATAAGGCATCCAGATTTCAATGTTTAATGCTTCACGGTTTCATATGCAATCGTGGATCAGCATTATGAAAAAACTGTCATAAACACAAAGGATGTATATGCATAAAGGAGTTATTAATTTCTGAAATACACCAACTGTGTTTCCTCAGAACAGAATCTTTGTATTCTGGAATCTTTGGATGTTCATGTATAATTGCACAGCTAATTATGAATGCCAGACTATGCAGGATGTACACCTTCATGGTTTTAAAACAAAACCTGCAATCTGAGATTCTTCATATTTGCATTTTTTTCTCTGTGTTCGTTATGACACATATGTATACAACATTTGATATATATCAAATTGTAAGCTGTTCTTGATTTTTCTTAAAAAGTGGATAATATTTTTATGAGCTGCCCCCTAACGTTGTTGATGTAAAATCCCAGTCGGCATCAAGCTATACCGATATCATTCCTTAAATGTGAAACTATTTATCTGCCCCCGTCACATGGCCCGTGTTGTCAAAGCTGTACAACAACTGTGTTTGCTCATGTGTCAACCAGTTGTTCACCTCTATAACAATGTTCCCAACCCCGGTTGAAGTTCTGGTTTTAATTAGTCGTTAACTCGATACTTTACCATTAAATCCATTTTGATCGAAATAAAAATAGCCCCTTAAATGCCCACGCTCTGAGCATTTGGATTAGTTTTATGTATACATACTCCAGAGTGGGTGTGTAGCACATGAACACTGTTATCTCTGATGCAAATGAACTCAACAACCTGTACACACGAATGGAAGTGCACTGGGAACAAAGTAATAAATTTACACATACAGTAGGAGCTCAAAGTTTGAAAGTTTTGATTCTAACTTATGTTTGCGCGGGATTGTTATGGACCACAAGTAAAAGTGAGCAAATGTATGACAAATGAATTATTCTTCGTAATATTACCGAATATACATATTCTAGAGTTAATTTGCAGTTTTGTTTAAAACATTACTTCAGCTAAAGATTGTAAGAAATCTTCAGATTCGTATTTTATGCACCTGTGCAAGTTTTGCTCATTAATTTAATTCTGTGCCTTGGTTTTGTTCTAAATAAGCTACTTTATAGTACATCTTGCAAACTTGCTATTCACCCTGTCTTACTAAATGGAATATTCACACTTCAATGGGAATACACCGTATCCAATTATGCTACTGCGAAAATGAAAGCTTTTAAGAAAGTTTTTCATCGGATTGCTTCTCCTGAGATTGGCATTACCTCGCATCTCCTAATCCCACTTATTGTAAACAGTCACATAAAGCTCTCTGTTCTCGGCGAAATAGAGTATTCAAGTATCCAATGCAAATACGAAGGGTTCGTAAACAGGCGATAACCATTCAGCAGAGCTTTTAACGCGCACTTAGCGAGTTTATACAAAACCGTGTGCCTGATACACACCTCTTACTTATTCTCTGTACCACATAGCCATACTAATATACCAACTCGCTCTTATCTTAAGGAATACACACATAGAGGCGTTTATTTACAGCTAATAACACAGACTATTGTCCCGCATGTCTAAGTTAAAAAGAAAAGTCAAATGTTGAGGGCAAAAGGGGAACAAAATCGTAACCTCCACGGCGAACTTTTACGTAAACTAAGATGCATTTTGAACAATGCATTTATTGGGTTTTCATATCATGTCATTTTCCTGGTGCTTAATTTTTGCATCTAAAGTTTAGGAAACCAAGCGAAAAAGAATTGAAATTTAGATAATATAAAACTTATGAGTAAACGGCATGATGATATACAACTAGTGTTTATAGCGAAACATTTCCAGTTTAATGCTGCCACGAAATAACTCGCACAGTTTGTGTCGTTAGCCAGCAGAGGATTGTCTAATTTGGGTAAAATCGCCTAATCACCCACCGATAGCCCTGGGTGTCAGTGATAATTAAGTGCCACCTAGACGTGATAATTACTACACTTGTTATCAATTACGTTAATTACAGACAGGCTTTTATCTGCTCTGTCGTCGCCGGGACAATATGGGGGATTGATCCACGCCTCTGTGTGGTCACTGTCTGATTCTGTCATACGATCCGTACTTTTATTTGCCCTGTTGTCATGTGATACTGGTCATTCACACCCATGTACTGCGGCTCCGCAAGGTTATGGACAGGACGAAGAATAGCCGAAGCACTTTTGATGGCATAAATATTTTTATTTTTTACACGAAACACTGATGAACATATCGTTGTGTTCAGATATTTGAAAATTTATTAGAATTAAGAGAAATGGAAAAATTTACGTTTCGGCTTGTTTACCAAAGAGCTACCGACGAAGCATCAAAAACATGGACGATGCTGTGCAGTTGTTTGAACTATTCATGAACTCTATTAGGCCACTGACTTGCAATTCATAGTGAAACATATTGGCCTTTTTCGTGAATTCTGTAAAAGATTTTTTTCCAAATATTTTTGAAAATAAGCCATCTGTAACTCAGAATGTTGGTTAGTTATTTTTCTCGGTACCTGTATTTATGAACTGTAACTAATGGCATCTTCCTCGAGATCGTTTCTTTACACGAAATCTAATGGGTTTACCACTATACCAGCTAGAAGCTGTCCTTTTGTATTTTAACTCCGTGCCCAGGTCGTATTTTTAGATAATTTAGTTTTTTTGTACCGGGTTGTAAGTGCATATCCATATGATCATCTTGCCATTGCCATGTCGAAGCCTTCCCTGCTCTTTACAAGCCCATATTATTTTGGTATCAAAAATTTCTTTAAAAAAACCTTAATGCACATTCAGAAATGTTGTTTATTTACTAATTTGTTAATAAAAAGACTGTAACGTTTTATTGTCAAGTAAGTTAAGGAACGTTGTGATTTTTGCTGCAAACGCATGCAACAGTAGAAAGAAACTATATTAAAAACAAAATACTGTAAGTGCAGAAATGGTCATAAACTCCAGCATATTGAGGAGAGCCCGTCAAAAACACCACTTGTTCAAATTTCTGAAATGGGATTTTGATTTCTCCGTCTGTTCCTGCGCCCGGTAGACACATAGTTCAGGCTAGTGATTGCCAGATGTAGCCCATTGAAACAACGGCCAGCTAAACGATTCCGAAGTTACGGGCGTAGCTGTAGGGAGGGTACGCAGTGCAACTGTCGTGTATAGCCTTCGTGAAACACCGCTTATTGGAAGCAGACTTTGCACTCGATCGCCCAGTCCATAGCGGTGTGGTGGGCACATACATTATACCTCAGTAGACCAATACCATTGTGAAACCTACTCGGTATCTCGTCCAACCTCAGATGGGCACCAAAACTGACAGTGTTTCGGCTTGTAAATCAGTGTTACCAGGAATTATTGTTACTTTGCAAGGACGTGTTTAGATGAGTCAGCAATCTGCTGAAGTGAAAATCAATGGCTCTTATAAATCACTGTTCTTTTGTAGAACTTATTAGATCTGCCGATGTCACTATAAGGGTATATAGCGCTTTCTTGGAATTCATGACGTCGCGTGTTTGACATGATGAACTTGCGCTGACATTCCTGCCGGCGTTATAACTCCTGTTGATGCCACATCAAACTATTGCTTCGTACAGGTATTTGATACTTCCAGTCATTGGCGACACGATAATTCGTCTTTCTTCTTGTAAAGGCAGACAAAGAGGATCACTCATGGTTTACATTCACTGTTATTTCTCGTGGTAACTTGTAGGCCTATGTCATCGATATAGTTTATAAGCTTATGTCTATGAAGACTGTAAGATTGGATCTAATCAACTCATTGAAGCACCATTTGAAAGAGGTAGACAGGATGTTTGCGCATGGTCATAGTTTTCATCCGATTGGAATACGCACGTATGCGTGCAGGAGGTTTAACTTTGATATTGATACAACGCTGCAGGAGCGTTTCAAACCAAATGGGTGTACATGGATTCAGAGTACAGTTGACACGATCATGTTGCCTGACGAAACGTTCTCTGTGTGGTCATTTGCGGTCATGATATGTAACACAGCAATCGTCATTTACCACAAGACCATCTCACGGATTTGGCAGTTTCCATCCGATTTTTAAAAGTCAATGCAAAAGCCTCTAACATATTTATTACGGGGGGGGGGAGGGTTAATTTTCTCATCAGTTACTTACCGCATGCTCGTACTTAGTATGTATGGCGTTGGTGTGACTTGTAACATGGACAAGGCACAAACCATCATGAATGTGAATCACCACTCTATAAGATCTAGATTTTATAATATATTTTGTACAAGAGATTTGATCGGAATCAACCAGGGCATGTCTTGCATCACTCAAACTTATGCAGTCTCTTTTGACATGTTTCAGTGGTCATGGAAGAGAGAATGTTATCTTCTGACAGCGACTCGGACGATTCTATTGACGTGTCCACGACGGACCCACCGCGCCAAACCCACAAGGACAAGAAGGAGTTTCTGAACCGCAATCTGAGCTCCATGGCCCCTGTGTCGTCGACAGTGAGCCGAGCCCGATCAGTGTCACGGCGCCTCCTCAGAACACCCAAATGTGCCCGATGTAGGAACCATGGAGTTGTCTCCTGCTTAAAAGGACACAAACGTTACTGTAGGTGGCGCGACTGTCAATGTGCCAACTGCCTTCTGGTGGTGGAGCGACAGAGAGTAATGGCTGCCCAGGTGGCACTCAGAAGGTAAGATCGAATTTTAATTATCCAAATTTTCGTATACTTACCATTAATGCTCCATGTGACACATAGTTCAGATATGTCTTCATCCGGTGAGTGTTTTCTTTTTTGGTGATTCAATCTTTGTAGCCATAAAAGAATACAAATACAGATTTTAGTAAACCTCATTTACACTGATATAAAGGTGATAAATCAAAGAAGCCTTCTGAGCACTATGCACAGTTGAAGAGCTTACACAACCCAATAGGGATGACTTTGATATCTTTGGTGCCAGAGCGAAGAAGTTGCTGTGACCAATCCTAAATCTGTAAGGCAGATGAAGCCTCATGATCACGCAACACAGATTTAATAAACAAAGGAAGGCGTGTGGAGAGACTTGATTGGGTGACCCAATTTAGACTAACCTTTCACTAGATCGAACTAGTTGTAGAAATGGAAGAGGTCAAGGGATCTTTTGTACAGCGAAGCGCAAGAGAAACCTTGCCGTTGTGAAGGTGATGAAGAAAAGCACAGATCCCATATGTTTTAATTGTTATCCTTTGCTGCACATAGGGGTGAACGCTTATACAGAACCCTGGCCTCCCTGTAGTTTCTTTTAGTGAATCGGTGGGTGTTGTGTAAACCGTTTCATGATAAAAACACTTCTGGTGTGATAAAAACTCCAGAAACCCCTCCGGCTATATGTGGGTTAACTCTCGTCTTCATACAGACCGTCCAACTGTGGGAATCATCTAAGCGAACTATAGGGTAGCAAGTGTCTGGAATGAATCGACACATACGAGATGCATGGTATCAAACGAACCTTCCCGCTACCTGTGTTTTTCTAAGACGATAAAACGATATTGAATTACCGCAGTGTTTGTAGATAGCAAAAATTTGTACCTTCCTTCCCCTTATATCTAAGAGTGTATGTGTCAAACAGTCCCTTTGGAATTAGTGAAAAAACTACCAAGCTTGATATTTACCTTGCTGATGTGTTTGGACCGGCATAGGGAGGGGGTAGCTGGAGAATAACGAGGAAAAGGCACGAGAATCTTTCTTCTCACAGGCCAGACGCAGAAGTTCTTTGAAAACTTATATCTTTGTATACGACCGACATTGTATACATTCAGTATTAGATTAAACGTTAGAGAAATAATGGCTTCTATCCAGACTGCGCCTAGATGACCTTCCTCTCTGCTATATCTTTGTGGCCATATTGTTAGCCTATATTGCCGCTTTTACCAAAAACCGTATTTTCGAAACTGTATCATAAATAAAGTATGATTTATCAGATGTTCTGGGATCTTCAAGAGAAAAATATAACTTGATAAATTAAGAATCTAAACACTCCTAAGTACGTTTCATCATTTATCAGACATACATTCAAATTCATCAGTTTTAGGAGGTTTTTAAAAAATAATATCTTATACTTTGTAATTACGTCTTATTACAAAGAACATTGATATATATATATATATATATATATATATATATATATACATATATATATATATATATGAATGTAATCATATATCTAGAAAACCTCAAAATAGCCAACAGATTGCTTCTCTTTACGGGTGACTATAATCATGAACTTCAGATATTGATATATATATATATATATATATATATATATATATATATATATATATATATATATATATATCAATGTTCTTTGTAATAAGACGTAATGACAAATATATATATATATATATATATATATAACAGTAAATTTTATAACACTTGCCTACAAGCAATGTTTCCATGAGAGAAGTAAAACTAATTTACCGTTTCGTGACATCTGAAGTTCATGATTATAGTCACCCGTAAAGAGAAGCAATCTGTTGGCTATTTTGAGGTTTTCTAGATATATGATTACCTTTACCATGAAATCATTAAGCTGGAAGAAGTGAAATAGGGGCTTAGTCCCGACAATGACACAACATAGGTTCAAGATGTCTCAACCGTCATTGAACCATATGTGTCATATTTGTGCAATTTATCATGTCTGGGATTTCCCCTCTTGAGCCCCACAGTGCATGTTCATCACAGAATCGTTTGCAGGACATCAGACGTTAGCTTTGTTCTGACATCCTAAACATAGAAAGAAGATAAAATCAGCTGGATGGGGTATTTACTAGTTGCAAACTTTATATAACATACACAATTGTTACACTTAACCACTGCCGGTGATATACTGGGGCCTGGTTTTTCGAAGAGGGTGTACGTAAGTATACCGTGTGCGTCGTCATTGACATAACTTACACCCTAATTATAAAACGGGCCCTAGGCGTACAAAGGATTTCAACTCTGGAAAGACAACTTTTGAGAACTTTGTATATTGTTAGAGAAATGTTTCCACACACGGTTTTAATAGCGTTTCATAGTTCACACCCTTCAGGCACCAGGATGGCCTCTTGCCCCCGTGGGCATCTACCGGGTGTAAGGTGATCCCCATGGTGGTTGTTTGTTCATGCGACTGTTCACTACCCCTTCCCACTGTGTAAATAGCCCTAGGAAACTGATCCCTGCAGTATCAAATGACCGACAACACACTTATGCAATCTTTGTTATGGTTCCGCTGGTGCAATACTAGTTGGAGAGATAAACTTTAGTAAGACCGTCAAGAACAACGAGCTTTACCTTGCAAGTCCTCTATTTTCCCCAAACGTCATTCCTATGTACAATCGACTAGTTAGCATTAATTCTTTATTTAGGAAATTGCATATGCAGTAAAACGGCCCTACAGTTAGCAACGTGAATCGCCTCGTCAACGGTGGGTGAGCTGTACTGGAGAAAGCTTTTTAGCTTTGATTTACGCATAAAAAATTCTAAAAGAATTCCAAAGAAATGCTTTGCCAATAAAACTTCCTCGATATAAAGGTGTATAGGAATAAGGCATTTTTATTCATTTGTACACTGTATTATACTACATTGAAGACATGAAAGACTTTATTGTGTAAGTGAATTACAATTTTGGATATTACAACAATATGAAACAAAACCTTGTCTATACGCCCAACACATCTGGCTAAACATAGAAGCTTAATTGATGCTTGGCCGGCAGATTTTATCATTTTTAGCAGTACACCGCTGTGGCAAATTCTCTGCCAATTCGGCAGCTGTATTCTGTAACCTAGGGGACGGGATATAGTCAGAATTGACTTGTCACAAACTGATGATAAACTCGTGAGCCATCGCCAATCTTCTGCGTTTATCGGTAAGACGAGACCAGTCGACGAAAACTCAAGATATCCCGTCATTTTAGAATCCCAACGATAAGGACTTACCAGTTTTATCGCATATCATGACATAAAAGTTGTTGAAATGAGGCTCAAACTCACATATCTCCTGACACGTGACATTTAACGAGACCTCAGCGTGTGTTGTGTCATTAAATGTGTTTCAGTTAACTGCAAGACAAAGCCAGTGAAATGCAAGAGTGTATACATAGAACGTCGAAAAAAACTACTACAGAAATGTTTTCAAAAAATGTAATGGAAATCTTCTATTTTTTCATTCTCAAGCATGAATTTCAGGTTAGTATCTTTTATACACCGCATGATACGAAAATGCGGAAGGGACATAGTTTCTTAGTTCTTATTTTTGGGCTGACGAAGAAAGGAAATTTATTTATTAAAATTTTTTTCACGGATTATGTGATTATGTTGAAATTGGAAATTATGAAAAATGAAACATGAAATTATGTGATCCAATTAGAAATGATATACAATGTCCCCATTGTGTGCACATTGCATTATGTCCACATCGACAGTATCTCAATCATATCTTGGAGAGCACATGATTAAACCAAGAAGCAGTTAATAGTTTTGAACGTGATGTGATGGACGCGCCATGTACAATTAGGGGACGACAAAGTAGATTATATACTTGTCAGATGCCGTCACCAGGCTTGAGATACAGCGTAAATTTAACTTTCCTGGAACATCCTGGAGCATGTTATATTTGCCATTCCAATGGCGTTTGTTGAAGTTACTATGTAATAGAAGGGTATGAATTTCCATGCCACCTAACAATGCCTATAGTTACAATGCGAAAGGCTGGTGGGAAAAGGCTTAACGTTCATTGCAAGGGAGTTCAGTGAATTTGTTCATTTAGGCTCTGCTTGATTGGCGTGTCACTCCATATTCCCGCAACTTTACACTGTATTTCTTATCTTGTACTGCATCGATCAGAAATTAACATAGTACTCGTCATCCGCAGAATAACACCATTAACCGGCAGTCTCAGACCAATTGCATTCATGCCAAGTTTCATGCCTAAACTAAACTTGATCACCAGTAACAGAGAAGACGTCCTCACTTTTTATTCAGAACAGGCAAACCTTGCTGATATTTGATGCCAGTAATCCAAAACAAATGTAACAAAGTACACTGAGGTAATTTTATGTGACATACTCGGAAGTCACCACTTACTCACGTCATATCTATTAAAAAGGTTGAAAGTATCTATTTCTATTCTCCGGTTTTACACCCCATGCTTTAGTGTTTTATGTATAAACCAGGATTCTGTAGGTCGGCTACGAGTTCCGAAGTCGGGTTAATTCCTTTGCATTATTTCCCTTGCATTCTGTTCGAGATTAGTAACATCGAATAAATTGCAGTAACATCATTTCATGTTTTTTTTTCACTCAATTTGGTTCTAGCCATAGTTCTACGAGGGCGTATATTGCTACCATATTCTTTTAAACATTTCTTGAACCGTTAAAACAGAATCCTGACTGAGGCCGTATGCCATCGATTATGTGTAACCATTAGCCAACGATCACGCTGTCGTTGTTGATCTGGTTTTACTCTTCATGTTCTAATCTTTCATATTGTATGTTTCATAGATCAGGATTCTGATAGTGGACTGCTAGTCTCCGATGTCTAATCCCTTAGAGTTGTTTCATGTAATTGTTCATTTTTAGTAATTCTTGACTTGCAGTAAATAGCAGTTAATAAAAACACACCCTTTATGCTTGAATCTGCTTAAGCCATGGCTCTAGGGTAGCGTTAGTTGTTAAATATTCATATGAACACTTAAGAAAAATCTCTGAGTCAGGTAAATTGACAGGAGGCCGCATTTCGAGACAATTTGCCAACTAGTGACGATGTTGTCGCTGCTGTGGTTTTCCTTCCATGCTATAGTCCTTTATGTTGTACTCCCTGCTCATCGGAGTAGCTCAAGAAATGTTCAAGAAGTGTTAAACATTTTGGAAGTTTTTGGCCCACACCTGAAGCAGTTAACGACAGATTTTCGCGTCACACCTGCGTAACAACATCCGTGAGTGCTTTACAGTATATCATCCTCATCGTCTTTGAAAAAGCCTCATCATGTCAAGTGGTTAACGTTTATGCCTTGTTACAACGAGGCAGGTGTCTTAGGAAGCACACATGTGGAATAAGGTAACACTGTGTACACGTGACGCGCCTGTTAGACAGAGCACGTGGGCGGATCCTGTAAGGATAAACGCCTAAACAACACCAGAGTCATCGCCCTCAGAGGATGGTACTCATTAATTACCCGCGAATTCCGCACCTGGCTTCAGGAGAAGCCTTATAGAGGGATCCTAATTCTCCACTTAAGCCAGGTGCACAAGCTTCGTTTTACACCACAGTTATGACTTTAGGGCTAGATGCCTTTGGATTAAAGATGCCTTGAATTACCAGTGAAATGTGAAACAAACAAATTACATTGATTTCTTTGATATGTATTAAATCTAAGTTTAACTATGGAGTGTTTACAAGGCGTATAATCCATTTATATTTTATCTTTGTAGGCACCAGGCCACGGATAATGATCAAAATATCAAAGCAAAGGTAAAAAATGCCGCCGCCTTGCTCCAGCAGAGGAAAATTCTGCAAAGAAATCTCCGCAGTCTTCAACAACATACCCTGTCCAGAGAAATACTCTCCAGTAAGTATATAGTTAAAGCCCAAAGTAGATTAGTCAATCCGTGATCTGTAAAACCAAATCCCCTACCTCTCATCAAGAAATCCATTGCTTCCTATGGGTCGAGTCCAGCAACTGGCTTGGTGAATAAAACACGCTTCGGTTGGTGTGACTGGTCCGCCATACACACCTTGGCCAATCAGAATATTATATTTGAATCCACCAGACAATGGCTATACATTGGTCTGTGGCAGGTAGCTGGACAGATGTTTACTCTGACATGGAATAAGTAATGAAGTCTACATGCAGTAAGCCGTAAAGCACCCCACTAACATATATGAACTCGAAATAAATTCAAACAAAAGGTATGTTTGGGTACTAAAGCACCCACTAAAATATATGCCAAAATAAATTCCAACGAAATCTACGTTTAGTTCTAACGCTTCCATATTAGAAGTAGTACTTTTTTGTCCAAAATAATTGAAGACCTGACGTAAAGCACCGACTAAAATATATGAACACAAACTGAATTAAAACTAAAGCTGTACTTGGAACTAACCTTTCCATATTAGGAATTGTATCTTTCTGTTCAAAATAATTGAAGTTCTGACGTAAATGCACGCTAAAATATATGAACTTAAAATAAATTCCAACGAAAGCTATGTTTGGCACTAACGTTTCCATATTAGAAATATATATATTTTCTTTTTCTAAGAAATTATTGAAGTTCTTCACTTTATTCTATTGTATCAGATTACCGCGCCCGGCTGCACGCTCTTCCTCCACCGGAAGCCATCAGGTCAGCTCTTCCGTACATGAATGAGCGCATGCGCAAGAGAAGATGCTTTGCAGATAAGGAATTGGATTTGGTGATGTTCGAAAGAGAGCGACAGGCTGAAATTGTTAAACAGAGACAAACCGGCATGCATCAAGTACCAAACAGTTCCGCCATTGATGTTTCGAAATCCAGATTTATGCTCGGCAATTCCAGCCCCCGAGATTTCTTACATCGTATTTTTCCCGCCCACAACCCGAACGTGCTGGAACTGGTGTGGCAAGGTTGTGGAGGGAGCTTAGAGAAGACCATCGAAATTGTGGCCCGTGGATTGAAAACAAACCTCCCTCAACTATCTCCGCCTCAGCCGGCTTGCCCGCAGGCTGTCACTGGTATTTTGCCAGTCTATTTTGCCAATTCCCAGGCGTGCTTTCCTTTGAAATCTTCACCATCATCAGAAGTGACAGGAGCTGGGATTAGACACCCAGCTTTCAACCTCCCTTCGTCTTACTTCCCTCATATGAACACAGTGGCGGCACTTTTGCCGAATGGCGTAGCCTCAGCCACTTTATCCAGCACTAAATCCGACAATGTGACACGGACTATTTCACCGCGGGAAGAAGAGTCCATGCGTAAATCCACCAAAGACGAGTCGCGGAGCAGTGCTTGGAACCTGACACGCGATCTTCTACAGCGTAGGTCTGCATTCACTTCCGTGTCCTCAGACAATGATAAAGTAACAGACAGTGATACTTGCGAAAGTTCCGACAGTGCGGCAACGAGTCCGCCATCTGTGGCAACGAGTCCGCGATCTGTGGCAATGAGTCCGCAGTCTGTGGCAGACTCGTTATCGGAAGGCAATGGTAACAATAACTACAACAACAAAGTGCTTAGCACAAACAGTAGCAGTTTTGGCGATGCTAACGGTCGCAGGAATACGTGCAAAGGCAGTGTAGCGAAATCTCCGCTCAAGTTTTCTGTCGCTTCCATCATTGGAAAATAGACACCGAGTTCGGAAGTCTCTTTCGGGGTATTAATCAAGCGCAGCTAATAGAACATTTTCATTGATAGCATATAGCTGATCTCAACACACCTAGGAATGCAGATCTCGTTGTTAGCTTCTGTTGTAATTTAAAAATATTTTTCACGGACATACGCATAATGGAATTGTAGTTGCAAGGAGAAGAAGATTTCAACATAGCATAAAGATTTTTATATGAAGTTGTTAGCCTTAATTACAGCTTTCGTGTTCAAAGCTATAGAAGAAATTTTGTAATGATACACTAAGATTTTCAATGAAATGTGCATTACAAAATATAAGGACATACTCACATATGTGTATAAATGTTATTATTCATGTTATTATTTCATAAATAAAACCAATATACTGAAACGAGAGATTGAAGAGTTTTGTCTTGACATGGATATTGTTTATGTTTTTGGATGATACAAAAAATCGTCGTTGTCATAAAGGTTCGTGTCACAACGTAATGGGGTTCTTTTCATCTTCTCGCTTTTCTTTCTGGTAGTTTGACTTCCTCAAAATTTATATTGCGATTGTGTTAATAGAGTCCATTTTGACATAGAACTGGAGTAATGACATATTGATTCTGCAAGTTCTTTGTGAAGCATCTACTGGCTGATCACGGGTTCATTTTATATGATGATTTTAATAATCACACCCCGTCTGATGTAATAATTCAGCTATACGTCATCTCGCTAATGGTTTCTCTTTTTGTTTTTTTCTATGTAGAAACACGGTGAGAAATATCGCCATGTCTTCCCAGTTCTCGTTTCCTGGGGGTATTTAAGAAGGTTAAACTATCTATGTCAATGTTGCCTGAACTTCTCGCCTACAGCGAGGAAAAGGTGTGTTTTATTTTGCCACCGCCTGTGTCATAGCGTATTATTTTAAATCGTTTTAGACAAGTGAATCGATGTGGATGCACGAAAACGTCAGTATATACCATGACGAATGCTAATGTACCAGGTTTAGGAAAGGAAAGACTGCGTCGTGATATGGCACCAGTAATGTGTTGTGACATGGTATATAATGCTACAATGGGCGCTTTGGGAATCCGCTGTTGTCGAGGTATGTTGATGGACTGTTTTAGTTGGATATGCAGTTCCCTTGTCATGCACAAGTACGCTCCGCAGTACAAGGAAGATAGGAAATAGGTTTTCGTTGTAACTCGTTATATTTCTAACTGGTGATTCCAAAAAGCCATAGGAAGCATGAGTAGGAGTACCAATAGAGAAATGTTCCCGATATATGCACCTTAATATTTATAGCCTACACAATCAAACAGTATATAGAATGGTCATGCCATGTGGTACATTAGGACCAGGGAGTTTTTGTCTTTTATTCATTTATTTATTTATTTGATTGGTGTTGTACGCCGTACTCAAAAATATTTCGTTTATGCGACGGGACCTCCTTGGTCGAGGGGGTTAGAGCGCCAGTGCGGCGCTATGACCCGATGCCTCTCACCAATGCTGTCGCTGTGAGTTCAAGGCCAACTCATCCTGACTTCCTTGCCGCAAGTAAGTGGGAAGGTCCGTCCGCAACCTGCGGATGGTCGCGGGTTTCCCCCTGGTTCTGCCAGGTTCCTCCCACCATAATGCTGGCCGCCGTCGTATAAGTGAAATATTCTTGAGTACGGCGTAAAACACCAAATAAATAAATAAATAAAGAACTTATAGGGCAGCGACCAGTATTTTGGTGGAAGGAAACCAGACAGAGCCCGAAGGAAACCCACGACCATCCATACGTTGCTGGTGGATCTTCCCACCTACGGCCAGAGAGGATGCCAGTTTGAGTTGGACTTGAACTCACAACGACCGCATTGGTGAGAGGCACCTGGGTCATTACGCCGCGTTGGCAAGCTGACACCTTTGGCCACGGAGGCCCCTGTCTGTTTTATACATTACTTAAAGTATACTTATGAATTGCAACGGAGGAATTTAAATTTCTGACAGATTCGGAATTAACCACATATAATACAGTGTACCGGTAGGTATACATTTATGGAAAAAAAACTCTCGCTTATTTGCTATTTGACTTATAAAAGACCAGAAGGACGACAGTGTCACTGAAGTATTCACCAGTCCGGAGGCCACCGACATTTCGTAAACAAAAAAACACACATTCATATTTGGTTCCTAACGCCATCCCTCTGGAGGGTCTCAATGGACACAGGGTAGGTTTCAAAGAGACATGTACTAACGTAGAAGATAGCGCATTTTATCAAGGGGTTGTCTCTCGGTTAAATTTGATAAGAAACAAAAGAGAGGGAGATATCAAAACTATATTCACAGGGGGTTTCAGGCTGAGTTATTTGACTGGTGTATCTGAAGTGGATCACATGGACTATCACATTTCTGGCACTGGGTAAAAATTTTTCCCGTGTCAGAAAGATCGGCGCTACAAAAGCTGAGCCAGATGGTGATTTCCTGTTTTGATTTGTGATATTTCTTAAGATATGTCATCCCGTTGCCCCGCCTTCGTCTCTTGCACGGTCGGCTCTGGTGTTTTATATAACGAACCACTGGTGGATCCCTCACTGGGGTATATTTGTCGTGTTTTCTGAAGAAATATGGCTCAATTAGCGCCGAAAGGAAACCGGATCCGGCAGCCGGTGGCGTGTGATACAGCCGGAGTCCACAAGGGCAGGCGGCCGATTGGTGGAAATTTCTCACATGCCGACACGGCGGGCGGATTCTGCAAGGAGTAATAATCGCAAAGAAAACACGGGAACATCACAACATTGGTGTTAAGTACATGCATGCTTGTCTTATGATATGTGATCAGAGCAGGATATGGTGGGGGCTAAGCTATCCAAACACAACCCCTGACCCCTTCTCTCCGTCAGTGTACAATGTGAAGAGTGTGCAAAGTTAGCCCAAAGAATAACTCTGCATGGACTAGGAAACACAACTTAGTACGCCGCTTCTTGCATATGGACCAACAGTTTCACGATTATCCTTGTGAGCACCGTATAAATTCGTTTATATCCCCAGGGACTCTGTTCGTATATAGCGCTTTGGTGACAATAACCTCTTGACGACATCCATGAGGATATTTGCACACTCTAATCTTCAGCAGAAGACCACTTGTCCTCAATCAATATGGCGTACTTATCTGTATGTCACATTCGGCAAAGTTCATCAGTAACTTACCACAGGTGGGAGGTTTACTAAAAACTGCACTAGCAAAAATCAAATAAATGATTCAAATCCCTACCGTGTGAAATGTACATGATACCGTATACAAGACACAGGTAGATTGGCTTGGTTGTAGATTTATGATCTATTGTAAGCAGCACTGGGCGGTAATTGTATTTCGGCAGTTGAAAAATAAGTAATTAACAAATATGATATTGACAGTTTCTGCTCCCAAAAGTATTTATTTCTAAATGCCTCACTTATCGGTGTTCACTTTTAATCTTTTCAATCTCCATTTCAACGCCTCATCTCTCCATTTCTTTGCAATCTTTGTTTCAGCGTCTCTATTTTAACAGTCCATTTTTCAGTGTCTCTTGGGTTCTCTGCTTTCGGGAACTCACAAGCTGTATTTGTAAGTTTAAATGTTCATTAATTTACATAGAATGTCATGTACATGTACATAATTGGCGCGAGATTCACTGAATGAACAACCTCTTCCACTTAAGTCTACGTTTGGTGCATCATTCCCACATATTTCATACTCATTTATACAGACTGTTATCGCATCAAAGATGCGTATATATATATGTAATAATAATAATATCAAACACGTATGATTTCGCAATGCTGATGAAAAACAATTGTCCAATTTTGGCTTCATTGGAGGATTATAAAATGTTAACATTTAAGAAGAATATATAGTTACATGTAACGTCATGGAGTTTTGAGATCGAACTCTTTTGATTAGAGGTCGGTAAATAAGTCCTTCTGTCACTGTAGTTTACCGATCTCCAGTCTCGTCATCTCTTGACATCAGACAAATGACATGCACCTCTTCCCCTCAGGATCTAATTCTTAAGTTCACAAACATGCAGCTCCTCGATTTTCTCCATCGTTAAATTACTCTTTGTAATAAGTTTTTGTGAAACCTTCTTCATATACACCCATGTTATAGTGTCTGTGAGGAGTCTGAAAAATACAGTAAATAAAAGTGGGACTTTCTAACGAAAAAGGGTTCGAACTCGAAACTTCCCTTTTGCAGGCATTCTTAACTTTGAAAGTATTTCGTCATTTTTTTTAATTTTGAGTGATCTTGTTAATTAAATTTCTTTTGAATTAAGGCTGTGTACATTAATTCAACTTAAATTGAAAAAAACTTATATTTATAAAATTGAGGAGCTGCCGGTTTGTGAACTTAAGAAGAACGTCAAGGAAAGAAGTGTCATTTGTGCCTCCGGGACATGGCGAGAAGGGATCATAACTACCCTGTAAGTTGTTACTTCTTAAATGAACAGTTAGAATAAAACCCTGACTTGGGTAAATTGACAAGAGGCCGGATTTCACCGGTAACGTGTGACCATTTCCTAACCATCACACTGTCGTCGCAGTTCTGGTTTTACCCTCTATGCTATATAGTGTTTTTTATTAAGTTGTCCATTGTGACAGTTGTACATTTGTGCCTTTATAATCCCGTTGTGTCCGATATAGCAGCCCATCACTGGCTGTCTATTGGCTTACTTTAATTATTTGTACAAAACTGGGTAAGTTGGCTTGCTTTTCCCCTTGGAGACCAACGTTAAAAGACCATTTGGGGATTAAAGCTCCAGCCAGACAAGTAGAGAAATAATCAGACGACTTCTCTGACTTTTTCCTACAATCAGATTCTTTGGATTTGAGGACATTCAGCTTCATATCTCCTGCTCGCCACTTAGCTTACAGAGACTCCTGTTTATTTGTGTGGAAATAAAGAGACGCTTTTCTTCTCTGTGTTAAACAACCCTAGCCACTACCCCCGGGGCCAGCCAGGTTGCTCACTGATTCACCCAGTCACCCTGGCAGTATGCACTACTCCAGAGAATCCCAGGAAACCCTTAAACAAATAATTATTCCTTTGGAGACCGTCCGTATATTTACACCAAAGGCGGTGGTAATTCAACTTTCAGCAGCGAAGAAACGATACAGTAGCCCTTTTTTGTGACAAAAAAGCTCTTTACAGAAAGTTTTTGTCAAAGCGTTAAGATCATTCGCTATAACATTCTAAATCTCTGTCTTCGTTTTTTTCCAGCCCAGTGTTGATTGATGTAAGAGTACCTGTAATGTATATATCTGGAAATATTTTCTATTTTTCATTGGAAGGGAGGGGGTTAAAATCAGAGGACGTTAAAAACTGTTATACATTCAAAAGCTTTTTATTTTTAACTATGATTTATGACAAACTTAAAATAAATCTGTTACTGTGTCGGTATTATGCAGTATTTAAATATCGTAAATCGATGATCGAAGAGGAAGAAGTCAGTCTTAAATTAAGTGAAAGTAAAGTTCTAATTTTAAGCTTGAACTAAACGCAGCCCTTCAATTATACATGAATGAAACAAGTGTGAAAAAATACCAATAATTTTCCATTTTATTTGTGGTACCGTATATATAAAATATTCTTCTTCTCCGTTATTTTTATCAATTTAGTACATAAATTGATACTCACCACAATAGTTTTTGGTCATTATATGGCCCTGCTTCCGTTTCATATATAGAGTTATCAGTTTTAACCCTAGCATATACATGTAATCACAAGTCTTGCCGCTTTAGACCAAATATTCTGTAACATTTGCTACAAGTATACATCCAAACTCGGCATGACGTCAGGTTGATGTAAATTACAAACAAGTTTTAACATATTCCTCGCACCTGTTTTAAATTTTTGACCAGCATATGTATATCTTGGTGTAGACCTAACTCACAAAAATAACGCACCGGTACCGGTACTCAAATAGATACATCTGAAATAAATACAGAAAGTGAAAAATTACGTTCGCATTTAGTACCAACATCGACATTTAGGCCTAAGACATACACAGTTTGTATACTCAGTGGGTTTTGTATATGTGGACTAAGTTCGCATATGCATCATATCAACTTCTTGAAAAGAAAATGTGCATGTATTGCTAAATTTGAAAAGGTAAATTTTCCATCATTGCCATGGACATGGATATAAAATTGATAATGCCTCCACAAATGCATCGGAAGAAAAAACACCTTTTTGTTCGCGAACCTACCCGAGTGAAGAGAAGAAATATGCAGCCCAACTTGTCAATAAACATACTTGCTGCGCTTTACAATGGCTAATGCAGTACAGATTTGAATAACACGCAAAGAAATTTACCATTGTACGTCTGGAAGATGTTTCGCCCTGATACAAAATTCAAGTTTTAGAATTCTAAGACAAATAAAACAATAGTAAATAACACATTGCTAGCCGTCGCACTGGCGTCGGCGTCCTTAGAGGGTAATGTCCCTCTCCACTTTACCCGTTTCCTTTTGTTTACAGCTGCCTTGCTAGAAGAGTTTAGGTCAGAATAATCTCGGATTGCCCGACACTAGAACTTGAGAGAGCCCACCCACACGATACATGATACGCCTCCATATCCATCAAAATACACGAGGCAATATAGATTTTCCCTTTCCCCCAAACCAACGATATCATCATTACCCAATATTTCTCAGACTTCCTATAACTGACATTTTTCGAAGTTTTGCGTGTTGGTGGCCAGCGTCAATGAAAAAGGTGCGACCTTCAAAAAACCTGCATATATTAGCATAAAAAAGACCACCTTGGTGCACGGCTTCACCGGTTGGTTCATATGGCTTAGTGTAAGTAATGACCCTGAACTCTGTTCCACAAAGCAATCGCAGGCAAAGTTGATTGTAGCTGGCATGACTACCTATCCCTTTAACATGGGTTGTCATGGTACTTACAAACAACTTAGAACACGACTGCTTTGTGGAACAGGAGCCTAGATGTAAATTCTCAAGAACTTGTCTCCAGTTTACACGTCACTTGATTACTATATGCATGTTCCTTTAAACACGTGTTAGCTTGGCGGAGTTTGCGAAAAAAATTGAAAGGCAAGCTTAATGATGGCTTATTCTTCTGCATTAGTGAGAATGTCAGGTGTGTTATTATTGACGACAGCGATGGTACCCAAATGTATATAGGCCTCTAGGCTTGTATTTGCGTGCGTCAGAGTTCTTCTTGGAATTTATTATACCTTTCTTATCTATTTCTTTCACGTGATTTCGTAAGGGTAACTCGCCATATACCGAGTATTTGTAATTTTAACAACAGTTGCACACAAGGAAAAATCGGCAACATTTGCATTAAATGATAATTTTTTTCTGTCATGTCCAAAAAAAAAATAAAACTTCTTTTAAATAATGAATAATTGCATTTATGACGAAATAAGTCATTGCATTAGAATAA
Source organism: Acanthopleura granulata (assembly GCA_016165875.1). Taxonomy (NCBI): domain Eukaryota; kingdom Metazoa; phylum Mollusca; class Polyplacophora; order Chitonida; family Chitonidae; genus Acanthopleura; species Acanthopleura granulata. Next base: position 2,034,624 of record JABBOT010000004.1, read on the forward strand.
AAGATAAAAATTCGCTCGCGATTTAAAAGAATGCTATACTTAGAATCAATCTAACATCGATTGCCAGATTAACACGTGGATGTTATTCACGGAAGATCTGTTGATAGCTATAGATGTCGCTTTTCCCACTGGAGGGTTAAGTCCTAAACAGTTCTGCAAGCACGGACCGTAATCGTCGCCAAGGGAGTAAGCCAAGTTCCCAAGCTGTGGACACCAGCAGGAAGCGGAGCGCCTAACCTATTTGAACCTGTGGTTTGAAACAGAGCCCGGCGATATTTGTTTGTGGAGACACGCTTTGGGAGTTTACCTGAGATGCGGAACCGTGCCTCAGGAATCCGCCACACGTGGTCTGTATTTGGCTCTGGGGTCGGCCAGTATTATCACGGGACACGACGGCCTTCTGACGACCACCATATGGATCTGGACTGGATATAAGGTAACAGATATGGATACCGAATGCGGAGCTTTAGTGTAGTGTCACTCAGACGCTGACCACACGCAAGCGTATTTAGCCGAGTATTATAACAATTTCATTTATTCATTTATTTATTTGATTGCTATTTTACGCTGTACTCAAGAATATATCATTTATATATGACGGCAGCCAGCATTATGGTGGGAGGAAACCGGGCAGAGCCCGGGGTAAAGCGATGGCCCACTTTCTCACATACAGTTATAAGTAAGAAAAAATAATTTGAAAATGAAGACAGAAAGGGAAGTCTTGATATGTGATTAGGAGAGTGATCATCAATAAAGACGTTCAGTAAGATCTAAAAACTGAAAAAGCAAATTTCTGAACACTCCAAAGAGCGTATACAGCGTTAAGTGCATGTATTAATTTTACTATCATAGGAAATACGATCTGCATGTGATGGCATTCAGAAGGACACAGTTTTGGATGGAAGAGCGCCCAGAATTCCCCATTCACAAGTTGAAAATTGCCGCTAAGCTTCTAGAAAAAAAACAACTTTACTCCAACATTTATATATTTCATAGTATAACGTCAAACTTTAATTTTACTATTTACTATATAGGTTTAGTCAACAAGTATTTTATTATACATGTAATTACTTTTAGCATGAAACTGCCTTCTATCGTATATTAAGTGGGAAATTCTAGCGAAATACAACAATCAAATAAAATAAATGAATGTATATTGTCAACATTTGACCACAGTATAAGCATATTAAGGCTATATAGGCCTAATGGTTCCATGGAGGATTTATTGATATACGTTAACAAGGTCCGCTGTAGCAAGAAACAGTTCGGATAGGTAAATAGTATAGGCCTACATGCACACTTCAGAGATCCGCATTTATTTTGTCCATTTGCAGTTATCATATGAATTTCATGTCCAAACTGTTGTTTTAATTCATTAAATGTGTATAAATTTTAGGCGTATATAAGCATGGGCCTAAATATATGGGTAGATTTTTAGGTCATGCAACTGACTTCTTGCCATGCGTGCAACATTTTCGCTATTTCTAAACATATAATGAATGAATACGGTTAAATATTGATTACAGGTTTACATTTTATATAGTTTTGTGTTGCCTGATTGACAGATTGCATGTTGAACAACGAGACCTGTTGATTGACTGCATGAGAGACTTGGCTTATATGATGACACACTTATATCTGTCTCCCCAGCGGCTCATCAACGCCCACTTCTCCGCCCATTAATCAACATTCCATGACTGACAGATTTATCTCTCATTGGTCTGCTGTCTTATTTCCTCTCTACTTTCTACGGAATAACAGACTTCACTGCATTGTTGCTGTCAAGGATACGTAGTATATTACATAGTGTACAGATTTTGAATTGTTAATGAAAGTGAAGTAATTTAAGTTGACGGTTATAATTTATTTAATTCCAAGATGCGATTTATTGTCTTAAATATGTACAAACATATGGATCATTATATACTATGTAGGTTTGGCATAATACATGTACTTTATCCCTACAGTGTCTAAAAGCTAAACATACAAGATGGAGGCTGAACTCTTTTTCTTGAACAGTAAATAATTGTGCATGCATGGACTGTCGTTTACAAGTGAATTAACTGTACATAAGTGCTATGCTAATTAAGCCTGTTAACTGACATTATCTCTGTCTTCATGGCTGGCAGGACTTAGGTGGATGTGGATGTGGATGTTGCAATAAACTACCATAAACTACCATATATACGCAAACACGGGGCCATCGTGGCTGGGAGAGTCAGCGCGCGAGTGCAGCCTATATAGGCTAGCTTCCTCGCCCGTCCCACGTGGGAAAGTTTGTCAGCAACCTGCGGATGGTCGTGAGTTTCCCCCGGAGTACGATTTCATCCCACCACAATACTGGGCGCCGTCGTATAAGTGAAATATTCTTGAGTACAGCGTTCAAAGCCAATCAAATAAATAAATAAATGACAAAAGCTGTGAATATTATGGCTTCAGCCATCAGTGAAACAGTGATCATATAGTGAATGGTAATAATATTAATTCTTTGACTGAAGTTAATTAATGCAGATTAAATTGATACAGTTATCTCATTCTATTGATAAATGCATGGAGACGCCGTTGTTTAGTATATATTAGTATACCGGAAGTAAACAAACAAACACCGTGCACTAAAAGTTTCGAAAGGCAGAACGAATAAAAACGTGTCCAGTATACTAACGCGGTGTGTTTAATTGGTATTTTTGTGAAATAGGTTGGTATCATTCCATTAATTTAAGAGATAACTCTCTATTTTTGATAAACATGCGTACATCCATGTCATAAGTTAACTAAATGAAATACATGAATAAGCACTAGAGGTTGTTTTTGTCATGTTTTTTTTCATTTTATTATCATTTCTATCGGCATGATATGGTTGCGTATTTTTTTCTGAATTTCTGAATTTACATGCTTATCCTGTATGCAGTAACAAGAACTAGTGCATGCATGCAGTCATGCCAAAAACTACCAGATAAAGTAAAGACAAATAACAACAAACAAAATATTCGTAAGATTTCTATGCAAAGATTTAGTGACATTCTGTGTTACAGTATATAGGTGTATTAAAACTACAGGAAAAACTGTCAAAATGCTAGGCACCTTCCTATGGCCATTAGTGCTCAGCCAGTGATGTATAGCATATACATAGGCGGTAGATAAGCAAGTCAGATAAGGGAATCTGTAAATGGGAGACGTGGTACATAGCTGGGCTAGACGCTGACATGTGACATCTGTTTATACACGGCTCATATCACCATGACTGTCGACAGTCACGCCCCATAAAACTACCTAATGAGACAGTCAGCGTCGGTGGCTTGTGAACCCTGTTCTGAATGTATGATTAATCCGATAATCATATAAAGGCTTATACTGACAGTGGTATTTATGGGTTAATACTTTAACGTCAGTGCAGACATGTCAAGTTGACAACAACGATTCCAATCGATTTTCACCTAAAAAAAAAAAAACAAATAAAAAAAACACCCCAAAAAACAACAACACAAAAAACAAAAATAACAACAAACAAAGAAACCAAAAAAAAAAGCAACAAAAAGAAAACAAACAAACAAACAAAAAAACAAAAACAGAACGCAGCCTTGCTGAAGTCGATTCAGTAAGGTTCCGAAAACAGTGACGTTGTTTTGTGGAGGTGGTTTGAAGATGGTGGTTTGAAGACGATGGTGTTCGGAAGATATGGCGTTGAGAAGGGGATGACGTTGTGGATAAAGCTTTGTATCGCAAAGACGATGCTGTTGAGAAAAAAGATGGTGTCGTGAAGACGATGGTGTCGAGGAAACGATGGCGCTTTAAAGAAGAGAGCGTTGAGAAAACGGCGAGGATCTTGCATCCCATGCTAGAGATGACGCCATTTGATGAAGAGGTTCTTTTCACATATAGGCCATCAAGTTGCTGAATGTTTTTCATATATGCGTTTTATGTAAGCCTCCTTCAATCATGACCGTTATCAGTGGGGACAAATTGATTTTTCGACAAATCACTGCCTTAAATCAAGTGTGTATAAAAGTTTACATCTGCCTGTAGTTGTACTTGTGTGTCATCGGTATAGATTATGTATGTGTGCGCGATTTCGCACTAACCGTGATCATATTTGCCAGGTACACACTCTCGTTATTTGGAGCGGAGGGAAATTAATTGCTTATGTGTTGGGTGCACACACTAATGCGCACAGCACATATTGTAGAGCAATATTTGATTATATAAAGACAGCTAGTGAAATATTCTTGAGTACGACGTAAAACGCTAATCATATAAATAAATAAATACAAACGACAACTAAAAACAACTAATTTCCTACACCATAGCCTATAAGTGCAATGTGCAGTCAAACAAACTATGCGAACTTTCTTCATGCACAGACATATGTATATACCTTGTTTATGGAGGTATAAATTTAATTCATGTGTACTTCCACAGTTTGTCCATGCCTATACTAACTGTTCTTAAGTATATAGTAGTCAGGTTCACCATCTACAACATGTGTCCACTCTTCTACGTTCAAAGCTGTATGGATTTTGGGAGAGCATTGCCAATGTTAAAGATGGGGGTGACACCCAAAAGGTTTTCTTGCTACTCATCACTGGTTGAATTTCAGTGGAATTCTCTGAGATATACACCGTGTTTTGTTGCCACCTCGCATCCGGTGGTTAACGTCCTCCCTCACTCAAGTCACCAAAGGTCCGCCCATATTAAATTCTATGCCGCTTTATACAAGATCGACTTTGCTATAAGATCTATATATAGAACCTGGGGAAGCGTAAATTCCGGACGTGGAGCGAAACCGTTCATAGACCTATACGTGTAACAAAAGAATGCGAAACTAAATGCCTAGGCCTAATGCCTATCTACGTGAAACCCTGTGTTATGGCATTTAATTGTAGGTCTACAGGACAAGTTTTAAAAAGATAAGATTAGGTGAGTAGTGATATGCGTATATAGGCCCTAAGTATACAGGTTTCTTTATTTGGTTGAAGTGCTTTACATAAATTTATAGCCAAGATTATTGTGCATATATACTTCATGAAGATGAAGTGCATGAGGTTATACAGCTGCAGGGGGAAACCACATGCTTGGGACATCTGACAAAGGTCCTGACTTAAGGCGGCATCCATGCAGCCAGCATTAATATATTGGACCGGCGACCTTATTTATCATTACCTATATATGAGTCATAATTAAGAAAACTGTTACATCCAGCAGTTTGACCGTGATAGTGAAGGGGCATTGATAAAGTTAGATTAACATGCTATGTTATAACCTGCAAACAACCATTGCGGGGCTTAATATTTTAAGATGTTGGCAGCATTTGACAAATTGCATCATTTTAACCCTTACAGAAAGTGCTGACATAACATCTTTACGTCTTAAGACATTTATTATATACACAGTTCTATATGTAGGCCTATCCGCCTGCGTGATGGGACACACTAACTTCCACCCGCTGATAGAACTCATACTGAAACGTCGTATAAAGGCCATCCGCAGGTTTCTAGCGGACCATCCCATGGGAAGCCAGCGTGAGCTTGTCTGTTAGCACTTAGGATGTTAGCAACGTATAGTATAAGCCTAATGTCTATTATTAGGCTACAGTACTCACCAACAAAATGTTATATTGCACCACGTCATGTATTATTTTGTGATAATCTTGGACAGTCTTGTATATTTCGGTCTGTGTTCAAATCTGACGTATATATAGGCCTTCACTTGCACGTATGTTGGCCATTATCGGGCAGTCCACGGTTTGTATCTGATAGCCGTAATTATCTCCCCCTGACTGCGAAGATCGGAACGTTCGACATCTGTTTAACAATTGTGAAAATAGCAGAAGACTTGTGAGTACATGTTTTCGCTTGGCGAAGCTGTGTATCAAGTTTTACTCGCCCGAACCGCATGTACATAGACTAGAATTAATCCGGGGAAATACCGGAGACGTTTTCCAACAGAGAAGATCCGACAATATTTTATCGCGCGCTTTGGGGCCGCGCCAGTTCCAGATAAATTGACTACTCCCGTCGAGGGAAAGAATAGTGAGTAGTTGGCAAAACATTTTTTACACAGCATTTCTAGTATTTGCACAGTATTTCTAGCCTGGAAGGTGAGCTTGCTTTAATAAATTCCTGTTTTTCTCAGGTCTATTTCCTGCTGCGGAAGTTGATAAAAGTGTGCTCCGTGTTGTCTCAGGAGTCGCGGAATTCAGCGGAAACGACGGCGAGAACACGGGATCTGCTAGTTTCCTACAGCTAACAGCGACAGACGTCCTCATATTTCCGACTGATTTTGTTACTGCATGGAGTTAGGACGTCACAACTGTCTGATACCTAAATGTCTGAAGTTTGCGAAATCGTATTTGCATGGGAAGAACAATAAAGCCTATCTAAACTCAACTGTGTACAAAACATACATACTGTGTTGGCCTCGAAACAACAGTTTTTGACCTGCACCTTTGATTAATTGATCAACAAACGAGTTTTTTGAGATTTCCTTGATATACATACGCCATATACTAAAACAAAACTACTTCCGTTATGGAGTACATTTCCGTTGATCTAACGCATTCAATCCGTTTCTGCATGGTCGCGAATTTAATCCATTCATGACAACGAATTAATTCGTTTCCGGAAACAAATATACGTTTTCAGGGTGGGCGGGGGTGGGTGGTATCTATAATTATTTAGGGCTTTTCCACGTAACACGTATGTACTTACCTACAATAGTACTCCAAAATATGTAGGCCCACTAGGCTTATATGAATAATAATAAACGCACATTTCAGTGAAGAATTCCACACTTGATTTATATAGAATAGGCTAACCAAGCACATCATACAGTACGAACTGGATGTTGCCCTTCAGATTTGTTTCCAACCCTCTTCTAAAATAAATCTGTTCGTGGTGTATTTATTTATATGTGCCTAATTAAATAATTTTATTTTTGAATGTTACTAATCTCCAAATAATACATAAAAACATCAATAAATCACAGAAATTACATTATCGACTTTGTTACATAGCCAAATTTTGCGTTAAAATGTTGTCCTTAGACGTGTCGTCTTCTTCAATCGGATAGAACCCGATTTACATCTTGACTCAAACCGTCCAGGTTTACACATATGCATGTTTGCGCATTCAGCTGTGCAATTTAGATACAATGAAAATGAGCATTGTAACTGAAAGCCGCAGATTGCCTATGTCCTCTACATGTGCTGAAGTGCGCACCTTTGCTCGAAAGGCAACAATATACATGTACGTCAAAATATAGTAGCTTTGTCGTGATGTCCATTTTTCACAACTCCATGTGTTAACGCATCAGAGAGACATTTTAACATATATTTTTCGGTGGCGAAGTTCTAAAAATCGCTGAGAACACAACGTGATTTTCCAACAACGGAAAATTTGAAAACAAAATGTTGCCTTTCGGTCAATGATATACGCGTAATGTACAGAGTGTATAAAAATAAACTAAGATCTGTGCAGAGCGCAGTCCACTGAGTTTGTGCATGGGTTTGTGATTTTCTCCGGAATCAAGCAAAATAGGCGTTGAGGACCTTTTTAATTTCAGTGACCATACAACGGAAGGTTCGTCAGAAACCTACGGATGGTCGTGGGTTGTCCCCGGGCTCTGTCCAGTTTCCTCCCACCATATTGCTGGCCGCCGTCGTATAAGTGAAATGTTCTTGAGTACGGCGTAAAACGCCTATCAAATAAATAAATAATTTCAATGCAAAAAAGTGACAGAAACACGTCATTTTAAACAAAAGTATCTCTCCAATCTTTAATTTCATGGGCAGACCAAGGGAGAGCGCAATACTGAAGGTTAAAAAGTGGCGCGTTGAATGGCGTGTTTCCAGTGGATGTAACAGCAAAAGCAGTATGAAAACAGTGACAGTGGCAATATACTCATGGGCTACTGGTAGAGATGGGTAGATGACATCAGCCCAAATCAAAAGGGTTAGATGACAGGAAGTGTTTACTTCGTTGAACTCTCAAGGAATGAATTGAATTTTGTTCTATCCAAATCCACGCTATAACAATTTACGTATATACGCTATATCCGCTCACTTTGATCGACACGAACTTGCTGCACTGATATCTACTGATAACTGTGCCATTGTTGGGAGATTATCTGCCTTTATCTATAAGGACTTTTGTACTCCTATTATGTAACCTGTAATGTTATCATACATCTATGACACGGTCAACCGTCATCATGCACGAACCTGCGGAAATGTATGCTACAGTGTGGCCAGTTGGCTTTTAAAGATGTACAATCATATAGATAACATGGAACCGATGATAATCACATAAGTTTATATCGTCATGGAGGAATGAAAGAGAAACAAATACCAATACTGTACATGACAGAGAAAATCGAAGTGTTAGTTTATATGCTAAATGAAGCAATATATATAGGCTACACTCAGCATAGGTTTAGCCGGGGAGAAGGGGAGTGGAAATTTCAGTGTTTTTGAGACACCCCATTCTGATAAAATTAGCATGGGAGAGATGCGGCAATGAGTTAAAAAAATGGAAATGAGACATCCTGGCCTTGAAATCTGGCCAAATCTATGCTACTCAGTTAACATTCATTATCATATTGTGGATGGTGGGGTTCCCCCAGGCTTTGTCTGGTTTCCTCCCGCTGTAATGCTGGTAGCCGTCGTATAAGTGAAATATTGTTGAGTACGGCGTAAAACCCCAATCAATTAATAAATAAATAGATAAATAAATAAATAAATAAATAAATAAATAAATAAATATGTAGATGAATATTCAGAATCCAGATCACAGACCCTTCTCCATCTTAAAGGACCGAAACTGAACCTTCTACACTCTCTCGTTTGTAAAAATTCTTAATGTCGTCATCGTATTATAGCACTGTCTAATTGGTTGTCTTCGGTATTGTCCTCAGCCACCATGTGGATTACAATATTAATAATTCACGCGATTAATAGTGGATCATCAACTTGAGTCTACGATCGTCTCCACAAGATTTCTGTTACCGGTAATTCAAAGATCACATAGAGACGACATTTGTTGTCCATCCCATGCATGCAGACCTTAAGCAGACACAAGGCTTTTTGCTTTCTCCTTTACAACTGTGTGAGGCGTGTAGGTCTATACAACCTAATGTCTCCATCATTACATATATACAAGAGGCCAATAGCGGACTTCCGTGTACATCCAATATCTCTGATCGACTCATGCATGCATCTTCTGCTGTTGAGGTGTTTTGCATGCACGACTTCCAGCTAATAAATCGCACAACATGCATGGTGACAACTTCTACCTTATATGCAAATATCGACGTGGATGCAGTGAAAACTCAGCCTCGAGACAAAATTTTATAAGCATCCTGCATCAGTAATCGAGTATCCCTCCTAGATATGAAATCTGAAATGGAATATGACGTCTCTTGTCTATAATTTCTTGAACTCTGGTGAGAGTAAGCAAAGACGACAAACTAGGAATAAAGCGAACCATCTGCATCAGTGAAAGCTAAGATCCGAGACAATGATTTTATTATTTATTTTATTTTAAAATAATATAATATTAAAGAGCATCAATCAGTAAGCGAGCGTCCCTCCTATATATAAACGAAGCCGGAGGTAGAATTGTATCTGCTGCAGGCTTGTAGATTCTTGAAAACAGACATGCTAACCCGTAAGTAAATCTATACAAATCCCTGCGGTAGTTGCTAACTTAAACATTTTCGAGAGTAGGTCCTATGCTGGAATCATTCTTGAAACAGTTCCATCTGACTCAGGGTGCATCAGCCCTAATTGTTAATACTGAGACACGACGTTGTGTTCACTTACAGAACAGTCGAATTCTAACTTAAGTCATACGCCCATCTGGGTCCGAGGATACGCGAAGGGTCGGCCCATGATACGCTGACCCTCGGATCTGACTGTATTTCTGAGCTTTGTCGTTTAAGTGAAATATTCATGAAAATTTCGTTAACAACCAGTAAAAGTGAATGAATAGGGTGGCATATAGTGAGAGCAATATTCAGTTCTAACTAATCGAGGAAATGCTTTTACACTTTGGATGATTTTGGGAATGCTATGTGTACCTATTTCTTGAGCTCCAAGCAACATTGTAACTGTTGTAGGAGTAGCGCCCCTTGACATAGCTCTTCAGCTTCCTTGGCGAAGGCTACACATTTCCTCATGCACGCGCAATTCCAAACTTTCACTTTCAACTTACATGTTGTGTGGTGCAACGAAACAGTTTTGTTCCAGATTTCTTATATGTTCGCAACGATTCAACGAAACTGACACATTTGCCACAATATCCGGTCGAGGTATGGCTGCAAAAAAGACTGCGACCGTTTCTGTATCTGCTGATTCGGAAGAAAAATTCACACCTTTCTTCTCCAAGGCATCACCGTTCAGTCAGCATCACCAGTGCGAATTTGAGATTGACGGCTACCATTTCAACTGCGCGGAGCAATACATGATGTACCAGAAAGCAGGTGGGAAGTTGCTTGCAAATGAAGTTTATTCTTTTTTACTTCTGTGTTGAGAAACAATAAACAACCATGTAGATCAATCCGGCTAGTCCATCTCGGCTTGGGTGATTAAATCATGCACTGGCATGACGAGGGCCTCCGTGGCCGAGGGGGTTATCTCGCCAGCGCAGCGTAGGGGCCCGAGAAACCAGGTTCCTCTCACCAATGCGGACGCTGTGAGTGCAAGTCCAGCTCACGCTGGCTTCCTCTTCGGCCGTATACGAGGGGAGATCTGCCAGCAGCTTGCTGGTGGCTTTCCTCTCGTCGTGGGTCTCTCCTGGGCTCTGATTGGTTTCCTCCCAAAATAATGCTGGTCACCGTCGATCGTACAAGTGAAATATTCTTCAGTAACGATACAACGTAAAACACAACACTGATGAAGCATTTTGAAATAATACAATCCATTCACAACTTACATGAGCTCTATCCATTTACTTGGTAGTTACTAGTATTCGATTTAAGTATTGAGTACATGGAACTTATCAAATGATTTATATACATGTACTAATGTAGTATTGTTTTTCTTTCAGTTGTGTTTGAAGATGTTGAAATGGCTGAGAAGATAATGAAATCAAAAAATCCGGTGGAGCAGAAGAAATTTGGCAGACAAGTTAAGAAATATAATGAAGCGAAGTGGAATGCAGTTTGTGAAGATGTTGTGAGAAGGGCTAACACAGCAAAAGTATGTCTAGTTGGACGTTGTTCCTACAACTCTGGTATTATGTTGTAATTTGGGTAGCTTAATTGTTCTGTCATATAATTATGAGGAATAAGGAGAAGAATTTCTGTGCAGGGGTTGACAGGTTGGGTTGTTTTTACACATAAATATCCATAGCATATGGAAGTGAAAAAAGTACTTGTGATAAAAGTACAACTGTACTCGCCTATTCATATAAAATCAACACACCTCAGAACAGTATATATAGTCCAAACTGTGGACTGAACTGAAATACATGCACATGCTAGTTTCAGGAAGCAATCTCTCTGACTGTAATCAGACGCTAAGGTGGTCAGGCCATAGTTAATAAATTCTTTGTTAAGGGCAACTCAACCCTATCAGAAATAAATAGAGATGATTGGTTAGAATTTTTTGTCATTCTGGCTAAGAAAAAGAAACTGCTTTTAAAATCCTAGTTAAAACTTTAGAGTACAGCCCCTTTTGGAGGTACATCTGGTTATGGCCAACAATCCTATGTTTAATAATGGCCTCATATTTTAAAAATTTTGTTTGTGTTGGTTTACAGTTTACCCAGAACCAAGATCTTAAGCAAGCTTTGCTCAGAACAAGGGGAACAACTCTTGTAGAAGCTAGCCCAAGAGACAGAAAATGGGGCGTCGGACTGGGAGTCAACAATCCGAAAGTGCATAACAGAAAGCATTGGCGTGGGAAAAATCTCTTGGGAAAGATATTAACATCTGTCAGGGACGAAATTGAGAGGAAAGAAAAATCTGACATAAGCTAAACACATCTTGTTTTGAGTGTAAAAAAAATCTACTTGTCAGATGTATTCCGCCGTCTTCTATGTGAATCTGAAAAGATTTGTATACTTCTGTCATTCATGATTGACCATACTTTGGTTTGAACAATACCTAACACTGGCCTAGACGGCAAAGACTTTACAGAGTTATGCACCTTTTCCTTCCATACCATTTACACTATAAATATAATTCGCAACCAATTAAATTCACTTTGAGCTCTGAAACTTCGAAAATTTGGGATGCTTCTGCACCTCTGGCCCAGTAAAGTATTGAAAATGGATCTTAGTGGAAATGAAGCAACATGTCACTGTTGTTTATTTGTGTTTCAACTTTGATACAAAGAATTCAAGATCACTTTAATAAATATACAAGATTAATTAGATTTGTGGATGGAGGAAACCATATTTGGTCAACATGACTGCACTTTTCCAGTTACTATCTCCAGTTAGAACCCCCTCACTTCTGCGTTACCTGAAGTCAAGTGGACAATCTAGTGTAGTTGAACTGTTCCAGTATGCTTCAAATATACCACCAAGAATCCACCTCTCCAAAAAGCAAGTGAATTCTGGCTGACATTGGTGTTTGCTCATGGTCTTGTGTGAAGTTAAAAGCAGGCAGACGTTTGAGCACAATTCATTGTGGATAGCCAATCAGAGTTCAATGACATCATGTGTGTTATTGTTGTACAGAGAAATTTTGGACTGTTCATTTACATGGCTCTCTACAGGTTGCTAGGTAAGGCAGTAGTCGCAGAGATGAGGCGGTGTGAGCAAAGGTAATAGATCACGAATAGAACCAGAAAAATGAATTTATTTATTTATATGATTGGTGTTCAATGCTGTACTCAAGAATATTTCACTTTTACGATTGCAGCTTGCATTATGGTGGGATGAGGCTGGGGAGAGCCTGAGGGAAACCCATGATGATCCACAGGTTGCTGGCAGATCTTCTCATGTACGGCTGGTGAGAAAGCCAGCATGAGCTGCTCCTGAACTCACAGCAGCCACTTTGGTGACTTGCACCTGTGTCATGAGGCTTAAAAATGAATGAATGAATAAATAATTGAATAAAGGAGTGATTGATTGATTGGTTATGGCTTAACACCACACTGGCAATATTTCAGCCATATCGTGACGAGAACATGATTAAACCAGGAAACGGTGAATGGTTTTGAAAACCAGAAAAAGGACAGTGCAAGGGCTTAATGTGTGATGCACTCAACTCTTTATTCCTGAATTTTACAACAAAATGTCACACTACACATTCCATGTAGTTTTTGTTTCCAGCCCTGAAACTAAGTTAATTTGGCAAACAAATGTGTGTAAAAATGTTGCTGTTGTATGGTCAGGATTGGGGAGGGTCACCATGGAAGAGATTTCATAATAGTCCATCTCAATGTCAATGGCAATGTCAAGACTGGCTATAGGTCATGTACATGTATGGTGCCCAAACTCTGAGAATCTGTGATGACATTATCCTTTCCTTATGAACATTCCGAATTTCCTTTTAAAATCTTCTTGTACATTATTCAAATTTTCCATTTCATCTCTTGGAAAGCAATACGTGAAATGAACTGGGACCTGAAAATGGCATTTGCATGTACATGTACAATCCGGATGCATTAAGTAATAACATGTTAATTATTACGACAAATAAATTAACAAGGGCTCACAGCCCAGGTACAGGCAAACATACATAAATGTTTAAAATTACAGTGCTTTTGATAGCTCAAATAAACAAAGAAACACAAGTAACTATTTTTTAGAAATTAGAAGATATTACTCCTTATACCATGCACAATAATGTGAAGTCAAAGAATTGCTATACATTTTACATGTTCCTAAGCCACAGCAGTACCTAATTAGTTTATAATGAAATAAGTATGTACTGTAACATTGAATGTAATCTGCCTAGTGTCTGAAAGTGATTAAACAAAGACTACTGTTTATAGATTAAGAGGATTAACTTGGACTGTCTCAACTGTACTTGTTCAGACTCGAAGTGACTTGTATTCACCATGACAACCAGACCAGGTTATCCCCGGTTAAGTAAACTTAGTATTGATATTATATATAAACCATGCTCTCTGCTTGTGGGACAAGTTAGGATTGGGCTGGACAGATGACTAGTGAAGACCTCTGAGCAATGGTCACTATCCATGTTACAGTTCTAATAAATGAATTGTTCTTGACCACATGAGGCTTGGAGTGTTTCTGTTGTTCCTTTGAGATGACCAACATAACGGAGACTGACTGAACATCTTTAACGATTTACCATCCTGGTCCCAAATATATATGGCCGTATCCCCAGTCATAATAAATGACTTCAGAATGTTGCAAATGCATCTGGTCAGTATTTTTGTAGAAAATAAAAATATATTCTACACCAAAAATTCCTAGAAGAAAATCCCACGTCTGTCTGCTCAGGAATGGTACGTGTGCCAAATACAGGTGACGTAACTGGCATTTCCAGTTTTGAAGTGCAACATTTTTAGTCTGTATTATGGATCCAAATTTGTCTCCTCAAAATGACTAGAGAATAACTTAGAGTTCTCATCAGGTTCCAAATGATCCTGTAGCTCGACAATTATCTATTTTTGTCACATGGAGGGGTCTAATGAGAGGGAATGGAAACTAATCCCATCGTAATTCAGTGTGGGATTGCCACTCGATTGCTGTAGGAAATGTTATATTGCCTATATGAGGTCATACACAAGGACATAAATGTGTGAAGAATAGAAAGCTTCATGAAACTAACCTTAGTGGTCTTAAAAAAAAATGTATTTGTAAAAAAAATCCAGAGAGTTTTATTCTTTAAATTGCTTCACCATGTTTCAGATACCTCATTGATATACTGTGCCTATTTAGCATGCAAAATATTTATCAACTGGGGCAGTTTAGTTTTAATGTAATGTGATTAGTGCCTAAGGTTTTTTTCCATTGTACAGGAATTGTTATGATGGGTTTACTTACAATCAATAAATCATCGATCAACAACATATCTGATTGACTCATCATGTGTGAGAGTTGCGTTAGGTGATTATGCAAGGAAGTCTCCCAATGACTCTCTCCTTGTATACAGCAAAACAGAATCCCCTCAATTCCCCTTTACATGGAAAATGGGAAAGTCTTCAGTCTCTAGGATAGGTTTGGGTGATGTTTTGACAGTGTGTAACCAGTCAGTCCAAGGCTATCAGATTTACAATGAAACAGAAAACAACTCCAGTTTGGTCTCTCCTGTGAAATCCTGTTCCCTTAATCCTGTCACATAAAGCGTGTGTATCTTCGCTGATGAGACACTGATAACAGACATCACTAGATGATCTGCCAAGTTACAGATGAAAAAGACTTCATGAATGCCTCAAGCTGGGGTCATTGATTTGCTGATTCACAGGCATCTATCCAATCACTGTAGACATCCACTGGTTCAGACAGGTCTGAGTGTTAAGTTAAAGGTATATGTTCACATGTAAACAATGGCTTGTTTTTGTCTTCAGCAATTTAACTGGTAGTACCAAACAGACTTAACAAGAAAACCTGAAAACTGCATGATCATTGGTATCTGACAACCTTCATTACTAAACACTCAACTTTACAAGTAAATGGCTGGTACTTAAGAGAAGGGCATGGTTAGAGCACATGGCCAGACAAGGGCCCTGCTCCCTGGCACAGACTCATGTCTTTAATGGATTGGTTAATGCCATACTCAGCGATTTTTAACTCATCTGATGGAAGTCATTTTTTATGGCTGGAGGAAACTTGAGGAAGCGTGGAGTTATCTATGATCATCTGGCAAGTTGCTGGCAAACTATTGCTTCTTTTTGACAAATGAAGCACTGTCGACTGCCGGTTTACTAACAAACTATGGTTAGAGTGAGTGAGGGAGTGCTTGGGGTTTAACATCATAATTAACAATATTTCAGTGGCATGAAGGCGAGGAGTCCTTCTGGTGCATACAGTGTATCTTCCTGTGGCAGGGCGAATTCATGCCGCCAAAGTGCTGCTGCCACTGGAACATCATGCCGATGGCACTAGACACGACACCCGACCCAGTCACATTATACTGACACCGGCCCAACCAGTCCTGTTTCCTTGCTCTAACCTCTCAATGCTGAACAAACTATCGTCAGAAGACAACTAGTTTACAATGAAATGAAGATTCCTGGTCCCTCAAGCATCTATGTCTGACTGCATATCATCATCACTGATGATTTCCAGATTGGAGTCACAGATAAGCATACTGCACTGACTGACCACATGGCCACAAAAACAGGGTTTGACCGCTGATTTTCACAAAGGTCCCACAGGTAGTGAGAGTGGGGTCATCAACAAATTCCCTGTCAAAGGCCAGGTTTGAACCTGTACCCTCCGTGCCCATCGCGCTTGGACAGTACCTCAAAAACTTCCTGAAGGATTAAAAGAACAGACCATCTTTATATAAAGTACACATACACACCATCTAAAAGGCCATTTTGCCAAATATGGCCTTCACTTTTTTTCTTGGCGTTTCTTTTTTACAGCAATTTAAAGGAAATGAAGATTGAGATGATAAGATGATAAGAGTTTAGGGACCATACTGAACAAGCTGAACAGCCTGTTCAATATGGTCTATAAAGGCAACCAAAGCACATCATTCTTTATTTTCATTATTAATGGCCTTTCAGATGATGTGCACATTACTTAAAGGTGGCCTGTTTTTTTTAAACAAAGTACTGAAGCCCTCTTGGGCCACTTAAATCCTTACAAAATGTGTCATGAAATACCCTAATTCTTCAACCTTTTCAACCACTGCTGAAAGCAATATTTCAGTATTTTCTTGGCAAACTGTATGGTGAAGAGAAATAATTCTTATAGTTTTTATGAAGCTTATACCTATGGTGACACAGAATCATTTTTGGCTTTTGCTTACAATAACTGTATGTATACATTACCCATTAAAACATGTTTTAATGATTGAAATGGTAGATGATTTACAGTATGCTTTGTGTAATAAATAGAGTATGGATACAGTTGATGTTTGTCTGGAAGTCTTCCAAACAAACTCTGCAGGTGATGATCCCTGTGTTCCTGGTGCGATCCCTGAAAGAACAAGCAACATTCTGAGAGCCTCAAAGACATACGCACATTAGCTTTTGGTGTTCAACACCATCTGATCATATAATCCACATATAATCTTGACTAGCCCAATGTAGATTTGAACATCTGACAAACTTTCCTTACTTAAATACCAACAAGACTGAACTTACTTTTACAAATACTTTATAATAAGCCAATCATGCAGATATTTATGCATCATGTAATTCAATCTTTTGAGACAGCCTTCGTGGTGAATAAGGGATCATTAAAGGCCTAATAACCTGCAACTGTCACAAGCCTTCAAATAGGTGAGCGACATTTTTGAAAACATCCCTCTGTAGGATGTGGTATGACCTAAAAAACTTTGTCCAGTACTATACAACATACAAAACATGGTCATACCAATTTGTCCAAAGGGGTGTTCTCATAACTGTCAGGCACTTATCCAGCAACAAGTCAGGTTTGTCAGTTACCTGGTGAATGGCAGTGGTTTGTTGCGGACACTTCTTGTTTACCCCACATATAAACCCGATTGCCATCATACAAGTGAAAAATTCATGGATATCTAGTTATTTATTTATTTGATTGTGTTTTACCCTGTTTTCAAGAATATTTCACTTATGCAATGGCGATCAGCACTATGCTGGGAGGAAACTGGGCAGAACCCAGGGAAAATGCATTACTATCCAAAGGTTGCTGACAGACCTCCCTACTCATGACTGGAGTGGAAGCATGAGTTGGGTTTGAACTTTGTGCGATCGCGTTGGTGAGAGGCACCTGGGATATTGAGCAAAACACTCATCAAATAAACTACTAAATCGATATCGAGATAAACTGGGTGTGTAGTAAAGGGCTTGCCTCTGGCAGGGCAAATCGGTGTATCAGGGCATGTCTCGCAGAAGCTTTTCAAAACATTCCATTTCATTTACCCAGGGGTCTCCATTAACAGCCACATGCCCTTTATACCAATCAGCCAGAAATCGATACCACTCACTCACATTTTAACTTCACATGACTTCTCGTGGTTACAGAATGGGCAGTTGAATAATATATCCAGAGGCTCTATAACTTTGCGCTTTGGAGGTGGCTTATTGGCCTTCTTTCTCCTCCCCATCTCTGTGATTTAAGATGCAACTGTGCTGCAATCTGGGGAAAATATGCAAAAGAATAAATGAATGTCAGTGATTAAGGTTTAATGTCACATTCAAAAACAGTACATGTATTTGATTCTTTTTGGAGCAAAAACATGTAAAAGTCAAGAAAAGTCAAAACTTTACAGTTTTTGACATGCATGACCACAGAACTAAGGAATCATTGCTACAATGTGTTGCTACATGTTAGTGCAGAGATAACAGGAACTGCAGCCTGTCTGAAGTCATATGCATATGGTGCAGACTGCCCATTTACTTGGCTGCTATCTGTCTACATAAGCACAACAGAAAATGAGAAAGCATGACTGCACTAGGTCTGAGTAAGGAAATCATAAATTTCCATAAATCATAAATACATGATGTAGATTGCAAATGCACCATGAACTCTAAATATGACAGATACTGTCCGGACTGAGATGGAACATAGTCTCATACAATACTTTACATGACACTGTCTTTAAACCTCTGTCTTTACAACATACTTGTAACTTACAGGAATACACAAATTCACTTATCTCCCATGGTTACCCTAATTCCTAAACCTTACTGCATATGAAAGAGCAACTTCCAGAGCAATTTATGCACATATTTAATTTGATTTTGAAGGCAATACTACATTGGTTGGATTGTCCAGTTTCAGGGCTTCACAAAAAATGTAATTTTATCAGTGAACACAGAATAATGCCTTCAGAATTTGCTTGAATAAACACCTTGCAAACCTGCAAATGCCTTGAAAAAACCCCCAACAAACACCACATCCGCATTTTGCCAGTAGGAAAATGAGATTACAGTAAAGGACACTGATTGTAGCACACAGGATCCTCTTTTCAAATTTTGTCCATGTGACAAAACGATGTGACTTATGCACATGCGCACTGAATCCTTACCTTACGTCTAAAAAGCAGCTTTTGACACAACAAAGCAAATAGTGTAGTGGTATAGACGTCTGACTATGTATACAACACTGATGTGCGATGGGTGTTCAAAACCAGTGAATGTCTAGAGTAATTTCAAGGTAACACATACAGTAACTCTACATACACTATTTTTTTTTCGCACAATAAAAAATTCCATTTTTTGAGCAACGAAAACACAGCACAGGCACATGACTGTGGGAAAATCATGACGTCACACAAAAACGACACGCCCAGCAACGTGAACTTTACGATTCCTGGAAAATCAATATACATTGATTGACATAAAATTTTTTTTCTGGTTCTCCACCCTGATTAGACATGTGTGTCCTACCAATTTGATTTTTTTCTTTCTCGTCTGTACTAAATCTATGACTGTGAACCCATAAATGGCAAAATACTGGTTGGATGCAATTGCTAACATGAAGGTAGTCTACTGGCCGTTACGTGACTTGACTGATTAATTGGTCCTACAATTGTTCTAGGTTACCCTTAGCGTCATTTAACTACTCTACTCGTTAGTTTACCGCGTCAAACGTTCCACCCACTGCTATTCAACATTCTTGACTTCGGCCATGTGTAGCCTGTGTAGGCTGGGAGTGTAACATAGCTACGTCAACTGTCTGCTACAATTTTCCCTTTTTGGGTGGTACACAAAGTTGAATGGTACATATGCTCTGTTTTTTCACTAATTTCAGTTCTGGTTACCTTCACGTACTATTCGAGTAGCTGTTAATACAGTAATTTTGTTATAAATTTACATCACGATCAGTAACGGAAACTGGACTACGTATGATAACATTTCCTGCACAAAATAAGTCAACAACATTTGACCAGTTGAGAGCCACTTTAAGTGTTACAATAAGGTGTCCGATCATTCGACACTACTCAGTCTCCTGACTTTAAATTACTGCCATTCGTTATGATACATTTCAGACTTACAGCTCTAACGATCAAGTAACTCACGTGAAAAGTAGCGCTACTAAGTGCGGCGTACCGTTGTTGTCGAATGGAAGCTAGACCACGCTGGTCGATAACATATTACACATAGTCTCCCATAGATGATTATAATTTTATAGGCCTACTCCATAAAGTGAATTACAATTAAATAGGAAAATTTGAAATTTTATTCAATTTCGATCGCTAAAAATTACTGTAGGCCTTAAATCGATGTTTAAATATTCGACTAGTCATGGCTGAAGGAGATGGCGGTCTCCATGTGGATCAACTCTTGGGTTACTTGATAACAGGAACCGCCTCATGAACATGTACGTGTCTTGGAAATTTGTGTCCGGGTGACAGTAACGACATGGTGACCGACAGAATTGTGACGTCAAGTTTAGAAAATTTAGGAAGATTATTGTGCTGCCTTTCTTTGTCGTTGACTGACATATTCAGGTTCAAACCTGATTTGAGAAATAACCCCCCAAAACAGCTTCTTTACTTCAGCAAGACAAACACTTGCCGTTAATTTATTGTGAAAAAAACTGAATCACATGCTCAACGACACTGGCGTCATATATAACATCCTGTATTAACCAAAACTTAAACTGCACATTAACAAATACAACGCCGATTTTACAATTCTGAGGGTAATAGGGATGTACATGTAAAAAGAGCTTTACACTTCTGGGACCCGTCTTACAAAACTCGAGTAGCTGCGACTTGATGTACAATTTGGTGCAAATTTACACCTACCCTCGGCCAGACGTAAATTTCGAAAGTATACTAAATATGACGGCGCTTGTGGTGTTTCGTTGACACACTTTAAGCATTGCGACAACTTTAGTAAGACGCCACTAGGAGTTGACGGAAGCCGCTACTAAAGCGGACGTAAACCTCAACGTCAGATGTAAGCTGCTCCAGCTTTGTAAGGTGGACCCCTGAGAGCTTGGGATGTAAAACGGGCTTTACAGTTCTGAGGGTCAGGGATGTAATAAGAGCAGTGCACAGTCCTTTATTTTGAGTCAGACTTCACAGGGGTCTGACATACTGCTGAACAGTCTGGATGAGATAATAAATTGTTTGAAAAGGTAATTGCAGAAGAAAGAAAAGGAATGATACTTCAGGTTGTCTGGTTGTATTATATTCTATGTTCCTTCTTTAAAAACTATATGTTGGCAGTTGGAAATATATTATGTATAGCAAAATTAGTTTAACTAAAGTGCCCAGTGTTAGTAGTAGTAGTTCACTCCATAATAACCGTAGAAAATAATGCTTGATTAAGATGATTCTGGATGCAGATTTAGCTTCTGCTTGTTTGAATGCAGCTTTAGGTGAGGATATTTGGCTTGTGAGGTTTGGTGGTTTCCCAGGTTCAGTCAAACTTTCTCCAGACATGAACCTGACCACTTAAATTAAATAAAATGTATAAGCATGTCAAATGATATAACACCAAATTTAAATATTACTTTACTGTGGAACAAATCATACATGTGTACTGCATTACATGTTGTAACTAATTGAAAATTACAAATCTTAAATTTTAGTTTGGTGAGACTCAAAGTACAGCACAATGTCACTTCTAGACTATGAGAACCAAATGTTTCTGGATGTCTTTCATGAGGATGGGCTTTTGGTTACAGCAAAGTAAGTTTTTGTTTTCATATTTGTGCAGTTTTAATTGGCCCAATACATGTATGCATTCAATGACCAAATGTTCCTGCCGCAAAAGTGCATTTTTGGAAGCAAATGAATGCAATAACTGTCACAGTTGATGATGAGAGTTATCTTTATCCAGTACTTTTTAAACTACCCTCCAAACAGACATTAAAAGAAAAGACAGTAAATAACATAACCCTTGTTTGGAAAAGGGTTGGAAACAGGCCTAAACTGCTGCAGCCTATTTTCTGACCTCCTTGGTGCCTTAAAATCAATTTTAATCCTATGATTAATTTATTCCTATGACATGTACGAGTCTATAGTATGCACTATTTAAAGAAATCGCAAACACGGTCAAAATCGGTTTGCAAGACATGTCCCATGGAAACATTTGCCTCCAGATGTATCAACTCCTCCAGGGAAAGGAACAAGAAACATTCCCTCTGTTATGCGTTTTGGAGATTTCCTTGACTGAGGGGGTTAGCATGCAAGCGTGGCATAATGACACAGATGCCTTTCACCAATGCAGTAGCTATGAGTTCAAGTCCAGCTGATGCTGTCTTCCTATCTGGCCGCACGTGGGAATGTCTGCCAGCAGCCTGCTGATGGTCATGGGTTTCCCACCGTCTCTGCTCGGTTTTGTCCCACCATAATGCTGGCTGCCATCATAGAAGTGAAATATTCTTGATTTCTTTCCTGTGTGGTGTCTTATTCTAGTCTATGTTTTCATCAGGTAATAGGAATATTGTTCTGTGTGAAGGTGAAATACTCTCCCCAAGGTATCCTTCATCTTAATACTGACTGTTGGTAAGTAGGTTGAGTAAGATCGTCTACGTATGCATGTTTGGCTCTAATGGTAATTGATATGAAAGAAACAACATGAAATCTTTGCTCAAAGTTTAACTAACCTCTGTCTGGTTTTCATGTCTCAGAGGCCTTGGTATTGACAGAATTCTGAAGAACTTCATCAAGGTTCACTGTGATCCAGGAAACCTGGTATTGGTTCTTAATGTTACCTCAACAGAAGTGGTAAGTATGGTGGAAGTTGATGATGAACAAATTTTTTTAGTATACAGGGATGTACAGTATATGTGCAAAGTCATTTGTCATTAAAGAAACCCACTCAGTAAGTAGTGACATAATAATATTCAATTTTTATCACAATTCAGAGAAAATTCTATGCCTCTGATTGATCTATCTGTTTTTAATAGGCTACTATATTTGCAAAACATGCAAGCGATACTGTCTTTTTTCTGTATCTCTACGGAGTCAATGATTCTTGCTCTGGCCGATAGCAACACTTGTCAAGTTCAACAAAATTCAACAAATTCAACAAAAGTCATCCAAAAAGCTCTTCAGTGTAATAAATTCTTTATATCAGCATGTTGCATGGATACACGGCCCGATATTTCGTCTCTGAGATCAATATTTCCACTCGCCCTTTGGATTTGTGAAAATAGTAATCTTCTCTACGAAATATCAGGCCGTATATTCATCCAACATGCTGGTATAAGTTATAGTATTGTGTTCATATTGAAAACAAAATACTCAATATTTTCACTTCAAGTTTTTGCATATATAACATATTTTTTCACAATAGGGCCTATTACAAATTTGCGTATCAAGAAAACATTGGCGTTCATTCCACCAGTCCATGTATATTTAGCACCATTAAAAATGCACAGGTTGCGAGAGCAGTATACTTGGTTTATTATTTGATATAACTGATTCAGTTGTTAGCACACCATGATTGTTTCATTCTTTGCAGAAAATGCACATACCACAAAAAATCAAACCAATTCAGAATTTGGCATGTGCGTAAGCATTTGTTACAGATGCGTTGTTAAGGGAGCTAACTGTTGATGTTTTAGTAATGTACGAATTAAGAGAAACACTTCACTACACAAAATTGGTGTAAAAATTATATTGGTGTCAAAATTTTGGACTGTTTGAACAAACTTTTTGATGAGAATGTATGGAAGTTCAGGTACCACTTTTCTTTTTTTCAGGACTACTTGACCGAGCAGTTAGAGATTGATGGTGTGAAACCCCTACCCAAGGTGATAACTAATGAGTACAGTGCTGCTGACAGGTCAGTGTGAAACCGCTGCCGTAGGTAAGTTCTATTCCAACACATGCTGGTTTCCTCTTTGGACATAAGTGGGAAAGTCTGCCAGCAATCTGCAGATGATCATGGGTTTCCCCCATGCTCTGCCTGGTTTCCTCCCATCATAATGCTGGCTACCGTAGTACAAGTTAAATATTCTTGAGGATGACGTAAAACACTAATCAAATAAATAAATCAATGTATTAACCCTAAATTTTTAATGATTATGAATAATCAAAGTAACACTGTATAAGTTTTATGTCAGATATGCTTATTTTTCAGACAGTCCATTTATCTCCAAGGGGGTGTTTTATTTATCACCTCCCGAATTCTGGTGGTGGATTTGCTGACAGATCGAGTGCCTATAGATCATGTGACTGGAATGTTGGTCTACAAGGCCCACAAGTATGTAACTATTGGCTTTATCCCACATATCAAAGACATCAGGATGTGATATCCAAGTATTTTGTAAGATATACCTGAGATACATGCACAGCAAAATTTCCACATGAAGGCAGAGTAACATGAAAATAGATTGACCTTGTGACTTATCATTTCATAATTTCACATTTCGTAGTGGTCTTGCATGTACCAATAGAACCTTGGTATCAGTAAAATTGCCTTGTGTACTTCTTGTTAACAATTTCCTTGCTGCATTCTGCTACAGCGAGTGACATGCAGATATTTGTAAATATATTATAAAATATATGAGCCTAAGGGTGCATGTTTGATGTGCATGTGTTTTGAAGCAACACTCTATGATGAGTGGCTTTCTAAAACTGTTCTGTGAGTTAAAACCTGACATTAGCCAACTCATTGTATTGCTTCAGTTCCAGAATGAGTTAAAAAGGCGCATGCTTGCCTTAAATTGAAAGTTTCGTGTTGAATAAAGCAGAAGATACAAACAGCTCTCAGTTTGCAGCAGAACCCACTCTGGCATGATGTTTATATGTTGACCCCTTACACATTATAATATATTTTTACATGGCTGTTTGTTTTTCTGTCAGGATTATAGAATCTTGCCAAGAGGCCTTTATTTTGCGACTTTATCGCCAGAAAAACAAGGTGAGTAAATGCACACTGGGCAAGGGCATGCTTTGTGCACAAGCAAAGCTCAAAACCCTATACTCATGGTTTCGCTGTTTTTTTTTGTCAACGCAGTTTGCAGGTAGTTTAACCTGGTGCTGTCATAGAATTGTCGTAGAATACATGTATAAATAAATACATGCACCTCTCTTTATTCTATGGATTTATCAACGGGAAAATTAGTAATAATTAATTAATAATAAATTAACGTGTAAAATAATGATTTATTTATTTATTTGATTGGTGTTTTATGCTCTAGTAGAATATTTCATTTATATGACAGCAGCCAGCATTATGGTGGGAGGAAATCTGGGCAGAGCTCGGGGTGTAAACCCGCGACCATCAGAAGGTTGCCTGATGACCTTCCCCACATACAAGCATGATGACCAGACAGGAAACCAGCAAGAGTGTGAAACACTGAAGTCATAGTGGACCAGTATGTAAAGCCAGGTGAACTTCTGAAGACAGGCTAGTGGTGTTTATATCAACAGGCTGATTACTAAAATCAAACTCGCGTTTCCTTGTCATCTAACTGATTACTAAAATCGGACTTGCATTTCCTCACCATCTAGCTGATTACTAAAATCAAACCCGCATTTCTTGGTCATCTAGCTGATTACTAAAATCGAACTCGCATTTCCTCGCCATTTAGCTGATTACTAACAGCAAACTCGCATTTCCTCACCATCTGGCTGATTACTAAAATCAAACACACATTTCCTCACCATCTGGCTGATTACTAAAATCAAACTCGCATTTCTTCGTCATCTAGCTGATTACTAAAATCGAACTCGCATTTCCTTGCCATTTAGCTGATTGCTAACAGCAAATTCGCATTTCCTCACCATCTGGCTGATTACTAAAATCAAACTCGCATTTCCTCACCATCTGGCTGATTACTAAAAGCAAACTTGCATTTCCTCACCATCTATCTGATTACTGAAATCAAACTCGCATTTCCTCACCATCTAGCTGATTACTAAAATCAAACTTGAATTTCCTCACCATTTAGCTGATTACTAAAATCAAACTCGCATTTCCTCACCATCTGGCTGATTACTAACAGCAAACTCGCATTTCCTCACCAACTAACAGATTACTGAAATCAAACTCGCATTTCCTCACCATCTAGCTGATTACTAAAATCATACTCTCATTCCTCCTCGTCTAGTCACCTGAGCAAGACGGTCAGGACATGCATCTGTATTTCAGTGTTGACGCACTGTGTGTATTGTTGTGCTTGTACCATTTATGATATGCAGTGAATAGAAAAGAAACATGAACATTTGTTTGAATACAGCTGTATGTATGTGTGTGTGTGTGTGTGTATATAAAGTTGGCTTTGTTTTCAGACTGGTTTTATCAAAGCCTTCTCTGACAGCCCAGAGTCCTTTACGTCTGGCTTTTGTCAAGTGGAGAGGGTGATGAAGAGTTTATTTGTACGAAAACTCTTCCTGTGGCCAAGATTTCATGCTAACATCGTTTCATGCATGGAACAACATCAGGTAAGGGTAAAAAACGGTCATTTTAAGTACCGGTACCCTAGTGAATATTTTGAGCTTTGCGTGTATTACTGAATTAATCCAGATCTCTCTGGTATGGCTGTATGTTTTTCTCTATACACTTGGGTGTCCTCAGTCCAGAAAAATGACTGCTGGTGTATATGTGAACATGTTTTCAGTATAACACCTGATCAAGTGTATACTTTAAATCTGAATTTGTGTTTATTATTTATATAATACAGAAATTATTTTAAATGTTAAAACATGTTTCAACATAGACACATGTTTTCAGCACCAGCTTTTGAAATTCCTTAAAGGCCTCCCCTTGGTATTAATGTGTTCTATTGTAGTATGTAGTGAATTTAATGCTGCTTAAGAGAGGTGATATAATATATCATAGCTCAGTTGTCTGCCCTATTTCAACAAACTGGTGGATAATTCTTGAGTTGAATAAGATGCTTATTTACCTCGATAATTAAACAGATGTATCAGTGAGCATTGTTCTCAATTTTTAAAATTGCGCATTACCGATATGTATTTTCAGTAGCATCATCAAGCATCATTTATTTTTCACTTTTCATATGTTCACTTTGCCTCACAGTGTTACGTAAAATATGTAATCATTGTTTTGTTTGATTTCAGATTGATGTAGTGGAAGTTCAGCTTCATTTGACCCCTGCCATGATGGCATGCCAAACAGCCATTTTAGACCTCATCAATGCCTGTTTGAAGGAACTAAAGAGATGTACCCCAGCTGTGAGTGTGATTTGTAATACCGTAGTGCTATTGTACTTCCAGGTCTGATTCCACAATACCAGTTTGACTTCAGTTAGAATCTGCAATATCATTTTAGACACGTGTTTTTAGGCCATGTGAGTTAAAATTGCCAGAAATAAGAATTATGTTGAGACAAAGATATCTGAATTTGATCAGCAGGGACCATAAATTTTGTATTGTATTGAGGTTTTTTAAGTTTTAACTTAAGTCCAAAATCTCTGGATTCGGCTTCAGCACTTTTTGGACCTGTAGAGCTAGATCCGAAAATACCAATGTATATACACTGTGTATAGCGGGTATCTATTACAGAAACCAACTCAACAACTCCAGACCAATCAGATGAAAGAATGCCTTAGGTAGTTTTTGCTCTGGGGTTACATATGGCTGAGAGAATTACATGTAATGAGCTACTGTAAACTTTGGTATCAAAACCTCTGTTAAAAGCAAGGTGAAATGATGAAGATTGTGATAGCTTGAATTGCTTTCGTAAATAGTGAAAAAACATGCAGTGTATTAAAGCTGATACTGTATATGTTTAGAGAATACAGAAACAAATTTTTCTGTAATCTTCACTTTGCCTGGTGTGATGTATGTAACCCACAAACACAAGGCGTCACCAATTGCTGATGTGTTTCCATAAATGACGCTGAACTTTCAAACGCTCTTGATATCATCCCAGCATAAATGTATTTATACTCAAAGTCACATCTGCCTGATTCGACGTCATGTAAGGAATATTATTAGGGCACACCAGGAAAATTATGGACACAGCTGAAGATTTGGTTTTTAAGGGCTCATCAGTTATATGGGTTAAAAGTGTTATTCATTGAAAATACTTTTGAACCATGGTGTGAGGCTTATTGTGTAGGATGTCTTTCACATCATTGTAATATTTCTATCCACTTTATATTGTGATTGAAGAAGCACTTTACCCATTTTCCAGAATTCATTACAATCCACAAATTGCTGTGTAGTAAAAACAATGTGCTTTATTATTGTATCTGGCAGTCCCCAATGTGTTGATGTGGCTTTTGTATTAAAGTGAAAATTGTGAGATGCTTTAGCAAGATGTAGTGATGTTCGTCCATTAGTTCTCCCTGGTTTATTGCTCTCAAATGCATGCACAACACCTCGTGTGTAAGTGAGATATATTCTGAAAGAAAATAAATAAGAATGTGAATTTTTGGCATATTCAGGCAGGGCCTGCATCTGGGCCATTTTTCAACCCGTTATATGGGGTTTAGCATAGCTATTTTGGGGCCAAACAGGAACACATGATGCAAAATCACAACAAGATGATGTAAAATCCAAAATATTTGATTTGTTATTGTGAGGAACTGTTCTTAAAGAAGTTAAAGAGGTTATTTAAGTAAACACGTTGCCTCATATATGTCGGTTAAGCAGGCTTGAAAGAAAAAACAAAGCTGATAAAATGTATGCTTTTCCATTTTCTATGGGTGCCTAAACTTTTATCCTAGATGAGATCCTGCACATGGGTGAGGTGCATGCTATTTCAACCGTCAGCTAATGTCTAGATTGGCTAATCATCAAAGGGTTAGTGTCCAAGATTGATATTGTGTATTCCTGATTTGCATGTGAATTGTCCATAAGTCATGGAGGAACAAATAGTTACAAAACTTTATGAATAATGACTACAAAATGGTACTTTTGTAGAATATGCATTGTATTACGTGGATTTGAGAAATGAAGTCGACAGTCATTCTTACATGTAATTGTGTACATGGTGGAGGACTAGGTGTAAATTGAACCTGAGGTGAAATTGTAGATCAGATTTATTTTCCTCTCTCACCAGATTGACAGCGATGAAGTAACAGTAGAAAATGCCCTGACTCGTAATTTCGACCAAGTGCTCCGCTTACAACTGGATCCTATTTGGCATCAGCTTGGTCCAAAGACAAAACAGCTGGTTTCTGATCTGAAAACACTTCGCCTGGTCTTGAGGTAGTTTATTCAGTTGTGCCACTGTCAGTCCTTGGGATATTATTGTACTTACCTCTGCCATGTACTCTACTAGTTTACATGTATGCACTTATGAGAAAAACAAAACAAACCTTCTCAACTCATCAGTGACATAACTACATAACTTACAGTTATGTAGCAAAATGAGAGGGTTTTCTTATTCCATCACACCAGTAATTTCAACTTTGTACATGCACCTGTGTACATATGAACATATGTACACATATACATATTATAATGGCTGGACTCCTATGTCAATTGCACAATTTAATCTTCCAGATATAGTAACAAAGCATGAGTTGACGTGTAAGTATATTTATGCCCACACTTCATAATGCTGGCCGCCGTCATATAAGTGAAATATTCTTGAGTAAGGCATGAAACACCAATCAAATAAATAAATATAATGTTTCCATTTTGTACATTCTGCAGACACTTGACCCAGTATGACTGTGTGACCTTCTACAGCCTCGTCAAATCAATCAGGTAGTATCAACTGCTGCATTGTCAAGCAAGGTGGTGGTAATCTACTTCCTTTCTATAATTTTTGTTGTTCATGTAATATAGTGGACAGGCAATGATAATTTAAGAACTGTTAGGCAATGCTTTAGGCCTGATTAACTCTAAAGAAACGTACAATGACTATCACCACTATCACCGGCTGCATGTAGCCTCTTACACTTCAGAATCTTTCATGTTTTGTATCCATATTTCATTGGTTATTTTATTAACCTAGAAATTACATGTTTATCACAAGAAATTAAATAGTAGTAATTAAAGCATGTGTTTAAATATTACAGATCAAGTGAGAAAACTTTTGGACAGAACTCAGGATGGCTTTTCCTGGATGCAGCTGACAGTTTATTTGTGGTAAAGTATTCAACCAGTCTTGGTCCTTTTTCTGACCAAATTATATGTACATGTCTGCTGTCTAAAATTTGACCAAACTGTTCTGTCACAAATATGTTTCTGTTTTCTCTCCGAAGCCAGGGAGTCAGGTAGCTAGTTTTCCCTAGTTTAAACCTGACTGCTCTCATATAGGTGAAAAATTCTTGGGCTATGATGTTTAAACTAATCAATCAACCAATCAATCAATCTTCAAATCTACTCGCACAGTTCTGTAATGTGACAAACTTTGAAATAGCTTGTGTGATTTTACTTTATGAATATATTTACAGCAAGAAACATAGAGGAAACCATGAGATTATTCTTGAGCATGCATCTTAAAAGTTTTTTGGCCTCCATGGCGGAGGGGTATAGCATGCAAGCGCAGCACAATGAGCAATGTGGTCACTGTGAGTTCAAATCCAGCTCATGCAGGCTTCCTCTCTGGTGGTACATGAGCAGGTTTTCCAGCAACGTGTGGATGCTCGCCGGTTTCACATGGGCCTTGCTCAGTTTCCTCCCATCATAAAACCGATTGCTGTCGCAGAAGTGAAATATTCTGTAGAGCAGCAAAACAAACAAACCAAAAAAAACAAAAAAAACAACACATTTCAAATAAATAAATAAATAAAGGTTTGTTTTCATACTTGAAGAGTTAGTGTATACAAATTGGTTGCCATGGTCTGCTTTCAGCATGCAAAGGAGAGAATCTATGGGGTTGAAGAGACAGTGAAGAAGACAAAGGTTGCAGATGAAAGTGGAAGGCAGCCAGAAAACAGAGGTACACTATGGCCATGGCCATTTGGCAGAAGGGTATTCCCATGTGGCTGGTCAAAAGCTCTTACCAGTATTTCTGCGTGTTTCCGACTCGAGTTGGAGTTGATAACTTTCTGATCCCCCATCGCCTTATGGCTTTCCTCTGCATTATGTTTGAAACAAGCACCTGAATTTCTTCCAGGCAGAAGCTTGTGCTAAATAGGACCGGGGTGGAGGACAGCTGGTGGTAGTTAACCAGACTTCTCTCCCCTGTTTCGTGCGTTCAGAAAGAGATCAGTGTGGAAATATGCAGGGCAACCGTCAATCACTTGGCGCTCTGCTCATTCGTATGGATTTGGTGCGTCACTCTTCAGTTGTCTCTAGAACAGGGTAATTAGTAAGCATCTCTGTGCCACAGGTTGCCTGCATGCACGTGCCGGTTTGGGCTTCACAGTACCTACGCTTGTATCGGTGGCTGTCAGTGTCAGTCACTGGCCATCCCATGTTATTGTGAGTTTTCATCAGTGTGTCTGGTTCGGTGTTGTCCTATCTGCCCTTCCTAGGTCATTGTTTTTCTTTTGGATGTGGCACCACATTTATTATTCCGCTCATGCCCGACAAAGGGACTGTGTGGCATCTCCTAGTATCCATAGGTTTTTGTCGCATGAAATGTACAGAGCAGAAAAGATCTAGAGGCAAGACTCTTTTGGGGTGTGCTATGACACAGAGTGTGTACTACCGTACCTGTCCAGCAATCAGCAGCATATAATCCTCCACTGAGGTCTGATTTTCTGGTCTTGATCATCTCACACGCCTCTAGTATATGGGGATGCTCGCAATCAACTGCCTTTGCTCCAACTCTTGTCATGCTTGTGGGCCAGGCCATGAACACTAACTGATTGCTTATTGCATATCAACGTGGGTTACACTCGCTCAACCATATACCATTTATCTGGCAGTCTTCGCCTGACAGATCTTTTTGGAAGCATCTGGCATTCTATTTGGTTCTTTCTGGAACCTTTCTCATTTGATCTGTTTGTGTTGTTTATCCCAGGAGAATTCAACATGCCCCTGTGCTGGCTTTATTTTTTATACAAACCGTATTTTGGTGGTTTGGAGATAGACCACACATTTTAGGAGATTAGTACATTGATCTAGCACTCCCTGTCCTATTGTTTTCCTTAGGACTTGAAAGTATCGGTTCTACTCTAACTTTTTGTAAGTGTCTTCTACATTTCTCACCCTAGTTCCAATCCTAGAACAGTGTCCCAAATGGGAGGCTTTGTCTGAAATCCTGACAGAAATAGAGGAGGAAAATGGTAAGCAGGGTTTATCTTCAAGTCAGGGGAGAACACTCATCGCTGCAGAGGATGACAGAACCTGCACACAGATAAAAGATGTGAGTTGTGGTTTTGTGGTGCTTTGCAATTTCTGTTACATGAACATGTATCTATAACATTTTGTGGTGTCATTTTTGCACAAGTTCTCATGTCTCACATTAGCTACTTAATTTATTGGCCATTGACAGGTGAGGCCAGAGGTTCCAATCCAGCTCTTACTGATCAGGCAACAGTCTTAAGTCTAGAAGGGGTTTACTCTAGGTACTGCTGCGTGCTGTCCATTAAGTGAAAAATTCTTGAATAGTTCTTGCATCATTACACTTAACAAATGAGTCGTTATTTCAATAGAAACCACCCAAATCGACTGCCAAGAAGTTACAGTCAACAGGATTGTCTTGTCCTGCTTTGTTTTTCCCCACCCATTATCAACCCTGTCAGACTCCACTGCCATCATGTTAGTTAATTGTACCTACAGTAGCTACTGCATGAAACACCAATATTGACTCATTTTCTACCAATGGGGTCATGTGCTAGAATCCAGCTCCTGTTACCAATGAGGTTGTGTGCTAGAATCCAGCTCCGGCTACCAATGAGGTTGTGTGTGGGAATCTAGCTCCTGTCTCAAGTGAGATTGTATGCAGGAATCCAGCTCCTGCCTTCAATGAGGTAGTGTGCTGGAATCCAGCTCCTGTCCCCAATGAGGTTCTGTGGTGGAATCCAACTCCTGCTACCAATGAGGCAGAATGAAGCACATTTGTCTTTTAAAGAGCATTGCTTTTTTCTGGGCTTTGCTTCATGGTGTACAGCCACAGAAATATTTTTCTGTTGCAACTATTTCTAGTATCTCTGTGAGGGAGGGCCCACCATCTTAGCCAGGATGTACAACAAATATGTGGCCTTGAAAACAGGGCTTCAGGAGGTCTCGGAGAAGGTAAGTTCTGTAACAATGAAAGTGTGGTTTTCTGTGACTATATAAAAGAGTGATTTTCTCATACAGTGTATGACAGTGGGTTTAATGACAGTAACAAAGGACTCATGACTCTTGTGACATGTGGTTCACTCGCTATGAAAGTGGAATCTTCTACTGTATGATGGCATGTTCTGTGACTATATCAATGGAATCTTCTACTCTATGACGGCATGTTCTGTGACTATATCAATGGAATCTTCTACTGTATGACGGCATGTTCTGTGACTATATCAATGGAATCTTCTACTGTATGAAGGTACATTCTGTGACTATATCAGTGGAATCTTCAGCTGTATGACAGTATGTTCTGTGAGCATATGGATGGAATCTTTGACTGAATGAAGATATGTTCTGTGACTATATCGATGGAATCTATGATTGTATGATGATGCGTTCTGTAACTATATTGATGGAATCTTTGACGTCGAGCTTTAAAACTTGACATCTAGTTGAAAAAATTTCATGTGGAATCTTAGTTTGATGTCAACGTTTAGATGGGATTTTAATGTAGAAAAAGTTGAAGATACAACTGTTTAGTAAAGGTCAGATTTAGTTTTAAAGGCACCAACATACATGTGAAAAAATCATCTGTTGCTCTAGTAACATGAATAAAGGCTGAATGGCAGGAAGCTTTGACAGGCTCAAGGGTGTGGTTAGTGGTGGTTTTCTACACCTCTAGTGGATTTCCTCTTCCTGTGTGTAAGTCCTGAGTGAAACAATCCTATGTACAGTTGAAATATGTACAGCAAAGCAAACCTGCACAGAGCTGAAATAAGCTTGTGTACAGCTGAAATGAGTTTGTTCAACGGAAATAAGCTTTTGGACAGGTAATATAAGTTTGTGTGTATCTAAGAATAAGCTTTGTATAGCTTGAATGATCAACCAAGGTGTAAGTACCGTTATGATTGATTAAGTAAGACGCTTTATCTTCATCCTTTGTACAGAAAGAACATGACAGATATCCAAACAAAATTAAAGGAAAGGGAAAATTAAGTAAGAAGTCTGCCGAGAAACCTGAAAATAGCAGCAGTGAATATACACTGACTCAGATGGTTGGACAGATGAATGAGGACACCAGCAGCAAACCCACTCTGGTCAGTTTCGTAATATTGATGGACGTGTATATACAGAATACATGCACCTTGTAGAAAGAGTGTAAAAACTGCAGAAGACTGCAGTACAGTTGATATTAAACAGCAGTAAAAGTATGACTACGTCAGAAGTGTTTTTATCCTTAACTTGGAAAATTATATATGAAATCATTCAGTATCATCAGGATCTCACTATCGTACATGTGTCTACAAATCTCTGAATGACTATTTCCCCTGAGTGTATGAAAAATGTGTTTCATACAAAGGAACAACAAGAAAGACAACTGGATCAAGTACAAGAATACAACCAATTCCCCTTTTTCCTCTTTCTGAAATGTTTAAAATGAGTCTTTCCTTTTCAGGAAGTTTGAACCGAAATGCTCTTCTTGCTACTCTCCAATGTTCCACCTCAATACAGAATTTCTAACACCTGTATGACAAGTAGTTAACCCATATACATGTATCTGATAGACAACTGCATTATTATTTAACTTGCGTTGTACATGTTTCCTTGGCCAGCTTAGATTAGCTTATTTCAGAATGTGAATAATTGCCTGGTTGATGTTCGAAAGATGTTTTTTAACATGTAGAAGCAAAGCAAGGATAATTTAAGCTGTACAATGTTCAGAACATGGGTGGAAGAACGATCATCAGCAGCATTTTATGCTGATAGTAATATTGACAGATAAGTTTATTAATAACATTGGAGAATCACAACAATTAACCCCTTGGCTGGTACGTGACTCCTCCTGACTTAATCATCACATGTATGAACACCACATGGACACGGTGATCCGGTTGTTTTTTGCTGTACTTTGTGGTTTATCAAAACATTTGGGCAAACAAATTTCTGTTCACCAGACTCGAAATTCTGGAAAATTATTTGTTAAATTACCACATTAATTGTTTCATCAATGGCTGCACTAATACAGCACCCTTGTCACAGCTAAGACAGGTTTGTTTTCTCTTTCAGCTGTGCAGGTGTTAATTAAATCAGTGCTCGCATGGTGCAGCTAATGAGATTTTTGTTAGCTTAAGCCTTAAGTAAATATATCCGGACTACCCATCATAGAATTTTAAGTTGTTAACAGATATTTTGATTTTTGATGTACACTACGTTATATGATATGATCTGAGATGTTATATATGATGATCATGTCTGTGGTCTCCACAGCAATATAATGTGCTTCACTTCAGAAATCTGTCATCTTGGTTTCTGGACACCCAAATACCTGAGTGCTAGACCTGCGGTACAACTGTACAGGTAAAATTAAGGCTGTAGTTTGTTAAATGATTTCCCTGTTGAATCAGTCATGGAAATCGAATCATATCCTTTGTTTTAGAGAGGCAATGAGGACCTGCGGCTTTCCTCTCAGGACGCCTACTATGGTATCTTGCCATCTCCTGCGGTCGTGGTTCACCCGCTACATGGCTGTTCTGATCACCACAGCCTGATGCGAACCCTTCAGGAGCTCCAGCCACGCTACGTCATCCTCTACGACCCTGACATGCAGTTTGTGCGTCAGCTGGAGGTAAAGTGTTTCTATATGTACCATTGCAAGCCTGCTGCTAATACTTGCATGGCATATTTGAAAACACCCCTTTGGTGAGAGTGGCATGATCCACTAACATCCATATACCATGGGCTACATGTTCCTACCCCTTTGTCCATAGGGATGTTTCAAAATTGTCAGGCACCTACTGTACCTAAAAGTTTGGTATGTAAAAACACATTTTCAGAGGCATATAAAGACCCGTAAATGGCAGCTTCAATGGCAACACATATCTTTTCGGATAAGAAATTAATCAAACTTCACAAAAGAAATCTTAATTGACCTTATTAGGTGGATGAATCAGTCGTGATAGATAACCAAGTATCACTTGAAAAATGCTAAACTTTAAGTGAGATACAGTATTTGTAGTTTTGCCGTCATAACAGAGACTGAAGCAGAGGATGAGGTAATGTTTTGTTCAGCTTGTTCTGCTCATATGTAAGTTCAGGTCATGACTGTATGCCTGGAATGCTCATCTTTAAATCACTTGGACGCCCGTTGTTGCTTGAATCCCAGTCTCGGACAGAGAATTTTCAGGATTCCCATGAGGAGGGAGCCTTGTTAGAGTGCTTGCCGTCCCATAACGTACATGCATGTATCTATACATCAGTAACGATGTCGTCCTGTATGTGAAAAACTCTTGAGTAGTGTTGTCAGCAACAATCAAGTAAGAAAATCCTGATTCCCATATGTTCTCTGTTCTGTTGGCTTGGTGGCATGACACCATGGACAGCTCTTGTATGGCCACCATAGTGGCCTGGCACGAAGTTTCTTTGAGATCACCTCCTACAGACATTACATAGGTTCAAACCTTAAATTACCTCTGCACATGAAAGCGTTTGCATCATATTATGAGGGAATGTTTATCAGTTTCATGCCAAGGGCTAGTGGTTTTCCAATCTCCTTTACACAGGATGCTAACTGTTGTTGTGTAAGTGAAATATTCTTAAATACTGTGTTACTCATCAGTTGTTCAGTCCACCCACGATTCTTTTGTTTCAGCTTCTAACCTTTTATAACTAGATGAGGTTAGTATTTTCCTTCTCTGTTGCAGGTATTTAGGTGTACCAGGCCAGGCCTTCCACTGAGGGTGTATTTTGTTATGTACACAGGCTCCACAGAAGAACAGAGATATCTGACAACACTGAGAAAGGAAAAGGAAGCATTTGAATATCTTATTAGGTCCAAAGCTGTGAGTGATTATAAATTTTAAATCAGCTGGTCCTAAGTAAAATACATGCAACATATACTACAAAAATAAGTCCTATGTCGGATTCTATCCTCAGAAATGGTGTCACATTGGTGTTATCATTTGCCTTTAAAAAATATATTGACTGAATTATAAATCCGTAACCAACTGGTGAATATAAAATTAATAATAAATAAATTAATGGATTAATATGTTGATTTATATATAGACAATGGTGATCCCAGAGGAAAGAGACGGTAAGACAGGCAAGGCCTCAAATATGGCAAGGGAGAGCACTCCAGCTGATGAGACAGTCAGCTCTAGGAAAGGTGGTGCCGAGAAACCTCAAGAACAGAAGGTAAAGAATGGGGGAAATATGCATGGCAGTTTTGTAAGAAGATGGTAAAACATCAGCTTTCTGGAACATTTCTTACCACAGTGCACACAGAGGTAATGTTCAATCCTGGCCAGGCATATTCTGCTGTCA
Organism: Acanthopleura granulata; assembly: GCA_016165875.1. NCBI lineage: Eukaryota > Metazoa > Mollusca > Polyplacophora > Chitonida > Chitonidae > Acanthopleura > Acanthopleura granulata. Next base: position 2,072,076 of record JABBOT010000004.1, read on the forward strand.
CTGTTACTCAGGGCCTTGGTGGAACTAAGTTCTTAATGGCACATGTTGGCATATCCACGCTGTCTATTAAACAAGATGTCTTACAGGGCTTTACTTTAGTCGAGAATCAGATTCTTGTCCTGACTGTCGTAAATAAAATCTACAGGAATCTGCTTGGATTCCCATAAAAAAAGGCAAATTCGAATTCATTATTTTATTATAATAAAAATGGATTGTTTTTCACATCATTAAAAAAATGAACATGGAATCCCTAGAATCTGTTTGCTTTTATATGCTTTCAAATCTTTTGTTGGATCAAGTTCTTGTAATACTAGATTTAGACAAGATTTCGGTGGATTCCGGCAAAGATAATTTTCAGGAATCCATTTAGATTCTGGTGAAAAATGACAAAATTAAAGCTCTGGCTTAATATTGCACCAAATCCGTGGTTCATTAGCTTACAAAGTTGTATCAGTTCATTTCGTGATCACAGACAGTAGATGTTAACATACATACAAATGTCTGTACACTTACATATGACCGAATGAGGCATGATACACACACCAGACTTCAAAGTGCCACTCTGATCAGAATACAAACTGCATGGAAATATTAATGTTAGATGAAAGAAATCTTGTGGAACAAAACTAGTACCATGGTTCAACAGGATTCTCAATGAATAAAACTATTTAACCTATATAGCTGAAGATGCCTTAAATCAAAGTCTTTGGAAGTGGTCATAACATTTCCTGAAGTGACATGATAATATACCTTTTATGATGTCGAATCAGGCAGCTGTGATGTGTTGAGAAAGGCATTTATGCTGGGAAGATGCCAAGAGCCTCTAAAAGTGCAGCATTGTGGATACATGTGAGTGATTTGTGACATCATGTTTTCATGCGTGACATCACAACCGGACAGAAGAATTTTGTTTCTGCATTCTCAGACGAAATGCATTGTGTAGGTTTTAATACATGGCAATGTAAGATATTTTTATTGTTACCTTTAGCAATAAATTTAAGATGGGATACATGTTCAGAATATGTACAACATGTGTTTGGTAGATTTACAGCTGTGGTTCCTGTGAACATAGTTGATTCTTCTGAAGGTGCTGCAGAATATCCTAATGAATTTATAAGTGGAATAAATTAAAATATTCTGAGAACAGTGTGTAAATTCCAGCCCTAACTTACAGTTCTAGTACCGGTAGATATTATTTTTCATGTTGTGTCGTAACGTGGAGGTACATTTATGAATAGACGTTATTTACGTGGTCTTGCTGTATAGTACCACTCACATTACACTGGTCTATAAGTCTGCATTAAGGCTGATGTTGATCTAGTTTAGTGGCTGCTCTAAATTGGAAATTAAATGTGTCATCTGCCAGAGTTCGTATGGACCCCTGCATTCTGCGAAAGTACTTTAACTTTTTGAAAGTTTCAAGATAATGAATAGGATAAAATCAGGTCCTGCAGAGTGATTTATTTTTTAATGTCATATTGCATCATATTGCAGTATGCTCAAAAAGTACCCCCAAAAGTAGGCAATAACGTTCATATGAAGGTTTGTACTTTAACTGAAAGGTCATGAATAGAAAACTTAGGGTATTACATGTACATACTTGAAATTCACTTCAAAACGTTTTATTTCAGAGGTGGAATTCCTGTCTATGCACAGCCCTTATTAACAAACCCTCTTTTGTCCATCACCACAGGTTATTGTGGACATGCGCGAGTTCCGCAGTGAGTTACCTTCCCTGATTCATCGCCGTGGGATAGAGATTGAGCCGGTTACACTGGAGGTACACTTATATATTATGCTGTGTTCATAAGGGGCAAACTACATATTTGCCTCATCTTATAATTAATTAGCCCACATTTGGACGAATTTTATTGCCTAGAAGATCTGTGATAATCTTTTTGGAAATTATTTTATTTTTTATAATTATTTATATATTTATATATTATAGGAGGAAAGCGAGCAGGTCATTCACAGGTTGTTTGGAAATAAGTTATATTTAAAATGGTAGATGCAAACAGTTAATAGAAGTACTGTACCTGTTTTAAAATCTCTGTTTTTCCAATGTCAGGTGCATTGGTGGGCCAGGTTTGTGATTGTATCAGATCCAGTTTGACCAGATTAATCATTATCCAATCTGTGCTATGGTGTCGGTGCAGCTTAGTACAGTATATACAGCATAGTGCACCAGCAGTGACCATGGTTAAGGTTGAATACCAGAAGCATTGTTCGATTGAGAGCTGGAAATGGTAACCCATGAGACACAAACCTTATGATATTCAATCTTCACTGTGCAAAATTTTAAATTCACGTGTTATATTTTAACAATATAATGATGGTGTATATGTAAAGAAGTTCAGAGACATGTCTGTAGTGTGATGTCGTTTATGTGACGTTTTATGCATGAGGCATCCCCTTACATGATGTAACAGTGTACAGTTCAGTAAACTTTAGTTAATGACCATAAAACAAAATGTCTTTTTGATGCTATGTGAAATATCAAAATGTGATAACAAAAGTGATATCAGTGAAGAAAATCCCTGACAACAAGATTTGTTGATGAGGCAGTATTATGGAGATCTCATTGAGCAGACAAATACCTGTTGCGTCATCATTTCAGGTGGGGGATTACATTATCACACCCGAAATGTGCATAGAGAGAAAGAGTGTTAGTGATCTGATTGGTTCCCTCAACAATGGCCGCTTGTACAACCAGTGTGTCTCCATGTGTCGTTATTACAGACGCCCCATCCTTCTGATTGAGTTTGATCCTACTAAGTCCTTCTCTCTGCAGGTTAGTTTAAGTTTTAGTGGGAGTTAAGTCATAACTTTTGGTAAGTAAACAGGGATAGAAAGATATGGACATATTCTAAATTTACTGTCAAGCAAAGGTATAGACACACACCAAAGTTACTTTCAACCAAAGATTGAACGATATGGACACATTCTAAATTTACTCGCAAGCAAAGATAGAAAGGTGTGAACACATTCTAAATTTACTTTCAAGCAAAGAGAGAAAGGTATGGACACATTCTACGTTTAGTTTCAAGCAAAGACAGAAAGGTATGGACATGTTCTGAGTTTACTTTCAAGCAAAGATTGAAAGGTATGGACACTTTCTAAATTTCCCCACAAGCAAGTATAGAAAGATATGGGCACTTTAAATTTACTCACTAGCAAACATTTAAAGGTATGGACACTTTCAAAATTTACTTTCAAGCAAAGATTGAAAGGTAGGACGCTTTCTAAATTTAATCAGGAGCAAAGATAGAAAGGTATGGACACTTTATAAATTTACTTTCAAGCAAAGATAGTTTTCTAATTTGAAGATGTGAATACATTCTAAATTTATTCTAGGTAAACTCAGGGGATAAAATTAAAATTGCTTACTTTAAAGGAACTTTAAAGCAACAGATACAGCCATACCTGTCTCAGTTATTTCTGGGCTTATATTCGAAAGATGATGTAACTTGTTATTCTCTGGCATATAAATGCCGGGGCTATAAAGCCATTAGGTTCACCAGTCCATCGGCTTTATGTTGTCAGTGCAATTCCTGTTAATGTTCTCATTGAATTTTCATTAAACATGACAAATGTGTTGGAAGCAATAAGTAGATATGCTTGCGGTGTTCTTTAAAGTTTACCAGGCCTACATGTTATTCTCATAGTTCTTACCAGTGGTGGATGAAGGCGCCACCATTCATATTCAGCTCTTATTGGCTCATCTGCAGCCTTAAGTCAAGAGGCGTGCAAAGTTTGCTGAATGTAGTAACGTGCTATAGTTTTTCTAGTGGCAAAACCAGTTTTGATGTTTAGTGATCACACATTTCTCTGAAAAATCATTTCTTGTTGATTGAAATATTTGTGAGTAAGACATAAAAAAACCAAGCAAATAAATAAATAAATAAACATTTGTTGTTGTTTTAGGGCAAGTATGATGTCTCGAAAGAAGTGTCGATACAGGATGTGACATCACGGCTGACTTTGATTACAATTCACTTCCCTAAGCTGCGTATCCTCTGGTGTCCCAGCCCCTATGCTACAGCAGAGCTGATCCATGAACTGAAGGTGAGACGTCATCTCTTACAATATGTGCTCATCATATTAAGGATAAAACATGGATACTTTCCCTCATGGAGTTCACAAACAGTTGTAGACAGCTAAAAGTATGTTGTTTATTAAATATTATTGTAGTTGAAGCAAGACCTAGGCTGTGATAATCTGTACTGTTTGCTGCATTTATAGATGGAGGGACTTCCATGGCTGAACACGCCAGCGCAGCGTACTGACTCTTGTTCCTCTCCCCGATGCTGTGAATTCAAATCCAGCCCATGCTGGCTTCCTGTACAGCTGTATGTGGAAAGGTCCAGATGGGTGTGGGTTTCCCTCCAGGCTCTGCCCGGTTTCCTCCCGCCATAATGCTGTCCACGATGGCATGGATGAAAAATTCTTGAGTATGACGTAAAACACCTATCAAATAAAAAAATAAATAAATATTAATAGAAACAAAGGTTAACGCACAGATTGTGTTGTTTTCTGACATCATCCCCTGTCTCATCAATGCATAAAGCACCAATCAAATAAATAAATAAAATAAATTGTAGATGGGACGGGACCAGCCTGATGGAGCGGCGGCCATGACAGTAACAGCTGCTGAAGAGGAGTTAGAATGGTCAGACAGATACAACCATGGCCCACAGGTTGGTAGCCTTGTTTATAAAGCATCAGACAAGAAATCCTCTGCTTTTGATTGGACAGCAATGGTCACATTGGAGTGTATATCTCTGCACCCTGCGGCAGATGCTATATGTGTCGAATGACCCAACAGTAGGGAGACGCCATGCCATGTAATGACGTAACAGTTACAATGTGATGCAACAGTGATACAAACAACACGACATCACAGGAATTCTCAATAACATTATGATGTCATAATTCCCAGATAACTGCTTGGTACTTCAAAGCTCTTTGCCGTTTCAGAAAATGACTGTTGAAGCTTCTCTTGTTTATCAAGAAAAAAATTTCATTGTAGTTATTAGGGTCTTCTGCAGCATAAATTTGTTACAGAGTTACTGAAAGGATATGGAACTGTACGGGTCAGTATCCCTGGTATAGTTTTGTATCTTTTCACTCAGTAACCATGTTACTAAAAGTGTGTCACATTTGCACACTTCGTGTGGGATCATACCTCTTCTATTTAAAATTCATGTGAGTTTAAGCGCAGCTCCCATTGGCTTGATCTTTTTTTTTTTTATAACTGTACATATATGTGCTACTTTTGATGCAAATTATACTCATACATTTTCTTTGTGGACAGGACATGCTTCTAAAAATGCCGGGCATTAACTCCAAAAATTATCGTCAAGTGATGAATAAGGTTGAGAGTATAGCAGAGTTATCTTCCCTTACTCAAGAAAGGCTCACAGAGATACTTGGGAATGCTTTGAATGCTGAGTTGCTGTGGAAGTTTCTGCACCAACAAGATGGTGCAATTGAAGAACCAACAAACCAGAAGCCTGCTGTCAAGAAAAACTCGAAATCAAATTTCCTTGGGAAAAGCAGTAAATCTTCAAGATAGCACATGGAAGTGAATCCAGATTTCTGACTGTGATACTCATGGTATGTTTGTACATTCCAGGAGGAATTATGACATATTGTGTACATACTCAATTACGCGCCAATGTGGCGTAATGACCCAGGTGCCTCTCACCCATGTGGTCACCGTGTGTTCAAGTCCAGCTTATGCTAGCTTCCCCTCTGGAGCTAGGTGGGATTATTGCAACTTTAAGTTAAGTTGCAGATGGTTGTGGGTTTCCCCAGGACTCTGTCCGGTTTCCTGGCACCATAATGTTGGCTTTCGTTACATAAATGAAATGTTCTTGAGTAAGGCATAAAACGCCAATCAAATAAATAAATAAATCACACCAAACTGTGGCCTGAGGTCAATTCCGAGAGGAAGAAAGGATTTCTGCCAGTTATTGTGTAGTGAAACATTTTGAGTACTGATTTAAGCACCGTTCAGATATATACATGTAGGCCTGGATGTGTGTCAGAAGAGTTCTCTAATACTGCTGAGTCCTGAGTCCTGTGCAACCGTTTGCTCAACAATGGATGACCCATTCTCCAATTATGACCTCCATGGCTCCACTCATGACCTGCATGGCTCCACTCATGGCATGCATGGTCTCCATGGCTCCCGTCATGACCCCCTTGCTCCACTCCTGACGTCCATGGTTACACTCATGAACCTGACTAAGGACTAAAAACAAATATTATATCCGTTTTGACCAATTTACTGGAATGATAGGGTAAATCTGGCATCCATGTTTGATTTCTTATTCATGCCAAGTTGGGTGGTATACTCGGGGCCACCTATGATGGCTGAAGTAGGCCTACTAGTGAAAATTTCTTGAGCAAGGTGTTGAACACCAATGAAATAAATATATAACTTCAGTTGAAATGTGAATGGAATGTCAAAATGGATCATTGAATTTCTTAGCGCATCATCTTTGGATTGGCTAAGAAGAATGACGGAATCAACTTCGAATCTTACCAGAGGTTATTGGTGGTCTTTCAAACAGTTAAATGGACATTTGGAATAAAACCCTAACTGAGATAAATTGACACGTGCGGCCATTTGACGTGTGAACTGCCCTTGGTCTGGTTTTACTCTCTATGCTGTAGTCAGTGATATTCAAATGTTTTATTGTTTTCTTAAGTACAAGTAATTTCCTTAAGCGCTCTATAAATATGTCCAAAATCTGGGTAAAACAGAACACATTTGGAAACAGATAACTAAGCGGAAAGACCACGCAAAATTGAAGAGGCTGTTGAGTAGCTAAAAGGAATGTGTGACGTCACTGTGCTTCAGCCTGTTTTATGGTCGATATATTCCACCATACGACGCAAACATTTGACAGCGTTTAATTTGGTAAAAAAAATCTGTTAATTTCACTGAAAGATAGTTTTTTATGCTCTGTTAACTCACCATAACCTCATTTTTGTGTGATCTTTCCCCTTAAGATAAGTGATGGGCTTTTGGTTTAGAAATAAACAATTTATAAGGAAGAGGTTTACGTGCGTGTAAGGATTGTTATTTACTGGAACATTGTTCACAACAGTTAAAGTTAACGGTACTGTAATTCTCAAACCTTTTCGCATGTTTGCAAGGTGTTTATTCAAGAATATTTTGAAGGCATTATTCTGTGTTGATTGACAAAATTATACCTTTGATGAAACCCTGAAGCTGACCAATCCAATCAATGTAGTTTTGTCTCCAAATTCAAGTTAAAAATGTGCAGTAATTGCACTGAAAGTTGCTCTTTCATATGCGAAAGGGTTGAGGAATTAGGTTATTTATTATATATACCGGCTCTAATGCCTTGGTGGAATTCGCAGTCTTTAAACCAGGTCCTAGTATAGGGCTGTTTCGTTGGGAGAGACTGGGTGATAATCCGTTCATGGTACATGTATTGGCGTTTGGATAGGAATTTATGTAGATACGCGACTAAATTTCTGTCCACTGCTTAAATATCCACGCTGACAAATTAAGGTCAACAGATGAGCTAAGTGCTGCTATTCTCTGTCCAACTGTTATAGTGGATAATTGCTGTACACTAATAACCAATGTTCCGCTGTCCGGCGGGTTACGTGTCATGAATAGGCGTACATAAGTACTGCTCAATTAATGATACCATGAGTTATCAGGAGTACGAGAGCACTGCTCAAGTATGCATGGGGTCAGCACCATGGTCCGGCATTCCATAAATAACTGTTTATTTCCTGAAATCATGCTGCATGTACTGTAAACTTTAACGTGGTATGAAGAAGCAGAAACATTTGTTGGTGAAGCACGGAAGCTACTCCGTTTAGCCGCTTCCAAAATCAATTTATTTATTTATTTATTTGATTGATGTTTTACGCTGTACTCAAGAATATATCACTTATACCACAGCGGTCAGCATTATGGATGGAGGAAACCGGACAGAATCCGAGGGAAACCCACTACCATCAGCAGGTTGATGGTAAATCTTCCCAAGTACGGCCGGAGAGGAAGCCAGCATGAACTGGACTTGAACTTACAGCGACCGCATTGGTTAGACCAAAATCAAACTTGTATGTATGTAGAACTATAGACTGTCTCAAGCCTGCGTTTTTACTGCCTGGAAGAATGTATAGGAATTGAGAACAGTAGACCACTGTGTACATGCATCGATCAAGCACCCCATATAAAGTTTGAAAGGTACACCTTTCTTTGTGATTTTGACACGACAGACTGAACGCAGTTCAAGTAAGAAAATCCGGCACCTTGAGGAAACTCGAAAGCACCGCCATATTAGCACTTTTTAACCAATCAATCGCGAGTTATTTTTATAGCTCTAGAACGCAACCGTTACCGCTTAATCCCATGGCCTCGTAAGAAGTTTATAGATTCGAAGTTATTTTGTATAGAGTTAACCAACCACGTCAGAAAAAGAGGCTTGTGTCTGCTTAAGCCTGTTTCCACCCCTGTTCAGAAGTAACTATGGTTACGGTACATTATTTGCTATCTTTGTTTTAAGCAATATCCGTGCATGTTCGGAGACTTGTAGCTCCAGATGATAATAAATGCTCATTTCTTTTTTTTGTAAATCATAATGCCATATGTTAAGATCTAAGTTGTGCTAATGTTGGTGGGGGTGATAATTTGACTATTTCTCAATATGATTTTCTGCACATATAGACGGATTATTTCCACTGAGATTCTGAATTTGCTCAACTAACCTCGCCAATTTCATGTCCAACCCAGCAGTGACCTTGTACAATTAAATGTCTTTCAGCAATAAAACATAACAACAAACTTTCCAAACGTGTCACAGGCCTGTTTAAGGATTGACGGTATAGACCATGCATTGGAGTCCATACTCATAAGCCACCACTAAAAACCGTGCCGTCAAGACCAAACGCAAACGAACGAGAACATTGTTTTAAATTACACGAAACCCACCCAAATGTTAATCTACTGTGTAGATTAATTACGTTAACTTCTGTGTACAAAAGTCTCGTATTAACATGGTAGCATTACTGATGACCTATAGCCAAACGGCCTTCTCAACCGCTGTGGTGAAGTCTGGTAACATCTACTTCACTACATCCAAGAGGTGTGGGGTCTAACCTAAACTATAAACATGGCACTTTAGGAACTGTGAGTTAACTACGTTATAATGAGCTACACCCAAGTGGTTTCATATCGTTGGAATTAAATATGGCTATTGAAATGGTGCAATTAAAGTGGCCCAGTATAACAACTTAGTACAAGTGGTTTCATAACGTTGAAATAAAATATGGCTATTGTAATGGGACAAAACGGCGAAGTTAAATATGACTTTTTTAATGGAAGTTACCAAGTACTCACTTGTCCGATTTCAAGAAACAGTTCAGTAAAATTTCGCGGACAGAATCTTTATTGTTGGTTGTTTCGCTCATAGCTTTTTGTGCCCATATGTACCTTATCAATTTTTCTTGTGACGAGAAAGATTAATGTAAGATAATGCTACGTGCAGCTGTCGGAATCCTCTCATTATTGGCCTATCCAGCATAATATTTAGAATGCAGCAGTATCCAGAGTTTATTGAACGATTTAGCCCATATGTACACTCCCAGTTTTATGTTTCTTGCATGTTCCTGTCGGCAACCTGGGGATGGTCGTGGGTTTCCCCTGGGCTCTGGTCGGTTTCTTCCCACCACCATGCTGGCCGCCGCCGTCGTATAAGTGAAATATTCTTGAGTACGGCGTAAAATACCAATCAAATAAATAATTTTTCCTGCTATTATACAGTGTATAAGAATGGATATTCGTATGCATGAAATTCTTAAATGTTTAATTTGATGACTACCGGCACTCGACATACATATATACGGCATGACTTATATATTGTGTCTTAGCAAATTCCGGTTCGGGGGGATAGGTTGTTAGGAGAGGAGCTCGGATGAGGGACAAAGCTGGTGGAAATGCTCTTAGATGACAAGAACCGCACTGTTCAGTCTGAACTTGTGAAAGGAACAGTGACTGGAGTCGGACATAACTCCACCATATGTGTATATATATCTGAACATTTGTTTTTCCTCGGCAGTTATCTCGGCCAGTTCGCTTGTTAACCGAGTCTTTACACCACAACAGTAGTTGGTACACGTACACGACTGACGGCTGAATGTATAGCGGGGGTTTGTGTCAGTTACCGATAACGAGGGGCTTGCCATTTAGCTCCGGTTATTCTCCAACCACGACGTAGTTTTATAGGCTCATAGGGGCACTTGCCGGTATGCAGCACTGCCCGTGGAACTTATATAAAATATCCGTGGAATATTGCATTTAGGTAAACTACATGTATTTTGCAAGGGTCGATCTCCACATGCGCATTGCAGCCTGTCCCGAATCCCTGGGTCATCAAGTAAGTCTGTATATATGTGTTGGTATCAATTTCAGTGCGCGCTTCGATGTGCTACTGATTTTCATTACTGAACGTTTAAAGAGTTCACTGACACTGAGACTTTGGAAGTGTTACCAAGTCGTGCCAAATACTCGACAGTCGTCATCGCCCAATATCCTTTACGCTATACATCTTAAGTGGGTTCTAATAGAGCAGCCCTCATTGAATGGAAGCCAGTGGGTGTGTTGAAAGCTTCCGTGCCGCGTACATGTGCATGCGGCCAGTGTGAGTGAGGCTTATTTCAAGAAGGAAGGCATACTTGATGCTTTGCTCACTGTGGTACAGGAGGACGGAGCATTGAAGTATGTTAATGGATCCTGAATGTAAATACAATGTGGTAATCAGTGACTTATTTGAGGTGTGATCTGTTCTAGGCATCTTGTCCTTGGCATTGCCAGCGAGTTAGCTTTTATCAGGTAGTAGACAACGTACTAGACAAACAGAACTTGTTGATATCGTGTGCAACCTTTTTGTTCGATTTTTTTTTCACGCCGGAGATAGGTTCACCGGGTTCTTATAATGTCGACGCCGAAGGACAAGTGAGAATCGAAAACTTCAAACTTTCGTCTGCGTGATGTAATATTAACTATCAACTTATCATCACTACATCATCACGCGAGACGCGTTCAATTCTATATACTGCTCCCGTGGAAAATGGTTTCCATGTGATAGTTTTGTTCATTGTGATAGGCATATGATTTCTATAAACCATACCCTGAAGACTTCCCAGTTTGGTCTTCACGCTGGACACATGGGGTTGTATGTAGTGGTTGTGTTAGCGGTGCAGCTGTTCGCGGTCACCTGTTACAACATCGACATATCCCAGCCAGTGTTCTTCTCTGGGGCAAACGGTAGTTACTTCGGCTACTCCGTGGCGCTGCTCAACAATTCACAGGGATCATGGTATGTATATAATCACAGCCTTATCTCTTCATTCATTTTCTTCCCTGTTCTAGTCTGTATGGCTTCCGTTTAAACCAGAGGTGGTGTCTGTCGTACGAGGAGCTGTAGTCAGTAGGCATGTGAGAGAATGTTTACGCTGATACCCTATAAACCACACGTTCCCTAACGTAAACAAAGTAGACGTCGGTGCGTCGGGGTTTGCGGGTGAACTTTGAGCCCAGATGTTTTGCAGGGATGATGGCGAGGGGAAACTGGAACTTCAGAATGAAATCAGGTGACCGAAAGCTCTGGCGTGTGTGAAACTTTGGCCTAAGTTCACAATTCAAGGTGTCTCAGTTAAAATAATGCAGCTGGCGTTGGGGCAGTAAACACTACCTGTCACATATAGGCATGTGTTAATAAACTCTTCCAGGCGTAGCTGCGGTATAGTGGTACTGTATGAATGGGCTGCACGCGTAAAAGTGTAACTCATCTCACGGCATTATGTATAGTTTTATCTTGAAGTAGGGGATAGAGTAGGTTGATGGACTGCATACATAAAAATGTAACTCGTCACACAAAAATTAAAGCATTTAAGGTGGGATGAAATACATTGGCCTTTTTGGGCGACATCTTTGTACATCACTTCCTCATGAGGATTTCCCCTACTTAAGATCATTCTGGTAAGTGTTAATTCCCTTTTAGGCGCTAAAATAACTTGCACATAAACGTTTGGTCCCCAAATCTAAAAAGCTCGCATGAGAAAATAAATACTTTTTGTGGAATTTCTTTGTAAGAAAAAATTGTAGCAAAAAGAGAGCAAATAGTATTTCTGAACACAGTTTTGTGCTTTTGTACACGTTATTTTTATCAGTACACCATTCAAACAGCAGCAATCCTTGAAACTATTTCAGTTCTATACGTTATCTCCTATACACCCATGTGAAGCCTGTAATAGCATTTTGTCCGTGTTGTGGTTGACTTTAAGGGTAAACCGGGCATCCACCATCTTTTTACAGGAAAGCAGTTGCATCCAAAATTATTCCTTTGCACGGTAAAATAGCTCGGACTAGAGAAATGATAAAATATCTTGGACACGAGAAATGATAAATAGCTCTGACATGAGAACTGATAAAATAGGTAGGACATGGCTAGTCTTGAGCAACACGAGTTCTCCATCAGCAAGGATACTAATTGGAAGCTATTTTAAGTCTTGTTTCAATTAAATGAGTTTTTCATCTTATGCTTGTCACTTTATTTGTGTACCAAGTTGAATTACAGTGAAAGAAATGCTGTAAGGTGAAATGTAGATTTATAAAACCTTCAAAGATTTGGGTTTAAGCCAGAGCTCTTAATAGTCCAGACATTTAGAAAACATTTATGAAAAGACCTGATAAAAGCGATTTCTATTTACATGTTAATGGTAGCAATGCCAGTGGTAAACTGCACCCCATCTTGTTTACGTCAATTCTCTTGTTTTTATGTGTTTTTACCTTTTCTTTCTTATAAAAGAGTATATTCTTTTAGTGTTTGTTACTTCACTATATCGTACATAGTGCTGCAGACCGATCGCTGTTAAAACTATCCAACTTTATCCAACTGTACTTGATAATAACCAGTGCCTGAGCACTAGGCTCCCTCAGTTGTGAACAGTGTAGTATGTTTCTATACATTCCTGATTTGTACGATGATTTGTTAGTGTCGTTAGGACCTTTCAAACTTGTTAGATGTAACTCGCGAGTTAAATCTAGCAATACTCTCTCGCGATGACACGGACACCAATCTGTTACAACGACAACAGTGTAATGTTTATTCTTAAAACTCAGAAGTTTGTAAACGGTGTATGATTTATCCGGTAATGCACATATTCAATGAAATTAAGATATAATCGGTATGTTATGAGTAATAACTTATTTCGACACCTTTAACTTAGTTGCTTAACCAGCTGAAGCAGTGACCATCAGGCTGGACTTCGTTTACACCCACGTTTGTCATTTAATGGAAGAATACTACCATTGCTCTCTCTGGTATACACGTACATGTGTCACATGTTAGTTGCAGGTGCATGTATTAGGATACTGGTGAAGTATTCAACAGTAATGTGTAGGCTTCATTAATACAGAACGTATATCTGGGCAGGGAAAGCAACGGAACTAACACTTCAACTGCGGCATGATTTGTCGGTTATTCGGCTTGGTTCGTATCCTGAACAACATTCCTAAGCTGTATCCCTTGTTAGCTGGAGTTGTTTTCAGTTAGTTCACAGTCCCCTTCTAGAAGAGGGCATAGTTCCACAAGTGTATTTCTGTTACGCCTCTGGTTACATCGGAACAAGCGCATACCATCTGGGACCTATTCCACAAAACAGTTCTGTACTTAAATAAGATTTTTAAAACTTGTTTAAAATTAAACTTTCTTGAAATTTTTAAGATAAATGCATGGGTGATGCATGTGTATCAGGGTTAAATACAAATTTTATAACCCGGAAAGTATGAAATATAAGCTGTATAACTGAGTTCATAGGTTTGGACTTCAGTCAAAAATTGCTTTTTGTGGAATCATCCCTAGTGTCATAGACTTCCAACCCGAGACGATTAATTTCAGCGACCTTGTGGTTTGTAACCGTTGTGACTATACAGTAAAGGATCAGGTCGAGGTGGCGGTTGATAGGCCTTAGGTGTTAGGGAGTCGCGTTCGCGAGATTTTCGACACGGTTTTGCACACGGTAGCATACTGTATACGAGAGATTTATTTGATGGAGTTATATTTGCAATCGGATATTTTCAAACAAATGCATTGTGGTGCAATGCAAATTTGAAATTATGGAAGGTATGATGTGACTGTTCACGGAAACTCCTTAAATGTGAGGCCACAAGCTGACCCGGTGAAGGTACATGGTCACCAGTCCATCCATATCTCGGCTTTAAACGGTTGATCCCAGTAGAGGATGTCGCCACGATGTGGCTGAAACATTGCCGATGTGGAGCAAAGTCATAATCATCCGTGCATTTATGAAAGGATGAGGATCTGCCGGCCTGAAGTATAATTATTTATTCATTTAGTAAAGTTTTGCATGATGGAAATTATATCAGTTAGATAGGCTTAGCGAGCCTAGCGAGGACTGTTGTTTGTCCCACAGCTGAGAGGCGAAAAACGAAAGGCAGTCAGAACACCCACAGGTCATCGCTCTGGTCCTCTGTAGTGTATTTGAAAACCGGGTAACAGTCCAGCTCTCAGAATGTCGGCTTGGAGAGCAGGTAACATGATATGCAAATTGCACGCTGTTTTGTGATACAGTGGAGATAAAACGACGTCTGCATGTGAATGTTTTGGTGGGTATCTCGATTGGTTGGTTTGCAGAAACCTAACACGCACACAAACGCACACACATATTTGTATATAGACCTACATACATGTGGATTTCTCTTTAAAACAGGCTTGTTGACGAGTAACGGTAAAAATAAAACACAGGGCACTTATTGGAAATGTTTTCTTCCACGTCTGAATTGAAAGATAAGATAGGAGATGGTGCGATTAGTGGTTAACAATATAAAGTTTCTGACGCAGAGGAGTAGTAATTTGGGGGAGGGGGTAGGCGGCACTAATTTGGGGATATCAAGATAGTCTTGTAAAATGTTTAATGACAATACAACATGGTCTTGAGGAAAGCAATAGGGTGGATCCATTTTCATTTGTTGTAGACGTTGTGTGGCCTATTTCAATAATAGCAATAATGTTTATACCTATACATAAAAGCCAGTCGAATTTTTATCATGTGTGGATATTCTGGTCGAACTTTCTTCGACTCCAACTTTCATCATGTGTTTGAATGACTTTATAAATAATGGGTTAGGTAGTTTGATTTTCGGTGGGTTCGCGTACATCCGCTCCAACTTCCTGTAATGCGCGTGACTCATTACGTTTAATTCACATTGCTATAATTTCGTATATATGATGCTATAGAAATGCTACGACGAAGAAAGCAAAAGTGGAGGATATTAGCCAATCTTAGCAGTTGCAGATGTCAGCTACACGGCATAGTGATGTTTAAGTTACATGGATTTTAAAAGATGCCTATCAGCCCCTACTGTAATGCTCTGCATGTAAGGGTGAATGAAGGAAACATGTGACACTGTACAAGCTGGTTTGATTTAATCCTATTTAGTCCTATACAATGTTTCGCGAGGTAACTAGACACCGATGCATGTAAAAATTCGCTTCTCTCTGGTTTCAGACTGTATACAGAAGGTGTTTCCAACTAATATCGTTGCTCGATATTAGCCTGTTTAATGTCAGTTTGAGACATATTTATATGCATTTACACGAACAGCTCGAATAAATCCCCAACTGAGGTAAATTGACAAGAGGCCCTCTTTCACCAATTACGTGTGGCCATCTGCTAACTATCACACTGTCGTCGCTGCCTTGATTGTATTCTCTCTGCTGAAGCTTTTTGTATTCTACTCCAGCATAGGCCAAGATTCCCCTGGTGGACTAAGCATCCCCGAAGCATGTAGTCCCTTTTCATTATTTTCATTTTACCATTTGGTATATGTGATAGGAATATCTAACGGTAACGTGTGATCATTTGCCAACTACCACTCTGTCGTCGCTGCTCTGTTTTGTTTTCCTCTATGCTGAAGCTCTGTGTATTCTATTCCTACATAAACCATGATTCTCCTGTTGGACTATGCTTCCCCGATGTGTATCATCCCTTTTCATTATTTTCCGATTTTACTGTTAGATGTCATAGCAACACTGTTACGTATGATTATTTGTCAGCACTGTCGTAGCTGCTAACTGTATGCTGTACCCTTTGATGTAAGCAGGTGGCGAATACCCTGACCTGAAGTCAATCTGGACTAAGCTGTGCAAACATTGCTCATTCTTACATTTCTGGAGACGACTGTTAACCGAGAACAATGGTTAACCCGACTCTAGCCTGATTCACCCTTGCACCGTCGATATCTAGCTCAGTGGTGTAGTTTGAAAACAGTATGATGAAACAGACTGCGTCCTAAGCGTGCTACAGTCATGCAGCTGTGCGCTTTGAGAAAGAAACATTTTTGAGAAGTGGCTGGAAATATTCACGAATAATTGAGGCAGAGTTATACAAGGTATCATGGATACACGTAACAGTATGCCTTAAAGTCAGCATCAACATCATGTAACAACTAGGTCAACATAGCGGTCATACAAAAGTTTGCCAGCAACCTGAGGATGGCCGTGAGTTTCCACGGGCTCTTCCCGGTTTTCCCCCACTAAAATGCTGGCCACCTTCGTATAAGTAAAACATTCTTGAGTTCGGCGTAAAACTCAGATCAAATCAAATCAAATGAATAAATAAATAAATAAATAAAATTTTCCAAGGGTGAGTATCTATAATATAAATTTGATAAATAACGGTGATACAGAAAGCACCCCCTCCCAAAATCCTGTAAAGCATGTAAAATGTACTGATTAAAGAATACATACAGAATTAAAAAAATGACTTCACTGCAGGGTTACACACGGTACTGCACAGTAGCTGCACTGTAGTGCGTGGCAACAATACGGTACTGCTCTACTGCTGCTGCACGGTATGGTCCTTCGGCGTTCCCCATAACTGCACAGGACATCGCCGCTGCCGCACGGTATACCGTGAGAAGTTCACAACTCTAGCCGGATACCGTGGGACTTTTGACTGTGCGGTACTGACTTGAAACTACAACATAGCATTGAGCAGCTGCCACACAGTGACGTGGTTAGGGCAGTATTTGCCCCCTGACCTGCAGTTTTAATACAAGTCTTTAAAAACAGACCCATTATCACCACAAGGTAATTAAATGAGGCTGTTATCTTAAATACGTATCGTAAAATGTCACTCGAACAATCAAAAGGTTGCTTACAGCTGAATGGTTTGACATTTAGCCCACAGGCTCAACATCACGACAATAGCTGTTATAAACACTGCTCGTAATATTGATACAGTGTACACTATTACAGTGGCTGTAAAAGGTTGACAGCGGAATTAAATACCCCGGACAGCCGGCTGATGTGGGTCAGAGAAAATGTCATGTCGAACACTCCTCCAGTCGTTGTTATAACTAAACGGCAAACTGACACAATGTGGAAAATTAAGCATGATAGAGTTAATTTAGAAACTCTGTTGCAATCCATGCACGCAGCTTCTGTGCAAGTTGTGCATCAAATGAGAGCTTGGTGTGTTAATTTTAGGACACGACTGCTGTGATCGTCTGTGTATGTGCACCGTGTGCATGGCGCGTACCCGGTCAGTTTCGTCTGCATATAAATATGTTGCACGTAACACATGTAGCTTTTGTGAATCGCTGACCGATTGAGTCAAATGCATGCATTTTTGAGCCCTTGTCTGCAGTCGTATGTTGTAAGTGCATGGATTAGAAATTCTCTCAGTCTCAAGATTCTTTGCAAAAGCTGCATTTTTAGTAAACTCGCGGGTTTTTATCAGAGACTATCAATTATGGTTTCTGATTTTACGTTTATTTAAACATATCTACCCGCGCAGTGCACGATACATATAATTCAGTGGCCTGCTGCTTGTTCATTTGTTTTAACAAGAGCTATAGACGCCAAGACTTGGATTGGTCTTAGAAGTTTCATTTCACGAAAGAGTTTATTAATTTTATTCGGAAAGATAAGTTCACAGAGCAACCTGATGAATGACCCTCTTTAAAGGCAATAAATACATAGCTACGACTGCTGTATTTAAGCAGAATTGTGTGGTGTTCGGTTGGTAGTGGTTTTGGTCATTTGTGCGGAAAATACAGGATGACCCGTCCATGACCAATATGGGACTCAGTGGCTGCAAACCGGTCTTCAGTAATGGTTAGGCTGATCACAAAGCAGATACCGAACGACCTGTTCATGACAATATGGTGCTCATAGACTTCAAACAGTCTCTTGCTGGTTGGACTGATCACAGAGCGGATACCGAACTACCCGTACATGACTAACGTAGGGCTCATAGGCTAGCTCCAAACGTGCTCTTGATGGTTGGGCTGACCTCAAAGCGGATACCGAACGAACCGTACATGACCAATATGGGGCCCATTGGCTGCAAACCTGCCCTTTCTGATTCGGCTGAACTCAGCACTTAAAGTTAACAAGTCTTTCAGGTACCTGACTAAGACCCGTGGTTTTTTTCCCCATCCAAATGGACGCAGACAATTCTTTACGGCGTTAATCACCAATCAAATGAATAAGTATGATTAAGTGCAAGTCAGAGGCCTGAGAAGTCAGGGATGCAGTTGTTTACTGCAAAAGTCAGGAAACTCTGAAAGCAAAGCCCCTCCCTCACTTTAGTATGAGCAATTACGTCATTGTTTATGTGTGCATGGTTGCCTTATCAAACTTCCCATATCAGATTCTAGGATTATTAGCTGTTTGTTGTACGTGGACTTTAAACCGTTTTCTCAGTTAACCAAAACCGGATACATACAACTTTGACAGCTTCAATCTTGTTCAACATGTGCGTGCCAGATTCTACGTGAGTTCCCGAGAAACTAAACATAAGGGAAATCATGACAAAAACGCATGTCGTTCATTGTTATAAATAAGCAGCATTTTATTATTATTGTTTTGTTTATGAAATGAACAGACAGAACTTATGTCTTAGCTATCTGAAGTTGGCGGCGAAACGAGTGCAGAATAAAGATTATTTATCTGTTCTTCAATAACACAAAACATAAGCCATATATATCGTATTTTTATGTAACGTTTTTTCGTTAAGTAGTTAAGTTTTACTGGGCTCTATGAACCTAGTAACCCCCACGAAGACGGCTCACAATCGAGGGACTACAGTAACGTTCCGCTGACGCTTCAAAGGCACAAAGGAGAGGCGCGTGTCAGACTTGAAAACAGAGGCGTTGCGGAAGGAATAACAACTTCCGGTGATATTAGTATCTATACTTACATTTCTTGTCTTAGTTTCAGTGTACCGTTCTGTATAATGGCAAACCCTGACACGGTGTGAGATAGCTCAATTGTTTCCACAAGCGCAATTTATCATAGTGCATGCCTTGTATTAGATAATCAAGATGTGTTTGGCTTTCATATTATACTAACACCATAAAATATCTACTGCATGCCACAGTGATATAAACTAAGCACCTTCCCATAGCCTAACTGCTGGATTGCAATGCTGACTTTTCACATCTACATTCTGCAAACACCCCTTGCATTCAGCTATAACTAGCATCGAAACGAGGTACATCACAGACGCGGTTGTTAGCGACAGAAAACAAGGAACATTATAGAGGAAATCATTTTACTTCAGTCGACAAATACTTTGATCTTTTTGCTATTGAGCTAATATGTCGGATCAGATCTAATCGATCTCGAACATTCAATTTATCCTCCCCATGTTATCACCTGATTTTAAAAGTAGCCTAAAGGTAAATATATTATGACAGTAGATTTTCCCTCGGTCATTCAGGTACAAAGTTTGAATGCTTTGCAAAAATTGTGCTGAGCACCAATTTTAATATTTTACTTGTGAAGTGATGCATATATGTATTTCAGAACTCAAATTTTTTCTGATGCTAATGGATTTCTGTTGCCAGCTATTGTTGAAGCTATTGTGCTGAGTAGCACCTTTGCCTTGTTTTAGATCTGAATTTAGTGGTAAGGCGTTCTTTACGTCATTCTAAATCTTTAAGTCACTTGAAATATGTTGACCTTAATTCACGTATCAACATTTTGAGCTGGTTAAATGTAAATTCAGTTAAAATGAGAGGAGTGTCATCCAAATGAATGACATATGCAACATTGTAGGGAAGATATAAATTAATTGTAGTCCTACATGTTCACACAGTTTCCAAACAGCTACAGGCAGTTAGAATTATAATACTTGTTGCATGTGTGTGAGGCCAAAGTCCAGGACTTTCGATGAAAATCAAAGGAAAGATAGGACAAAATATAGGACATATTTTAAGAAAATGCAGGACAAAAACAGAACACACCAAGAAAATGTAGGACGTATTCCAAGTGTGTGCCGGGAATTGCGTGACCCAGGGAGGCGTGCGCAGAATGTCATAATTTGGGGTCAGTGAAGCAGTCAAACTATTAGAGCCCAATAGGTAATGTTTCCAGAGAGGCACTGATCACGAAATTTCAGATAACGAGTCCTCTTTCAGCTAATCTCTAGTGGTTAAAACTATAAGAGGAAGTGATGATAAACTGCGTACAATTGTGTGCCCTCTTTTCATGATAACAAATTTTAACTTTCTTCTGACTGAAGCTCCAGAACCACTATCGCAGCCCAACAGGAGAACTTCCAGGGACCGCATAAGCCCCGGAAGCTCTGGTATTGTTCTAGCCTCGTACAGGTGTTTTAGATAGATTTCTGTGACTAAAATTACAACCCTTGCAGACTGAAACTACTACCCTATATTACGTTAAATCCATTGTTCATTGCCTTTCAGTTGATCGAACGGATTAATCCATTCCTTATGAGGGAACAGTTAGTTATCAAGAACGGATGACTCGTTAGCTGGTGGCCTCGGGGCGGAAGGGATTAGCGCCCTATATGCAGCGTAATCACTCAGGAGTCTCTCACCAATGCAGTCGCTGTGACCTCAAGCCTGGCTCAAGCTGGCTTCCTCTCCGGTCGAAGGCCTTCTTGGGAAGGTCCACCAGCAATCTGCGGACGGTCATGGGTTTCCCCAAGTTTCTGCCCGGTTTCCAAAATAATCGCCGTCGTACAAGTGAGATCTTCCTGAGTACGACGTAAAACACCAGTGAAGTAAATAAATAAATAAATCCTCGTTACTAGGAACGGATTAATCCGTTAGATTAATGGATAGGCTATCCGTCACGTAACAGATTTAACTGAAAATTAAACAGCGAGGTCCCGAAAGGTCTTGTGTTTTAGCTGACCATAAGATTTCGATGATTTTCGGTGAAATACTAGCAGAGACCTGTCCTGTATGGCTCAGTGTGCAACGGAATAATTGTTTGGACAAATCACCATTTCTTGGATATAAGACAGACAGCTGATCTAGACATTATTGCTTTCGTAGGTTTAGTTACATCCTTCCTCAACATAGGACAATATGTGTAAAAAAATATAGGAAATAGAGGACGTTTCTTAAAATATAGGGTTTTTTGGACATATAGGACACGGTGGTAGCCCTAATGTTCTTTTTCTTTTTTCAACAGGGTGTTGTCTGGAGCGCCTAAAAGCCAGTCCAGATACCTAGGGGCAATAGAGTCCCCAGGAGCCCTGTTTAAGTGCCGCCTACACCAGTCGAAAAGGAAATGTCAAGAGGTTAAACTAGACGTCAAGGGTTAGTATATTACGTGGATACAGCGTAATCACCAAAGGGATCTGTTGAATCCATATGTGATGGGCAAGAATTTTTATTTCTTAAAAATCATACAAATCATACAATTTCGTGCTCTGCAGAAAATTAATTACTATAGCGTCCTGGAGGAAATGATGCTCTTATCATACCGTACAGGAGCTATAAACCTGTAATCTTTTAGCAATTACTAATTTGCCTCCTCATTAATATGCTCCGTCATTGTCGGTCAATCAACAATCAGATACCTGTGTAAATTGCTCTGAATCCGCTTAGCCAGTGGTACCTTGAAGGCCCTGAAGGGGATTGTTGGAGAACTAGTCGAAATTGCACCCTGTGATCACTGGCCCTTTTCACAAAGAGAATTCCGGCTCACGCCTGAAATCATGTACCGAAGTTAAATCTGAAATAATTTTATCAAATCGGTAAAATTTTTATAGCTTATTATGTTATGCCGCTGAACAATTTCAGCCAAACTTTGAACATCCAGCTGGAAATATTCTGTTTTGTCATGATTAAAGCTTTGGACAAAATGGTATGGTAATGGCAAGACAAATAGATCCAGTAAGTCACACACGTAGCCTAGCCATTGATTGAACCTGTGGTTTTGGTACGATATAGTTGTCGCTCAAACAGAAAGGAAAAAATCTGGAGTTTTGTAAATGGTCCATCTATCTATCCAATTTATTCTGTGTTTAAGGGAACGGCTGGGAACTGATTGGGAATGGCCGCAGTAGGACCCGGAAGGACTTCCAGTGGTTAGGGGCATCCGTGGACATAAAGCCGTCCTTCGAGGCCAGAATAACGGTACAGTTGAGGCGTACTTGATAGTCGGGGCATCCATGGCCGTCGTTCGAGGCCAGAATAACGGTACAGTTGAGGCGTACTTGATAGTCGGGGCATCCTTTTCCGACGGGGTTAGCGCTAGCGAGGCGTACTGACTCAGGTGCCCATCACCAATGCGGTCGCTGTGAGTTCAAGTTCTGCTGGCTTTCTTCTCCGGTCGTGCTTGGGAAGCTCCGCCAACAACCTGTGGATGGTCGTGGGTTCCCCCCAGCCACTGACCGGTTACCTCCCACCACAATGTTGGCCGCTGTCGCATAAGTGAAATATTGTTGAGTTGGGCGTAAAACACCAATCTAATAAATAAATAAAAAAAACCTTATAGTCTATATTTTAGCAAAGCTGAAAGAAGTGGCGAGACCTCTCGGATGCAAAGCATAAAGCTACAAACATGTACTGCCCTCCAAGCCCAGTCTCTATGCTAAGCACATACTGTGTGTATAGAGAGCAGTGGAAAGTGTAAAACGCTTCGTGTTGATGACATTGTTATAGCTGCATCTCCCAAAGTATTGTTTCCTTTCTCAGCCGATTTGATTTATTTATTTATTTATTTGATGGGTGTTTAACGCCGTACTCAAGAAAATTGCACTTATATGACGGCTGGGGGAGGGGCCTCCGTGGCTTAGTTGGTTAGTGCGCTAGCGCAACGTAATGAACTAGAAGCCTCCCACCAATGCGGTCGTTGTGAGTTCAAGTCCAGCAAGGCAAGCCAACCTTCGGATGGTCGTGGGTTTCGCTGGGTTTCCTCCCAGTATAATGCTGGCCGCCATCGTGTAAGTGAAATATTCTTGAGTATGGCGTAAAACACCGTTCAAATAAATAAAAAAAGCAATGGGAGATATGTTCTTCTTTTGTTTTGGGAAGTATTTTTTTTTAAGTTCGACACTTAATGGCTTCCGTATCACCATTTAGTGAAATAAATATGAGTGAATATTCCTTTAAGTTGTCGGTACATATTGTTTGTCATTTAATTCATGCAACAGAAGTGCATATAGGTTAAGAATACCACTTTTGGCTCCCTTTTTATCTCGGGCTGTAGTATTATATGTATATCTGACGATCAACCATAATGGACCTCAGTAATCTCAAAACCAATTTTCAAACCAACGTTCAAAACAAACCCTCAAACAACTTAGTAAGTGTATATGAAGTAAGAAATTAGAACGGAATCATGCAAATACGAGCAGTCAACAATTTTGATGATGACAAAAAGACACAAGGAACTTTATAGTCAAATAACTTAAACCAGTAACCAATTCGTGTTAGTTCGTGTCATGCTAAGTATGTATCGCCCTGATTGCAGCTGTTCATATATCAAACGTGGCGATCTAATATATGTATTGTATTTGAAACATAGTTAACGCGTTGATACTGCTTTATTTGAGCCTCCATAAAACTTGCTTGCTTGGGGTTTCAATATTATTTCGATTATTTCACGAGAGTATAGGCTACCCCGCGGCAGGACAGTCCCATGCATGCCGATATACTCGTCCTTTGCTGCTTGACTGTATATAGCTTGCTCCTTATGTCACGTAACTGGTCACATGATAAATGGCGAGACTGTCAGTATCGTCATCTTTATAGAAAAAATACATATACGGGCAAACCTGTTATTTGATTCGGTGCCATTTCTGGAAATAACTCGTAGGTCATTCTCCATGGGATATAATAAGGAGTGAATTGTTTCTCATTTGAATCAACATTTCAGGGAAATTATTCTGTTTTTTTCAGGTGTGCGCACCGAAATGGTCGGACGCTAAATTCATCGATTATCATTACCTCGTGAACGGTATGTGTTTCGAGATGGATCAGGAATTCAAGGACAGCAGTTTACGGAAGCTGTATCCGCTGGTTGTGAAGGGCAAACAGGTACGAACGACGGGCGAGTTTATCTACGGCTCGGGTTTAGCCGGATTCGTCGCACACTACGCCCAGGTATGTCCCATATGAAAACTTAGTTTAGAAGTTTCTGTCACAGGAAATCATGTAAAACATTGTCTGGTTTGTCACTGTGTGGATTGCATACACTTGTAATATTTTCCAGAGCTCTCAACAGCATAACAAACTTACTCACGGATTAACACTTCTGAATTTATTCAAGACATTTCGGCGTTTACTAACAACTTTATTAAGTCAATTGGCCTGATAACGATTTAAATTCCATCCGTTTGTTCTTAATCTGGGTTCCATTCGTTTCAGTGCGACGTTGAGACAGGAGCACTCACTCACTCACTCACTCCATTCGTTTATTTTTTAATCTAAATTTTATTTGTCGAGACCATCACAATGAACGGGGACTGGATGTTAGTGTCATTTTAACTTCACCCTGTCGGTTTTATGTCCAGATTCAGTTTCCTTTCTTACGTGAGTGTTTTGGTGCAAGCTATATATAGTATATCAACATGCATGACGTCATACCTGCAGCCGGCGGGTAATTCCCCATGTAAATCTAGTATCTTTTGACATGCCTCTTGCATCGCACATTACATTACACCATAAAATCGATGAAACAGATTCATTCCGGCTTGTAATTCTGCATGTTCACCACATGTTTAGGTAGATAGATGTATAGGCTTGTGTTCCAGCTCTATACACCGGTTGTAAAGTACATGTAACAAGTATATGTTGGCATAAGCCAATACCCATGAGACAAATAAGAACAGAAATAAACAAATAAATGTTATTTAATAATAACAAAAGTAAATAAAGAAGATTATGAATTACTGCTCAAACCATTTTGTTTTCATTTAAGGACGAATCACTTCTGCTTGGGGCACCAGGAGTTGATGATTGGCAAGGTAATTTTTAAATTGTTACACATGACAATGTGGATTGATGCGAATGTGTTGAATGTGTCTTTAATAGTATACTTGTATAAGACTGTGATGTCATCTCTTTGTGGAGGTGATATTTATAATTCCTTTGCCATGTCACCAATATTTCATCATCAGCGCAGTCTATATTTGTTTTTGTGATCAAAATATGTCTGTCAGTAAATCAGATTTCGAGCATAAACGTTCTGAAGGAAAACGCCATTTTAAAAATTGATTGTATCATTTTGTTTAACCAGGAGGTGTCGTCCGTTATGACAGAAACACAGTGAAAATAGCGGAGAAATTTACAGAAAAAGACGGCTACGCTGGTAAGTGAACACTGTGAGGCAGTATTTGTATGGACTGGTCAGCTACAAGGGTACAGCCTCAAAATAATGTTCAAAGCTACAAAGCGAACAAGTAAGCTGAAAATAAACTATTTATTCCCTGACCAAACAAGTTAACGCCTGTAGATTCCAACTCCTCACCTTTCATGCCCTACTAAGCCAAATATTTATTTGATTAAAAAGACCGATAAACCGGAATAATTCAGTCAACCTGGTGTGACGAAACTTCACGTTCTGAGAGTCACAGAGCGGGAGATTTACGTTCGAATCCTCCCACATTATACAGAGACTTACAGTGTAATTTTATTTTGGTTACAAAATACACTGAATTGGTCGAATTGACCTTCAATCTTACCAACATACCGAATATATTTTATTTTCTAAAAATGAAAAAACATTCTTGGCTATGCTTACCGCATGCTTATGTGCAAGATTGTATCACATTTTAAGAGCATTCTGTTACAAACATTCTCGCGGATTGTATACAATGTTAAGAGTACACTTACATCTGTTTGTGCAGATAATATGCCAGCCTGACTAATAATGATGTAAATGTCAACTTTGGTTTACAGGATATTCTCTCAGCTCTGGGCGTCTGTACAGTGACAAACTGGTATATTACGTAACCGGGGCACCGCGAGCCCATGGGACGGGGCTGGTGAGTGAGAAACAACCATCTGGAGGGAGGGACATTTTGACATGATGTGGCTGTTCTCCACCCAAATATAGAGACCATGCAGCAATCTCCTTTTCCGTCTGTCATTCGGTTCATGCGTCAGTCAGCCCCTCTCTCACAATATTTTCTGTGACCATCTTACATGATACAGCTTCTGTGTGTACTGTATGATTGATTGGTATGATGATGCGTTTATTGGTCTACGATAAAGACCTTCCCATGCCACTCTTGGAATCTGTAATGCATGGTAACTACTGACCATGCAGAGATTACATGCATTATCTGCAAACTATGTGACATGTAGTTGATTTATTATTTATTTATTTGATTGGTGTTTACTCAAGAATGTTTGCGAAGGCGGCCAGCATTATGGTGGGAGGGAACCGGGTGGAGCTTGGGGGAAACGACCATCCTCAAGTTGGTGGCGCACCTTCCCACGTACGGTCGGAGAGGAAGCCAACATGAGCTGAACTTGAACTCACAGTGACCGCATTGTGGAGAGGCACCTGGGTCATTACGCCGCGCTCGCGCTAGCCCTTTTTCACCACGGAGGCCCACATGTCTACTTGAACTTCACTTGGTAACAGATATGACGTGGTGTTAATGATGTACTCTGTCGTGTATATGAATGTAATTTGGGGTGGCAGTATTTCCATGAAGGTCCGTAACAGATAAATTCTTGTCGAAGCAAAGTGCCCTTTATGATTGCTCGTATAGCCACATGGGAGTATCCGTGACCGGGGTGGTTAGTGCGTAATGACCCAGGTGCCACTCACCAATGCGAACGCTGTGAGTTCCAGCTGAGCTCACGCTGGCTTCCTCTCCAGTTGTACGTGGGAGGGTCCGCCAGCAACCTTCGGATGGTCCTGGGTTACCCCCGTGCTCTTCCTGGATTCCTCCCATCATAAAGCTGGCCGCCGTCGGTTAAGTTCTTGAGTACGGTGTAAAACACTAGTCAAATAAATAAATATTAATAAATATAGCCACATGATATGCATAATAGCTGTGGTGTACTCTGATGTTGCTCTTGGGTAGTGTCCATCCATACAATGTCAGATTGAAATATTTAACCACGTCGGATGCTTTTGATCATTTTTTGGTAGGGCTCAAGAACTGAGTGACCCCTCTTCAGAATGATTTGATTGTACTAAAGCTATAGTCACATTATCGGAGACCAGAGTAATGGCCTCATCACAATGAGAAAGGCTCGACATTAATAGTTGCATAGATAAATAATCGATAATATTGTGGGCAATCAAACAAACTTCTAAGCAAACAAGCATACAAATAAAAATTCTTTGCATGAAAACAAGAAGTCCCTTTCTTACGTGTGAAATGCATATGCTCTAGACGGTTGCAAATGTAGGCATGAAGCCTATACCGCGTTGACAAGGATAGATTATTGCTGCTGAGTGTGTGTAAATTTTGCTTTCAATCCATGTACTAGGATTCGTCTTTGTACTTCCAGGTGTATATTCTTAACAGGAACATGCAGATAACGTCGAAAGTGTCCGGAAAACAGGTAAGTAGTCTTGGTAGGGTGTCACATCTATACACTAACCTTATCCTACAAACTATATAACTGTAATTTTATTTCTGTTTAAGTGTTAATAAGCACTATCAATCCTCTCCCATCATCTTGTCTCCTACTCTATTCAGATTTGCTTCTACCTAATATTTCTACCTCCAAGTATTTGTACTCTTGGTTATACACGCAAGGGTTTCATTGTATTGTAACCTGTGGGTGTTCGTGAGTTTCACCCGGGCTCTGTCCGGTTTCCTCCCTCCACAATGCAGGCCGCCATATAAGCGAAATATTCTTGAGTACGGCGTAAAACACCAACCAAAGAAATCAATAAATCATTGTTTTGCTCCGTTTACCGATCTCCTTGACATTTGTGCTCGATGGACGTGTCCACTCGCCTTGAGCCAATAAAGTCACGTAATTTTTACAACCAGCTCTCCACAGCTTTTATGGCTATCCACTTTTGTTTATTTATTTATTTATTTGATTGTTGCTTACCACCATGTTCTCAAGAGTTTGTGACTTACACAAAGGCGATCGGCTTTATGGGTGGAGAAAATTGCAGTCCCGGACGGAAACACCGACCTTTGGCAAGATACTGGTGATGTTTCCCACTTGTGATGCCCGCCCTATTTGTAGAAGACAGTTGGTCCCCATCACACGTTAGACTGCGCAATGCAGCCACACTAACCTCCTTGACCGCTTACTCCTACAAATGCATGTCCTTTTGTCTAACTTATTGTCCAGGGACCGTGGTTTTTCCTGAGTTCAGAGTTGGTATTTTATCTACGTGTACCAACAAACCTGATGGCAGAAATGTAAATCGGCAGAAGTCGGGAGATCCGGGATCAATCTCGCTTCGGGTGATATAACTTAGGCTTTAAAAATGGTACCTGTTACTTAACTGGCGCTCAGCACTGAGGAGCAAGGAAAGGACTGGTCGGCCCGGTGTCATTATTGGCGGTGACGGTTTCCTCCCTCCACAATGCTGGCCGCCATATAAGCGAAATATTCTTGAGTACGGCGTAACACACCAACCAAAGAAATCCATGAATCATTGTTTTGCTCCGTTTACCGATCTCCTTGACATTTGTGCTCGATGGACGTGTCCACTCGCCTTGAGCCAATAAAGGCCTATAATGACACCGGGCCGACCAGTCCCGTTTCCTTGCTCCTCAGTGCTCAGCGCCAGTTAAGTAATGTGACTAGATGGGGTGTCATGTCTGGTGTCTTCGTCGTGATGCTTCAGTGAAGGCAGCACTTTGGACTCGCCCTGCCACAGGAAGACACAGTATATATACATATACTAAGTCAGAATTTCTCGACGTCAAATATATGACTGAAAATTGGTGGAGTACGACGCCGAAACCCTTCACATTTCTAAAGACACAATTCAATGGTGGGTGCAGGTGGGTGAGAAGTTCGGCTCAGCGGTCACGGTGGTAGATGTTAACGGGGACGGCTTGGACGACATCATTATTGGAGCACCGCTGTATTCTTACACAATGGACGAGGGCCGGGCTTACGTCTTCATCAACAGGGATTTGGTAATATACTGACTTGTTAACTCGAATATGCATGTATGGTAGACAGGTACGGCCTTTTCCTGAATCCTTTAGTTTGGCTCATTTTCCAAAACTTATGTTCTTGTGTTGTTCACACTAAGCGAGGGGGCCTCCCCGTCTCAGTGGGTTAGCGTGCGAGCGCAGAGTAATGACCCAGAAGCTTCCCGGCATTGCGGTCGCTGTGAGTTCAAGTCCACCTCATGCTTTCTTCATCTCCTGCCGAACGTGGGAAGGTCTGCCTGCAACCTGCGGATGGTCATTGGTATCCCCCGGACTCTGCCCGGTTTCCTCCCACCATAATTAAGTCCCGTCGTATTAGTGAAATATTCTTGAGTACGGCATAAAACACCAAGCAAATAAATACACTAAGCAAATTTTGTACAATGAAATATAGTAGAAGTTTATATTAGTCGATATTGCTTTTCTCAGGATGAAATTCATGCATTTGCGGAGATTGGCGCGTCAGTTAGAAAATACTAACTTCTGAGTAATAAGTCTCGAAAAATTTTTAATATAAGTAAGGGTCAAGTTGTTGACTTGAAGAATATATGTATTGGTATTGTTTAGATTTCTAATCTGGCTCTGTGGCCGAAAGATGACGGCCTGGAACAAGAATAACTAAGATACTGGCACAAGCCATGCAATATGTAGTATTTTGCCGATTTCTCCCGATGAATTTTTTTTTAAATGGGCGGGGTTAGGGATGGGGGATTGGGGAGAAAAAGGGGAACAGGGAAAAGAGATTGTCCGATACATCCACGGTTTATGGTAAGGAACAGTTTTGAATACTTATGTCGAAATGTGTCAGACAAACTGATTGGAACGTGAAAGTAATACATTTTGTGTTTTAAAAAGACTTGTTCCCTTGTAATACATTGTAAAACTGAAACGTGAAAATAACATTATGCCAAAATATGTCACTGGGGGGAAAAAGAGACAAAGAATGTTGTTGAGCTGTTTTCTTCTCATATATAGGGCATATTTTATTTATCCAAACCTGTGCTTGAGGGCAGTCGGTCAGTTGGATCTCATTTCGGGGCAGCTGTATCCAGCTTGGGGGATGTTGACATTGACGGGTTTCCAGGTAAGTTATGTTTTATTAAAGCCTAGGTTTTATTATAATGTACAATGGGCTTTTGAACCATACTTCATAGATCCTGGTATATTCTGCGGAAACAATCGCATCGTTCATTCTAAATGGGGCTCTAGATGAAGTCGTGGCTCTATTTTAACCTGTATAAATAATTACTAAAATGAAGTTCCCAGTGCATGTTGTCGCTGTCATTCAGCTAAAGGACTGCATTTGCTGTAACACAGAACTGATCTTTTAACCTGAACACACCTATTCGTGTACTACAGGCACCAAATCGACGAACGTTGCTTATGGCTGGCTTAATTTCCGGCCGTACGTGCGGTTCCTCCGAGCTCTGCCCGGTTTCCTTCAACCATATTGCTGGTCTCCGTCGTATAAGTGAAATATTCTTGAGTACGGCGAAAGATAAATAAAATAAATTAATAAAACGTTGCTTATGTGATATTGTCCTTCTTTGAATACCTAATTATCACGCATACGTATTTTTACCTAATAGATATTGTGATCGGAGCTCCATTTGAAGATGATGGCGTTGGGGCCATCTATATTTATAACGCGTATGAAGGTGGACTGCGGTCAAAATTCTCCCAAAGAATTGGAGGCGCGGAGCTTGGAGCTAAACTACGGAGCTTCGGGGGCTCCTTCTCGCGGGTACATGACATAGACGGGAACACCTATGGGGGTAGGTTATGAGTGGTAGAAATATGTGATGACACATACTTGTATAGTTGTGTGTAAATGTGAAACACACATATATACATCACGTCCCTACGAAGGCAAGTACGCCAAAATTGTTGTCATTGTTCAGGAGTGTGTGATCATGTTTGCATTTAGTCTTGTTTCGGGTCCCATTAATTACATTCGTAAATGTCATCATCTTTTTGTTGCGAAATTTGTTGAATAAACCTGTAGGCCTATCTGAGGTCAATGTTTTTTCTTGTCTTTACTGGCAGATTTTGCCGTCGGATCATTCCTCTCCGACAAGGCTGTTGTGCTGCGGGGAATCCCCGTCATAAACTTGGAAGTTCAGATTAAATTCTCCGTCAAAACAATAGATCTGAAACAGAAAAACTGTAATGTTGAGGGTGAGCCGGTGACTTGTTTTACTGTGACCGTCTGCTTCCAGTTCGAGCGTGCCTCATCGTCGGACAATATCGGTGAGTTATCTCCCTTGAAACAACCCCCGGGCAATTAACCCATTTTACGTATCGGCCCAATCTTGTCTAAAGCCATCGTAGTTGTTACCGTGTCATATGCTATGATCATAGGGCCCCCAAGATGGTATTGCATGTATTTAGGTAGTGGAAGAGAAAGAAAGGACACTTTTAACGTGTCTTGGCAGAATTAATCGAGTTTCCACATGAAGTAAGTATAGGCCTACTATATAAATTTTGTAAGCTCTTTAAAGTTAAGAGGAGTGATATAAGTTACATTGTATCACTGTTCGAGGATCAGTTTTGTTTATTTGTTTATGTTTTACGCCGTATTCAAGAATAGTTCACTTATGCGACGACGGTCAGCGTGTTATGGTGGGAGGAAACATACGAGTCAACCATTAGAATTAGAGCATGCCTTACGTGGACCCTGGCTAGAGCAGAAGCTGACGTTAATTCACCAAACTGATCTCGATCAAACTACCATAGAGTTATTAACAAGCTGCGGCAATACGTATACAGGAACGAGGAACCTTTCTCGCCAAAGGTAATTCGGGCCAAAGCTGTGTAGCCTGTGATTCATTCCTGCATTTACAATGACGTTTTGTGGGCAAATTGATAACGTATTAGTCATGGAGTGCAAGAGAATGGTAGTCAAATGAGCTTTGGAACGAATCGCCATTGCGCGGGAGAAGGCATCCCATTAAAGATACAGTCACCCCTTTCCTGTTATCGGCTCCTCTATGCCAGATCTGGTGACCTCTGAATAATGTTTATTTCAGAAATCCGCTACAACTTGACGGCTGACACGATAGCTAAGCGGTTGTCGCAAGTGGACCGCATCTCCCTGCAACAGAACGGCCTGCGCAAGTCCCTCTCTTCCAGGGCCACACTAAAGAAAGACACGTACACCTGCTCTCAGCATCACGCTGTGGCCTTTGTAAGATCATTACGTCCTGGTCTAATGTCCAATCGTGACCCACTTCGTCTATCTTTGGGTTTACTTCAAGAATGAACGAATCCAGACTTGTGTGTATTGAATGGCCATCTTCTGAAGTGGTCTCGGTCTTGTTTTTAAATCGAAATAAAATATTTTCATTAGGAATGGCAGAAAATGGCCAAATCAAACAAGCAGTAGTAATTTTGAACTTCTTAATTTTTTTTCATTTTCATATTTTCTGACATGATGTCATTATTATTCAAGATCTCTGTCCCCATAGAGCCTTCGTTCGAAGTTGCCCAGTTGTACACCAAACGTTCTCTGCGAGTGTCAAACATAGATCACAAGGTAGACACACGACTACTTTTCTGCCAACGGGATACGGGAAAATTGTGATCCCACGTCTTTTTATATCTCTACGCGGTGTCTGCCTGGTTCCCGACATATGGAAACCAGGCATATGACGTTACAAAATGGCGACACAGAGATCAAAGTCTCGACGTAGGAGTAGATTTGCCCCTAAGTTTAGACTAGCCAAATGTCCTCGCTGTATTAAGGGCTAGATTTAACTCACATTTGTTGATAAGGTTTACAAATATTTAGATTATGTTTATTTATTTATTTTGTGGAAAGTATTCAACTTATTACCGGGTGAGATTCTAACATAAAACTAATCAACTGCTGCTCTGGATTTTTGACACAGGAGAGTCAAGACATTATCACCCCAGTAATGTTTGCTGTGTCTTATGAGTTGTCGCCCTTGGCAAAAGCATCTCCCGTCCACCTTCAACCAGTGCTGAACAAATACAGATCCAGGAAGGCCTCCAAACAGGTATTTATACAATATATTACAATCGTTACGGAATAAGAAAGACTTACGCACAGTTTTTCGCCAATAAGCACAAAATAGTACTAATAAATTCTCTACGAATGAACTAGTTTGCTGAACCATTTGCTGTGATACCGAAATGATCCTTTAACCTGAACTCATCTATTCGTGTACTACAGACACCAAATCGACGAACGTTGCTTATGGCTGGCTTAATCTCCGGC
The DNA here is from genome assembly GCA_016165875.1 of Acanthopleura granulata. Lineage (NCBI taxonomy): Eukaryota > Metazoa > Mollusca > Polyplacophora > Chitonida > Chitonidae > Acanthopleura > Acanthopleura granulata. The sequence continues at coordinate 2,105,755 of JABBOT010000004.1, forward strand.
CGTACGTGCGAAGACCCGCCGCAACCTACAAGTGGTCGTGGGTTTTCTCCGGGCTCTGCCCGGTTTCCACCCACCATAATGCTGACCGCCGTCGTATAAGTGAAATATTCTTGAGTACGGCGTAAAACACCAATCAAATAAATAAATAAATAAACTAGTTAAGACAGTGCTAAGCAGAAAATGTTAAGTAGAGAGGGACATTTAATCTTAGATCTGTGCAACAGGACCTTTATATGAACATGTTACTCGGTTTTACGTCTATAAATATGTATGTATACTTTTACTTCAGGTATTATATGTGAAAAATTGCGGAGCGGACAACGTATGTGTGAGCGATTTACAGTTGGAAACAGAACTGATTTTACCCAACAGACAGGACTATCTGATCAGCGGAGAGGACTCGTACATTTCCCATCAGATTGCTGTGACCAATTTAGGAGAGCCAGCTTATCTGACCAGTGTGCTCATCTCGTACCCTGCCTCCCTGCAGTACGTACGGGTGAACTCCATACGAGGACCCCGCGCCACGGTGTGCAGTCAGTTGTTGCCTGGTAACAACACCGTGGTTTTCGAGGGGGATATGTCACCAAGGAATCACACCGTGATTATCTGCGACATAGGCAATCCAGTTCGCATGATGGAAACCGTCCTCTTTGTGGTGAAAATGTTCGTAGATTCAGGAAATCCGGACCCGGATCCACTACAGATTCGGACATATGTCCGCACAGCCAGCGAACAGAAGAATGACACGCTGAGTGAGGCGTCTACAATAGATTATCTTCTGATACGTCTGAAAGCTGGGCTCATTGTTACTGGGTGGGTACAAGTACTTATGTTGCCCTCGTATCATGCAAGGGCTAAATACACCATACACAAAAATATTTTCAAGTGCTCTTTTCTCCTGAAAATGAAAATCAAAATAAATATTACAGACTGTATCTGCAAATAAATTTTCACGCCCTTTCATCTGATTTTGGCATCGACTTCAAGTTTTCATCTCCTTTAATTGTGTCTTCTTTAAATAAAATATGTAAAATATAGTACAGAACTCAGATTACATTCTGTGCCAGAGGACTAATGGCACGTGCAGAGTGGGGCTGGAGAGGCAGTGTTTGGTGAGGAGGGTAGATGGGATGAGGGGGAAAGTGGGTAAATTTGATTTACAGCATGCGCTGCTATATGAATAGTTAGCCCACACACTCACTTCGTAAATGCCTCGAGTTCGGGAAATCCGGGATCAACCCCGGGCCTGGTTATACCAAGGACTTTAAAAATGGTACTGGCGCTCTAACTGAGGGGTTAGAACAAGGGAACAGGACTGGTCGGCCCTTTGTCAGTATAATGTGACTTGGTGGAATGTCATGTCTGGTGTCGTCGGCATAATGTTCCAGTGGAGGCAGCGCTTTGGCGGCATGGGCTCGCCCTGTCAGAAGAAGGCATAGTAAATACACATTCTACGAACGCCTCGTAGTGAAAAACTCAAGCATACACACAGACACACATACCCATGGTTCCGCAGCCCTTGTCAAAGAATATTATTAAAAGAGTGATTAGCATTGATTACCAGTAAGGTTATTATGTTGTAGAATTTCATCGCCGGAACAAGTTCGCCTACTGCGCACTGACTTTAAAAGTCCAGGTAACAGCATTACCCAGAGACCCCTCAGCCATGTGTATGAAATCGGCAACCTGGGCCCCAGTATTTTACCCCTGGGGACGATGTTTATTACGGTGTTAATGGACGAACGACTAGGTGACATGGTGCGGGTGGACACCATGGAGGTATAAACACGTGAAATCTATGTACAATCATAGATTCATAGACAACATACAGTTGCAAACAAAATCTGTTGTAAATATACCGCCTCGGTGGCCTGGTATCGGGAGATCTGGGATCAATTCCAGGTTGGGTGATACCAAAGACTTTTAAAATGGTAATGTGACTGATTTGGGTGTTCATAAGAAGACACAAGCCTACATACATCCATATTGTAAATATTTCTTTTCTGTCCTAAGCTCGCGATTTTTGACGTAATGCCTGATCTATATTTTGGGGGTTCCTTGCCACATCCAGTATAGACTTCTCCATGGTTATGCCTGACATGCTAGGTTTGCACCCTTGTTATTGTTGTTGTTGAAGGTGATAGATCCAGCCACAGATTTAGTCCAAGAGAATCTCTGTCGGATTCATCAACCACGTGACCAGGGCCCTATCAGCGTGGAAACTACCGTACATCAACCGCCCGACTCTTCACTCACTCAAAACTCCTATAGTTTCAATTTGGCTATGGATGATGTTAACAAGGTGTGTTCCACTTTATCGATTTATATATATTTCCCCTGAAGCTGCTTTCGTGATGTGCAAGGAGGCACACATGCTGAATTTATTTTGTGCACATAAATGACATTACAAATATCCATCCACACATTTATATGTATTGAAATTTGAATGTGTTTTTTTATATACAATTACACGTACCGCAAGTTTACAACTTGCCTGGAGTATATCCCCTCAAAGACGAATATGTTAGGGTAATGCAGTTTCAAGGCTTTTCTCTCCGACCGAGTCAGGATTGGAGTACGAATATCGGATTTTGTTTCTGTATTCATTTCCCAGCAGTCATTTGTATCTGCATTGGCTCGGTTTCCTGCAACTTCGTAAGTGTTTTTGCTGTAATGCAAATCTGTTTGGTTTATTCAACGTACTGCTATGCTTACCCAGTAAGTTTTTTCGAGAAACACTCCATGTTGGACTTCGGCAAAAATACCGACTTTAAGGAAAAGACCACTCAAAAATGGAGTTTCGTTGTGTAAAAACAGCATAAAAACACTGCATCTGAATATACCCGCACTGATTTTTAAAGGCTTTTTTTCCCCTCCAAATTAAACACAATCAAATGTTTTGATTGTATGGTGGACTTTGTGGACTATATTGAACAGATTGAGGAACAATGACGTCCAGCGCATACTGGCTTCCTCTCCGACTGTATGTGGGAAGGTCCGCCAGCAACCTGGGGATGGTAGTGGGTTTCCCCCGGGCTCTACCCGGTGTCCCACCATAATGCTGGCTGCCGTCGTATTTAAGTGAAATATTCTTGAGTACGGCGTAAAACACCAAATAAATAAATAAATAGACAATGACGTCACACATTTCTTTCAGCTGCTAAGCAGCTTCTGATCGTGATATGTTTACGTTCTACGTCCTACACCTGTATCTGTGTTTAATGTGGAAATATAACAGAGGCTGTTTAGCAGCGAAAAGAAATGTATGACATCACTCTCCACGAAGTCCACCATACAATCGAAACATGTGAATGCGTTTAATTTGGTGAAAAGGAACTAGAAAAAAGGAAGGTATTTTCAGGTACAGTTTTTTATGTTCTTTTCACTCATTACAACTTCATTTTTGTGTGATCTTTCACTTAAGACATTTTAGTGAATTTAGGAAGTCTCTTAAAACCTGTTTCTGTTACCTCTAATCTAACAGCGATGTGAGAAGGCAATTTGTATCAGTGGTCAGTGCCAGGTGCGGAACCTTCGAGCGGAGGCCAGTGTACACGTGGGCGTCAAGATGGCGGTTAAGAGCAATGTGTTTGTGGAAATACAGGTAGGCAAAACCAGTAGGTAATAAACTCCATCTGTAAGAGATCGGGCAGCCGTTGGAGTACAAAATGTTACAGCATATTACATTGCGAGAATAACCAGAGCAGCGACGACAGTGCCATAGTTGGCAAATGGTCACAGGGTGGCAACGGTGAAATCCGGCCTCTTGTCAACTATACTCGGGGTTTGATTAAAACATGTTCATGTAAATGTTTACGTAGTAGCAAATAAGGTGCATGTCACTACCAAATCCCCGGCTTATTTAAGGTGTGGTATGATTGGAAAAAATAATACTGCTTTTGCTTATAAACCAGTGTTATGGCGTGTTAAGTTCTGACGCCTTTTCCGGTGTCATCCATTTGTAGAATTGCATCGAGTTACTGCATAAGTAATATTATTTATATCGAGAGGCTGCTTCAACTATCGTTTACAAGAGTTTACTCAACTAGGGAATAATCTCTTAGCACAGAATTTTAAGACAGTTTGATATATTGTGGCTGACTTCAAACATAAAAATAATCAAGAAAACTAGAAGGTTTTTCCTTTTTCCTTGCTTAGTTTAGATTAAGCAGCCAACATAATCTAACTGTAGGTTATGTGAAATAAAAAGGGACACTGGTAATGTGAAGGACACTATGGTAGTCGGTTTGATTGTCCGGTGTTGTAACAGCATCTAGTCTGTAGAACTTTGACGATACAACACCAGCTTGTGAAATGAATACCATCTCCAGAGAAGCGTACGATTGTCTGTTTAATAAAATCCCATTTTACTTGTTTTCTTTCAGGATACTAATGTGATGCAGATCAATTCCTCTGCAAAATTTGTAGAGGATCTGGACCCCATGTACATTGCTGCCCCAACCCCTGACCGCTACAACAAAACGGTAAGACATGCTGGTGCACGGCAGAAGATTTTGACTCTATATATATTGCTGTATTGACCTCCGACGGCTATAACAAAACGGTAAGACATGCTGTCTCACGGCAGAAAATTTTGACTTTGTGTACATCGTTGTCCCAAGCTCCGACCGCTGTAGCAAAACCTTGAGACATGCTGGTACACGGTAAAAGATTTTGACTCTGTGTAGGTTGCTGCCCCAACCTCCGATCGTTATAACAAAACGGTAAGACTGGCTGGCATACGGCAGAAGACTTTTACTTTGTGTACGTTGCCGGCCCAACCTCCGACGTGCTACAACAAAACGGTATGACATGCTGATACGAGGTAGAAGATTTTGACTCTGTGTACATTACTGCACCAAGCCCCCAGCCCCGACCGCTATAACAAAACAGTAAGACAGGATGGCACACGTCAGAAGATTATGACTCCGTGTACATTGCTGCCCCAACCTCCGACCGCTATATCAGAACGGTAAGAAATGCTGGTGCATGTTGACTCCGTGTACGTTGCTTGGCCATTTGCGTTTTCTTGTATTTATTAAAGAAATATGATACGCAATCCATTCGTCGAACCTGAGAAAATTCGTCAGTAACTTGCCAAGGGTCGGTGGTTTGTCCATGATTCCAATGTTTCGTCTACCCATAAAATGAACGACATTGTACCGGTGCTAGTTAAAGCAACTGTGATAAGAAAACGCTATAAGAGGCTAATATATGCTAAGGGCTCTAGGTAGCCTAAAATTTGTGAAGGGTCAGTATCTATAAAAATAAATTAGATATGTAAAAATAATAAAATTTATATGAGGTAGCAGGAATAGCAAACTAAATTTGTTGAAATCTTGATGTATATGTTTGATGTCCACGCGAATGTCGGAATAGAAGACAAACTGACAACAGCTCATCATTAACGGGTCATTACTACCACTCATCCACATGAGTCATTTGTTTTCGACCCATTGGGGTTAGTCATATTACCGATATTGGGGAAAAAGTGAATCTGGTGCGAGTAATTTTCTTGGACAAATAACTCATGGCAGTAATTTCTGGCAATGGTCCCAATGAGTCGTGTAACTGAATGCGCTCGTTAAGCAGAGGGGAGAGTCCACTGACCAATGGAATCAGTTTTTGTGAGTTTTTTTTTACCATGTAAGTGAGTCTTTGTACTGGTAGAGTGAGTACATGGACTAGGTGCTCGTGTCAAGTGACTATGCTTCTGTGAGTTTTCCTAATATCCAAGTGAGTCAACAATATAGTCTGGTGAGCTTTTCATGACTCCGTTTATTTGGTTATAACTTAGTTTTCTGAGTTGAATTAACCCAGTTGTAACTCAGATTTTTGAGTCATTTGACCCAGATTTTACTCTCACCATGGGACAATACTGGAGTGTTGCAGGTGGTGACGAGCCTGTACACAGACGTCAGTCGGGGCGGGGTCAACCTCTGGGCCCTCCTGGCCAGCGTCTCCTCTGGATTCCTCGTCATACTGGTCATCTGCATTCTGTTGTGGAGGGTAATTACCAATATTTTTTTGGGGGGGGGGGAGGTGAGGCTCCGTGGCCGAGGGAGTTAGCACACAGGCGTGGTGTAATGACTCAGGGTTCAAGTCCAGCTCATGCTGGCTTCCCACAATTTCTCGTGTACAGAATGTATTTTTCCGCATATAGTGATGTAATTGTTTATTTTTTGTAAAGCATGAGATTATAAAGCGGAATATAACATAGCTGCATTAAATCAAACTTTGTAAAATATTGAGAAAAAGATGCCTGAAATGGAATTTTGTTGGAAATATTTTAAAAGCCGAAGAAGCCGTCGTAAATTAATGGTCAACGTTTGCTTGTCGTAGCTGCATGACTATCGATTGCATTTCCATATTACAGTTACTCTTGTGTTATTATTGTTATAATTAAAATAGCTGTTCAGTGTTTGCTGGTGATGTTTCGGGGACTACAATGTACATTGATTTTTTCTTGTATCATGTAGGGTGGATTTTTCCGGCGTAAGAAGAAAGAAGAACTTGCTCGGCTTATTGAAGAAAGAGAAAGTGAAAGTGGTAGTAGGATGAACACTATAGAAAACGATAACGAGGGCATGCGCCTGCAGCCAATGAGAAGACGGAATGAAGTCATGTGTTCAGGCTCGGGCGATTATGAAGAGCCTGTTCTTCAAAGAAACAGTGGTATTGCCAACGGTCATGGCTCCAGAAGGACAAACTCATAGCACTGGGTCAATATTACACATCGTTCGTGACCAATTCATCCAACCGTCATGTCCTCGTGGCGATCTAGTCAACAAAGCCAGTCTGCTTTATACAGAACGGAAGACCCATCTTTAGTAGCGCCTATGGCAGTGTTAACTCCCTCCCTAGGATGTAAAAAGTGCTACAACTTTGTCCACTTTTGTGAAGTTACGATCTGTACAAAAGCAAAAATGTTCATCCTCTGTTAGTTCAGAGTAACTCATCGTGTATGATATCCTGTTTCAAACAGCTAGGCTCGATGTCCGTGTAGAAACGCTTTGAGCCAAAGAGCATTTTTTAGCCAGATTCTGAGCGGCTGCACTAAGCAATATTTCGACAAAATATTGTTTTTTCATCTTCAGGAGTACGTGATCCCTGAACATGACAAATAAAATTTTGTCGAAATATTGAAACGTCAAACATGCGACTTCTCAGTTTTGCCTGAGTATCTATACTTTTGCATTATGCACTGTGCATGTGATCAGCTTGTTTTGGTTACTCTTGTAACCAGCTTGTTTTTGGATGATTGTGCTGAAGTATGGTGGTTTTTGTTTCTTCTGATTAAATAGAGGGTATTATTATCATTAACGAAGTTTGAGGTACCAATACAGTGTGGATGTGCCAACTTGTGAACCTACTGCCAGATTAAAAGCATTGGATGCGGATTTTGCTGGAGCGCAGAATGACAGGAACAAAACCGTCTTTTCGTTTTCGGACAAAAGAAGATTCCGGCATCGATTGAAACAGTCGTTGTTCGTTAGGTTTTCGCCAGAGGATTCACTTGTACACTAAGCTGAACGGAATGATCGACTTCATACGATCAAATCGAAAAGACACTTAGCACGGTTATATGATAAAATGATGAGGAATTTCCCGCCACAGTCAAGATGCCTTGGCCAACAGTATCATTCAGTGAAGGTCATTTCAATCTATGACACTAGGACTAAGGCCAAAGACTTTTTTAACAAATGACAAGGCGTAATTAAAATGTGAGTTCTTATTTATATGCGGAACAAGACTTGACCTCACCTTAGGCTACTTTCAAAACAGATATCAGATTTGATGGATGGATAAATCTAACTGTATATGCATGACAGATGACACAAAGGCGGTTTGTGTAAGACCTCGGTCAGTATCAGAGGGTATGGTGGTGTGAACGCAATGCTGTCCTGTGCAATGTTGACCATGTGCTTTGAACACAATATCCGGCCAACGCCATGACTGTCAACGGGTCATGTCAAAAGCATTGTACATTCATGCAGATTGCAGCGGTGATTTGAACCGATTCGATTCTTTATTTATTTGAAAATTATTACCTTTACAGCTTTCCCTGAGCAGGTTTTGACCAGTACAGCTCATGGGTGTAAAGTTAAGTCAAACGTAACTGTCATGAGGACACATACTGTAGAGATACGTCGTCATGGCTGTGGTAGCTACGTTTGACTTAGCGTTAGTCATTCATTGTAAATTGGGCCTCTGGTAAGCAGAGTGGCTTTAAAATGAAAGACAGGCCATGTTCTAAGTTAAGTTTGCCAAAAAACGTGGACAATATTATGTTTATTTTGGTAAAGTGTTTTTTCTAACAGTTACTACGAGAGCGGAAACTGATATCTGACCTTGCTCTGTCGAGTGGCATGAAACGCAGCCATTCTGTCAGGGCTGTGACGTAATTGCTCCAAGCGCGGAACACTCTTGTCACTAGAGACCATAAAAAGCCGCTAGGGTTGTATTTGTAACTTATATATATACCAATTTATAACTTGAAATGATCAAGAAACTTACTCCTGCCACAACACAATGGTTTGGAAATATTTTGGAGTGTTGTTCACTCATCTACTTGTTATAATTAAAACATATAACGTTAAAACAGTGTGCTGTCCCTGTGTTATTACATGTGACATTGACAAACTATTCAGAGCATTTACATCTCAGCTTATAAACAACTGATATTTCCTAGCTCTCTGATTCATCAATCCCTCATAAGCTTAAAAACATGGGTACCTGCAGATCCCCAGTCGGCAGCACAATACTCCACACTTCAAACGTAGATAATTCGGCAACGAATTCATACAATTTCAAACTGGTTTTTACATTCAAGAGGGAATTTTATAATCACTTTGATGAATGGTACCTCAGTAATGAACTGTCTTTGACCTTAAAACAGTGTATCTACGTAGCAGTTTGTGTTTTATGTACACGGGAGCTTTAGCCCACAAGCGCGGTGTTATAATCCCGTGCCTCTCACCAATGCGGTCGCTGTGAATTAAAGTCCTGCTCATGCTGGATTCAACTCCGACCGTACGTGGGAAGGTCTGCTAGCAACCTGCGTATGGTCGTGAGTTTCACCCGGGCTCTGTCCGGTTTCCTCTCACCATAATGCTGGCCGCCATGGTATAAGTGAAATAATTTTGAGTACGGCGTAAAACACCAATCAAATAAATAAATAAATAAATAAATTTTATGTACATGTACTTTTGAAAGATCGGGATTATGATTGCTTGATGTAGAAGTTTATATTACATATTACATACCCTAATTTCTTCAACGCCGTCGTATGATTGAAATATTTTTCCGACGTAAAACACGGTTAATCAGCCAAGTGGTCAGTCAGTTACTCCGTATCTCATTCCCCTCGGCCTGTGGTATGGAATGCACACAAGCATGTATTAATTTTTTTGCATTAATTTCATCGGAGGCAAATGTTTTCTTAGGGTGGTGTGTGTGTATGTGTGCGGGGGCGCATGCGTGTGTGTTTATGTGTTTCGTACGTAATGTATTGCCATGTGACACAATATACGTACCGGGTTTCTTCTCTTCTTGTAAAAATGAGTGTCCCGCAGTATCTGGTGTTCTCTAAAGATCCATTTTTTCTTGTGCAATTCCTTATAGCATTTCTAGGGGGACTGATTTGATTCAAGGTTAATTTATTTTGACAGTTATCCTTTTAAATCTTGTCATGTTTACCTTCATGTATAGCACTGTCTTGCATAATATTATGTAAGTTTGAAATGAAATAAATCAAACGATGAACACACGTTTGGTGACACAGACGATAAATCATTGGCTTTTATCTTAGTTTACTTATAAGAGAGTAACTTAACAGAATATCATTTGACTTAAGTTATAAAGCCTATGACCCATGTAGATATTGTACTAAATCGCTGTACGATACATCCAGGCTATTTAAGTGTCTGTTTTGTTTTTCTTGGAGGGAGGGGTGAGGTGGGGGGTTCAAAGATGGAATGTGTGAATGGGATGGGAAACTCAGCGAGCAAGATGTACATTTGTCTCTATGAGATCAGACCCATTCATAAATTTGTATTTGTTCTGGTTATGAATCAGAATGTGTTAATCCAAAAAATGTGCGATTGTCATAAGGAAATAAATTGCAATGGTACTGTATTAAATGGTGTTGGAACACAAGAAACAGTCATTTATTTTACAGGGTTATGAATGTCAGATAGAAACTCTGTATTACTGAGTGTCCCGCAGTACTTTCAATCACTTTGGCCTTGGCTCAAGACACACACATTCTACTTCCTAGAAGAATACACAAATTTACATTTACATATTGTGTAAATGTAATACTTTTCATTAGGATACCAACGACCATCCGCAGGTCGCTGGCGAGCGCTCTCACGTTGGACTGAAAAAAGCCATCATGAGTTGGACTCTTGAACTCAAAGTGATCGCATTGCTGAGAGGCACCTTGATCACTATGCTGCACTGGCGCGCTAAGTGAGGTCTCAGGGTAAAATGAAGCAAAGGAGGTGTGTAATATCTTCTGTCTCTCTCTGTATCCCGTACAAAAACTACACTGGGAATATCATGATGTGGAAAATGTGACAATAGATTATCTTTTATGAGCTCATTATGTATGCTTTTGCATATATTGCCCTGTACAATACAGGATGTAGCCCATGCTATACATCGACAAACCGGCGGATGGTCGTTTGATTCCCTCGAGCTCAGCCCGGTTTCCTCCCACCACAATGCTGGCCGCCGGCGTGTGAAATATTCTTGAATATGACGTAAAACACCAATCAAACAAATGAATAAATAAATAAATAAGTATACATCGACAACATACGGCGACTTCTATGGCGTAGGCGGGCGGTGAGTAGATTCTGTGTGCTGTTAGTGTGTACACAGGCGTAGGTGTAGCTTTTAGTGTGTGGACGAATATTGTCTATTAAAACCTAATAGAACCGTTACACAAATTGTCACATCTTTCTGTTTTGCGCAAATTGATTCGGTAAACATCAGAAACACTGAAGTTTGTTCTCTGTGGCAAAACATCTTTTATCTCACACTATCTTTATCCTTCTGCCCTGAAAGCAAAACCGTGTACAACACGATACACCATATAACATATGGTTTGTTTTTCCTCATTTTGAAACCTGTCTGTAAGAGCATTTTAGTGGAGTCTCGTATTGTTTGCATATGCGTAAAGCCTGTGAAATGTATATCACTGTGTTAATGTCAGAACAACGTCTACGGGGGAATCAAATGTCTGTGTGGGATGGGAATCGCCTCTTGGTCGCATTCTTACATGATGAGCTTATATTTCATGATAAACACGATAAAAATATCTGTTCCAAAAATATAAAAGAAGCCGGTAAGTGCCATGAATAGAATATACTAGCTTTCTACAACCCTGCCACGGGGGATCTAACTTGAACTCAGGTACTCACAGCGTTGTGAGCAGAGTTAGAACAGGTAGCTCTGTTTCCCATATTTGTATACTTTGAGTTATCGATTTATTTGAACACTGAGAAGATAAAGATTCGACATGTTTACCTAAACAGGACAAGACTGTTGAGTGCATATCTAAATAAATAAAATGGAAATCAACCATTTCTTTCGACAATCACATTTAATCAAAGTCCGTTTCATTGGGGAAGAGATTTGTTTAATTCTGTCCAGTGTGCCTCCTTCGTACAATAGGGGTTTTATTATTCGTTACCCATTTCTTGTGTCTCTTTTACTGCTTAAATCTCATTTCACGAATGGGGTAGGGGAATGTCCCGAGGCCAAGGGATTTAGCGCGCCAGCGAGGTGAAATGACTCAGGTGCCTCACCAATGCTGTCGTTGTGAGCTCATGTCCAGCTCATGCTTCCTCTCTGATCGTACCAGGGAAGGTTTGCCAGCAACCAGCGGATGATCGTGGGTTTCCTCCGGGTTCTGCCTGGTTTCCTCCCATCATAATGCTGGCCGCCGTCGTATAAGTGAAATATTCTTGAGTACTGTGTAAAACACAAATTAAACAAATAAATAAATAAATCATTTCATTTCTCTCCTTAAACGTGTTACTGAAGAATGTCGTAACGTGCATTCTACCATTATTTGGGAGCTATATCGAAAATCCTTTTAAGTGAATGGTATTTTGGCACCGCTAACTCAACTTAAAAGCTGCATCGAAGAAAGTTAATAACTAGGTACTCTAAACAAACCAGTTGTTTAAAGCTAAGATGATACAAGATGATTACACAGTGATGAAACCAGGCTAGACAGTTAAGTGCCTCCATTCTGGGAAATCCACAATTTAAAGAACGCCTCAAAAGAGGTTGTTACCAGACTAAGTGGTTCCTTACGTGTATATGAGAACACAAGAGAGAAAGAAAAAATCTGAAAAGAACGTTGTAGCGGCTTATTCAGCACTGTGGTACAAGTACACACTTGTGCTTAGCAGCTTTAAAACTGGTGGTGCTGAGCAGCCAAAATGCAACAAGGTTTGGTGACCAAAAAGCCGTCTTCGACAAGTCAGTTGATTCTAGCCGCCATTAACCAACCATAAACCACCGACATGCGATCATTTAGTTAAACACAGGCGCCGCTAAGCAATCGTCAACCGTATATGGAATGTATACGCCAATAGCCAAGCAATAATATATACACGTATGTATGCTTGGGTTTTACGTTTTACGTAACAATTTTGCAGTGTTATGACGAGTCCTTAGAATGTATGTGTGTGTGGAATAGAATAGTGTGTCTTCTTGTGGCAGGGCGTGTCCATGCCGCCAAAGTGCTGCTGCCGAAGACACCAGGCATAACACCCCACTCAGTCACATTATACTGATACCGGGCCGACCAGTCTGCGCGGCAGCAACAAGTACAGTTTTTAGTGTCTTTGGCATCACCCGGCCTGAGCCTGATCCCGGATTTCCCGACCCAGGCGGTCGTTCTAGCCAAAAAACTACCTAGGCTGCCCAACCTACAGCGATGTGCGATCAGTCCAATGGTCAGTGAATGAGCGACAGAAACCAATAACTAACCAACCCACAGCGATATGCGACCAACAGCGAAAGACTACTAGTAGAATGCAGGCGCCAGTTACCCACGAACTAACCAACACCAATGTGTGATCATTTAATTGAACGCCAACGCAAATAATGCACCAACCAACAGCCACAATGACTCAGTAACCAACAGCCGTATGTGATCATTCAGCTGAATGCAAACGCCAGAGGCTGGGAACATATAAAAATTACATCACGAGTGTAAAAAACTTGATATGACGGGTCAAGAATTGTATACCCTATTCGACCCATGATTTATACTGAAGGCTTTTAGGCGGTTGAAAGATACATGTAAGACAACGTCATGTAAGTTTCCTTTTTTCCGAGCCTCGCGCGACCAACAAATCAAAAATTACAACACGAGATTATTAAATCTGATATAATGGATCACTCATTGTATAAGCTCCATATATCTGCTAATACACTAATCCAGACAAGACCGTAAAGAAAAGTGATGTACAACGATCAGTTGTGTGTAACCTGAAGATTTCCTTTCATATCTCATCTAAGGGAGGATTTGTTCTAACAGAATTGACGTGTAAATATCTATCTCGATTGGTCTATCATAATTCACGATCAGCTTTCGAGCAGCCATCGAGTAAATAAATCACACGCCGACTTTTCGGGGTTTCAATCTCAACAGCCTGACTCTTTTGTCGGAATTCCCGAGGGGTCGGGTTAGGGTGTGGGAGCCACGCCCTGTCAAACCAGTTCCTCGCATTCCGAATTCGGCTGTTTTCGCGTTTTCAATTGGCAGTATCTCCTTTTGTTTTACATGTATCACAAACGGTTTTTTTTTCTTGAAAAGACCTTTTCTAGGTCTAGAAGTGTATATACATTTTTTTAGTAAAGTCTTAAGGTAGTAGGCGATAGGTGGCGCTGATTTCCGAAATCGGATTTCCGATTTCGACGGGGAGAGCAAGGAAAGTTACATATATACATATATGGAAATGTCAATGCGGTCTTGTGCATAGTATGTGTTTTAAAAGCATCTGTGAATTAGCGTAGGCTTTATTAAAGTGCTGTTTGAAGCTTAGAGATTACCTCTTAGTAGGAGTATTACAGCGCGTAGAAGAAACTGGTTTGACATGAGTGAAAAATTTGTATTACCTCCAAATCGACACCATGTTGAATGCAAGCTGTAACCCCAACTTTATCTGAATGGAACTGTAACCCCAACTGTAACCCGAAGTCAGTCCACATATGGTAATATAACCCCAACTTTAAGCCAACCCAAATCCCAAATGAATTTTTAACACCAAAGTTTCAATGTGTTTAACCTTCTATGCAACCCTAAACTTAAAGCGATAATTAACAATAGCCTGATGCTAACCTCACGTCTTAGCCTGAATTTGAAATTAGCCCTAACCTTAAGTCATATTCAACCCTATATTGATTGTTAACCCCAAATCTAAGTCTAAGTTTAACGCTAAATACATCGCGCTTTTAGCACTAAGCTCAGTACTAACTCCAATCTTTAGTCGACACAAAAAGCTAAGCTTTGCCACCTCTCGGTCTAAGCTGCACTATGAGCAAATCAGAATATAGAAAAGGCCAAATGTTTCAGTAAAGAATGCGCCACAGTGACAATCGATAATTTTGTTTGCAGAAAACAGTTAATCAGCCCTACTAAATAGGCAGCATACTTCGGAAAAACAAACAAATGCTGGCCGAGTAAAATGTCGGAAAATGGGGAACCGTTGGAATTAACGTGACGATTCCGCCCCGTTCCCCGGATTCCGACTAATAACTATAGTATACTTGTTGTGGTCTTGTATGCATTTGAATACAAGTAAATCAGACATTAGCTGCCAACTTGAAGAGTATTTTGTTTCCTTCACTGTGGTGGCCTTTTGGCCGACTTAATTCAACTGCAGTGTAGTCATTCAACTGCACTCCCCGGTGCTCCGCAGTGCTCACTTTGACACTCCCCGAGAGGCTAAGGACTAGCAGGCGTCAGTCAAGGCCACACTGAACAAACAGAGATAAACTAGATCGAAGCTTCCAGTGAAGAATGCGGCACAGTGGCACTCGATATTTTTCTTCCAAAAATAATGTATATATTCCAAAATGATGAACAGGTAGTGAGCCACGAAAATGTCGGAATATGGGGAATGCGCTGGCTTGTGGTGACGCATCCGTCACATTCCCCGGATTCCGAGTATCCTTAATTATTTACATGAAGTGAATATATTGCATATACAGAGTTCTTTTCCTATTAAAATGTGTCTCTAAGGAGAGCCTATTTGTGCTTTTAAGCACAGGGGATACGGATGCTTTTAATTGTTATTTCATAACCGAAAAAGCTCTTGAACGGTGCTGACCAAATCGGGACCTCTCCGTCACAACTGACTGCTATCGTTGTGGGATCAAATCCCGGTCATACCTAATGTTTCCTTTACTTTTGAGTTCAAGTCGCAATTCTGATAGACTAAAGCTTTCCTTTTTGGTGTTTTGCACATGCGTAAAACACATATTCAAGTGAGGTCATGCTTCTTATTCGATGGCCTCATTGTTGCTGGGCGCCACAAGTGAAAGTCGTGTACTGAGAGCCCTGTTCGTCTTCTCCCACATTTCTTTAAATATGATACACGTGTGGATGCTCTTGTTAAGATCTTTCTTTGTGTGTCAAGATACACATATCTTGTGTGTCCCATATTTCCATTCCAAACAAAATGAATTAAATGTAGGAAACGCGCCCATTACTTCATAATGATGAACAGGTACTGAATCACGAAAATGTCTGAATATGGGGAATGTCTTGGCTTCACGTGACAAATCCGTCCCGTTCCCCAAATTCCGACTATTAACGACATTATACATATTTTGGACTTGAATGCATTTGAATACAAGTAAATCAGACATTAGCTGCCGGCTTGACGAGTATTTGCTTTCCTTCACTGTGGTGGCCTTTTGGCCGACTTAATTCAACTGTAGTTTAGTCATTCAACTGCACTCCCCGGTGCTCCGCAGTGCTCACTTTGACACTCCCCGGGAGGCTAAGGACTAGCAGGCGTCAGTCAAGGCCACACTGAACAGAGATAAACTTGTCCAAAGCTGCACTAGACCTAATCCTTTTCGTTAATATTAATATTTTATGAATATTTGGATTATTATATTGACACACGTTTTATACAAACAGAGGAATCACATACATGACGCCGTAAAGAAACGTACTGGGGAAATTTTCAATGTTTACAATAAAAATATATAGTCTTAAGTGTGAAATACACAATAAAGTAACGAGAATTAAATGAACTATATCATGCAAGTTTATTTTCTCCCAATCATCGTTGTTTTTTTTTTTGTTTGTTTGTTTGTTTGTTTGTTTGTTTGTTTTTGTTTAGTTGATGTCCGCATCTAAACTCCCGAAAATAGATCGGTTCTGATAATAATAAACAGCATATTCTATGTGCACCAGTCGGAATTTGGGAAATGGGACGCATCAGCGCAAATTGCGACAAGCTCTTGCATCAGTATTTATGGATGATGTTTTTAGAGATTTGGCTGCTAATGACAGAGAAAAAACTGGGCAAACAGTGATTTTTCCTGATGCTCATTTAATGATTGGAACAGGTATAAAAATTGTTTAACTTTACAATTGATCTCCAAAACTTAAATTAATTTGCTGAAGTGTCCATTCTCCGTGTCGCGGTCGGATTTCAGGGATTTAGGGATTGGAACGGCTTAGGGGAAGCTTTCTCCAAATTCCAACAAGTTTATGACTCTACCTAAAACGTTGCAATGCTCTATACATTGCAAAGTAAAGACCGAAAAATGCTCATGTTTTATTAACGTTTACATAATTTTATTTTTTTAAAACCTATTAATAGTTTTATACGAATGAAGATACCAATGGAAAATTTGCATTTATTTTAAAAGTGTTTCATTGTTTTGGACTCAAAGATAGCGAAAAGAATTATTTTGGCAAGGACAGAAGTATGAAGCCATTCTCAATGCTGCAAACAATCACGTTAATCCACCGTCATCAAAGCTAATGAAATCACCGGGTAGCCTACAAGTGACGCACACCTGTCCATGAAGATTATTCTTAGAATGACCCACAAATGTCAGTAAATATGAAAATTTAAATCATTTGGTGCAGGTTTTTCTTTATGTTAATGTTACACAAATATTTGTATTAAAGGATAAATATATTGATACACAATTACTCATTTGGTAAGAGCAGAAGATTCACTCACATGACGCAGTAAAGAAGCGTACTGTGGAAATTTTCAATGCTTACATTAAAAGTATATAATCTTAAATGTGGAAAACAAATGTGAAAAAATACTTACTTTATTAGTAACGAAAGGAAAATGAACTATATAATTAAAGTTTATTTTCTCCCAGTCATGGATATTTTGTTTTCTTGGTGTTTGTTTGGTTAATGTCTGCATTTAAACTCCCCAAGTTAAAGGAATTTGGATTTTAATAAATAACATATTCGTTGTGCACAAGTCGGAATGTAGGGAATGGGACGAATTCGTCATATGTTCTAAAGCTTTCCCCGAATTCCGACAACCTCTGGACTCGGTATTTATGAAAGAAAAACTGAGCAAACAGTGACTTGAACTGATGCCCATCAAGGCCCAGCGAAAGGACCCCCCCCCCCCACCACCACAACCACCATCCCCGCCCAGGGAAGGGAACCCTACAAGCCCGGCCTCATCTCCTGATGGACACAGCACGTCCTCCAGCAGCTGGAACGTCCACTTTCGTACACTCTTCCATTTTTAAACTCATTCTTCCTGTACATTACCCAAGGCTTTAAAGAGTTGGGGCTTTGTTATATATTACATTATCTTTGATACAGCGGTGGAGCTCCGCTCCTCCAGAGGAGGATATGTACATCGCCGAACCGGAAGGCAATACAGGAGAGAGGGTTATATCAACTGCACCGTCTGGACCACCCCATTCTCTCCGGTTTTGACCAGTACCCTTGAAAGCAAATGCACCTTAAGCCGAAGGTACGGCGTCAGACGGTACAGAACGTATACAGAGTGCTCTACCATTGTGATCCAACCGGGGTAGGCCTGCGGTCTTTGCTCCCCGCCAAAGCAATCTTGAAATTTCAAAATATTTTAGTCTTAATTACATTCACAGTATCTATTGAACTAACCGTAATGCTGACATTCGTCGAATAAGAGATTCTTTAATTACGGTGTAAAATACCAAATCGAGTAACAAACTAAAAATGGTGGCACCCTGTAAAGTTCCAACTAGGACCTTATTAGTAGGGTTGAGTTTAGCACCCATATGATAGGTTCCAGGTTGTACGCGGATGTTTTTATGTCTACGAGGAATTCACGACCACTGCATTTTCCAGGTCCCTGACAACCAGATACACGAAACAGCGCCATCGTGTCATCTTTCTATTTGAAATATTTGAGCTGAATGCAAACGCCAGAGGCTCGGAACATATGAAAATTACATCACGAGTGTAAAAAAAACTTGAATTGACGGGTCAAGAATTGCATATCGTATTGATCCCATGATTTATACTGAACGGTTTTAGGCGGTTGAAAGATACATTGATTGAAAGAGAACGTCATGTAAGTTTCCTTTTTTCCGAGCCTCGCGCGACCAACAAATCAAAAATTACAACACGAGATTATTAAATCTGATATAATGGATCACTCATTGTATAAGCTCCATATATCTGCTAATACACTAATCCAGACAAGACCGTAAAGAAAAGTGATGTACAACGATCAGTTGTGTGTAACCTGAAGATTTCCTTTCATATCTCATCTAAGGGAGGATTTGTTCTAACAGAATTGACGTGTAAATATCTATCTCGATTGGTCTATCATAATTCACGATCAGCTTTCGAGCAGCCATCGAGTAAATAAATCACACGCCGACTTTTCGGGGTTTCAATCTCAACAGCCTGACTCTTTTGTCGGAATTCCCGAGGGGTCGGGTTAGGGTGTGGGAGCCACGCCCTGTCAAACCAGTTCCTCGCATTCCGAATTCGGCTGTTTTCGCGTTTTCAATTGGCAGTATCTCCTTTTGTTTTACATGTATCACAAACGGTTTTTTTTTCTTGAAAAGACCTTTTCTAGGTCTAGAAGTGTATATACATTTTTTTAGTAAAGTCTTAAGGTAGTAGGCGATAGGTGGCGCTGATTTCCGAAATCGGATTTCCGATTTCGACGGGGAGAGCAAGGAAAGTTACATATATACATATATGGAAATGTCAATGCGGTCTTGTGCATAGTATGTGTTTTAAAAGCATCTGTGAATTAGCGTAGGCTTTATTAAAGTGCTGTTTGAAGCTTAGAGATTACCTCTTAGTAGGAGTATTACAGCGCGTAGAAGAAACTGGTTTGACATGAGTGAAAATTTGTATTACCTCCAAATCGACACCATGTTGAATGCAAGCTGTAACCCCAACTTTATCTGAATGGAACTGTAACCCCAACTGTAACCCGAAGTCAGTCCACATATGGTAATATAACCCCAACTTTAAGCCAACCCAAATCCCAAATGAATTTTTAACACCAAAGTTTCAATGTGTTTAACCTTCTATGCAACCCTAAACTTAAAGCGATAATTAACAATAGCCTGATGCTAACCTCACGTCTTAGCCTGAATTTGAAATTAGCCCTAACCTTAAGTCATATTCAACCCTATATTGATTGTTAACCCCAAATCTAAGTCTAAGTTTAACGCTAAATACATCGCGCTTTTAGCACTAAGCTCAGTACTAACTCCAATCTTTAGTCGACACAAAAAGCTAAGCTTTGCCACCTCTCGGTCTAAGCTGCACTATGAGCAAATCAGAATATAGAAAAGGCCAAATGTTTCAGTAAAGAATGCGCCACAGTGACAATCGATAATTTTGTTTGCAGAAAACAGTTAATCAGCCCTACTAAATAGGCAGCATACTTCGGAAAAACAAACAAATGCTGGCCGAGTAAAATGTCGGAAAATGGGGAACCGTTGGAATTAACGTGACGATTCCGCCCCGTTCCCCGGATTCCGACTAATAACTATAGTATACTTGTTGTGGTCTTGTATGCATTTGAATACAAGTAAATCAGACATTAGCTGCCAACTTGAAGAGTATTTTGTTTCCTTCACTGTGGTGGCCTTTTGGCCGACTTAATTCAACTGCAGTGTAGTCATTCAACTGCACTCCCCGGTGCTCCGCAGTGCTCACTTTGACACTCCCCGAGAGGCTAAGGACTAGCAGGCGTCAGTCAAGGCCACACTGAACAAACAGAGATAAACTAGATCGAAGCTTCCAGTGAAGAATGCGGCACAGTGGCACTCGATATTTTTCTTCCAAAAATAATGTATATATTCCAAAATGATGAACAGGTAGTGAGCCACGAAAATGTCGGAATATGGGGAATGCGCTGGCTTGTGGTGACGCATCCGTCACATTCCCCGGATTCCGAGTATCCTTAATTATTTACATGAAGTGAATATATTGCATATACAGAGTTCTTTTCCTATTAAAATGTGTCTCTAAGGAGAGCCTATTTGTGCTTTTAAGCACAGGGGATACGGATGCTTTTAATTGTTATTTCATAACCGAAAAAGCTCTTGAACGGTGCTGACCAAATCGGGACCTCTCCGTCACAACTGACTGCTATCGTTGTGGGATCAAATCCCGGTCATACCTAATGTTTCCTTTACTTTTGAGTTCAAGTCGCAATTCTGATAGACTAAAGCTTTCCTTTTTGGTGTTTTGCACATGCGTAAAACACATATTCAAGTGAGGTCATGCTTCTTATTCGATGGCCTCATTGTTGCTGGGCGCCACAAGTGAAAGTCGTGTACTGAGAGCCCTGTTCGTCTTCTCCCACATTTCTTTAAATATGATACACGTGTGGATGCTCTTGTTAAGATCTTTCTTTGTGTGTCAAGATACACATATCTTGTGTGTCCCATATTTCCATTCCAAACAAAATGAATTAAATGTAGGAAACGCGCCCATTACTTCATAATGATGAACAGGTACTGAATCACGAAAATGTCTGAATATGGGGAATGTCTTGGCTTCACGTGACAAATCCGTCCCGTTCCCCAAATTCCGACTATTAACGACATTATACATATTTTGGACTTGAATGCATCTGAATACAAGTAAATCAGACATTAGCTGCCGGCTTGACGAGTATTTGCTTTCCTTCACTGTGGTGGCCTTTTGGCCGACTTAATTCAACTGTAGTTTAGTCATTCAACTGCACTCCCCGGTGCTCCGCAGTGCTCACTTTGACACTCCCCGAGAGGCTAAGGACTAGCAGGCGTCAGTCAAGGCCACACTGAACAGAGATAAACTTGTCCAAAGCTGCACTAGACCTAATCCTTTTCGTTAATATTAATATTTTATGAATATTTGGATTATTATATTGACACACGTTTTATACAAACAGAGGAATCACATACATGACGCCGTAAAGAAACGTACTGGGGAAATTTTCAATGTTTACAATAAAAATATATAGTCTTAAGTGTGAAATACACAATAAAGTAACGAGAATTAAATGAACTATATCATGCAAGTTTATTTTCTCCCAATCATCGTTGTTTTTTTTTTTGTTTGTTTGTTTGTTTGTTTGTTTGTTTTTGTTTAGTTGATGTCCGCATCTAAACTCCCGAAAATAGATCGGTTCTGATAATAATAAACAGCATATTCTATGTGCACCAGTCGGAATTTGGGAAATGGGACGCATCAGCGCAAATTGCGACAAGCTCTTGCATCAGTATTTATGGATGATGTTTTTAGAGATTTGGCTGCTAATGACAGAGAAAAAACTGGGCAAACAGTGATTTTTCCTGATGCTCATTTAATGATTGGAACAGGTATAAAAATTGTTTAACTTTACAATTGATCTCCAAAACTTAAATTAATTTGCTGAAGTGTCCATTCTCCGTGTCGCGGTCGGATTTCAGGGATTTAGGGATTGGAACGGCTTAGGGGAAGCTTTCTCCAAATTCCAACAAGTTTATGACTCTACCTAAAACGTTGCAATGCTCTATACATTGCAAAGTAAAGACCGAAAAATGCTCATGTTTTATTAACGTTTACATAATTTTATTTTTTTAAAACCTATTAATAGTTTTATACGAATGAAGATACCAATGGAAAATTTGCATTTATTTTAAAAGTGTTTCATTGTTTTGGACTCAAAGATAGCGAAAAGAATTATTTTGGCAAGGACAGAAGTATGAAGCCATTCTCAATGCTGCAAACAATCACGTTAATCCACCGTCATCAAAGCTAATGAAATCACCGGGTAGCCTACAAGTGACGCACACCTGTCCATGAAGATTATTCTTAGAATGACCCACAAATGTCAGTAAATATGAAAATTTAAATCATTTGGTGCAGGTTTTTCTTTATGTTAATGTTACACAAATATTTGTATTAAAGGATAAATATATTGATACACAATTACTCATTTGGTAAGAGCAGAAGATTCACTCACATGACGCAGTAAAGAAGCGTACTGTGGAAATTTTCAATGCTTACATTAAAAGTATATAATCTTAAATGTGGAAAACAAATGTGAAAAAATACTTACTTTATTAGTAACGAAAGGAAAATGAACTATATAATTAAAGTTTATTTTCTCCCAGTCATGGATATTTTGTTTTCTTGGTGTTTGTTTGGTTAATGTCTGCATTTAAACTCCCCAAGTTAAAGGAATTTGGATTTTAATAAATAACATATTCGTTGTGCACAAGTCGGAATGTAGGGAATGGGACGAATTCGTCATATGTTCTAAAGCTTTCCCCGAATTCCGACAACCTCTGGACTCGGTATTTATGAAAGAAAAACTGAGCAAACAGTGACTTGAACTGATGCCCATCAAGGCCCAGCGAAAGGACCCGCCCCCCACCATCCCCGCCCAGCGAAGGGAACCCTACAAGCCCGGCCTCATCTCCTGATGGACACAGCACGTCCTCCAGCAGCTGGAACGTCCACTTTCGTACACTCTTCCATTTTTAAACTCATTCTTCCTGTACATTACCCAAGGCTTTAAAGAGTTGGGGCTTTGTTATATATTACATTATCTTTGATACAGCGGTGGAGCTCCGCTCCTCCAGAGGAGGATATGTACATCGCCGAACCGGAAGGCAATACAGGAGAGAGGGTTATATCAACTGCACCGTCTGGACCACCCCATTCTCTCCGGTTTTGACCAGTACCCTTGAAAGCAAATGCACCTTAAGCCGAAGGTACGGCGTCAGACGGTACAGAACGTATACAGAGTGCTCTACCATTGTGATCCAACCGGGGTAGGCCTGCGGTCTTTGCTCCCCGCCAAAGCAATCTTGAAATTTCAAAATATTTTAGTCTTAATTACATTCACAGTATCTATTGAACTAACCGTAATGCTGACATTCGTCGAATAAGAGATTCTTTAATTACGGTGTAAAATACCAAATCGAGTAACAAACTAAAAATGGTGGCACCCTGTAAAGTTCCAACTAGGACCTTATTAGTAGGGTTGAGTTTAGCACCCATATGATAGGTTCCAGGTTGTACGCGGATGTTTTTATGTCTACGAGGAATTCACGACCACTGCATTTTCCAGGTCCCTGACAACCAGATACACGAGACAGCGCCATCGTGTCATCTTTCTATTTGAAATATTTGAGCTGAATGCAAACGCCAGAGGTTCGGAACATATGAAAATTACATCACGAGTGTAAAAAAAACTTGAATTGACGGGTCAAGAATTGCATATCGTATTGATCCCATGATTTATACTGAACGGTTTTAGGCGGTTGAAAGATACATTGATTGAAAGAGAACGTCATGTAAGTTTCCTTTTTTCCGAGCCTCGCGCGACCAACAAATCAAAAATTACAACACGAGATTATTAAATCTGATATAATGGATCACTCATTGTATAAGCTCCATATATCTGCTAATACACTAATCCAGACAAGACCGTAAAGAAAAGTGATGTACAACGATCAGTTGTGTGTAACCTGAAGATTTCCTTTCATATCTCATCTAAGGGAGGATTTGTTCTAACAGAATTGACGTGTAAATATCTATCTCGATTGGTCTATCATAATTCACGATCAGCTTTCGAGCAGCCATCGAGTAAATAAATCACACGCCGACTTTTCGGGGTTTCAATCTCAACAGCCTGACTCTTTTGTCGGAATTCCCGAGGGGTCGGGTTAGGGTGTGGGAGCCACGCCCTGTCAAACCAGTTCCTCGCATTCCGAATTCGGCTGTTTTCGCGTTTTCAATTGGCAGTATCTCCTTTTGTTTTACATGTATCACAAACGGTTTTTTTTTCTTGAAAAGACCTTTTCTAGGTCTAGAAGTGTATATACATTTTTTTAGTAAAGTCTTAAGGTAGTAGGCGATAGGTGGCGCTGATTTCCGAAATCGGATTTCCGATTTCGACGGGGAGAGCAAGGAAAGTTACATATATACATATATGGAAATGTCAATGCGGTCTTGTGCATAGTATGTGTTTTAAAAGCATCTGTGAATTAGCGTAGGCTTTATTAAAGTGCTGTTTGAAGCTTAGAGATTACCTCTTAGTAGGAGTATTACAGCGCGTAGAAGAAACTGGTTTGACATGAGTGAAAATTTGTATTACCTCCAAATCGACACCATGTTGAATGCAAGCTGTAACCCCAACTTTATCTGAATGGAACTGTAACCCCAACTGTAACCCGAAGTCAGTCCACATATGGTAATATAACCCCAACTTTAAGCCAACCCAAATCCCAAATGAATTTTTAACACCAAAGTTTCAATGTGTTTAACCTTCTATGCAACCCTAAACTTAAAGCGATAATTAACAATAGCCTGATGCTAACCTCACGTCTTAGCCTGAATTTGAAATTAGCCCTAACCTTAAGTCATATTCAACCCTATATTGATTGTTAACCCCAAATCTAAGTCTAAGTTTAACGCTAAATACATCGCGCTTTTAGCACTAAGCTCAGTGCTAACTCCAATCTTTAGTCGACACAAAAAGCTAAGCTTTGCCACCTCTCGGTCTAAGCTGCACTATGAGCAAATCAGAATATAGAAAAGGCCAAATGTTTCAGTAAAGAATGCGCCACAGTGACAATCGATAATTTTGTTTGCAGAAAACAGTTAATCAGCCCTACTAAATAGGCAGCATACTTCGGAAAAACAAACAAATGCTGGCCGAGTAAAATGTCGGAAAATGGGGAACCGTTGGAATTAACGTGACGATTCCGCCCCGTTCCCCGGATTCCGACTAATAACTATAGTATACTTGTTGTGGTCTTGTATGCATTTGAATACAAGTAAATCAGACATTAGCTGCCAACTTGAAGAGTATTTTGTTTCCTTCACTGTGGTGGCCTTTTGGCCGACTTAATTCAACTGCAGTGTAGTCATTCAACTGCACTCCCCGGTGCTCCGCAGTGCTCACTTTGACCCTCCCCGAGAGGCTAAGGACTAGCAGGCGTCAGTCAAGGCCACACTGAACAAACAGAGATAAACTAGATCGAAGCTTCCAGTGAAGAATGCGGCACAGTGGCACTCGATATTTTTCTTCCAAAAATAATGTATATATTCCAAAATGATGAACAGGTAGTGAGCCACGAAAATGTCGGAATATGGGGAATGCGCTGGCTTGTGGTGACGCATCCGTCACATTCCCCGGATTCCGAGTATCCTTAATTATTTAAATGAAGTGAATATATTGCATATACGGAGTTCTTTTCCTATTAAAATGTGTCTCTAAGGAGAGCCTATTTGTGCTTTTAAGCACAGGGGATACGGATGCTTTTAATTGTTATTTCATAACCGAAAAAGCTCTTGAACGGTGCTGACCAAATCGGGACCTCTCCGTCACAACTGACTGCTATCGTTGTGGGATCAAATCCCGGTCATACCTAATGTTTCCTTTACTTTTGAGTTCAAGTCGCAATTCTGATAGACTAAAGCTTTCCTTTTTGGTGTTTTGCACATGCGTAAAACACATATTCAAGTGAGGTCATGCTTCTTATTCGATGGCCTCATTGTTGCTGGGCGCCACAAGTGAAAGTCGTGTACTGAGAGCCCTGTTCGTCTTCTCCCACATTTCTTTAAATATGATACACGTGTGGATGCTCTTGTTAAGATCTTTCTTTGTGTGTCAAGATACACATATCTTGTGTGTCCCATATTTCCATTCCAAACAAAATGAATTAAATGTAGGAAACGCGCCCATTACTTCATAATGATGAACAGGTACTGAATCACGAAAATGTCTGAATATGGGGAATGTCTTGGCTTCACGTGACAAATCCGTCCCGTTCCCCAAATTCCGACTATTAACGACATTATACATATTTTGGACTTGAATGCATCTGAATACAAGTAAATCAGACATTAGCTGCCGGCTTGACGAGTATTTGCTTTCCTTCACTGTGGTGGCCTTTTGGCCGACTTAATTCAACTGTAGTTTAGTCATTCAACTGCACTCCCCGGTGCTCCGCAGTGCTCACTTTGACACTCCCCGGGAGGCTAAGGACTAGCAGGCGTCAGTCAAGGCCACACTGAACAGAGATAAACTTGTCCAAAGCTGCACTAGACCTAATCCTTTTCGTTAATATTAATATTTTATGAATATTTGGATTATTATATTGACACACGTTTTATACAAACAGAGGAATCACATACATGACGCCGTAAAGAAACGTACTGGGGAAATTTTCAATGTTTACAATAAAAATATATAGTCTTAAATGTGAAATACACAATAAAGTAACGAGAATTAAATGAACTATATCATGCAAGTTTATTTTCTCCCAATCATCGTTGTTTTTTTTTTGTTTGTTTGTTTGTTTGTTTGTTTGTTTTTGTTTAGTTGATGTCCGCATCTAAACTCCCGAAAATAGATCGGTTCTGATAATAATAAACAGCATATTCTATGTGCACCAGTCGGAATTTGGGAAATGGGACGCATCAGCGCAAATTGCGACAAGCTCTTGCATCAGTATTTATGGATGATGTTTTTAGAGATTTGGCTGCTAATGACAGAGAAAAAACTGGGCAAACAGTGATTTTTCCTGATGCTCATTTAATGATTGGAACAGGTATAAAAATTGTTTAACTTTACAATTGATCTCCAAAACTTAAATTAATTTGCTGAAGTGTCCATTCTCCGTGTCGCGGTCGGATTTCAGGGATTTAGGGATTGGAACGGCTTAGGGGAAGCTTTCTCCAAATTCCAACAAGTTTATGACTCTACCTAAAACGTTGCAATGCTCTATACATTGCAAAGTAAAGACCGAAAAATGCTCATGTTTTATTAACGTTTACATAATTTTATTTTTTTAAAACCTATTAATAGTTTTATACGAATGAAGATACCAATGGAAAATTTGCATTTATTTTAAAAGTGTTTCATTGTTTTGGACTCAAAGATAGCGAAAAGAATTATTTTGGCAAGGACAGAAGTATGAAGCCATTCTCAATGCTGCAAACAATCACGTTAATCCACCGTCATCAAAGCTAATGAAATCACCGGGTGGCCTACAAGTGACGCACACCTGTCCATGAAGATTATTCTTAGAATGACCCACAAATGTCAGTAAATATGAAAATTTAAATCATTTGGTGCAGGTTTTTCTTTATGTTAATGTTACACAAATATTTGTATTAAAGGATAAATATATTGATACACAATTACTCATTTGGTAAGAGCAGAAGATTCAGTCACATGACGCAGTAAAGAAGCGTACTGTGGAAATTTTCAATGCTTACATTAAAAGTATATAATCTTAAATGTGGAAAACAAATGTGAAAAAATACTTACTTTATTAGTAACGAAAGGAAAATGAACTATATAATTAAAGTTTATTTTCTCCCAGTCATGGATATTTTGTTTTCTTGGTGTTTGTTTGGTTAATGTCTGCATTTAAACTCCCCAAGTTAAAGGAATTTGGATTTTAATAAATTACATTTTCGTTGTGCTTAAGTTGGAATGTAGGGAATGGGACGAATTCGTCATATGTTCTAAAGCTTTCCCCGAATTCCGACAACCTCTGGACTCGGTATTTATGAAAGAAAAACTGAGCAAACAGTGACTTGAACTGATGCCCATCAAGGCCCAGCGAAAGGACCCGCCCCCCACCATCCCCGCCCAGCGAAGGGAACCCTACAAGCCCGGCCTCATCTCCTGATGGACACAGCACGTCCTCCAGCAGCTGGAACGTCCACTTTCGTACACTCTTCCATTTTTAAACTCATTCTTCCTGTACATTACCCAAGGCTTTAAAGAGTTGGGGCTTTGTTATATATTACATTATCTTTGATACAGCGGTGGAGCTCCGCTCCTCCAGAGGAGGATATGTACATCGCCGAACCGGAAGGCAATACAGGAGAGAGGGTTATATCAACTGCACCGTCTGGACCACCCCATTCTCTCCGGTTTTGACCAGTACCCTTGAAAGCAAATGCACCTTAAGCCGAAGGTACGGCGTCAGACGGTACAGAACGTATACAGAGTGCTCTACCATTGTGATCCAACCGGGGTAGGCCTGCGGTCTTTGCTCCCCGCCAAAGCAATCTTGAAATTTCAAAATATTTTAGTCTTAATTACATTCACAGTATCTATTGAACTAACCGTAATGCTGACATTCGTCGAATAAGTGAGTCTTTAATTACGGTGTAAAATACCAAATCGAGTAATAAAGGCGTAAACTGATAATGGTTAGGTTAGTGTGCTTTGAAAGGAGAAACAGACCGCCAGTTCCGGTCACAGAAGAGAATCTACCCCCCCCCCCATCCCCTGCCAAGCCAAGGAGAATCCCCCATCCCCGTCCACCGAAAGGATTTTTAGCATTTGTGTGTCTTCAGATTCAGGAGTATATACAAGGTGTCTCCAAGGCCGGAAACAAAGACCAAACGGGGAAAAACTGCCTGAAGCTTTTGCACATGTTTGTAACATCTTATTTCTGGGCTAAATAAAATTTTCTCTTACGGCTTAACTTGTTCATGATATTAAAGGAATATGTTTGCAATAAAGTTCATATTTCTTTTGGTTTTAGATTCGTTCGCTGGTTTACGTCATGTAGTGATTACTACTTTGATGTCCAGCCCCTGGACGACCAACTGACGCACGTGGAGAAGTGCGTGAAGAAGTGGGGAAAGTTCAAAAGCCGTGGGGTGAGCCGGGAAGAGGTTGATATCCGGATCGAATTGACCACCTCAAAGCAACAGAGGACCCTGGCTGACTGTCAAACCGTCCTCAGTGTAAGCTCTCTCTTTTGGAAATGATTTGCAAATGTTTCACGGCAATATGATATATTGATAAAGATTTTTTTATATCATTTTATGTGGAAGTCAACTAATATCATCTTATTTCAGATTGGCCTGCCAGATTTTGAGGCCACGCTCAAATCTGAACAGTCTGTATTCCAGTATGTGACGGTACTGAACTTCTTAACATCGACCCTCTGTCTCAAGCATTTTCAGAGGAAGGTTGTTCTTGAGGGATTCAAGATGGCGGAATGGGTGGCTGGGTAAGTTGTCGCTTTTGACGCGTGAGATTCTTAAATTTAACGAAGCTTACAACATATATCGACATGTGTGATAGTTTTGTCCAAAAGCATCGTTTCCAATGTGACTTCAGTTTTTCGTACGTATTTTTTCTGTGGTGTGGAACTCACGGTGGACGACAATCCCTACTATGTATACTATGTTAAGGAGCACAAGACGGCGGCAACCCAACCAGCCACTGTCTGCCTCGAGGAGGAGGAACGTACTGTTTTAGTATATTTCATGACCTTAAATTTCCTCCGCTATATTTAATCCCAAGCAGAAACTTCCTCTGCCACCATATTGCTGCCTGCTGTTCAATATACTAAATATATGCAATAACATCAATCAAAATAATTACACCAATAAAGCCACACCCGTCAGCGCTCCCACAAAACTTACTCCATTTACCGCCGGATTTGAAGTAATATAAATAAATTATACTTTGACGGATCTAAATCTTTCTCGGTAATGTGACGAATCGGCCCCACCTTTGGGACCAGTCCGTCCCTCCCGAGGGACGAATCTGTCACTCCCCTAGAACAGCGGGACCAATCTGTCCCACCTTTGGCACCAATCCGTCCCTCCCTTGACGGATCCGTCACATTCCGACCAAAGAGACAACCTCATCTTTAATTGGAGTGTAGGTCGATTGAATAACTGTGTCAGTAGCTCATTTTGGCACAATATCTGGTCACTTCTTTACTCGATGGGACTACAGCCAACGCTGAGGTTGCTGAGCAACCTATCGCCGACCTCGCTGCCGGGCAACTTTATTGACGCCTACAGGTCTTTACGGTGATATAGGAAGACAGCAGGGTATCAACTCACACGAGAATGGGCTGTGGGGACGTTCACAGCTGTGTTTACAGCCTCATCTGACCAGTGTGTGCAACGGACACGTGCCTTGCGTGTACACACTTAGAAAAGAAAGTTCAGCCATCGAACGTTTGAGGGTTCCTTGTCTTGCCTCTGAGGTGGCACCCTGTAAAGTTCCAACTAGGACCTTATTAGTAGGGTTGAGTTTAGCACCCATATGATAGGTTCCAGGTTGTACGCGGATGTTTTTATGTCTACGAGGAATTCACGACCACTGCATTTTCCAGGGCGCTGACAACCAGATACACGAAAAACCGGGATGGTGTTATCTTTCTACTTTAAATATTCATTTCATATGAAATCATCTTCACACTTGTTTTGGAGGTTAAGTTTGACAATTTTTCTTCTTTTTTTGTCCACAATTATGAATTTATCTGACTTGTTTGAAGCGGGAGCTTTTGACAGCCCTGAACCTTTGCACTAAGGGCAAAGCAAGTTTACAAAAGATAGCACCCTAAGGTTCGGGTTAGAACTATAAGGCTCTTTATATCACCGTAACTGAACCCTCTTTTGTAAGTGTGTATGACATCCTTTCGGTCAGCCATTCTAGCTTGATATACATGCGCGCATACAAAACTTCCACTGCATTTTTCGAAACGGTTTATTATAACTGAAATGTTATTCCTGCTACCTTGAACATTGCAATATACATTAAAAATTCTTACACACGAAGTTGCATATCAATAAATAAATAAATAAAGGGATGTACGTTATTGGTAGTATATTTATTTAGTTGTTTCTTAACGCTGCACTCAACATTTTTTTATTTCATAGAGAGGTGGTCAGTTTTATGGGTGATGAAACCCCGCTCTTCCACGCAACCATAATAAATCATGTTGCGGATAAACTCTTCCACTTATGACGTATTGGCCTACTCTGAAAAAATACTGAACATTCATCTCTCAACAATGTTAACAGGTTTACTTATTGCTCACTAAACATCTTGCCGCGTTTCGCGGCGTAATAAATGAAGTTTTTTAGATACTGGGGGAAACAGTTCTGTACCATATTACATGGAGGGTGTTTTATTTGCATTTTTTGACAGGCACTGGACTTGTGAATCTAGATCAAGGTTGAGTGGTTCGCTAAAGTATTTAAGCCTAGTTCTGAGAGATGTTGAGAGCAGTCACTGTGTTGTCACTATAGCATGTTTTTTATTTAGTCGTGTACTTTTGGCCTTCTGTAAATTCGCCCATTGTACTGTCGATGTTTCATTTTTTCAGTGACATGTAACACACCAAACTCTACAAAATGATATGTATTATTCCTCCGTACTTGCCGTGTCTTCAAACTCCTCCCACCTTAAACTTTACATCTCTGCTATCTCTGCTAAACTGTGGGGGGTTGGGGTGAGGGTGGGGGAGGATTACATGTATTTTGTTTGCATTATTTTCTCAACAGTCTTACGATTAGCTTTATGGAACAATTGTTATGTCTGACTAGGTAAAAATGTTGAACTACATTTTGAAATTGAAAGTGACCGAACTTACAAACTAGCTCAAACCACGGTTCTTCAGAGACGAAGAGCGGGTTTCAGCTGTGGTGTTTGTAGTCTGGGATTACATCATGTCAATGTTAGCCGCAGTGGCTTTAGTGACGTCTGTCTACACGTGTCAGTCAGTACTGATCCCTCCCCTAACCCAGCACGCAATGCTAATTATAATAATTGTGATATCACTCGAGGCAATTGAGATGAGGTGTTGAAAACATACTTTTTCGAATATAACATTACACAACACAAAAGTGCTTTAACTTGAGTTTCATGGCAAGTACGGAAGTGTGATACATATCATTTTGTAGAGTTTTGAGTGTTACATGTCACTGACTAAAGGAAATACCGATAGTAATAATGGGTGAATTTACAGAGGGCAAAAGGTATGCGACTAAATAAGAAAACAGACTATATGCTGTACAAGCTTTGTTTTCTGCACCCGCCTCAGTTATAGTATTAGATCTTATAGATTGTCGTATTCCATTTAATATATTCTTCTATTGGGCAATTGACTTGGCAGACACTCCATCGCTGCTAAGCTACATAAGCTTTATTTTCTGAAACCTGAACAAACCCACAAAGACTGGAAATAAAAGTATTCCACACATCACCAGTCAGTCCTTCCTAGTTTTATTCCCATTCAAAATGATCCACGTGACATAATGGCAATGTGCATGTTTACTGGTTATCAGGATTTCTTTTTCATTTTCATGTTGAGTTGTACTATATTACTTCATTTTCTTAGAGTTTAACAAGTTGCGAAAGGTAATATTAGAAAAAAGTAAACCACCACCTTTTGAGAGCGAGAGAGCGTGTTACGAAATATGCTAAACATGGAAACATGTTTCAAAAGTGTAACAGAAATGGTGTTTTCATGGTGTGTAGTATCAAAGCGTGTTTTTAGTGTGTAGAGATGCAGACCATACTGGTGGAAAATAAGTGTTATTTAACGTATGCAAGAAGGTGCAAATGGCCAAACAAGAGCTTCGCCGCCTCGCCTACTGTCATCGTAAAGCCGGACAAGGAGTAAGAGCGAGAGAATGTTCAAATTCCTGATCCAAGGCCGAGTCTGAACCCTTCCCGCTGTACCCCAAGCAACAATTGAAAGGCAAACGGCTCTAGCCGCTAGAAAAGAGCCCATCTCTGTATTATTTATTTATTTATTTATTTATTTATTTATTTGATTGGTGTTTTACATCGTACTCAAGAATATTTCACTTGTATATACGACAACGACCAGCATTACGGTGATGGGAATCCTGGCAGATCCCGGGGAGACCCCCGACAATGCGTATGTTTGCTGGCAGATCTTCTCACGTACGACCGGAGAGGAACTCACCATAAACTGGACCAACTCACAGACACCGCATTTGTGGGAGGCACCTGGGTCATTGCACGGGGCTAATTCCCTCCGTCATGGGATTATTGTTTAAGGTATTGATGAATTTTCATTGATTGTAATAGCAGAGATTGCGCCAATATTTATTTATTTATTTGACTGATTGGTGTTTTACGCGGTACTCAAGATTTTTTCAATTTTACAATGGCAGCCAACATTATGGTGGGAGGAAACCGGGCAGAGCCCAGGGAAAACCCACGACCACCCGCAGGTTGCAGACAGACCTTTCCCCGTTCGGCCGAAGAGGTAGCCAGCACGAGAACTGCGCCAATAATCCTATAACATAGCTGCTGATCACCAGGAAAGCATCCGAACAGTGTATTCGAAACATTTAGTAAATTTTGTAAATCTAAATATATTCAGTGGCTTTTGGGCCTATTGTATGTATTCTTTCCCACATTCTGATCTACACAATCCTAATGCTCGGAAATTCAGATATTAATTTAATAAAAAAATTATACCTGAAAGATTGACCACATTTAGCCTTCAAACAAGCTTTTACAAAGCTCGCGAGACTCAGTGGTAGCTTGTGTGGGGTGAGCCCTCGATGGTCGATGAACGATCGATCAGCCAGCGTTAGGCGTCTGTGTGCTGTTCGGAGTCGGCTTTATCTGTTTCCACCTACGTCAGGTAGAAGCGGCTGCTGGCTGATTCTCCTCCTAGTTGCCGAGACGGTATTGCACCACAGCGAGGGCAGATCGCTCTGATTGGTATTGGCTGGCCAGTTGTTTCGCCACACAGTACTTGACTAGACATTGACGGATAGTTTTGCGAGGTAAACTCGACAAATTTTCCACTCTTCAATTGATTAAGCCATCTGTTGGCTTCGTGATCTAAAGGGATCGAAGCGGAGATCAGGAATATGCTTAATTCAAGTGCGTAAAGACAGGTAATAATAATTATTTTGAGAGCTTCGTGTCGCTTGCTGTCACACCGGATCAAGATGAGGAGAGTTCTGTCAAGGTAGAAATGTCATCACTGGACAGCTTTATACTATGTACACTACAAGTCAGTGAAATCTCACTGGGTATATCCAGAGTTTTCATCCCGACACACACAGTATTTGTTAGGTATGGGTGCCACACCGGCCACTTCAGATCCGGTTCGCTGGGCCGGTACCCATCATGAAGACAATACCTCGTCTAAGGGTTTTCCCTTCGTTGACCCATGGAATTCCACAGGGCTCCCCGACGTACCACGAAAGGGTGCCACGATCGTGTCACCCGTGGTTATGTTCCTGACAGGGCTCATTGGCAATACCCTGGCTCTCATTGTTCTGTATCGGACTAAAACCGAAATTCGTCGGACTATGTTTTACACACTGGTGGCCGGTTTAGCTTGGACAGACATAACAGGCCAGGTGTTGACTTCGCCGATTTCCATCTACACGTATATCAACGGCCTCAGCTGGGCAGGAGGTGAGAAACTATGCAAGTTTAACGGTTTCATCATGGGTTGTTTCGGACTGTCCACGCCTTGCATCGTGTGCGCCATGGCCGTGGAAAGATTTCTGGCTGTCAAATGTCCTTTCTTCTACTCCAAGTACTGTACTCGTTCCACGGCTCGCAGAACAATCGTTATTTTGTGGGGAGTTGTGCTCTTAGTCAGCATCATGCCGCTCATGGGTTTCGGCCGTTATTCTCTTCAATATCCCGGTACCTGGTGCTTTCTGGACTTCCACACCACGGACCCCGTACTCAGCTCCTACGGCTATCTCTACGCGGGGCTCAATCTCGTGATTATTGTCATAATGACAGGCTGTAATGTATTTGTGGCGGCCACCCTGTTGAAGGTACGGTTTATGAAGCATTATCCTCTGTCATACAACTGTGATCATTGCCAACTGCCCGGAGAAGCCTACGAGATATGCAGCAGCCCTTTGCCTCTGAAGAGGAAACAACAACATGCTGTCCAAATGCAGATGATATGGTTGATGTGCGCCATAACTACGGTGTTTGCAGTGTGTTGGGCCCCTTTAATGGTAAGTTGTGCAACACAGCAGACATACATGCACTGAATCTAACAGAACCGCAATCAATGTTCCTATTTTTTTATTTATTTATTAGATTTGCGTTTCACTCCGTACTTAAGACTATGTACAAGGGCGGCGAGCATTTTGTTGGGGCGAAACCCGGGGAAAATCCACGAACATCGGCAGATTGTTGACAGCCGTTACCACGTACAACCGGAGAGGAAGCTGGTATGAGCAATTTTCTTTTAACGGAGAAAAGTTAAAACCGATACAAAATACAAAACCTTCTTTAGATCAGTTAGAACAGCATGTGAATTGCTTCCCCATATGCCCTGAACTCATCAATCCAGATATGAGCTTTTAACTTCACTCGCTTTAAGTCATTAGACCTAATAACCAGAAAACTCGCCTTTCAAACGAAGTAAGTGCCGCCATTTTTTGCACTTTTACAAAAGTTGAAAAATAATAATGAAAAAAAAATATGAAAACCCACATTTTCAAAACCAGACTAGACATAGGTAACAGCCTGTCGTTGTTACCCTTAGTGACAAATCAGTTCTACCCTGAGAGTTTCCTAAGAATGTTTGTTTCGTTAGTGGTAACGAAGAAAACCACTATTAACTCTATATGATTATGATCTGTGTGTACATTGTCTACGACTTCACACGGATTACTAAGATCAAGACTGCCAGTGCAGATAAAGCTGATCACAGAAAGTAATCGCGGTCTCTCACAGATTGGGCTGATAACTCAGCTGGAGTCGCCAGTTGTTTTCCTCATTTGCATAGGTCCCCCCCCCCAAGTGGTAATTAGGTGAACTTACGAACTCTATGATGACCGTCAGAACTATTTCTAGTCAAAGCGACCTATCGTTGTTAACGGTTACAATAAATTATCACGAGTCGACATTGTTCATGATCGTCCTTGATTGCTATCAACAGCCTGCGTCATTTCATTGTTTCATTGATTGATCAAGTGCGAAATGGCGTCTTTCTCTGTATACTGTTCAGATGATATCACATCGGTGTCCGTTTGAACTACGCCGCCATGCGGGTCCACTGAAGCATGAAGCAACTGATATATAACATGACTTCGTTGTCGAGTGTTGCACACATGACACCGAAGTGATGTTATATATCAGTTTTTGTAAGTTACTCGCCTCATACAAATACAACATGCCGATGGTGACGGGTTTCCCCCGGGCTCTGTCCGCTTTGCTCGCAACATAATGATGGCCGTCTTCGTATAAGTGAAATATTCTTAAGACACCAATGAGGTAAATAAATAAATCAATAAATCAACAAAATAGTAATAGAATTACAATTTCTAAACAAGTTTTATACGTCGGTTGGGATTACATGATGATGAGTTTAACACTTGTCATCAGCAATTGTTATACGTTGTAGTACAATACAACCGTGTGCATTTATGAAAGTTATTAAATTAAAGAAGTCATGAAAAATATTACTTATGGGGAGGGGGGAGTGGGCAGAAACTGTCTCTGGCTGTGGTGTGTCCATGCAGCCTTACCTCAAAATGTTTTTCTGGTAACCGTCATTCTGCGGATCTTTCACGTGATCTCCGCCAGGTTTTCTCCAGACCTAAAAGTTGTAATGTGTTATTCAGTCACTGAGATGTAACCCGGTACCAACTGTGATCAGGTTTTATTATTAAAAGGTACCGGTATTCTCGGAGAAGACCACATGCCTTTGGCAAGAAACTGACAAAAGTTTCTTACAGCTGACGCAGAGATCTTCTCGATAAGCATATGTTGTACTGGTGGAAGGCAAAGAATTCCATGTAAGATGGCCAGAACGGCTCTAATGGCGCTTCGAATGCTTAATTGTTGGAACTAAGGCCATTATAACCGTGATACTAAATCCAGCATTCAAACCGTGATCTCGTGACACGAAAACTTAGAAAAGCAAACCAAAGCAGAAACAGTAGTCGGGAAAAAATATATAATTAGCGGAGTTCGAATCAATGCTGTCTGTCTAGGAAACAACGTAAAAAGGGGGCCAGCAAAAGTGAGAATCGGAATGGGAGACTCTGGCGGGCTACACAACAGGGTTCAAATCGCAGAGAAACACATCACTTTCTGCTATGACGCTGTAGTGTTTGTCTACTATTTAAGGGGAGACTCGGGCTACACAGGAGAGTTTGCCGTGATGTTGCATTGTTTGTGTACTACCTAATTGCTTTTTGAGCACACATGCACCTAGAAGGCTGGCGTAATCCAAGAAAGAACAATGGAACACACGACTTTGGATCCCTTTGTTAAAGGCGGTAGGGGGTTTTGAGAGTTTCCCGTTCATTTCTGAGCACACATGCGCCCAGAAGTGTGACGTAATTCAAGAAAGAACAAAGTAGCACACGGCTGTAATTGTTATTGGCTGGAAGGAGTCTTACGAGTTTCACATTCACAGAGCTGAGGAAAAATGGAAAGGGTAGGTCGGAGATTTGTGCTGGCTGTTTCTTTATCAACAACCTTAGGGCCTTGGTCAAATGCAATTACACCATACTCAAAATACATTCGAACTGTTTCTGTTGTGCCAAGTAAACAAAATCTAACGTTACACGGTAGTTTTCACACGTCTCTAAATTCTCAGGAACTTGCTGATGTAAGAGAACTGTTTTAAATTTTCTTTCAAACTGTTCCTATTATTTATCGATTTTTCCCTCATAATCCAGCAAAAGCAACACTTCCTTCGGTTGGAAAAAAATATCTGGTAATAAAGCATTAATGGAAGCAACAAAAACAAGTGTATTGCATATGCAAAGAAATGGGCAAATATTTACCCACACATCGCTAAAGCTTGGCATATGGCTACACTTTACGTCTGCCGATTACACTGTATATGTAATCATTTATGGTTGCAAAAATCTGTCGGTAATACAGCTTAAGTCACATGGAGTTGATGCCCTCCCACTAAATCTCCTGCCCCAGCCCTCCCGTCGTTGCTGGGTAGAAATAAATCGGTTAGCCGACAAGTTGTTTATATTTGTTGTGGCGGAGTTGTATTTCGCCCATGGCCATTATTAGAGATCACAGCGCACATAAATACAGGAGAGAGCCTAGAAGGAACGTATGTTGTGTTGATCCCCCACGGCTATTGACTCACGGCTATAGGGACGCTGGCACACGCGTGTCGAGTTGAGCAGGCAGGAGAGTAGTATGTGGCAGGGTTACAAACCAGAATACCAGCGCTGATTCCTTCGAACCCTACTACTGTTTTCCCCCACTTATGTTGCCCCATACAAATATATAGCTGCGAAGTTTGCGCATTCTTTTGTTCAAAACTTATTACTGCTTCTCTTGCACGTTCCCAGTCTTATTTCGTAGGTGGTGTGCATTTAATATTAGCGATTATGTCGGCAATGGCGATATTATATTATACTTATGGTTTTTGCGTCTGAGAACTGATTGAGGTGTAGGAATAGGTTTTGGAATTCGAACCATCCCAAATGTCTCGCCTTTATCGGGTAGGCCATCGTTGCCGAAACTGTGAAGTTCATGCTGAGAACATGTAGCCTGTTGTGTACACGGAATAATTATTGTTACCTTTCGGCACGCTCTGAGTGTTTTCATCAGAATAGACGTACTGCATCGATTTTCATTTCCCACATGTAGTGATAGGACGCTTCAACCAGTTTAACATGGTATCACGACCGGCTGCACTTGAATGATTATTACTACAACTCTAGGCTGTTTACCTTAAGTACACTGGTCGTGGCCAGTTTCCACCTATAGATCTGATTGTTAATACCTCATTGTACGCAGAGGATGGTGGCTGGAGAGCACATTTTCCTAAATGGACATCAGTTAATGAATAGTTTAGTTACTTTCGTTCTCGTCAACCGATGTCTATGCTTATCTGGCGTCGAAGATGTTATGACCAATGTGACACATTGCAGTAAAGCATTTACTCCTAATTTCTCTTACCGTTAGACATGGTAATGTTCATCGTTGAATTGACACAGGAAGCCAAGTGGAAAATTGCGGTGTTCGTTGCATCAAAACATCAAAGTTGTATGAAAGACTGAAGAAGGTTATATTGGTCGTGGTGTTATATATTTATAATATAATTATAATTAGTACTCTCTAAAAGCAGTTGTGTAGCATATGTACTCAAGATTTGTACCACAGGTACACATTAATGGTAACAACTTTTCACGGGAACATCAATGTGTACCGTGCATAGGACATCTTTGTGTATCTCCACTTTCAATGTGTACCAATTTGTGTCCCTGTGGTACACATTTGCTTTTCGAGAGTACATTCCATCAGAAACCATTCTTCCTTTCTCTTCCATTTTGGGTACTCGCAGCTTACTGAACTCGGATATAATGTAACAATCAGTTTAAACACTGATTTCAATCTCTTTACGATTTTAGAGGATATCTCCACCAATAATAATAATAATACTTGGGCTATGTATTTGCTCCAGGCGCGCGTTGGGTTATGAAAGTGGAATGGTGACCAGGACACTCCTAGGCTTCTGTACAATCGCCGAGGCCATAATCCTGTTTTGGAACCGTGACTTGCTCGCAGAGAGCTGAGAAGTCAATCTGCAGATGAACTGCGGTAAATTGATCATGTCATCTTAAATTTATGAATTCTGAAAGAAGCCGTCATGGACAGGATTTCCTGAATCTAGCCTTTCGTTGGCTGACAAATTTGCCTGGAGACTAATACCCTATAAAGTCGATGCTTATAGGGCGCAGATTACACAATGGCTTTTAAGAAAAAGTCTTCCCAATCTACAAGAAGGTTGACTTAATAAGGTAATATGCGTCTTAGCACTGAGAGGTTAGAGCAAGGAAACAGGACTGGTCGTCCTGGTGTCAGTATAATGTGACTGGGTAGGGTATCATGTCTGCTTACAACATGATCTTCCTGTGGCGCCAGCACTTTGGCGGCATGGACTCGCCCTGGACACAAAGACACAGTATATATATACATTGTAAGCACTCCTCGACGTCATCTGACTGAAAAGTTGTTAAGTACGACGTAAAATCTCAGCATACATACATACATACAAATCAGTTCGTCTTGTAAAAATGAAACCTGAAAGCACTTTATTACAGATGTTCAGAGCCTTTGTCTTGTAGAATGCTTGGCGATCAATGATCACCTCTTGTCAATATGGCCCAGCTAGAGGGCACGCGTGTATAAAGACATTATCACCATGGACTAGTTTATCCTCAAGTTATCACTACCTTTGTCGGCTTCAATTATTGTTACTGATAAGAAGTTTTGCTTAACAAATTCCAACTGAAAATCTTTAGATGATTACGGCCTCTGGTACTAGATATCAAGATACGGAGTATTGACAAAATGGTAACCGTTTTACAAAGCGAAAGGTACAATGCCTTCCTCCGCAACACCCCTTCACTTTTGTTTTACCGTCCTAAACATCCAACAGGAAACATTCATAGGGTGCTTGGTAAAATGACGAATCTCCAACGCGTTTAGTGGGTGATTAAACTTCAAATAAGCGTGTTTAATAAGTTTAAGTATTAAACATAAGTGTCTAAAACGCGCATATTAGACCTATATTATAATGCTATGATCTCAAAGTTTATAATAGATGATACATAAAAGTGTTAATAATATAAACATTGAAAATTACAGTGTACAGTAATATTACAAAGTTTACTAACTGTCTCTACACTTTGAACAGAACGTTTCAGCAGTAAATAGTAACCCTGATTGTTGTTGGTAGCCGTCGGTCGAAGTCGATCATGGTAAGTGCGCCTGAGGTCGACGTTGTGTAGCAACGTAGGCTGTGGCTGAAGAGGCCGATGC
The DNA here is from genome assembly GCA_016165875.1 of Acanthopleura granulata. NCBI lineage: Eukaryota > Metazoa > Mollusca > Polyplacophora > Chitonida > Chitonidae > Acanthopleura > Acanthopleura granulata. The sequence goes on from JABBOT010000004.1 coordinate 2,146,839, forward strand.
GTGACTTGCAATCTCTACCCAAGTGATCGCAGATGTGGTGCTCGTTTCGGATCATCTACTCCCAGGCCCGGAGCTGCTGCCTGAGGATGCCGTGCCACCGGCTGCGGTCTTTTTGCAGTGTCCTCCCAGCGGTCTGTGTCAATGTCCAGCGCTCTTCTGTCTCTCTTGTAGACATCCTTCTAGTGCAGCTGTGGGCGATCTCTTTCCCGTTGCAAGTTCCCCATATGGGATGTCTTTTGGGATTCGACTATCCTCCATCCGGCGAATGTGGGCAAGCCAGCGCAGACTGCGCTGTCTGGGCAGTGTGTACATGGTGGAGAGGCTGGTGCGGGACTGGACCTCTGTGTTTGTCATTCTGTCCGTCCAAGTGACACCGCATGTGAAACTTCAATTTCTGTCCGTGCTTGCTGTATGATTCCAGATTTCCTTGCCATACAGCAGAGTACTGACGATGCGTTGAGAGCGATGAAAGCGACGTACAGCGGCTTGGGTTGTTCTCTGCACTTCTCCTGCAGTTGGCGGATGGAGAAAATCACAGTGGATCTTTCAGCTCGGAAGCCACACTGGGACTCGGGTTAGACCTGATCAGCAAGATTTTGGAGGCGGGTCAGAAGGACTCGGGCAAAGACTTTGCCAACAATGCTCAGAAGGAAGACACCCCTGCAGCTGTTGCAGTAATTCCTGTCACGTTTGTTCATGTCCAGAGACATGTTCATGTCCACAGAGTCCTGTGGTACGGCTCTCTCCCTCCAGCACTTGCACAGGACTTCCTGGAGGGGCAGAAGGAGTGGGCTCTTACAGTACTTGTGAAGGTCAGGGTGGGTGGGGGTGGGGGTGGATGATTCCATCGTTGCCTCGGGATTTTCATCGGGATAAGCTGTCGATGACCTTGCTGAGTTCTGCTACCGTTTGCTCGGAGTCCAGTTCAGTCATAAACGGCAGGCACTCAATTGATTTGAGGCCTGGTTCATCAGCTATATATATAAAATTCTCCCTGGAGTAGAGATCGGAGTAGTGTTCAACCCATCTGCCTCTGTCAGTTATCGCTTCCCCGCTGGAGTATTTGAGGGGTGCTATTTTGTTCTGGGAAGGGCAAAGTGCTTTTTTGATGCCATCGTACACCCTCCTCATGTTACCCACAGCAGATGCGCTCTAAATCTCTTAACGCAGTTGGAGCTAGTATTCATTAGCGCAGCGTCTATCAGTCTGTCGGGCTTTGCTCCTGGCAGCTCTCAGCACATGGGGCGTTCTCTCGCTGGATGATGGTTTGTGCTGCGCATTTGGCTCCAATAACAGGAGTCATTTTACTGGATTTGGCGTCGAACCAATCATTGTTCTTCTGAGTCTTCCTGCCAAAGACTGTTAAGGCGGCTTTGTGGATGGTGCTCCGGAGATGTTCCCATGTCGCCGGAGCAGGGTCGCCAGACTGATCGGTGGTTAGATTTATTTATTTGTTTGATTGGTGTTTTACGCCGTACTCAAGATTATTTCACTTATCCGACGGCGGCCAGCATAATGGTGGGAGGAAACCGGGCAGTGCCCGGGCGAAACGCACAACCATCCGCACGTTGCTGGCAGACCTTCCCACGTATGGCAGGAGAGGAAGTCAGCATGAGATGGGCTTGAGCTCACAGCGACCGCATTGGTAAGAGGCTTCGGGTCATTGTGCTGCGATAGCGAGCTAACCGATTGAGCCACGGAGGCCTCCTCGGTGGTTAGAGAATCCTCAAAGAATGCAGCAAACTGCACGACTTTCTCTGGGAAATCCATCTTGGAGATGTCGATGCGTGTTTTTTTCCCTTGGATTGGATCTGTAGAGGCTTTTGGTATTAGCCTTGTCTTGCAACAGACCAAGAAGTGGTCCGTGTCGCAGTGTGCACTGTGGTATGGTTGAGTGAGGAGCACATGCTGTTGCCAGTGCTTCGACCGAGGGTGTATCCAAGAAACCTTGTGTTGGGGTTTGGTCTGGAAGTAGGAATTAGTGATGCACAGAGTGTGGTAACAACAGAGTTCTAGACGGCGCTGTCCGTTTTCATTCATGTTGCCAATTCCAAACTGATCTAGGCATGTGGACCAGGAGTCGTAGTCAGCACCCACTCTGGCGTTGAAATCTTCCGGAAGAATAAGCTGGTCCTGACTGGGAATTGACAAGAGTGACTGGGCCATCCGAGGTGTGGAGGCGAAGAGTCAGCAGCCGTTCAGTTTCATTGTCTCCTGATTCAACCATCTTCAGCAAGGAGTTCTTGACTGCAAAACCAACGCCGTATTCTGTTAGTTCCTCTGGTTGGCTCCATTGAGGGAAGAAGGTGTATTCTTTTTCCTTTAGCGTGCCTGTGCCCGCAAGGCGGGTTTCCTGCAGAGCAATCGTTTCGGCTCGTTTCAGCTGTCCTTTCGGGCGTCACCGTCGTCCAGTCTAGTAGCCATGGTCCGGATATTCCAATAACTCAGTTTAAGAGCTGGTCTTTTTGTGTTTCCCTTTGTTTCTTTCTTGCAGTCTGCCTGTCGCTGGGGAAATCTCTAATGCTCATTCACCAAATGGGGAAGGCAGACTGTGGCGGAGCAGCACCTTATTGGCTGGGGAATGCCCAGCCTGAGACGGACAGTTGCTGTCCAGTTGGTTCCGAAGGTCCCTCCAACTAATGGCGTCTCTCTCTATTAGAGCAGTGTTAGCTTTTGCTTGCGCTCAAGAAACTTATTCTAAACGTTGTGAATCCACCAAAGAATAAACTCATTTTGATACATGCTTGTAAGCTCCGGTTCAGATAGTTAAAGCGTTTGCTCGCTGCAAATAACAAGGCCTTTGTCAGTGAAATCACGTGTTCGAATCCAGCTCTTGCTGTTTTCGGCTCTGAATTTAGGTCAGGTACCCAGTGAAGGTGGATAAGTTACTTCGGGGATGTACTCCCACTTCTTCCACTCATAAAATGCCTTCGTAGCGTGAGTGAGGGAGTGCTCGGTGTATAACGTCGTATTTAACAATATTTCAGTCATATGGCGAAGAGCAGACCTTCTGGTGTGTGCATATAGTGTGCATTCTTGTGGCAGAGTCCATGTCACCAAAGGGCTGCCGCCAGTAAAACATCATGCGGAAGACACCAGACATGACACCCCACCTAGTCACATTATACTGACATCGGACCGACCAGTCATGTTTCCTTGCTCTAGCCTCGCTCTTGTGAGCGGCAAGCGAGGCAGCGACAAGCACCATTTTAAAACTCGCTGGTATGACCCGACCCGAGCTTGAACATGGATCTCCCGACCTCGAGGCGGACGCTCTAACCGCTAGACCTGCGCCAAGGCGGTCGTCTTCGGAGAAGTGAAAAACTCTTGAGTGCGACCTTGAACGCCAACGATATAAATAAATATAAAACACGCTGATGTATTTGCAACCGTCTACATAACGCGGAATTAATTTCTTCACGTTAACAAATCAGCTCCATCACTTTCCATGGAGTTAGCCTTGAAGCTTCAAGCCTCAAAGCCTCAAAGCGGCTTTAAGGGGCGACGTAACATGGTGTACAGCCTTTTCTATACCTGGTGACTTATCTACACAATAAGGTATTTTCGACGATTTGGAGGGATATATGTCATGAAGTGTTGTATGACGAAAAATGATTCTCAGTTGTTACATGTACCCAAATGAGCATTCAATATGACCTTTGTTATGGACCAGAAGAAAACTTCTTGATTTCCACTGCTCAGGAAGCTATCGCATTCATTACATTTTAGTACTGATGACACACTATATTCATATCCGTACCTCACCTTTCATTCTTCTGTTAAGCTGATTAGGAAATTTGTTAATGTATTATGCCATTATTCTTGATCATGATGGGGTGTTAATGATCGGTATATATAGTATATATTAAATCATATCTGATAAGCATGGTCTCTTAACTGCCCACACTACTATATACATTCTCCTGATGACGTCTGGGTGTATTCCCTCGAGAGCGTTCAATATTCTGTACACGGCTTGGCGGAGCCAGGCAAATCGACCAGGCAGTATTGAAGTACCGGGTCAGTTTGTGTGCGTCAGTGTGGCCAACAACGTGAGGCTAACCGATAATAGTTGCATGACGGTGTGACTTGTCGCGAAACAATCAATGCGTACAAATATCCAAGTCAGGTATACTGTGTGTACAAATCTCTGCGGTCGACATCGATGTTTTATCTACAGCTGTACCGATATGATATCTGTTTCGTCAGTCTCTGGGCGTGTCACAAGAAGATTGACGGAATAGCTATCAAATTTTATAATTGGGACAATAATGTTACACGGTTTTTGGAGTTTTGTTTCTTTTTTTTTTAATCCACCCAAACGCCAGTGCAGAATTTATATGCTTGCAACCCATCACAAAGGATGTTTGTTCTGCATTTATTATTATTCATTTATTTGGTTGGTGTTTTACCGTATTCATGAACATTTCACTTATACGACAGCAGCCTGTCTTTTTTGCTACACATATCATCGACTTTTTGGTGGTTAAGTAGGTCAACTTTTCTATATTTCTTGCTTAAAATGGAGAAGGATAATAAGTTTTTCTGGGGATGGATAATAGAAGAGGACCGAGCTATTGTTTACCACGGTTCACATGCAGTTAGTAATAGTGTCACCCTTTTGTCTTTAACTCCGTTTCTGTGCTTTTTGATGGTGGCAAATACATTACGGTAAAATTTATGAACCTTCAAGCTTGTTTATATATAGAGCCTGGTTTTCTTAGGATGTGGCCATTATGAATGCTACCTATGCAATTGGGATATATTAAATACCCTAGCTGTACTTGGATTTGTAACTGATATGACGTTGGTTTCCTTTGGGTCATTTTCAAATGGCATTATACTTTTCTCGTTCTGGTGGCTGTGGTTAGTATTACTCTATCATCGTGAGGCATTCACTGAATTTTTTGAGAACGGAAGGGATCTAATGGAAGGCCATATCCATCTGCCCAGAACGGTAGACTCTAACGGAGTGTTTGCTATCTGATTGCTTTGCTGACATGACCGCCGATGAGTCTGTGATATTCTCCAGGCGGGTACGACGCTGGGACGACTCGGTTAGCCAATGTAATATAGAAATTAGATGGTACCAACAGTGATCAAGGTCATCAGGAAAGCCCGCAAGCTTTTTATTTATAATCTAAGTATTTATCTATCTAAATACTTGTCTCGCAAAACAATCCATCAAGCAAGTCTTCATTTGAGAATAATTTGCATTTTGGTCTGTATTCAGAAGGTTTTTACGCTTAGACTAATGTGTCACTGTGTATGCTGTGCACTGTTGGTTGATCTTATCTCGGTCGCAGCAGGATTCGCAATATACCTAATAATTAATTCTACATTTGGTACAACCCGTACACCACGTATGCAGAACATAGAACACCTTTAGCCGATATTCGTGGGCACGCTTTTAATTTAAAGTGGATGATTAGGCGGAGGTCTCTGTTGTAGACATGAGAATGCTCAAACATTGCTAAGTGCCGATCTAAACGTGAGCTGTAAATCGAGGAGAATCATGAAGATGGTGCAGCGAGATGCATGAACTGAGCAAATGAGCAGGGCTTAATGCTGCACTGAAAATTAGATAATGAACGTGGCAATTTTCCATCTACGCTTCCCTGTGGCGTTATACGATGTCTATCATGATGTGTTTGTGACGTGTATTGTAGCTTGGTATCATACAGCTGAATTCAGTTTCTTGTTTGGTAACTCGTTTTATTGTCATTCACAGGGTAATAAAACATTTTCTAACGCTGTGTGTTTAGAATGTTCAATTTCTACAAGATAACAACTAACCTCACCCTACCTCAGTTACACAATTATTCAGACTTTTCGTGAAGTCAAATTTACCATAGGGTAAATCTAGATATAAAAAAGACGACGTTTATAAAGGGGATAATACCAGTTTTCAGTGGTTCTGTAAAGCCTTTCCAGTATTTAACAACTTCGCTTGTAGAAGAGTCCAAAATAATGTATACAAGTACATAAGGCGGGCCGATCGAAAAGAGTTTTGCAGGATGGCTGATTTAGGTGCTTAAATATTATGATAGCGCGACGAATGGCTTTCCATTATCTTCGGAAGTGAGCACTGTTTGATCGATGCTGGTATTATCCCCTTGTTAACTGATATCAACACCGATAATTTAATTGCTCACGCACCTGGCAACCTTGAGTTGCCAAATCTGGACTTTTCTAGCGTTGGTCGTCAAGTTGTCATGTGTGTGCACGTGGGGATTGACGAACGAGTTTTAGAGGATTCGAAAAATGCGACTCTAAAATGCGGAGAACTTCGCATGTGTAAATGATCAAAACTGAAGCATTCCTGCCAGAATGATTAGTAAACTAAGCGAATATTTAATATTAAGTTGAAAATTTTTAGCTTTCTTTAATACATCGTTACATTAAATTTTTCCAAGGAACAATGGTAGTAACTTGGGCACCTGCAGGGAAAGGTGACTCAGAAAACCCTGTTGTGATTGTGAAGGTGCCTAAAAAGCGAAAGTATTGACGCATATGTGGCAATAAATATTTAAATACCATGGAAAGAAATGATTTACTATTTCACACATCCACTGTTTGCATATATATCATCGATTTCAATAAGACGTCCTCGATGGCCCATTGGATAGAGTACGACAAATCCCGGATCAATCCCGGGTCGGGGTCATACCAGAGACATTAAAAATGGTACCTGTTACCCTTTCGATTGGCACTCAGCACTGAGAGGTTAGAGCAAGGAAACAGGACTGGTCGGTCAGGTGTCATTATAATGTGACTGGTATCATATCTGGTGTCTTCGGTATGATGTTCTAGTGGCGGCATCGCTTTGGCACCATGAACTTGCCCCTGCCTCAAGAAGACACAATATATATAGAGAGAGATTCCATTCTTTTACGGCGTACTCAAGAATATTTCACTTACACGACGGCGGTCAGCGCTATGGTGTGAAGAAGCTGACAGTGCCCGGAGGAAACCCACGACCATCCGCAGGTTGTTGGCAGACGTTCCTACGTACGACCAGAGAGGATATAGATTGTAAGGACTTCTCGTCGTCATATGACTGGAAAATTGTTAAGGACGACTTAAAACCGCATACATACATTCGATTTCCATGCTCCTTTGTAAAAGTGTCTCTTGCTCAGTTTATCCTACTAATTAACACACCTTCGGTCATTGCAGATTCAGATTGTCCGCACTTTGGCCACAGGAGAGACTGATTACATGTCCGATCTGCTGGGCGTGCGGCTAGCCAGTATTAACCAAATCCTTGACCCTTGGCTATACATCTTAGTCCGACGCAGCTTTATCCAGAAGATTGCCCACTGCTTCAATAACACCTTGTGTCTAGAACTGATGAAACAAGGCAAGACAGATCGTCAAACCCCAAGACTGCACTTCTTTCCTCCTCCTCCCAATGACTTGGTTGCTAATGTCAGTGCCGATGGAGAGGTGGCCGTTTGCATTGAAATTAATAACGATATTGTCGGATTGTACCGACCATGTCCACACTGCGAGAGCAAACGTCGTCGAGAAGTCTCGCCGAATCTCGCGGTGGCGGAGAATGGGGCTCAAATACTCCCAGACGTCATGGGTAGAAACGATTCCCACCATTCGGAACTTCAAAGTCTTCCTGACGTCACGCCGGAAGGAAGCTTCGCGAGGCCGCATGAGGGACACTTGGCAGGAGGAGAGACGACAGCAACTTCCGGTTACTACGACACGGATAGTGAGCCCATATACGTTGATGTATTTTTACTTCCACGAGATAAAGTGACAAACAAGTCTAGTTTAAACTCGGACGTAAAGAGCCATGCGAGTGATGGTGCTAACGATCCCTTGTCCCGAACTGTAGCTTCTACGGAGGAAAGCAGCGTGTTTATTGACGGGGCATCAACGTCTGGCGTATTCAGCTGGCAGAGTCAGCACACTCGACGACCTTACAAAAGTGTAGACGTCACTGTCAACAACACCAGCAACGGGAAAAGCACACAGCAACAACAGCAGCTCGGGTAATTGTCTAAAGTGATCACTCAGTACTTATATACTTGTTTTATTACATGGGGTTTCGGGCGTTCTCAAGAATATTTGAGTTTCCACTGGAGAGGTTAATTGATTAATTAATCCTCAATGAAGTAGGATGAAGACCTCTGCTCTCTGCTTTGTTGTTAACTAGATTTAATCAAAAACCTGTTTTGAACCGGCTTGAAGAATTCTTGCTATTTAGTGGGGGTAGGGGTAGGGGTAGGGGTAGGATCAAACGGTGTCTGTTTTCAGATCTATCTATCGGCAAATCACTACATCAAGCGCCATGTGAAACTGCTAGTTTCACCAATAAAGGGATAAGGATTCCAGTACACGATCTCACTTGCCAAGAGAAAGCATGGCTTCAAATTCCATACGAGACATGAAATCAAATCTCATTCTCAGACAAGAATTTGCCTCCAACTTTGTCCTCCTATCTTTCATGAGATGTAACAGTTGGTGTGCTCTTGTAAGCCTGTGCTTTGGCTAGAGACCACTAGCTTCCATTAATATGATGAATGTAAAACGGGGTTTATATCTGATACTCAGGTTTTCACCTCCCACAAAATGATGATGGCTGTGTCTTGTCTTTCAGAAATACAAGAAGAACGAAATCTTACACGTGAATCTTGAGGAGCCTTTGGTTTTCGTGTTGTGAGAAAGTAACATTTCTACAAAAGCGAAGAAAAGTTTTTAACTGTATGCATGTGAAACACATACTGGTACTTCTCGAGTCTATTCCTTGAATCTTTACACCATTGCAATATGGTAAGATATAATCCTCTGACACATGCCACTCATGAGATTCCAGTGCATAATGGACTCGACACTTCAGGAGTCATGGATGCATGACATTCATGATTGTCACAACAATTTGCAGCAGAACTGATGCCCAATTTTCCCAAACCTAGGCTGACTAAATGCAGATACAACCATTCATAAGTGTCTCCTTTTAAAACGTTGTTGATATATAAAACGATCGCATTCAGACTGCAAACTGTGTAATGTGTTCACGAACAAATGTAATCTATCTCAATAGCTTTTTGCTTGCATAAATTTAAATAAGCACTATATGTATACATGTATAAGCACTGGTGCTAATGCATTGCAAGCCAACTTACTTATTAATTTAACCTCGTGTTCCATATGTGATATCCAAATGAAATGGAACAAATAGCATTTTTTCCATATCATTTTTATTACAGGTAATACTGTACCTCAGATAATATCATGTACAAAATGGCCGTAATTGATGCATGCATGTTATCGTCACATCGCGCCGACTGTTAACTGTATTGTGTGATGATATTGATCCATATTGACCCAAGTCCAATATTTTCAATTCAGAAACCAGATTGTCAAGCATAGTACATCAAGTATTATAACTCCAATATTGCTAAAGTGTAACTATGTAGAATACTAGTTTGCAAACACGGTCCGAGCTCCTGGACTATATTTTCACAGTTTTATGTAATTCAGCGTATCAAATAAGAAGATTGTCAAACCGGTTTGAAGTGCATGCCGTGGACAAGTATTCTAATTGATTGCAGGCCGTACGTGGGAAGGTCTGCCTGCAACTCTCGTCTCCCGTTTTCCTCCCGCTGCTGGCCGCCGTCGTATAAGTGAAATAGTCTGGAGTACGGAATAAAGCACCACCCAAATAAGGTCTGACTTGTAGCTTGGAGTTTTATTTTAATATCGACTTTAATATCGAGTTACGTCCGTGCCTTGCCTTCTTTACTAGGAGTATGTATATTTCTTATATATCTATCTTGGTACATGGCTTATTTGTTACCTGTTCATTTACGAAGTACCGATAAATACTACTACCGTGATTGTTGTGATCTACTGTATAGTAAATGGGTCTAAACATTATTGAATAGTTGCCAAGAAACACGATATACCATAATAGAATGCTAGCTTTTTAGTTTGCGTTACCTAGAAACGGATATTGTTGAGAACCACCAGGTGCATCCACACAAGCACTACAAGATCAGTTAGGGAAAAGAGGAAATTAGTAATGCATTTACCTGTAGTTATCATACAGCTGAAGCTCACACCAGATGTTTGGGGTGAAAATTGAATCTTTGCCACAATTAGTCAAGGACTCAAAAATTCAAATAATCGGAGAATCTCTTCAAAAATGTGTGATTACACATGAATGTCGCTCAGTGCAGCAATAGTATAATCATTAATTTGTTTTTGTTTTCCAGCAAATCTGTGATACACGAGCCTTTAAATTTGTGTAACATGACACCGATATGTTATTTCATTGCATGCTTCAATCTGGTTAAAGGTTTTCGCGCTTTTTGGTGGAATGAGTGAATGATGTTGCTATAGGCTGAAGTGATTTGTCAATAACCATAAACAATTTTGCCAGACACTTAATGCCAACCTGACGTTCAGGTGTGTAAAGATGGACAAAATATAACAGTGTGAGATACCAGTTCTCTGTATGTATACCCTGATGGCAGTTATCATACTGTCTTCATAGCTTAGTAATTTAATTTCTGTTCGTGTTCTGTGGTAAGGGAAATAGATATACATTATTTCTAGTTCTAGGTTTTATCTTTGGAACATCTCTAATTCAAGGAATAAATATATGCTCCAAGAATCTGTGTTCTTCGTATTTTTTGTTGTTGTTGTTTTTTTGATTGCCGTAACCTCACATTTTATGCAAGCAGCTTGAGAAGGCCATCGCTGCCTCAATCGTCGAAACGGACACTCCTGTTGAGCAAGGCGACACTCCTTGACTGAAGAAGTCATGTGCTCTACATCAGCTCCTGTTGGGGCGGTAGCCACCTTAAGATAGGCGGTATGTCAGGTGCCTGGTGAAGGGCTTTGGGTTCTTCCACAATAATTCTAAGCGTCGTGGTGTAAGTGACACATCCTTTAGTGTATTGTTTAAACTCCCATCAAATGAATAGTCCTGTGTGATTAGCAGAGTGTGTCGTCGGTGTGTCGTCAGAGACCTTCGTTTAATAAAACAAAATCTAAAACCAGGTCAACCAGGTCAACATCTCGCTCAGCCAATAGTACAGGCACCTTTCTTAAGTAATGGACAACCATAATGGCCACATCTGTTTATTTCACTGTTTAATATTAGACTAAAGATTGTTTCACTTATTGGTGACAAAGGGTTTGCAACGAAAGTAAGACTGCACAAATGACAACATGAACGTTGTAGATCTCTTAGGGGCTCCAAGACACCATGGACTATGAGAGCGCGAGGATATACAAATTCCTTTTGCCCCAGCTTTAATCAGTGTCTAATTCGGCTTAACCCGGGGCTGGGAGGCATATGTTCATCATGTTGAATGTGATCGCCACGTTAGATATATGAACAGTTGCAATCAAAGCGCAGCTGAGATGCATAGTTGATTATTGACACCATACATACTAAAATGGTACACGATTTGGATGCTGATTTTATTCCTCCGCCTAGAACATTCATTGCGTCTTTTCGTCATCATTGAAAACTGTTGACTGTTAGTCTTTGTATGAATCCTTCCTAATTTTATATCTATATATTTTTTCTTTGGGAGTATGTGTTATTTTTCTTTTTGGAAACTGGTCTTACGATTATTGACCTCAACCCCCATTTTGGTTGACAGCTGGTATACGAATGTCTGTTTCAAAGCCTAGATTCAAGGACTATGAAAAGCGTACACGAGACACGTGTCTATAACTACATCTCTATTAGCCACCTTAATCCCATACCTGATCTGTGCCGAAAAACTGCTGCCAGTTCTGTCTAGTATGAACTTTTCAGTACACCCCCTTGCTCAGTTCAGCAAGAATATCAGAAAAAATCTCATTAATAAAGCATTATATGGTGTAATAAGATTAAAGTAGGCATCAGGAAAAGCCCTCTGTGTATCAGTATATTACTCTGGTATTTCTCTTCTTTACATTGCTTGAAAGGCTCCTTTCCTCGTCCTGAAGGAATTCAGCCCGTAACCAGCTGTTTGACATTCATCAGTTTTTTTCTGGGTGTTGTAGTCTTGTCAGAAAAAGAGCTATGCTCACATCTAACCATGAATTTAACGATTGTATCCACTGTAGGAGAAGACATTCAAAGGTCTGTTTTCGAATCACATTATGAGTCCGTTTGTAGACACATTTACATACAAGCTGGGTCATGTCTGTTTTGGAAATTACCGGGGCTTGTATATGTGGAATTTACCCAACATTTGTCAGAAAGGATGTAAATCTACTGTCAAAACCCGATTGTTAGACATAAGCATAGCGGTTGGCTCACTGCCTAAGAAGAAGCCCAAAAAACAATACAAAATATAACACTCTGATTAATTTTCCAGTTTAACAAATCCATATCCCAAAATGAGAAAAACGTGCTAGTACGGTATTCGACATTCGCATAACCAATAACGAAAAACGAAATAACTTCAGCCTCCCTACAAGTTCACCCTTTCATAGAGCTTGCCTACTCTACACTGTAAATTTCGATGTTTAACTTATAAGCTCTTTTGTGTATCAGATATTAAACACTTGGAGATTACTGCATTATAATATAAGCTTAAATATACATGTTTTAGACACTTATGTCCCCCTTTCCTCATAACAGTGATATCTGTATTAACCACAGGCAGCTGAAGCAGGTGTTTCTAATCGGAGTGCTGCCCACATGTTTCGTGGCGAGAGGTCAGTGTTGTTACACACCTTACCCATGGGGCCTCTCCCTGAGAATCAACAGCATCTCTCCCCTGCATTCCGCAGTGTTAGGATACCACTACACCGTGCACATCCACATCAACAACTTGGCGACAAGACTAGGTATCCGTACATAACAACTTCCGAGTAAATTTCTTTGGGTATCTACTACTATCTTGGGTGTAAAGCCTAACTCTGTTATCAAGTACAATGATCTCGTGCTTTGGTACGAAAATGTCGTAGAAGATGTCTGTGAACTCCCAGTCATACTGTTCTCATATCTTCCCAAGATTTAAATATCAACAGAAGCCACCAACAGACTAAGGTTTGCCAAATGTTGTTCCTTTAGAAACTGTTCATTGTGTTCCAATGAACACATCACTTCACCAAAAGACAACATGATACTCTTTAAATATGGCAAGATTTACAACCGAGTGACGAGATTTGTCTAGGTTATATACACTAAAAACTAATCCGTTAAAACATTCAGCTTTTTTTATTTACTTATTTATTTATTTGATTGGTGTTTAATATTTAATTCAATATATTTAATATTTCGCCGGCATTATTGTGGAAGTAAACCGGACAGAGCCCGTAGAAAACCCCACGACCATCCGCAGGCTGCTGGCGGACCTTCCCCGTACAATGGGAGATATATGTTATAAGGGATGCTAAAATAGATTATATTACTGCAACATAATACAGTATGTCATGGATGCTATACACAATACCACAGGTGGTGGCAATCTTTGTGTCATAAAAAGAGTCAACGTGAAGAAACTGTTACAGTACAGATTAGACCTCAAATTCAAACTCAATGCAAGAGCTCAACAGCCTTACTGATTTATTATTCTCTTTTTTTTTAGTCTTATTTAGTTCCATCAGTTCTTCAATCAATCCTGTTTACTGTTGAACGAATCCAGGCACATTGAAAGGCCAGGGAAAACCGCTACAATTTGTTAACTACCTGCCAGCTTCGTGATGCTAGAAGTTCGGTGCGAGGTGAGTTCGAGTGGGATATTTTCTTGGAAAGGTTCTTCAGTCGTCCTTGATGGCTCGGCTTTGGACAACTTCTGAAAAAAATCCAGAAGTACCAATCGATCTAAGAGTCCCAAAACCACACGAGGCATAGACGTTCATAAGTAAATCTGATAATACTTTGTTCATTATAACCCTTCATTAACATGGCGGCATTCTCCATGAACATGTAAATTCTGCGTCAACTAATGAAAGGCCACCACACAGCTTTTGTTACAGCAGGAATCTTGGCTGGCAGTATATTTATGGACTTAAAAGCTGATAAGTTTACAAGGAATGATGCTACAGTATAACCTTTGGACGTTTCGAATGTGTATTGTCTTGTACAATGTACACGTTGTAAATGTACCAGTGAGTAAAGTACGAGTGAGGGTCTCAACCATGGTTGGCAACAGTGATGGATGTACACTTGTACTGATAACCAGAATACATCTTGCCTCATATGCACCCCACTTTGTGCTTGTCCTTTTCTGAAATACTACAACTGGCGACGAGGATGAACTTTGCCCACATCTAGCACATTATTGGGATCATGGCGACCGCAGATTTTTCAGCGCCGGTGACTTTTTCTGCCTACACCAGGAAGACCATGCATGCCGTGGGTGCAATGGAGGCGACTGTTCGAAAACTACATGCTCGCTGTGGGTCTACAAGACGCATCAGCGGAACGTAAACGAGCTATACTGCTACACTGCTTAGGAGCCGAGGGACAGCGGGTATTTTACACCCTTCCGGAGGTTAACCCCGACGAGAACGACGTCTACATTCGAGCCCTGGCGACTTTATCAGATAGGTTTCAACCTATTGTCAACGTGGCTGCTGAGCGCCATCGTTTCCGTCTGAGAGGTCAACATCCCGGTGAGTCCATCGATACATATATTTCGACATTACGTGAGCTGGTTGGTACATGTGAATTTGGTAATACGGGGGATGAATTGATACGCGATCAACTGCTGGAGAACTACGTGCGCTCGTACAAGAGAAAGTCTTCTCGTGGAGCCTGGCCTTACACTTAATCGCGCCATTGAGCTCGCCCGTTGAATCTGCTATCAAAGAGGCACAGACCTTCGGAGCGGATTCAAGATCGCCAAATTCTGTTGAAAATGTCAAAGTCCAGCCCCGTCCAGCTAGAAAGAAACAAAGGAAACGTGGACAATCATGACAGAAGAAAAAACAATGCTACAGATCTTGATCTTCTAGCCATCTTGCCAATGATAAAGACTGCTCAGCCATAGGTAACACATGTGCTGTTTGTCAGAAAATCGGACATTACCCTGCAGTCTGTCGAAGTAAAACAGCACACGTTGTACAAGAAATTGTCTGTGACGACAACCCGTTCAATGTGTTAGGCGTGCAGAAAGCAGCACTTGTCCAAAGAAAAAAAATATGTGTGACATACAACTAAATAATGTCAGCATGACTGTTGTAGTAGACTCTGCTTCTGATAGTTCATTGATGAATGAATAACTCTACTCAAAGTACTTTATGCATGGTGCTTTAAAACCATGCAAAGAACCATTCAGATCCTAAACCTCAGATAACATTGAAATTGTTGGATGTTTTGAATGTAATGTTCTGCACAAAGGAAAATGCGCTACTGCTGTCCGGTATGTTGTTAAACAAGGTTCTACACTCCTGGGTAAAGATTTAATTTAAGTATTAGGCATTAACAATCATGGTAAAACGTTGTCATGTTTTGCTGCTCACAATGTCACGCCCACATATTCAGCTGATCAAAGCACAGAAAGTAGGTCAAGTGATGTAACACATACTCCACACACTGTCACTGACAAAATTCCCTCTGCCACAGACTGTACAATACCGTCTGAATTTCCAGAAGTGTTTACAGATGGTCTAGGTCTGATTTCATGGTACAAACACAAAATACGTTTGAAACCAAACGCGACTCCTGTACAACAAAAGTTGCGACCACTTCCATTCGCCGTTAGAGCTGAGGTAGCGAAAGAGTTAAAACGTCTTGAACAGGATGATGTTATTGAGCGCGTAGAGGTTTCCGCATGGGTCTCGCCGAGAGTCTTGGCGTGGAAGAAAAATGATGCAATACGGGTGTGTGTCGATTTCCGGAAATTAAATGAGTCGATAGTGGTTGAAAAATACCCAGTACCGACTATCGATAAGTTACTCAGTGGGTTACATGGTGCAAAACTTTTCTTAAAGCCAGATGTCAGAGCAGCTTATCACCTACTTGAGTTAGTTGAAGAAAGTCGTGATCTGACCACCTTCCTTACACATGAGAGATTGTTCTGACACAAGCGTGTCTGTTTTGGACTGGCATCTGCGCCAGTGTGCTGTCAGAGGCTTTTTAATTCTGCCTTAGCTAATTTACCTGGAGTCTCCTGTTACTATGATGACATTTTTGTGTCCGGTAAAGCTCAAGCTGATCATGATGTAAATTTACGCCAAGCACACAAGCGATTGTCTGATGTGGGTATCAAGTTAAACACGAAATGTGAATTTAGTGTGTCCAGTATGCAGGTGCTAGGTCATGTGGTGGATAGTGAGGGTATCCGACCAAGTCCCGAACTGATAGTGAACTGATGTGCCCTGCGAATTCAGACCAAGTTCGTTCATTCTTAGGTCTGGTGCCGTTTTACGCAAAGTTTGTTCCCCAGTTTGCTACATTGGTGCAACTGATCAGAGATACACAAGCTACAGTGCCATTTAATTGGACAGCCTAAGCTAACCAAGCTTTTCTCGATGTCAAGGAGGCTATCATAAATAGCTCTGCCCTCTCCTTGTTTAATCCGAATAGTGAAAACGATCGTGACAAGTGACGCGACCGGTTACGGTATCGCTGCGATCATGACTCAAATAAATGATCATGATGATGAAGTTACGGTAACGTGCGCTTCACGTGAATTGAACGATGCTGAAAAACGTTACTCAGTAGGAGAACGCGAGGCTTTAGCTTGCGTTTGGGCTGTAGAAAGGTGGCATACCTACTTGTGGGGTAGAGTTCACATTGAGAACTGACCACCAAGCCCTGGTTACACTCTTGTCAACGTCAGGCTCGGATCACAGACCTATGCGAATAGCTAGTTGGAACGCCAGGCAGTTGTATTACGATTACACAGTGCAATACAGACCTGGTGCTCAGAACAAAGTAGGCGATGCTCTGTCTCGTTTTCCTGAAATACATGATGGTTGCAATATCAACGGTGATAGCAAAGATAATCGTGCCTGTGAAATACTCTTACAAGACACCAGTATCACGAAAGCTCAATTGATTGAAGCTACAGTTGAAGACAAGTCTTGCGGTCTTGTTAAAAGCTATATCGAAAATGGATGGCCGAGCAAAGCAAAATTCGCTGAAAGCGATGCAAAACTATACTTCTCCGTATGTAATGAGTTGTCCGTGATAGATAACGTGGTATACCGAAACGAGCGCGTTGTGGTACCTAAATCTCTAACCGCCGGAGTTATTGACCTCGGTCATTCCGAACACCAAGGAGTTGTGCGCACAAAACATCGTTTACGTCAGTTGTTTCGGTGGCCTAAGATGGACATACAAGTCCGTGATGCTGTCAGAAATTGTTCTGTTTGTCAGATGAATGACAAAACTAGTATTTGTCACAACTGTCCGATGCAACCTGTGCCATTACCGACTAGCCCTTGGTTAAAACTAGGGATAGACATCGCAGGACCATACCATTCTCACGAGAATAGGTTTGCCATTACATTGGTACCTTATTACAGTAAATAGCCAGAAGTTTGCTTTACACAATGTACATCAATAGAATCAGTAACTGACTTTCTAACGTCTGTATTTTCTCGCGAGGGATTCCCTGAGGAAATTGTGACCGACCACGGACCACAGTTTGATTCGTATTTTGAAAAAAAAATCAAACACACTCATATCATCCCGAAAGAAATGGAGAAATTGAACGCTTTAATAAAGTTCTCGAAGCTGTTCAAACTGCTAAGATTCTAGGACGACCAGTGAAAAAGCCAGAGAGTTTTTAGCTGTGTACAGATGCACACCCCATCTCACAACTGGAGCTGAACCTTCTGTTTTACTCCATGCTTGTCACGTGAAAACTAAATTAGACATTGTCCATGCTACTAGTGAGGATGGTGCGCAAACGCGTGGAATCCATACAAAAAAAGCACTACGTACACCAACAAACGCAAAGGTGCAGAATCACAAACTTTCAAACCTGGTGATTTAGTTAGAGTAAAAAGAACTGGACATGTTCCAAACGGTGAAAGTAAATTTTCCTGTCCCAGATAACTAGGAAAGTCGAACCAAACACTTACGTAACTGCTAATGGAAAAACATGTTCAGAGATTCGCGGTCGTGTAGTATTTTCGCTCGGAAACAGGATAAAATTCAGTATCACACACTTTGGGGAATTTATAACTTGTAATATCTTGACTTGGCGTCAGTTACCTACTAAAAGCATATCAAAGCACAATGGGTAAAGTTTTTAAGCAGCAGGCTGTTTGGCAGACTACTGTGTTGTCCAGCTCAGACCTTGATTGGATTAGGTTTCTGATAACTTGGTTTACCTGGCTGATTTATTGCAGAATGCCGCTTTATTCATGATCGGGTAGAACGAGTGATGAGATACAATTTTTAGAAAACATTAGGCAACGTGGGCTAAATGAAACTGCAATAAAGTACATAGCACACAATTTATTTTTTTATTTATTTGATTGGTGTTTTGCGCCGTACTCAAGAATATTTCACTAATACCACGGCGGCCAGCGTTATGGTGAGAAGAAACCGGGCAGTGCCCTGGGCCAGATTAACCACCATCCGCAGTCTGCTGGCGGACCTTCCCACGTACGGCCGGAAAGGAAGCTAGCATAAGCTGGATCTGAACTCACAGCGACCGCAATGGTGAGAAATATCTGGTTCATTACCCCCTCTGCCACCATACACAAGCTGGTTTCAACTGGATAAGACTTGATCAGTCAGTCTGTAAACATGAGAATTAATTCGATGTTCGGGGAGAATTCTAAGCAGCAGAGCAAGTATAAACAAACTGCTTACTTCCAATGCACTGGAACAAATATTTCACAAAGAGAAAGGCAACAAACACGTCACACATGACTAACAGGAGACGATAACTGGTTAATCCCAACCATTTCCGTCAAGTTACCTTTTGCACTTAGTGTCGCACAGGTCGGTGTCAGTTCAATGTTCGAAGAGTCTATTGAATGACAAAGCTGATTCCTCCGAGTCTGAGAAGGTGAGAAATTTCTGTACGCGCCAGCGCCACCTGGAGGATCACACACGCAACCACGACACGTTGCTAGGCACGAGATCTCCTCTGCGGAGCGATGGGTCTCGGGCCCTCGTCGGATCACGCCAGGTACGTGATCACATGTGTGAAGTTTCGTGGACTTTCTGCAGAAGAGCGTCTTGACAAGGAATATAAGCCGCCACATTAACTCCTTCTTTAAAAGAATATAAACCCACGGATCTAAGATCTGGTTGATCGAAGCCAACCGGATCATGAGCAAATCGATCCTCTCATCCCTTCCAAAGATTCCCGTCTGGTTAATTATCACACGTGCCTGAGAAAGAAGAGAAAAAACAATAGAAAACTTTATCCTTTAACACCAACAAATCGTGCATAATTACCAAAGCTTTACATGTAAATAACAACATACAGCTTTTCATGAAGTCATATAGCCCACACTTAATTAAGAACTAGATAGAAATGAGCTCATATTGTTAGGAAAACATGTTAACTGAAAGCAGTTGTGAAAACATTCAGTATGGGATGATTTAGATTCCAGTCTGAAGATTCTCAGATCGATTTAGTTCTTCTTGCAAATGTACCTTGAAATGAGGGTTCAATCAATGTGCTAGAAAGAACGTTATGGTTCTATTGTGAACTCTAGGGTGCTGTCCTTTGTAAAACTTGCTTCAGGATGACGTTCTATGGTCGAACTCTCACCATTCAAAGAGAAATAATAAATTCGGGATTGTGGAAATAAGAGAAGAAAAATAAAGTTTCCCACACATGAACTGTAAAACAAGTATTGAGATGATTTCAAATGAAACGAATATTTAAAGTCGAAAAATAGCATCTTTGCGTGATTTAGTGTATCTGGTTGTCATCGCTATGGAAAGGCAGCGATTGTGAATTCCACTTAAGCCCTGGTACAACCTGGAAGATCCTGGTACAACCTGGAATCTTTCATGTGGAGCGTTAAACTGAACCCTACTAATAAAATATATCGAACTTTATAGGTGCCACCACAGATGCAAGACATGGAACCCCTAAAGGTTCATTGGCAGCATCTTCGTTTTTAAGTGTGTACAAAAAGTACAACCTTGTCTTCAGCAAATATTATCCAACTAATTGTCCGTGTACCGCTATCGGATGTCATGTAGAGTCCATTCTTCCACAGAAATTATGTTAGTTATTAATATAAAGTTGGCAAATAGTCACACGTAACCAGTGAAACCCGCTCTGGTGTCATATGCCTCATTAGGGGATTTATTCTAACTGTTCATGTCAATGCAAAAATAGTAGCAATTCAGTCGAACCCTATCACCAAGGTTTAAGCAGAATTAGGTACAAAATGCAGTGATATTAATTGTAAGTCATCAAATGTCACTGATGTAGAATTACTCCAAATGCCGTCACATTTATCAAAGGGTACCTTGAGTTAAGACTTTACAGCAACGTTGCAGAATCTGTTGGCTTTGCTAATCATTTAAACTGTCTAAAGTTCCTTGTCTAGCCAGTTGTCGACCGAGTGTAAGTTAACTAAAGGGCTGGATTGGCTTATATTTATTGCCATCATCACACATTCCAAGATGCCTGTACCAGTGTATTACACAAGTCAGTATTTTGCGGTAATCATTCCGCCATGATGGTTCAACGATGTTCAAGTTTGTACAGTCTAACTAGGCCTGAACCCATATAACACACTGATGCATGCGTTATTCTGTACGCTTACTTAACCCGGTGTCTTTTCCTCCATATGAACCAAAACAGGACGGCAGTACAGTGTATTTATTTATTTATTTATTTGATTGGTGTAGTACGAGGAACTCAAGAATATTTCACTAGTACGACTGGCAGCATTATGGTGAAAAGAAACCTGACAGAGTCCTGGGGATAGCCACCACCATCCACAGGTAGCTGGCAGACTTTCCCACGAATGGCTTGAGAGAAGGCCAGCTTGAGCTAGGCATGAACTCACAGCTACCGCACTGGTAGAAGGCCAGCTAGATCTAGGCATGAACTCACAGCGACCGAACTGGTGAAAGGCATATGGGTCAGTACGCTGGGTCAGTAACTTTCTCGGCCACGGAAGCACCCTCTTCTCCACCCCACCACGTCTCACATTGTATATTGGCAATATATATATATATATTGCTATTTTTCTATTTTTTTTTCTCAAGATTACACATCTGGAGTAAGTGTGTATGGCCTATAAATGTGTGTATGGCATACAGAGTATGGTAACCATGCTATAAGGAGAAAAAAAGTGTCCAATGGACAAACATTGTGACCTAAGGTATTCATTGTTCGGAACAGAATGTTTAGCGACAGGAAAGCTTCCATTTCTGCCATGCGGAAATGTGCAATAAAGCTGAAAGTCAGTCATGAAGAATCTGTTTTATTAGGGGATCAAGGCATTCAGTCTTGAATCTCTTTTGTTTTCGTTCAGCTTAACAGAGGTTCAGGCTTGAATCCCTTCTGTTTCTGTTGTTCTTCTTCTTCTCATCATCATCATCATCATCATTAGCAAATATGTCCCAGGTTTTTGGAGAAAACGGCAAATCAGGCAGTTCTGAAACTTCAGTATAATTGTCGTACAGACCTGAAGTTTTGCATGTAAACTTTTGGAAACTTTTGCTCACGTGACTGGGCGGCCTTATTGGATTTTAATGAAAACCTTTCAATATCTTCTTCTCATAAACGCCTGAACAGATTGCTTTTAAACTTGATATTTAGTATCCAGTAAGTACTCTGGTATTTAGTAAGGTTGTGCACCTGAAGTTTGAAAAGGAAAGTTTGATTGGTGGAAAATTCTAGAAGCTAGCTATTAGGCAATTAGGTCATGTGACCAAAAAACTCCTTTGTTTTCAAAATATTTTCTAAACTGTTTAGAATTTTAGTGTGGGAAATTGTTTTATCTGGTGCAGTTTGGGACGCTGATTCCAAATATGCAATCTGGAAAACAGGAAGTAATGTCATCAAAAACGGAATTGGGTGTGTCTCTATAACCAATGAAGCTAGAGATGCGGACATAAGGCCTAACATCATCCCAAGGTATGGAGACAAATTTGACATAACCGGAAGTGACGTCAGCAAACTGGAAGTAGTACATACCAAAAGAAAATCACCATTTTTGCAGGTTTCAAATTGAAAAACTTTTGCGGCTAAAATGGTATGGCAGATCTGCGCAAAACTTAGGTAGGTAGTAGGCCTGGGGATTTTCTTTTGTGAACAAAATTTTATTTGTTCTTGGTCATGTGACTTAACTGTCATATTGGGTTGATAAGAAAACATTTGAGAAAGCATTTTCTTCCGATCCGCAAAAGCAATTGACCTGAAATTGTGCACAAGTAACAACTGTTGCTTCTGGATTGTTTGTACAGAAAAATAATGCAATTAGTGATCAAATAACCGGAATTGGAAGTGATGTCATTTGAAAACAAAAAATTCGAATTTGAGTTTTTTAAATATGCTACCCTATTTAGTTTGACGTCCTGATCACGAATCTTTCCTACGATGCATGCGTTTGCCGCAAATTGCGATCAAACTGGGAAAAAACGCAATTTTCCTGATATTTGCAGGTCACGTGAGAGAAGATGGCTAAGAGTATCGCTCAGTGGAAAACGCTATATATGTACTGCATGTGTGCTGAAAATCTTTGAGTTGTCTTAAAAAATGCGGGATGTTCAAGGCTTCAAAAGTTAACAAAAGGCCGATTTACTGTATTTGGCACATTCTTCATATATATGCTATATAATGCATCCACAAGGAATCCGTGTTTAGAATGAATGTACAAATATCGTAACTATGCTATCCGACGTAGTTTGACGTCCTGATCACGAATCTGGTCTTATTTCTTTCCTGTAATGCTGATTTTGCCGGCAGGCCTTCTCACGTACGGCCAATGCTCCTCTTATGTCATATTTTGCAGCTGATCGGGAACAAAACTGTTAACCATCAGCTATTCAGAAGCGTCCATGGAGTCTTGAGACAAGGCACAGTCAGGTACTCGGATTGGCTATACATTGTTTATTTGGAGCTGTGTGATGTATCTGTATACCGTTAGAATATGAACACCAGTGAATTTATCAGATACCCTCGAATCAGAGCAAATGCCAAGTGTTTGCCATCCGGTTTATTGTTTCCCAGTGGCTTCAAGAAATAATAAGCTGTCCTCGGTTGCCTGAGAGAATAAAAGCTTTTGGTTTGTGTAAGGTAACTCAAGCGGACATTTTAAGTGCTTCCGTATCTGAACTGAAGAGGTGTTACAGAGATAGGAGCTGTATTATCCTAACTTTGAGGATAACGTGGTGGGTTAAGAGTCCGTTCTTCATTGTGGAAAAGGTGAAATGCCAAAGATGTGGGCATACGTGCATGAGAGTATCAATCTGGAGAAACAACATCGAAACAAAAGTATTAAAGTGCAAGACCACGCAATAATGAATTAATGCTGTGTGAAAAACCATTAAATCTGTATTTGAAAATTCCTTCACTGATTGTTTTAGCCTTTTATTGTCACCAAATTAAAAGCTGTGAAATGTTTTAATTGAAGACCGGGTTTTATATACCATTTTGATTATATTGTTCACCAGTGATGTCGCCAAAAATTTCTACGCCTTTATGTTTAGTTCTTCAGAAGTGTACTCTTTCAGTGCTTGTCTGTATGTGAAAAAAACTAATATGACCTTCAAAGGAGGATGTATGATAAGGCGTTGAAAGTGCCCATGGCTAGCACTGCCCGTTGCACACAGAAATCAGTTAGTTTGATACGACTGTCAGTTATCCGTTGGCCCCCAAACCGCAAACTGGGTCATCTGTATTCGAGTTATCCAAACGGAAGGCCACATATAGACTTATTTGGTTTTCAACCTTTATATTTTTCATTGACTTTTCTTTGAACACCGTTGAGTCTGACACAAGGTTTATCGTTTCTTCTTCTGATCTAATCTAATCAAGGTTTAATTTTCTGCCCTTATGTTTCTTTAAAATCTAACTGTAAGCAGAATTTGCATGAAGAACCAATATTTGAGAATGTCAATATAATACATGAGACACGTACCATTACACAATGGTTGTTTCTTAAATTACAGACTATTTTAGGTAGTAGAAACTGTAGAGATCGAAGCATATAGTCCAAAACGCTAGCATATATTTGCATCGCAACATATCCGGCCTTTAAGATAGGTCAGGTAATGTGCAGATCAAATGGCATTCCGCACTACAAGGTGAACTGGACCTAGCTACCCATAGATAACATGTAGTACATATAAGATCGATGGATATTTTTATCAATTGTTTCCTTTATAAAATGTTTAATTATGTAATATTATTACAGAATTGTGTATTTAACACAAAAACCTCTTTTGTTGGAAATTACAGCATAGGCTCGCACCCACAATCCTGTTGACCAAACCTTTATTTGCTAACCACTACACTAAACCAAACTAAACACTAAACTTTATTCGATACTCAAGATAAAACTCACTGAAATAGAAGTATTGTGCAAGATTTGCTCTGGGGGTCCACTTCCTTCATGCCTAAATCAGAGCATGATTAGGTCCAAAACTGTGCTATTTTGGCCACACTGAACACTGGGGCATTTTCAGTTGACTATAACATTTTCACTGATTCAAACGTTTATACCTTTTTACCAAATTATATACATTCATATATTACATATGTCGAAATTAAAGCAAAAAGTGATGTGGGACATTATTTTTTCATGATCAATTTATCGTACCCGCCATGGGCAGATTTCTCGCCTTATCATACCTCCTCCTTTCTGCTTTAGGGCCAGAGAAAAGTAATGCAAAATTATTTTATTAAAGGTAGAATCATGTTTACGATTATTATAACATAAAGCAAATCTCTGAAAAGACGCTAAGCAGGCTTCTCATAGGTATAAAGTTTTTTCTTTTCCTATACGCCTACGCCCGCGGCAAAGGAGCAATCTCAAATTATGACCCTCCATGTCTGCCTACAAAGAGAGTCTAAAGCTACACTTACTTGAACTGGTGGTTTAATTCATAAGTGTCACTTGTGTTGTATTCCACTGACAGTTGCACTTGTAGTATTATATTATTGTTAACTCCACCTTTAGCTAAAGTTCAGTTTCTACAAATATGTATTAAAATATAAACAAAAGAAGCCCCTAGGGGCTTATTCTCGCCTTTCCAAGTTCCATATTCTTTGTCTTGTTGTAAAACTTTGGTGAAATAAATGAAATGAGAATGAAATTAAAGTGTCTGAGAGTGCCAAAGTACTTGAGACGCCTAAACGTCTTAACCCTTCTTAACCCTTGGTCTTATTTATTTCCTGTAATGCTGATCTCACGCGGATATTGATGTCCTTATAGGGTGTACATGTTTGCTCTTAGCAACCAGTAAGTTATACCAACAACACTTTAATTGGTGACTATAGAACATTATCTCTTACTGAGCGTGCTGGAGATTTAAACTGACTTATCATTTCCCATCGCTATTTCTCGCCATAAATTGTCTGATTAAAAATATGTAGTCTTAAAAGACTAACATGTAGTCTTAAAATATACACGAAGTTTACTGCAGATCTGTTCAATGGAAAAGAATCAGTAGATGCATTTCCTTTCAGTCTTAGAATATAACTTGTTTCCTTCAAAGCACAGGATAATTATGTAATTTTAACCCAGTTTAACAGATTCTTATAAAAACAAAGGTACGGAATAGATCAAAAGAACTTTGGAGCCGACACGGTAAAGGTCTATAAATTTTTCCGATTTTGCCAAATTGATTTATACATATTCCGTATTTGCATGATCACCTTGTGTCAACACTAGTTTATGAGTTATCTGTAGCAACCATAAAGACTTACATTCACAGCTCTAAAGTTTCACAGTCCAGTGCTACATTCCAAGTACTTAATAACCTCTCCAAAGACCGGTAAAGGTAAACACTTGTTCAGCTGTATTTGTCCATTTCGACGTCGCAGGCGGAGCCATTCAAACTGGCAGAGTGAAATATTAGAGACAAACATGTCGGTTTGCTGACGGGGAAGCCTCCTGAATTTGGACCCTTACAGGAAACCGGGGAAAGAGGGAACTGGGAACCTGTATAACTTCCATCATACCAATTTGTTGATTCATGTTCTGGCAAAGATAGGTCAACACTCAGGAAGAACCCGATCCATTATACTGACTGTTCTGTCCCAGCAAAGGACTGCGTCCCGCTCATCGCATGCAGTGTGGGGCGGTGATAGATCACCAATATTCATCAGCACAGAAATAAAAATAAATCATAAGGAATCGTCTTGTTGATAGAAAGCGAACTCCATCAAATGACGTTGGAGGGGTGGGGAGGAAGTTAACTTCTTATTATCACAGCAAAACCATTCATGTTAGACCATAGCAGCTCGGTTTACATGGATTTTGAGCATCGCTGGAAACTCTATGCTGACATAGTCTTATGTTGAAAGATGGTAACCTGACTTACATAGATTATGGGTATCCGTGGAACTCTATGCCGACAATATGTTGAAAAACAGCAACTTGATTTACAGACGCTTGTGTATCGCTGGAGACTTTATGCTAAGGAACGTCCACAAAGTACGTATGTTCAAGGAGGAAACGAAGGGTTAGTGCATTTCGTAAAAGAGGACTAAAGGCGGTGGTGTGTGTGTGGTGGTGGTGGGGAGGGGGAGGGATAAGTTGGTGTACCTACGTATGAAGCAGTATCCGCCACACATTGTGTAGCGAACAGAGTGGGGGGGGGGGGGAGCTAATGGTTGCTAGAGAGTGTGCGCCATTAGCACGTCGTTTGTGTAGTGAGCCAAAACTGTTCAGTCACGGATTAGCTGTACTGGAAACGGTATCAGATTCCTACGGAGCCCCTATACGAAAGCGAATCTAGGTCAAAAGCAAAAGTACTGTGATAATTGTTAAAAACTTTTGAGCGAAGTGCAAACGAGCCTTTATAGGGAGGCGACAATATAAATCAGCTAAAGAAATCGCAGCTGCCTCCAGTTTGAAAATGCCTTTGTATAACATCAAATGTGACTTTAGTGCGTTAATCTCGCTTAAATATTAAATCACTGATAAATCTGCAGCAAAACCGGTCCAAACTGCCGTTTACTGTTTTAATCACTGAACCGTTAACTCTGCTGGTAACTCGTTGGCAAATGGTAATATTCAAAGCCGTTTAATCGCCCATGTGTACCCGCCTTTATGTAGCATTGGCTGCATTCTTCCATTGTCGTAATTCTGTGCATTTTGTGAACCTACACGATGGTTCAACTCACTACGCACAGGAGGGGAACGGAGGGGTTGCATACAGCCCCCTGTAAGGGGGTGTCAAAAAGTTAGGAATTTGAGGGTACGTCCTTTATGAACGAAACCTAATAGCTTTCATTTTACATGGATTTTGAAAATCCAATGCTTACAGCATTTATGTTGAAAGATGGCAACCTGATTTACATTGATTTTGGGTATCACTGAAAATACCACGCTGGCAGTCTTTATGTTGAAAGATGGCAATGTGATTTACATAGATTTTGGGCATCACTGAAAACTCCCTGAAGACAGTTTTTATGTTTTAGGTATTTTTCTCGCTCTTTCAAAGTATCAACATGACTTAAGAAGTGACCGGCTTTGTGCTTCATCCCCTTCATCCGTGTCCTGGATGTCTGATGATGCACATTCAAATGTTGACTGAAACACCTTAAGTCCTTGCAGAGTTATTCAAGTATGAGTTGCCAGTACTGAAGTAAATATGAAATCCGTTATGCTTTCGTGTAATAAATTACAACAGAATCTCAACTTGTGGCAAGGTCCGCCAGCAACCTGCGAATGGTCGTGGGTTTTCCCCCCAGGCACTGAAACCACTTCCTCCCACCATAATGCTGGCCGCCGTGTAAATGAAATATTCTTGAGTATGGTGTAAAACACCAGTCAAATAAATAAATAAATAAGTAAATAAATAAATTCATGCAATAGGAGTATAGGAGAAATAGAAAGGATGTACTGACTAAAGACGTCATACGGGAGATCCTCCCATTGGTGCACTACATTTAGTATTGATAAATGTAGTAACTTGCAAGTTAATGAACACTTTAACGGCAGTTTGTGCCACATATTATATTGCACATTTATCAAAAAATGTATCGATAAGCAAAAATTTGCGTTCTGTAAACCTACTCCTCTATTAATCAGAAATATATTCAGATTGTTAGTCCAAGCGTGTTTAGCCTGCAACAACTCCTCGCAAACATGACCACTTCAAATATCAGAAAATGGCCATTCGTATGACGGCATCTGACAAAATGAGGCGACATTCATGATTATATTATTGTCTGTGATATTATGGTAATTATTTCTATTAATGAACTTTAGCGCCTCAGTATTTAGGGCTATATGATCCCAAATTGCATGTCACACGAATTAATACCAGGGTATATTTAGCACATTGTTAACATTATCTTTTACATGTAAATCGGTCAACGCTATTGAGAATGTCATGTGTGTGTGCATATATTGGCATATGCCACACACATTTGCCCCGAAAACAAGTACCTCACACAGTTTTTCGTACGAAGCACTTACGGATTTTCCGAAGCGCTTCTCGCCATATGCGAATGAAATAACAGTCTGAACACGCAGATATGACTTTGTCCCCTGAAAATTATTCCCCTTTTTCGCGACGTGTTAAAATCACAATTGCAAGCATCCCGTGGAGAAAAAGAGACGTGCCCAGAATATTTCGTCCGCTAGAGAACTGTTTGTTCAGAGTTACAGTAGAACAAAATCTAGCAGATCGCAAACAGTCACAGGGTGGAAAACACATGAGGTGTCAGTGCGGGTCGAGTTACCGGCAGGATTATACGACCACGGTTCATGAGTACTTGATGCACATGAGTCAGCAGACTTTTGTACATAGAAACCACGGCCTCATCTTTATTAAGCAAATTAGGTTGTAACTTGCAAGGGCTTAAAAATTCAAACTTAGAACTGGAAAGATCTCAACTTTTGGCTGGTACATTGCTCTGTAGTCAAATATCAGTGTACAAATTTTAAATTTCCCCGATAAAAACACTTCAATGGTAACTGTATTTGAATGTGTGACTTAAGCCTGAATACATTATGCAGCAACTATTAATGACAGCGTGGAGATGTTTGACAAAAAATAGTCGGCGATTAGAAGAATATTTAAGTAGTAAAAACATTAGTAAGTCGAACATACTTATATAAAAACCCCCACAACATCCACGTCACACACCAATATATGGTTTCGTTTTATTGTATGTTTGTCTTTTATATACATTTGAGTAAGAATTCATGTCCTTTTCAATATATCAGTCTTTGTTAATGTGCAAGTTTTGTAAATATTTATGTCATTTTAAAGGTGTATGTCATTGCAAATATATCCATGTTGAAATAAGGCTACATGTTGTAACATTATGTATATAATTATGCTGTAGATACTGAAATTAAAGGAGACAAAAAATAAAAAATATCTTCAGACGTTTGATAAATATGAACCATGGTTTAGAGCATTACAAAGTCGTGGGTGTTCTAAGATAATAATAACTCTTTCAGAGGTAAGCCTGCAAATAGGTACCTAATATTTATGCAAACACCCCTCTGGTGAAAATGTTATGCTCTAAGAGACCTTTGTTCAGCAATACATAGCACGCACAACATGGTCATACTACTTTGTCTAAAGTTAGGTTTTCAAAAATGTCATGCACCAGACATTTGCAGGCTTGAAATTGTTTGACTGTTATGAGGTGGAGGCAGGATGGAAATATATTAGCACCTTGCTGTAAGGAAACCATTTATGAAAATTTTAGCCATGTGACAATCCTCGTGGTATATAGTACCATATAACCTAAGTCGTCATGGTATATGCCGGATGTGTAACGTTACAGTCGTGCTTCGGTTATATACTTAATGTGAACTTGTTGTCATTTGTGTGTATAAAGACCAGAGTGTGTGTCAGTATTTACCATTCATGGAGTTTCACGATGTCACAGATCAAAGTGAAGATGTATTATGTGTATTAATTCTACCACAGAGGCCGAACAGATGCCAGAGGTAAAAGTAACCATACATATGTATATTAATACTTACGACCAAAGGAGCCCAACAGATGCCAAAGGTAAGAGTGAAGACGGTCAGAAGGACCAGCATTTCTGTCTCAGCATAGCGACTCCTACGACTGGACACCCTCAGGGCCACCGCCTGCTTGGTCAGCAGCTTATGCTTACAGCCCACTCGAGTCAGAGTATACATGACAATGGCATTAAAGATAAAGGTAATGCCAATGGCGAGCACTCCGAATATGCCAAACAGGTAACAGTAAACTTTGTCCTGAAGTCGCCGACTGTAGTAATCAAAAAAGCACCAGGTGTGAGGGTATTTCAAGATGTTCCTCCCTACGCCGACCAAGGGTAAGCTCGCTAGCAATAGTCCAGCTACCCAAGCAATCAACAACAGAGTTACTGCGTGCCCGGGGGTAAGACGAGTGTGGTAGAAATAAGGATGACGAATGCAAACATAACGTTCCAAAGACATCGCACAAATGATGAAGACGGTTGTCGCTCCGGCGAATTCCATCATAAAGGCGAAATACTGACATGAAGCTTCTCCACCTATCCATTTGAAATCATTCATGTATACGGCTATGACTACGGGAGACGTGGTCATTGTACCAGTCAAATCCGTGATCACCAGACCCGCCACCAGACGGTAAAATATCGTCTTCCGCTGAGATGCTGGAGAACGCGCCAACACGAGCAATGCCAGTAAGTTGCCAAGAAGTCCAGAAGCAAACATTATCGATGAATGTAGCACTGTTTGATTTTTCTTCGATGCGTCTATTTGCATGGTGCCGGTATCGGTGAAGTTGCAGTTGAAACAAAGCATGCTGCTGTCATCCGTAGAATTTTCACCCCGAACACTCACACCCTTAAACACCAAAGATATAGAGTTGTAATAGCCTGCAGAGACATTGTTTGCTATGTGGACTGGAGTAGAATTCTCTACACTCATCGTCAGACAAATGCTAGGTTCGGTAATGGATACCGTGCGATGCTCCTCTTCCGCTACTGTAAGTAAAAGAACAGGAAAATGGTAAATTTCGGACCAATTATGTCATGCTGCTAGAACCATACTGCTTTTTTCCATTTCTGGACAGGCTACCGCAGAATATGGATGGATATTATACATTTTGCTGCACTGTTAATAGCCACCTATTTCACTCCCTGGACATCCGGACAAATACGCTGGAATATTTCTACCTATCCTCAGCTCCAAATAATCACGAACTCATGTTCTGTCCTCTCGGAGGTCTACCTTTACCCCCTCCTCTGCAGCATGAACAACATATGAACTGAACATAGCGAAACACTGAAAAACATTTCTATGGCATGTTTTGTATGAAAAAAATTGAATATCCACACAGGTTTTCCTCAGCGGCGTAACGGTTAATCACCAATCCCATTAACTGCCTGACTAATCCAAGACACCACGCTAAAATCTTTTTTGGAAATAGGGCGTATTTGCTGATCCTTGTTGTTAGTCGCGGACCTGTGCCGTTCAGTTGTATTAAGCACTTACACACGGAACTAAATGTAGAGCCCCGACCGGGAAACACGTTAAAATGGCACAGTATAATCGCAGTTAGCTTTGGTGTTAGCTATATCAAGTGTGACAGATTGTCAGAGAAAACCTAGTGTCAACAGCGGCTATATACGCTGATGGCTGTCTCTGCATCGGCAAGTCTCAACTTAATGGGAGTGCGAATAGAGGGATAGCCATCTAGCGTCCGTTTCATCGACTCGTTCATCTATCGGCGACAGAGGGCTGACATATGAAATACACTGAACAACAACGTCAGGCTAAACCCCTTCCCGGCTGTTAAGTCAATGGAACTAACTGCGTCGGATACACACCCCGGCAAAATGTTTTCTGAGCGCCTGCAGACAGCGTTCATAAACTAATGAACTTTCATGTCGCAGTTGTTATCGCATATGTCTGGTTGTTACAATCGATGTAACAGTGGTACAAAAAAACAACCCAAAAACTCATGGGTTCAGTTTCAAATCTACACCCTTTTTCTGGTTTAATTGGCTAAAGTTAACGGTCTCTTCCCCTGAGGCAATGGAAACAATACTTGGTGTCGTGCAGCTCTGATCAAAGCATTACATCACAATGACGCTGTTAATAATCAACTTGGAACGCTTGCGCCAATGCAACTAATCTTGTTTACATCTAGATAGCCTTGGAGCCAGCTTTAGGTAATTATAACATTCTACTGGATGTATATACATGTAGTTATAAATCCCAGATAGAAGTATTTGGACCTATTTTAAAAAACCGCACTTCACACAATACGTGCATCGCCTCTCCCTGTTGAATTAGTATCAGTATATTTTGTGACATTACAGTAGAACACTAATGGGCCACAAAACAAAACAGAAGAATACCGTTATACCAACTGCATACAGCAGCCTAATTTTATACAGATTGGGTACATAATAATATGCTATATGCTGCTCAACATCCGCACAACATCAATGAACAGTTTGTTTTACTGTGGACCTGTGGATGGTCGTGGGTTTTCCCCAGGTTCTGCCGGGGTTCCTCTCATCAAAATGCTGGCCACCGTCATATAAGTGAAATATTCTTAAGTACAGCGCAAAAGCACCAATCAAATAGATAATAAATAAATAAATAAATAAATAATATGATATTTGTCACATATAATAAATTTTTGATATTAACACTAAGTTAGTATGTCACATGTACAGCACAGAAAAGGAGAACATACACAAAAATATCCATGCATGAGAGCAAGAATATATGAATGTCATACGATTATGTATTAATAGGGGAAAGGTTCAATATTTTTACACTTTTTAAAAGCTTGCCAACGCATTAAATATATTTTATTGGAACACCAATGAGGGTTTCTGTAGAGTATTCGGCCAACAGAGAGCATTGACAAAATATCCATCAACTTTCATATATTATTTCCTTTCATGGGTTTTTGTGATACCAGACCAAAAAGATTTACGCGATGTATTTGGAAGAGGATGGATTCCCGAGATAGACCGAGACTTACAATCATCTCTTAGTGTCTCAGTAGTTGCCGAGAGACCAAATCGTCGCATGACACTTCGCAACAGTTTAAACAGTCTAATAACCCGGTGAGAAACTGTGCAATTCTACTATCCATATCTGTGCGCTACTTCGATACTTTACAGTAGCTGTTAAATCATTAAAGTAGAAGTCTTTTTGTGTCCTCTGACAATTCGGCTTCCAGTTAAAGGTAACGTGAAATACATCTGTGCTGACTAATCATACAACTACAACAGAGGAGTTTCGAGTTCGAACTATTTTGTCACAAAAGGTAATAAGAGTCCAACTGTAGCAAGTGATCTGTCAAAAATATCCGGCAACTTCGTTGACTTTGATTTAACGATCATCTGTCTCACCGTGTTAAGTGGAATACAAACGACCTTTCTTTCATTCTGGAGCTTCTTAAGTTAAGAGACTCCCTGTTCCTCAACTTTCTCCATCGTTCGGCTAGTCTAACAAACTTTCTGTGATACTTTTTTTGACTCTCCCGTTAAAGTAAATAAGAATCAGAAATATTTGCCTTACATTTTTGGCAGATCACATGGTACAGTAGGACTTTTCTTAACTTTAACGATAAAAGAGTTCGAACTCAAAACTTCCCTATTGGATGTCAAGGAAGCAGACGACGATTCTCCAGAACTTATAAATGACCTAGCAATCATTCACTTACTTTGACAAGCTCAGTTTCGCTCAGGGGATTGCTTGGAATTGCCCCTTCGCTTTTGGATGGAAGTGCATCAAAATTATTGACCTTTTGAGTGCCATCACAATTATAAAGTGGATTTAAGGGATATAACTGACTTGTGTTTAACACTATACTCAAGTATGTTTTACATATGTCAGGATTATAGTGGATTTATTTGATATTTATTTATTTATTTATTTATCTGTTAACGCAGTACTCAAGAGTATTTCATTTTTACGACGGCGGCAAGCATTATGGTGGGAGGAAGCCGGCCAGATCCCTGGGGAAACGAACGACCATCCGCTGGTTGCTGGCGGACCTTCCCACGTACGGCAGGAGAGGAAGTCAGCATGAGTTGGACTTGAACTCACAGCGACCACATTGGTGAGAGGCATCTGGGCCATTACGCAGCACTGGGGTGCTAACCCACTCGGCCACGCAGGCCCCCAATTATAAATGAAAGAAACCGATACAGGCTGGGGCGATAACAAATTAATACTTTAAAACTGAGCCTATTGGGGCTCTGAGAGGGTAACTGTCTAAGATACTGTAGTAAGGGTAATGATGTCTGATTCTAAATCACGGAGGCCCTGCCAGAGAACAGATTCCCGGGAAATCCGAATGAAGTCAGCGAAATGGGTTTGTAATTGAATCTAAAAATAACAGAACACGGAGAGGGGTGCTATTTCGCATAATTCG
Organism: Acanthopleura granulata; assembly: GCA_016165875.1. Lineage (NCBI taxonomy): Eukaryota > Metazoa > Mollusca > Polyplacophora > Chitonida > Chitonidae > Acanthopleura > Acanthopleura granulata. The sequence goes on from JABBOT010000004.1 coordinate 2,181,274, forward strand.
TCACGCGATCTCTTATAATGGTTTCCAGAGAGCCAAGACAACAGCACGTGCATTTGATAATGGAGCCTGTTTGCAAATAAACGCTCACCGAGTACAATGGCTCAAAACATATGATTTAATCACGTATGCGAAGCACAACCATGACCAAGTCATTTTCATCAATAAAAACGGAAGCCGGGGGATTTTTCCCTCTATGACATACCCTGTGATCCTCTTTTTTCTAACGGAGTTCAGATTTTTTCAGTTTTGGATGACGTTAAGTGAAAAGTAGCTTGCCTGTCACATAATTTTGATTTGACCGATGTCATTACTCTAAGACGGTGGTTGAAAATAAAACTAGGCCTACTGTCACGTCAATTAACACAACAGCCAAGGTCCGAGTAAGGCCTGTTTCGTGTCAAACACGGGAGTCATTGGGAGAGTCACGTAATTGCTAGGGAGAGATGGAGGGTCATGAGGAAATTGGAGAGGGGAGGGTGGAAAGGACAGCAAGCTTGCCTGTGTTATGAATTTCGGTCTTCCAATTTTGTTTATCGTAAATCCCCCGCACTTGGGCGTTTTGAGCATCATGATAATCTTTATGAGACTATATTATAAAAAGGCAAAGCACTAAATTGTTTTTATAGTATAGTTATGCTCCTGTCATACATGATACAGGATATTATGTAATGGGCACAAATTTACGTAGTATATGTACTTGCAATAATTCATTATCTAAATTATTAATTTAATCTTAATTTTTTTAATTAGTAAAAATCACACCACATTACTGCATCTGGTTTTCTCCCACCATATTGCTGGCTGAATCATACAGGTGAAATATTCCTGAATACGGTGCAACATACCAATCCAAGTAAATGATAAACTTCACTCGTGACATAATATGAATTACAATTTAATGAATACGTTTGTTAATTATCATTCTTTTTTGCCTTATTTGTGTACGTTATAGAAAAACAAAGTGCAAGTAAACTGCATTATGGAAAAAAATACCAATAAACAAGAAAATAAGTTGGATCCTGTAAGTGAAAGTGACATTTTTTTTCTTTGCCAGCAAAAAAAGGATATGAAAAACGTTAAACTTAAATATGGTTATTAGCCTTAGAAGATATTCTTAGAACGATACATCTTACATTTCTTAACATCAAGCTTTTTCGTACTCTTTGCCCAAACTTCATAAAAAGACATTATAAATGTCTAATACCAGCATTTTAATATCATTTATATGTATGTGTACCCCAGAGGACGAAAACACATTTAGCTGCTTCAGTTTTGTACCTGAAGTCACTCTCAAGTCTCACTGTCCTTCAGGCATAAACAAGGTATGCAAACTGATTATTCACAGCTTTGATGAAACAAGGCATAAATCTGGACAAAATATGTTACCTTTGGGTATGTGTGCACGCTTATAATATAACATAACAATTCCAGGTACATTTATGGAAAAATATGATAACAAATATTATTGGTTTGGCTGATGAATATCCTTCTTTACCCATTTTTCATCCGTGAAGTGAGCATAGTCTTCTTTGCGACCATGTTCTTTTTCTCGACCTTAAGTCACTACTCACCTAGGCTTAGGATTTAAGTCTAATACCGACAAAAGGTTAAGTCCAAGTTCTTGTCTGGATAAGTCATATTTTCAGATACTTAGTCGGATTTTTATGAAAACTTAGTTTTTCTGCAAACTTATGTTTTATTTATAACTTAAGTCGCTTTATTATTATGGGCCCTTTCAAAAAAAATAAAAATCGAGAATTTCGCTCTTACGGACTATGGTCATTGTGGCGAGTTACAATGTCTTTCAGTGCCCTTGTATGTAAAGTGTTCGGGCAGTGCGGTTTGCATTATTCGATTTGTCGTCACAAAATGCGTAGAAGTGGATCTTTTAGAGAAAGGTTTTGCCCAAAATGAATTTCCTTCTTTGGGATTGATCATTGTGGTCAACAAGAAATAATGTCTTTCGGTGCATTTATATCTAATGTGTTGAAGGCATGCTTTTTTCTAAAACTATTTGTGCTACAGCAATGCGGTTTGCACCATTCGATTTGTCCGCGCAAACTGCGCAGATATCACCCTTAAGCATTAAAGTTTGGAAAAATTTCCTCAATGAGAACTTCGCTTGCACTGACTCTGGCCATTGTGGTCAGCCACAATGTCTTTCAGTGCGTTTGTATCTAATGTGTTGATGATATGGTTTGTTCTACAGTTACAGCAAATGGTGCTAGAGCAATGCGGTTTGCGCTATTATATTTGCCGTCACAAACTGAGCAGGAATAGCCCTTAAGCAGAAAAATTAAAAAAAAACAAGCCACAATGTCTTTCAGAGCGTATGGAAGTGATATGCTAATGATATGCTTTCTTCTGCAGGTACAGCTAATGGTGCTGGAGCAACGAGGTTTGCACCATTCGATTTGCTGTCACAAACTGCATAGAAATGGCTCTTTAGCACAACAATTTGAAAAAATTTACCCATTGAGGATTTCGTTCTTACGGACTGGTAATTGTGGTCCTCTACAACGTTTTCGGGTGCGTTAATATGTAATGTTTTGATGATATCCTTTTTTCTGCACCTACGGCTGATGGCGCTAGAACAATGCGGTCTGCACCATTAGATTTGTGGGCCAAAATTGCTTAGGACTGGACCTTTCAGAAAAGAATTTTGAAAATTTTACCCATTAAGAATTTCCTTGTTACGGACTGGTCATTGTGGTCAGCAACACTGTCTTTCAGTAGCTCTATATGTAATGTATTGATGATGTGCCTTCTTCTGCAGCCACAGCTAATGGCGCGATTTGCTCCATTCGATTTGTCGGCACAAAGACAGCAAGAATTTCGATTTAGTAGAAATATTTGAAGAAATTCACCCAGTGAAAAGCTCATTCTTACAGGCTGGTCATTCAAAGCTACAACTTTTTCCAGTAGATTTATATGTAATGTGTTGAGGACATGCTCTCTCATCCATCTAAAGGTAATGGGGCTAGAGCAATGCTGTTTGCACCTCTCGATTTGAAGGCACGAACTGCGTAGGAATGGACGTTTTGGAGAAAAATTTTGAAGGTTTTACACATTGAGAATTTCGTTGTTACGAATAAGTCATTTTGGTTAGCTACAATGTCCTCAAATAGGTTTATTTGTAATGTGTTGATATGCTTTCTTCAGGCAAGACTGATCTTGTTAGAGCAATGTGGTTTGCACCATTCGCTTTGTCGTCACCTACTGCATAATAATTGCTCTTTTACAGAACAATTCGGAAAAGTTTACCCCTTGAGAATTTTGTTCTTACGGACTGCTAATTGTGGTCAACTACAATGTCTTCGGGTGCGTTTTTATGTAGTGCTCTCTGCTGCAGATAAAACTAGTTGTGCTAGAGCAATGTGGTTTGCACCATTCCATTTCCAAACCCCTTAGGACTGGCTCTTTTAGAGAAAAATTTTGAAAAGTTTACACATTGAGAATTTTGCTGTTGTGAACTGGTCATTGTGGTCAGTTATAGTGTCTTTATTAGGTTTATATGTAATGTGCTTATGATATGATTTCGTCTGCAGCTTATGTGATGGTGCTAAAGCAGTGCGTTTTGCACCATTCGATTTATCGGGAAAAACTGTGAGGGAATGGACCTTTTAGAGAATAATTTTGTCAGTAGTAGAGCTATGCGGTTTGAATGAATAGATTTGTCGTCCCTAACTACGTAGGAATGACAATTTAGCTGGAAAAAAAATGGAAACTTTCACCCATTTAGTATTCCGCTTTTACGGATGGGCCATTGTGGCCAGTTAGAGTGTCTTCTCCTGCGTTTAAATGTAATATGTTGATGATATACTTTCTTCTGCAGCTGAAACTATTAGTTCTAAAGCAGAGGCGATTGTACCATTCGATTTGGCGTCACCAAGTACATAGGAATGTAACTTTCAGTATAAAAATTTGGAAAATTTTACCCATTACCAGTTTGGTTCTTATGGACAGATCATTGTGGTCAGCTGCAATATCTTCCCTTTTGTATTGTGTTGATGATATGATTTTTCCTCCAACTGCTGATGCTGAAGCAATGCGGTTTGCACCGTTCGATTTACCGGCACAAACTGGGTACGAATAGATCTTTTAGAAAAAGATGTAGAAAGTTATATCCTTTCAGAATTTCCTTCTTACTGATTTGTCATTGAGGTTAGCTACAATGTCTTTTGTTTTTGTTGATGATATGCATTTTTCTGCAGTTGAAAGTACTGGTGTTAGAGTAAACGAGTTTGCACCACTTCATTCGGCGGCACATATTGCGTACGAATGGACCATTGGGAGAAAAAATTAGAAAATTTTATCCATTTACAATTTACAATGAGTGGTCATTGGGGTTAGCGATAATGTCTTCCAGTGAGTTTAAATGTAAATGTGCTGATGAAATGTCTTTTTCTGTAGGTAAAGGTGTTGATGCCAGAGGAATGCGGCTTGCATCAATTGATTTGTTGTCACCAACTACGTACGAATGGTTCATTAGGAGGAAAATTTTCAAACTTTAACGCATTTGGAATTTCGTTCTTACGAACTAGTGTTTATGGCAAGTTACAGTGTGTTCTCCTCCATTTCAATGTAATGTGTTGATGATATGGTTTTTACCACAGCTGACACAACTGGTGCTATAGCAATAGGTTTGCACCACTTGGCTTGCCGGAACAAACTGTATAATTATTATAAACTACAATAGGACCATTACGCAAAAAACTGAGAAAATTTTACCCACTGAGAATTTCCTTCACACGGACTGGTCATTGCGGTTAGCTACAATGTCTTCCAGTTGTTTTATATGTAATGTGTTAATGATATGTTTTTCACCCTAGTTAAAGGTGTAAATGTTAAATCAATTTTCTTGGCACCATTCGATTTGTCTTCGTCAACTGCGTAGGAATGGATCTTTGACAGAAAAATTTGGAAAAACTTTAACTGTTGTGAATTTCTTTCTTACGGGCTGGTTATTGTGGCTAGCTGCAATGTCTTCCCGTGCGTTGATATATAATGTGTGGATGATCTGCTTTCGTCTCCAGCTGAAACTGCTGGTGGTAGAGCAATGGGATTTGCACCAATTGGTTTGCCGATACAAACTACGTACAACTGGATTATTAGGAGTAAACTTTGGAAAATTTTACCTATTGAGAATTTCGTTCTTAAGGACTGGTCATTGTGGCTAGCCTTCCTGTGCGTTTATTTGCAGTGTGTTAATGATATGCTTTCGTCTGCAGCCAAAACTGTTATTGCTAGAGCCATGCGTTTTCCATCATTTGATTTGTCGTTCCCAACCACATCGGAATGGCCCATTAGGAGAAAAAGCTAGAAACTTTTAACCCATTTAGAATTTCGTTCTTACGGACTTGTCATTGTGGGGAGCTACATTGTCTTCTCCTGCGCATAAATGTAATGTGTTGATGTTACACTTTCTTCTGCACGTAATACTATTGCTGCTAAAGTAATACGGATTGCAGCATTTGATTTGTCGACAACACTAGCGTACGAAAAAACTTTGGCATAAAGGTTTAGAAACTTTTACCCACTGGGAATTTCGTCATATGGACGGGGCCTTATGTGAGCAACAGTGTTTTCTAAGGTGCAATTTCTAACATTCGATTTGTCGTCACCAACTACGGAAGAAGGAGCCTTTAGCAGAAAAATTTGGAGACTTTTACCGATTGAGAATTTCGTTCCTACAAACTGGTGATTGTGGTCAACTACAATGTCTTCCAGTGAGTTTATAAGTATTGTGTTGATGATATGCTTTGCTCAACTCCTAAAAGTATAAGTGCTAGGGCAATATGGTTTGCACCGTTCGATTTGTCGTCACCAATGCGCAGGAATGGCCCTTTGGTAGAAAAATTTAGAAAATTTTACCCATTACGAATTTATATGTATATATGTACATATGTTTATAACCATTTGTGCACTACAGCACGACAGTGTAGTAAGATAGCTATGCTAAAGGGGTCTGTTTCTTTTTCATGTTTGTATGTTAATATGTTCTGATGCTTTATCCCAGTTCTGCAGAGCATATATTTATGAATAAACAGTGAGTATATGATTCTAGATTCAAAATATCTACATTACTCCGACAGGATATGCATGTAAATATTGAAATATTACATATGTTTAACCATCATGTGTAAAACGAATATATTTTATATGTGTGTATTTAGGTCAATCAAGGAAATGTGTGAACGCCCAAAGAGGGTTAGACGTGTCAGGGAAAAGGTAAAATAGATGTAATTTGACAGTAAGGAGCAACCAGTACTTGTTGAACATGTGATTGGATAACTCATTGAAATGCTTTGTTTGCTATTGCTGCTAAAGTAATACGGTCCATAAAACTCACCATACAGTCAAAACATTCGATTGCGTTTACTTTGCTGAAAAAAAAAATCAGTGAACATATCTTCAGATACAGTTTTTAATGCTCTTTTTCTTAGCATAACTTTTGTGTGGTCTTTCCCTTTAATGTAGGCAGTTGTTGTTCCGGGATGTTTTTTGCTTTAAACAATTTTTCATGTATTCTGAGTAAAAGTCATTTATGGATTTGTTACACAGTAACAGCTTTGTGTAACTTTACTAATTCATGTATTGGAAGCGAGTAGAGAATTTCGAGCATTTTTATCTGGAATGGTCTAAAATGAGGCAGGCTGCTGTTTTATTAGTTTAAAATTCGTTCCACACGTCGAGCAAAATAAAAAAAACAAAAAAAAATATAAACACATCTTGATTTCTCCTGCCAGGAGACACCAATCTATAAACAGCACCTCAGTCAAGGTGAAGTAGGGTGACGTCACAAACGGAACGCAGTCATCCTACCTTTGGAGATGCTTCCCTTTCTTGGGGTTGTTACGACTATGGCGAATTTCTGATATGTTAATCAAAGGCGAATGGATACTTCATCAATCATTCCACATAAAACGTCTTTGACAAATAAAAAGAGTACGAAAAAATATTTTTAAAAAAGAAAACATTGCCGTGTACTGCCGTGCGTTCTGTACAACCCCACACACCTGTACATTAAAACAGAGAGGCCACATGGCCTTAAGTATGCCTGCAATGGTCACCAACACGGCGAATCACATAGGACAGTATTTCACACGACAGCATAATCAATTAATGAGACGAACCACGAACAACTCACTTTGATGAGTTTGATGGTTGATTTCAGGACCTTCGAAACTTTCTCCGTGAGCGAAAGTCGAAAAAACCAGATGCACACATGCGCAAAAACAAAACTGGATGACATGTTCGTTGATGAAACTATAAATATACACTGCATTCTCTCAGCGTGTGTGATATCTATAAAAAGGCATGTAAATCTACATGAAAAAAAGATTTTAACCTGCTGTGGAAGTCAAAAGGGCATTCCAGAGTGCAAAGTTGGGGAATCCCTATCGGAAATCCGTGTTATGTATATTATTCACCCAGGATTTCGACTAAAATTATAAATTTTTCAAATTTTACACATTTTCTACTAGTAATATACAGGCATTGTAAAAAAATTCGTTGCGAGGTTGGTGGCATCAACTCTCTGTGCTTTCTTAATAGTGATAAAAGTCTTGATATTTATATTTGCATACATGTGACCCACTTGTTTCAGCCGTTTTAGTTTGCAATCAATGTTGATTCCTAATAATACATGTTGCTTGACATTTTGTATGGGGATATTTTCACTTTTGACATTGAGGGCCTTGTTTTCCAGGTAACTCAATTTCTTGGTTCCACCCAGTAAAATACAGGTACTTTTACCTTGGCTAAATACCATTTTGTTTAAGGAACACCAAGAACGGATGGATTTGAGGGACTTGTTTAAAGATGATTCAATGTCAATAAGATGTCTTCCAGAATAATAAATTGTGCAAACAGGTAAAGTTACTACTGTCAGTGTGTGATACTATGTGCTTGAATTGTTATATTGTGTAATAAGTTAACACAGAATGTATATTATGTAATATGTTAACTTAGTACGTACACATGCTATAAGGTAACTTATTTTGTCCATATTTATATCTTAATTCATCAAATCTGTGAGTAATCAGTTTGCATGACTTTTTTTTTTGGTCATAGAGTCGAAACAATTTCGTTATACATGTATAAACTGACTGAAAGAGTTAAATGTGGTTTCTTGCTATGGTGTACACGCACACGTATATCATGTTGTATATAATTTATTCATAATAAACATTTATAATGTCTTTTCATGAAATTTGGGCAAAGAGTACCAAAAACCTGGGCGTTGAGAGATGTAAGATGATCATGCATCATGATAAAAATATTTGCTATAACTAATGACCACATCTAAGTTCAAGGTGTTTTATTTATTTGCGATGAGGAAAAAATGTAACTATTACTTACAACAACATAGATAAATGTATTTATGAAATTTTTACTTGCACTTTTGTAGTTTATTATATATGTGATGGGCGTTTTACACCGTACCAAAGAATATTTCACTTATTTGAAGTGGCAGCATTATGCTACGAGGAAGCCAGGTGTATTAATGTAGTGTAATTGTTAAATAATTACAAAATTGAATCTAAGTTAATAATTTAGATGATGAATAAATGCAAGTACAGATACTAACGGTTTTGCACTTTGCCTTTTAATAACTTTATTAAGATCATGATGCCAGATGACATGATTTCAGGGTATATTATGATCTATCGGGATCTTATAAAATATATCACACAATACTGGTACTGGTACTTTTTAAACAGTATTCCCTTAATTCAGAGACTTTCATGGTCATTCTAGACATTAACCATGTCAACTGAGTGAAATTACTTGTTGGTCATTTTAAGTCGGACACTCTGGATGAAACACACAGGTCACTCTAAGTGATAGTACCATTATACATTTCCAAACAAGTACATGTAAAATGCTTTATTTAAAAGTTTACTACTATGAAACTTGAATGATTTGCACTTACGTATATGTTGTTGTTGTAACATTATGTATAAGTAACAACTGCTCTCTACTGTTAGCATCTGTGTAACCAAGCAATGACTGCTCCCTCTGCTTGCTCTACAACCTCTTGTAGTAAAGTCCTACACAACTTGATTTACTCTCTCCTCTCCTTTCTTATCATTTCTTCGCACATGAAGAGTGACACAGTTGTTGTTTCGTGAACTTGCTGCACCTCGGTTTTTAGACTGTCTTCTAACATCAACAATGAAGTGCCCAGCAAAAAGGTAACATTCCAACCGAGCATCATTGCATTTATCACTGTATCTCCTCAGCTCCTAGCTCAGAAAAACATTTCTTTTAAGCCATGTGAGACTTGCACTCTGAAATTGACTTCTACTACCTCTACCAAAAAGAGTGCCATTTTTGCTAACGATAACTGGAAAAACCCCTAGCGATCGCGTTAGGGATTTCCTGACAACAGCTCAAGTTTTCCTCCCTTGACTTAGCTAAGTTTTAGGCTTAGATGCTTCTTGAATACCAGCTTAAGTTTTTGAATCAGCTAAGTCGAATTTGTAAAACTTAAGTTCCCAACTTAAGTTAAACTTAATTTTTTTTTTTATGAATATCGGTCCTGCAGTATATAACTCTTTTCACTACTGCTTTGAACTCTACTGCTATTTGCTGCTGATGTGGGCGTAGAAAACCCATAACCGTGTCTGTTACATACATGTTCTCGTGGACAGATACATAATGCAACACCGCTAATCCGGGTGTAAATTACACACTTGACGGCTCAGTACCGGTCATGTACATTTTACCAATAAGAGGCAAGAAAAATCTTAGCAAGGGCTTTTTCTAAGTATAATCCTCAAATGGATTAAAACAAACATCAGACCATGCCAAATTCACAAGGAAAATCGCGACTATAAATGTCACAAAGTTTGTTTCCGGTTGTTAGCGCACAGGAAAAGAAAATGGCATAATTAGTGTCAGTATCAAGCTTAAGTTTTCAAAAGAAACCGATATCTGTTGATGACTGATCTAGGAATGACACAATGCATGTACATGCACATGACGGCCAGCAAAGTCATTCGTTTCAACTGAGTTCTATTGGCCAGTTACGGTGTAGATAAAATTGTGTGTTTTAAATAAGTTTCTGTTTCTGACCGTCTCGGATGTCTTGTAGTTATTTAAAACTTTGACAGTTTTTATCACACACTTTATGGGATTCAAGCCAGCTTCTCCTGTTTTGGACGAGCTGTAAAAACATGAACCAGTAGGTTAAACATAAAGCAGAAGTTCAGGTGAACGTAATATACCTGCGAGCAAATATATGCAAGGAGCCTCAGAACGTTATCCTAATTAATACTGGACCAAAGTGGACGCCCTGAGTTCAGGTCTCATGCTGGCTTCCTCCATACGTGGGAAGGGCCGCCAGCAACCTACGGATGGTCGTGGGTTTCCCCCTGACTCTGCCTGTTTTCCTCCCACTTTGATGCTGGCTGCCGTCGTACAAGTGAAATATTCTCCAATCAAATAAATAAATGAGTCACTTTTATTAGTAATGGTTTGTGGCGCGTCATGCGAAAAAATACTTCCTATCATTAAAAGGGTTTAGCAATAGAGTGGCCAAGTTCTTTCATAAAGGGAACGTGGTTCTTAGTCACTCACTTTCCCAGTAAAATCAAATATCTTGGTACATTTCATCTTCAATAAGATCATTTCAAAGTATAAAGGTCGTTTATTCCTGAAAATATTCATAACGGAAGTTTGTAATAGGCTTATATAAAACGGTATTAGTTACCTGCTTTTACGGATACAAGCATTGGAACCCACTCCCCACCATACCCCCAACCTTGCTACACCCTCTAGACCCCTCTCCCTGCCCCCACATCCTGCTGCTGGAAGACTTAAAAAAACAACTAAAAAGAAACAAAAAGAATTACAATCAAACAAAAAACAGCACAAAGTTACGCGTTCAAGGGGTGTAACTCTGGGACACATTTTGCCACCGTAGTCCACTGTCGAACTGAAATGTCATGACGAGGTGGTCTATTCCACAAAAGCATTGAACACATTTCGCGAATTGTTTTGAGCAAGGGATAAAAGCTCATAACAATTCCTCATTCCTATATACTTTATGTCGGTTGAAAATTTGAAAGTTTATGTGGGGAAGTTAATAAGGTGCGCGGCAAGTTCAGATGGTATTTTATCCAGCCATCCGTGCACCTGAGGGTCGTTGCAGAAGTGAAACACTATTGTGTGGGACATTTTGAGTAGGACATGTTGTACATCACGTGTATATATATAAGCCCATCACCTCATCACGAGTTAGGAATGGGAATAACATCAATTATCATATGCTGTATCGCCACGAGAATAGAGAACGATAACAATACGTTATCAGATAATCGACGATCTGTATTTAGACATGTGCGGGTCTGAACCTCTGCCACTTTGTGACCTGCTGCAAAACAACAAGGTAGGTGCAATTTTAGAAAGCATTTTTGTCCTGAATTATTTATAATTTCTGTATTTGTGGTAGGCTGAAACTGAGGTATATACATCTCGACCGTCTTTATTTATTTATTTATTTGATTGGTGTTTCACACCGTTCTCAAGAACTTATACGACTTATACGACGGCGGCCAGCATTATGATGTGAGGAAATCAAGCATAGTGATAGAGTTACTATCCATGAACACATCTTCAAGTCCCAACTGATCAGACCCTATACTGCTTGCATACATATATATTAGAATGGTGTGCATAATTAGATGTAGATGAATAGGTATATCAACGAGGCAACGAGCAGTGTTTAGGAATTATTTTAGGTTAGATAAACTAGCGCTAATTCCTCATCAGAGGTGACCACAGAGTAGAGTTGGGGGTGGGGGGGGGTGGCAGTTGTGTGTCATAAGATTCCAGTGTTTTCTTAAGGTAGCCAGTGTGTCAGGCTGTATGCTGTTGCACATCCAATTAGGATTTGAGCCTACAGGCAAAATAGCAATCTCTTCTTTCTGCAGTTACGTAGAGAAGTGAATCAAGAGATTATGTTCTACACCTCTTGTGTCAGGGTGTGGAATGTCCCAATTTATTCACATAGATTGTGTATTAGATATATGAGTTGTCTAGTTTACTCTGAGGACGGTTGCTAGAGAATAATCTGGATGCCTCCAAATTAAGCAGGTTTGGTATGATAGTGCAAATTCCCCATCCAAAGACACATAGGTCTTTTCTTCCGTCTTAGGGAGGTAGGTAATCTACTGGACTTTTCATGAAAGGTAGTTGAAAATAGTCTGGGTAGCCCCCATGTCTTTAGTAGGTATAGTCTGGCTGGCTTTTCAGGTACAAGAGTTTCCAAAACACTGCTCGTGTGGCCATGTAGCTATCTTGTTCATAGATTCTGCGCTTGAGAAAGCAGACATACTGATGTTTTGTGGGCTCTGCTTATGCCATAGGGTACACTCATTATGGCGTTCAGGCCAGGAGTGTGTTTTTCACAAGTTAGATAGATATGGTAGTATATAGCTGTATAATGTGCGCCAGTCAGTCTTGTAAGGGTTGTACTGCCATGGTGTGATCATCACACGTGCTAGTTGCACATATCGGACTAGTGTCCCCAGCTGTACATACAGGTATAGCGACTATGCTGACTTCTCCATACTGCATGGTATCAGGCTCTAATATTCTGGGCTCATATGTTCAGAGCTGTATTAATACTAGGCGGTTGAGGAGATTCTGCTCCAGAGGGCGTTTAAGCCGTGAGTTCATTTATCATAGGTTAGGTTGATCTGGTTTGTACGCCGATGCGTTGGTATGTTCGATGTGTCTATCCTTGTGCCAGATAGTGTGGCAGGGGAGGTGTATCTACTCCCACAGTGTGATAGCCATGTATGAGCGCTATTGCACACATTATATTAACCTCTCTGCCTCTGTAGGTAGCTTTCTCAGTGTCTCCAAATGCATGGTGGGTAGATAAGTAAAATGTAGACAAATGCGTGGCGAATCTCATAGCCTGTGTGATAGAATTACTATCCATGAACTTCAAGTCATGATCTACCTGGCGGACCTTCCCCCGCAGGACTGGAGACCTGATAATTACTGATATACCATTTCACCCTTCACTTTCATTGACCGTTCACTTTGAGGCAAAATATGTCAGGAAAGACATACGCATTGAGCAGAAAACATTCTAATATACTGCAGCAATTTTTCGAAAAGTATAACTGTAGCTATATATTAGGTTCAAATCTAACAATTATTTTATTTTGAATATCAAGATTAAGTTGGTTAGAGTGTCGTGTGTGTTCAGCATAAAAAGCAGCCTTTACACTCACACAATGCTATTTAAAAAAAAAAAATTCAAAAAGTAATACTCCCAACAAGTATATCAAAGAGATGGATTCGTGGAGGCGTATATCATATTATTCTTTACTGGTCCATGAATTAACGAGTACTGATTAAAGCTGACTACACAGAACAAAGAGTCCACGTCCCCTAGACCGTTTACGTTTGATTTCGTCACTCAAATTGGAGATCAGACACGGGAAGTTTCATCTCCTTGGAGGAAAGTTACTAGAGTTGTAGTTGCCATGGACAACGTTAGGATCGCTGTTACAGCCGCTGCTATATTAATGGAGAAGATATAGATATAGAATAGATATATTTATCTATTATTTATCTGTTTATTTGATTGGTGCTTTACGCCGTACTCAAGAACATTTCACTTATACCAAGGCCGCCAGCATTATGGTGGGACGAAACCGGGCAGAGCCCGGAAAGAAACCACAACCATCCGAAGATTGCTGGCAGACCTTCCCACGTCAGCTGGACTTCATTAAGAGAACCCAGGGCTTTATGCTATTCTAGAGCGCTAACCAACTGATCCATGGGGGCCCCATCTGATATATGGTATATGTTGTATTTCGTTCCAGATGCAGATTCTAGTACTCCTGACTCTGACCATTGGCCTTGTGAGTACGACTCCAACTTCGCGGGAGCTAAGCGGAAGATGGGAACTGTTTAAATTGCTCTACAACAAGACCTATGCACCGGAAGAAGAGCCCAATAGGTAGGTGTAGTATCACATATTCATTTATTTTTATCAGTTACAAAATATATCTGCATTTGCGCTATCAAATAACCAATTCAAATTGCATTATGCGCTCCGCCTACCGCCAGTATATAAATACAGTTTTGTTTGAATTATCTGTGAGGAAGGTAGCCCTCTTTCTTTTTTATTGGAGTTTCACATATAAGGTGAAGAAACATCCACAATTTCTTGAATTATTTTTATTTTCCTTAATGCATGTTTGATGGCGAACTTCGATAGCTACGTTAGAATAAGACATGTTTGTTACTGTCTTTTCCTTCCCAGGCGGCAAATATGGGAGGTAAACGTGGATTATATACAGAAGCACAATCGGGAGGCAGTTCAAGGGCTACACTCATTCGTTTTGGGTCAGAACAAATTCGCTGACATGGTAAGCCGGTAATAAATCACTGGATTCAGATGGTAAAAAAGAAACAAACAAAAATATTCCAGATACAAAAGCATCACTGATGACAAAATAAATGGAGCTGTTTAAGCGCCAGTTGTGAGTGTTCAGGTTGTGGGTAAGAGCTTCTTTTATATACAACCACCCAGGTTAAAAGAAAAGAACACATTTATACCAGCTATACCTTAAAAGAAAGAGCCTTACTAATAGTTAAATAAAAATCTCAGTTTTCTGGCGGAAGTGGTTGTTATTTGAGTATTTAATAGTTAAACATCCAAGACTGAGAAGCCTTTTTAGGCCGCGATTTTAACAGCTTACGTCACCGTGCTTAGCTTTGCAAGGTAGCTTTTATGTCTTTCTTTCACAAAGAAAAAATCATGTAGATAACGTAATGGAGGGCTTTCCGTGGGGACCCCAGCTCTAGTTCTGATGATAGTGAATGTAACTTCGGCTTACAAGGCTACCAGTTTAAATCGCAGAGGAGTGAGGCTGAGAGCAGTAGTTCGACCGACCACGCATCAAGTTCAAGTGAGTGGGAACCGGGAATTCTGGCTTTGACAGGGGCAATCTGTGAAAGGACAGATTGCGCTCTCTGCCTTCAGGACATCGCAATTCAGACACATTATGGCAGCCAACAGCCAGGCATGTAGGCATGATGTGGCCCTCTAGTACATCTCAAACTATTCCTTTTTAGAGTTGGCTTTAACAAAGCTTAAAATCCACGATTATCACGATGTGCGAACATGTTTAGCTGAGACTGGAAATGCACGTTAATTAAATGGTAGGAGTAAAACCTTAAGCACAGTGACGTCACAATGAATATTCAAGAGGAGGAAAGAATAGGTGGATTTTGTAAAAAATGACGATGTTTAAAATAGTTTGTCTCTTTTACGAAACCTTTAAAAAATAGTATTCCACACAGTTTGTATAGCTCTTTCATTTAAGGTGTAGGTTGTATAAATGTATTCTTCTCTTTTTAAGTGCATTTTCCTATTCACAATTATCCTCAAGAGTAGTTCATACATTCATTCATTCATACATGCGAATGATTGTAACCTCATAATAAATTGCTGGTATCGTATTGCCAGCAAATATTTGACCAAATCATAAGGTACATATTAAAGTCTTTATTTGCTTATGGTCTTGGTTAACACGATAAACTGATTTCAATTGGTAACCATCCCTGGCGCCAGTCCTTGGTTACAAACCTATTTTCACAGGCATGACGCCTGGGCGCATTAGTACACTTATTCAGGACCGTCTCGGTGACCTTATGGTTAGAGCGTCCGCCTCGATGTCGGGAGATCCGGGGTCTGGCCATGTCAAAATCTGTAAAAGTGGTAGGTTTACTTGTTGCTAGAGCAAGGAAACACTACTGGTCGTCCCGGTGTCAGACTGGGTAAAGTGTCATATCTGGTGCTTTTAGCACGATGTTCCAATGGCGGCAGCTCTTTGGACTCGCCCTGTCACAACAAGACACAGCATATATACATTCTAATGACCCTCGTCGTCATATCACTCAACAATTGTTGAGTAGGATGTAAAATCGTCATATGACTGAACAATTGTTGAGTAGGATGTAACACCCTAAGTATAAATATATATACATGCACTTATTCGCATTTAACTCCACATCGCGTGAAATTAACAAGGCATGAGAGTGAGTAACGACCTGGTCCTACGATCACGAAGCTGTCTTAGACGTATATTCATATTCTTAACTCCAAAACATTTTGGTGCTCTAAAACTGTGAATTTAACATATAGTTTTTATTGTAATATTTATAGATACCAAAGGATTTCATAACAAAATTAGAAATTACCGATCCATTGCAAATCTGAACTCAGGAATAACGCCATAAGTTAAGAAAAAGTCTGACTTAAGCCGAAAACAGCTTCGTGATCCCGGGGATTCTTAACAGAAGGAGGTGACGTACTCATGCATGTATAGGACACCGAAATGTATAAACAACGTATATTTGATTTCAGACAGTTAAAGAATTTTCTCGTCTGATGAACGGTTATAGAATGTCCAACAAATCCCGAGAGGGAGCAACCTACCTACCGCCGTCTAACGTAAGATTGCCGGAGACCGTCGACTGGCGTAAGGAAGGATATGTTACCCCGGTCAAAAACCAGGTCTGTCCATTCTCCCAGCTGATCGTCAGTACTTAAAGTTGATTTTTTATATCTTCTTGTATATTGCTTTGCTGGAAAACGTTTATGCCTGAGCAACGTAAAAACAACAGCATCCTTTACAGTTGTGGGATCGGTTGCCCTTGGTCCGAAATAAGAACTCATTCTTTAAACCCCCTCGGTGGCTTGGTGGTTAGAGCGTCCGCCTCGAGTTCTGGATGAGACCAAAGGCGAAAGGTCATACCAAAGATTTTAAAAATGGCACTTGTTGCTGCATCGCTTAGCGCTCGGTATTTTCAGGATAATGTGACTGGGTGGGGTGTTGTGGCGGCATGGACTCGCCCTGCCACAAGAAGACTCACTCTATATGCACATACCAGAAGGACTCCACGTCATCATATGACTTTTTATGACCTTAAACCCAAGTACTCACTAAAACACTTTGCACAACACAACATGTCGTATCTACTCGTCGTTTTCAACAAATGTCCTGAAAGTAGGGCAACTTGCATTCAGACGATGTGATCTATCGGATGATACGATAAGGGACTGCAGTATTCTCCAACTTGTAGTGCAGCGTCTTAATGGACTGCAGTATCCTCAGCTTGTAGTGCAGCGTCATCAGGGACTGCTGTATTCTTCAGCTTGTAGTGCAACGTCATAAGGAATTGCAGTATCGTCAGCTTGTAGTGCAACGTCATAAGGGACTGCTGTATTCTCAGCTTGTAGAGCAGCGTCATAAGGGACTGCAGTATTCTCCAGCTTGTGGTGCAGCGTCATAAAGGACTGCAGTATTCTCCACTTTGACACAAAATAGCCTTTTCCCCAATATTTCAACCTATGTTTTCCCAAAATTCTGCTTAACAGGAACAGTGTGGTTCGTGCTGGGCTTTCTCCACGACTGGATCTCTGGAAGGTCAACACTTTAAAAAGACGGGTCAACTAGTTTCTCTTTCCGAACAAAATCTGGTGGACTGCTCCACTTCAGAAGGTGTGTTAGTAGGGCCTACTTAAATAAGGCAGTTCATTCTGTGCAAGAACTTTTTGTTAACATTTATGGGCAAGACCAAGGAATTCTGATCGGTCCCTAGTTGATTTTACATGCTTTTGTGAAAAGCTGAATTTCTAAAATGTAGGTAACGCCACAACATGATAATTTACCTATCCAGAAAAAACACAGTTCGACTATGAGGCAGAGGTGTGCTGTAGTCTTCTTCTATATAATATGCATCCCTCATATAAAAGCGGGATCGTCTGGGTGGCCTAGCGTCTAGAGTGTCCCCCTTGGGGTCGGTTCATGCCAAAGACTTTAGAAATGGTACTTGTTGCTGCCTCGACTGGCGTTCAGCACTGACAGGTTAGAACAAGGAAACAGGACGGACTGGTCGGCCCGGTGTCTGTATGATGTGACTGGTTGCATGCGGGTGTCACGTCTGGTGTTTCCGGTATGATGTTCCAGTGGCGGCAGCACTTTGGCGGTATGGACTCGCCCTGCCACAAGAGGACAGAGTATGTATACATTCTAAGAACTCCTTGTCGTCATATGACTAAAAAATTGTTATGTTCGACGTAAAACCTCACGCATCCATACATACATCATATCAAAGAATTTTCAACACTGAGCAACTAACTCAACTGCGGCTGCCTGCACTTGTGACAGGGCCTATGTCAGGGTCCTGCATTCTTGCTATGCCAGACGTCATCCCCTACAGATCATCCCCTGGTGGGTAAGTCGAGTTCAGTTCAAGTACATGCAGCTCGTTTCGATCAATAAGGTGCCAAAACGAAGTTGTTGTGACCAGTCAAGAGTGTCCGTCCTAAATATGCAAGGCAGATGAGGTCTCATGATCACATAACGTAGATTTATAAACAAAGGCGAGCGTGCTTAAAGATTTGATTGATTGACCCAGTTTAGACTGTAGCCTGGGAAAAGGTCGAGCTGTTTGTAGTAATGAAAGACGTCAAGGGATCTTCTGTCAGTAAGCGAAAGAGAAGCCTTGACACTGTGAAAAAATTACAGTGATGTTAAATGCAATATACTAGCCGCCAATTGTGTAGAATTACTCAAAATTACATGCACACTGCTCATTTAAGCCAAGGCACGTGAACATCTTCTTTGAGGCTGCCTTCATATCTGTGCACCACTGTATGACTATACCATACTCTTTTTCCACAGGAAACATGGGATGCAATGGCGGACTAATGGACCAGGCTTTTAAGTATATTCAGAAAAATAATGGAATTGATAATGAACTATCCTACCCGTACGAGGCACTGGTAAGATACAGTTTCCATATAAAAAATGAAACAACGTAAATATGCAGGGGGCATATATATCCATCACATCTATCTCGAATAGGTATTAGGGGCCTCCGTGGTGGAGGGGGTTATCGCTCCAACGCGACGTAATGACCCAGGTGCCTCTCGCCAATGTGGTGGCTGTGAGTTCAAGTCCAGCTCATGCTGGCTTCCTCTCCGCCCGTACGTGGGAAGGTCCGCATGCAACCTGTGGATGGTCGTTTATTTTACCTGGGCTCTGCCCAGCTTTCTCCCACCATAATGCTGACCGGCATCGCATTGTAGGGCATAAAACACCGATCAATCAAGTAAATAAAACGAGGCTATTTGTTGCTTAAAGGAACAGACCACATGTAAACAACGTACGCATCATATAACAGGACATTTCGTGCTGATTCGAAATATATTCAGCGCGGTGATTAAAATGAAAATAAAGATTGAGATGCTGCTGTGGGCGTTTTTGACCATATACAACAGGCTGAAGCACAGTGACGTCTCACCAGATTCTTTTCAGCTGCTGAACTCTGATTGCTATATCTCTTCGTTCGACGTTTATATATATATATATATATATATATATATGTTAAACATGCCATAACTATATATATATATAGTTATGGCATGTTTAACAACCAAAAAAGAAAAGTCCACCATAGCACCTCAATTTATATTTCCATTTTAACGACAGTCAAATGTGCCCTCAAAATAATGAAAACCATAGTAGGAATCAGCACGAAATAACCTTTAAGATGAGGTGTACTGTTTTAAATGTGGTCTGTTCTTTTAAGTTATTTTTGACCCCTCGGCGATAGCTGCACGCCATTGCTCCTAAATAGCACAGTAAGAGGTTTGTTTCTTTTTTGGTGAGATATTGTCGAGTGCCTTTCAGAAGTCAGAGGAAGCCTTACTCAGTGACAATAGCATTTCTTTTAGCAGTATGCTGGGTTACATAATGATAAATGTTTTAGGCTTCTCAAAAAAGGGGAATTTATGTCGGACTGGGGGATTGAGATTTTTTTAAATAGTTGTTAATACAGACAATTTGGGTGTTATTACTTGCTTGTCAATGGTGTTTGAAAACTGATAGATGGTTGTAGGCGATTGGTCAGTTTTCGTGGACCCTGATCTTTTTTACAACAAGCAATGCTTTCGATTCACAGTCTGGTCAACTCTGAGCGGATAATGAAAAATTAAGCACTTCAGCATGCGCGCATCCTAGTATGTGTTCACCTTCAATAAATCACTATACCAGGAAATCAAAAAATGAGTCCAATAGTTACCCTTGGTATCGAAAGACCTTAAAATAAAACCAGCATTCCTCCCTCGAAGGGCTAACAAATGAGCCAAGCACTCCGTTTGGGCTTTCATCTCTCGAAGGATCCAAAGATAAACCCAGAACCCCATTTGCGCTTTCATCTTTCTAACGCTCCTTAAAACTGACTAGCATTCCACTACTAGCTCCATCCCCGCCCCATCAATCACTAGCTCAATCAATAGTTACTCATCCAAGTGAGCACTAAAACAGTTCACTTCACTAAGGAAGCCGGAAAAATTCAAATAACTCAATGAAATGTCATTCCTTCAATTATTCGTCAGTATTTCCTCTAAGCTAGTGGTAACTGCCAGTTTAAATGTCAGTATATAATGTGAAGATTATTTAGCCAGAGTATCTCCTGTATATCTATTCGCTTTTCAGAACGAACCCTGTCGATTCCGCGTGGCTGACGTCAGCGCCACGGATACAGGCCACACGGACGTGACTAGGGGTAGCGAGGATGACCTGAAGGCGGCCGCAGCCACGGTCGGCCCGATCTCCGTGGCTATTGACGCGAGTCACTCTTCATTCCAGGTAAAACATGGAGCTAAGCCTGACCTGCATAATGTCTACGGTTCTTTGCTCGATTTTCTTGACGGAAATGCACACTCCAGGTGGTCTGAACCAATGAAATCTCTAATTACAAACCTTCATGCATATCTTGTTCAAGTCTGCGCGGTGCATATTTAAAAAGGGATGCTCTGATTGGTCTTCTGATTGGTCATAAAATTTCCTTCGCTCGGGCCCTTTTTTTTTAACTGAACTGAACTCAAATTGCCAACCAAAGATGGTAGAGTCAATCACGAAGGGAGCGCAGGCATGGCCTCCGGTATAGCTAGAATACTAAACCTAGGCCATCGCAGCGATAAAAGTTCATGCCTCTGTTTCATGAAGCGTACTTAGTGCGTACTAAGCGTACTAAGTATCCCTTGCCTCAGTGCATTTAATATCTCTACAACGTACGTTGTCATAGTAGTCAAGAGAGTATTTAGTACTAAGTGAGCTTCATGAATTTTGAAGGGCTTGATTTTTAAGTAATCAGACAAGTATACGCAGCATTTATTTTCATAAATCAAAACTTTCTTGATATTTCTAGATGTTAACGTCAATGACGACAGCGATTCATTAAAAACTGATTAAAAAATTGTTATTGTAAGAAATATAAAGACACAAAGTTCAAAATAAACAAAAATCACAACTAGTATTATATTGCTTAACGCGCATAACTTAAATTATAAGAACAAATAATAACATTACGTAAAGTGTAAAACTCATCAGTGAGCATTTCATTGTTGTAAATGATCGTTTACCGTGCTTGTTTGTCCCCACAGCTGTACAAGAGTGGTGTGTATTATGAAGAAGACTGTAGCACTGACAGCCTGGATCATGGCGTGCTCGTGGTGGGCTACGGGACTGACAACGGTCAAGATTACTGGCTCGTGAAAAATAGGTCAGTGTTATCATGAAAGACTAACGTGTGGCAACTTAACACAGAAACAACTGTAAACATTTATATCGTTTGGTTGATAACAGGAAGAAAACAACAGGGCAAGTGTGTCTCAGTAAGGCCTACAGCTTTATTTAGTATTTAGTCACATGTACTTTGCTGATATATGTTGGCAGGTCAACTATTATTTGCTGATATATGTATGTATTGGCAGGTCAGTTTTTAAATTTGCTGATATGTGTTGGCGGGTCAGCTATGGTATTTTCTGATATAGGTTGACAGGTCGGCTATGGTATTTGCTGATATGTGTTGGCAGGTCAACTATGTTATCTGCTGATACATGTATGTGTTTGCTGGTCAGTTACAGTATTTGCTGATATGTGATGGCATATCAGCTATGGTGTTTTCAGGTCAGCTATGGCATAAGTTGATGAATTCGTGAGTCAGCTACTGTACATGTATGTGTTGATGTAAGTTTGTGAGTCAGCTATGGTACAAGTCTAAGTTGATGTGTGTTCGTAAGTCAGCTATGGTACATGTGTATGTTGATGTGTGTTCGTTAGTCAGCTATGGTACATGTATATGTCGATGTGTGTTCGTGGGTCAGTTATGGTACATGTGTATGCTGATGTGTGTTTGTGAGTCAGCTATGGTACAAGTCTAAGTTGATGTGTGTTCGTAAGTCAGCTATGGTACATGTGAATGTTGATGTGTGTTCGTGAGTCAGCTATGGTACATGTATATGTTGATGTGTGTTCGCGGGTCAGCTATGGTACATGTATATGTTGATGTGTGTTCTTAAGTCAGCTATGGTACATGTATATGTTGATGTGTGTTCGTAAGTCAGCTATGGTACATGTATATGTTGATGTGTGTTTGCGGGTCAGCTATGGTACATGTGAATGCTGATGTGTGTTCGCGGGTCAGCTATGGTACATGTATATGTTGATGTGTGTTCGCGGGTGAGCTATGGTACATGTGAATGTTGATGTGTGTTCGTGAGTCAGCTATGGTACATGTATATGTTGATAGTGTTCTTAAGTCAGCTATGGTACATGTGAATGTTGATGTGTGTTCGTGAGTCAGCTATGGTACATGTATATGTTGATGTGTGTTCGCGGGTCAGCTATGGTACATGTATATGTTGATGTGTGTTCGTGAGTCAGCTATGGTACATGTATATGTTGATGTGTGTTCGTTAGTCAGCTATGGTACATGTATATGTTGATGTGTGTTCGTAAGTCAGCTATGGTACATGTATATGTTGATGTGTGTTCTTAAGTCTGCTATGGTACATGTATATGTAGATGTGTGTTCTTAAGTCAGCTATGGTACATGTATATGTTGATGTGTGTTCGCGGGTCAGCTATGGTACATGTATATGTTGATGTGTGTTCGCGGGTCAGCTATGGTACATGTGAATGTTGATGTGTGTTCGTGAGTCAGCTATGGTACATGTATATGTTGATGTGTGTTCGCGGGTCAGCTATGGTACATGTATATGTTGATGTGTGTTTGTGAGTCAGCTATGGTACATGTATATGTTGATGTGTGTTCGTTAGTCAGCTATGGTACATGTATATGTTGATAGTGTTCTTAAGTCAGCTATGGTACATGTGAATGTTGATGTGTGTTCGTGAGTCAGCTATGGTACATGTATATGTTGATGTGTGTTTGTGAGTCAGCTATGGTACATGTATATGTTGATGTGTGTTCGTGAGTCAGCTATGGTACATGTATATGTTGATAGTGTTCTTAAGTCAGCTATGGTACATGTATATGTTGATGTGTGTTCGTGAGTCAGCTATGGTACATGTATATGTTGATGTGTGTTCGCGGGTCAGCTATGGTACATGTATATGTTGATGTGTGTTCGTGAGTCAGCTATGGTACATGTATATGTTGATGTGTGTTCGTTAGTCAGCTATGGTACATGTATATGTTGATGTGTGTTCGTAAGTCAGCTATGGTACATGTATATGTTGATGTGTGTTCATAAGTCAGCTATGGTACATGTATATGTAGATGTGTGTTCTTAAGTCAGCTATGGTACATGTATATGTTGATGTGTGTTCGCGGGTCAGCTATGGTACATGTATATGTTGATGTGTGTTCGCGGGTCAGCTATGGTACATGTGAATGTTGATGTGTGTTCGTGAGTCAGCTATGGTACATGTATATGTTGATGTGTGTTCGCGGGCCAGCTATGGTACATGTATATGTTGATGTGTGTTCGCGGGTCAGCTATGGTACATGTATATGTTGATGTGTGTTCGTTAGTCAGTTATGTCAGTTATGGTACATGTGTATGTTGATGTGTGTTCTTAAGTCAGCTATGGTACATGTATATGTTGATGTGTGTTCGTGAGTCAGCTATGGTACATGTATATGTTGATGTGTGTTCGTGAGTCAGCTATGGTACATGTATATGTTGATGTGTGTTCGTGAGTCAGCTATGGTACATGTATATGTTGATGTGTGTTCGTAAGTCAGCTATGGTACATGTATATGTTGATGTGTGTTCTTAAGTCAGCTATGGTACATGTATATGTTGATGTGTGTTCTTAAGTCAGCTATGGTACATGTATATGTTGATGTGTGTTCGCGGGTCAGCTATGGTACATGTGTATGTTGATGTGTGTTCGCGGGTCAGCTATGGTACATGTGAATGTTGATGTGTGTTCGTGAGTCAGCTATGGTACATGTATATGTTGATGTGTGTTCGTAAGTCAGCTATGGTACATGTATATGTTGATGTGTGTTCGCGGGTCAGCTATGGTACATGTATATGTAGATGTGTGTTCGTTAGTCAGTTATGTCAGTTATGGTACATGTGTATGTTGATGTGTGTTCTTAAGTCAGCTATGGTACATGTGAATGTTGATGTGTGTTCGTGAGTCAGCTATGGTACATGTATATGTTGATGTGTGTTCGTTAGTCAGCTATGGTACATGTATATGTTGATGTGTGTTCGCGGGTCAGCTATGGTACATGTGTATGTTGATGTGTGTTCGCGGGTCAGCTATGGTACATGTGAATGTTGATGTGTGTTCGTGAGTCAGCTATGGTACATGTATATGTTGATGTGTGTTCGTAAGTCAGCTATGGTACATGTATATGTTGATGTGTGTTCGCGGGTCAGCTATGGTACATGTGTATGTTGATGTGTGTTCGTAAGTCAGCTATGGTACATGTGAATGTTGATGTGTGTTCGCGGGTCAGCTATGGTACATGTATATGTTGATGTGTGTTCGTAAGTCAGCTATGGTACATGTATATGTTGATGTGTGTTCTTAAGTCAGCTATGGTACATGTATATGTTGATGTGTGTTCGTTAGTCAGTTATGTCAGTTATGGTACATGTGTATGTTGATGTGTGTTCTTAAGTCAGCTATGGTACATGTGAATGTTGATGTGTGTTCGTGAGTAAGCTATGGTACATGTATATGTTGATGTGTGTTCGTTAGTCAGCTATGGTACATGTATATGTTGATGTGTGTTCGTGAGTCAGCTATGGTACATGTATATGTTGATGTGTGTTCGCAAGTCAGCTATGGTACATGTATATGTTGATGTGTGTTCGTAAGTCAGCTATGGTACATGTATATGTTGATGTGTGTTCGTAAGTCAGCTATGGTACATGTATATGTTGATGTGTGTTCGCGGGTCAGCTATGGTACATGTATATGTTGATGTGTGTTCGTGAGTCAGCTATGGTACATGTATATGTTGATGTGTGTTCTTAAGTCAGCTATGGTACATGTATATGTTGATGTGTGTTCGTTAGTCAGTTATGTCAGTTATGGTACATGTGTATGTTGATGTGTGTTCTTAAGTCAGCTATGGTACATGTGAATGTTGATGTGTGTTCGTGAGTCAGCTATGGTACATGTATATGTTGATGTGTGTTCGTTAGTCAGCTATGGTACATGTATATGTTGATGTGTGTTCGTGAGTCAGCTATGGTACATGTATATGTTGATGTGTGTTCGTAAGTCAGCTATGGTACATGTATATGTTGATGTGTGTTCGCGGGTCAGCTATGGTACATGTATATGTTGATGTGTGTTCGTAAGTCAGCTATGGTACATGTATATGTTGATGTGTGTTCTTAAGTCAGCTATGGTACATGTATATGTTGATGTGTGTTCGTTAGTCAGTTATGTCAGTTATGGTACATGTGTATGTTGATGTGTGTTCGCGGGTCAGCTATGGTACATGTATATGTTGATGTGTGTTCGTGAGTCAGTTATGTCAGCTATGGTACATGTGTATGTTGATGTGTGTTCGTGAGTCAGTTATGTCAGCTATGGTACATGTATATGTTGATGTGTGTTCGTGAGTCAGTTATGTCAGCTATGGTACATGTATATGTTGATGTGTGTTCGCGGGTCAGCTATGGTACATATATATGTTGATGTGTGTTCGTAAGTCAGCTATGGTACATGTATATGTTGATGTGTGTTCTTAAGTCAGCTATGGTACATGTATATGTTGATGTGTGTTCGTGAGTCAGTTATGTCAGCTATGGTACATGTGTATGTTGATGTGTGTTCGCGGGTCAGCTATTGTACATGAATGTGTTGATGTTTGCAAGGGGGTCAGTAATGGTATGTACTGAATCTAATGAAAAAAGGTAGACGCGATCTGGTGTCATGGGTCTCTCAAAGGTTAAAACCTAGACCACATAATTCCAGTACCCGGAGGTTGTCTTTTAGAAATTGAACAAACATCTTCATGCCCAGGGAGCTGTAACATGGTGTTTGAATAGGTACATTTTAAAACGCTTAATGTATGTCTGGCTTATATATGCTTCTTACAAAGAGGCTTAAATTGATAGTGCAGAAGATGTACTGAGATATACATGTATAGAGGCCTCGAGACTACGGATAGCCGAGTGAGTTATACAGTATCATCTATTATGCATTTAAATGAATGCCTTTTTGATAAAAGAAAAACGGAAAGTAAGTGTCAGATAATTGGTCAAGATGACGCGTTCTGCTATAGATATACATCTCTCAGTCAATATTATAAGATGAATAGATTTAATTTAATTCTGTTTGTTTTATCATTTAACGCCACTTTAAACAATGTTTCTGTCAAATCACAATGTATACTGTCCTATTCAAAGTACTGTATTATGTCCCAAAATATCAAAACGTAGAAGAAAACTGGGAGTTACGCATTTACCTTTGACTATGATTTTCAGACTTATGCATACTTATATATAGACGGGTGAAAGCTGCATGTCGAAAACAGCTGTATGTATTTTGGCTCTTTGATCTTACAGAATAAAGAGACATCCCTTAAGACCACATCCGGAAAATTTAACACGAAATCTAGTCTTTCAGTGAAATATATGTAAGGGGCATATCAGATAACCAGGAATAAACAGATTGGTATGAATTGGCTACTATGCTTGAAGTGTGCAGATGAGCTCGGCGTTGTGAACTAGTCTGAGCAAGAAATACAAATAAGTAATCTACCCTGTTTTCCGTGACTTACAGGGCGCTTTATAGTGAGTGGAGGCAATGGTATTTAAACCTCCAAGTACTCATGACATATGACATAAAAGGCTTCAGTACAGTGAGTAAAGCCAGAGCAGCTACGGCATAGTTGGCTAATAGTCACACGTTACCGGTGAAATTAGGCCTCTTGTATATTTAGCTCAGTTACCTGGTTAGGGTTTTACCTTGACTGTTCTTACACATCCCCTAGCACCATGGCTAAAATAGTCGCCTAAATATTAGGTATTTTAGACTTTAGTATTAGGTATTTTTCTCAAGAAGTAAAAGTAACAAGCTTTTCGTTAATCCCACCCCAGTATTGTACTTTAAGTGAATGTTTAAAAATAACAAAAAACTGAAAACTTTGAGTTGCCAGAATATCTAAATGAGTTGCTGTGAATTCAGTGAAACTGGAGCATGTGCACAGCATTCGGTAACCTTCATATGTAAGCAAACGCCTCTGATGCCACACGTAACAGGACTTACGGCTCGCTCGTTACAGGATCGCGCAAAAGAAGTGTAAAAGACTGCTCATTTCGTTGACAAGCAAGTCTAGAGTTGTAACTGGCGGTTAGTAGCCAAAAAACTAAACTACTTGATAAGAGGATGCAAATGTTGCTGTTGTTATGGCGTTGTTACATCGAACATGGCCCGCCTTCTTTGTGTTCAATTCGAATAACGACAGAACTTGTCCATGCCCGTACAAGCTATGTACTCAATGAATATTTTTGTTTCAACGTGACTGATTTGGTTCATAAACGAACTTCAAAACTTCGTTAAGACGTAGCTCTAAGAATTTGTTTGAAAATCCAAATTTTTGGACAATCGAGTCTCTTTCAGCACACAAAAAATAGGGATGTTAAATACAAATTGCTAGACATCACTGGTCTAGAGTTACTCAGTGAGCTGTATTGTCATCATGAAATAAGCACGGGTCAAGGTCAGTGTATACTTTGTAACATAACATTGCTTATTGCAGCTGGGGAACGGACTGGGGCATGGATGGCTACCTTATGATGTCCAGAAACAGGGATAACAACTGCGGTATAGCCACACAGGCCAGCTACCCTTTGGTGTGACAGTACCCGTCAGCGAAACAATCGACGACATGGAAGCGATAAATGAAATCAGGGACACATATTGAATTTGCAATGTATCCAATAAATGTTGCATTATCTCACAAATGAAATATTTCTGTATTTTGTATGGAGTCTTTTTATAACACACTCTTAAAAATGGTACTTGTTGCTGCCTCGCTTGGCGCTCGACACTGAGAGTTTAGAACAAGGAAATAGGACTGGTAGGCCTGGTGTAAGTATAATGTGACTGGGTGGGGTGTCATGTCCGGCGTCTTCGGCATGATGTTCCAGTGGCGGCATGGACTCGCCCTGCCACGAGCAGACACAGCATACCTACATTCTAGGGACTCCTCGTCGTTATATGACTGAAAAATTCTTGAGTGCGACATTAAAGCCAATCATACATACATACATATATATATTCATTTCTGTTTCAAAGTTCGATGGATAAAAGAGTACCGTAAGGAAAACATGATTGGTAATGCAGTTTGTTGATTATCAAGGAACGCTTCACCTTTTGGCCCGCCATGCCCTCCACGCCGCCTCCCTCATTTCCCCGTTATGTGAGATTTTCCTGAGCGGAGACGTGCAGGTGACACCTGTAACACATCATGTATATATATGCCTGCATTTCAAGGTGTATGATCTAGATTACATGCCCCAACCATATTAGTTAACTACATCTATTACAAACCAGCAATACATAGAAAACGGGATATTTATAGGACGTGCATTTACATGAAAATGTAACGAATATTCGACAATCAGAAACCTTATATGAGGCGGCCCACATGTTCAAATTTATGTGTAAAATATTTGGTTGGGTTTACCATTGGTGACATGGGTATTATGCCGAAATAAGATTCAACCGTACTGGTTTAAACGCTTGTCTCCTACTTGTCACTCTGTGATTTTCTAATACAAATATTAACGATTCTTTTGTATTGCTTACGTCTTCATAATATTATAAAAATGTAACAGTCAATATGTTGTGTACAGACTAGTTCACAACTTGTTTGAAGCAAATTAACTTACGCTTGGATTAAATGCTGTACTTGATTTCGCCAAACAAGATTTTGCAGATCCATGTATATTTTACATGTACACAGAATGCATTAGAGATACATGGGTTCCAACCAACGTGTACAAACAGGCTCAAATGAATAAGATCGGTGTAATTATTTGTGTATTTATTTGATTGGTGTTTTACGCCGTACTCAAGAATATTTCACTTATACGACGCCGACCAGCATTATCGTGGAAGGAAATCGGGCACACCCCGAGTGAAACCCACGATCATCCGCAGGTTGCTGGCAGACCTTTCCACGTACGGCCGGGGAGAGATAGAAGTAGTCCGGCTCTCTACCATACATAACTCTCCCTCAGCATTGTAATGGTAAGCATCCACAGTTTAGGGATTATGTTTCGTGGTAGATTTATAGCGATGTGGTTGGTGAACATTTGGTCACATGTACTGCGCCATACATGTTACGCACTCAGTCGTGCCGCTGAACTTCCTTCTTTCGGGCGGCGTGATTTTTGGGCTTCTGCCTTTTATAGCCTCAACGTCAGTAGGATGTCAACTGGCTATCAGGATGGATGTGGGGTTACCGTGTCTTCTACTCGGCATCATTGTCTCAGCCGTTGTTAACTGTCGCGGTGAAACTTGTCATGTACAGCCGGAGTGCAGCTGTTCTGAAACAGTTGGGAGCTACATCTCATGCAACTCACTATGTGGAGCATATGTTCCAAAGTTCGCTTCATCCACGGTACAATTTCGACAATTAACAATCATTGGTAGTCGTGAGACGACAGCCATACGCGACGGGACATTCAAAGAGCTTAATGTGAAAACACTGTACATCAGAGACACTGGTATTGAGGAGATCGGTTGTGATGCATTCGCTGGATTAGACCTGGGACTCGAGACGATAATTTTGACTGGAAACTTTTTAAACAGCATACCCAACTGCTCTTTCTCTAGGTTTGAATTTGTCGAATACCTGGATTTATCGAAAAACCGTATAACTTTAGTTCCGATGGACAGTTTTGTGAGTTTTACCCGTCTCCGAACTCTACCACTGCAACAAAACAGGATAGTGTCTATTGAACCGGGGGCCTTTCACGGGCTTGCCGAACTGACTACTTTGTCCTTACATGGCAACGAACTCGTCTATCTCGATGCATCAACTTTCGAGGGAGCGGATGCACTGACGACATTACACCTTGAGCACAATAACCTCTCTTCTATCCATGTTAGAGCCTTTGATGGTTTGATGAACTTGAAATATCTGTACATACAAGAAAACAAGCTAACTAATCTGGATAACACTCTGTTCCACACGACGGGAGAGCTGTTTTATTTGAGCTTGGCCAAAAACGAGCTTGCAGCGTTAGAGGATACCATCTTTTCAAATTCAAAGAAACTGGGGGAACTCTACCTTAGTAATAACCACATCAACAGCATTTCCGAGACCACGTTCACCGGACTAGGTAAGCTCGCAACATTGTATCTTGACAATAACTGGCTTGAAGATCTTCGGCCACTGTGGTTCAAAGATACCACAAATCTGAGGACCCTACATCTTTACCAAAATAACTTTACTGAGATCCCCATGGGAACATTTCAAACTTTGGGGCGTCTTCAAAATTTGGATTTATCGCATAACGAAATCAGAGTTATCGACAAAGAGGTGTTCAAGGGATTGGGCAATGTCACCAGAATAAACTTGAGGAACAACAGACTGACTGAGATCAGAGAAGACAGTTTCATTCATTGCCTGAGGATTTACAACATCGACTTGAGCCATAACGCCATCCAAGACGTACGTCAAGGTTCCTTTAGAAATTTGTCCCGTCTTGGTGAAATAGACTTCGGCAATAACCGTATTACACAGATTGTCACGGGAACCTTCTCCAATGTCACACGACTAAATAAGTTAATTCTGAACGACAACCATGTGTCTTCCATAAGCGAGAGACTGTTCCTTGAAATGCAACCATCTTTAAATAGTATGGAGTTAAGAAACAATGGCTTGTCTTCAACCTCCCTGAATTGGCTTAAAAAAGTGTTGGTTAATCTGACCAGACTGAATACCCTGGACTTATCCGATAATCCTTTATTCAAAATCCCAGCTGATGTATTATCTGCCCTAAAGAATATAAATAATGTTAAACTGAGAAACTGTAGCATACAGTTTGTATCAAGTGAGACTTCAAACAGCTTTAGTAGCAAATTGGATCTGAGAGAGAATATGTTAAGTACATTTACATCAATTCAAGTTAACCATTCCTACTCTGTACATGTAAATATTTCGCATAATTTAATTCCAAAATTAAACGTGGACGTTGTGGAAAGCAGATTTTACTATGGAGAAATAACAGCAGACAACAACAAAATTCAGAATGGCTTCACCCTACAAATCATCAGACATTATATTAACTATGCTCGGCTTTCAATTTCTTTAAGAAGCAATCTCATACAGAAAGGTATTCAAATTTCAGTCTTATCACACACACCAAGACTTATATTTCAAAACCTTGATCTTTCTGACAACAAATTTACCGAAGTAAACATGTTTCCACTCAAGCTTTTGGGTAATTTTTCATGGGATCCCTGTAACTCTTCTCATGATAGTGTAAGTTGGTTCACAGTGAGCTCTCTGAACCTGTCTAATAATGCCATCGCTTCTATATCAACTGACGCTTGTCTGGGATTCGTAAATACCCTAGACCTTCGAAACAATCGCTTGGAGGTTTTGGCTAAATTCTCGACATCTACCGAATATCCACACTTCAGACTGAGGAATGTTTATCTCTCTGGAAACAGAATCCATCGCATCTCCCCAGATGCCTTTGGTGATCTAACACGCCATTACTCAACGCTTGATCTACGAGATAATAGGCTGGTGGGGTTAGAAAATATCCGGCCTATTCTGAACACAAGGAATTTCTTCAAGCTATACCTATCCGGTAACCCTCTGGCATGTGGATGTGAGATTAACTGGCTAAGAAATGACACTGTGAGACAAAAACTAGACTGTGCGCTGCCAATCTCCAAGCAGTGCTGCCAGATATTTAGCCTGGTGTTTTCCACGCACCGTATGTTCGGAGATTACACCGACGCGTCTCACTGAGGTTACGACGAAGATATGTGAAACGGACTCAGACATAGAACTGTCTAACTTGTCAGTTACTACATCGGAGGGGGTAACTAACGTAACATGGACGAAAATTGGACCCGGGGTGATTACTGGCTTCAGACTGGAATTCGATTCCGTCGATGACGTGCAAAGACGAAATTCTTTACTCGTTCACCATGACGAACATTATGCCATTGTCGCCGATCTCGATGTGGGTAAGACATACAACATTTGCGTGACTGCTGAGCTTCCTTCTACGGCAGGGGGTTCGGTTGCCTGCGTTCAGATGTCCCTGTCGCTGGGCGAGGCGTACCGCGCTGGACTTCCACTGGTGGCCGGCCTGGGTTCAGGACTCGGTGTCGCTGTCATCTTTACCCTGCTGTCAGTTCTGTGTCTGGTGCTCAGGCAAAGTAAACCCAACTGTTTTCAGCGAATAAAAGGTCCTGTATCGACACCTCCAGCCATATCTGAAATAAGTGGTCGAACGCTGAACGCGTACACCCGAAACCCCGAACATGAGAAACAGATGAATGATGAAAGTCTTTACGAGGATGTGGATCGTGAACAGTATGAGAGCACAGGCTTTTAACGCCTAGTGAGCACACTTGACAGCTACTGACGATTACTAGGAGCTCACCTCTTGGATTCAGAAGCCTCCCGTATGGAACAGCTCTCATGCTCTGTAAAATGACCAGCGCCCAACGCCCAACGCGTTTAACGGCTGGTTAAACTTCAAATAGGCGTGTTTGACAAATATACACATATACTTTAGTATTCAATAGAAGTCTCTAAAACATGTATATAGTCCTGTATTATAATGCTATAATCCCAAAGTGTTTAATATCTGATGCATAAAAGTGTACACAATTTAAACATCGCCAATTAAGCCCTTTCAGCGATTCATGTTCCGAGGTTATTAATTTTTGTCTGGATAAACCGATGCAAATATTATTACAGGTGATTGAGGTAAATTGACAAGTTGCCCGATTTCACCGGTAACATGTGACCATTTGCGAAATATCACACTATCGTGGCTGCTCTGGTTTTACTCTCTATTCTCTATTCTTATATGTAGCCTACTCCCTATTGTATTTTGTAATGTACTCAATATCATTGCCGCAAAGACAAATAGGCTGCTAACTTGCATCCTCTTGATTGGACATTCCATTTTCCTTAAAACTTCATAAGTAATGAAACTTTCTGAAGAAAAAACAACAACAAAACAAGAACTAGAAAATCTATTTTAAACTTAGGATTTCTGAACTTCATAACGGAATTACTTGGGAGAAAATGTATTCAATAATTAACAGACTACAATATACCATAGTCTTGTTAATGGATAATTTAGAGTCTGCTGACTTTAATTTTCTTCCTGAGACCAACTGCAAGAACTATAATACTCTATTAATTCAATGTTTACAAGCATACCATATATGTAGTTATAGATTATGATAAATAAGTATATTTATAACCACTGGGAGGCTCTCCTTAGTTTTTGTGTGTTTTAATATGCCGGTACAATTTTATTTATATCTAATATATACGTCCACATGTGTATCAGGCGTTCATTTCCTGTGCGGAAGCATAAAATCTGCTGATGTGTACAGACATGAATATAAGTATCTTTTAAGCTGTGGACCTAGTTTTGTAAAATTACAAATTGCAAACTGACAAGAATTAAAACACATTATATCTTATTTAAGATATATTTGGTCTTATTGATTGGATGAGTCATAACTTAAGAGATAGACGCGAAAATGGTATCAGATTTGATTATAAGTGTCTAACGCCATACTAAACAATAATATTAGGACTGGCGGATTGATGACTGCTTTCCGTCTTTCTTTTATTAGAGTTGAGGTTCCTCAGTCGGTTAGCGCTCTAGCGCAGCGTAATGACCCGAAGCCTCCCACCAATGAGTTCCGGTGAGTTCGTCCAGCTCATGTTGGCTTCCTCTCCGGCCATATGTAGGAAGATCTGCCAGCAACCTGCAGACGGTCATGGGTTTCCACCGGGCTCACCCCGGTTTCCTCCCACCATAATGCTGGCGGCCGTCGTATAAGTGAAATGTTCTTGAGAACAACTTAAAACACCAATAAAATAAATAAAATAAATAAATCAGAGATTTACGCTGTACTCAGGGACTGGTTTTATTACATCACAAGGCAAATTTTATTACATTACGTTGCGATACTACATAAAACTAAATTTTTTTTACGTTACACGGTGAGTGTTACATTATTGGTGTCTTATTACACAGCACGGAGTAACACCCCCCGCCATTACCACCTAGCCTCCTTTATAACTGATTGGCAGGGTAAAGCTTTTGATAAGGGTGGATATGTTCAAAACGCATACATCTGAGAATATGTATTTGAAAACCTCGAGGGTTTAGCCTGCTTGAGCAGCACAATGACTCAGACGGTTGCTCTCAGTTCATGCCCAAACTCATGCAAGCTTTCTACTCGAATGGTCTGCCAACAACTTGCGAATCGTCGTCAGTTTCCTCCGTTCTCTGCCTGGTTTCCTCCCACCATAATGCTGGCGGCCGTCTTATAACGTAAAATAACCAATAATTAAACACACATATCTAAGTATTAAACATAGGTTTCTAAAACATGTATACATGCTTATTATCCCATCATGCTATAATCTCTAGGTGTTTAATATCTGATGCATAAAAGTGTTTAAAAGTTAGCCATCGAAATTTACAGTGTAAAAATGAAATATTTTTGCGTGCGGCATAAAATTCCAATCAAATAGGTAAATAAATAAAAATATATGAAAGCCAGCACTTGAATGATTATAGCTGTTGAAATACTATTCTTGAACTAGATTACGAAAAATTTCAAAACAGCCTTTGAATAAAGAGTGGAGTTTGTGACAAAAAGAAAACGCACTCTGTCATATCAGACGTCGTGGGACCTCGCCCAAATTCTGAACCAGTATTGAATGAAATCATACAGGTCGTGACAAGACTACTGATCCTGTCAAAGCATACCATGGCAAGACTTATGTCAACCTGGCCTGTTTTGTAGCCATACGCGCATAATATCAGCCATGTCAAGAGATAGGCGAAAAGCATGGTGAGATATAATATCAAATATAATGAGAGTATCCGATCACAGTACTACCCTGTCCCTGAGCATGATGCCCTGCACATCCTGTGCCCCCCCCCCCCCCACACACACATACACACACCCACACGGCACACTCATATTAGGCTTGCGGCTTTTCGACCTATTTTTACACAAGCTAGTAAATCAATTTCTCATAGACTTTCTCGTAAATCACATCCATTTATGGAGCCATAACCTAGATGATGTCCTTGAAAAGTTACGAAAACGTGAAGTTTTGTGAAAGTGGCCCCTGCTCCTGTGCACATTACACTGATCCTCTGGTGTTTTGCACACGCCGAAGTTTCCCCACACATCCTACAATTCCCATTCACACCTGCAACACTTTCATACATCGTGCAGCTCGACCAGCACATTCTGCAGTTGGTCCTGCTCATCCATCTCCTCCCTGCACATTCCGTCACTCCCACGGGGGAAACCCACCTAGACCCCAATGACTATAAATCTCTCCAGGATTGTTCGAGAGCTAAACGGATACACACACATCACATAAATCTGAAATATCACTTCAAGCTAATGTTGTTTTTCTCTAAATCTGCAATCCCTAAATCCTCAGGGCCTGATAGCCCTTGTCCCCTAAGAAAACCCCGCTTAAATTAATTATAGGGGTTGACTGATGAAACCTTTCGCAAAGTTTATGAACAGTTGATATGGGTCAACCAGTCAGAGGTTAGTGAACCCTGATTTATCACTACTTTTGCCTAGTTTTCCTAAAACGCACACAAATTTATAGCTGGAATGAAGCTTTGAAGCCTGTCCTACAAAATAATACCACCCAACAAGCAGAAGAAATGATAAAGGTCAGCCCAGAGAAGCGACAGAAAATATGTCTAAAAATACTAGCAAACTTCATTATTTGTGGAGTGTAGCCAGTCACTGTTGAAGAGAGCTGATGTTAAATTGTGATGACAGTGTGAGACTTTGGGTGGGTTACACAAAAAGGTCCAAATCGCAGAGAAACACATCGTTTTCTTCTGTGCCGCGACAGTATTTGCTTACTAACTAAACGCTAAATACACCTAGAAATGTGACGTAACCCAAGAAAGAACAAAGGTGCACACGACTTTGGAACCCTTTGTTAAAGGCAGATTTACGAGTTTCCCATTCCTTCCTGAATGTCACTGAGGACACTTTAGACGATATTTATGTCGTGTTATGTAATGGTGAGTCGCACACTGTAAACAAGTAAGCTTAGGAAGGAACACAACCCATGTCCTGAGCTTTCTACGGGATCTTTATATTGTGAAAGAATCCTAGAGACCGTTACATCAATGGTTCATGTCTACAAGCACAAAATTACTCTAACACAATAATCATGAAAAGTACACTGCAATAGTGATTAGAGCCAACTTCCACTTGTCTGCAAAAGATCGCTTTACATATTCTGTAAGAAGAAAATAAATAACATCATATTTATTTACTTATTCATTTTAATTGTCTTTTACGGCCTACTCAAGAATATTTCCTTTATTATGGTGGGAGGAGACCGGACAGAGCCCGGGGGAAGCCTACGACCATCCGCAGGTTGCTGGGAGACCTTCCCAAGTACGACCGGAGATGAAGTGAGCATGAACTGGACTTGAACTCACAGCGACCGCATTGGTGAGAGGCTTCTGGGTCATTACGCTGAGCTAGCGCGCTAACCAACTGAGCCACAGAGGTCCCCTAAATGTATGTATGTATGCTTGTGGTTGACAATTTTTCAGTCGTATGACGATGATCAAATAAATGCTATTAATTACTATTAGCAAAGGCGTTAAATGAGAAGAAAATATAAAAAACGATGCATGAAAATCACATGAAAGAGCGTGAAGATTTATTTGCAGATATAGTTTTTTTTTTTTTTTTATATTTTTTTGATTTTCTATTTCTCAGGAGAAAAAGATTTATTTTCTTATTTGATTGGTGTTTTACGCCGTACTCAAGAAATTTTCACTTATACGACGGCGGCCAGCATTATGGTGGGACAGAGCCCGGCGGAAAGCCACGATCATCCGCAGGTTGCTGGCAGATTTTTCCACGGACGGCAGGAGGGAAAGAGTGAGTGAGTGAGTGCTTGAGGTTTAACAGTGTTTCAGTCATATGACGACGAGGAGTCCGTCTGGTGTGTACTTCTTGTGGTCCATGCCGCCAACGTGCAGCTGCCACTGGAACATCATGCCGAAGACGCCAGACATGACATCCCACCCACTCACATTATACTGACACCGGGCCAACGAGTCCTGTTTCCCGGGTCTAACCTCTCAATGCCGAGCGCGAAGCGAGGCAGCAACATGTACCATATTTAAAATCTGTGGTATGAGACGATCTACCGGCCTCGAGGCGGACGCTCTAACCACTAGACCACCAAGGCCGTCCAGAGGACAAAGAGTATTTGAAAATATGTTTGTATGGTGGTTATCTGGGACCAGCTCTTGGTATATATGGTCTATAATGTTGCTTTATAAGAATGTGATGTCTGTCTAATAAATGTATATGAATGTGAATACTTCTTTACATTCAAACACATGCATTTAATCCGAATTGTGATAACTTTTATGAATATACTAAAAATATAAATAGGATTAAAACCCTGGTTTAACACGATGAAAAGACCCAATTCCAGTGGGAATGTAGTTATCAAACATGTGTAACATCGTCATTTATAACATTATTATGCAAAGACAATATATACCAAGAGGTGGTCCCAAATGACCACCATACAAAAATATTTTTAAAATACTCTTTTTCTCCTGAAAAAGAAAATCAAAATAAATATTAAGGACTATGTGTGAACAAATTTTCATGCTGTCTCATCTTGTTTTGGCATCGTTTTTATGTTTTCTTCTCCTTTAACCCACAATTAGTAATTTACCATTAGCACACTATTAACAGTGCGTGTTTGAACTGACCAGGGCTTTATCAAAGACATCACTGGG
This sequence comes from Acanthopleura granulata, assembly GCA_016165875.1. NCBI lineage: Eukaryota > Metazoa > Mollusca > Polyplacophora > Chitonida > Chitonidae > Acanthopleura > Acanthopleura granulata. The sequence goes on from JABBOT010000004.1 coordinate 2,219,669, forward strand.
CAAGCATCTGGTGGTAGATAACATCATTAATCCAAATGAAGCTTATTACGTTTGACTTGAGATGAAAGGTAGAAGTTTAATGCATCGCAACTTCGCCCCTTCGTTTCGTGGCCCTTGGTATTACTGAGGGCATATTGTGGCCCTTATCAGCCATAATAGATATGTAACTGTCCCTGTAAACTCCACAAGAATTCAGAATTGCACATAAGTTGGCAGAGAAAGGGAGTCCACGATGTTTTTCACAGATGCTCGTCCTCAGGTATGGTGCTGTACTTTAGAAAATCATCTGGTCTGTGGGATAAGTATTCTCGGCAATGGGCTGTTCCGCTGACAAAAGCATTATGTCCGGGTTGGGCTTTTCTCGCGATCGTCTCCTAGGAGAAAAAAATTCAAAAATGCATGTGACTGGAAGGAGATATAAATACATGTTACCGGGAGGAACATAACAGAACTCCATATTAATTTATCAAAGCATATGTATCGTCAGCACGTATAACGATAAAAAAACTGTGGAAGTAACTTAAGAAAAGGCAACATGCGCGAAAAATGTGTTACGATATGATGTCGTTTATTTTTCACTGGAAACATTAACTACATTTTGAAGATGTATCGCCGTACAAAGGTGACTCTTTTAATCCAATTAAGAAACGTCGTTGATTACATTTATTTGGTTTCAGAGCAATCCTGCTTTAGGGGATAAGGGGAGGTGAAACTCTCAAGTGTCTGACAAGGTGAGGTGCAGATTGTCAGGCACTTGAAAAAGTGAAAAATAAGGAGAGTGGAAAATTTCTAGTTCTTGATAAGGTGAGTGGAAGAATGACACACACTTGATAAGGTTAGGTGAAGATTGTTAACTACTTGATAAGGAGGCGAAAAGATAGTCATGTAGCTGATAATGTGAGATGAAGAGAGTGGCAAACTTGTTACGGGTATGTACAGATTATCAAGTACTTGATAAACTGAGGTAAAGATTTTCAAGTACCTGATAAGGCGAGTGTAGATTGTCAAGTACATAATAAGGTGAGGGGAAGACTGTCACCAATACTGATAAGGTGAGGTTAAGATTGCCAGATGTAATGTAATAATGTAGTATAATAATGTAAGATGAAGATATCAAGCACTTGATAAGCTGAGGTGAACCGTCTAATGGCTTGACACGGTGAGATGAACTAACTTGATAGGACGAGTTTAAGATGCATGTTGATCAAGTAAGTGATAAGGTGAGGAGAAGAGTGTCACGCACTTTATACAGTGAGGTGCCGTTTGCCACACACTTGACAAGGTGAGGAGTTATACATGGCTACAATGGTTCCCTTCCGAAAAAGTGAAGAGAAAAGGCTGTAAGTCTTTGAATTTTTTAAGCGACTCTAGATACACACTGTCAGATCAACATTTATAACCTATAGAGTTGTTTTATACAGGCTACCTGAAAAACAAGTTTTTTTTAACCTGGGATTAAATAAAACAATGAACAATTAACTACGCGTTAACAACTCACAGTAAGTATACGAGAGTAAGTATAAGGCCTGTAGCGGCTGCAGCTATTGCCAAGCTGGTTCCCAGGATGACCCCTAAGCAGGACCTTTCCGGCTGCAATTCTGCAAGCTTAGCTAGTGCTTCTGTATCGTTCAGCAATGCTGGAAGAAAGTGAGAGATGAAGGTAATACTCACATATTTATTTATTAATTTGATTGTGGTTTTACGCAGCACTCAAGAATATTTCACTTACACGACGGCGGCCAGCATTATGATAGGAGGAAGCCGAGCAGAGCCCGAATGAAACTGCTGGTTGCTGGCGGACCTTCTCCCTTAAACAGCCGAAAAGGAACTCAGCATAAACTGAACTTGAACTCACAGCAACTGAATTGGTGAGAGGCCCCTGGGACATTACGCTGTGCTAGCGGGCTAACTACCCCGGCCACGGATTACATATACATCAACCAATTAATCTCAAACGATTTATATTTATATCGCAATACCCACCACTCCAAGGCGCAGGTTATGGTTACGGGTCTTGACGTTTAGTAGCTCGCACGCACAACGTCCAGGTTCAAGCCCGGCAGTGGACAGCTAATTTGCAGATTACTCTCACTCAAAAGCCAAACTCAAAAGCCTCGGTGGCTTTGTGGCTAAAGACGATATCTGGAATTAGCACGAAATTACTTTTCGGATAATGCGTATTTTCTAAACATGTGGTCTGTTCTTTTACTTGTGAAATCTGTTTTCAGCCCGTATGTCAGGTTTCTTGCCTGCAGCAGTTATCAAATGACACAGATCCACTTGAGTTACAACAATAGTGGGTGGGTTGAGGCAGCACATAATCTCACCCGGGAGCCTAGTATTTATACCGCCCGCCTCGAGTGGGGATTTCAGCGACCAATTCCGGGTCGGGTCATACCAAAAACTTTAAAAATTGTAGTTGTTGCTGCCTCGCTGGGCACTCAGAACTTAGAGATCAGTGCAAGGAAACAGGACTGGTCGGCCTGGTGTCAGTATAATGTGACAGGGTGGGGTGTCATATCTGCTGCATTGTGTTCAGGTGGCATCAGCATTTTGGCGACACTGACTCTGCCGCAAGAAGACACATTATAAATGCATTCTAAGGACTCCTCGTGATCATACGACTGAAAAATTGTTCAGTGCGATATGAAACCCAAGCACGCATACATACATACATACATATACTGTTTCCGGGGCACTGGCGACAATAAGCGGTGCACGACACTCGCATGGCCGTTCGCGCAGTCTGTAAACGTTTGTCGGTCACTCGTCAAATGTCAGTGCTTCAGTAAAGGCACTCCTGATTCTTCCGTCCTTGAAACTGACCACCATAGTAGCATTGAAACGTTCCGGGATATGGCGATACGTTCAATCAACAATCAATCAATCAATCAATTAGTAAGTCAAACCGACCTGTTACATTTGTAAACAAGTTTTTAACAGTGGTTAAAACGGAAATAATGACTGACGTGCTACGGTGGACTTTTTGGATCATATAGAAGCACAGATACTATTTTCCTGTTAAACATGCTGCAACACTGGAACATGTCTTTCTTATGGATATACAACTTCTTGGTTTATTATCACGACGTTTCGATGTAGATACTAACATCGTTATCAAGTGAGTGAAATCAAGATATCAACACTCTTAAATATAGCAAGTAGAGATACAAGTGTCAACATGTAGAACAATATTCATGGGGATTAGGCTCGATGGGGTTCCAGGTCAGTTTGGAGGATTAATAGGTCATAAGCTGAGGGAAGGTAAATCCCTTGATCTCTGTTGAGGCTAGGCTTTAATCTCTTGATCTGGATGGCTTCTTGTAGTGTACGCTTTTTCCAGTTGGGTTGATTAGAGTTTAGTGTTCTGATTGTGTTCCATTTGATGTTGTGGTGTGGATTTTCTTGGATGTGGTCACTAATTTTTCCACAGATGACTTGTGTTCTTTAATTCGGGTTCCTAAAGGTCTTCCCGTTTCTCCGATGTAGGCTGCGTTGCAGTTTCATTTTATTTGGTATACAACTCCTTTGGGTGGTGAAGGCTTAGTGGCTGTCCTCTTCCCTGTGGCATGGAGGAGTGATTTGAGTGTAGTCTGGTTTTTAAAGAAGGTTTCTATTCCTGTGGATTGTTTTGTGGCTGGTTGGACCGATATATGGAAGGCTTATTCGGATTCCAGGGCCTTCATCTCTGACTCTTGTCAGTTGGTTGGGTGGCGGGTGTATAATTTTCTGGATTGCTTTGTTGACTTTGTTTGCTGGGTATCCATTGTAGGTGAAGACCGCTCGCAGATGTGTTATCTCCTCATCTAGGTTGTTGGTGCAGATGTGCGTGGCTCTCCTAGTGAGGGTTGAAATGATGTCAGTCTTAGTCTTGGGTGGGTGGTTGGACTTGTAGTGGATGTACTGGTCAGAGTGGGTTGCTTTGCGATAGACTGTGGTTTGTAGGCCATCTGTGGTTCTCTTTACTTGGACATCTAGGAAGGGTATTTCACGGCCTGTTTCTGTTTCCATTGTAAACTTCATGCGCTGGTGTTGAGAGTTCAGGTGGTCTAGTAATACGGTCGGATCATCACTCTGGTGTAGAGCTACAAAAGTGTCGTCGACTTTACGCATCCAGCAAATGGGTTGGATAGGTGATGTCGACAGGGCTTTGTTCTCTAGTTCTGTCAGGTAGATCTCGGAGACTATCGGGGAGACTGGGGATCCCATGGGGAGGCCATGAATCTGCTTGTAAATTGTATCACCCCATGTGAAGTATGTGGATGATAAGCAGTATTCTAGCAGGCGTGCGATGCTTCCTGGGGATAGCGGGGTGACGGGTGGGTTGTCTGTTATTTTTTTGTTTGATCAGATCGAGCGTTAGGTTAGTGGGGACATTAGTGAAAAGGTCGACAACATCATAGCTCACTAGTTGGCATGGCTCCTTTATCTGTCTAATTTTGTTGCAAAATTCTGCCGAGTGGTTTATAAAGGAGTCAGCTGTTTGGACCATGGTGCTAGGATTTTGGTAAGGAACTGGGCAGTGTTGTAGAAGACTGTTTCTCTTGAGCATATCAGGAATCTGGCTTTTACTGGGTCCTTGTGGATCTTGATGGTTGCGCGGGCATATGGTGGTCGTGGGTGCTGTACAATTAACTTCCTTTGGGTTTCATGAGTGATCTCTCCATTAGTTTTGAGTTGGTTAAGAAACGATCTGTGCTGGCGGTCGTATTTGTTGGTGGGGTCGATTTTTATGGTTCGGTACGTGGATTCGTCTCCCTGAAGGTTGTCGACCAGTGTGTTGAAGGCCGATTTGTCAAGTATAGCAGTGGTTTTCCCCTTATCCGCTGGTGCTATGACTATGGATTTGTCTTCTTTCAGTTCTGTTATTGCTTTCCTCTCTTCTCTGGTTAGGTTGCTGTGTTGTGGTTGGGCTTTGTCCAGAAGGGTTGCTATCTGATGCCTCAGGTAGTCAATGTGACCCCCGGGAGCTAATTGCTGTAGACCATCTTCAATGTTATTGATGAAGTCATCCTTAGGTATGGTATTGGTCGTTGGCACAAAGTTGAGTCCTTTGGACAGTAAGTTCAGTTGGTGGGGGTTGGTTTACTGCTTAAGTTGACGAGAGTTTTAGAAATGAATTCTCTTCTGTTTACCTCTAACTAGTTTTGGCTGGCTGGGTTTACTGTGCTTCGTGTGAGGTTGTTGAACTTTTGCCAAACGGAAGAGGACAGCCACTAAGCCTTCACCACCCAAAGGAGTTGTATACCAAATAAGATGAAACTGCAACGCAGCCTACATCGGAGAAACGGGAAGACCTTTAGGAACCCGAATTAAAGAACACAAGTCATCTGTGGAAAAATCTGATTCCAAATCCGATATTAGTGACCACATCCAAGAAAATCCACACCACAACATCAAATGGAACACAATCAGAACACTAAACTCTAATCAACCCAACTGGAAAAAGCGTACTCTACAAGAAGCCATCCAGATCAAGAGATTAAAGCCTAGCCTCAACAGAGATCAAGGGATTTACCTTCCCTCAGCTTATGACCTATTAATCCTCCAAACTGACCTGGAACCCCATCGAGCCTAATCCCCATGAATATTGTTCTACATATTGTTACTTGTATCTCTAACTCGGTCATTTCCATATGCGACAGCTTGATAACGGTATCGCGTCAGTGACCTGGTCATTGGAGCGTCCGCCTCGAAGTCGGAAGATCCTTTATTAAAAAAATTAAAAACTATACTCATTGCGGTTAGAGCAAGAAAACAGAACTGGTCGACCAGGTGTCATTACAATGTGACTGGGTGAGGTGTCACGTCAGGTGTCTTCGGCATGATGTTTCAGTGGCTGCAGCACTTTGGCAGCATAAAAACATTCTAAGGACACCTCGTCGTCGTTTGAAAACAACGTAGGAATCAAACATAACGCGTCTGTTTGGTACCAGAACATTGAGATGTGAATGACATGTGTAACAGCTTGATGATGATTAAGGAATCAAACGTTCTGCAGCAGTTTGATACCAGAACACTGAAATACTAATGACATGTGTTACAGCCTGATAGCGATTAAGGAGTCAAATGTTTTGCATCTGTTTGATATTACAACATTGGAATGCTAAGGACATGTGCGACAGTTTCAGAATGACTTAGGAATCAAACGTGCTGCAGCAGTTTGATCCCAAAACATTTAAATAAATACTTCAGAAATTCCGTTTAAGTCCCTTCTAATGTCAGAGTATTTTGACAGGGTATGCGAAAATGCTCATGTAGGCCGGCCCCAACTGAACCTTTGATAACATTAAAACAATGAAATGGGGCCAAAATTTTAGTGGCCATTAAACAAGTGAAATGTTAATAGGGAGGCCATTAAAATCTATCAAATGAGTGAAGAAATAATTGAAAAACTGCTGAGAAAAGAGTGTCCTTCACAGGCTTGGTGAACTAATACACTGGCTCACAACCGTCGTCCAATGGGTTTGCGAATTTGAAACGATCTTTCGCGGCGTGGACTGCCACTTTTTTTGTTAAGTTTGTCAAGTACCTGTTGTCACCCAAAGATTACCCTGACCTACAGTTAAATGACCACGCGTGAAAATTTCTTGCGCACATTTATTTATAGTAGTTTTTCATAGAGTTGATAAGATTTCAATGGATAAACACCATACAACTTCTAAATGGCTGGGGCCCATTTTACGAAAAGGATGTAATGCTAGGGCAAAGGTAACTACCATGACCGACATAGGCCTATCTCTACAGAATGTGTCGTCATGGCAGTTACGTTTGACATAACTTACACCCTGTTCCGAGAGAAGGATATTTCTCTGATGAATTTTGTACCCTTCTCTTGACATGATGCGGTAATAACAATACGTGAGTTTTGAGATCGAGCAATTTGTATCTATACAGGTAAAAACAAAGTTTTACTGTTTCACGTGACTTGTCGGAAATATTAGCCAATAATTTATGCTGACATCAATTTACAGATCATCGTTCTGGAGGAACAAATGACACTTCTTTCCTTCAAGAACTTTATAAACTTACAAACGTCCAGCTCCTCAAATTTCTGTATAGTTCATCTATTCTAAATAACTTTTTGTGAAATCAGTTTCTGACGCCCAAAGTTATAGTAGATATGTAACCTAAAAAAGTTGCCTAACATTTCTGACTGGTCACATGGAACACTTTGGCTTTTTCGCCTACAGCGATAAAAGAGCTTGAAACTATTTAGCCTACCGCACTTGCACAGTATGACAGTGGCTGGTATATGTACCTTGATCACAGTTCGCTCCCTTGTATCCTGGCTGACATCTAGGATCCGGTGACCGTTCTGGACATTCTCCTGTGGTTGTCTTACAGACTGTTCTTCCGGCAGCACAGTACCCACATCTCTCCCTACAATCAGGCCCATGTTCTCCTTCGTCACAGCCTGCACAGACAAATATATGACACAGATCGAATTTGCTACTATTTATTTATTTACTTATTTTATTTCTTTATTGGTGTTTTACGGACCTGGGTCATTACGCCGCGCTGGCTAGTAAACCCCTGAACCACTGAGGGAGATAGCCACTGGTATTCAGACGACGAACCAAAGCAAGGGAGACTACTCCGCCTGACCGCAACTGTGTGCACATACTAGTGTGACTACAACCAATCAATGGTTATGTTCTTTGGTTAATGTCTGGCAATATTAGCTTTAATTTAGAAATATTACTTTGATCACAGTTCGTTCCCTTGAATCCGGGCTGACAAGTGGGATCCGGTGACCGATCTGGACATTCTCCTGTCGTTCTGTTACAGACTTCTCTTCCTTCCGTGCAATAACCACATGTACCTATGCATTCAGTTCCATACTCTCCAGGTAAACAACCTGCAATAAAACAAGTGGTAAGATTTATTACTTAAGAACTCTACCCATCCCTTCCTCATACCTACGCTCTATCACCAACGAAGACAACTTTATCACTTGATTTTCATCCATGAAAAGCAAATATTGGATACATGTATTGTTTTTCATTTGAACACTTACGTGTCTCACAGGTGTCTCCCTTGTATCCTGCCGGACAAAAACAGAGGCCCGTGGGCTTCTTACATGGCCCATCTGGGCAAAGACAAGACTGCTGGCAATCCTCACCCCACCTTCCTTGTACTCACTCTGGACAGACAAAAATGGAATTCACAACGTTTTGTTTTCTGATTTACTTGATATCAATTAAACACTGGACTTGAATGTCAAGAAATCCTACAGCAGGTTGTATTTATTTATCTATTCATTTCACTTGGGTTTGTCGCCGTGCTCAAGAACGTTTCATTTATACGACGGCGGCCAGCATTATCGTGGGAGGAACCGGGCAGAGCCTGGAGATACCCACGACCATCCGCAGGCAGACCTTCCCATGTATGGCCAGAGAGGAAGCCAGTGTGAACTGGGTTTGAACTCACAGAGAGACACTTGGTTCTATATATTCTGCACTAGCGTGCTAACACCGTCGGCCACGGAGGCCCCCAAGTGACGTTTTAAAGCTCAACTGAACAACACTATTATTGTTATTGCTAAAGTAAGAAATATTACTAAAGAATTGATAACGTGTACCTACCCTCACATCGCATCTGACTGTCAACCGGGCAGATCCCACGGGAAACCCACAACCATCCGTAGGTTGCTGCCGGACTCAATGACAGTACCACAACTGTGTGCATTAGACCCACTTGTGGCCGGTGGCTAAAATAAATAAAGAATTAAATTGAAACCGGTATTAAATGTAACAATCGCTTTTTCGTGCGTGAAGTTTTTAAGAGCTCTTCATTCAGACCTGGACACGTGAAGACGTAGAAAAAGTTCTTTTTCATGTTTTCTTTCTCTTAGGATTTCATAAAATTCTGAATTTTGGAGCAAACTACAAAAAATAAGATCAGTTAATTTAACGCACTTCCATAGAGTTCTTGGAGCCCAGGACTAATTTCGTAATATATATCCTCTCATACATATGCACTATTCCAACAAAACGGTCCCACATAATCATCCCTGTTTTAATTAGGAATTTCTAAAATCTTGTGTAAAAAAGGGTTTTAATAAAATTGTACCATAATTAGAGAGCGACTTACTGTATATAATAACTTCACAAAGGGTAAGGGAATAGACAGACAATACGAAACCACTTAGACGCCAGCCACCTGCCGGATAGAAAATGTGGCCGTTCACCGTGGATATATGACAGGGATCACGGTTCAGCTTTATCAAGGACATTGCAACTAAGTCCATATATCCAGCATTTTCCCCAAGTGAGTTTTATTTTTGCATATAGCTGTAAGTGGACCTACAATGTAAGTGTTGTCCAGGCATACTCAAATGTATAAACTGAATCCATCCCGGATACATTCAAACTGCGCGTCTATCGCGCCCTTTACATCGGCCAGTGTGAAATCGAAATACTTCGATTTAGGCCATCTTTAAAATTCATATCAATAACATACAAGGCTCAGCAATCATGTTAACGGAGGTACATTAGAAGAAATTGGTATTTTAATGGCAGACGTGTTCAGAGGTCGAAATCAACGAGTACTCCGGCCATTGACTAACCATACGGAAGGGTGTTCAGTAGTAACCTTTACTAAAAGAGTTCTAAAAGCACTACAACACTGCTTTCACCATCCACAATCAGCGGATCCAACTTACATTCAATAAACACACATTTACAAAAGGCACTTGTGTTAAATTCGAATTGAAAGAAAGATCCACAAAGTCTCGCTGGTTATTGATGCGCCAGATACAGTTTTTACAGTTTTTATTATTCACGAGTATCTGGGTGATACTAATTCAGAATTATTGTGGAATCAAAGGGATCGTCTTTTTGTAGCTTACTCCTTTGATATGTTGTGGATAACACACTCAAAAACACCGGTTTCTGGTAAGTAAATGGAAGAGCACACAGCTGTATTTCTGAAAAATAAGCTGGGAAGAATAAACTTTGCCCAAGTTACATCTAAAAACTGCAGGAAGAGGGACAACATTCAGCATCTCTGTCCTGTCCCCTCATGGTGACAATACTCAGCATCTCTGTTCTATCCCGTTATGGTGACAATACTCAGCATCTCTGTCCTGTCCCCTCATGGTGACAATGCTCAGCATCTCTGTCCTGTCTCCTCATGGTGACAATACTCAGCATCTCTGTCCTGTCTCCTCATGGTGACAATACTCAGCATCTCTGTCCTGTCCCCTCATGGTGACAATACTCAGCATCTCTGTTCTATCCCGTTATGGTGACAATACTCAGCATCTCTGTCCTGTCCCCTCATGGTGACAATGCTCAGCATCTCTGTCCTGTCTCCTCATGGTGACAATACTCAGCATCTCTGTCCTGTCTCCTCATGGTGACAATACTCAGCATCTCTGTCCTGTCCCCTCATGGTGACAATACTCAGCATCTCTGTCCTGTCTCCTCATGGTGATAATACTCAGCATCTCTGTCCTGTCTCCTAACGATGGCAATACTCAACATCTCTGTCTTGTTTCCTAATGGTTACAATACTCAGCATTTCTGCCCTGTTTCCTAATGGTGGTAATACTCAGCACCTCTGTTCTATCTCGTAATGGTGACAATACTCAGCATTTCTGTCTTGTTTCCTAATGGTGACAATACTCAGCATTTCTGTCTTGTTTCCTAATGGTGACAATACTCAGCATCTCTGTCTTGTTTCCTAATGGTAACAATACTCAGCATCTCTGTCTTGTTTCCTAATGGTAACAATACTCAGCATCTCTACCCTCTCTCCTAATAGTAACAGTACTCAGCACCTCTGTTCTATCTCCTAATGGTGACAATACTCAGCATCTCTGTCCTATCTCCTAATGGTGACAATACTCAGCATCTCTGTCTTGTTTCCTAATGGTAACAATACTCAGCATCTCTGTCTTGTTTCCTAATGGTAACAATACTCAGCATCTCTACCCTCTCTCCTAATAGTAACAGTACTCAGCACCTCTGTTTATCTCCTAATGGTGACAATACTCAGCATCTTTGTCCTGTCTCCTAATGGTGACAATACTCAGTATCTCTACCCTCTCTTCTAATAGTAACAGTACTCAGCATATCTGCTCTATCTCTTAATGATGACAATACTCAGCAGTGTCTGTCTTGTCTCCTAATGGTGACAATACTCAGCATCTCTGTCTTGTTTCCTAATGGTAACAATACTCAGCATCTCTGTCTTGTTTCCTAATGGTAACAATACTCAGCATCTCTACCCTCTCTCCTAATAGTAACAGTACTCAGCACCTCTGTTCTATCTCCTAATGGTGACAATACTCAGCATCTCTGTCCTATCTCCTAATGGTGACAATACTCAGCATCTCTACCCTCTCTCCTAAGAGTAACAATACTCAGCATCGCTGTCTTGTTTCCTAATGGTGATAAAACTCAGCATCTCTGTTCTATCCCTTAATGGTGACAATACTCAGCAGTGTCTGTCTGGTCTCCTAATGATGATAATACAGAGCATCTCTGCCCTATCTCATGATGGTTACGAATTGCTTAAAAAGTTCCGGCTTTCCGATCCCAATCTGACTCTGCCAAAGAAGATTTCATGGATTGTTCTGTGCAAAATTTGTTTTCAATACTTTCTTCTCTAAAGTAGTTGACAGATAGACAAAAAGAGAACACCACCAAAAGCAAAGCCTTTGGGAGTATTCACTGCATAAAATACACGTAAAGTACAAGGGGATTGTCATTTCAGGTAAACGCGCCATTTTGAACAATAAGACTACTTATCGTTATTGCTCACCGGACAATAATGCAGACGATAGGTCGTTAATCTACCGAAAGAGACCACTACAGCTATGAGAAATTAGCAAAGCTTTTCTATTTTGTATGAAATGACTTTATGTATCTAGATAAAGAACTGCGGATCTTCTTGACAGAGAGCTACAGTGCGTAGGGCGGCTGTAGCCTATCCATAACTAGGCTGTATGAAGACATGGCGGATCTCATGGAGATGGGGTATTTCACTTGGTGGAGAAATATTAGCATCATCTTGCAGCTGTGGTGAATAACTATGGCTAGATATAGCGTTATTGAAACCAGGAGTTTGTATTGAACGGTAGGCCTTCTTTCAATTATGTTTATACAAGGATTATCGTCAGAGCAGCTAAGTCACCCGCCCAATTTCGTTAGCTTACGCTCTGTAACTCTTCGTCTATCACCATACTTAAAAAGGAGAGCTATGTATACTATGTATCCAGCGATTTCTATTGGAACAGCTCAGTGATACTGTTTCACTTAACACAATTTACTTTAGACATAAAATTCAGTGCTCACTAAGTAGGAAGTTTGTAGTGCAACCTGGACAGACACACAGCAATCGTTTCTGCTATCGATGATAAACCTGTATATATCGTACTCTTGATCGAGAGTCAAGTTCCACTGGGCATGTGGTGGCCCGTCATCGTTGCCTGCATGAGAACAACCACCAATCGCGTGTAAGTTATGCCCCCTCTTTCCGTCCACCGCAAGTACATCACATCGCAAGTGATCACAAATAGTTCCAGCTTTAATTTTCCTGCATACTGATTGTGGACTCTCGGCTGTTGGTCTTCTTAAAGCCACATTCCCTGTACCGACAAAAATACACTGTACGAGCCAACAGTTAAAATGACTAGGACACCTAGTTAATGAGTACGGGTACTTAAAATGAAAGGCCATCACAAGTTTCAAGTTTTAGCTTTATAATTTGTCTCAGTAATACTATAAAATTAAAACATAATTCATTTCTCATAACATTTAATAACACTCAAAATTTGTCAACACAATATTAATTCCATTTCCTTTGAAAAGTTACTCCATACTTATACGTAATTTGTCGTTTTCCAAGTCCGAACAGGGATGACTGTAATTCAACAAAAGTAGCCACTTTATACCTTACCTGTGTCCTGTCGGGGACAAAGCATAGCTGTCAAAGAGTGCTCAAAAATGCCGAAATGTACTTAATATGTGTTTGAGGTGGCATGATTTAAATGAGGCCTGAAAACACCGAGATATGCCTGTCTTATTTTGAAGCATTTGAAAATTTTTAGGTAGAAGGTAACATTTGCTTCAAATCTATCTCTCTAAGATGTTCACACATTGATTTTGTACGAACGAGGGCTCGTGTCACTACGGAATATTTTAGCCTGTAAATATCCGAAAGGGAAGACCAGAAAGGGAAGATGACCGTGTGAAATACTGAGCGAAATAAAAAGAATTCTGAAACCAAAAGATAACACATTCAGTTTTGATTCATTACTGTAGATGTCCTAATCAGAGGAGGAAAAGGAACCACGCTCCATGAACTCCCCCCGCATAGAAATAACGCTCGGCAGTATAGGATACACTGCATTGCCACCAGACAAAATAGGGTGCATTTTGCCTGAATGGAAGAGCGAACCATTCAACTAGTATCACAAGTAGAACTGACAAATGTTTCAGAATACTCACTCGACTGACAGTGATTACCTAACCATTCATCTGCACAGTTCCCCTGACATCCTGTCTGAGGGTCACAGCTCACACCTTCACCACAGTGACATACCTACAGTCTGGTCCATACTTGTTATGTGGACACTGACCTGAAACTATAAAACAGACCGTAATTACTAAACCAGTCTGAGTCACATTGTCTCAGGACATCCTGTCTGAGGGTCACCTTATGTTCTCATCAAAAGTGTGATATGTTATACTCTCATCAAAAAGTGACAGTTCATGATGTCATCAAAACTGTGACATCGTATGCTTTCATCAAAGGTGTGACATCTTATGCTCTCATCAACGGTGTGACATCCTTTGTTCTCATCAAACGTGTGATATCTTATGCTCTCATCAAAAGTGTCTTATGGTATGCTTTCATCAAAAGTGGGACATTTTTTGTTCTCATCAAAAGTGTGATGTCTTATGATCTCATCAAAAGTGAGACATCTTATGCTCTCTTCAAAAGTGTGACATCTTATGCTCTCATCGAAAGCTACCAGTTAGCTAAGAGTATCAGTTTTGTGTTTTAGATAATTGTTTTATCGTAGGACTTGCTAGGTGTGACATTTTTTTCTCTCAGAAAAAGTGTGATATCTTTTGTTCTCATCAAAAGTATCATAACTTCTGCTCTCATCAAAAGTGAGACATCTTATGCTCTCTTCAAAAGTGTGACATCTTATGCTCTCATCGAAAGCTACCAGTTTGCTAAGAGTATCAGTTCTGTGTTTTAGATATTTGTTTTATCGTAGAACTTGCTAGTAAACACTGACACAACTCTCCAGCTCGTGATCCTTTACTATGAAATTTATTAAACGACTGTTAGAAACTTCGTTCTTGTTAATCCTCTGACGGGAAACAAACTAAGTCTCTCACTCGAGTTTAATAACTTTTCACTACAGGATCACAAGCTGGAGATTCTGTTTATCCCATGAATGTAAAGTCGAACAAAGGCACAAAACAGCTGGATTTATCTCGATTTATACAAGGGCTGGCAAATGTGCTGATTAATTTACTTATGTGACGTGGGTTATTCGTCCCCATGTAAAGCACAACCTTTATACAAAAAATATACGCCAATCAAAAGCGTTCAACTGTAGAACTGCTTTCACCAACACAAGTATTCTTACGTAGCAATAGATGTAACAGATCATGGAATATCCAAATTATCAACGGCTACACCATACATACTTTTTTGCTCGTTTTGCTCTCAAGGCAGACGCAAAAAGTAAATAGCAAACAGAGTAGTTAGGCTTGTGTGTAGCTTTTGGTTACCTGATTTTTATCAATGAATGGTTGTGAGCCAATCAAGACAAACTCAACATTGTTGACAAAAGATTGCATACGATATATATGTTCTGGGCCACATTTACGGCATAAAGTGGGTTATCGCCAGCGGGATCTAGAATCTGTATGTGCCGATCTAATGATTAACTTCCCGCAGTATGTGCGGCTTAACTGCATTAGCAAAGCCAACACATGGTACGTCCAGGTACGTGGTACGTTGGAGAAAACTTGTTACGTCTATTTGAACTCAAATTACCCTCCAAAGATTCCAAGGTTCTCCCTGTGACACTGACCTCCGGTACAGAGAGAATGAGCCCAACCGGAAAACGGCAACATATATATCGGTTACAGGGCCAGGGTTTAATATAAATGCATGTCAGATATAATTTATCTTAATTTATCCACACAGGAATAGCATTCTCGCTTCGGCTGCGTTTGCGGCATGGCCGTATTGGGCTATAATATTACTGCGCTACAGCACAAGCATTGTGCTACTCCTGTTGGTCGGTTTGATCTTTATTTATTTATTTCTTTTAGATTCTAATTTCCAAAGTAAGGCCTAATTGCACTGTGATTAACGAAGGGCCTGAGAGATAAAATTTGTTAGCTGCTCTTGTCTATGACAGCGTGGCACACAGAGAACAGAGTAAAACTTGTCTTAACTTGCTGTTTACATTATTATAATTTACAAAAATAAATAGTCTACATTTCAACTGGTGACTAAATCATCTAATTCACAAAAATCTTCCCCGTTCTCGCGATGTGTCTCTTGTCCTTGCCCGTAAATAAGTGAAAGTGAATTTCTTCTCTGCTAAAAGAAAATATTACCCATGGATATGATGGTATAGCAAACTTACTAATTGGCTTGTTTTCTAGTGTTTTCTCAGTGAACGATAGAAATGAATAGAAGCCCTATTTTGTCCAAGATTATGCAGAATGACTAGGAACTTTTCAAGCCTTAAACGGTGTCTTGCCTGGCCATTGGAAGCAATGGAAGGTTCGTGTAGTCGACAGCCACGTGTTTATATATAATATTACTCGATAGCTCTCGTATGAGGCCAAAATAAGTGTAATTTTCTTGTTAAAGGCGTTAAATCGCCTTTCTCGATAGTCTTTTTATTCTTTTGTGTTCTAAGTCCAGCTATGAACAACTGTCCTTTTCGACTTCACTTAAAAAACTTCTCACAATCTGTAATGTTTCATATCCAAATGTCACCTGTCTGCCATTTTTATATAAGCCTCTTATACACTCCTCATAGTGCACTTTTCAGAACCACTCCAATACACCGCACAGCGAGAGCGCCGTCCACATTAAATTTTGGCTGATAATTAACACTAACATTGCACATATGTGCCCTTCTTCATGATCTGTAGTAAACAGCATGTAACTTACCGTGGGTATTACAGAGTTTGTAGGCCTACTCACCCATAAACCATTTGACTGATTGTTAGAATTACAACATCGTTATCAACATGACTGGTGTTAGTGTGGCCTGGCGATTGTCATGCTATATTCTCAAAGCGCTCTAGTCTCAAGTACTGTGAAAAGTGAAACAGGTTGTCTGGTTTCCGGTGTCAGAAAAATGATTTCATTATCAGGGTGGGGGAGTGGTTGGCTGACGATTAAGGCCACTTGACTGAGTGAAAACATTTAGTGTAATTTTAAATATGCTTATCATTGTTTAGGTCCGATCTTGGCACACATCTATTGCTATTGCAATACATCTAATGTTGCACTACTACTGATTTTTTTTCGAAAGCTGAAACCAGAAGATAAACCGTTTACTGATAAGCCAAATCAATTTTTATCTGGTCTACCAGAAGCTTGGAAATATAAGGCTTAGCCGAATGTTCACTAATACACTGTTAAAAAAGTTTAACCACACTCGTGTTTCTATAAGGGTTTTTCCACTACATTCACTTTAGTGGTAAAACACTCCCAATAGTATAGAAACACTTGATCAGTGTGGTGTTCACATATTATTTCACACGATGATATTACGGCCATTACGAAAACACCTATAAGCTTGCTACCAGGTCTTTTATCCGTGATTTTCCAAAACTTTTATAATAGTGTAAGGAGCCCTGGACGGAGTATGGATTTCATTGCTAGGCCCTATCTCAGCTGCTGCCCGTAGTTTCTGGTTTCTGGACGCCGTGAGTCGTACACGCCTAGGGCCCTGCTCAGATGGTGAATAGCCAACATAAAGTGTTTCCTACTTCAAAACACTGAGTGTCGATGTGTATGGCGTCGAACCAAATGCATCCCTTATCCAAACCATAACTAAGAATTTGCATTCGAAAGTCTTAGCAATTTTTTTTTCTGCCAGGGTGAGTGAGATGCCAGTTTTTTCCTGCAATTAGGAGTATTTAGGAACTGCCCTATCTGAAACAGACCGGTTACAACCTGTTACACGGAGGCAGAAATAACGGTGACCTGGGATCAAAACAAACAGTAAACCAACCTTATTTGACATTGCTGCACACATAATAATTTGAAGGTACTTACCCATAGATGACCATCCTATACCTATTGTCAAAAGACAAAAATAAAAATATGCGGTCTTCATATCTCCGGAAATGATGGCCTCAGCTAGATTAACTGTATGTTTGTACTGATGCAGTGTGTGACTACGGTACTTCAATGTCGTGTGGCGAAGGATTTCGAGTATTTCGAGTTTCTATACCTACATAACGTACTTACAGTTTCTAACGCTTGGTAAGGTCCGGATATAAGTTTGAAGAGAGAACTTCCTGATGTGATGTGGTGTGATCTAGTTCTAGCTATTGTAAAATCCTGTTTTTTTTTCAGAAATAAGGGATATGTGTCTTTCCGAACTTGGCCAAGATATAACTGAAACATTGGCGATGTGGCGTTAAGCCATATTTATTCGTTCTTTCTTACCGAGATACGCTGTGACAAAGCACTTGTGTAGTACAACGTGTGGACAGAGTGGATCTGTCACCCAAGGTGGTATCTGTTTCTTTTATATGATGTTTCAATGAGCCAAACTGGTACTTGGTTCATCGATGGTTTGCCTGAAAGGAGAAGAAAACATAAAACGATGACAAAATGAGGTGAAAGAGCATGAAAAGTCATTTGCAAATACAGTCTCTAATATTTATTTTGATTTCTCTACCACTAAATATTTATTTATTTATTTATTTCATTGGTGTTTTACATCATGCTCAAGAATATTTATATACAACGGCGGCCAGCATTAGGGTGGGAGGAAACCAGGTAGAGTCCGATGGAAACCCACGACCATCCACTGGTTGCTGGCAGACCTTCCCACGTACGGCCGAAGAGGAAGCCAGCATGAGCTAGTCTTGAACTCACAGCGACCGCTCTGGTGGGAGGCTTCGGGTCATTATGCTGCGATAGCGCGCTAACCGACTGAGCCACGGAGGCCCCAAGATGTATTTGAAAATATATTTGCATGGTGCTTATTTGGGACTAGAAATTCTGATATATATTGTCTTTGCCTGATAATGTTTTCAAATGACGACCTTACACATGTTTAATAAATATATTTCCTCTGGAATTTAGTGTTTTCGTCTAACAAATGTCGTCAAAGTGGATTTTGATAATATTTTTATTTGGCTGGAGGGTATAGAACGAAGGCAAGACCATCGCATTTGTGTCTTTCTAGTTGCCGTGAGTCTGAGCTGTCATTTCATACCCGCTATGTGTATCGAGAGCGCAGCGCCCAAGAACTGTTGACTTATGTTATAAGATTTTGCCATTTCAGATCCTGTAGCTAGATGCTCTAAACGTAATGCGCGTAAGTCGTCTCCGGAGCTACATACAGCGCAGTTTGACTTGTGCGAGGCACGTTGGCTTTTTTGGGCTTACGTCTCATCAATGACGTCCTTTCGCGGACCTGTTATCAGCATTTATCAGTAAAAATGCTTCATTTGCATGGCCACTAGGATAATGTTGTGCATGCCTCTGATGAAGAGAAGTGCCCTATTAATAGAAACCGTGGGAAGGTCTGTCAGCAATCTGCGGATGGTCGTCGGTTTAATCCTCCGGGCTCTGCCCGGACTCCTCTCACCATAATGCTGACCGCAGTCGTATATGTGAAATATTCATGAGTACGAGGTAAAACACCAATATAATAAATAAATATATAGAAACCAAGGTTGAGACACAGGTTATATTGTTTTCTGACATTATTCCCTGTCTTATCAATGTGATCCCAATTACTTTGGGAGTTATTAAAGACTTCTGTACAAAATTTGCAACTGACGACATGATGGAAAGCGAACGTAGATAGCCGGGCGTACTCCATCTCGCGACGAGATTTCCGGATATTATGTGGTGGATGGGTTTGGCGCGAAGGAGCCATGGGTGGCACAGATTCCTAGAGTCGTTCCCCGTATGTTCAGCCACACAGTAGAGAGCTCTATGCTGTAAATGGGAGTGTGATAGAATTTAAAAAATGCTTTTATTGAGTTATTTTATCTGGCAACCGCTTAACTACAAAAATATAAATATAAATGTACGTGAAGGTTTCAAATAGTTGTGTTCGTTTGGTTAAAGTTTCCTCCACCAACCTCTGACCTGTTTATGTAAGCGCCTTTCCACTACAGACGATAGACTGGTAACACTGTCCTTCACCTTTATTTCCCTGTGGAATAGTTTGTCATACGACATGAAAATCATCTTGTCTATGTTTCTTTTCAAACCTCGAATTAAAAGGAAAATCATTAACAATAGGGTACCAAATACAATTGTAAACAGAGCATAAGTACATCTTTGGGGGGGATTTAGAGGTTGAGTTGGATAACATAACGAGGTTATATGGATAACAACCTCTGTTTATTTTGAAGCAACGTTTCGGTATAGATACTAATACCGTTTTCAAGCTTGAAAATCTTGTTATGTTAAAGCATAAGAAGTATCAATAAGGGTGTTACCCATGAGATGCACTGTAATTAATTCATCAGTTGTTATTTGGGGGGGGGGGTAGAATAAGCCTCAGGAATTTCCAGTCTATATCTGTTTTGAATATTTACTGTACCACTTGTTTCTGTCCGTTCATTCTAATAATTAAAATCAAATCAAAACAAATCAAATATAACTGATAATATACATCAGCCATAAGGTTTAAAATGTTTACAATAAACAGAGGCAATGACAGGGTGTTGTGCCATCTAACAGTGCGTGATATCCATGCTGTAGAGGACATTTATCTGAAAGGAAAAATGAAATAAAATAAAGCAAAACCAGAGCTTTTAAATCATTTCCTACATGTTAGGTCGTTCCTTATTTTATCATTGATTGTAAATATGTTCAAAAGGAATTAAACATATGCCAAATTCTCTAGGGCACATGTGAAAATACGTGTACGTATGCAAAACAAATAATGAGCCAGGTACACACTAGCCAGGTATCCATTACTAACATTGTAATATCTTGTTTCCCTCATATAAGACTGCTCCGTGATGAGTTGTGTCGTGTGCTGATTATTTTTCAAACTTGAATGGTAATGTCCTTTTTCTCATCATAGCTGATCAGGTTTCGTCAGATATTGACATTTCTATACTCTCAAACGGAAAAGTATCTAAAATCATGCTGAAGAACTGCTATTTTGTTTTTGATCGAACACAAGATGCTTTGTCACCCCAAATCCTGAGCAAATCTCAACTGAACACGTTCTCAGAACATTTTGGTCTGAGTCTAGTACAGTAACAGTTTTATTTTGTGACAAGGACTGACAACTGTTGTCACCAAAAGAAACTAGGATGAAGATGCAAGTCTTCATAAAAACCCTCAATATACCGTGATATTCTAGTAATATACATAAAATTAACTCCATCGCTCGTGGTTAGATTGAGTATAATTAAGTAAGCCCTTCCCCTTTTGAGCTTGAGGTCACTGAGCCATGTAAAATGATTCCACTTATTGAAGGTGAAAAAACAGAAGATTTGTCCATCTGTGTGTTTGGTAACAGCGGTGGAACAGCTAATTGTGCAAAGTCAATCCCCGCTAATTACAGTGTATGCAATCGATAAATATATTTTTAAAATGAAATATTCATACACTTGAATAGCTAAAAAAGAAAAGGACAAAATGTCTCACGAGATTATAGCAAGACTTAACACGAAGTGTTAAAACTTTAAGCGCCAATTACAATGTAGTTTAATTATTTAGATCGTTGTTTACTCAAGCCATACTCAGAGGCTTTCCACTTCCATGAGGACGGTCAAATTTATGCACCGGAGAAAACCATCTATGTGTAGCATATCGCTGACAAAACAAGAGAACTTCGGACTAACGGTCACAAACATCGTAGACTTTTTACTATGAAGTGATTAAAAAAATCAAAACTTATATCATTCTTCTAGAATACATAAAATGTTGTCTTATTACAATCGAAAGACGCAAGGGAGCCGAGAAAACAGTTGTTGCATTTTTACAGTGGTATTTGTGGTATACACTTACGGGCAATACATTTGTAAATTTACAGGTGTGATAGACATTTGTGTCATATTTTATAATTCCTTACAGGAATAGAGTGTAAACCAACATCAACAATTGCAGCATCATTTTTACATTGTATCTCACTGTTCCAATTTACATCATTTTGTTGTAACTTGACATTCTTTTCTTGCAGTATGAGGCTGGCCTGACATCGTCTTCTTCCTTGTTCTCCACCTGTATTTCCACAGTCGAATGGTTTGCAATTTTTGCTGTGTGGCCATTTCTTTTTTACCACGTCAGAAACATGGAACACCCATAAATATTGGTCACGATCTGTTGTATTTCTCGCGTTTTTAGTGGATCAATATTATTTATATATTTATTCATTTGTTTATTCATTTGTTTATTCACTGATTTATTTATTTATTTATTTATTTATTTATTTATTGATCAACGCTGTAGTCAAGACTTATTCACTTATACAATGGCGACCAGTTTTATGTAGTAAGGAAACTGGAGTGATCTTGGTAAATCACCGGCCTATGGCATGTTAGTGATGAGCTATCCCTCTGTTAACGTGTCAGCATGCACACTTTATTAATGGAAAATAAATGGTCTTTGGTGCACTAGTGCGCAAACCATCGTCAATCACTTATTGTCAGCAAACCCCGAAAACAGTGAGAGAGAGAGGGTAAATGTACAAATTCCCTGATCCTGACCCCAGTGAAATGCCCTTCGGTTACGCATGTCAATTTAGCTGTCGGGAGGGCTGCTTTACATAATGGCGACGAACCCCAGGATCGTCCTTTGAGACTAATTATTTCCGCTTACGTGAAAACGATGGCTCAAAATTTCTGAGCAATAATAGATGTTCTCAAGACAGTCGACAAGCTCATTCCACCTTTTGGATAACGAATTTATACAGGTCTGCATGTATCTGTGTAGTAGAGATACTTTGAGAATTCAAAGAAAATGGGAAGGACTTTCAGGTATTTGAAATTCTGGATAGAAAACATACAATGAAAGTATTTTCTCTGGCTATAGTGTAACCTAATAACACTCAACCATACCATACAAAGGAGATAATAAAAGTCGCATAGACAGAAATAAGTACAGAAAAAATGCAGACACCTCAGTTGCAATTTATTACATTCACTGATTAAAAATTTCTATGTCTTCTCATTACATTCACGAGAAAGAGCACTCGACGCTCCACTCAACCCCAACATTGCCTCGCCACCCACACCACAAACAGACATCCAAGATGACATGGCAGAATTCCCTTCACACCACAACAAAACTCCGGCATGCACGCATCTAATCAACCCCTACTCCGGATCCGTCCCACAGCCCTCCTAATTAACACAGAACAGTTCTAGGAAATTACTTCCACCTGTGGTAAGAATCCTGAATTTATCATGACTATTTCACGTACGCACTTTATGCGCCATGCAAAAAGCTGTGGATTGACCAAGTGGAAATAACTATTTTACTAAGTGTTGCATATGTACCCCCTATTGAAATAATAATAATACCGGTATTAGATATAGGAGTTAAAGTGTAACGCTTGTTTAAATACTTGTTTCAGTGATCGTTCCATGCAATATTGTAATGCTCATTGAAACGATGATTTCAATACATGTAATATATTTTAATAAAAGTTGCCAGAGTGATGTCTTGTCGGTGTGTTCTGTGTGTGGATTTAGTGAGGCAGCTCTGGTCATCCTTTACGACAGGCATAATAGCAAAAACCCGATGTTAAGCACGACTGAAACAAACTAACACAGAAATAAGAGTTCATACGACAACATTCAGCAGGCAGTGAGGTTTTATAGCGGTGAGATATGCTGATCAAGTTTACTCATAGGGGTAAACATCATTGGTTACCATCAGATAGACCGTAAACCCCACTTCCTTGTATAGACAAATATGCAGTGGATGAACCAGAATTTGGGCTGTATTGCTTGTGTCTCAGGCAAATCTCTAGACTCACACAATCGATTCTCACGTGGGTGTAATGAAAATAGCAAAGAGCGCAGGGAGAGCTAAAGTTGCAAATATTAATTGCTTTATCCATGTAAGTTTATATCGATATTAGTTTATTTCTGCACCGTTTGGCCCTCCGTGTAATGAATTCAAATTGAGAATCTGATGTTTGAATAGCATTTTTTGTTTTGGTAATAACAACGACCCATTTCACCAGCCCTAAAAATCCATAAATGCGAAAGGAAAGAATCCAATATCTAAGCTGCAGTGAACGATAACTAATCCAGCAAAATGGAGGCGGAGGCCGGTTACCAGTGGGGTAGCCTGTTTAATGAGTCCTCTTCTTGGTGTATCAAACTGCCCGGCTCAGTAGACCATCTACCACTCAACCCACATGACTGACTCCATACTCTGTCTACACCGGAACCTGAAACACGATATAGAGATTAGCGTAACAGTGCATGTGAGAGAGGCCCATGTAAGATATAAAAGGCTACAGCACAGAGAGAAAACCACAGCAGCGACGACAGTGTGATAGTTGGTAAATGGTCACACGTTACCGGTGATATGCGGCCTCTTGCATGTCAATTTACCGCAGTTAGGGTTTTATTCTAACTGTTCATGTAAGTGTTTAAGAAGTAACAACTTAGATGACCCTAGTACCATGGCTTAAGGAGAATTAGGTAAAACAAAATTACAGTGATGTTAAATGCACTTTATTGGATGTCAATGATCTAGAATTTCTCAGAGTGTTGTGTTGTCGTCACATTTAAGAGAGGCTGACCTCAGACAAAAAGAGCTGATATAACGTCGTGAAGCACACATTCTTATCACGAGCAGTACTCTTTAACCTATATTTCATTTGCGTACACGTACAAAACGATCAGAACAGGGTTTCTCATCAGTAGGCTACAAAATGTAATTCCTTGACAAAGGATCAAAATCTCTTAATTCAGCTCACATATATGATTAGGTTCATTAAATTTTCTGTTCCATTAATTTCATGTCATGCTATTTAAGTTAAATGAACATACCAAACACCCACTACCTTAAACAATAAGAAGGCGGTCACTTCACGAGATGCTGAATGTAATTATCGTGAGAATTCCTATAAAGAAGACAGTGATAGGTCAAACACGCTCTTACATGCGCATTAATATTCGCAACAAATATTCACATTATCATTTCATCGCTTATCTAAAAATCATAATGATGGCTTTAAACTACCCTTAGAATACTGAATGGAACGAACGTAAACGATTTTCCGGGAAGCCAAGGATAATCACTGTAATTTCACAACGAGAGCAATCGCTGCAAGATTCGAAATCACGTGATGCTTGCGCATGATCGAGTGACCTTTAAACTGTGAAAGAAACACTTACCGCTGCTAATGTGTGAGCGCCGAATATATGAGCTCCTCTTTAACCCGTTTACCGCTAACACTAGAAAGCAAAACACCCTGGTTTCATGGAAACGCCAGGTTTTCTAGGGTGATTTCAATTTCATCGACTCAGGGTGCAAAGTTGTCAGGTGGCAGATTGTACGTGATTTATCAACAAGTTACGTGAATATTCCTCCGAAGGTCCGTGAATATTTACTTATCCCCGGGCCGGTGTGTTTAGGTTGTTTAGAGTGAGCAAATAAAGAATTTTCGCCTTGAAACTCAGTCATATTTTCAGTAAACTTTATATTCAATAAATACGGTACCTTGAACGATTTCATATGCCTAAAGTCGAAAAATTTGGGAGCCACGATCAAAGTATTGCCAGATTTGCTTTCGAAAATTACATATTTTGTGTGAACTTCTATTGTAATAAATTCCACTTACTAAAACAATTATTAAAGTAAATGGTGCAATCGCAAATCCTGTTCAATACATATTGTAATTGCACCCTCTATTTACCTGGTGCAAAAGGAGTTGCCTTGGTGCTTGTCGTTTCTTTGTATGTAAATGTGAAATCATTAGATATAATTTCAAAACCTGCTGGTGTTGTTGTACATGTAGTTACGATACACCAAATTCCGATGTCAGTTCAGGGGTTTCCCCTGTAGAGAATGTTCTGAGTATAAACATCAAAAGTTTTTTCAGAGGATGCATAGATGAGCCACCCTATGCGATCATACCGTAGCGGCCATAGAGTGCTCTATATTCATACAGTAGTCTTGTGGTCGCATGTGGCGCTACAACATTTACAAAGCAATGCCTTGGTGTTTGGTTGGTTTGGCTGTGTTTTAATGAACGAGTTCTCGAAATCCACGATAGAAATCAGGTGAACTGTTGTGCTGCCCAATATGAGTTTGATTTCAGATTCGTGTGATCGTTGAATCGTCCTGTAACTGTTAGTCGCCAGACAGATCACAAGCCCTTTAAACATAAAGCATCTCACCAAACCTAAAAAGATGAGTACCGGTATTTAAAATGGTGTTCGTTAGATTAACTTCACATAGTAAAGTACGCAGGTCACTCCAAGAAAGACTTAAATGCATCGTTGGCAAACATCAGTATTTCGACCTTTATTTGGTCATCTTCATTATTATTTATATGATGCTTTATGATTATTTGTAAATAATCCTGATGATGACCAAATAAAGATCGAAATATTGATGTTTGCAAACGGTGCATTTTAAGTCTTTTCTTGGAGTGACCTTTACTGTAAAATGGTGTTGATCAGTATATATAGGAAGTTTTTGAAGCTCACTGTGTTCGTTATTGATTTAAAATGGGTGGCATGTTTTAAGGAGCTCTTCCTCGTCTTGGTTGAAATGAGAGGTTTAAGAGTGAGTGGCAAGGACTGCTGCTCAAGCCCCTTTGCCGGTACTTAACTCGTACGCAGCTGCTGCCGTGTGAATTGAGGTCAAGAGACAGACAACCAGAGTCCTGTTCGCGTGCTGAGAAATAATTAGGATTCACACTTCTGACTAAAGTAGTGAACCCACCAATTGTTCCCCTGGAGCTGAATTTGGCAAATGAAGGAAATTTGTCAAATACATGGAAGGCGTTAACGATGAACGGCAGCTAATTTTTGGGTACAAGAATGCACAGCCCGTGGATATGCCGAGTTGCTGTGACCACCTGGCGCTGTATTACAAAGACCGGAGAAGCGAACTGACTCGCCTAGCTACTTCGCTTCGCTACCTCGTTACGTCGATTTGCTACTTCACTACCTCTAGACCGCACCTCGCTACCTGTCTACCTACTGCCGGAGTCATGACACTCTCCTCTTTTTATGCAGGAGGAAACTCTATCCAGTTTCCTCCCACCAGAACACTGGTCGTATAAGTGAAATTTTCTTGAGTTCGGCGTAAAAGTACAGATTAAATAAATAAATAAATGCGTTCTGTCGCATGTTCTTAAATAAGACGGCCATCAGTGAAAATTGCAAACTACAAGGATGAATTATCATACAGATATGACATCTATATACTCTTCTGGAAAAATATAAGTTGTCATATAGGTTTAATCTGTCAGACGAGGTAACGGGACGAGGAGGTCTATTTGTTCCTCATCAGAAATAAACATCAGTGATTTTGGGAAACTAAATTTTTGCATAGAATCAATAAAGGCTTCAAACTATCCTAAATGCCATAAGTGATGGTGTTATTTCCAGACGAAGTCCAGCTCATGCTGACTTTCTCTCCCGCCATACGTCTGCCAGCAACCTGCGGATAGTCGTGGGCTTCCCCCGGCTCTGTCCGGTTTCCTCCCACCACAGTGCTGGCCACTGTGAAATATTCTTTAGTATGGCGTAAAACACAAATCAAATAAAGAAATAGATAAATTTCCAGATGTGCTTTTTATTTAATCAGTCTGTTTACAAATACCTCATGAATTTTGTGTTAACAGTGCTGCGAGGATGTTTTCGAACTCTCTGACCGACTCCCTAAATTACATTTAGAACAATAGTATCAGAAATGTTTGCCGAATGATTGATCTGTACATGTTCGGTGCCGGTCCGACAAGCGTCACTCATCTACCCGAAGGCCGGTCCTGTTTCAAAATTCAAAATGACGGTTTCATTAAAATACGTGTAGCCGGTTGGGAAGGTAACTAAGGTATGATACAATTCCTGTGTTCTTGTGCCATTGTCAAATCTGCAGTCATTTAGTGTCATCGATCAAATGAAGCTTAATGGTAGTAAACGTGCATCATTAGCTTTATTGGTGACGAGTTCTCTGCAAAAAGCTAGTTTAATTTGATGTGTTTCTTTACACAGTGACAACTAACAAATTATCCTAATTCCCATGAAAGCACTATTTCTCATTAAAACACATGCACGGGGATTTCACAACGGCTGGTTACTGCTGAACGCAAATATTTCAGCAAACCGTTTGATCTGCAAGTGTCACTTATCTGCAAACGTGATTTCGACAAATTTCTACAAGGTTTTGTCCCGACGTGCCATGAAGTCTAGTGGTGAATTCATATTAATGTGCCTATGTCAAAAGCGTGTGTGGATGCACTACTTCCAGGAATAGGTAACCCTTCTGACATATACAGGAAGAGCATTGCCTCAAACAGAACAAGAGATATGAGATCAAAGGGAATTCATGTCAGTAACTTGTGAACTAAACAGCGTAACACTACTGATAATTATTTGGCCAGTGTGGACAGAAACTTGGTGTACATAGGCCCATTTGTATAAAAACACTATAAAGCGAAACATAGGCCATTCTTAATAGAGGGCAAGATGTTCATCACAGCATTTCGCTATCATACGATCAAACCCGATGATGACGTCATTCTGGATTTTCGGACATACATACGCATCAAGCTCGACGTCTTATAGAAAGATCCCGGATCGATCATACCAAAGACTTTAAAAATGGTACTTGTTGCTGTCTCGCTTGGCTCTCAGCATTGAGAGGTTAGAGCAAGTAAACAGGACTGGTCTGTCCGGTGTCAGTATAATGTGACTGAGCGGGGCGTCATGTCTGGTGTCTTCGGCATGATGTTCCAGTGGCGGCAGAACTTTGGCGGCATGGACTCGCCCAGCCACAACAAGACACAGTATGTATAACATTGTTGAGTAAATTGTTGGGTACGTCGCTAAACCCACACATACATACACACATACACACACACCCACACACAAACATAGATGCATACACACATACATACACGCACACACGCGCACACACCCACCCGTACATGCGATATGCGTCTTATAAAAGGTTTGGGGACCATTTCAGACTTCACTCCACTCTTACAACAAAATCTGGTCATGTCCTGTTTTCCCTGTGTGCTCTTTGAAGTTGCTTACATAGCCGATGGTAGTTATGCTTCCTGTGGCCTCAAGATAAACAAGTGAATCCAAACGCGGTAATTACAATTATACAAGTCTCTTTCATCCTACTATATCGTTGAAGCTGTTGAATATTGACTGCGTGAGAGAGCCGAGGAATGCATAGTATAACTCGCGGGCTGTATGGGTTACAATCGATTGCTGACACAGGCGTGTAGCTATCCTTTTGGCGTAAAACACAGACCGATGCAATAAACAGAATCAAAGAATACAGTTACTCGAGAGATTCTGATTAAATTGCTGGAAACTTGTATTAATCCGTACTTTCAACTCGGTAAGACGGTTTCTTTACAAACCTGTAATCGGATCACGTAAAGGCTCAGCATTTTCTTCCCCCAAAAGTAATTGAATTTATAATCTGATTTATAAAACACCAGTAGAAAACCTTCCACCCTTGCCAAATATGTCTTTTTCCCATGAAAAAGAAAACGCTAAGCTGGTAGTTTTCAGTTGTCGTCACAAAGAACAATTTTATGGAGAACTCAGGTAGAGTAGACTTTATGCCTCCAGGCTTGGAGGAAACGCCACACTTTCAATTTGTGAACGAGTTTTATAATGTCATGTCTTTATCCAAGTAGGCGGTGTTTTTGTTTAAACTGTGCTTGCTTGATGGACAATTGGAGGTTGCTTTTGCCGTAGGTGATCACGGTATATGCGTAACCCGATCTTCCGATTAGCCGACTCACCTCTTCATAGTGCCAATTAGAATAATTTGATTTGTTGTGGTTGATCTCTCATACACCTCTCACTATTTGTCTCAAAATCACTTTTTCTGTATAAATTTGCACTTAAATAAGACGGCAAAAGCCTTGTCGAGTTTCACACTAATTTTCATTTGATATTCATGGGAAGCTCTGAAAAATCCAAAGTGATCTGTAACGCCGTTTTCCTTTTATTTGTGTTAGATGACTTTTCAATCGGCTTTCCTCACGTCTGTGGCCGACATTTCACCCCAATTAATTCACGAGGACGCCTTTTTCACGAGGAGATCCCAGCTCGCTAACGGTTACTAATTTGTTGTGTGCGCATGCGCACAATCTTCGATCATTTGTTAGCTTTAAAAACAGAAGATTGATGTTCGTTTCGAAAAAATGTTATCTAAATTTCTCAGAAGTGCACAGAAAAAGCAGAAGCCACTGTTACTAAAGCATCAGTATGATGTATGAGAGGCCCTACAGACATCGCGAACAACTGCCATTAATTCCGACAAATCCGTCAATTTCGACAAACCGCGGCGATCAAGATTGCTAGGAGTGTAAGATCATGCCTGGTAAAAACGTTAACTTCTGAGTGCGACTTGGTTGCAAACTTACTCGCTGTATTCGACCACTTTAGTCCAGCTATCACCACACGGGATCGCAATTGACCGTGTATTCGGACAACGAGAAATCAGAAAGAAAAAAAAGAGGGGAATAGTGTATTAAAATGAAATAGGCTTCATGAAAAACTGGCAGTTTGAATCTTCATAAAAAGCCAGTAGATGGGCATGTTTATCTAACCAGTGTTCTGCCTTTTTGTTCAGGGGCTATGGGCTGGGCTGCTATTGATTTTCCTGCTGTAGAAAAATTAACCGGCATGTCCAATAAACTTCATTTGGCGTAAAAGGTTGGGGCTGCATTAGGACAAGTTTTACTATCCACAGGCCTGGTTAGGAGAAATGGGTCTTTGACATTAGCAGACTGTTAGTCTAAACAGACATGTTCACGTTCCAACTCTCTCTCAGATTCACCAACCTCGGATGTACAATGATAACCACTTATGTTGGACATTCCCCGAAAATCCGTTCGGTAAGATCCATCCATCAGATATCAGACGCTTAAAATTCATTGGTCCTTATCAAGTTGGTGGAAATCAACGACCAAGTGGGAAAGTGTAGGAGCTGTTTGGAAGTTGCTAGGAAGTTAAATTACACTGTGAGAAGAGTAAAGGACCAGCAACGCATGGCATCGGCCAAGGGTTTAAGGCTCCACGAGGCGTACCCTCAGTAAATCTGCACTGGCAGCAGGTCTGCGTGAACTGATCGGAACGGCGACAGCGCAACTTGATAGAGTAACAGTTTCCAGAGACTGAATTCAGACTGTGTAACGCAATCCTTTCATCGCACCAATAAGACTGAAGTTCCTCTGTGTAGCGCTCGGCAAATCCTGAGCGGGCTGTGTTACGAAACGTGCTGCCGCCCCTCTCAGCAAACAGCAACGAGTTAGGTAACCTATGGGAGACTTTTGCAGGACAAATGTCTGGTGAAGTGTTTTACCTGAGAGGTGATATCCTTCCCAGTCTTGTGTGGATTAGCATCTCTCATATGAGGACCATCTGCTTTACTACTCTGTGAACAATCGGTTACTATTGCTGAGATTTTGAGGAACAGGCTTACAAACAAGTAGTTGTTTTTACTGACTGATCAAACATTCAGTCTGTCATCAAAAATCTACAACATGGAGGACCGACACGCCAAATTAACTGTGCAACCAAATAATAATGGCTAATCGACCGACAGAGCAACAGAATTACACCCAAATTCTCATTTTAATTATCGATCAGTCCCCGCATTTTGAAACAATGACTGAAATTTGTATTGTTCTAAACGACCACATATGACAGGAGCCCAGAGAGCAAGCCTGCATCCAAATAATGATGATGCCACACGTGCTAGAAAGAGTTTAATGTAAGAAAATGCATCTGAAAAGAAGATGAATGTTTATTGATTACACCAAACGGCAAAAGGTGCCAATATCAGGGAAGTTTACTGTCGTTTCAAGACAGACAGACAATTTTTGTCCCCACGGAGATAGGTAGTTCAACTACCTACTGTTACTGTTCAACATATTTTCTTGGAGAGAAACGTGGAAGATTTGTGATGAAATTGATTCTTTTTTTTTTTGTTTTCTTGGATAACGCGGTTGTGGTGTGATGGGAGCATGTTGCTATCACAGATATAAACAAAGATCGATGCTCTGAATATTTCATGAACTGTTCCCAGAAGTCTTATCCAGTGACTTGAAGTTTAATTGGCCTGTTTGAATTATGTTGAGGTTGCACGATATTCTGGACTTATCTCACTGGTGTCCAACAAGAGCTCCCTCTAAGTACAAACCACTGACACGTGAGTATGGCCGGTCTTTTTCTCAAGATGCAAACCAGAATTGCGTGAGTATAACCGTTTTTCTCTCAAGACACAAAATGGAAGTTCCTAAGAATAAAAGTTTATCCCTCAAGATACAAACTAGAAGTGTGTGGGTATTGACATTTATCTCTCAAGGCGCAAACCAGAAGTACTTGAGTACAAACGTTTATCTCTCAAGACACAACATAAAAGTGCGTAAATTAATGAAAGAATGAATTACTATGGCTTAACGCCACATCGGCAATGTTTCAGCATATGGCGGTGAGAACATTTTCAAAACCAGGAAACAGTACGAGAGCTTTCAAATGGGAAATGAGGACGACAGGCAAAGTAAATCAAACAAACGAACATGTTTAAAATCAGGTAAAACAACTAAATGTCAGTTAAAATTCAATTCTTCCACAGTACTAGCTTTACGCTCATTCGGGGGCCCCCGTGACTCAGTTGCTTAGCGCGCTAGCCCAGCGTAATGAACCAGAAGCCTCCCACCAATGTGGTCCAGTTCAAGTCCAGTTCATGCTGACTTCCTCTCCGGCCGAACGTGGGAAGGTCAGACCGCAAACTGCGGATGGCCGTGGGTTTCCCTCGGGCTTTCCCGGTTTCCTCCCACTATCATGCTGGTCGCAGTCTTATAGGTGAAAGATTCTTGAGTACGGCGTAAAACACCAATAAAATAAATAGATAAATTTAAGCTCATTCATTTCATGGTTAGAAAAGAGTTACCAAACCACATTCTTGGCAGGTAAGAGATGTGGTACCCCACAGTAAGGCTGAATAAGTGTTTGTCGTTTGCTCATGTTGATTTGGAATTCCTCATAGTGAATGATGTTTTATTTTCTCACATGTGCACTTCTATTATGTTCAGTCAGTTTTTTGTAAACTTGTAAGAAATGCCCAGTTCTGTGATTATACCATTATATACCAAAGAGAGTATTTAATTCACATCGTTTAAGACTTTGGAGGATTATTTAGGATCTTTGTTTTTGCTGGATATGTATAAACCTGCACTCGTATACTAATAACTTCATAACTGGTTTAGTCTGTTTCAAAAGTATTAGTTAGTTCCAAAAAGGAATGTAATCCCATAGGATTAGACGCCCCCCACCCCACCTCCGGTACCCACAGGACAAAAAAAAACAAAAAAAACTTATAATTCCTACATTCCAATTGCCGTTTTGAACTTTGGTTCTCGCCGTGGATATAGGGTGTTATTAGTATGAAGTCATAGTTATCCGTTGTCACTGCCTACCTGACAACAATAGCTAACCAGATGCAGCGAATACTAATTAAAATTTCAGACATTCAGCTCGCCTGAGTGGAGAGATCATGTATGAGAACAGCACATTCACGTACAGAGACAGAGGATTCTAATAAACAGATGTAACTAGGTTTTATTTACCATTGTACCATAATCTTCTAGGTTACCAATGATATATAGAATGATATTAAAATTAAGAACATATGTTATCGGCACTGACATCCAGTTAGAGCAGACTTATAATTTTTTCATTAATAAAATTTGCTTAATGTCCAACGTAGCTCGATTCCCATATCTGACCATGGAAAAAAGGAAATGCAATAAAAGGTAGAGACGAAGAACTATCACAGCTTTTTATATGAAGGCTATCCGCGGAAAAAGCAATAATGTTCATTATTTCTTGGCTGTAAACAGACAACTTACATATTAAATCTGTGCTTTGTTCTGCGTATTTCTTACCACATCAGCAAATAAGAGTGTGAACTGCAAATTTTGATTCACAAAATCCATGGTATTTAATTAACTAATAATAATGAATTAACAATAACAACACGCTAAATTTAAGCAAAGTACGTAGTATCTAAAAGGCCATTTTGTGATGATTTCAAATATGGTTTTCATTATTTTTGACATTGTTTCACAGTGATTAAAATGTAAATAAAGATTGATGCGCTAGGGTGAACCTTATCTGCTAAACATCATATGAATATGTAAGTTGCACAACACTTGTATCTGTGTTTAAGGTGGAAATACAACGGTTACAGCATGTGTAGCAGCAAGAAAAGAATGTATGACGTCATTGTGCTTCACTCTGCTCAGCATGGCCCAAAAAGTTCACCGTATCACCTCAGTCTCTATTTCCATTTTAATAACAGCAAGATAATGCCAAGAAATAATGAAGACCATTTCTGGAATTTGCTCGAAATGACCTCTTAGATGATGTGCACTTTGTTTAAATGTGGTCTGTTCTTTTAAAATCGACGATAAGGACCAAAGCTCTACATCTGCATAAGTTCACATTTAATATGACAAATACATGAAGAAGGATACTTAAAAAGCAAAATTGTTACAGCACGGTACTACGCGGTAGCTTCCGCTGTTAAGGACAGACATACAGTACTGCAACAATGTGATGCAGGTCACACTCGTTGACTGAGATACATGTACAGCATGGTAGATGCGCCGGTAGTTGTACCGTGTTACGAGCGATAATAATGCCATTTACGGTTTGTATGTAAGTATGTGTACCAACTTTGTGTAACTAGCCGACAATACGTCACGTTTTGAAATAGAAATAATCGACAGCGATGCGGCCGTAAAATTTTACCGATAATGTAGTAAAAATTTTATAACCGATGCTGTAGTAATGTTTTACTACTGTAATAATGTTACAGTAGTAATTTTTTTCTAATTGATGTTGTATTAACTTTTCACCGATAATATAGTAACCATGTGTTTCTAACCAATACTGTCATGACTGTAGTAACTTTCCACCAATGGTTTTAATAAACGAGGTTTACAAATGTCCCGTCATCCATTCAAATAAGGCAGCCAAAGACTGAAACTGTATAACTGAGGAAGTTGTTGCCTAAAAGCAAAGAAAGTATGACAATGGAGTATACATGCTGTCCGATTTAACCAGTGCCAAACAGCAGTAGAATGGCTCGTCGACTCCAAGCCAGTGATAACGCAGACAAAAGATCAAAGATCTCATCAACCCACTCAATACATACAAATGAACAAACTTTCGTGAGAATGCAACAGGATACAGTTATGACCGGAAACAAAACAGATACCCTAAATATAATGGAAAAATACATATACACGTACATACGCATTGCAAATTACAATATCGCGTTAAGAACCGCCGATGGTATATGACACCTTAGCCTTAAGAGGTTAACAGCAATATGGGGTTTAACCAAAAATGGTGTTAACAAGTCAATAATTCCGTCCCTAACCCACACTTCCACGCTTTCAGAACATTCTTAACTTGCTATTATTTAACGAAACAGCTTGTCTGCGACCATTGAATGGGACTTTACTCCATTGGAAAAATTCAAAAGAAGAAAGTTTTGTTTATTTCAGGATAGTGTTCAGTTGTCTTTCATCTAATATAAACTTCATTTTAGAGTTACTTCTCCCTTTATGACTTTCCATTTTGTGGCTCGAGATAATCTCGGTGTCTGTTCGCCTGTTTGTTTGTCGTTGCATTATCTTTGTAAATACTTAAGTCTTTATAGCCAAGTTTACCAATATTACACCACATACATTTATGGGTTATGAAGAGTCCTTTTCATTTTCGTGACCTTGGTCAAATGTTTCAAGGCGTTTGGGGTCATTTAAGTTGCAGTTTGTGAGAGACTTTTTTGAACATGATATCCTTGACCTCTTCAAGCAATTTTCTTCAAACCTGTAGCACATGTGCACTAATATATGTCAAAGAACCCTCTTTTTTTTAATTGACCTAGACTAATTTTTTTCAAGGTCCTTTAGCCTGTGCCCTCATCTCCTGAAAAACTCCTACAACTGTGCTTGTATCAATGCAGCTGATAATTTCTTCGTAAAATTTCGAGGAATTGTGGCAGCTGATAGTCACACTCAAAAACATGTTAAATGAAATATATACTAGACTAAAGACCATTAAACAGTATTCAGAAAACATTATTTTTAGACCGATTAACATATTTTCTATGTTGGCTTGGAGTCATATCGGGTTCGAGGAGAAACTATTTGTGGCAAAAAATAAGAACGTTTATAGAATCCTATGTATTAAAAGCATTTATTCCGCCGGAAAATCTCTAAAATAAATTAACACTGTGATGGAAAATAGCTATTTTTCAGCCTATTGTTTAAACTGATGTACACATTGTTTTAGTTTTAGATTTCGCTGCTTTTAAGTCACAGTTTCCTTCCAGTTGCTCTGGGTCTTCCCACAGCACACAATTCCGGATTTTGTTGACAGCCATGTGGATATTGATAGCGATATACTGGGAGAATTCGTTTATAATATGATCAGCTAACATGTATTACAATGTCGCTTGGGAATCACAGGGTTACTACGTTATCAGCCTAATGTTACTGCGTCATTAATTAGGAAAAAATTACAACATTATCGGTATTTATTATATTACAGCATGGGTTTAACAAAGTTACTGCATTACTGGTAAGTTTTTTCGGAGTATTGGTTGAAAAAAGTTTAAGAAACGATTGTGTTACATTATTGCTCTTTGTAACAAAAGCGATGCAACATCGGTTGATTGCTACATTATTTCTATTTACTACATTATCGGAAGTAACATATTGTGGTACGAGCTACTGCAGTGTTCCTGGTGTTTCTTATTCGGATATCCCAGACAGCCAATGCCCTGGCTCGCTGCCACCATTAGGTCCTTCACCAATACAATGGAGCCACGGACTGAGCCCAGTTCTCGCCGTTTCGACTGCTGTTTTAAATCAAGGGGTTTGTCAAGTACCTGACGCAGACCTTTGGTTTACTGGCGTAACGGCTTCCCCTCTAAGTACAAGGAGAACGCCGTGCTGTGGAAAATTCTCTAGCACAGCCATATAAACTTGCCGTACTTTACTTGGCGTGTAATTGTGTCCTTAAGACAACGAGAAAGTGAGTTGATCAAGACTAACCAGGTCGAATGCTAGTTCAAGAGACCATGCAAGGGCTCTGGCTTCGAACGAAGTCATGAAGGTTAGGTTCTTAAATTGGATAGGCCCTACAGTTGGTAATCGGCTTAACTTCTCGTTTTGAAGAACGATAATCTTTCTTGCCTTTTGGAGTTACTGTTTAATCCTGGCATTATTCTCCTTCGTTTAACTTTTATATATATATTAGAGAGCCACATACACTATTCTTCAAACGTGGAACAATTTCAAATGTTTTTCATGAATTCTCTGGTTCAGTAACTTCCATGTTTATTAAACTTATTGAAATCAAAACAATTTAAGTAATTCAAGACCAGTGACGTGCAAAATATGGCTATTAACATCAGCCCATGATTAACATGAGCTGCCCGATGATGTAGCCTATTGTATTATTCTAATTCCGTATGTGGTCAGATGGCTGTAATCTCTTAAGAAATCTTTGTTTTCAAACCTTGTCTAAATTTAGGTTCGGAAGGAAAATGTGCAAAAAATTATAAGTCGGATGCAAAATAACTGAAAGAGAGTTTTTATATGTATTTTCTTTTATGCCCACTGAGCGATGTGAATATGAAGATACAGTTAACCATGTAGGCCTATGATGATGGCAAGTTTTAACACTTCACCGTGAGTGGTTTTGAAGAACGATAGATGCTTCTCCACTCTGTCTGTGAAGGAATTAGTCTTAACTTAAACCACGTTGAGAGAAGGCATTTTGAGGCAAGTGTTTGGCTTATAATGAAACGGTACAGAGTTCCTAGGGATTAGACTAAGAGGGTAACTACATTAAGTCGTCTTCGACATCCTGAAAGCCAAAGCGGCATATTCCAGCACGAAGATTTGGAATTAATTGCCACGTACGGTAGTCGTTAAGGTCACTTCTAAAGACGATCTTTGTCATATCATATCGGTGGTCCCTGAAACAGTAGATATTTCTTTTCTGCTTAAACTGATCTAGGAATATGGATTTCAGTTGTTTTACGGAATAAAATTTCATCGACATCATTCCAAGAATCAGCATGGTAATGGTCATTCTTGAAGGATGCTGGTTAAAGATGCCTACATTTCATTCACCGAGACACACCAGTAGCGCCTTCGGACCCGGCTTTAGGAGTACATGGAAACGGTAGATTTTCCCGCACTCACTGTGAGTAGGCCCATGGTGACAATGAGTTGCACAGTCTCAGGTCCGTTCAAGACCATTTGTCTTCCAGCAAACTCTGTGCATATCTGTACACATGGCGAAGCTCGTCAGTAACTTGCCAAAGGTTGGCGTTCTACCCCGGGCACACCAGTTTCCTCCATCCATCGTTTAATTGACACATTTTTCAGTATGGCGTTAAACAATAATTATATTAAGTTAACCTGGAAGCATGTTCCCCCGACCAACCACACTGGGTTGGTCAGCATAACTTGCTAAAAGTTGTTTCTCCTCCCCCCTCCCACAGTATAGCCACTCCATAGTGTAGGGGAACAATTCCTGGGTATGGCGTTAAAAAACTCTTAAAGAAAATCAATGAATACATTCCTCTGCAGATACCAGGTTTAGTTTTTTAGGCTGGTAAACACATATCTATTATTCATTTATTAACAGCCATTTCTCACAAAAATATACGTTTGTGTATAAATATGCTTTAAAAATAGGCTGTCGGTGTGGCACTGAAATATAAACTTTGGATTAAGATTAAAACCGCGCTTGGCACAGTTTCTTGATCCCATGGTCTGGTATGCTAATATGTGGCGGCTGTTTTGATGACACTCACTTTGCTCTTCCATGGCCATGGCAGCTGGAATGATCCCATTTAGTAAAATTTAGCTCTTCAGGCCAGTTAGGCGTTAATCAATACTTGGGCTGACATAGTCTGGTCCCCAGTTAACTTCGGGATTGCTTTGAAACTTCGTTACTGGTTGTCAGGGATGCTATATATGAAAAAAACCGGCGCCTGGCCCATCATCTGTGATCTGTCTTTACCTGCTCTTTCGCTGGAAAAACTAAGCTCAACACACGGAAGACACGGGTTATTTGATCTTTGTTGAATAATTTCCTCGGTAGTCATTTTCCCTACCATACTCTATCTACTTAATGGCTGTTGACCCACGGCTGGCAGGAACGTCGGTGGCTTCGACTGAGATCGGTATTCCCTTTCCCGAAGAGAATGTCCTCGTGGCGGAACTCTTTTGGACCAAACAGGCTTAAGTGACAATAAGCTTGCACTAGAACTATACTATTATCATAGCCCTTGTCAGAGTCAAGAAATAGTTCAGGGTTCAAACGAAGGGCTATTATTAATTTGTTTTTGTTTTGTTTGATTTTTTCTACTACAGTTCTCATTTTTACAGATTAATTTCTTCCATCTGGACGGTGTTTAACGCCGAACTCAGGAATTTTTCACTCAAGATCATTTTATTAGTCCTTTTGACATTACCTACAATGATATTAAATTACATGTACATACACTCAAACAAAGAATATTTAAGGATCTCTGAATACACATATGATTTTCTGTGACGTGCGCAGGAAGTTGCACATTTATATGAAGAGCTAATCTGTGCATTTAAGACTATTTAACGACAGTTTAAATGTTGTTCGATTTAGTTTGATTCGATGATATCGTAATGCATGAATTCTTACTGTTTTATCAGAATGTGGGGTAGCTAAGAACATAACTGCATGACGTCGAGTCGGAAAGCTTTTACATGACAGCAAAGATAAAATATAATAATAAAATGCATTAGCGCAGCCAAATAATTTGCAAGGACTTCATGTATAAGATATGAGAGCCTCTTGCAAACGTTACAGCTAGCAGGAAATCGAGCTTCATGTCTCAGGGTGCAAATGTTGACTCAGTACATTGCCACGTGATGCCGAAACACTGAGAGTATGTGGCGCATATCCACATTGCCCGGGTTGAATCACGCCTGCATTGAGGATAAAGTGAGATATTACCATAAAATTTAAGAGCATGAGCAATTATTCATGTTTCAGGGTAGAGTCGAAACTCATGTTACATCTGATTAATTTATCGATCTGTGTTTGTCTTTATTGCGTGTTTTCGGGTTTTATTACACCAATGCAAGAGTTCCCACCGTGTGTTTGCTTGATTTGTTATTTTTATTCCATGCGGAAGACCTCATGGATATAAATTTTGAGTTCATTGAGTTTTCAACAAATTAGAAGCCAGCGTTTCAGATTCTTCCGTATTATCTTTAATTTAATGACACCAATTATTTATTAATTCGTAACATGTCCACATTCAATGCCTTTCATAAAGCAGTTTGTGGAAAATGAGGATAAAAATGCTTTCTCCCGAAATATGATCCAAGCCGGTTGACACAGACTTCAAGGAGTTTTCACAGATATTCAAAGTTTAATTTCTGTTGGATCAAAACGTCAGCATTGTGATATTTGCACAGTTAAGACATTGTGATATTCCTAACAGGTTTACTACGCCCACCTCTGGTTGAAAATTATGACATGGAACAAGCAAGCTTCGTGAATGTTTGAGAATGCCATTACACGAAAGTCACGTAGACAGAGCTACTTGAATCATCTTCCTGTCAAAGGACCAGTAAAGCCAGCCAAAGTCACTGACAGTACAGTGTCAAGAATTCTTTATGAATTAATATAAATAAAAATATAAATTTATATGTATTTAAGCAATTTATATGAATGTTCACGAGAACAGAAAAAGCACATGTCATGTTGTCAGTCTGAAATAAGGAGCATTTCCAACATGTTCTACTGGGACTTTTGCAATATAATGTAATTCAAGTAATGTAATAAAAATTATGGCAGTAAAAATTTCGCTGGACGCTAGTTTTGTATCACACTGATGTGGAAGAGTTTTAAGTTTTTAGCAAAAATCAAAATGTTTTCCTTGTATTACACAAAAGGTATGGTTTCAGTTTAAATATTGTGAATTATCTTTACATGGCGTGCACACGTCTCGACTTGTAGAATTTGTTAGACCCTGTTTGTTGTGTGCTGATTTGTATTAAAGTCATAAGTTATTAGTGCAAGAACTAGTGTGACAAGGATATTCCATCAAATGCCTTCACTCCCAAGACAGACAGACAAATATTATATTATTGGCGTTCCATTCATTGGAATGATTCTCCCCAAAGCAAAACATGGACTACAGTTCATGGCTATACAAACAAAAAGTAGGCTAAAAAAAAAAAAAGAAAAAAATTATGACAAAAGACATAGAGTAGGCTGAACAAACAACATGCAGAGGGTAATTCTGGTCATACTACAGATCAAGCAAGCAAAATAAAACATTATACAGATAGCGGCATTTCATGCAAAAAAGAAACAAAAACAAAATTACAGCTCATGAGAAAGCGTACAACCACAAGTAGGCTAAACCAAAACCATGCAGAGAGTAATTCTTGTCATCCAAGAGAACATCCCAGAAAAATTATATAAAACCAACATTTCATACAAAAAAATACACTTCTTGACAAAAACACACAAACGCAAATGGACTCAATCAGAAACATGCAGAGATGAATTCTGATCATGAAAAGCAATAACAAAAGGAAATCAGAACGTATGGCAACTGTCAATGTAGTTTCCAAGTGCTTGGAACACTTTTTGCACGTGTCTTTCCGAACTGAGCACACTAGTTCTTTGGGTTATAAACTTGTTGCATTCAAACAAAAAATGTTCAACAGTTTCTTCAACAAAATAACTTTGACAAAGGTTCGAATCACGTAATTTAAACCAGTGGAGATATGAATATAATGGGACACGGCCTGTTTGTAACCTATAAAACATAACTTCGGCTCTACCTGATGGGAATGTTAACAAACGAGAGGAAACCCTGGACTTGAATTGAAAAAAGAACCTTCTTTTCCCAGAGGCTTCCCACTGACTCTGCCACAGACCAATAAAATGTGAATGCATGTTGCTAATAATGTTTGATCGTGTAAAAATAATATTTCCGGCGACACTGGTGCAAGAACGAGCTTGTTTTGTTAGGAAATCTGCCAATTCATTTCCGCTGTACCCGCATGCCTTGGATTCCAACCAAGACTGATGTTGACACCTTTAAAATGTAACGCTGTACATATGTGTAAAACCTGTAAAACCAGGGGGCGAGGATATATTCCAACTGAAGTTTCTTATGACTCGCAAAGCACTTAAAGAATCCGTAAAAATAACAACATTATTCGGATTAAAATCCAGCACAAAATACAGGGATGCCAAACAGCCAAACGTTCAGCAGCAAATACTGAACTAAAATCGGATAACCGAAAGGTTTTACTATACTTCTGGGATACAAAATGCTGCCCCCACTATTCCACTCTTTGGACATTTGGGTGCATCAGTATAAATATTCAGACAGTGTCTGAAATTTTCTCAGACGTAACTCATTGCGAAGGATTTCATGACATTTACTGGATCAGATTTCTTTCTTACTCTTTAAAGATCTAATGAGATGTGGGGGGGGGACCAATTATCAAGGTGGAAAGTTAGGGACAGAGATTTTTTGAAGGCAACTTGTCTTACAGCCCGAACGTTCAATTATATCCAGTGCTCTAAGATGGAATGGCTTGTGCTTCTTATCAACATTCAGAATGCTGTCACGCTCACAAGCGTTAAACACAGAGGATCTTGAGTTATTAAGAGATGCCTTCAATACAAGAGAATATTTCAAGGTGCGCATGTATCTCCTAAGATCCAACGGCCACTCATTACAGATCACTTGTAAACTATTAAGAGGAGTGGTCTTAGTGTTCCTGTACAAATTCTGAGCGCAGCATACTGAACATTTAAGAGAAAAGCAAGTAGACTCAAAAGCTTCACAACAATAGTCTAAACGCGATCTTATCAACCCTCTATATATGAATAGAAGGCAGGATTTATCTGCCCACCAAGATTTCCAAGATGTAGCCCACATAAGGTTAAGGACCTTCTGACATTTTGTAACAACCATTTCAATATGTTTTGACCATCTAAGCCTCATGTCAAATATAACACCGAGATACTTGAATGATGTAGAAACATTAAATGCACTGTTCCCTATGAGCAATGGTACCTGTAACTCTACCCGTCTTCTGGTAAATAAGACTACTTCGGACTTCGGAGAAGTCCCCACAATTTGCTCCATCTGGTAATTTCATTCATGGGATGCTGTACATACATTTCTGCTATGTTTATATTCTTAACACTGAACACAGTAGCCTGATCGTCATCAAAAAAGGGAGCAATTTATGCTTGGGCTGAAGACCGATGGTAAATCGTAGATGGCTATATTGAACAGTATTGGGGTTAACATGCTTCCTTGTGGGGTACCATTTTCAACAGAAAAAGTCGGTACCAATGCGACCTTGCATTGTGCGTTGGGGCAGAAAGTCCTTCACCCAACCAAGCATCCTACCCCCAATGCC
The DNA here is from genome assembly GCA_016165875.1 of Acanthopleura granulata. Lineage (NCBI taxonomy): Eukaryota > Metazoa > Mollusca > Polyplacophora > Chitonida > Chitonidae > Acanthopleura > Acanthopleura granulata. The sequence goes on from JABBOT010000004.1 coordinate 2,262,594, forward strand.
CAAACCCTTCATCTTGATTAACAGCCGACACCTCCAAAACATATCATGCCTTTTCGATATAGAGAAAGGCTACCAAGCTGCATTCTTTCCTTGCATGTGACCTCCTAATGGATGTTTCAAGAGAAACAACATGGTCTGTAGTATTTCTACCTTTCCTAAAACTACTCTGAAAGATATAGTAGACTTCGTATTTATTTAGAAACCATTCAAGTCGTGACTGTATGATGAAGATAGAGATGGATCTTTGCCAGGCTTTGGCATTGAGATGACAACGGGTTTTTTTCCATGAAACCGGAACTTTCATATTTGACCATTTGGTGTTAAAAAACAAAAGTAACACATTTAGACTATTTTTGGGGAGGTGCTTAACCATAGTGTAACTAACCCCATCTTCCCAGGTGAGGAGTCCTTTGTGCCACTAAATGCCTGCGTAAGCTCCATCAGGAAAAAACCTTCATTAATTGGCATATCGTCAAACATGATGTTATTAAAACTTCCACCTGTCTTTCTTCCACCTGTTTCTTATGGGTAACGAACTCCTCGCTATAATTACTAGAACTGGAGAAAAATGAGAAGCTATCAGCTAGCACATTACACTTATCTACATTCGTAACGTGTAAAACACAATACTTGGTATTCACACAGATTTCTTCTTCCCGTTTATGGTTCTTACCTGTTCCCATACATACTTAATAGGTTATGATTTATGTTCGAACAGAACTTATGCCAGTGCTCCTTTTGTGCCTTTTTAATAATCATCTGGACCTGGGCTTTAGTCCTCTTAAACACAATGATGTCCTTGTACAACCTTGTGTGGTGTGCTCTATTTTTAGCTTTCTTCCTTTCCTTGATAGCTTGTGAACATTCCTCTGCCCACCAGGGAACAGGAACCTTTCCTGGAATGTTGCTAGTTTTTTGGAGCAGCCTCAATAGCTGATGCATTTAAAGCGGTAATAATGTTGTTTGAAAACTTATTCACATCACTGTCACACAAGTCCTGAGCGAAGTACAGTTCACAAGCTTTGCTATACTTGGCCCAGTCTGCTTTATTCACCTGCACCTTGGCAATGAGCTAATGTCGTCATAGTGAGGATGAAAACCAATAGATACTGACACTGGATAATGGTCTCTTCCACAAGGAGAGTGATAATCTACTGACCATGTGCATGCAGAATCAAGTTTTTTGGATGATAATGTGAGATCTATTGCTTAAAGTTTCACTGAATATGCATCTAAACTAGTCCCAGGAACATCATTTAATATCACTAGTTCCTTATCTTGGACAACCTCATATAAAATTCTACCATTTGTGTAATTACCTGTGCTGTCCCACACAGCGTGGTGCGCATTGAAGTCACCACAAATAATAGCAGGATTCGGAGCGCAATAATCCAGTAAGGCCTTAAAATCGTTGTAGTCTAGCTTCTTATAAGCTAGGGTTATATAAGTTTACAACATTCACCCACCTGTTACTGTCCCTGGCAATATGGAAACACTGACATTCAATAACATTAAATGGGGGTAACTTTACTTAAGTAAACGATAGGCCATTCTTGATAAACATAAAGTCCACCTCTGCTCCCATGCAACCTGTCTTCTCTAATAATAGCATATCCAGCGAAATCCAGGCTTCAAAAATGTTTGCTGTAAACAAGTTATGTATGTTTTTGGGTCAAGACTGGAAAGGAAGAATTTAAGTTCTGGCCCAAGGGCATACAAGGACTAGATGCTTTGTTGCAAGATGTTGAAGTCCATGATAGTAAGTAGACAACCCAAGACTCCACACAAATATATAGATAGCCTATCCATTATTTATTCGTAAAGTTTCTCTGCTGCATTTTTCCCACTATTCCGTAATATCAACCACAGAACTGTCAAGATGACGCTCTGCACTTTAAGCAATACGGTCAATTACTTCTTTTTGACCTTTTGGCACTTTGACATATTTGAAACACTATCCCTGTAAACAGAGTAACAACATTTATTACTGTAGATGGAGTGCACATTTCAGTCTGAACAGCAGTCTCAGGATCAGTTTGGGTACTAGTGCTTTTCTTTGGATACTTATCCAAAGATACCTCTACGGGGTGTGATCTAAACTGGGAACTATATGTATTCACATGCTCTTCACAACTTGGGATATCCCAAATGGATTCGTCAAAACCAGACTCCTGTGAAAAATTCATTGGCTCACTTTCCTGGGCTCTCACACTTTGACTGCTTCGGCCAAGGACACTTTTTCTGTAACTCTAATACACTGGGCTTTGTTTGCATCTTAAAGTTTTGGGCAACCCAGATATGCTGAGCTGTGGAGCTTTCCACAGTTTACACAATTAGGAGCATTTTTATAAGGACAATCTTTATACTCATGCCTTTCGCTGCATCGAGGGCACCTCAGATTACCATGGCATTCATAAACCACATGATATTGTTTAACCTGGAACCGGCCAAAACCCAAGGCCACCTCGTCAGGGATATTAACATCATCAAAATACATCACCATACAAGATGTGGGGATTTTCTCCCTGCCTTTCAACATAACTTCAACTTTTACACACTTAAGACTTTTCATTGCCCCCAGAACTTCACTCTCAGTAACCTCCTCACCAATACCATATATTACACCTCTGGGCAAAGCTTTTGTTTGAACCCTGCAGACAACAGCTCGTCCCGTTATGGAATCTACCTTTTACCGATTTCTTCCTCTTAACCCCTGGCTTAGGATCGTATGTTCATCGTGTACGTCGACTTATAAACTAATATGGACCACGATTCGAATACCCATTTAATTCAATCGCTCAGACCATTCACTGTGTGTTTCCGCCATGATAGAAAACTATCGCTTGCTTCTCTTTGCGTGAATCCGTGCTAATTTCTAACTTTATGTACTTTCTTAGTTCCTTGATGGTTAAGGTTCAATGTTGTTTTGGAAACCGGCCTTGGGATTATTGACTCGGAACACCTATTTTGGTTGATGGCTGCTATACCAGTGTCTGTTTCCACGCCTAGATACATAGACGGCAGTGAGGCAGAGACGGTTACTAGACAATGCCCAACATTCACGCCTTAATAGTTAACAATCTCGTGTGTTTATTCTAAATGGTTATCTCCCTTTGTCCGCTCTCTCACGTCCACTTGTCTATAAAGTAAACCGTCGAACGATGGCTTTCTCTGTTATCTACGGCGAAGAGGTCAGCAATTTAGGGTTTAGCAATTTATTCCCTTTAACTTTGAGCGAACAAGTTAATGCTTGTGCAGTTAAACCGTCTCAACGCCACATTCCAGAAGTCTTGACCTATTAGACGACAGTCAAGTTTATGGGTAGAAGGCAGTTGGAGTGCCCATATAAATCCACCACATCACACACTAGGTACCCAGCAAATTTTTGATTGAAGACCGCAGCCTATGGTGCCAGAGCTGGATTTGAACACTCGACGTCATAGTTGACAGAGGTCACATATGGGATGATGGTTCTTTCCTGCTCCCAGGAATTTGATGACGACTGTAGGCCTTTTAAAATCCTCGGCAAAGATACTGAACACAATGTTAAAAGAAAGATAGTTCTCCTTCATTTACATTCGATGTAATGAACTGTCTGACGTCATAGTTATTCTTGCCCGTGGCGTAAAATATCAAATAAGTAAATCGTGACATTAATCGTAACTTATCTAACGACCCTACAGTGAAGTTCAACCTCAGATTAGTTTGCCGAAATGTGGTGTACCGGTATCCCAAAACATGACTTCAGCATTCTAATTTACATCCATTTGACTACAACTAGTCCAACAAATGTTAACACATCAAATTACTTCAATAGGTTATATCTTTTTGAAATAATTTCATTCCATACAAGTTGCAATTACACCCCCAGTGAAATAATTATTTGAAACTGGCTTGCAAATTACTGAAAAAAAGTTTCATGAGAGACTGCAAATACACCTTCCATTTAGATGTTTATTTCAGCTAGAATAATTTCAATAGGAGTCGCCAAACGGCAGTGTCACATGAAATATTTCCTTTTCTAATATAATCAGATTAGAAACCTAGAGAAGGACAGTAAAATGTCATGGTTTATACTTATATTTGTGTAGGCTGTAAGTCCGGGGTGAGATGTATATTTAAATACAGACAGCATTCCATAATGTGTCAAAACTATATATACCGATGTTAATAAACCAGTCACATACCCCATACATATGCGAGATTACTCGGTGTTCTTTTGTCTGGGGTGACTCGAAGTAGGGACGCCCATCAATCACTGGTGAATCGTGTTACGACCAGAGTCGATTAGGTCGTTACCGGTGCTCGATCATTGCTGATGCTCAGACTCAATCATCATCGATTGTATTATCAGGACCTGTTCTAAGCTACTCCAGGTCACAATGGCTGGCTTCCGGTCTACATAACCAGCCACCGTTACGTTTTAGTGGCCATAATGTTCTGGCGTGTTTAAATCGGTTTTCTGTAAAAGAATTTTAAATCTGAACTATACGCAATTAGAATAGCATTTTACCAAGAATCCTACAATATTTCACATTATAGGGCTTAAAGGGGAGGCAACTGTACAGAGTAAGAAACCACAGCACCTCACATACAAGAGACTTGACAAATCTTCTGCCTTTATGCCCCATCCGAATCAACAGACGTCTGTATGCGATGGGATCGAAAGATTCTTGAAATGGAAATTTCCGTGGGTAAGAGAGGTGTCACCTTGATGTGTGAGACGACAACTGATGACGTAGTACTCAGACATTTCTGCAAGAGAATAAAGATCAATCGGGTCAGGCAAAGTCACTCCATTGTAATTTAAATGTTTTCCATGGCGATACCAGCAATTTATTGTTACTTTTTGTGATTGTTGTTAAAAGAAAAGACAACAAAAAGTATAATCAAAGTTATTTCAGAAGAGCGGTCCATACAGACCTAAAGCAGTTTCTATAAATCATCTTTTAATCTGGAATTCTTACGCGGCCATAGGATACGCCATTTCAGAGAGACCGGAAACGCGATTTCGCTTCATCCGTATCCCACGCTCTCCAGTATTAAGGGCGAGACACTCTTTTGTGGGCGAAGTATGGTCCCTTTTATTCTTACCGCTGTGGCCGAGGCCTTGGGGAATAACCCCAGGCAGCTTTAAAGCATATCAAAATTTTCTCGTAATCACAACGAAAACAGCTGATTTAACCACCATTTTCAAGTTTGGAGTAAAATTTCAACGAAGTGCGTTACACGTCGTGTGATCTATATGTTAGATCAAATGCAGCTAAAACTGTCCAGAAGACTCGTTCGATTTACTATGAGTCCATTCTTTTGAAGACTAAAGTAATGTTGAAAACGACAGCTTTTAGTGCACACACCAGTACGTTTCAATGTGTGGAAGCAATTCAGTGAATGTCTGAGGAATAGATCGGTCACTGTCGCGCGTTCATTCGAAATGACCATAAGATACACAAAGATTCCCCCATCGCTTGAATAAGCACAGAATGATGCACATACATGTGCCTTTTGTTATGCATGTTATTACATTACACAGAAAGTTTTATTACAATATCCGGGACTGGTTTTTGTTACATCACCCGGTGATATTGCATAACACTGAAATTTTTATTACATTACATGATGGGTGTTACAATATATAGCCTTGTGTTATTACATAACACAGTGTAACAAAGGTGTTAATTAATCCCTAAGTCGGTTCATTCCTCGTCGCAGGTTTTGGTGATGACGTCAGCATCGGTCAATGCCACTGGGGTCGATCGCTCATTTCATGAGCAAATTATTTACCATTAAAACTGTTTGGTGGACGTATATTTAAAAGATCTATGGTAGATTTTGTGCCAGATATTCTCAGCTCCCTCGTCCAATTTGTTAAGTGGATGTGAAGGGGAAGATATACTGTAATTGTTAATAATTCTTTTGCTACTACAGTCAAATAAGGCGGATTCACCGACACCCGTGGACTAATAAGATTAGTTCATTCAGAAGGTTAATTAGGCTGGCTTGGGATCGATTTCTTACTGCTCGATAGAGCTTCTTTAACTTGGGATGTGGGGTATTGGGGTAGAGATTAGAAGCTCGACTATCAGTAAGCACAGTTCAGCTGGATATTACATTTGGCCATTTTATTCGTGACCCACTGTCATAGCCAAGGCTCTTCCTCCAGAGGTATTCGTGTCAGAGTGATGCGCGGATTTGGCTCTTTGGACACCACTTGCCTCGTATTTTTGTACCTGCAAAACAGCCGATAGGTCTTGTAGCGCAGTATCAGTAAAGGGTATATGATTTGCTCCGAACTAATTACCACGTTGCAACAGTTATAAAATTGTTGTTTTGCCCATGGCGATGAATTTCACAAATCGATGTGGTGGGTTTTCCCTGAGCTCTGCCCAGTTTTCCACCCACCATAATGACGGGAGTCGTGGTATAAGTGAAATATCGTTGAGTACGGCGGAAAACACCAATCCAAAAAATAAACATACAAACAAGTATTTTCATGTGAAAAAAGGATCATAAAGGGAACGCGGATCACAATAGGTCACCGTTAAAAAGAAACCTCTGATAAACACGCCAAGACACGCCAAATAAATTGGAAAGTTTGTGACTTGGCTTCAAATATAATTACTGAAACAAATATTCGCATATATTCCAACCGCCAACAACAATGAACGTTTCTTGTCCATTGGGAAGACCAATTCTCAAAACAGCGTTCAATACAAACCACCAAAGAACTACGAATGTGTATAAGGCATTCACTCAGTCGTCAGTTTATAATGATGATGGAAAGACGCAGGGAGTGTTCTAGGGGAATAAATTAGATCAGTATATCGGTACTATACAATTTCATAAGAATGGTTAATTAAGTTATGTTGAATATATAACCTCAAACCCCGGATTAAGCATAATTAAATACAATTGTGAAGCAGAGGGCCAGAGATCCCTGACACGTCGTCCATGTTTAAAGGAGAAAATGCCATTCTGGTGTATGTTTGATCGTGGATTTGTGTTATGGCTAGCATCATTTTCATTTTTAATGTTTGTCTCAGGTAAAGATGAATCATTTGAGCAGGGACTCTCGCTGGCTCATTAATATAAACCTTATTGCCGTCACTGTTAACAACCTTTTTTTTTTCATGACGTCATCGGTAAAAAATTCTGCAGTACAGAGAAACACGCCAAGTAGAGAAATAAATAATTACATCAGCTCCGACTGTGGTCACCAACACAAACAGACTCCCTTCTTTACTTTGATTTCCCATAATATTTAAATTAAAATGACATGTGTTTACTGGTTTAGTACTGTGTCAATAGTACTTAATACCTTATAAAGACGGTTGTGTCTGTGTCATTATCGACCTAACCCAGTTCACCCGGGATACGTTCCACTAGACAATATTGTAGATCTGGAAAGACTGTATCTGATGTGTACAGACTGAGTGAGGTATATTCCTTGCTATTCAGGCCGATGTTTACAAAGGGTAGACCATGAGTTTGTTCTTAAACGTTGCCTGAAACGTGTTTAGAGTACGACTCTCGATCAGCGTGTGAGGTAATCCAAGAAAAAACAAAGGAGCACACGGCTTGGGACTCCTTTATTTAAAGGCGGGAAGAAGTTTTACGATTTTTTCATTACATTAGTAGACACTGAACCGATGTGGAGGTAACAAGTGAGGATTATAAAGAATCTGTCGAAATTAAAGTCGAGGTCAAATTGGTGTGACAGGAATTCGATTATGTGTTCCCATGGCCGATTTCTCTCGGTCATCGATGAGGGCTTGTGTTGTGTAATAAATGCGTGCAGAAAATAATATGAATGTAGACTTAAGTATAGGGGCTTTTCACCTGCGGAATACTTAATACAGCAGATTATCGCTGTCCAAGAATCCCAAGCTTTGTTGAAGGTTTCATTGATCGGAATAAACAAGGCAATCAATCACGTTTCCCTAACTTTGACATTTAGAGTTATCAATCCGACAGATGGTCGGAAATTAAAGGCTATAGGCTGGCATGGGAACCTTTAGTTTTTATGCTGGCACCGAGAAGACAGCACTGTCAAGCGAGATAGTCAATGATGTGACGACCGCATATGCTAGTTGGACAGATGCCGCAAAACACCACAATGGGTATTTAGGACTCACTGCTTCAAGTATATAGTGAATCCTGCAAATGAATGAAGCCCAAGACTGATTTAGCGATGCAATTAATGTGATTCGTTATTGTTGTGTTTAACATGTACAGCTCAGAATCCCGACTTGTGCGGTAATGATAGTGACTGTGCACGGATTGCTGTTGGGCGGTCGCGGATAATAGTTGCGGGATCATTTTACATAGAATGTGTCAATCAAGACCCCGTCAGATTCAGGGCCACACTATATGGGCTGCTTATTGATTCCGCCCTCGATTCGTCTTTTCTCATAGCTCGAAGCAACTTTCAGTGTAGAAAGGCAGTCGTGGAGGGGGGGGGGGGAGGTAGAGCAAATGAGCATCTTGCTGAGCTGTATTTATACGCCACAGCCTCCCATACAGTGTAGATACTCGGTCGATAAGCATGTCTAGTCCACCAATGATCAGAGAGCTAAGAAAGTCGCTAAATGCAGGGAAATCCCCCAGATCGAGTGCCAGTTAGCGCTTTTATTGGCCAGGCGCCGGGTACACTTTGTAATGGAGTGTTAACGTGGAGATGGGATACCTGCTGTAACCTGCTTATCGGCTGACGAGTCATCTGTGAGCGGAATCATCATGAGCGAAGGTAAGTCATCTTGTGATGAAACACACTGCCATACCACATACCTGTTTCTCGCCCGCCAACACCAATTCGTAATCAGACTCTTAACCTAACGACGACTGATTGGTGACAAAATACCTGTTTGCCGAGGATTCGTCAAAACACATAACGGTCAGACGTTACCCAAGAGTTTTGCCTTATATTGGGAAAGTGGCATCTAGAAAACCACCGAAACCCTAGCAGTTGTTGAAAACGAACCCCAAAAATTTCAGGTTACAATTGCCATGTACGATGTAGAGAGATACCAATTGTTGTTCGGAGTTTATTTTAGCTCAGCACAACGTTAGAAAGCACCAACTGGATTTGCTTACTGATATCTATGTTAGAGCAGAAGTGTCAGGCAACAGATGTTTCGTGTACATCTCCACTCTGTCGGCCCTAGGACTGTGCTGTTTATCTTTTAAACATGGTGGGGATGGAATTAATGATGCCGTTTATCGATCACGACCTGTAACGGCTGCTTAGTATACTGTATGTATATAAATGCCGACACATGTCTGTCTTTATATCTCCAGAATTCGGTACATGCGCTCGGCATTTAGAAACGTAAAGCTTATATCTATAAAACCTTTAGTAACCTGATTTCTGACCTTCAGTCAAGTTAGTCCAGCCGTCCTTGGGTTTTTTTGTATATGTACAGAAGCTTATATATCCGCATTTGAAATATTTATTGAAGTGTGGTCTGAGAAGCAGTGCATTGCTTATATAAATGTTTGCTGCACCGAATGAATTGCATTGACTTGAGGAAAAGAACTCCGTGGGCTGTATATCCAAGCTGGTATATATACAAACCGATGATTAGTGAAGAAGCTTTAGGGTTCACCTGGTCTCTTAATACGTCTAAATAATGTAGTGCCTGGGATTCATCCAAGTATGACTTCAGCGTTGTGGGTCCAATAGATCAAGGGGCCTGTCCCAGGTTTTCCGATGTAATTTATTATAAGGGAGCTTGTTAGGTCAATAAAGTGATGTAGACACTGCCCTCTGTCCTTTGGATTTAACGCCTGCTTCAGTTTCTTTTGTTCCAACATATTGCTACTGACGCAATATGAAAGACAAGAAATATGATAAGACCAAAAGTTAATTTACGCACCAATGAAAACTAAACCTCCGTGCAGTTTGAGAGTCTATGAGTAAAATGAGACTGAACTCCGAAATTAGCAAATGTTCAATCCTAATTATCTTCGCTACCTAATTCACTTTCTCTCCAAAATAATCAAGAGCATCATCCTGCTGAACAAAAACTAATGTTACTAGTTTAACTCCAATGCATACGAGCCAGTAGATTGCAGTTTTAAACACCTTAGTCATGCGATCGTAGGCCGTAGATTCAGTGTCAACATTCGCCAACGTATTGGCATGAGGAAAATTTGTTCGGTTTTCTGAAAGTTGACCACCCGAAAAGGTATAACTTCGTTGTTAATGTGCCAGTTTAACATCTGCAGCTTTACTCTGTTCTGTAACTGTTCCTCAAAAACGTAAATAAGCGTTATGTCTTTCTATTATTTTTACTTCTCAATTTTGTTTGATCTTCTCTATCCTATACGTAGGGTCATTCCATATTTCTGAATTTTTCAAATTTGTGAGCAAACTTTGGTGCGCTGTATCACGATTCTACATGATCGGTTCTGCATCTCCGTGGCCTGGAGGTGTGCTTCGGGCTTCTCCCAGTCCTCTGACAGCTCTCCTCTTTCAGCTCAGACATCAAAGCTTCTCAGTCGTGAGCATTGGATCAGATTAGAGAATAGTGGCTGCCTCCCGCCCACAGTCTGTTAGGCCCTAGCACTCTGACAGCACAACTGTAACGTGTCCACACCCGAAGACATGCGAATAAATAATGTACAGCCTAGGCCATGCCATTAGAACCTGCACTGCGTAGTGGACGTATATCTACATGTACCCTGCACTGTGGCCATGTCAGTTCCAGCTGTTATCGTGTACACAACTCTGTTAACAAATGAGAAGCGGCTTCCTGGTGACAGGCGTGTTGAGGAACACATTTTGCTGAACAGACTTATCTGTCTTTTCTTTTCCGTTTAAATTGGAATATGATTTCTTCGTGATTTCGTTTCAGGCTTGAAAGTGCATTGATTGGTTGGTTTGATCACTGAAACATTACCAGTTATCAGAAGGTAATGGAGTCTCTCGAGAATACCCTCACTTGAATGGTTCAATTCAGCTCCTTTTGTAAAAAGAATTTGCGATTCGTCAATACGTCTGGAGAGATAAGTCTTTGTATTTTACGAAGGGCCAGTAGGGCTGACAGTTCGCACATAGAGAAAGCAGCGAATCGAATAGCATTCAACAATAAACGAGCAGCGCGCCAGCAGAATAGAACTAGTAGTAATTTGCTTGAAGATTATTAGGGTTGGCTGTTCAGGATATACCACTGCAGCAATTCTACACCCACCAGCAATTAAGGGTTAAGAAAATCTTAATGAACTTTTGTAAGCCTGTCACAAGTTGTTGGGCTCACGCTGGTTGATTTGCCACCGCATGCGTAGTTGTTGCTGCAGCCGGATTTGCCATGATGAGGTGACAGCCTTGAATTTAGCTCTCGATGCCTCGGCTGCGGTGAGGTAGTTTCCCAGGAGCCTTGCGAAGGCCGGTGGTTTATATTTTCGGCATTCGACTTTCCATCACCTGTCCTGTCCAGTTCTTTCCTGTCCTGGACAGAAGAGATAGGATTTTATCTCCATAATCGTTATATACCAGCACTTTTCCTCCTATTGTCATGATAAAAGCTCCAGAATGCTATAATTTTTTTCAAAAATACATGTATAGCAACTTGTTGTGGGCGGTTTCTTATCTCAATTTTTTCACAGCGTCCCGTTGCAGATTACAAATTGCTTAGAAGTGTAAAGCTTTTATTTTCGTAATTTCTTCGATTTTGTACAGGCATATTGCGATACTAAGGATTTAATTGCTGCTATATTACCCTATTAGGGATAAAAATGAGATAATTCTCAAATCCAGCTCTCGTACAGTAGTTTGATTGTGGTGGAGAGCTGGTGGAATATTCCACCCAAACCCTTTGTTCCCATCTGTACCATATATACAGTTGTAGGAAAATGTATCATTATAAAGGTACCTTTACTTCGTCTCTGACAACCCTAATATCCCTACCTGGTGCCCACCTAGAAAGACATGTTGAAAAATAGAAAGCCAGCATTTAACCTTTCGTACTTACTAACACCGCTCATTTAAAAGTGGGCTAATTCGTACAATAGGACATTTCTTCTTGACAACGCATTTCATGGAATAAGCCATTTGCTGTCTTCTGTTTGAAGTTTTGACTTCCGTGGTCACAAAGGCCGCTTTATGAAGCGCCACCAAGGCCCTTTCAACGGGACGATACAAGATCAGAGCCCGGAGAACACAGAAATCTCCTTTAGTCCGGTCAGGTTGCGGATAGCATTGAACCTCAACAGGCCCTACACCTTTGTCTGGAGCCTCCATTGGCTTTATCGCTTGCACTGACTATCATATGGTTTTGCAAGCAGGCAATTTATTCTGTATGCAACTTGACAGCTTGTCAAGGCAACTTCCTGTCTTTTGCCACAGCGAAACACAAAAGCTGCCTGATTATGATGGCGTTCGATATAAAAGGGAATCCTCTACCTTTGATCAGTGAGAGTTATCCAGCGAATGATCCAACACATTGCCTCCAGTCAGGCGAGAGATGTAACATTTTCCATCTCTTGACATGATGGTATGTTCGTTATATTGTCCCTGCACAGCTTATTAGGACATATTCATTTACTACATGTAATCACTTTTGTCATCATTTTCATTTTACAATTAAACACAACTATTAATTTTTTTCTCTTCATTTGTTGCTTTATATGACTGTATTACTCGGGTATATCATCATGTGGAAAACCATAGAGCGCATGACAACAGTACATCATCACGTGGAAGACGACGGAGCACAGGGCTACATTACATCATCATGTGGAAGACGGAAGAGCACACGACTACAGTACATGATTATGTGAAAGAAAATAGAGCATACGACTACAGTACAACATCATGTGGAAGACGGTAGAACACATGACAACGGTATATCATGTAGAAGACTACAGTGTACCTGACTGCAATACATCACCCTGTGAAAGACGTCAGAGCACATGACTACAGTACTTTATCATGTCGAAGACGTCACATCACATGACTACAGTACATCATCATATCGAATACGTCAGAGCACACGACTACAGTACATCATCATGTGGAAGAAGCCAGTGTACATGGCAACACGATATCATCAGGTGGAAAACAATAGAGCACATGGCTACAATACATCATCATACGGAACAAGGGCGGGTAGACCGGTTGACCTATCCACTAACCGCTGACAAGTACGCCTTTTCACGGCGATTAATACGATACTCCACGGGGTTGAATCCCAGGCCTCCCGGATAATGGCTGGAATCTCTTGTCATTAGTAACGTGTCGCCTGGTGTAAGTAAAGTTGAGCCAATTTACCCAGAAGCTTTACCTTCGTCTGCACCGAAAGCCTTGATAAACGCGACCAGTTCTCCGACATTAGTAATTACCGTAATTAAATCACCCTGAGGTACTATGAATAAGACTTGGCTAAGACTAATATAACGTTAGTAGTAAACTTCGTATGTGCACAGCTAGCTAATAATTCCTTGCTGCTACATGTAAATGAATATAACGCAGTTTTAATAACCTTCGGATGTCCACACCTACATGTAGCTGATATTTGCTTGTTAATAAAAAATATTATATGGCCAATATAACTCAATTTCTAAGCACACTACAATCGTGAATGGTAGCTGCAGCTATATTTTTCTCCATGCACAAATACGCAAATTTATGGCAGTGTTGAAATCTCGCTAACTGTGTCTCTTTTATGCATTGCCTTCGCTAGGATGGAAAACCCAATTACAAATCAAACCTGACCCCCACTCCTCCCCGACCTCAACCAGCTGGCTGTGGCAACAAAGTCGATGTTGCGCTATTCTTTGCGTCATGAAACAAGTTTAAGATTAAAAATTACCGTAAGAAATGGCAGAATGTATCACTTCACCAAGGTTGAAATAAATCACTAGGTGCGTGAGTTAGTAAGGAATTTACTGTTGCCTGTATGTTTTTGTTTGAGGTTCTGACAAAATTCGAAGGTTCTCTATCATTTCATAGTACTATTAAATCGTGTATTAACTACATTAATCGCAATATTTTAAAAAATCTGTTCTGTTCTGTGGATCAAAATGACTCAATATGGACTTGAATTCTTCTCTTTTGTTATCACGTGTGCCTGGAAATAGAACACAGATTTTTCTTATCCTATTAAACGTTAACATAATTGTCCTGGCTAACCGTCTTGGCTTCTTTTCCGCCTTCTGCTCTGGCTTCTGTACTGGACTTCTGCTCTGGTTTCTGTGCCTGGTTTCTGCTGCGGTAAAATTGAATGACATAAAGTTGTGGTAGACTAGGCTCCCTTTACACAATGTGCTTGTAGCATCCGATTAATTGTACCTACATGCACATGTCTAACAGAGTATAGCATTACATGGTGTGAGATTGATAACCAGTGACGGAAAGGTAATGTAAGACTGATCTACAACAAAAACAGTTTGCTACATTTGCACTTTTGAATACAAATCAGCGTGCTCATATCTTCATACGGGAGAGTTGCTAAATCCCATAATGTCCGCCGAGTCCCATGTTGATGTATAACAAAAATGAAGCGCTGTGGATTTTATTCAAACCGGAGTGGCCTATATTCATAAAGTGACACAGTGTTACCGAAAATACATTAATACAAATTTCATGAAATCCTCAAAGGTAGCATTTTTATGCACTGGGGTAGCATATCTGAATCCATTGCGATATCGTTATTCTCTCCATACATGTCGATATTTACGATATTTTCACGGCATTTTTGTGTCCAATATACCAAACACATTACCTTGTCTAAACTCCGTGTGATTATTATTTAGTCTATGCGTCGACAAGACGTAAATTTCGGTGTAAACATCCTTGTGCCGCTATTCGGTCTAAACATTGCGGAAGTATTATGTTTAAACATTGTGGAGATAGTCTATCTAAGCACTGTGAAAGTATTTTAGCTAAACACGGTATTCTGTCTAAACACTGTGAATGCATTATTTCTAAACATTATGAAGGTAGTTTATTACTCTGTCTGAATAACGTGAAAACACTGACAGTCAGCTCGTGCCCAGAAAATTATGTCTAAACATTGTAAAGGTATTATGTTTGGGCATTGTTTAGGTATTACTCAGCAATTAATGTGACGTTTCTGTTAATCCTAGGACAAATCTCTGACAATCAGCTGGTGCCCAGATTCACTGACAATAAACTGGTGTACAGGTTCAATGAAAATCAATTGGTGCACAGACTCACTGAAAATGAATTGCTGCACAGATTCATTGACCATCAACTGGTGCGGAGATTCACTGACAATCACTTGATGCCCATATTCACTGACGATCAACTGGTGCACAGCTTCACTGATAATCAACTGGTGCCCAGATTCACTAACAGTCAATTGGTGCACAGATTCACTGACGGTCTATTCGTAGCCAAAGTCGCTCACCATCGGTTCACTGATTCACTGACAATGAACTGGTGCAGAGATTCACTGACAATGAATTCGTGCACAGATGGTTTGAAGTGTAGGCTAACTGTAGTCGTCAGATAAGAGAGATCAATACTAGCTGCTTAATGCAGCATTCATAGGAGTGAGAGAAATCCAAGTCGATACCACCGGTTTGCAGGTGCAGCGTGTGAAGTGACAAGTGCATCACTTAGACAGCGTTCTCTGATCTGATACATGCTCAGTAGTCCCGCAGAATGTGGCACGGTAAGACTTTTTGGATTTACTAAATATTTTCACTCATACATGGCGTTATTTGCTTTATTAATACTCGGATATTTAGCCAACGGGACTGCCAAGAACAGATAACTCTTCATCACGGTGATGGCTTAGTGAGCTCGAATGTCACAGTGAGCCCCAAGGCAAACAAAAACACAGGCAACTGTCGATGTGACATATCTGTGACATTACAACACAACCCTGACCTGAAGTCTGCATTGTAGTCTGATTAAATCCCGTGATTTTCATATGAGTACCCACATGAAGGCAAATGTAAACTGCATTATAGACATGTTTGTATAGCTTGCCATATAAACAGAAAGCTTAGAACAGGTACAGAGGTTGATGCACATTTAAAGAGTAGGTACTCACAAATAATGCCTCGTGCAAGGTACACGTCAGTGTGCCCGCACAAACTTGCTACAATTAATATTTACCTAAAGCATGGTGTGTGAATTTTACGTACAATTGTCTTGTTTTGTTTTTATTTTAAGGTAAATACAAAGCGATATCTTCATATCTATGGACAGTTATTCACGTTTGGTAACCATATTTGCAAACTGCCGGCAATAATGGGGCAGTGGATACAGCATCTGCTTCGCAAACGCTAAATTCAGCCCCATGTCGAGTCACACTGATAACACTTTAACACTGGTACCTACGTGGGAAGGTTAGCCAGCAACCTGCAGATTGTCATGGGTTTCCCCAGCCTTTGCTCGGTTTCCAGCCACCATAATGCTGCCCTACAGTAGCATAAGTTAAACTCAAGTTATTCTTGAGTACAGCATGAAATACCAATCAAATAAATTAATTAACAGTGGTAATCTTGCCACCACGCTCAGTATGTACAAGCGGGTGTGTTGTCAGTATAATATGGCTAGGTGCATGGGGTGTGCATGGGGACGTTTATTAATTTATTTGATCGGTGTTTTACGCCGTTCTTAAGGATACTGCACTTATACGACGGAGGCCAGCATTATGGTGAGAGGAAACCGTGCAGAGCTAGGCAGTTTCTACACGACCATCCACAGGTTTTGCTGCCGAACCATCCCATATACGGCTGGAGATGAAGCCAGCGAGAGCGGGGCTTGAACTCACAGAGTGGCAGCATTATAAATATGTGGGCATATGACCGAAATTGTGGTGAAAGAGACGCTCAACCCAAAACAAAACGAAAATCCATATATTTATCAACATGAACCATGGAGAAGTCAGAAGAAATGCCGTCATTAAGGCTGGTTTGGAACCAGCGCAACCTTGGAGCTACATGTACCGTATGATTCGAACTCGCTATTGACCATTTCTTAGCCGATCAAACTAAATTCTTGTCTTCTTTTTCAGATCACGCCAAACTAATAGGCCAGGATAGTGAGATAGACAGTATCGATGCCTTAGCCCTGGATGTTGGGCGCTCGGCAACTACCTTGGACACATACTGTTGGCGAGATGATTACGCAACCGACGATGCGTCTACCTCCAGCCGCACGGAGAGCGCGCTGGAATGGGACACCAGTCTCTCGGCCCCACCTCTGGACACACTCTATCGTTTTCATATCTTTTTTTCGCACAGCCCAGTCGATAAGCCTTGGGTGGAGGACATAGCAGAAAAGCTTAGGTCCGCCCCATTGGAATATCGGTGTTGCTATAGCAACGACACTGATAAGGCTGGGATTAATTTCTTACAGAGTCTTCTGTGTGCAGCGATTCTCAGTGAAATAGTTGTGATAGTTCTTACGCCCAGTTACGTGACGGGAACGTGGTTTGATTTCCAGGAGACGATGACACACCTGACAAAGTTAAGTTTGCACAAACAACGAATGCTCATTGTCCTTCTAGAAGATTGTGAAATCCCGGAACCTTTGGAGCATCTTGGTTTCTTGGACGCCCAAGATCCAGATTTTGTCCGCAGTTTGGTCTTGGCCATCCACAGCGGTAAGGATTCTTGTGTAGTTTACTTTTTTAGTGTGTAACCAGTTAAGCGACGCAGTGATTTCCCTTATTATTTATGTTGTAGATTTGTTAACTTCAACCCCCAAAATATATATCCCCAACGTTGGGCGTGATGGAATGGCACATCACCACATACAGCTTGGACTTTTTCTACATCATATCAAAAAATCAACCTAGCATGGCCACCATTTTTTTAGCTGCGGCTCCTGTAAGTGACGTAATAGCATTTTGTCACCTTGGTAACCTTCAGGGGAGAGTAACCCTAGCAAAAAGTTTTCAGTTCTATCCCACGCAGACAAATTTCTGATGTATTTAACCATGCGTAAACTGACTATAGAAATTTATAATGTATCAACAATCAAGACTGTGTGGCAGTATTATCTTTAAAGATAACCAACCTTCGGCCCATTTGGTCGAATTGCGCATTTGTTACCTATATGCCTAAAAATTATACATTTATTACATTTATGCAGCATATACAATGAATGACCCACTTTGTTAAATTTATTAAATTCGGTATTCATTTCCTTTAAAAAACCATTGCCGTTCTTTTTCCAGTTTGAGTAAATATGAAAGGAGATGAGGAGGTGAGGCAGCCATTTGACCCATAGCTGGTGCACCAAATTGCCCCCAAAAGATATATTCATACATTTTTTATCTTTTTTAGCAATTTTAAGGCATATAACATATCAGTGTTTCCAGTAAAGAGTCATTTTTGGTATTGATATAGCGTTTATAGCCAGTGCAATAACTTTATCTTTTGTTTATCAAGAACATTTGGAAACACTGATACTGAGAAAATAAATGCTAACTTAACTCTTTATTGCTGCAGTCGTAGTGGTTACCGAGAATTTTCATGTAGTTTTAACTTTGCTTTGACAGAGACGTCCTGGGTTCGAGTCAGGGTAGATTAACCCGAGGTTCTGTTTTTCACGTTTAAACTAAATGAATAATTAAAAACTTATTTTCTTCAAAAATACATTTGTCTGCAATGAATACACTTATAAACAAAATCACACCGAGTCAAGAACAATGATGAACGCTGTTAGCTGCTAGTCCATTTGTCTAATGATCCAGGTTTCAGTTTGCCGTCTGCCGGTGATTGACTGCTCCTGTAGATAAAATCTCACCTTTAATTCCTGCTCACCTTCTTCATGCCAGTCCAGTGGTCCAAACCAGGTACAACGAATTCGCTGCCAGGGTGCAGTAAGTGATCTCTTCACGACAAAAGACAGTCGTGATAAGAGTACCCTGTGCCCTTGTATATTTTTGTATATTTTATTTTGTTGTATATTTTTTTTATTGTGTAAGCGTGTTGATGAAAATTCGGGTTTCGGATTTTTATGCAACTTGTTGGATATCAAAATTTACATTACAATTATTATATCACGAATTATATCACGGGCAAATCACGGGCAAAACCTGTTTTTATTAAATGAATTAAAACCCATGGACGGCTTTCCATGGCATGACGTTATGAATAGAATAGCAATAATGTGTTGAAAACTCCATCTTCCAATATAAAATGCCTTTATATACCAGCCATTAATGAGGATCTCGTAAATATCTGACGCGCCTTTCAAAGCGGTTCAGAGTTATGCACTGTTTTGTTCTTCCCTTTACTACATCAAACTTTGTCTGTATGTCTGGTCATAAAACACTTAAGTGGTACACAAGTACAACAATGTAATAGCTTAAAACGACTTGTGTAAGTGCGATGTGGGCCTCTTTGTGCAGCCACTCAGTCTTCCAGTGACCCCACTGACACCGAACTAAAAATGTCAGTACCTGTGTCTCGACCGGTACCGATTTAAAATACACACAGATCTCTCTTTTCTACATTTACGAACCCTGTCGGGTTCATTCGATCCAAGCGTTACTCTGACAACAGTTGATCAGTTTGTTCACAGGTTCGAACTCAGCTGTTTCTCTTTTAACTACCGCTTTAGGACAGGGGTTTGTCACTTACCTGGCTAAGAGTGGTGGTGTGACGAGGGTATCCTCTACCGATATAGGCTTTGGTGTAAATAAAACAATCTTGAGTACCGCAAATAACACCAACCATATAAATAAATCCCCTCTTGTCCCTTAGACTTATCTACAACCAATTTGTCTTATACATACACAGCCATAGTTGCTTCGATTTGCCGTTACACTGCTTTTTTTCTGTAAAACCGCAGGGATTTGCACTTTAATCTATACACTAATGCGATCAAAATGCCACTTAACAAAATTCAATGACGTACGAATGACTTGACATGCATACAGTATGGGTGTCATATGCTCAATACCATACCATAAATGCTTGTTGTTACTTTATTTCATCGAATTTCCTGCTTAAGTTTATTTTCTAAAGAAAAAGAAGAAAACGTTTTAAGAAGGTTGTTTTACCGATTTAGATCCATGCATAAATTTGTTTAGAATGTTCAGAAATATGATTTTCAAGAAATCTGTACCAATGAACTCCTGGAACATTCAGAGGATACTAGTAATGCATTTCGATAATACCGTGTGATTAGAACTAGAGTATGTAGTTTTGATCTTTCCTATATTACTTGACGTATCAAATATATTTTTACTCAGAATGCTTTGGGTGTAGCTTTTTGGATCAGAAATACAGTCTAAGATCGTTTGCTATAAGCGGGAATATATCCCTCTTGGCAGTAATCAACTTAAAGAAAGACTTGGTTATATCGCCCCGACATAAAAAAAATCGTCGATAACCCACAATCCATTCGAAATATTAGGTTGATAAAGTGTTTTGCAGTGGACGGTTAATGAGAGCTGACACACTTTATGTGCCAGCAGCAGTAGACTGCTTTACAGCCAGTCCGAATTTGCCAACAGAAATCGATTCTGCCGAATACTCTCCTAATGGAATTTTATCCTGCCTGAGCTTTCCCGTTCTCTATGAAATAATTGAAATATCCGTTGGTCTGAAGAGACCACGTAACCACACAGTTGTGTGTTAAATTCCCATTAACGCAGCGTGCATTGCTTTCCGACAACAGTGACCATTTTCCCGTCGTACCGGTCATACATTCCAGTGTCGATACTTTGGTCCTTACATTTTAGAGGCAGTCCTATTTTAACCGATCCGCTCGACACAACACCCGTTTCACATTTACTTAGCTACAGTTAGCAGATACCATTTTGTCTGAGGCAGAAGTTACAAGAAGATTGCCATGGCAATGAAGAAACTAAATAAGATGGTAAGTAATAAAATAACAGGTGATGGTAATAGCCGTAACTGGACTATACGCGCCGATCTCCCTGGCACATTGTTATTGCAGTGCAGTCAACATTGTTGGAGATTCATTTGGTTTTTTGGAATCTTCCTTTTGTCATTTATGTGAGAAAATATTTTAAGCTCTTTCCTTTATCTCTAAAAGCACACATGCCTTTTGCCTTGGTGCAAATTTTCGGGCTATATGTCTAGTAGAAAAGTACACTATAAATTTCTATGTTTAACTTATTAGCACTTTTATGCATGTAATCTTAATCACTTGGAGGTTACAGCATTATAGTATAGGCCTATATACATGTTTTAGACACTTATGTATCATACTTAAATATATGTGTATATTTACTAAACACGCTTGTTTCAAGTTTAATCACCCATTAAACCCACTGGGCGATGGACATTTTACAATGTAGGGGGTTTTACAGACACTTTTAGCATATGACTTAGTTGCCTATCACCTACAGCTCCGCAGATGAGAAATCCGTGCACCTGATGTTGGAAAGCTCCGCTGTTACTTACCATATGCCGGCGGTTTATTCTTCCCGACATTCCCACTTCCTCTATTCAAGACAGCCTCTACTAAAATGACCGCCTTCCTAAAGATGAAGCATTTTTAAGCTTCAATCAGTCATTCAGTTAATTAATCAGTCGATCAGTCCAAACTGTTGCACAATTCGGCCATCAAATTTTGGTATACAATCACTGTACACAAAAAGTCATAAGTGATATCGCACAATAAGCTTGTTCTGATACATGAATCACGGACAAATTGTTACACAAACATGAGTTATCTAACAATAAAATCCCGTTTAAAAATATTTGGTATTTAAAAAATGGGACGCCGTATAACCCTATGATAAAACATCTGCCCGAGCACCTCAGTCTTTAGACAGTCATTTGATTGTATAAACTGATAAACTTTTTCATGTAATCGTTTATATTTTCTTGCTTAGCGCCATACTCAAGAATTTTTAACTCAGTATACAGGTACACGATGGCGGCCAGTCTTTTGTAAAGAGGAAGCCTGAGTGGCACTCTAGCGTCCACGACCACTTATTGTTCCCAAGGCCCCACAAGCTGTGAGAGCGGTGAAATCTACAAATCCCTTAATTGTCAAAGACGGGTTTTGAACCCCCACCTAGCAATTGAAAGACAAGCACCTTTAACAACCAGACCGCGGCGCGATGCCTCTAATTGATCCTACTTTTATATTACTCATTTCCGAAGCGTAGAAAAGAACAGAGTGCGTCAAATACAATTATGTGATACACTAATTCTGTGTGACCAAAACTTTTTTTTACAGTTAAACTTTTGTTATGTGTTTTCTATACATAAATTAGATCAAAGTTTGAAAGTATGTTGTTTATCAGCATCTCTCACGTCACTTCTGAATATGTCGATTTAGCCTTACTTTGCCTTACCTTACCTTGCTTTACACTCTGTATGATGATGTCGTTTGTTTTATGTAAAATTAATACTGTACACATAGAATACTGTTATAATTCTACTCGTGTGATTTTTATCGCTTCCCGTTGCTGTTCATGCTAGGACAATATCATATATCCGTTCTAGTTTTCTCTGAGGAATTCTCTCAAATGTGGAATAAATCAGCTGCCTCTCCTGAACCTTTATCAAGCCAAGCTGGAAAAATGAGATGACAATATGTCTTGGCAATATTTTAGCAGAGAAATTTATTAGAATAACCTGTTTATTTGTAATGGCAGTATTATTTATATTGCATGAAATGAAAATAGATCCTGACTTCGATCTTGAGAATAAAAATAGCAAATCCTCGTGGTTCTAGAAGAAAGCGGCAATGAACATTGCCTATCTGCTGCCAGGGCAGATCTGGGTAAACCCTATTATGTATAGAACTAGCATAGTCAAATACTGTGTGCAATGTCTTCTACTGTGTACACAACGCATTTAAAAAATATAGCGATCCATAGCGCTAAAACGTATATTCACCTCTTTGTTTGTGAAAGGCCACTAATAAATTTATGTGTAAAATGAAAGAACCAACTTCCTTTATTTGTACTGAAAAAAAGCCGTCCAAAAGAAAACAAGTGTTTAAAAATATTGTTCTCACAAATAACAGAATAAAGAATACTCCTGCAAGCTTTTTGCTCACTGGCCGACAAGAGCAAATTAGGATGCACCATTTATGGCAGATGAAGACACTAGAAAGACGTAAGGTATACAAAGGGTATTAACGTAATTGGAAGTTAATGCACCATACTGTAAGTTTACAATATAAGGAAGCGTACAAAAATATCTGTCAACTTGTCTGTGTATTCAATACAGCTTTCAGTACAGTGAAGAAACATGTACTAGACTGTTGAATAACTAAGGTTACCACTGTTCGTTGGTGGGAGAATTCGGCGACCGTTGTTGGTCCTTGATGGTGTCAGTCGCTCTTGTTTCACTATTCATCACCGTTAACATGACCAGCCGGCTGCCTTCCTCCCCTAATCTGTCAAATGTGAGGTGTAGAGCAAGCGTCTGGCTGCCCAGTACCCGTTAGATTGGCTAGAACATCTTTTACTTTCTATCCGTTCTATGCAGTCCATGGACTGTGATCGTACAATCAATAGTGCTTCGACAAAAACTGCTGAGTGAAAACCGGGCCACGGTATATTCCTTCGTCCCAAGGAACCTTGTTACATATGGGCGGCTTATTCATGACCAGGACTGAGCCATATAACAGCCTAACAACCAAGCCCTAGTTCTCGCCATTGCAGTTTTGTTATGTGCTCTTCTATTTTTCCTTGTCCCAGGTCAACTTCCACGGAGTAGTGATTCGATCAGCAGCGACATGTCGTCAATACTATCGCCAAGAGCCAGTAAGTATTGCCTGACGCTTTTCTCTCTTTACCACGAAAACATGCGCTCAGAGCTACAGATTGTATCCGTATGCATACAGCCTGAAGCCGACCTGATAACATTCATCTTAGAAGCACCTGCGGTGAAACACCATTAAACCAACCTATTTGATACGGCGCTATACTTCCACATATCTCTTGTCTTTTAAGCGGAGCGCAAGGGGTGATGTGTTCACATGGTGAGATTAGTCCGTTTCCAGTGACAGGAATTGGCGAGAAAACAACAAGCTCTGATTATAGATGATGATCGTTTTAATGATAGAACATATGTGTGAAGCAAACAGGTTCATCTCACATGGTGAGATTAGTCCGTTTCCAGTGACAGGAATTGACGAGAAAACGACAAGCTCTGATTATAGATGATGATCGTCTTAATGATAGAACATATGTGTGAAGCAAACAGGTTCAGAGGATATGGAACAGATGGAGTTTTAATGCTTTAAACCTTAAAAGGATGACTTTAGAAATCCATATGGTTTGGATTTTATTTTCTGAATGAGAGACGAAATTATTATATGCATAAATAAAGTATACACCTTAATTAAATCATTCGGCTAATCCCATATGTATTGGACATGGAAGCACATTGATCCCCTACACGTTCTCACGCAATAAGATTTCAGGAATAATTCTTTGGTGCTTTCAACATCACAACCTGGATATTATTTTTCGACCATGAAAGGCAATATAAAGTTGCCCAAATATCCAGTCACACAAGGGCTTGCAACCAGGGTACGACCTACATACAAGTACGACTGAGAAACTTTGGAATCTCGGACAAATCGTAGAAAGAGGGCACTAGTGGTCTTGCAGGTCGCGTGTGATGGCCATGGCAGAACCATGCTCAATATATTCGATGCTCAAAACTTCCGACCTGTGATGCCAAATCGTAAGCGGCCCTTTACATGGTCTTACATGGTCATATAATGGATTGATCCGTCACATGAGATGTCCCACCACCCCTTCTGGTGGCAAAGTTACTTTTCATTCCATTCCCGGGTGGGAGTAATTGCAACAATATTGATTATGATTGGTCAAATGTGCGTTCTTGATTGACAATTCGGAAAGGCGATGATCGGGGATCACCCAATCGCACGACTGGTCGTCAACGTACTGTTGGTGGCG
The DNA here is from genome assembly GCA_016165875.1 of Acanthopleura granulata. NCBI lineage: Eukaryota > Metazoa > Mollusca > Polyplacophora > Chitonida > Chitonidae > Acanthopleura > Acanthopleura granulata. Next base: position 2,287,445 of record JABBOT010000004.1, read on the forward strand.
TGGCTTTGCAATCACTAACAATCACTAAGACGCAGCGGTGGCGATCAACTCCAGGCCGTGCGAGAACTCAAGATCGTACGACAGGAGGCACCACCAGCCACCAACTCATAGACAGCTGAATATGGGCGACAATTTAAAAGCAGAGAAAATTATCATGGCATGCCCTAGTGGCAGGGTCTTTGTTGACGTTTTCATTTATGTTGCTGTGTGATAAATAGCTTTGTTCTTTGAAGAGCAAGAAAATACCTTACATAGACAAGGTAACATTCAGCCAGATTATATCATATTATGATTAACTGAGTGTCTAACTGAGCTTCACACAGATATAGGATGTCGGATGAGAAATTATACAATCCGCTTCTTTGATTTGTCTTTGATGTGTTTGGCTGAGACACAGATACAGAATGACGGCTGAGTAATTACACAATCCGCTTTCCTGATGTGTCTGGCTGGGCTTCACACAAACCTGAATTACGGCTAAGTAGTTACACAATCCGCTTTCCTGTTTTGTGTAGCTGAGCTTCTCACACTAACAAAATGTCGGCTTAGTAATTACATAATCCGATTTCCTGATGTGTCTGGCTGAACTTCTCACAGAGACAGTATGTCGGCCGAGTAATTACACAATCTGCTTTCCTGATAAGTCTGCAAACGCCAAGATTCGCGTAAGAATGGAATTCGGTCTGTGAACAACTGACTGGAATGAATTTATTCTTCATGCGAAAAAAATAGTACCAATGGTTGCTTGTGCGACATGAAATATCAGAACAACTGTTGGAATCATCAGTGAACAATATCGTCTCCCTATATTATGATACGCTGGAACGGAAAGACTGTGCTCTGAACTCAAAGTACTGTGCATCCTTAAATCAAGAATGGCTGTAGTGGATTTTGAAATTATCATCATATATATGTATATATATATATATATATATATATATATATATATTTGATTCTTGTGTTATGGCGTACCCAGGAATATTTGACTATTACGACGGCGGCCAGCTTTGTAGTGGGAGGAAGCCGAGCAGAGCCCAGTAGAAACCCACCATCATGCGCAGGCTGCAAACAAACCTTCCCACATACGTATACATACATATATGTTTGTACGTTTATTAAGATGAACGGTGAAGGGACCAATTCAGATTTAAAAGAAATCCTAAAGCTGGTTCCGGTTTTAAACGAAACAAACCTAATGTTTTGTTGCATATATTTCCACAGGTTTGGCAAATGGTCAGCTTCTTTGGACAGTGACAGCAAAGATCAAAGGAAAATGTCGAGCGTCATTGGTCTTTGACACGGAAGAGGTTCCAACGCCGTTACGTTGTCATGGCATTAACGTGAGTAATACTTAATTTAGGGTAATCCCATGTTCTTGATGTTAAACGAAAGTAAACAACTATCCATATGAAGTGAAGCCATGGCAACAGAGGCGTATCAAGTGACCTTTGATCAACCAAATCCCAGAAATTCTCGTTTTAACAGGTGATGCTGAATGCCCAATTCCAGTTTCCTGTAGCGTAACACTGCCTTTATAGCATCGGAAGTTCATCGTATATTACCTTATATGCAATACGCCATCTAAATTAAGATGTAAAATCGGCGTGTATATGTGCCAACAAGGAGGTGGAATATTCTGAAGTGAAAAAATCAACAACAGAGAATAAAAGAACAATGGTAGCACGTAGCACTACAAATAACTACACGTCCCTCTTTGGCGGCAAAGGAAGACCGCTTTTGTACAACTGATACCCAAGTGGAAATTTAACTCTGACTTTAAATAATACTAGCGGAATATTCTTTCATTTATTTTATTTTTGGCATTTTTAATGTTTCCGCCAGCAATGCTTCATATTTAATGAAATAACCACCGGGTACATTAGGTTTACAAATCCCTGAATTGATAGTCGTCTAGTTTAAGCTTTGCGGCCTCTATGGTTCAGATGATTCGATCGTTGGATGGCTGCGACTCTCAGGCCCTTCAAAAAATATTGTGATTTCGAAGGCAGCTGTCGCAGTTTTTCCCGCACTTTTAAAGTCAGGAGACTTGCGAATATAGCTGTTAATCATTTATGTGGTGTAGTAGTCAAAAACAGTACTCATTATTGAATGCATGATTCTGCGAGCAACGAGTAGAAGTTTTTCTCACTGCATCTCTTTTTTGCCCGGTCGGTTTTCTCAGGCGTGTGAAAAATTAAGAAGAGTTTGCTTATTGTTAGCTTCGACACAAATACCGAGGAACAACATTTGCGAAGTAAAACGCATCTTCTTCGGTTTTTTTCTGGATATCTTTGAGTCTGATCTCGTTCATCAGACTTGAGCATCTTCCTTTCTTCCTGTCGTCTACTTACTGTTTAAAAAGAAGAACATTTTAGAGCATTATGAATATGATCAGTTGGTATATATGGTAAGTAATTAATTTACTTATTTATTTATTTATTTGTTTGTTTGTTTAATGAATTGCTGATTACACCCACCATAAATTGTTCCATAATGAATTTGAATTCAATTGATAAAGATGTTCAATGGGTAAATCCACAAATCAACTCGCCAGTATCTGCATGTCCTTTAAATCCAGCAATTTTATCTTTCATTTTCCGTCATGTAATCCGTTGTATGACTTAAATATGATCAAGAAACAACGTGCCACCAATGCCTCCAGGCGTAAGCCAGCCTCATTCTTTGCTGGCGTGCACCGGGATCACATGCCTTGGAACCTCTGCACGGTTCTTATTCCTTCGTCACTATATGAAGACTGGAAGGCTTGTTTTCAATCAAGAACTGCTTGTGGTGGTATAATTGAGGACATGAAATCATTACTAGATTTCTCTGCATAGTTGGGCGTGTACGGAACTTGATAGCCATAAAGGATATAATTTGATTCCCTGTGATTTCAAGATAGCGCCAGCCGTGCAGTGTTTTCGTAGATGATCAAAGCCTCCCCCTTAACTCGCTGGTTAATTTTATAGCAGTCTATATTAGCTCAACGGCTAATGATATCATAGCCTAATAGCCTTAATAACTCGAGCTTGGCTCTCAACACTGAGAGGTTTGAGCAAAGAAACACGTCAGGTCGACCTGGTGTCAGTATAATGAGTCTGGGTGATGTTACAGTGACGGTAGCACTTTGCGACATGAACTCGCCCTGCCACAAGAAGACACAGTATATACATTCTAAGGAGTCTTCGTCGTCATATGTTAAGTATGACGTTAAAACCCAAGCAGACATCCATACGTACATAATAACGTAAATAACTAGCAGTCTTTGTTTTCTTCAGTTAAGCTACGCTGACTTTGTGGACATCCTGCACAGCGTGTCCAATTTTGACAGCCTAGCCCAGCAGCTGTCCTGGATCTTCACTCTGAAGCCGGTGCTTCTCCTGCTGGGAGTCAGCGGTATCTGGGTCCTGTCCCTCATACTCGTCATTGTTCTCCTCATCGATGCTCCCAAATCCAGTAAGAATTCATTACTTACATTATTGATTGATTGGATTCTTGGTAAGCGCGGTACTCAAGAATTTTTCATTTACACAATTGTGGCCAGTTTTATCGGTGGAAGCACAGGGGGATCCCGGGTAAGCCACCGCAATTTAGCACGTTAATGACGAACTTTTCCACTCTTCTCCGCCATATTGGTGGTCTTCAACAAACATTAAACAGTTCATATGGCCACATCAGCGTCGTCGACTTGCCATTGTCAACAAGACTCCAGAAAGAGTGGCAGCCAATAATTTAGGATGAGATATAAAGCACGATGATATATACTATCAATTGGAATCTTGTTTTATATTGTACACTAAGATAGTATGTTAGTAACTTGGTATACCGTATATCAACTGTTTTAGATGTATCATCCCATACTCAGGGTTGTTCACCTGACAGAATTATATACTGACTGAAGTGGAAAAATGTCGGCCTCTCACACATTCATCGATTCGTGTCATAGGTTTTTAATCCCATTATGCACATTTAATGTTCCCTCAGAATAACTAATCAATGCACCTAATATTTGATTAATACGTCCAATATTCCAAATCGTGGCCGTTGCTTTAAGGCACTCAATATTCATCGGACAAAGTGGAATGTATAATGGAATAATTTTATATTATATTCCTTTTTGACGAAAGTTCATAAGGTCCACAAACGCCTACATTTAAACATCTAATGTATGAATCACCGATTATCAGAGAAGGTAAATTTTCTTACCATAAAAATCACATGACTGCCTTTAATAACGTTCTTCTTTCGTCTGATAGTTTTGTAGCCCAATTTAGTAATGTTGCCAAAGGCTATCCGTGATATGTGTGTTTTACTCTCTTGGCTGTAAGCTTTCTTTCGCTGCAACTAATCGGTCAGTACCGATTAAGTTCTAATCCTAGACTATATACACCTGGAGCTAATTGAAGTTTATCACTTAAGTTTCACAGTTTTTATGCAATAAGGCACTTAACAACAGCCTATTAAATTTACGCTGATTAGAACATACCAATTTCCATCTCCATGCACAAATCCACTTGATCTGATCAAAGGTCAATATTTTTGCTTATTTACCCAAAGCAAGGTGACAGGTCACTAGTACAAGGACGAATGTATTTCATATGTTCTATCTGACAATCTGACAATCATGTACCCAGGATTATTTCTCTTATACGACGGCGGCCAGTATTATGGTTGGAGGAAACCGGAGAGAGTACGAGGAAAACCCACGAACATCCTCGATTTGCCGGCAGACCTTTCCTCGTACGATCGGAGATGAAGTCAGCATGAGCTGGAATTGAACTCACAGCGCGACTTAAGTCTAATAAGAACTTTTATCGGTTATTACCAATACGAGGGTGATTTGTTTGGGGTTTTTTACCAGAAGACCCTCAGAGAGCTGATTGAAAAGCTCCATACACAAGCACACTTAAGAACCAGACAAGCATCAATATTTAGGTTATATTACTCCAAAATATTGAAAAACCAGTTGATTAAATATGATTCTAATGGCAACCTCACCACTAAAAGCTGATGCTTAATTTCCCATCCCCCACACTAATCTTACGAACGGCCTGATTAAAACTAACTGTGACTAAATGATCGATGATATCGAGAACGAGAAGGATTTTTTTTCATATGATAACTGGAGATATACTCGTTACAAACTGTGTGTAATTAATTAACCTTATTAAACCACTCTTAAGTGGCTTAGTGCGTTGGGAACGTAAGAATGGGCTTTTAATGAGAACGTTTTCATAAGGAACTTCTAAAATCAATTTCTTATTCATACCCAACCCTTAGTTTGGAATGGTCAGGCCCGAGTATTGACCTTTAACCTGTTCTTAACTGGAATTTGGCATGGAGTTGAAAATTAAGAATCAATATTTTATAATCGTAGATCTTAATGTGATTTTTGGATTAAAAAAAAATCTTCATTGTACGTGACGTGACCGATGAAATATAATATAAAAGACTACAGCACAGAGTCAAACCACAGCAGCGACGACAGAGTGATAGTTGGCAAATCGTCACGCGTTACCGGTGATATGCGGCCTCTTGTCAGTTTACCTGAGTTAGAGTTTTATTCTAACTCTTCATGTAAGTGCTTAAGAAGCAAAAGTTTACACGCCCCGTAGCACCATGACTTAAGCAGAATTAGGTGCAAAGTGCTGTGTTGTCATCACATTCAACACATGTATACACCATAACATGAAAACGATGTAAAGTGACTAGGTCTGGGAGATGCTTAGTCCACCACCAGAATGTCGGTTATGCAGGAAAGCCCTGCCTAGCCTCCACCAGGCTGTTCGAAAATGACTTTGCCTGGTACTTGTAGTGGTTTAAGGCCGTCGTGAAGAAGATATAAAGTTTTCATCCTTGTGCTCGACTGTGACAGAGCGGTACTTTGGGCTACTTTACGCTACTATGAACTCCAACCCCAGGGGGACTGCGCAGCGCGCTTAAGAATCACCATTTTGGAGTTTTCACGCATAGTTCTATATGTTCAATGTGTAAATCCTATCGTATGAGCGACTTGACCCACAAATCTCTGTCCGAGATGTTCGGCTTACAGTTCTGAGGCTTTATCGTTAAAAGACTACAACACATAAAACCCGAGCGGCGACAACAATATGATGGTTGGCAAATGGTCGTGAGTAACTAGTGAAATCCAGCCTTATGTCCCTTTACATACACTTCATTTAAGGTGTTATCCACACGACCAAAGTGTATACAGAAAACGCTAAATAAATAAATAAATGTGTTTCCCAGGTGCTCTTCCCGTCCGGCTGACGGTGTTTCTCTTCCCTCTTCTGCTGGTTGTGTTAGGTTACAGTCTTCGCTGGAAAAGAAGAACCAAGCAAACAGAGGTATGATATATGCAGTCAAGAGTGCCATATTCACAAGTGATGGACATATGAAGATAAAAATACTCGTTTCACTGTTACCTAGAATCGCTATTAAGCAATATATCCCAATTTATCAGGTGACACCATTACCTTGTGGCCGAACATACCAAACTGACAAGATACTGAAAGGACATTTGACAAACAAACAGAGGTATGCCTTGTGCAGTCAACCGTGTCATTGTCACGTGTGCCTGATGAACATGTGTGTAAAGAGAAATAGTCATTTCAGTGTTACTTAGAATTGCTATCAAGCAATATGTACCAAATTATCAGGTAATGACATTACCTTGCAGCAGTTTACACAGAACTGACAAGGTACGGCAAGGACAATGTATGTTAGTTAGATCAAAACAGCCAGTAATGATTGGATTCTAGTTTATCATAAGAAGTGATGATCATTTTACCTTTGTCCTGCTTTTATTTTTTGATTCATCTATAATCTTGAGGGCATTATGACGTGAAGGTGTTTTTCTTTCTTTGGAAGAGTGGAGACGTTTTCTCCGAGCTCGACCCATCCATCTGTAAATCTTTAATAAAACTCTATTTTAGGAATATTCTTAAGAACGCTGTAAAATCACAATCAAATAAATATATATCTATCTTTCAACATTTACACGTTTTATTTTAGTTCTCCATGCAAATGTTCAGCAGTTGCGTTCTGGTGAATCAACAGCTTCGCGAGACTGGACGACCTCTCGTCATCACGTCTGCCCGCACCGAGACGGACACTTTCCACGTATCCTTTAGAACAACTCACATTTCGACCCATTGGGATGTTATCGTTGAAGAACACCTGAGCAAATGATTGACTATCTTTTGTTAAATTATATATACATATATATATATTCTTCAGTTTAAAATTACGCTATACTGTCTTTGTAAAATATGAACCCAAAAAGCACACACATAGTTATATATTATTCAGTTTTTAAATACACTATATTGTCTTTGTAAAATTTGATCTCAAAAAGCACAGAAAAAACTTTTAACGAATTATTATGCAGAGAAATCTTTTTTGGTTCTTAGTGTGACTACAGCAGTGCCAATTTTAGCGGTATTTTCCCCTGCTAAAACTGCCACAGTTTTATACATTTGAATACAAACCAACTGACGTTATAGACAGGATATAGCATGTGATTCGAGCCTCTATAACAGATAGCTCGACTTGCTAATTTTGCTGAATTTCTTAACATCTTCACAAGATATATTTCCTTTATTTCAGCGTTGGAGAATGTATGGTAAGATGTTAAATAAGCCAAATCGTGTGTATAATGGCAGGGTTTAACATTTAGAGCATTTCACTAAAATTTAATGTACCAAAATTATGGCCACGGTGTAAATTTTGTTTTAATAAGGGATGTTTGTGCTGAATGAGCCAAGTTTGTTTTATTTGGTGCAGACCTCTTTTTTCTGTCTTTTTTTTGTCCTGTGTTCTCAAAATAAACTGTATTTTCGGCACGCCTAAGCACGATATATCTATTTTAAGAACCTGACATTCAACAAATCCAAAAAGACTTGAACGTATGCTTATGAAGAATGTTTATCTTCACAGAATGAAGTTCAGCGTTTTCTACACCAACTGTCAGAAGAACAAACAACGAAAGTGACATCGATGAATGAGACGACATTTTTAGACATAGATTTGTTGCAGCAGGTAAATTCAATCAATATGCCTACAAATCATTTTCGACTCAAGTTACTTCCCCTAGGCCTACTTACAACTTTTTGCGGACACAGTCTACAAAAAAACACAGAGAAGCTGCTACATTTGTCTTCAAGGTTGGGCACGTGTTCTCTGACACTCGAACATCCCCATTTAGTCTGTATGGCTGACAGATAACGAAAGTTTCAATGTTCAACTTTGCTTCGTGACACTGTCGCTTTGCAGAAAGTCAGTGTATTTTAACACGGGCCTGTGCACACACTAATGAACATTCATCATTAAGAATATTTAAATAACCTGTAAATACCTTGTAAACCCTCGAAAATAAATATTTCAGCCAGCAAACGTAATCCTCTGAGGATTATTTCCATAGGTGTGCTGCATATGCACACAACGTAAGGAAGCTAGCACACAACATGAGAGATATTTTGGTTACCTGATATGCAATTAGGTTTTGACACTGAATTACCTCCCTTGTCAAGTGACGGCCAACATAAGTTAACGTCAGATCAGTTTTTGTCGCGTGAAAATAAATAAATTTGATCTCGTTGGATGCGGTAGAGTGAATGACGTCTCCACTGAAAACAGTTAACAAGCGTTGCTGTGTAGTTAGCTGTTTGAGGTTCGATAGGAAAATGAAGCTCAATAAACTTAATAGGTAGGCCTATCCTTCCCGGCCTTCGATGGAGTTCCACTGTTTTCACCATTCAGTACTCAACCAAACATACACAAACGATAGAGCTCTGGGGACTGGGATGATCACAAAAGACATAAGATCTTAGACTGATTTCATATAAGTATGTGAGAATTTCCCCGTTGCATTTTGTGGACATAAAGCCGTCTACAAAAAAAACCCCTACCGAACGCTATTTTCTTACATTAGCTGGGAAAATATGTTGGAAATAAAGTTATTTATGGCGAGATACAAGCTCTGGGAAAGAAATCATATTTTCCCCCTAGAGCTCTCTACCTTTCAGATAGATTTACTTAGCTGCGATGAAGATTTATGAAAGTGTTGCCAACTGATCTCGCTTTAAATGAGATTCATCGCATTCAGCAACTTTCAATGTCCCACTTGACCACAGTGGGGTTCAACAAATGCGCCATTAATATGACACAATGACTTTCACGGCGGTAGTTCTGTGGAGTGGCGATTCTAGTTTACATCATATTATCTTAATAAGAGATCAGTGGGGTTTTCAAAGAACAATCTCATTTTCAGTGTGCAGTCTTTGTTTAACCCTCTATTATCCATCTCACACTGTATGATTCAATCAAGAACCACTAGAATCAGTAACAGATGCCTGGAGCTCGCCTTTTTTTTCTTCCTAGTGTATGGAACGTAAAACCTTCTAGCCTAAAAAATAATCTAAAACCTGCCGAATGTCTCTATCACCTAAAGACAGTACGAAGTGGAACATGCACGTGTATATAATCTAAAGCCTGTGGTATGTCTCCATCACATAAAGCTAGCATGGAGTGATGCATGCACGTGTATAAGAATCTAAAACCTGCCATCTGTCTGTGTCCCCAAAAGCAAGTGCGGCGTGGTATATGTACGTGTATAGAATCCAAGAAATATAACCTGGTATATACAACTCAAGCCCTGCTGAGTTGATTTTATTTCATGATTATGAGAATAATATCTTTATTTAACGACGGAAGCTTGATCAGTTTACAAAGAAATTGTTCCCACCCAATGTCATCAAACTACATACCATAATAATAATTTATAGTAACAGATACTAATGTGTTGTGACGAACACTAACAACGGCAAATTAACACAGGGAAACATATAAATGACACAGTCGTATATACATTGTGGATAGTGCCGTAGTTACATTCAATTTCTTCTTAAATTCAATGAGGGGGACTTGCTAGCCAAGAGAACAGAAGTCTTAGACTTCAACCAATGAACTGACTTGTTTCTAATCCGGCTAGCTGGCGGTGATTTATCGGCGGCCTTGTGTTTGATACCTGGTGAGGAGCGGTAGTTTCTTCCAGGCCCTGTTCGGTTCCTCCACTTGGCCGCTGTAAAAGTGAACTATTCTTTCGTACAGCGTAAAACACCAGTCAAATAAATAAAGTCACCAGTGCGGTCGCAGTGAGTTCAAGTCCAGCTCATGCTGGCTTCCACTCCGGTCGTACGTGGGAAAGTCTGCCATCATCCTGCGAATGGTGGTTGGTTCCCCTCGGAATCTGGCCCGTTTCCTCCCGTCATAATGCTGGCCGCCGTCGTATAAGTGAAATTCTGTTGAGTAAGGCGTAAAAGACCGATCAAATAAATAAATAAATAAATAAATAAATTCGTAATATTGTGTGTTTTTTCTTCCTTTTTTTGGGGGGCATTTCAGCAAACGTTGGCCGAACGGCTGACGACAATGTTGGCGGCCGCCTACTGCCTACAATTACTGTTTAACCTGATACCAAGAGCAGAGCAGAGCGGCCATGTTATTCACTATCAGTGTCTGTGCCACTTTGTGAAAAATTTCATCACGGAATACATCCGAACATCAGGGGAGTGCAATGAGAGTGGGATATCCCGGGAAATGTTGACAAGGTACATCAACTGTGCAATGCGCAGGTGCAGCACGCGCACAGTACAAGAGCTACTGACTACATCGGTGGCAACTGTGTGACATTTACAACACGTTATGTGTGAACATTAATACGCACTTTGTGTGCATAATACAACACTCTTTCTGCCATTACCTGAGGAAAGTGCTTCTATGATGATGCGTATAGAAACCGTGCCTGTGATAAAAGCTCCGACAATGGTGAAGGTTTGTAACCAAATCGACACAGGAGAAAGACGATCTCGATAACATCTCAATATTTCATATGTTGTACTGAAAGTATTCAACTGCCAAATCTCGCATTGTGATATTTATGCTAATCTAAAGTTTGCTACGTTTTTGAAAATTTAAAAGGGAGTAATACAAGGTTCCATACATGAACTTAGACAGCTGCTATTCAAACCGAAATGCACATGTTAGTTAATACGGGGAGTAGAAAACGTTGATTGATGAGAAAGTTTACCTTCAGTACAAGATTTGCTCTCTTTAGGCGTTTAAAGTAGACGGAGTGCAGGACTACTTCCTTTGTTGTTGGATTTGTTGTTAGATCAGATATCTCGATGCTAACAGTGCTATGCACACATGTTCAGAGGCTTGCGTCGTGGCTGTCCGTTATATAATTTCAAAAAGCCATTCTATTGTCTCACGTTCCTCTACTTTTACTACATGTGTAAATATATATTTGTAGGATTTATACCTTTAACACAACATTTTATCTGTGCACAAATTGTTAAAACGATTTTGGGATTTAACATTACCTGTAACTCAATATTTTGTCAGAGCACGAATTATTAAAATGACAGCTAAGGCAAAGTACATTGCTACAATTTGTTTATCATGCAGGTGAACGAGAAGTTAAGACAAGCATGTAGCGGTGTTCCCTGTAAACCCATAGGTGAAAACAAAAATGCAAACGCAGGGGCCACTTTCACAAAACTGCATAAGGCATATTTATCTTAGCCTTTCTCGTAACTTATACTGTCATAGGAAATATCATTTAGGAGAAAAGTTGCGAAAAATTAATTTACGATTTTTGGTGAAAGGGTACCCAGAATATCACATGAAGCTGTCAATTCCATATTCAGTTTTCAGCCGATTTCTTACATTGTTGAGTTTTTATCTAACTATAAATGATGTGGAATTTTTTAAAAAGATATGTATGTGTATGTACAGTATACCTGCCGTAAAACAATAGTGATTTGCCAGTAACACTGCGTAGTGTTCAGTGTTCGGCCATTTTCGAGCAGAGTGGAGGTTTTATACTTAGCTACCGGACACGTGTATATATGCTGAACATATTTTGCTCACTTCCATTATACTGTTCACTAGGTGAACGTGAAACTGAGTATTGACAAGGGGATATTTGTAAAGGTCAGCATCTACTGTGAGTTCGTGTACTCAAGGTTGTTTCTCTGATTTAGCATTCTTTTGTATCTATCGTATATTCACCGGTGAGACTCCCAAGTAATTTATGGTTTGTAACGAATTAAAAGACTTTTTGCTGAAAAGATTATATATTATCAACCAATGTGGAGATGGTGAAGTCTTATATGACAATGAATCATCGAAGTTTGTTGCCAAATTAAATGCATTTTGCAAGATTCATTCATCTTGTACATTTTTAAGAAAAAATATAAATTTTGTTGTCTGGAATAAGCTCGTTTGAGTGGTTACCTTTAGTTATATTTTTATGATGTTACTTATTCAGTGATGTTCAGAAAAGCGACGCCAAAATCAGATGAAAGAGCATGGAAATTTATTTGCAGATAGAGTCTGTAATATCTCTTTTGATTTTCTCTTTCAGGCAAAGGAGTACTTGAAAATACTTTTTGTGGTGGTTATTTAGGACGACTTCTTTTATACATTGCCTTTGCGAAATACTATTTTAAATTTTAAATTTTCACGCTCTTCCACCTTATTTTGTCATCGTTTTCATGTTTTCTTCTAAATTAAATTTGTCAGGTACAAGGCTATATAATGTCGTTGGTTTCCTCCTGTTTACAATGCGGTCGCTGTGAATTCCAACTCATGCTGGCTTCCTTTCCGGTACTACGTGGGAAGGTCGCAAGCAACCTTCGGATGATCGTGGGTTTTCCTCGAGCACTGCCCAGTTTCTTCCACCGTAATGCTGGCCGCCGTCGTATAAATGAAATGAGTACGGCGTAAAATACTTATCAAATGAATAAGTAAGCAAATAAATAAATAAACAAATAAACCAGCCCGCCGTCCTACCAGCACTTTGGCTTTGCCGAGCTGAAATTGAACTTCAGGCACAGCACATTTATTCAAGCGTGACATACGTTGCACAATTTAACTCGGAATTAATATCTTTACCACCTGCCAATCAGTGATGGTGTTGTATACCTATAAACACCAATCAATCAAATCATTGAATCAGTCTAATGTCCAAAAGTCGATCGTCCGTGAAGGAGAATCGGGCTGAATTCCAGGCAGGTGAAACAAGAGCCTTAAAGACGAGTCTGAGGCTCTTTTACGCTTCGCTTAGAATTTTTAGGATCAGCAAAGAATATTAGGCTATATGAGGGGTAAGAAAGGTGACCAACTGGAGCGCAGTGTCTTGTGTGACCGATTGGATTGGCACTTTGTGCTTGGCCTTCCCGGCTGGAGCATAGTCTTTGGTGTGATCGAATGGAGCGTAATGTTTGGGATGGAAGTCATGTCAAACGTAACTTTCATGACAAATATTGTAGAGATGCGTCGAATTGGTAGTTACGTATGACATACCGTAGCCCTACACCCTCTTAGAAAGCCAGGTCCCTTGACCGTAGTGTTTGGTGTTACCGGGTTGAGCGTATTGTGTGGTGTGAGCGGGTGGAACGTATAGTGTGGTGTGACCGAGTAGAGTGTATTGTCATTGAAAAAATGTTTTCCTTAAGCAACATAATACTGTACTTGTGTAGTATTTGACTTAAGTTTTCTCAACAAACACTTCATGTTGAAATTCTGCAATTTAAATCTACCGAATAAAGCAGTTCACAAGAGACCTTGGCTGGTTGACCGACAGGAGCATAGTGCCTAGCCAGACCGGCTGGAGGGTAGTGTCTAGTGTGACCGACAGGAGCGTAGTGTTTGACCAGCTGGAGCTGAGTGTTTATTGTGACCGGGAGGAGCGCGGTATCTGTCACGACCGGTTGGAGCAGTGCGTCTCATGTGATGAACCAGAGCAGTGTCATGTGAGACCGGCTTGAGTGTTTGGTGTGACTGGCGAAATCTTAGTGTCAAGTGTGACCGGCTTGAGAGTAGTGTCTGGTGTGGCTGGATGGGACGTTGTGTGACCGGCCAGAGGGTAATGTCTGGCATGACATGCTGGAGTGTCTAGTGTGACCGGCTGAAGAGTAGTTTTTGGTGTGACAGGCTTGGTCCTAGGGGCTGGTGTGACCGTCTGAACTGTAGTGCTTGTCGTGACAGGCTGGCTCCTAGCGGCTGGCGTGACCTACTGGAGCGTAGTGTCTAGTGTGACCCAGTTGAGCGTATTGTGTAGTGAGACCGACTAAAGCGTATTGTTATTGCTTGCTTAAGAAAAAACGTGTTGCTGTAGCAACATAATAGTACTCGTGTAGTGTTTTCTCAAGAAACATTTCATGTTGATCTTGTGCAATTTAAATCTATCGACAAAATTCACACTAAACCCTGGCGTTTTCAGAGGCATGCTTCTGAAGTAATGAGACAGAGACCATGCAAATCCAGTTAAGCTAAACAGCATGGCTGGTGATGTTAGATTTTGAGAATGACTATTCCACCTTAAAATCCGTTCTAAAGGCGCAGTTTATGATTCAAACAGTAATGAATATCTCTAGGAATGATGGTAAAATGTTTTGATTGGAAGACTTTGATTTGTGGTGAGTTTACACGCGATGTGTCACTGACAAACACATTTCACTTGTTTTCAAAAAGAATATACGTGATAAAAAAGTGGAAATATGTTGTATGTGGTCAATTTACAAAGAGTGTGTCAGTGATAAACATATTTCACCTATTTCCTAAAAGAACATACGTTATAAAAACGTGGAAATGCTTCGTTTTCCAATATATTGATCCAATATCAAGCATTGTGAAACGTATAACATGTGAAACTTATTTTATTGTGTTTTGCAACTTTTTCCGACAGGCTTTCACATCCTAAAGGCAAGCTTGTTATCGAGGTGGTTTAAAGTGATAGCATCAAATACAACAAGTGTATAACACGGATCGATCACGCTTGTTTCTGTTTTCGCTGCAGCGTAGGCTTTCAGGGGCTCCACCACAGGTCTTGCTTGGCTGCTTGTCTTGAATTGAGTTGTTTCTTAGTTTCCGATTTTCCCCTATCCTTAATCCTGACTTGAAACTGAAAAATTCTTGTGAACGAAATTTAAAATCAATCGAATAGGTAAATATTTTGGTGAGAGTATATCATATTGGTTATCAGTGGTTTTACCCAGTCATCAATCACACACCGCTCGTATAGTTCAGTCATGAAAGAACACTGAGGGAGATATTTGGGTCAGTAGACTCACAAATCTGAGATATCCAACAGAGGTAATTCAACTCAGCAAAAATGAGTCATATGAAAACTACAGACTAAAACCTCCACTTGTTATCTTACTGGCTTATAAATATTCTGTGAATGCTTTGACTTCTCTTGTAAGTCATCCAAATAATCAGATGAGTCTTTAATGATCTGGTCGATCTAGTCGTATGAATCAGTTCTCTGAGTTGAATTAGCTGGAAAACTCAGATTTTTGAGTCTGTTGACCCAAACTTTCCTCTCATTGAATATTTGCATAACCTTCTTCTCCAGCATAATACTCCCCTTTTGGGGCGGGGGTGGGTGGGAGTAAACTTTCAATAAAAGGGAGTTGAGTGCTTCACGGACTCTGCCTTGCTAAATGATACCGCTGACACTGATCCTTAATAACTATTTCACAAGTTTTTAACGGTGTATAATGTGTATCGCTACGGGGAACAGAAGAACAACGAGAAAAATAATGAAACCACCAAAATAAAGAAAAGAGAAAAATCGAAGATTTAATATCAGATCCAGTATTTTGAGAGTTTGACAAGAAATTGAAACCAAAAGAGACAGATAATTACTAGGCTTTTAACGCTAAAACATTTGATATTTTGATTGTATTAAATTATGTATTTGATCGGCGGTCGTCATGTGCAGTAAATATATCATTTATGACTTTGGGTGATTATGTTTATTAAGTACATGTAATCTATGACTCGGTATGTTGTCAGATGCATGGTATTTATGGATAATCGCAGGTGGAATCAGAGAAAGATTTGAACAATTCGGATGTGACGGAGTTCTCCATATCAGTGTGTCAGTGGACTGTGGTCACTTTTCCTGCTCAACGTCGAATCTGGTCACACGACTATTGTTTCCTTCTAATACATAATTACAACGTTACCAGTTTGCTGAGAAATTGCCATTGCAGAACCGTGACTGAACAAGAGACTACACATCTTGGACCAGAATTACTTTTGTCGAGAAATCCCCCCTTTATCCCACAGCTTTAACTCTGTCTCTACTCTACGTACTGTGGCTGCCAATTTTAAAGGGCCGTAACTCTTCGATATTCAACAACTGTGCGACGATGCCAAAGCCAGAGCAGAATAAACTCAGCGCATTTATTTGTTTCATTGAGGTTTTACGTCGTACTCATGAACATTTCACTTAAACGATGACGTCCAGAATTATGCTGAGGAACCCACGACCATCCGCAGTTTGCTGGCAAGCCTTCCCACTTATACGAACTCTGGGTACGGTAGGTAAGATCATTTAAGTATGTAAGTATCAATGAACGACTTCAATTTGTACTCGCATAACAGTCAATGATAAAGATAAAACTCAAACGGAGGGAGAATCAAAACCCTCCCGAAACAAAAGTACACCTTAATACCAAATTCACTCGAATGAATAGTTTCATTAGGGTAAAACTGAAGTCATTTTCCACGATCCACGCTATGTTGAAATTTGTTGGATTCATCTCGAATATTTAAGGTAAAAAACGTTTGTCAGCTTTAACAGGAACATCATATTCCTAGTGTCAACAAGCCCATGCGGAAGGCACGTTGCTTATGGATAGCAGGAAGACTTTATTGGTGGTGACGTTTGCATGTTGATCCTAACATCGTTTTCAAACCAATACATTAAACAGACTCGGCAAAGTTTATTTACAAGTAACATGTAACAAAATGTAGAATTAAAACACCTCACCTATAGAAAAATAGGAGGAAATCAATAAGTAGAGGTTACAATGGGCCAATGGGTAAATATAAAAAATACGTCTAGTCAAAGTGAAAGGAATATGTTGTGTGGGTATTAAAATGGGTGACTGACAACAGTAAGTAAATGAACAAGTAAATGAACAAATCAGCAAGCTATGAAAAGACTAAGCGGTAAATAGATTATGGCTGACGTTCTCCATGGTGGTGAGGTGATCATATGCGCTCCGCAGGAAGTATCCTTCATCTCGGTTGAGTTGCGGCCTGTCTATTTTTATTTGAATTCTTTGTCGGATTTGTTGATTGCCGAAACTTTTGTGGAGTCCCATGTTATCTTCTGTCTACGGTTTGCTGATATGA
The DNA here is from genome assembly GCA_016165875.1 of Acanthopleura granulata. Taxonomy (NCBI): domain Eukaryota; kingdom Metazoa; phylum Mollusca; class Polyplacophora; order Chitonida; family Chitonidae; genus Acanthopleura; species Acanthopleura granulata. The sequence continues at coordinate 2,304,662 of JABBOT010000004.1, forward strand.
GATCGGTCAGAGCTGATTTTCCCTCTAGTTTCTCGAACGAAGATCCGTGTTCGGAAATTCGTACGTTTAGTGGTCTGCGAGTTTCACCAAATCACCTCTGAGAGATCACATATCAGCAAACGCTTGACACAAGATGAAATGGGACTCCACAAAAGCAATAGCATTACTGCCTGCCGAGCACATACGAACACATCATCAACGTGAAGAAACACCACCCTAATATATTTACCAATTAGTTTTTTCAGGCATTACTGATGTTTTGTTCCGTTACTTATTGTTGCTTATTAGCCATTGTAATACCCAGACGTCTTATTCCTTTCACATATATTAGACTAGACATTTATATTTACTCAATGTCCCATTGTACTAGTTTGGTAACTTTCACACCTCTGCTTACTGATTTCATTGTATTTGTCTAGATGTATTGTTTTCGTTCTACCCATTCTTTAATGTTGTCCGTATGTAAGCTTTTCCAACTCTTTTTAATGCATTGGTTTGAAAACAATGTAAGGTTCTACATCCACACGCCACCAGAAATAAAGTCTTGGAGTTTGTTATCCATAAGTGTACCTCCTCAGCTTGTTACTCCAGCTCCTAAATGTCTCTAAGAAAGAAACTGCAAATTTGAACAGTAAGATACACTGAAGTAAGCTTATCTGATAAAACCTTATTGACAGTTGTTGATTATATCGTATATCTGTACACCGTCTGTAAGATCACTTATAATGGGAAACATGATGTTACGCTCAGATAAATATTCTGGATTATTTACGTCTTACACTGAAAGAAATTGCGGTTGCTATGAGTTCAAGTCCGCTCAGGCTGGCTTCCTCTCTGTCTGTACGTGCACGGGAAGATCTGCCAGTAACTTCCTGATGGTCTTGAGATTTTCCCGGGCTCTGCCTGGTTTCCTCCCACCAGAATTCTGTCTGTCTTCGTATAGTGGAAATATTCTTGAGTACGGCGTAAAAATCCAATCAAATAAATACATCATCTAAATCAAGGAAACAAATGTGTTCAAAATAATTCTAATGTTCAAGGTTCATTGTCGAGATTCTAGAGATCTGCTTTTCTTCACTTAAGCGATGATATAATCACTTTCATTGGGCAATGGGAACAATGGGCTTCCGGTATACTAACCATCAACCTTTGGCAAGCTACTGATGAACATCCTGACGTGTGACCCACGGATATGCAGACCAGGTTGTTGTATGACAAACAGTCGCCAACGATCGTTAGACTGCGCTAACAGCCACATCGCCAACACTGAGAGTATGGGAATCTCGTGACAAATCATGTGCATAGAAGGTATTTAGGTGAACGGACTATGTTCATCTGGCCACACGATGTTTTGGAATTGTATGTCCTTTACCAAAATCTACAATACGGTTAATGAATAATATTTCTCTGGTGATATTTTGTATCTGCAGTCTTAACTTACAGATGGATCATAGAAATACACGCTATGTTAAGAAAGACCGCAGATATTCCGATAATGACGCAAATCTTAACAAAAGTCGTACAAAACGCTTTTAAAATGATAATGTCAACGTACATATGCACTCCATAAAAGAACGGTGTGATTTTCACGAGGAGGGCAACGTATGAACAGAAATATTTTCACCTGTTTAATTGGCGTTTAACCTCGTAACGAGTCCATCGAATGTAGCAAAACCAACGTTTTCCTTCACTGAGCCATTAACACTATGAAATTAAGCCTCGCTCTGCCCAATGCTTTATGCATGCCGAGTATTTAGGTGCTTAGCCCATGCATGAATGTCTTAAACAGTACTTAATGTCGAGCTTGCGGTACACAGCATTTGTTTTCTCATATCTTCTCATTACCACAATCCTTTCTCTCCGAGAGACCAGCACAACTGACATTATCACTACGGGATATTTGGGACCTCTGGCTGTCAAACCACCTGCTCAATTCTGCGTAACTGTGGCAGACAGACCCCTCGAACATATTTCGTACGCCTATTGTTTTCTTCCATGAATCTTTACCAATGAGTCCGTGAATAAACACGAAATAACGTACGATAATAGGACAGCCAGTCTAGTCATTTGGTAAGATCAACAAATTCCGTATAGGTTGTGACTCAGCCATGTGTACTAATAGGTGAACGCGGGTTTCGTGCGGAAAGGGGGCTGATTTTGAACGGTGACATTTTATAGGGATGCCATCCCATAGAGCCAGGACGGGGTAATGTAGACCGGAATCGTGTGCTAGGGCCATGCATGACAATGGCGCGGAAGCAGCTCGCGGAACGGAGGGAAGTGATTTGCTGACCTGTCACAACCTGAGCTGATGGTATGGCTTCATTACGGACGATGGCAGCCGGCTTTGACATACCTGCAGCTACCAATCAATAAGCTATAAAATGCTTCAGCACGGAGTCGGAGTTGAGCTGACGATTGTCTGCTGTTGTGAGGACGTGTAGTCCTGATTCCAGATTTGCCAGGGCTCCGTTTAACGGAATCTCATTCTGGAATGGATTAATACCTGCAATGAAAGCACGCCATAGCCGTGTCGTCCGGGTGTGTAAGACTTTCCAATTTTAGTCTTTCTTCTTTACAGACGGTAAATCAAATATCTGTATCTGGATGATACTCAGAGGTCAAACGTACAATAGAGGCGCCAAGAGCCGGCATACGTGACTCAGGGTGGGCAGTGCTGAAGTAAGTAGAATGTATTCTCATTTCACCACACAGATCTTTCTTAAACGCAAAGCGTAAATTTTCATTCAAAATTTGTTCCTGTTTATGGCAAGGTAAATAATTCTTTTTAAGTTCAGAAGATCTCAGGCGTTTGTATCTAACATTTGTAGTGATTGCAGAAACCTAAGTCCCTATTTCACGTGATAGTTGTCGTGGAGAGAAGAGAACATATATATATTATAAAAGACCACAGCATTTTATATATCTAAGCGTCAGAACAGACATAAATCCACAGATGTGAGCCGCGAAGTAATTACAACCAATAGCAGGATACATTCCGAAATGCCTTAGAGATTTCTTACAATTCTGAAGTTTGGCTCCTTCAGTTCACTGTTAGGGTTTGGTCGGTGAAACCATTCTAGAGAAAAGCCGTTTCTGAGGTGAAATGTCCTTTCTTCAGCCGTCTTTTGCGTCCCGGTTGGATTAGTTTTGTACTTTGGTTCATTCTTTGCTGTTTGTTTTAAATCTCATCATGATATTCTTTACTTAATTTCATTGCTTTTATATAATGTTGCTAGAGGACTAGCTCGGTCATTTACCTTTAGCATGCACTGACAACACGATCCTGACAAGCTAGCCCGCACTATCCATGTTGTGATGTGTCGGATAGCAAAATGAAAACTCATTTTGTTATAGGTATAGTGTAGCCCGGCAACTCGGTGGTTTGGTCTTGGTTTAGGCGTGGCACTCCGGTTTCCTCCACCCATAAACCTGAGATCTGTTCATAGAAATGAAAAGTTCCTCAGCACGGCGTTAAACAATTGTTAATCGAAAAACGAAACGTATAGACCGTGGATGTTACACTGAGGAGATTTACGCCTTCATTTGTACGGGGTGGTTGTGGTTGGAGGAGACCGGGTAGCACCAGGAGAAAACCACCACCCGTGACCTAGTACCTTGGCAAAGAGCATCACTCTTGAATACTCTTAACGAGCTCTCAGAAGTTTCAAGGATTCAAGATGTTTGATCCGCTGTGGTGAGGAAGATGCTGTAGTGAAATGAGCCAGTGAGAACCACCAAAGTTATCACGAAGGCAATGCGTGACAAACCCCTTGAGTTATAAAGCCGCAGCCAAAACCTGCAGAGCCGGTGATGTGTATGTAGGCCTGTCCTAGAGGAGGAACGTTTCACATGAGACACTTTCAGGTGTGTGGTTAGCAGCACAGTGAGGTTAGTCTGTCCTACAGCTTGTCTAGTCACTGTATACACTGGATAACTTAATTACTTGTCTCTGGGGAAATATGATACATATACGGCAGTAAATTTGCGCAATTTATTATGTCTTTTCGCGGATGTATTGCATTGTTGGGATGTCCTAATGCGTCTACCGGTTCATTCCATCTCGTCAGCGTGTCTAGCAGTGATTAGTCCATCAGATGGCAATCCTGTCTCTGGATGCGGTAATTATTACAGAGAGCTATTATGTTACAATGGCAATTTGCAGGAGTCTTCCTAGTGAGAAATGGGACGGTGGTATGAAGCAGATTGTATCTACGTGTACGACATTTACCCTCACTCATGAAGCTAGAGGTCTGTCTGGGGCATGATGACTGTGTTATCGCCCAGAGAGGCGCGACACCGATGAAATCTTAAGTTCTTTAAGTTGTTGGGACACAGGAAGCAAACGAAAATAAAACAACACATTATTATATAGTTTGGTCATGTACTTGGGGAATCATCAGTGCAAATAAAACCCCAGGTCAGTGTTATGTCTACGACCGTAAAATTCTTCTTCGTGGAATTCCATCACCGTGTATTCAACATAAGCTGATAAGCCAAATTAGAGTTCAAATCACGGCATAGATCAAAAGAAAAATAACTGTGTTCCTGATCTAGATACCATTTCCATGTATCACCGCTTTAGTTGTCGCAAAGCGAAATTATTTCTGAGTTCGTTATTGAAGACTACCGTGACGCATGTGTTGTGTTTAGTGTGCCTTTATTACACTAGATAAATCAACTTCGAACACAACAGCCAGGATCTCTTGATGTCGCCCATCACATCTATTTTTTGCTCGCTTCCATTTCAACACTGACATTGTCTTTAATCCATTTCAATACTTCTTACGTTAGCAGGCCATTGTTATCACGTTATCGGGTGTACATGTAATAAATGTGATGACATCACAGTGGAGTAATTCTACACCAGTGGCGTCTAATAAATTGTATTTAACATCACTGTAATCTTTTAGCTAATTCTGTTTAAGCCACGGTGCTGGGATGAGGGGGGAGTTGCTACTTCTTAAACACTTAGATGGACAGTTAAAGTCAAAACCTGACTGAGGTAAACTGACAAGAGGACGGATTTCACCGGTAACGTGTGAACATTGGGCAACTATCATGTTGTTAACGCTGCGTTGGTTTTACCCTACGAGCTCCTTTCATATTACTCTAGGGACTCTCGGGAAATTCTGTATTTTATTGCGTATTCCATAAAAAAGACATAACTTCCGTTACTAGGCGGTGTCCCCAGCAACCAATATGATCGGCTCGCCACTCGGGCAACCCGCTTGCTCAACTTGAAGGCTTCCTGACTGAAATACTTATTTATTAACTGCATATATATGAAATAAAGCAGGTTTGAAGAGTGACATCAGGAAATCCCGATTATCAAATTTGAATTTGGCCATGACGCATTTAAAAGGAGGTTTATCAAACGAAATTGTTCATTGAAAAGGACATGGGTCTACAAGAACTAAATGTACATGAATTAAGCCTAAATTCACAAATTCGGTTATTGGTTTATGAGAAAAACGGATGTGAAGGGTGACATCACGAAATCCTGGTTCGAAATGAGTTCGAATGCATTCGATTCGTAGTTTTAAATACCAAATGAGCAGCATGGAGGGCGAGTGACACAAACTACTGGGAGCCTCCCCACGCCCCAGGGCGGTCCCCAGCCCCTGTTCCGGCTAATTTTTGCTACACATCAAGCCATATGGTATTCGCGTACACAACTTTTTGCCAATTATATAGACAAATGGGCGTTCACATTCACAGAAAATAGCCAGAACAATAAGGGACGACTCACCACCCCCGCCGGCCCGATCTCTCCATTTAGATACTCAGACTATTAATGATACGCTAATGCTATCAACATGCCCAAGGGACACAACACATGCAAGCGGCTCACCTTAAGCTCAACAAGCAGCAGGGAGGATGAGTGCACTTTTTATTGGGGGCCGTCCCACGACCCGACGAGCTCCCCAGGCCCTGTTACGCTTAATTTCTGCTAGACATCAAGCCATATGGTGTTCATAAACTTTTGCCATTTATCTATATAGACAGATACCCGTTCCCATTCAGAAAAAACACAACACATAGGAGAGCAATAAGAGATGGCCCACCACCCTCGCCGACCTCGGCTCGCCATGTACAGATACCCAGGCTATGGCTGATATACGAGTACAATCCAACATTCCCAAGGGACACAACTCATGGAAGTGGCTCACCTAAAGCTCAACAGATCTCTGCCTTGGGGGATTTCTATAAGGTTCACCGGGCAAGACTCCGGAAGGGCTCATGTGCACAGCCTTGCCGAATTTGTGGGGTTGGTGTTACTAACAAACAAAGGCTTTGTCTCGCGTGTGGGTATGGCAGAAAGAGTTGGTACGTCTGACCGCTATTGAAATTCCCATCAAGAGACGAGGTCCCATTTGATATACCCATCCAGGCGGTGTGATAAGAGGGCATGGAAATGCCAATTTAGAGATGAGAGTGGAGTATCTCACTCGAGCTCGAAAGGGTAGTGTGTGCCCCGGAGGAGAGTTCCAAGGTAGACAACTCACCGAGCAGCAGCTCCCCAAAACCATCCAAGGAAATTGGTGGCCTACAACCGCCAAGGGGCGCTTAACCTGAAGACTTAACCTGAAGATCGATCACATCCTGCATCTCAAGCAGCATCAAAATAACCGCTGTACCGTGTGCAATATTAAGTTCCTATGGGCTTACCAATCAAAGGACACCCAGCAGTTCAGGGGCCACAGTAATGATAACATTAGATTGACCTGTCACGAGCATCACGAAAAAGGGGATGCGCAGCTCTCAACGTCCGAGGACCCCACCCGGCGGAAGCTGAGTTTCGCGGGGCACCACGAGAAGTTCCTCGCGGAGAAACGCCCCACTCCGGGCCGTCTAGCAGATAGTACAACACAGGCTCGTCAGGTTTAGTTACCGAGCGTCCGAGCCGATACACATCTAGGGACTACACTGGATCAGCCGCGCGACGGCGACCACCCTCCAGCTCGCCGGGATGGTGCAGATAGCGAACGCCAACGCAAGGAGGGAAGTTTTGCGCATGAAGGTCAACAGGCCGGCCTGGAACAGTGGAGGAGGGCCTTTGTGCCACCGTTTTTGTCTTGATGGCCTCAGAAGGGCGCTTGCCAGTGAATCGGGTCACTTCTCCGTTGAAAGCTGCCACGACTGCGGGTGACCGCTTCACCCACTCAGAAGAATGCCTTGAAGGGAACCGCATCTCTTGCGCGTATTGATACCCGAACAATCGCTCCTCCTGGGTCCGATTGAACCGCTCAACGATCCCTAGTCTTGATGGACGTCCACACGTCCACGCCTGAGAGAAAACCCATGCTTCGCGAGCAACTGGTTGACTGTACCCCTGCACTCCCGCCCAGGAGCAGTTTAGGCCCCCGTTTCTAGATACGGTTCAGGGCATCTGTAACCTCTTTAGATTCTTTTGTGCCCAAAGGCTCAGCTGCTTTGAATCTGCTGGCGACATCGTCCATTGTGCGATTGCCCACCTTGTCGAGTGGTAGAAAGAGCAGGACAGCTTGATGGACCTCCAGCACCCTTGCTGCGAAACGCATGGCGGACTTTTCGTCCTGCCGCCAGAGTTCGAGCGAATGGTGTGCGCTATCCATCAGTACCGTGGCCAAAGGACGAGGAATTTTGTGGCTGCAGGCACAGTAGCCGACCTCTAGCATCGCGGAATATAGCTCTTCGGGCAAACTCATCATATGTGATATATGTATCCAAGTGTTACATAGAAATGGTATGGAAAAATAACTCGAGCCTCACTATTCATGTTGTGCCTGGCATTACGGCGACGAGCTCTTACGAGAGTCCAGCGGAGAGTTTTCTGATTACTCGAAGAGTTTGTGGCGATTAGCCCTGTCATACCCATTCCGAGGAGGGTGAAGACGATCTCGCGTTCTTTTTGGCCCTCCGACGGTGTATAAAAGTCATTTAGGACAGGTTCGGGCCCTGTGGGGCTAAAAGTTTTCCCAGTGACCTGAGCGTATTCGCCCATGGCGGTGTTGACATCGAGAAATGTGCTTTCTGCCGGCCACTGTCGACGAATTTCGTCATGAATTCAGTCCAGATGTTTTCTTTTTGTCCTTTTTTTTGAGAAAGCGCCGCCTGCGCCGGCTGGAGCTGTTCTCTAGCTTTATCGTGGCGTTTGGGCTCCGCATCGACCGTGGAGCTTCGAAGAGTTGAGAAGAGAAAGTTACTCCCTGAGAAAGCAAGTGCATTTACGGGAGCGCCCGCAACCACCATTGCGATGGAGGTCATTTCTACTTAATGATATGTGCTGGAGTGATCGCCTGTTTAATTAGCATGTCCTTGGTCGCCATCGCGAGGGCCACCTCCCCGACCACCATCCCAATATCACGGGGGTGGGGGGTGAAGTCTAGCTTGGGAGGGGCACCTCCGTTGACCATCTTACCCAATCTTTAGTGGCCCATAGCTAAGCCAGAGACGACTGCGCTGTGATACAGCGCGTTTAGGAGCATTTTACGATCGGTAGCTTGAGTTGTCATGTTGTTTTTCCATATGGAGGGGATTGGTGGGAATCTTCAATTGCTGAGCAGCGGGGTGCTTACAGGTGGCTTGTGATGTTTTCTGTAGTTGCTCCGCAACAGGAAGAGACAGCAGCTGTTGGTGATGAGTAGATATGTAATATACACCCGCATGGCCGGCTACCCCAATGATATATGGGATCCATTTGGCCGGCTTCGCAACATCAGTAGCCTCTGAAACAAGCTCTGTCCGTTCTGGGGCCTCCTGCTGTCCTACCGTAGGAGCACCATGGTGTTGTTATTCTCTGGCTGCCCGCAGATGTTCAAGCAGTCCTTCCTGTTTGACCTTTTTGGCAGCGGCCCCGGCACGCCCGATAGCCACCTTCTTCGGGTCTTTTTTTCTTATGGTCTGTCAATCTTTCTACCGGAGGTGTCTCCTCTGGGTGGTTTGCTTGGTGGTCCGAAGGAAGAGTCGTGTTCTCCGCTATCGTGCAAATTGGCAGTGTCTCGCTGTGGTAAGAACAGTGATTAGCGGAGCTAGCAACATGCCGTAGCGATGATACGATGGCACACAGGAAGTATTACTAATCGCATGTCCAACAAAAGGGTCGGCCTCAAGGTCGCGCGCTCGCGCCGGCCGACTCTCGGGTGGGATTGGAAGAAACATGCTGGCCAATCCTGAGTACAGTTGTAGTGCAGCTTGCCCTGTCGTTTTAGTCACAACCGCGCCTGGTCTTGCTTTGTAGTCCGTGTAGAGCTTCTCGACCTCGTCCTCGTCCAATAAGTCAATCTGTTCCACGGTCCATGCCTTCCCAAGATACTGTTTGGGCTGGCCCCCAGCTACCAACGCCGCGAGCCTTTCATGGTGCTGAAGAGTGAGATTGGCTTCTGCCTGTTCCTCCAATGGCTCCTTCTGTTTCTGTTGTCCAGGCGAGGACGCAGCTTCTGTGTCAGTTCGTCGATTAGTTCGTCCAGTTCGTCCATATTTGCCTCGCGAATATGTACCACTATCTTCCCAGCTCTAATACATTTGCACGCAGCCCATGCGATCACGCTAGATTAGTAAGCAACATTGCTTCGCGTATTGTAGCAAGTGGTATGCAGACTTTAACAGAAGCTTAGCGTGCTTTGTTTGGACCAGTTGTTGCTGTACTCTCACCAGCTCTTCCGGAGGGATAACATCATTTTCTCGGAGGTATTCTTCAAACGAGCCCATGTCTTTGAAGTGTTTGCTCGCGTAGATCATTCAGGACTGAATTATATTTCTGGGTGAGCACACAGACGCTTTTCCGCGTGCCGGCCCGACAAGGCCAGCACAGAGAGCATGTCTTTCTTTTTGGTCAGCTCCTTTGTGGCCGAGCAATCGTCAATGATGTATAGGGTTGGCTCACCTTGGAACAGCTGGTAGAAGGCACGGAGGTAGTCATGGAGCCTTAAACCTAGATTTACAGAATAGACGTCTGGGTCGCTCCACACCAAAGGACACTCTTGATACACCCGATTATACAGTATAATGGGACACAGGACAACAATGTGTTGAAACAAGCCGCGATAAGGACCCTCCAGGAGGTTGAGAATGAAAAGGGTTTTCCCATACCCCGTCATTCCGCAGATAATCGCCGAGTGGAGGCCCCTGGGCAAGAGGCCCGTAGCATTAGTACAACGCTGTGAGGAATCGGCCATCCTCGATGTTGAGCTAGGCGTCCATGACCACGTAAAGATAGATGTTCAAAGGGCCCGCCGCCTCTGTTGTTTTCGTGATCTGAATGGTCACTCTCTCACTGGCGTTCTCGATGCGCCGGCCGCTGCCGTGTAAGTGGTCGTCGTCCGTGGAGCGGAGGTCAAGCCACAAGGCGTACTTGGTGGTGAAGAAGTGGCTAAGGGAGACGTCCGCCAGCGCTAGGTCTTTTGCGATCTTGGCCTCCTCGGGATGGCGCTTGCAGCCGGCTGCAAAAAATTCTTTGCCTCATCCCACTGCCGGTAGGCGCACAGGCCTTGGTTGTACAGCTGGTTGGGGACCACCTCGATTTTGGGGTTGTAGAGAGCTTCGGTCTTCCGCTGGAATGCCACTCTTGGGTCCTCGAACAGCATCAAGATGGCTTTCATACAGCGGGCGAGTACGTTGAGCTTAATGTTCCACAGGGTATCGCTCTTATCGCGGCTGATTTTGCGGTGCCGGAGCACGCGACCATACATTATGGCAAGGCGGCCGGTGTACTGGTTAAGGATCATCCAGGCGGGTTCGGACTGGGTGAACATACTCAAGCCTGATGTTCGGGATGGTGTAGCAGGCATCGGCGGCCCCTCTGGCCCGGATGACACGCCTGTAGTCGTATTCGAGCCTGTCCCCCACGGCAGACTGGTAGAATGGTATATGGCTCTCCAGCAACTGAGTCGAGGGGAATGTAGTATCAGTTGCCATACGCCTCTGCAATGGCTCTGTCTTTGGCTACATCCTCGTCTTTATTCTCAGCCCCGACCCGGATTCGGGTGACCTTCTTGTTGCAGCTGGTGTCTAAGTCCTGGCATTCTCTCTCTTCTTGGCCGTCTTACACAGGTCCATATAACTGTAATAAACATCGCTGTTAACGATCTACATCACCTCATTACCGCTGATCTTGACGATGGTCTTCTTTATCACAGTGCGGTCGAGGCTCTGGACCACTTTTTGGTTGACGCCGGTCGAGTCCAGGGAGATTGAGAAAGCAAGTCTCGTGGTACCAGGGACAATGAAGTCATGGGCGCCGAGGTTTGGGAACCGAAAAAGAAGCTGTTGGTTCTGGACTATCGTACACGGGTTATTTGTTATGACGACCGACTGTCGCACGCCTTTGACCCCCCCAACGGTTCACGGAGCTTGCGATGCGGATTGAGCTTGCGTCCGTATTGACTCATGTTTATTAAACACCCCATTGTTCCTGCAGATATTATGAAATATGACTGTATCATTTCTTCAATACAAGGGCGGGTTTTAGAAGGGACCCTCGAGATGATCTTGACATTGATTAGCCAGATGATGAGTGGACGCAAGAGACCTCGTTCTCTTCTTCAGGAGTGGAGCAGCCCAGCCAAAGAGAGGGAAACTCACAATCACACAGTCAGCCATAGATGACTATTATAGGGCCATTTAGGAACAATATGGGGTGACTCTGGCTGCGGTAGACATTATTCTCATTTGGAGCTGGTCAATCATCGACTACGTCTTGTGGCTTATCCCAACTTGGAGATTATCCTCCAAAGTACAGGAAAGCCACTCGCGTTATTTACACTAGAGAGGCGTTTTGGGGTGGGTTTCGTCCGGGATGAACTTGGGTTTGTTGACTGGAAGCGGGGCACGCTGCCACCAAAAAGCTAAGGATGACGTAGGTGAACCCGATGCAAAGAGAATGTGGAAGAAGCAGTGCAGGAAACATTTGAAGCAAAACCATCGAAACCACACTGACTGAATCTGAGGAACTCGCGCGTTGTTCAGGCTGGGATATATCACCACGATTTCACTCGGCTCCTTAGTCTCTTTACTCGAATATACCCCATCTTCCTATGAACGAAGACGCCTTATCAAACACATTGCTGAATATGTTTGTTACACTGATGTTCAACATGGACGCAGTGTCCTCCACCCAGCATATCTGGACAGTGAAGAAGCCCAGTACCAGGTCGCCCTACTCGATATAACCTTGTACCCACTCTTGGCGAATACTGGCGCCGACGTACGTTTCAGGTTGATCGATAAGTCGATAGTCGTGCCACGCGGCTATTACACCGTCTGTACCCTTGACAAAGAAGTGTTCCGACCTCCTGGTGCTAAACTGCAACTGAATAAAGCTACTGGCCGTGTGCGACTGGGACTCAAAAAGAATGTTGTTATCACTCTGTTAGATCTAGCTGATATCCTGGGATTCTCAAACACAAGAGAAACCATGAGCGGAATAAATGAAGGGGACAAACTACCCAAACTGACTCCCCACAAAGAAATATATGTCCACCAAGACGAGGTGAGCGCCACAGTGTCTACCAGTATTGCAAGAGGATCTACTCTTTTGAGGACAGTCAAGACGTTCCACGAAGGCATGAACTCCGGAATGACGGTGGCATTTACCAATCCACAGTACAAAAGGCTGTCGGCTGGCCTGGTGTCGCAGCTTACTGTAAAGCTGTTAAACAATCGCTATCAACTTCTAGATACCACGTGTTTAAGCGTAACTTTACACATCGGCCGACGTGATGGACCCAGTGGGCTCTAGTTGCACTGACATAGCCTTATCGGATCGGGCAGATGTCGATAGTTTTGAGCGGCAAGGGGTTGATGGACGGATTTACGCCTTCCAGCTCCGGAAGTAGATGCTGTTGTCGGGATCCGGAGAATCACCGAAGTTGAATGAGCTCCCCGATGTCGATGGTTTTGGGCTGCAAGGGGTAAATGGACAGATTTACGCCTTCCAGTTCTGGCAAGGTCTTTATTCACGAAAGAAGATGCCGTTGGCGGGATCCGGAGAACCAACAAATTTTACTTAGCTCGGCGTTGTGGATGTTTAAGCTGCCAGTTCTATCTTCTATCTCCTTAGGGGAGATGGGCTCTCGTTAAATCAGATGATCCCAAATGGGACATTGATCTGGCTGTCACCGAGCTACTAGTGCAAACAGCAGCGGGCGGTGTTGTTCGGAAGGTTTTTAATGGTGGTACGGCTTTCCTCACGTACAAGGCCTTGGGAGATCCAGTGCATATGTTGAAATCGCCGGAAGGAGGCCATACCATCGGAGGAGGTCCAGAGTCAACATCCTACCTCGATATCAACACACAATTTCCCATTGACAGGTTACGCCCTCATTCTGGATATTGTATTGGGTGCCAATCCCTTCTACATCCTTCCTGGCTTGAGGACCAAGTGGCCGGAAGAGTATGTCGGTAAAAGCGTAACTAAAGTTGTAAAAATGCTTTCGAGATCTAATAAGGTAGAGACAACGTTAGACAATGTCCAGACCGCTTCGGCACAAGTGGTGGAGGTGAACCGAATAAATCTATAGCATGGCATTCATTTGAAACGGTTAAGAATAAATGTTGAACTCATGACAGATCTAGAATTGGACATTATTGAGGGGTCTGCATAAAGATGGCGCAACTGTATCCAACATTAGATCCATCTGCTCAACTCCTCTGAAAAAGGAGTTAGAAGGCGAAAGAGATGCCAGAGCTGCTCTGTACAAAAAGTACTATACTATTGGTACTCACGGCAAGAATGGGTTTGGAAGTCGCTGTACGGCATATAGCTATAGGCATGGAGGACCTTCTCAGTGGGGTGGGTAAGTTTATACGCCGGCGCCTGTCCGTCAAGGAGAAGAAACACAATGAAATTCGCTTTCTGGCAGAGAGTAAGCTTAATACCATCACAGACCACGTCTCTACAGCGCTGATTGACGGTAAGGTTTCGGATACCGAGTTTCGGTTAATACTCAGTGAAGTCGAAAAATACCGAGAAATAAAACAACAGATTTCAGTCGGTACAGCACATAATTCGTTTTCATTAGATAAGGAAACGAAAGACGAGTTAGTGCAGCAGGGACAGGACGAGGCTCCCGCATCTTTCATGAAAAAAATAACAGTCCGCCAATTCAACTTCTCGACAGAGAGGTGGGATACCTGAGTTCGAAATACTTCTAGTATTACTCGCAAGCCCCCTGTAAGATGTGTCCATCACGCTTATCCAATGTACTCATTGTGGCCCCAGTTGAGGTCAGGTGGGTGTAGCTGTATATATTCTACACAAACTTTACAACGCTATACAACACCAGACATACGAAATGTTCATACTCAGAGATAAATTAGATGATTTACTTTGCTCTGGGTTTCCTGGCCTCAATGGTAAAATAGATGAGGCCGGGTCTTCAGACTGCAGCTGGGAGTCCCCTATAATACTAATTTGTTGAAGTAAAAAAAAAAAGCAAAACCCTTAGACATGTCTCTCGCCGGAGTCCCGTAGGGTTTTAATTTCTTTTCCATTTCTGCGCTTTGGGGCCTTTTTTCCACTGGGAAGCGCTTCCCATAGGCCTGTGCGAACTGGTCGCCCATGTTAGCCGTGCAAACCTTCTGCAATACCACACCTGCCCTCAGCCTGAACCAGCCTCGGGGTTTGAACACCCACATATGAGAGAGAGACGTGGCTGGAGTGCACCGTATTATATAGCTTATTACATGGCAAAAAGTTGCGTACGTGAACACCATATGGCTTGATGGGTAGCAAAAATTAGCCGGAACAGGGGCTGGGGACCGCCCTGGGGCGTGGGGAGGCTCCCAGTAGTTTCTGTCACTCGCCCTCCTGCTGCTAAATGAATTTATCGAGTATTATAAAGGCACACCAATCATTCGATAATATAGTACATTTGTCCAATTAATCTACTTACACTCTCGAGCTGGAAAGTGCTTGTTGTGGAAGAACTGTCACAAAGTGGCATCCAACAGCACACAGATCAAATAGTACCCCAGCTTAAAACTTCAGACTTAGTACAGAGGCGACAAATGGTAGACTGGAAATTCCTTCTTAATTTAAATTACGTACATCTCTATTAGTTACAGCGGATCCTTATATGGTATAGTTTTCCAGCTTATTGCGCAATCGAAATTCATATGTACACTTTTATGTCAACACAGTGTGCTTCCAATAAAAGTACTGTATCCAAAGACCATCCGGAGTAATTTGATTCCTCCACAAGACTTCCTCATTTATCTCAGCTTTTCTGTGCAAGCGCACCCCCAATTTCATACCCGATGTCTGTTCCGTGGTGAGGATATGCATTGTGCACTAGAATCAAAAACCGCTTCTTCCTTTAGGGTGAGGCAATTTCAAACAAATTACCTCTACAGAATTGGGTCTGAAAATCGATATAAGCCATTTCAGCTGATTGGCCCACAATATTTGTGCAGGATGTAAAGCCGGTAATAAACCGACAGGTCGTCAAACAGCAGTATAGATTAAGGTGCTGTAGCATTAGGAACTTTCCAATTCTGCAAAAAGACCATTTTAAATTTGTTAATAAATATCTATATCATACGGATATCATACCCGTATCCCGAGTCGCAGGTCCCCACAGTGTGGTGTAAATACATGGTGTAACATTTCTTAAAATATGGTAAGAAAGAACCTTGCTGCATATAGATGGGAAATCTGGGTCCCCAATTGCCGGTGGCGATATTACAACCTGCTCACAGCCGCAGGTCTTCTGCAAAATGACATTGAAATAATCTGTTATATTACCAGTTTAACCGATCAAATAAGATGAGCTGAGGTGTTTATTTTTTAAATAAATTGGCTAGTATATCTATTCCCACTGGATCTATGTTTGTTTTTGAAACAAATTATACGACTGGCCTTTGTGAGACATTATTAAAGATGAACTGATAAACACATGGGAGGGCCTATTTAAATGCCTGTCTCCCGATGTAATTTCACGATATGACCGGACATACGTGGAGAGTATGTACCACATATCGCCCATGCATATTTATTTTGGGGGGGAAATTATGTAATGTATATATTAGAAAATATCCCCAACTTTGTTTAATTTAAAAATTGTTTTCTCTATAATTAATATTAAGCAGTAAAGATGGGCAGTGATAGAAATGCAACTCTGTAGTCTCATTCGTCAACTTGGTTGGAAGGCGTGCAATGTTACCTCTGAGCCGAGTAGTCAAACGAGTTACAAACCGTGCACTATTATGATGAATGGACACTTGCAATGATTTTGCAGTAAAACAACAAATATGAATAACATCACCCCATTTTTTAAAGACATGTTGAATGGTAATTAAGCTTGAGAAAGATGTAACTTTTCTGTGCTCTTCTTCATTAAAAAATATACTCCTGCACCACCATGAGACGATTTCCCATCTAGTTGCGAAGTGTCCATATTAATACACAGTTGCATGTGGACTATTGTTTCTACGCCTTCGGCCATGTCCGGTAATATAGAATAACATACAGAATCATAGGAAAAAGTGACTTTTGTGATAGGCGTTGTCATGAAACAAACAGATCTTACTTCTATTCCCAGTGATAATAAACCAGTCGAGGGTGGCACTTGAGACATTTTGTGCCATCAGAAGGCATCGCGTGATGCTGTACAGCCTCTTCTAATACCGAAATTACGTCAGCCGGAGAGTAATCAGCAATTGTCACCTCCTACTGTTTTCTTTCTGGGAAAGTACGTCCCTTCTTCCTTCCAGCCATATTACCATCCATTAGATTGACATTTTATGGAGACTAAAGTAGGCCTCAGTCGAAGCACGCCAGAGAGCCCCCACGCTTGCGGAGGATTTTTACTGCATAGAAACAAAATGGTCATCTTAATAATAGTTCTCCACATCCGTTCTCGTAATGGTAGGTTATTAGCTCTCTGAAAGCCTTGTTATACTACAGAAGCAAAACGTATTTAAATGAAAGAAATATCATCAAATTATTCCTAATCCAGCAGTTTGTGGGACGTGTCAGCAGTATTTGACATGTCTAATGAGGTACCCGTAAGTTTTCATCCTGAAAGTAATCAATTCCAGAAGAACAGCAACCCTTGGTGACCAAACTACTTCTCAACACAGCAACGAGACATTAGAAGAAAAGGCCTCTCTTTTCTCTTGACTTATACAGGAAACGTTATTTTTATTTTCTTGATTTTTTCCATGACAGTAGTTCAGAGATCTTTTCTTTTCTCCGGAAATAGCTGAAATACACACGTCTACAATAAATTCTTTTAGTTGTCAAGTTTGGTTAAAGCTAGTGTTAACAAGACTGAAACCAATGTCTACCTGTTGGTATTCTTCATGGTCAAATGAAAATGTACTACGATCATGTAAGATGTCTACGAGGCCATGTCCTGAATATAATCCCACCCGATCTAGGGACAATATTTCCTTTGTTTAATAAACAAGGGCAATTTTGTCTCGTTTTCATTTGGCTGTTGTGGTGGACTCGGGGGAAACCCACGATTATCCACAGGTTGCTGGTGGACCTTCCCACGTACGGCCGGAGAGAAAGCCAGCATGAGTTGGACTTGAACTCACAGGGACCGCATTCTCGAGAGGCTCCAGAGCCATTCCGATGCGCCTGTGTGTTGTTCAGGTTGTTTTGTACATATCATGTATAAAATGCTATGCAAAACTCGTTGCATTGCAGATTCAAGCAGCTTAAAGTTGATGTTTCCTTTGTACATCAAAGATATGAACCTGGGTCTCAGAGCGTAGTCAGTACTGTTGCCCTAATGTATTCCATGAATACTGAAACATTTAATGTGTTGTCGTTCTCTCTGTTCCGTAAGTAGAACATTGGAGACAAACTGAATTAACGGCTGGATCCTGAACATGCCTGGACATCTTCAATGGCACCAGTATGAGCTTTTGACATCAAAGGTTATTCGAAAAATTTTCTTTTCAGAAACTCAGTTGGAACAAATCAGAAAACCCAACAGTTTTTTGTCACCAATGTTTCCAAAAGTCAATTTAAAATATCAAAACTCGATACAAAATTTGTCTAAAACTCGATAAGGTGGCTAGAAAAAAAACCTGAATATGTGGTCTGAAGGGTTTTGTTGTTGTTGTTGATTGGTTTTTCTGCCTGGCCAGAGCTTAAATAATATACATGTATTATTCATTATATTTCACACGGTTTTCAAAATAATTTTATGATGGTGTTACAGATAGTGGTTTTACAGTTGGAATGAGGAGTCTGAAGAAGCCACCGCAACCTAGTAATTATTTAGAACAAACTTGCCAGCATAATAACGCACTCGGGTTTGGTGTCTGCCCAAAAGCTTTGAACCACCCTAGGTCTCTTAAAATGAGAATCTAATACACCCATACATAGCCTCTCCTATTACAACCGGCATGTGAAGTCTAAATCATTGTTTATCTGAAAACAGTGCATTTGATTTATAGCAGTTTTCAATGTGCTACATTCATTCACAGCGGCAGTAAGGGGTGTCGTGTGACAAGAAATACCTTACTGCAGATCGATTATTTCGTGTGCCTTTGAAAAGCCTGAGAAAACCCTTCTTTTTTTAGGGCATCAAAGAACTGGATCGATGAAATGTATTTGCTATATGGACTGCGCAAACAATTTCTTTTTGTACAAGCTGCCATGGTCCACAGTTGAACTGTTTACAGGACATCGATTTCCAGTCTAGTCTCAGTGATCAGACTGGCTGGCTGACTGAGCTGTGTTATGTTGTATTCATTAGTTGACAGCTGTGTCCATTACACAGTTAATAGTCCAGAATCAATGATATGGCGTTATTATTCTTTTCTGCGCAAATAAATGCATATGTTTCCCCGTAAACAGACAGTAAATACACATAAATGCAAAACAACTTGAATTTCAAGTTAATTGCCATTTTATACCAGAAATTTTGTGAAGAATTTGGGCTTATTATTTTAGGTAAAAAAAGTGATGTTTTCTAAACTTCAGATGACATTCTTTGTCGATACATGTATTCATTTGATCTAATGTTGTCTTTTCTTTAAAATCACCAGCTTTGATAAAAGTTCTTCTGAATGTGTCAAGGTTAAAGGGAGTATTAGAGAGTATATGTGATTGTCGACAGATTGGGGTCGACGGGTACAGTTCGTCAGCTAGAACAAATCATTCTGCTTTATGTTGTTTAAGCGGTCATTCTCGTTCTTAAGGTGGCGGTCAAGTGAATAATCAAGTGATGGACATCACCTACTTACTGCAATGACGATCGTGTAAATTTGGCTTGACGGACATTAAGTACATGTACATGTTCGTTGCATAACTTCAGCACGCGGGATTCAAGTTGAGCACCTTCATCGGATTTTAAAAATGCAAAATTCCGCGCCTTGACATTTATCCGTTGCTTCTGCAAAATGTCTTGCCAGTTTTCAATGCTATAGGCCCTTTTATGTCCACGTTTATGTTTCTTTCAACACTCGATGGTGCTACACACTCCAACATCCCGTGAAACAGTTATACATCGGGTGACAGTTTATTTCGCCCTTGCATCAGGGTATACCCAAGTAAGCCGCTACCCGAGCGCGTTTATTTTCCTTACTATTTCAAGTTCAACCCCAAAAATATATACCCCCAAAGCTTCGAGCGGTTCCAAGCCAGAACACCACATGCAGTTTGGATTTTTTTCTACAACACATGAATCCTCAATCTCGTATCATCATTCATGATATGTGCTTTCACACCTCAGTCATAAATACATCTCGCCTCGGCGGTGGCAGATCCGAGATCAACACCGGGTTGGCTCATACCAATCGTACCAGTGGTACTGCCTCGTTTGACGCACAGTATTGAGAGGTTAGAGCTACAATTGGACTGGTCAGTCAGGCATCCGTTTAATGTGGCAGGGTAGGGTGTCATGTCTGGTGTCTTCGGCATGATGCTCCAGTGGCGGCAGCACTGTGGCGGCATGAATTCGCCCTGCCACAAAAAGATACAGTCTATATATATTGTAAGGACTCACATAAAAAGTGTTGAGTACGACGTAAAACATACACACACATACGCATACCCACACATACATCTAGGTGTGCTGTCTGATTGCCATTTACTTTTTCTGTTCCGAAGATTACCTTCCCAAGAACACGATTCATGCAATGAATGTGTAAAGGAGAAATTTGTCCCTAGAGCAAATGAAAGAAACTCGAAGTCTGTAAACTAATATTAAATGTTACGATTGAGTGGACGACAAGAGGCGCCGAGTATAAATATATTCCATTTCCACATAAGAATTGCTACACAGCTATTATTTAGTTTATCGTTCATAAATCGCTGAATATTAGATCACTGCGCATAGAAACCATTTGATGTCACAAGCTCGGTGCCCTGTAACTGCCTGCGATTCACATCGTCCCAGTTCAGCAAGGTGATGTTGGTGGAATTGCGTGTAGGGTCTATATCCCAGGGCTGTGTCTGTTGACGGGCTCAAACTAAGCTGCTGCAATCGACAGCTCTACAAATTATACCTCCAACCACGGTGCTTTCGGTAAAGGCAGGAACTCCCCCCTCCCGCCCCCCCCCCGTCTTATCCGCGCTAGTCTCGTGATGGCATAAAGTCCACAGCACTCTGTGTATCACATTCATGAAGATCGTTTGCAATGATCGTACGTAGCTTCGTATAACCCAACCGATAAAGTTTCGTCAAAAACCGCAGTTTGCCGCATCTGATTCCCCCCCCCTTTTTGTGTACATGCACAAAATCCACCTGTGACCACGCCTATCGCGCCACAATCGCCATGGCGATTTATGTTTGCGTTTGAAAAATTTTCTCGTCCATTACCCGCTATTTTTTATACAATAGATGTGAGGGCCTTTAATCAGGCGTCAAGTTCATGTAAACAGAGATCATGCATTAGAACGAGATTTACGGGTTATCAGATAGACTCGTGTTCACATGTCATTCCTATCATTCTGTAGTAAATTCACGTTGAAAAGCGGGATTTCGCATTACATGAACCCCTTTAATCACGCCGGAGAAGATGCCGTGTAAAATTCATCCTATTGAATTTGATGTCGGTATAGCATTTCACCGTGACTACACTTTGTTACGTCACATTTTGCAACTAAGATGGTAATTAACTCCCCTTCTGCTCACGCCGCCCCTGCACATGTCAGTTTGATGCGGTATGACTTTGTGATTATCTCGGCCGTGCCATGCAGGTGTCGTCTGTGTCGTAACCCTTCCTGCCCAATAATGTAAAATTATAACCAGCCCTGGGCCAACTGATATCATGTGCTTCGTGTTGTCATATCACATGTCAGTTTCGCAGGGGAAAAGCAGAAGAAAACATAAAAACATCAGATGAAAGAGCGTGAAAACTTATTTGCAGATATATTCTTTGATATTATTTTGATTTTCTCTTTCAGGAGAAAAGAGTATTTAGAAATATTTTTGTATGATGGTTATCCAGGACCACCTCTTGGTGTATATTGTCTTTGCATAATAATGTTCTAAATAAGGATGTAATGCATGTCTAATAATTGTATCTGAATGTAAATTAGTTGTTTATATTTAAACATATGCATTTAATCTGAATTATGATAATATTTATGAATATATTAAAAATATGATCAAAATCCAGGTTGTTAGATGTTGTTAAATGACCAAATTCTTCTACAAATATATGTATTAAACATGTGTAACATCGTCATTTATAACATTATTACTCAAAGACAATATATACCAGAGGTGGTCCTGAATGACCACCATACAAAAATATTTTCAAACATTCTTTTCTTCTGAAAGAGAAAATCAAAATAAATATTAAAGACTATACCATGAAATGAATTTCCCCGCCCTTTGTCTTTGGAATCGTTTTAATATTTTCTTCTCCTTCAGTCCAATAGTAGGCTAATATCCACTCTTACGAGTTCAGTTGGGCTTTGTCTTGAGGATTGCCGTATGCCTGGCGAAGAACGATGGTTTTCATTGACTGGAAAGTCTAGCCTGCCATTTATAAGTAACAAATGAAGTAATGCGTTAAATGCCAAGCGAATAACACCGGCAAACGCGTATATAAGGAGAGGTGTTCAGCATTGCTTGCGAAAGCGTCGAGAGCTTCGCTATTTGCACGCATCTTCCCGATGTCGACTGTCCCGTTACGTCAGTCTGGCGTTACAAATGAAATTATAATGACTGTACTTGAGCTGATCATGACACAAAGGGGTCCTGATAGTATTGCTTGGAATAAAATGGTCGAGTGATACATGTTACTCATAACATTAGCATCCGCAGCTGAATTGAGATCAAGAAATATTTATTCTGTTGTTTCCAGACATGTTTATTTATACACATTTTTCGTTTTTAAAGATTAGGGCTGCGCTTTGTTTGTCTCTGACCCACTTTTCCGATGTTTATTGAGAAAAGTGCATTCTTCAATGAACTGACGTCACTCTACCATCATCCTCATCTACACTGCAGCCACTGAGAGCAATTTATTAGATGTGATCGGTCTAGAATTATTCATATGCTGTGTAGTCCTCACGTATAGTAAACATTAACATGAAAATAATGCGAAACAACCAGGCCAATTACCCTAGATGTATTCATGACGGTGTCAGTCTTGATTTTTGTGACTGCAATAAGCGCTTAACTGCGTCCGAACTTTTTTTTTCTTGTGTGTGGGCACATGGAGTTTACTTGAAACAAGATGTTTTAAGGGGCCTATACATTTGTCTCTTGGCGGATGAAAATGTGGAAGAGTTTGTTATTTACTTTAAGGCTGGTGGTTTACCTTGGACACTCCAGCTATCTATTCCTGAAACTGTACACCGTCTTATAAGTGAAATATTTTGAGGTTTCTCTTGCATTCAATCAGAAACAGTCTATTGGACTTTATAGACATAGACTTGAAACAAACATTACTGCGGCAACCTCTGTCGTCGGTCTAGATTATGCGGCGATGATCTTGGGTTTGAACTAAGATGAACTCTATCTACTTTGGAAAAAACTTGAACGTAATTATTTAATGACTGCAACAATTCGCTTCCCTTCCAGCCCAGAGTAAGTGAGCGGGCTTGTTAGGTGCCTGGCGAAGGTCGATGGTTTTCTCCACTCTTAAAGCTGACCGCCCTCATAAATACGTGAAAACATTTTGAACACCAGCTTAAACGCCAAATAAATAAATAAGCTCAAGGCTGTAGGCAGGCTTATATTACTGCGTATCATGCAGATATGTTCGTTATATATTGCATGCGGGATCTTTGACACCGCCTAACCTTGAGAATTTGAGTACTATAGCCTATGTATGTTTTTTCCCATGATGTTCTGAGCTTTAATTCAATTTTACAAAAAATAACCTAAAATCTTCACTATTAGAATCCATCACTAAACACTTGTCCGCAGTCGATGTTTGGGCAGGCTAAACATTCATTAATGATTTAACATCGGAAGGTTATGAATGTAATATGTCCATACTTGTCATTGAAGGCCAGGGCATCTGTATCGATAGTTGGCTGGTCGCCTGGAATGCGAGACCAGCTCTCGGGGGAGGCCTGTACAGTGACAATAACGGCAGATAGACAGGTGATCGGCGAAATGGGAAAGTAATCCTTTGGAAATGACAATGACAACTTTCTATACCATGAACTGGCAGCGGGCTCGATGACGAACTATCGATTTGATGGTGTGGTGACTTGTTGTGTACCGTTATTTTTGTCATCTACCTCAATGCCCCCCCCCTCACCCAAAAGCTCCCATTTTCCCCGATGGAGTTATAGAGCTGCGGTGACATAGAACAAGGACTTTCTCAATACAGCGAGATACTGAAAATGGCTGATATGGAAAGTGGATGAAGCTGAAAGGAATGAAGCTGTGCCATTTCCAATGCACACCCACTTTGGAGTTCAAGCACTTGGAATTCAGGTGTAAGTGGCCTAAAGCTAATATTTCTGTGAGTGTAAAGAACAAGCGTCTTAGATACATTTGACCTGGAGAGTTTTGTTCAATCTGTTATTTGCGCCGTCCACGTCAAATAAGACTATACTCTGTTGTTTTACAGCAATTGACGACAGGTGGAAGTGACTGTATCGCACATGGATTCATGGAGAAGGATGACAGTAGTAGAGGAAACCAGACGATTTCTCATCAAGTGGTTGATAGCCCTTGGAATACACTTCATATGTAAGTGTATTTTTCGGAATTTATTTATTTGTTAGTATTTTACTACTCGCTTATATATGATTGGGTAGACGTGAACTCACCATGACTCACCCATGGAAGATGATGCTTTATATTAAAAGGGATAATTTTAGAAGCGGGTTTCGTAAAAAAATATGGCGTTTAGGCATTTCTTTCCGGGAACATGCTTTCTTTCTGCTTTTCTTTCCTGGTTGATTCCTGTATTTTTTACCTGCAGCAAAATCATCTCCCTATTCCATGATACCTTTGTATGAAAGCTTCATAATTTATTGTTCGGACTTAAAAGCCTCACAGATTGATAACCTTGCCTAATAGCCGTCTGAATCTTTCACACAGTACGTTGATAATATAGCCTACATTTAATTCTATAATAAGATGTAAAGAACGTCAAACCAATGAAAGAACCAAACCAGTACTGAGGAAAGCATATGCTGCATATGCTTTTTTCCAGCTTGCACGGTTCCATAAGCGGTGGGACTCTAAGTTGACCTCGGGATGGCTGAGACATATATCTGCCAACTGGGGATAGACGGACAGTCGCTTACGTCAATGTGAAACTGAAGTACAGATAGAGCAACAGGTTTCCATGGCAATTCATCAGCAGTAGACTAATGCTCCTTAAGGTGTCATTCTTTTTTCGTCTCCTCCTCGGACAGGCACTGCTGAGCAATAAAGTCACCCCCAAGTCCGGGGCACGTACTGAGTTCGCCTTATCTTGACCTTTTACGTGGTCAGATGCCATTAATTTTTGGCATGATGAATAATATCATTGTGACCAAGAGAGAAACAGCGGTATTTTTATTAGCCACATCTAACTGTCACCAAAAATGTCTAACAAAATTGAATAATGCTTGTGTGGCCAGAAGGACAGATTGGTATTATGCGTAAGGTACTCACAATACGATCGCCAAAAAATGTGAGGGAAAATTGAACACCATTGTAACTGTGGTATTTCAGCATGCACATATTCATAAAATGTAAATGTTCGCCTGGTTGTATATGAAGATCACGCTAATTATGGATATTCAGGGACATAAGTCAAAGGAATCATATCTGAACAAGAAAAACATGTTACCCGGAAGCACCGTGGGCTTGGAATAACAGAAATCGATATGTTGTCAAACGTGTTATCAAACAGCGCTGTGAATGCAGGCTAGACCGATGGGGAATTTTGTCCCAGCAATGATAGCCAGGCTTATGCAGATACAGAGCACAGATAAAACGGAAAGTAAATGAAAGCAGGGAGGACATAACGAGCATAGGCATATGGCCAGAATATTAAATCAAGCACTGACATGCAAAATGTGCCGAATTTGGGACGTTTTCAGGTTTTAAGCTATTTATTTTTTTATCTCATGTATGTAGGAATCAACTCCTTATACGATTTCAGTTCAAGTGTTTTCGCGCATCCTGTTTTGAATCATGTTGTTTCATAGAGTAGTGTTAACTTAGCCAAATTAAACTTCCATTGCGTAAGAATCTGGCAAAAGGGAAGGGGATATTGTGGTCAGTGTTGTCGCCAGGTTGGAGATGACGGGTGTCCGCTCGATAGCAGACACGATCTCATGTTACATATACATTGGCCGTGTCATCAGTGTGGACATGACGGAAATCAGCGTGACAGTTTACTGTATTCAATGCCAGTCGAGAGCGCACAGTTTCCACTGATCGCAGAGAAGTGCAACACCATTTGAAAACTGATACACGGCTGCGTTATGAGGCGTTGTTAATTAATTAATTACTTTGGGCTTTTGACACGTATGGAACAGTAGAACTGGAGAAATTAGCGGTTGCCTGTAACTATCATCTATGTTTATTACCAGGCCTTCTCTGATACCGTTGATAATTTGGGGATGTGTCTTGTTTTGATGCCTTTCTGTAGTCTTGCCCTGACTTCTGTTTGTTTCCACCGCTGTTTTCGTTCTTCGAATTCCTAATGCCTTAACTTAAAGTGTCATTATGCCTCTTATAAAACCACTCGTTATCACGTATCTGAGCACCATGTACATCTTGGATCCTGGGAGGTTGTGGTGTATCTTATACGAGTGGTTGTCTGATAGAGTAGGATGGATGATAGAGTTTATTTGGTCAGAGGTTAAGACGTATCGACAGCACACATGATCCATGTACATTGACCGTGTCGTGAGTGTGGACATGACGGATGTCATCATGACAGCACACACGATGTCACTGTTACGTGTACGTTGGCCGTGTCGTCAGTGTGGACGTGACGGGAATCAGCTTGACACTTCACAGTATTCAATATCAGTCGAGACCACACTGTTTCTATTGATCGCAGAGATGTGCAACACAGTTTGAAAAATGATACGGGGCTGCTTTTTCAGGCGTTATTAATTAATTAATTGCTTTGTGCACTGATTTTTGAAGTGCATGGAACAGTGGAACTGGAGAAACTTGAATCTAACTATTATCATTGTTTACTATCAGTCCTTCTCTGATACCGTTAATTTTAATTTGCGGATGTGTCTTTTTGTGATACCTTTCTGTACTCTTTTCTTCTCTTAGTGTGTCTTTTTGTGATGCCTTTCTGTATTACTGTCTTCTTTTAGTCTCGACCACTGTTTTCAACGCTTGAATTCGTCGGCGTCATTATGCCTGTTGTAAAATCCCATATGTTATCATGTATCTGAGCACCATGTATATCTTTCACTCTGAGACGTTATGGTGTCTTGGCGGTAGGATGATAGAGCTTATTTGGTCAGAGGTTAAGGCGTATCTTTGCACCGTACTGTGAAGAGACATTATGCATTTATTTGCCTAGTGATTTAAAGGAAACAAAATAATACTTCGCTTGTACAGGAAACCATTCAGAGCCTGCATGACTGGAAATTTAGGTCTGGCCATGTTAAATTATTCCATAATTCTTCAAATAATGTGAACAATGCAAATTCATAGAGTTCCATTAGCTGTATTGCTCACGCGACAAGCGGAACACAACAGTTATTTCCATTTGTTTACCCGCCGTGACGTTTTGTCGTGGTCAATTAATTATTTAAATAATACATTACCCACTTTTAATGGTAGTTATTAGCACAGTTTTCTATGATAGCTCGAGATTTAGAGGAAACGCATCATGGTGTGGCCATAATGGTGTAGACATATGTTGTAGATATAAACCTTCGTCACTAGAAGCTAGATATGTACCGTAATGAAAAGTGAGATGAGTCATGTTAGGAACCCTCAATGGAGTATAACCAAAATTATTAGGAAATTACCAATGACCTCTGCCTTCGAATTCACACAGTGATTCCAACACCATGACCAAGAAAGGTTTTGCTTTTTGTGTTCTTATTTTGTCTTGTTTTGTTTTTAATATTATTTATTTATTTATTTATTTCATTGGAGCTTTACACTGTACTCAAGAATATTTCACTTATACGACGGCTGCCAGCATGCATTATGGTGGAAGGAAACCTGGAAACCCACGACCATCCGCAGGTTGCTGGCAGACTGCCTCGCGCATGGTCCGAGAGGAAGCCAGCCACAGCTGAACTTGAGCTGAAAGTGACTGCATTGGTGAAAGGCTCCTCAGTTGTTAGCTCCGAAATCCTCAGCAGCGGAGGTCCTCTTTTTAACATCACTGCAGAATTCTAAGGTACCCCCCTCCCCCTTCCTCCACCAGTGATTCAAAAGAAATCGACCTGTGTATAGTTTTAGAAGCTTGGCAGTTCTTACTGCCCAAGCGTGCGGAAAATTTTACCAGCATTGGCGTCAAAACTGAACAGGTCTGGTTACACTTCCATGCGGGCACCGGAGGCTGGGCTAGGTGTATTGTTGTCATGAAGAGAAGGAAAACTGTATGGATGCTAAATATGTGAACCTCCAACCTGTTTAATGGGTGATTAAACTTCAAACACGCGTGTTTAATAAATATACTCATATATTTAATTATTAAACATAATTGTCTAAAACATGTATATAGGCCTATAATATAATGCTATAATGTCCAAGTGTTTAATACCTGATGCATAAAAGTGTTCATAAGTTAAACATCGAAATATATTGTGTATAAGCATATTAGGGGCCTTTGTTCAGGGCGTGTTATCACCGCTGAAATACCTTCTTCTCACCTGACTGTTCTGTAGTAATGAGCCGTCGCCGAGGCATATTTCCATTGATCGATAATGGCGCAAAATCGGCGTGCTGTCAGACTTTGCGAACCGGCAATGCTCTGAACAACCCATTAGATGTGATGTCACGTCTAAGACTGAAGTTTGCGTTAATTAACACATTTCATAACCTGTTTATCGCTAATTCCATTCCCACAGGCTTCCAGATAATGGCGCCTGTCGAAAAAGTGTTTGGTATAACCACTATTGTTCAAATTTACTGGCTCTCACTGTTCATGGGACCATGCGGAAAAGTCTGTGAGTAATTTGTCAAATATTGGTGGGTTTCCCCAGGGACTTCGGTTTTCTGAACCCATCTTACTGAGCGTGATCGCGGTGGTGAAAAATCCTTGATGGCCGTTAACAACACTCACACAAACAAATAAAATTATGTATAGTGGTGCTTGGCGTAACGTAGTTGAGGTGGTTAACGATATTCTCCTTAATAACATCGTTTTCTTCAGCGGCGTGTTTGAATGAATGAATGATCGAATGAATGAAGGTTTATGCCATAACGCCACTTCAGCACTATTACAGCCATACTGTGGTGAGAACATGTCTAAACCAGGCGCTAATAAAATAGTTTATGATGTAAAAATAGTGTGGAAACGTCTATATCAAGCCAAATTAGATAATTAATTTTAAAGCGGCCTGTTTGAAGTGTTTATAGAAATAGAAGATGTAAATACTTTTTAAATAAAAAATATATATATCTTTTTTTACTGCTTGTGTACATATAAACGTTATAAAACCACTCTTTCTTGGTGTAAATGAATATGTATTCTAACTCGACAGTGATGGCGATTTAATCTGCTCAGAGGCTGAGAATTCGCCGATAAAGTATCATTACCGCAATGATGAGCTCGAGCAAGAGAATCGGATGTGGCTTTGAAGGACGTGTGCAATATTGTATTCTAACGCTTAAAGGTGCAGAAATTTATGGTACAAATTCGCTTGATAACGCCGGAATGCAGTCGCCCAGCATTCCCATTCGTCACATGCGCTGACAGTTTGCCCTTCATTCTCCGCTGGCCCGAATCTCCGCACAAGTATTTGTATGGGTTCCACTGCCAAGTTGATAACGGCCCCATTCATTTCAAAGACGAATGCCGCTACCCACATGTTTGTCGATTTTAATGGAAGTGTGAACTGGGAGAAATCGATGGCAAAACTTGACCCAGTAACGATGATTGTTGGTAATAAAGAAAGCCGCGGAACTCCATGGCCGCTTCTGGGTTGGTTTTAGTGCCAAGGCTTTTAAGCAATCCCTGACAAATGTAACAGTGCATTACCTATCCCTTGGTACAGTGGCTCAGACTGACTCAACATAACTTAAATGGTACCCAAGATTTCCTTAATGTACGATCGATTTAATTTGGCTGAGGTGGCGAGCCTACCATTTTCAGTGGTCATTATACTATAGAAAGTGCTCTGATGTCTTTAAATTCTTACTTCCAGGTCGCTGTCGGTTTGATTGGTCGGTTGAGCGATAAATATTTCATTCTAAGCCTTTACCTATTTATGTGATTGCGGTTTAGCCCCGTACTTAAGAAGCTTTCTCATACGTTGCCACGTTATGGCTGAAACAACTGCCGATGTGGAGTAATGCCATAATCATTCTATCATTCATTCTCTTCTTACGACGACGGTCAGATTTGTGGGTGGAGGGAACCAGACTAAGTTGCTGTATATTTACCTGACCATGCACCCTCTAGGCTTGATAGCCTATTGAGCCAGATATAAGGCCTCCAAATTTCACTCAAGGAAATGGTGAACATTATTCTTCATTCAAAGAAAGGCCAAGACTATATACCAAATGCTTTTATGTTTTCGAGGGAGTATGGCCGAGGGATTATAGTGCTAGTGTATAACGCAATTACAAAGGAAGCTCTCATCACTGCAGTTGTTTTGAGTCAAGTCCAGCTCACGCTGGCTCTCTGTCCGGTCGTATTTGGGTGAGTGTGCCAGCAACCTGCGTATGGTCGTGGGTTTCCACCAGGCACTGCCCAGTTTCCTCCCGCCATAGTGCTAGCAAACGTCGTATATAAGTGAATTATTGTCGCTTATGTTGTAAACCTCCCATCAAGACATCTTGATGTATGTATTCATTGATAAAGTATTCCATCCTAAAAATTTAAAACATGCCTTTTTTATTTTGGCGATGTTATTTAACCTAGATACAGCAGATAAAAGCAAGCAAAATCGCACATATTGAAGAAATCGAAAGCACCGCCATGTTATCAATTTTAACCAATCGGTCTTGAGCGTCTTCTATAACCTGACAACACACCTGTTATATCTCTAACCTCATGCGTTATCGGTTTGCCTTTTTGCCGTATAAACTGAATTGGCGCAGAGTACGAGTGACGTGACTTCGCATTTCCTGTTTCTCTTATATGGTGTAGCCAAGAGTCTCAACAATAACAATTCATTTATGAAGATGCCGAGCACTTGAGGAAAAAATGGCTGCGGCCGTTTAGATTTGACTCCACCCTCTGTCCAAATTAACCACGGTTAAATTATACGTTGCTGTTTTTAATGAGATGATACATACATCGTTGTCCATATAATTACATCTATATCATTAGAGCCCATTGGAAAGGGCAAAAACAACCGCTATAGTTCAACAAAATTCAACACATACTTAATTACAGCAACATAAATGCAAATGATTTGAATTAAGATGCTTTAAAAGACCAAAACATGTGATTATTTTAAAATATAAAGACAAATGCGATATGAAACATCGTGGAAAATGGGGTTTGTCATTGAAGAAAATATAGGATTTAAGCTCATGTGGTGACCCATGAATATCATATTTTCCTATCCATATGCATCGTCTATAGATGCAAAGGTCGCCAGTAAACGAGATGACGAGGGAGTCATCAAAATGTGTAAGGCGCCTATCACCAATGCAATCGCTGTGAGTTCAAGTCCAGCTTATGATGGCTTCCTCTCCGGCCATAGGTGGGAAGATCCGCCAGCAACCTGCGGATGATCATGGGTTTCCTCCGGGCTCTGTCCAGTTTCCTTCCATCATAATACTGGCCGCCGTCGTATCAGTGAAATATTCTTGAGTACGCACTATAGCACCAATCAAATAAATAAATATGTACGGCTTAACTCGCGTAATGTGTGGCATTTAAAACACGATGGTGTTAACCAAAGGAATGAAATCTCGCGATAAACACTACTTATACATGTACTTTTTACATGAAAATTCATAGAGAATCTACGATATTTTGCAAGATTTATGATATCTATAAGTTT
The DNA here is from genome assembly GCA_016165875.1 of Acanthopleura granulata. NCBI lineage: Eukaryota > Metazoa > Mollusca > Polyplacophora > Chitonida > Chitonidae > Acanthopleura > Acanthopleura granulata. Next base: position 2,336,187 of record JABBOT010000004.1, read on the forward strand.
TCAGGCTAACAGGAAAGTATTGCATTGCAAGTCAGTATGTATCAAGTTAATCTCCGGTTTCCAACCACCTTGATGCTGGCCGGTCCGATAAGTGAAATATTCTTGACGACGGCGTAAAACACCAATCAAATAAATAAATCAATCAATAAATAGATATCAGGTCATGCAAAAAAAAAAATGTCATAACTAGCCTGAAATATATGTATGAGTATTTTCATATGTGAATTATACACCGTGATATTTGATTATTTTAGCACTTTGTGTTACAGACACGTCATGTAGACATGTGAATGCCAGTTTGGACGCCGAAGTCATCCGAGTCAACGTCAGCGCCCAGGGGCTGTATAACTCCGAGCCGCCCGTGTACCCTCTGAAAGCGACCGAGACTGGACAGAGCAGTCGAGATACGCACGGGGCTCTGTTCTTGATCTGTGGAGTGATCCTCGGGGTCCCCTTGGGGGTGCTGGCTGTTTGTGGGGTAAGAGAATTCCTGTGTGCTATGTACGAGAAGTATCGCATGGAGGCTTTGCGGAGACATTACCTATACAGGATGAAAATCCCAGTGACAGTTCCCGTTAGATGACGCCGTCGCTCACCCCCATGTAAGCTGAATGACCCCGAGCCCCGGGCAGAGGACATGGAAGAATGGACTTAAAACTTAAGTCTAACATCACATAAAGTGTGTTACAAATGAGAAACCGTTCCTTCAACAACTTTATTTCTTTAAATAGCTTTATTTCCTTATAAATAACTTTATGTCCTTAGATGGTTACTTCCTTTGATTACCTTATTTCCTTCATGATGTATAACTTTTGTCTTTGCATTCCGGAATAATAGCCTTAAATGCAAAGGTTTGTGTAAGTCAAATTCGATAATTCACATTTATCTGACAATTTTTTTTCTCAAAACACTTTCACCATCGTACATTTCGACTGAGTTATTTTGAAGAAAAAGCTTGTTATGTGGTTTTGGGTTGTAACACACTTTATTTGATACTTCACTTCTACATGCACCTTTACAGATCCATTTCATGTAAGTGTGCAGTATCGGGCGCATCAGCACGGCTGTGGGCCCCCGGGCCGGGTCTTCATGGGGGTGAACATTGTTGTCCTTCCAGCTCAATCCTTTGTCCGTTTTTTACATATATATCCGTCTGCTAGATCACATGATCTTTCGTCTCGACGACCGGAAGGTATGTAAGTGTAAGAATAAATGTGGGAATCTTACGAGACACGGACAGCGCACCCAACTAGACACTTGTTACGATCAACACAAAAGGTCCCCTTCGCACCATCATTACTGCTTCAAGTCGTTCTTCATTGTATCTAATAAATCTAACTTTAAATCACAAGAGCCTCGTTATCGCCCACAAATTTGTCACGGAAAGCGGAAGACTGCAACTAGGAAATTCCCCGCTAATTTGGCCGCAGTGTATACATTTGTCACGCTTACCCTCCTTGGCGTGAACTAACTTTTTGTTCATAAAACGAAACAAAGTCTGTCCTCCATCTGAAAGAAACTCTGCGAAAGCGGGGTGCACTTTCCTAGGCTGTAACTGGTATTGTAGTGTTTCTGAAAAGAGTATTGGATTGGGCTTTCCCTAGCAGTTAACAAATTTTATATCCTTCGAGAATGTCTCAGCAAATGAAACACAAAAGCATGGAACAGAGCAATGACGGTAAGCTGTTCTGGACTCCATGTGTGGTTGAGGCAAGGGAGGTAACAAGGAACCAGGTACCAATGTTGGATTATGCATCCGGTGTGGATATTGTATGGATTCTGTAATGATATTCTTAGCTGTGACAAGCCATATGAATGAATTCAAATCTCACTTCTCTTAAATTATTGGTCCTGATACAGGGCATTCCGTTATATTCTATAACCTTCAGTGGATCTGACCATGCAATAGTCTACGGAACACTGGTCTGGTTCTAGGTGGTTTACTCAGAGGCGACTTGAGCAGCTTTCCAGGGTAGAATGAACTGTCCGTATGCTCACTAAATAGCATTTTCTCATTGTGACATATGCAAACACCTTGAACGATTGAAGACTTCTTTCATCTATTGACTCAGGTACGGGATATCTCTATACAGCATGCCTGTGTGTATAAGCCGGAAAGATTTGGTGTTTTGATATTAGCAACAGTTGGCAGGGCGAAGAAAAGTGGTATCCGCGAATGTGGAACAAAAGCTGCAAACATTCTGAAAAAATAACGTACTGCTCCCTGTTGATGGATTTGTAGCATGTAAGGTCGTGTGGTTTGAAATGATCTCCCGGAGGAATTGGAATCGTCAACCACATTAGGCCCAAGGTGTACACTAAATCACGGCGAAGGTCTCTGGTATAAAATGATTCCTGCCGAGAATGAACGCCATTGGTATGCAAATAACATACCACAACTTATGTGTGCAAGTGTCGACATTCTCAAGAGAACAATGAGAAATAACGGTACAATACAAAAGCTGACGATATTACCGATTTGACTAAGGCCTACTGTAAATCGGTGTATGTGTGGAATTTTTCACACTGTGTATGTTATAACTGAATATATCTGTTATATTTAGTGTTATAATATAATTATTGGAAAACCAATTGCGTAACATATAAAGTTGTAACTGTCCGTACATGAAACGTTTGCCAGTATTATAACTGTATTTGTAAGTGAATTCCGAATCAAAAATGTTTGGTTTTGTACCACTGTGTATGTTCAAGTCTCCAGAATACAAGACAAAGGCAAGTGCTCAGATATATTGTTTGTGTACCATTTAACTTGAAAATTGTTTTGTTTCTGTATCTCTTGTGCTAGTCCAAGAATGTTGGCATGTGTGACGTTCTGCTGGTAAACACAAGGTACTGGTCAAACAAATAAACCACTGTTTGTTGCTAACAGTGTTTGATATAGATCTGTACGGGTTCAAACTACACAAAAATTAAAATTGATCAAAATGGGTAAGATGGCGTTCGATTTTCTCGGCATGAGTGAGTTTGTTTAGTTTGAACGGCTATATATCAGTTATACAAGGTCAGAAAAATCAAACCACCGATTCTTAAACTTTCGGTGTATACTCTTTGGAAACTTGTAGTGTATGTGATCTTGCGTTTTTGTACAAAATAGCATGTTATTCGTAAATACGCTCCCAAAATAGTGCAGACATTTTGGTGCTAAGTAATTTAAAATTAAAGCACGGTACTTAAATGTCTTCTTATAATGTGCAAGTATGGATATGCCGATGGGAGGTTGACAGGCATGAGAACAGCATCCTGAATTAATAATCTATGATTATTCGCGAAAGTTCCGAGCAATTGGGTAGAACGTACAAGTTATATGTCTAACTAAGAAGATATATTGAGGCGAAGGCATATATTTTGTAAAGCGTATAACTTGTGCTTAAAATAAAATGCATGTTTCATTTCATTCATTCCTATATCGGATTTTTCCTTATGAAACACTAGCGATTGAGACGCTAATTACGGCGTTAGCATTTCGTTTTCAATTTCAGTTATCAGCGAATGCAGTTGTCGCCTAGCCTTTCAACCTGCGCAAGCATTAGGCCTTCTCCAACGTGATTATCAATGTTTAGCCCAGAAAATTACCCATAGCCACCTGAAGAAGTTGAGCGAGGTCTTAGACGTACTTTCTATTCGGGTAACGCATTCACACATGACTGGCGCTAATCTGAAGTGCTCCCGGCGCCGCTGCGATATTGTCAGTGTAGCAATTAACTCACTTGCACATTAGCGGTAATTAAATCGACTGAAGGAGCTTCGAGGTGTTGGCCAAAACAAAAGAAGCCCAACTGGATTCTGGATTCAGCTGTTTTTTTCTTGAACTACAACAACGTCATCACAGATCTGGCCATTATATTCTGAGCATTTATTTATTGATCCATGTGTACGTTGCTGAGGGGGACAGGTTCAATCCCGGACTGAGGCAAAGAATTCCTACAGATTTCCTCGCTGTCATTGTCTGGGGGGCCTGGTGACAAAACCCCACAAATGGCGCTCGTGGGAAGAGATTGGAGACCACTTATTTTCAGCTCATGCAGCGTGCTAGTCAGCACGTCACAAGTATGAAAATTCGGCACGCTGGGTACATAGTGGAATATGATGAATATTTTATGTATAAAATGGAGTCAATTAGAGATTTCTACCCAAGACCTCATTTGGCAAGGTCTGCCAGCAATCTACGGATCGTCGTGTTTTTTCCCGGGCTCTGTCCCGTTTCCTCCCACCATAATGCTGGCCGCCGTCGTAAAAGTGAAATGTGCTTAAGTACAGCGTAAAACACCAACCAAATAAAAAAAATCATTGGCAAAGGAGTATTGGTCTATTGGAGACATCGTCTTATTAACGAAAGCACCGTATATTGTCATATATTTTAGTTATTCGTTCCAATGTCGTAATATCCCATAATTGAATTAGTTGAAATGGAAAAGCCTGCGTCACTTTGCATTGTTTTCGTGTCATTGAGTACATATTTTAAATGTGATGACAACACGGCATTTTGAGTAATTCTAGACCAGTGACCTATTATAATGCAATTTTTGACCAAAATTTAACTTGAAGCATGGTGTCAAGGAGCGTGTAAGGTGTTACTTCTTAAACACTGACATGAAACCTAGCGGAAGTGAATTGACAAAAGACCGGATTTCACCGCTAACGTGTGACCATTTGTTGTCCATCACACTGTCGTCGCTGCTCTGGTTTTACTCTCTACGCTGTAGTTTTTTATGTTTATATATTCACTTCCCATGGTTTTTTTAGGGGTCAACACAGGTTCCCTGTGGGATACCTCTTGAAATCGCTCGGATTATTATTATTAGTAGTATTAGTCCTCTCGTGAAATTGCAATATCTGCCAAACTACTGAAGGTAGAGAATCCAAACTTTGCAGTCTTGATAACGAACAGATGAAGCTGTCGTTTTTTATGTTTATATATTCACTTCCCATGGTTTTTTTAGGGGTCAACACAGGTTCCCTGTGGGATACCTCTTGAAATCGCTCGGATTATTATTAGTAGTAGTATTAGTCCTCTCGTGAAATTGCAATATCTGCCAAACTACTGAAGGTAGAGAATCCAAACTTTGCAGTCTTGATAACGAACATATGAAGCTGTCGTTTTTTATGTTTATATATTCACTTCCCATGGGTTTTTTAGGGGTCAACACAGGTTCCCTGTGGGATACCTCTTGAAATCGCTCGGATTATTATTATTAGTAGTATCAGTCCTCTCGTGAAATTGCAATATCTGCCAAACTACTGAAGGTAGAGAATCCAAACTTTGCAGTCTTGATAACGAACATATGAAGCAACGTGATTTAGCCGCCATTTTGAATTTCATTGTTAAGCTTAAAAAATCTTCTCACAAACGATTGTACCTGTCGGGAGGAAATTCTATTTCCTCTTTCTAGGTGGATGGCCCTACTTAGTTAACCTAACGCGTTAACTTGGATGTGCAAATTAGTCTGTAATTGACCTCCGAAGTTACGTAAAAGATTACGTCACCTCTAAATACTTCTGAAAATCATTAAAAGAAAAGAGCACATTTATACAACTTACACCTTAAATGATAGAGCTACACAAACTGTGTGGAATGCTATTTTTCTTTTTTTTTTTTTTACATTTTTTAAAAGTTTCGTAAAAGAGTCGAACTGTTTTAAACATCGTCGTTTTTTACAAAATCCGCCTATTCGAGGTACATAGAGTCCCGCCATGTTTTAGGCTTGTTCAATGAAAATCCTCTTTTCCTCCTCTTGAATATTCATTGTGACGTCACTGTACTTAAGGTTTTACTCCTGCCATTTAATTAACGTGCATTTCCAGTCTCAGCTAAATATACTCGCACATCGTGATAATCGTGGAGTTTAATTTTTGTTAAAGCGAACTCTAACAAGGAAGAGTTTGAGATGTACTAGAGGGCCATATCATGCCTACATGCGTGGCTGTAGACTGCCAAAAGGTGTCTGAATTGCGATGTCCTGAAGGCAGAGAACGCAACCTGTCCTTTCACAGATTCCTCCTGTCAAAGCCAGAAATCCCGGCTCACACTCACTTGAGCCTGATGCGTGGTCGGTCGAACTACTGCTCTCAGCCTCACTCCTCTGCGATTCAAGCTGGTAGCTTTGTAAGCCGAAGTTATATTCACTATCATCAGAACTACACCTGGGGTCCCCACCGATGCCCCCCCCCCTTATGTTTTCTACATGATTTTTTTTGCCTTCAAAAACAGAAGAGCTGCTTTGCAAAGTTAAACACGATGACGTTAGCAATCTGTTGTATAAATATGTTCTTTTCTTTTAACCAAACATACTGTCTGGTGGTCCTTGTTGTCAAGATTACAAATCTGCGAGAAACTAGTTTCATACATTGTATACTTTTTAAGTTTTTGCTAAGAAACCAACAAAAATTTCTCAAAACTCTCCCATTTGAATAATATGGAGCAGTAGATCAAAGGCACAGTTCTCACGCTAACAACAGTTTGGCTGTCTTGAGTGGAGTAATCTAATTCAGTCTGGCGCCGGGAGCAATACATCAAAGCTACAGTTTATCCCTACATGTGGACTACATACAGGACTATTTATTTTCTTTTCACTGGCTTTCACCATGGCCCCAATGAACATTGTACCTAGCGGTCTCAGGTTCAAATCCAGCTAAATCCTGCTGGCCTTTTTTTTCTCTCTCTTTTTTTAAGCATTATGAAATTATTATTTACTGCAGGCTAGTCCTATCACTCTGAAGTTCAATTCCAGTCTGTTTCTTATCATTTTTACACGGAAATGTTTCCCAACAATTTTTATTTTTCAACCTGACCTACTTTGGATGCCACATTGCCATGAATATAATGCGTTGACATGTCATTTTCTGCCGAAGGGTTTATCTGATCGAGTTGAAATTTAAAACGCAGACAGAATACGTTTCATGTCTTGAAAACTGTAGAAATGCACTGATTACCGAAGTTTTCATGTGACCAAAAAAATTTTAATTTAAATATTTTAAGTATGTTACCGTGTGTAGTTTGACGTCCTGATGACGAATCAGATCTTATTTTTGTATACTTTTGATGCAATTTACGATCAAAGTTCGAAAATTTCAATTTTTCCCAAATTTGAAGGTAACGTTACAGAAAACCGTTAGTGTTGTAACGGTGAAAATTACTGAGTGCAAAGGGCCAGATATGCACTATGCAAAATGCGAAAAAGCAAAATTTCACCGCATTTAGGGGTCACGTGATAGGAAACCGTTATAGCTCTAAATCTGGACATCGCTGAGTGCAGTTAACTATGAGAATGGAGATTGTCCTTGCTACACTGCATTATTATGGGCTATGGGCAAAAGATCAAAGCCAAACTGCTTCCACGCTGATTTTTAGTACTAGGTCCATTGTACATGATACCTGGTAGTCATGGGTTCAAATCCAGCACGTTTTTTTCAGTCTTTTCACTTTTTTTCTCTTTTTTCTTACCATGAAGTTATCTGGAGACTACCAGATGTGGTAATAATGTAGACCCAGGCAATGCTGTTGGATAACAGCTTAAATTTTTTTTTTTATAGAAAGACGTCTACCCTGGAAGGGGGGGGGTTCACACATAATTTACTCTAACGAACAGGAGTAAGAAAAAATATGATGTATAAAGTTAGGCAACCGACTGATAAAGTAATATCAGTCACATTCCATGCAATGACAATTGTGAAACACTCAACACGGATATTTCGGGGTTGATGTGGTTGATCTCACTGGAACACACTGAAACTCGAACTATATACGTGTATATTCCTTATAGACGAGTTTCTACATTACGCATACAGATGTAGAAACATTTCTTCTACAGGTAAAACGAATCAGTGACACGAACAGTGATTTCTGCTGAATGCCATATTGTGCTTATTGCCATACTACCTCTAGAACTGTGGTGTGTTGTGCTATTTTTGTTCCATGATTCCACCATGCTATGTTTTTACGTATGAGTTGCATTCTCCAGCAGAGGGTATTTAAATTTCCTCTTGAGTGTCATCGGCCAGGTGCACATTGCCATCCTTTTTCCCGAGCCTGGCCAACTCAAACGATAATCTCGTGTCCGACCTAGGATTACATGTGCACGCTCCGCCTTACAAATGCCACTTGGCTTCACGTGCAGATTACGGAATGTCGACAAAATCCAAATATCTGGGCAAAAACTGGTGCTATGACACTATGCAGACAGTACGATGTGATAACAAACTGTCAAATGAGGTACTTTTAATTTAACATTCAGCTAAACAATTGCCGGACCGCGGGTGCACTTGAGTCATCCTCTGAAATCTAAATGGTCGGCTTTAATTATAGCTGTGAAGACGGCGCTTGTCTATCGTGTCTTCACGGCTAAAAGTTTTATTCCTAAATTGCCATTATTTTCGACAATAGAAAGGGAGTTGTCTCCATCTGTAGTGCAATCCAATGTCTTGCCTGAAATTTCCCGTAGGACCTGAGAGGCAACCAACCGAAGGAGGTGTTACAAGACACAATTTCAATCAGCCTTTACACTTTGAAGGAGGACTTTTCAGTGCTTGTGTAATATGTTCAATTAATCGAAGTGTTAGTGGATCAATGTAAGTGTTGAAGATCCATCTGGTATTCGTCTTCTTTCTGTAGTCATGCTTTATGTTTGTAACTGTTTCTAACAGTTTCTTTCAAGGTTTGCATCATGTCATCGTAGCATCTGTATTGATTCACAGGACTCCATGTGTGGGAAAGTCTGGATACTGAATTTATGCGTCATACAACACGGCCTCTAGTTACTATTGATTTAAATCAGAGTTTGTTTCTATGGTTACACCCCACCCCCCGCACGCCACCCCACCCTCCTAGCAGCTAATACGTATGTATAGGCCTACTCAGGGCCGGGTTAGCTAGGCTCTGCCGTAACTACCCACGCGACCCTGATGCCTCAATCGTGACCCACTTCTCCTGTCTTCGGGTTTACTTCGGGAATGGCCGAATCTAGCCTTATGTGTATAAGCCAGATAGATATTTCCGCTCCTCATGACCGGACTTCCTTCGCTAGTAGATAAAGAGACCCGCGTGGCTGTGTTTCAGTCCATTTCCTGAATTTTGTGTGTCTGTGTGACATTTGAGACTATGCGTGGGCTCTAGGACTGTGTCAAGTTGAGGACTTTGAGAACAACACAGAAAAGAATTAGAATTGAGCTGTACATTGGCCTGTTACCGAAGTCTGTAGTATTAAGAGATAGACATGAATGGCCGTGTGTTTTTGTTTGTCCATGACGCGTTCTGTTCATGCACAATTAAGATTAACGTTGTGTTAAAAGGATAGGTTACGGGAAAAGTGTGACATTTCAGCTCTTGCCGTGAGTCCGTTTGCCGTCTCATAACTTTTTAAATCTACGCGCTGTCTGCCTGGTTCCCGACATACGCGACACAATACACTAGAGGCCAAAGTCTCGACGTAGGAAGGTATGTTATATAGCATGAAAGGGCAAAGACACAGCGGTCTCTTTCAGGTTTGTACGCGTGCGTACTACAGTAAATCAAGTCTCCACCACTGAAAACGTCCACAAGGGGGAGAGTCACATACACTCACGTGTGCAGACATTCATCGAGGTAACATTTTTGAGACCACGGTCTCTTTGCCTTGCGCTATATAATATACCTCCTACCATGTGACGCATGCGTCGATTGTAATGGCAACTTTTCTCAGGAAGTCTGCATAAGTACATGTAGGATAAGCTTCTGAATACAGGTAAGACACCAAACTAACCAATTAATAACCTTCTAGTGTTATTAAGTTACTATTGCTGTTTTACATTGGTCTTCAGATAAAGAACTCGTATCATGGAGACTGGAAAAGTTGATCACTGAGGACAGTCTCGAAAAATATCCTTGTTTCTCGCACTGCCTGGCGTGCAAGAGCACAGCATGAGTGGAGAACGGTAAATTGAAAAGTTTGCAATGTAGCAACAGCACGCGATACTAGAAACGATGGCCAAACCGGAGTGTGTTGCCCCCCCCCCACAAATAAAATAAGTAAAAAAATAAATTTTTAGTTATATATTTGCAGAGGTTATCCATCTAATAAACCAAAGAGTATTAAGGGCTTTATAACTGAAGGGATGATATAATGTCATTATCATCTCAAGAAACATAACAAACGCAAAAGAGCACCGTGTACGGCCTTAGACAATGTGATCAACGAGTTGTTCCCCTTGATTTGAGCACAGCATATCGCTTGAAGGCCTATAGTCGTTCTGTCATATTACGCGAGGAGATACTTACAACATGCTGGTCATAGAGCTTTGTTATGTTACCAGTTGTTATGCTTATCCATTTATCACCTGGATCTGACGCTGTACTCAGTAACTTTTTATTAAATACCATGGCTGTCAGGTAGTTTGCAGGTGAGGGAAACTATTCAGAGTAAACCGTCTCACTCAGGTTCCAAGGTCAATATATGCTTACTCATGGAGCCTGGTAATTTACTTTGACAGTACCCTCAAAAAATTTTCCGTTAAATCAGTTATTTGAAGTATGATGTGGATTGCCTTTCCGTTAATCCAACGGATTAATCCGTCCCTGAAACGAATATAATTATACGTTCCTGATAAACGGATTAATCCGTTAATACGTCAACGGAAAACAATCAGTCATCCCTCAAATAACGTAGTTAACAGAAGCTTTATTTCAGCTTATTTACTTTTTAGGTCGAAAAAAGCTGTTTCAGCTTTACATCGGCTATTTTCTCCTAATATATACTATAATGTAGATGTACAAGTTCACTATTTAGATTACGATTACCGTAGTTTTCAGTGTTTTGCGTATGTTTACAGTATTGTGTGTGTGTCATAAGTAACTCCAACAAGGAGGTTATGTTCCTATCGGTCTTTGTTTACACTTATCTCTTCAGCCTTGCGGAAAAAAGAGACATCGAGACTGGCTTTCATTATATTCTCATTCAGAATCATTTGTCAGCTATAACGGTGAATATGGCCAGTCGGTATCCCGAACGTTTAGTTTGTGGGGCAGCATTTGTTCTAGTTCCCACACTAGAGTTGAAAGACTTCATTGGAGTCACATTGCAATAAGTCATGTACCGATGGTTAATCGACCGATGGTAAGCCTATACATCTCTTTCAAACGGGCTGAAATAACTCAGATGTGAGAATTTAAATGTCCAAACATATTTTTTCATGAGAGATCATCCTTCGGTGTGGTGGAGGACCATATGTTCTATGGTATCTCAAAGCAAATTATGCTTTGCGCTGAGATTGGGTTTGACGACGGCTCCATTGACCTACACTACCTTGTAGATGGTCAAACACAACAGCATGCAAACATCGACGCCGTCATGAATTTACTTACTTATTTATTTATTTGATTGCCGTTTTACGCAATTCATGAATATTTCTAGCATACGACTGTGGTCAGCATTAAGGTGAAGGGAAACCAGGTAGGACCGGGGGGGGGGGACCCACGAGCATCCGCGGGTTGCTGGCGGACCTTCCCACGTACGGTCGGAGAGGAAGCTAGTATGAGCCGGCCACGGAGACCCTGAAGCCGTCATGAAGTCGAGCTTGATACATGTACAAGGTGGAACCGACCCAAAATTTTACTGCTCGTAACAGCACCCCCCCCCCCTCCTCCCTTCTCCGCCAAACCCTAACCGGCACTAAATTTAGCCCTATAATCAACTGGTATCGCAACTCTAAAGTAAAGCCACTCGTTTCAGACAACTTATTATACAAAGACATCTTTGATGTGTAAATCAAGACCAGCAGGCGCGTAACGAACGCCGGAGTCCCAGGATTGTCTACTGAATGCTCACAGCGGGATAACGTGGAAGATAACTGAGAGCATAGGCAACCAACCGATCCCAGAGTTAGGTAAGATATAAAACCAGGTGGCACATGTTTTTATAGTCTGAATAAATAAAGTTGGTTCTATGCACTCGTTATGAATCAGTGGAAAGTTCTCCATATAAATGAGTATCTGTGTAGGTGGATAGGTCAGTGGAGGAGTGTAGGCCTGACATTATTACACACAGATCTGAGGATCGTCAGTAACTCGCCAAAGATCCATGGCTGTCCCCGGGCACTCCGGTTTCCTCCCCCGATAAAAACTGATCCCCATGGGCTGGGACCATACATGTCAGCATGTGTCAATAAAGTGCAAACGAACACTTAAACATCGGGTACTCTCAAGTGGCTCTCAAGTGTCACGCAAAATCTCGCGTTAGTGTGAGAGCGCGGCATGTGTAGTGACATGCATGCATATCCCTGTTTATAATGGTCCCAGCCATGAGTGAATTTTTGTGTGTGTGTGTGTATAACCTTAAACAAATATGAAATGCGTTGGCCTATAAATAAGTGAAACATTTGAATAATTTAAGATTTGTCCTCAGTGTTAAAGCTGACAAGTAGATTTCATGCACAAACCAGGCAGAATGACTACGTGAAGGGAATTCCCATCTAGCGGATGATCAACTTTCCAGCTATCTCGATCTGAGGACCAGTTGTTTCACGCGACTGACCACACAGTATAAATCAAAAATGCTTTCGCTGTATTAGAATTACTTGAAAGATTTTGGTAATTTTGGCCACATTAACAGTTGCCATTTTTGACAATCTGATCAACAACGGCGCTTTCTCCACAAAGGCAGTATGTACCACGGATTTCCACCTAATATGTCCAGTTCTTGTGAGCCCAAGCACGGAGGTAAACTTTTAGCACCATTTTGTGCCGCCATTTTGTCGCTCATTTTGACAACGCGCTGTCTAGTAAAATGCCACCGGCCAAAGTCTCAGTCATAGCCGTGGTTCTTATATCTGAGTCATCGCCTCGGTGACGTGAGGATTAGAGCGTACGCTTTGGGGTCGGAAAATCGGGATCGATCCTTGGCCGGATCATACCAAAGAATTCAAAAATGGTACTAAGTGCTCCCTCGCTTGCCGCTTGGCATTAGGGGGTTAGGGCAAGGAAATAGGACTCGTCGACCCGGTGTCATTATAATGTGACTGGGTGGGGTGTCGTGTCCGGTGTCTTCGGCATGATGCTCCAGTGGCAGCAACACTTTGTTGGCATGGAATCGCCTTGCTACAAGAAGACACAACATATACATTCTAAGGACTCCTCGTCATCATATGACTGAAAAATTGTTAAGTACGACATAAGACCCAAGGATACATAGGCCTACATACATATATCTGAGTCCAACGATGAAGAATCCCACAGTGGAGATATACTTCTACTTTAAGGTTAACTGATGTTCTACGTAATGAAGAAAATCAGTTCAAAAGGCCAGTGAGTTGAATGAAAAGTCTTAGTTTGTCATCAACAGCCGTGCACATATAAGCATAAATGGCGTACACGAGAATAAGTGATTTGCATTGTCATGTGACACTGACAGCATTTCAGCCATGCCGTAGTTAGAGCATTGCTAGAACCACGAAAGAATTGAGAATTTAGACATGTGAATATTAACATCCAGGCTCTCAAAACATGGACACATTCTCGGGCTATGACCCAATCCAATCAAATATGAATATAAACGAGAAGGACCTACGCTGTTCGCTGGGCCCCATGCAGGCTGCAGAGCTCTAAATTAAACGCTTTTTACAACAAGCTTGCTTGTAGGACTGATGAGGTAATATGCTTTTCAGCCCCAGAAACCCCAAGGGGGAACATAGGTTAGGAAGAAATAAAGACTCAGTGGGTGGTACTAATTCCCGTGTCTCCAAAATGACTGGTGAGGGTGGGGGAGGGTTGGGGGAGAGTTGGGGAGGGCAGGGGGAGGCAAGCGTCACCTGTGTACTGCCAGCTGTTCAATGTCTGACATTAGCACCTTGACCGACCACCTTATCGTATAAAATCTTACCTGACTTTTGAAATCCACCCCAACCACCCCCATCATAACGCTTTGTCGAAAAGAGGAAAATTAAGGACAATGAAGGAAATCTCTTCCCTCTCCACTCCACCCATCCCACCAGTCACCTTAAAGAAAAACAATTCACACAAACAGTATATTATGGCGAACATTTCCCGCCAGAAGTAATAATTCTATGCTTTATACCTATCGTTACGGGATAAGATACGGTGCATTGTAATTAATTTCGATTCCTTATATCAAAATGGATTTGAAGTGTAAACCAAAAATAAAATGTTCCAAGCCATTACTTGCCTTGTGTGTATTCCATAATGTATGTGTGTGTGTGTGGGTGGGGTGGGGGTGGGGGTTCAAGCTGAAAGAACATTTATAGTTATTAAACTCTCCTTACAATGTACATTTTGAATACTGATCAGCAATTTTCTTCATTACTCATACTCGCTACATTAAATGAAACAGAAAAAAGGTAAAACACTTGGTTTTTAAAATATCCATCAATTTTCTTTGCTTTTATGATATTATTATCCTTTCGCAAAATTATTTACCGATTCCTGGTTTTAACATAAGCAGGTTTTAACATAGGTAGGGTATGATCTAATCCGACTCACGTCCGTCAGTTTGCCTGCCACTTCACGTTTGGAAGTTTGTCAGACTGTTGTAGGGGTCAAGTCGCCCCTCTCACCCACCCCCACCCCCAACATACACACAAACACCCACTCCCACTGCACCCCCTCACATTCAATCCCACGCACCTAGGAGCCCACCTCAAACCTGTTCGAGAGACGATTGGTTGGGCTGGAACTGTCTGAATACAATTGTTACGTTTAAAAATTCAGCCCTGGTAGATATTTCAGTAACAACACATGCATACTAAATTCATTGCCACGGTTTATCTGAGGACAACATCTGCGTTCGGCTGTCCTTCCCCATTATATGGGGATGTTTTTAAATCTGTGTGACAGTTTTAACTTGTAATGCAGTTGTTTTCACAGGCGTGTCCCAGCATGCAACACGTGTCAACAACACGGGGTCTTGTAGTGACTCTGTTGGCAGAGGTATAAATGTTCCTTCCAAGGTCGAGGCCCCAGTGTTATCGTTACTGGGCACCCTAACGGGACACTATATGTACCAGTCATGTTTTATTACGTAGCATTGCTGTTTCATCTGATTACGACCGCCGTATTCTGGAAGTTGTTCTTCGTGTCACTCCTGGGTTTCATATGGCTACTAGTAATATACGTTAGTTACCGGCATCGCCAGTATGATCACATACCTGGACCGCCTCGAAATCACTTTTGGTTCGGTCATTTCACCTCCCTCTACGCCTGTCTCGGAGACAACAACGTCGTGTCCAAATACCTCCAAGAAAACGTCAGGAAATTCGGCCACACTTTACGCTTCTTCATGTTCCATCGTCCATTTGTGGTGGTCGTTGATCCCTCGGCAGTGCGCGACGTCCTAGCGCCCGGTGAACATAAGCGATGCAAGACAACCTGTAAGCACGATGGCTACATTTTCGGAGCCCGCTGGCAAGGAAGTGGGCTACTGACGGATTATAATCAAGGTCGTCTTGCTCAGAGATTGGCCAGTTTTGAGCCAGTGTTTAACAAAACCTATCTGACGGCACGTCTTCCCGAGTTGAACAAAGTGGCACAGAACGTTTTGAGGCAGTTTACATTTCTGGCTGATGGCAAAACTCTGCTAAGTCTTTCCCAACAGTTTGAACGCGCCATGTTTGACATGCTCTGCAGGGTGTTTTTCAACAAAGACATGGACTCTATAACTTGCCAGCGTGATGAGGTAAAGCAAGCGGTATTCACCCTCTTATCCTCCAGACGAAAGGAAAAATCTGACCCGTGGACCAATGTCAGCTTTTACAAGCGCGACCTGCGTGCGTCCACAAAGCAAGCTTGTGCTTTGCTGCGAAACACAGGCTCGTCATGGTTAACCGAGAGAAAGGACCAGGTATGCCGTGGAAACGTTGTGCCAGATGATGTTCTTACCGCTTTGATTGAACTGTCTAAGGTGAAGGGAATAACACCAGATGACGTTTTAGACGATTTCATGGTGTTTATGATATCCACATTGGAACACACACCGAACGTCTTGTCTTTCCTAATCAGAGAAGCTTGCAGAAGACCGGATGTTTACAAGAAACTGAACGAAGAAGTGGACAAGGTTACAGCAGGCAGTTCTGTGATAGATGAAAAGGCCTTATCGGATTTGTCGTACATGGACTCCGTGCTGCGCGAAACATTACGTCTATACCCCACAGATGTAGAAATCATCCGCATCACGTCCTCCAACGTGTTGTCTAAAGGCTGCGTGATTCCACCCGGGACCGCTGTCATAGTTAGTCCTCTACTTAGCGGTAGGAATGAATCCTTCTTCGACAATCCCATGGAATTCAATCCGGAACGCTTCGTTAAAAACGGACACTCTGTGCCGGACAAATCAGTCTACTTCCCGTACGCTGATGAAGTTCGGGAAAAATTCCACCGTTTCGGAGAAGTGGCAATGAAAGTTTTGTTGTCGAAAATGCTGCAAAAACTTACGATTCTAATCTTTCCTGACCAGACGTTCGGCGAGACGAACTTACCTACCTTAAGACCGGACCGAGGAGGAGTGGCTGTTTTCAACTTGCGATATGCACCACACAAGTACATTTATGATGTCTAACTGCTGCTTGGACGCGGGTTGTCATTTAAAGGTCTTGGGACTGGTTAAAAGATACTTTCATGGCGTAGCTCAGATCCGCGCAGTTTCTTATATATGCATAGCCTATCACAGATTGTCATTTTGGCACACTCAAGACTGTGCTGACTACTCATAGCATCATAAATCAGGAATTATGCAGCAAGAGCGTGAAATAACTTTTCATTTAACTTCGAATATTGATTTCCACAGTGAAGCAATGTCACTTTATAGCTATGTGTCTTTATCAGTCAGTGTTATTACAATATAGCGTTCAAATAAAGTTATCATAAGGATGATCTATAGATTTAAACATAACATTGTGGTCAGTGTGGTTTATTCTGGACATGGCTTTAAATGTGTTCAGAAACGAGGCTTACTGGCTGCTGTATGAGATGAACCAGTCCAGCTTACTTAAACAGAAATAGACCTATGGGTAAAGATCTGTTTGTGTATCTCGGGTTTAACGCTGCCCACTGTATATTTCAACCCAAGAAAATAAGCTTTATGAGGTGGGGCAAATCGGGACAAGTCTGGGTTTGACTGTCACTTTAAACAATAAACCGAAACGGCACTGCAGAAGTCTCTCGAGATCACGCTGGTTTTGGACGACACAGGGTGGGAGCTGTCTCAACAGCAACATTGTTAACCTCTGTGAAATCACGGTAGTTCGCGATAGCCACCACCACGCCTCGTCCACACCAGCGTGATTTCGAGAGACTTCTGCAATGCCGATTCGGCTTATTAACATACCTGATAATTCGAGACCGCGAACAAAGATAATACGGGATAGGGAAATGAACAACACTGGACTATATTCTGAGAACCACGGCTGATGATAAACAGAAATTACAGGAATTGTGACACTTTCACGTTATGTTGGCAATGTGCGACTGTCGCCCTTAACAATAAGCCGAACCGGCCTTGCAGAAATCTCGCGAGATAACGCTGGTTTTGGACGAGAAAGGGTGGGGTCTATCGCACCCAACATCAACAACAGCATTGTTAAGCTCCTTGAAATCCGTGTCTCCCATTACATATCGGCATCTGGCCTTAGGCCACTGGCTAAAATTTTGCCTTTAAATCGCCTAGACACGTAAAACGTTGGTTCAAAACCAGCCTTGAACAGGGAACTTTCCCCGCCCTAATTGCGCTTTGGGCGTTTGGAGACGAAAAGTGTGAATGGCCATTTTCGCAGTGTAGCATTCCTTTAAAATGACGTGTCTTCCACCAGTGTGGTGGGCATATCTGTTATTCTTTTGTCCTCCTGACTTTAAACATGGGTTGATCGATGGAAATTTAGACATCCTAAATTATGGTAAAAGTAACCAGGGGTATGGGTAGGCTTACTTGAAGCCAGTTTTGTCTTCCAAGATCAAGGATACGTTCACTTAGCACACAGCGACAACACCGAAGACTGGACTGATGCGAGATGTCCCTTAACTGACACGCCATGTCCTTGGGCCAAGCTTTCCCATAATACATTGCGTTACACGTCATGCATATACACACATACTTAACGCTACAAAAACTTTTTGTTAAAACACATCCTAAGCTGCATGTGTTTTAAGAAATAGATGTTTCATGAATTCGTTGATCCCGGATAGGTATTGCCTATGTTTGCTGGTAAGTTGGAGTCTATTCCTCCCCCACCCCGACTTTATGATTTATTCCTATAGCTAAAAAACCTGCAGCTGATTTGCGAAAAAAAGCACATTGTTATTTGAACATTGATTGTTTTCTTGTCAAAACAAGAAAAATGACCAGTGTGTGGTCAGAAGCCGTTCCCCCTGCAATCAAAGGTAACAACGCCAATGCATAGCATATATATATGATTTTGACCCCTGTGCAGTTGGCTTTTTATTCAATAACCCGGGAAGTACATGTATAGGCCTATACTATACCCCGCCCCCCACGATCTCTGTGAGTTCAAGTCCAGCTCATATTGGCTTCCTCTCCGGCGTTAAGTGAGAAGATTCGCCAGCAACTTGCAGATGGTCCTGGGTTTTCCCCGGGCTCTGCCTGGTTTCCTCCAACCATAGTGTTGGCCACCTTTGTATAAGTGCAATATTCTTGAGTACGGCGTAAAACAGGTAACTCACCGACCATACATGGGGAAATGAACACAAATGTGAGCACGCAACAACCCATACAATCGGATCCTGACCGGACACGATTTACGCATTGTCTTATAGGGCGTGTTATCAAATTTCCGTTAATAAATCACGCATTGGATGACAGACATGTGAAGTTGGTTCAACTGGTTCCAAGAAACAAGAAGTCTAATAAAATACATTAAGCCATTACACTAATTGGGAGAGACAAACTCTTGAGACTCCTTATCTCAGACTCTGTGCACTTATACATGTACACCCAGTAGCTCATTATTCACCAGTTCTCATTCAGCAAGATGGAAAATACAGCAGTCGTTTCATGATCGACGGAGTGTAATTTGTATAGGCGGTAATTCCTTCCCGCAAATATCCGAATTCGAAATATCCCGGTCTTTTTTTCTTTATTTACTGGTGTATCTTGATAAATAAATATTTAAATAAATAAATAGTGATGTCACATAGGTTCGAAACGTCTACAAACAGTTCACAATTGATAAATGGATCAATCTGCAACATTATCCTTATGTTGTCTAAACTGTATATGTATATATAGTGCCCCCTTGAAGTTACAAGGTTCCACGTGGATTTCATAAAGCATACACTTTCTGGAGCTTAATTGGCCTACTGTAGAAGGACAACAGAAGAGTGCATCATGCAAAGTAGAAATTGTGGTGTGATGTTTTTTTATGCCTTATTGCTTGTAGTTCAAGCTGGTACCTTCCGATTACGTGGGTGTTTCACACAGCCTTAAAATTAACCCCATTTCGTGTTACCAAATTGTTTTCAATACAATGATTCAGCTCTTACAATAGCTAAATGCGATAGAAGTGTAAGGTGAACATGGTCACTTAGTCTCGGATGGTTTGTCAGGGTCCATCGACCGTCGGGCGGGGCGTACTTAATTGTGTATTATGTAGGTCCTCTTCAAACCTGCTATTTGTTTCTTTATTACATATGTGAACCGTAATAAAATTGATGGCCTTTAAAATGTTATTGGTAACTGCTTTTGTTTATTTATTTATTTGATTGGTGTATTACGTCGTACTCAAGAGTATTTCACTTAGGCCAATACGACGGGGTCAGCATTATGGTGGGATGAAATCGGGTAGAGCCCGGGGGAAACCCACGAGCATCCGCAGGTTGCTGGTAGACCTTCCCACGTGCGCCCGGAAAGGAAGCCAGCATGAGCCGCACTTGAACTCACTGCGACCGCATTGGCGAGAGGCTCCTGGGTCATTGCGCTGCGCTAGCGCGTTAACCAACTAGCCACAGAGTCCCCAAACTGCATTTGTCTGCATTATTAAATGTTACAGCCTGCTTTGTTTAACGTGTATACATACAGCATTCTTATATGCTACTATATATAGTCTAGTCTAGTGGGCTATAAAGATCTGTTTGAAACCAAAATTATATTAACACATGCAGATGTATAGATATAAATGGATTAAAAAAAACAGCTTTGTAGATTAGACACCTTTAATTCATTCCGTAATGTGTGTGATGTATAGAAGTGGAGTGATGTATTGCAGTGGATAACACAAATTTATATGCATAGAAATTAATATCACCTAACTTATTCTTTCCCCCCATTCAAATTAATAAAAAAAAGCACACTCTAGTCTAAAAAATATAAACAAGCATTGATTTTATACTTTCCTTCTATCAGAATTCTATAGAAACAAGATAGAACATAAAATAGTCTAAGGCAATAGATATTAAATGAATCATAATTTAACCCTATCTCATGGATAAATCATAATATATAATATAAAACTGTGGCATATTCTAATACAAAATGTACAAAGATTTGAACAACGGATGGATATCATGTCTGCATTTGTAGGCCTGTATTTCTGGAAGCTAAGTTACATATAGGTAGAATAAAACAGATCTGAGATCTAACAAGTGATATGCAATATTTATGAGGCGTTTCCTCTGTAATAATGTTTTACATGGTAAGGCGTATGGCATGGTTTACTTATAGTACGTATAACGCGGCCCACTTATGGTTCGGTAGGTATAACGTGGTTCACTTATATCATATAGTGCCAATACCGTGGTTCACTTACGGCATGTATAACGTGGTTCACTTATGGAAACAACAAGACCACCATGACAGTATAGAGAAAGATATAAGCTATGATGCCTGTAATTATAGTAAAGAAAAGAGCGAAAATAATAGAAACTTACATGTACATATATTATGGAAGTGCTTTTGATTTTCTCCATGTCATTTTTTTGTTTACTCTGTACTTGGATATCTCGGTTATTTCAAATCCGAAACTTGTGGGATACTGTATCGACCCATATATACATTTCATCTATCGCTGTCTCTTGTTTTACCTCAATTTGACAATGTTCATTTTCTTCCTTTCAGTAGATATATATGGCTCCATCTCTCTCCCGTACACATCACGTAATTGTCGGTTCGGCTTAAGATATTCATCGTGTTACACATTTGTGTTTCCGGTATGGTTGTTGCCCATTCAATTTCTCATGTCTCATGGAAGCAATACAAGGACGCAGTGCAACGTGATACGCAGTTAGTAGTCCGGGGGCAGCAACACCGGGTGTGTTAATCGGGGCCTGGGGAGGCCAAAGTACACAAGCTGACGGATCTGGAAGCCGTCGTCGTTGTACCATTGACGCTGGCGGAGAGGCCCCGAGTATGGCTTGCTTCCCTCAGCTGGAGAATTCAGTCGAACGTATCTGGCTAAAGGTACCTACACCAACAAAAGAAATGTCAGAAAGCTTTGAATATACTATTACACTGTAATTCAACCCTTTATGACGCGGGTACAACATGCGTGTAAGAAAGGCTGAACGTAACGCTACGTTGATTCGGTACTTGGCTTAGCTAGCCAGTGTTACGCTTGAAGATTCTGGAAGTTCTTATACCAGCCTTCTAAGTCTTAAATTGATCAAAAAAGCGTTTTGAGTCCGAAATTTGTAGATAACTGAAACAGCATACAATTCGTTACACACAACTAAACAGGAATGGTAAAGTGAATTAAACAAGAGATGGATGGGCGTAGAGAGACAACAGTGGGACAATTTGGACATGAAGCTGTTATAGATGTTCTTCATGCAGCTGTTTATCTTGCAGGAAGGCACCCATGCATATGCCTATAAGAATATATACATGTATATCAGCATCGTAGCTAAGAAAATTGTTTCTTTTAATGAAGAAAAAATAATTTTGCCAATTAAAATATAAATTTTCATTTCCTAACAAAATAAAGAAAGAAGACAAATAAATAAATTAGCCTTCTCACGGTTGTAAAGACTTTGTTGAAGTGGTCCTCCCCATCGCCCCTTTGTTTAGGCCTCCGTGTTTCTCGAATAATCCTTTCATTGACGGCCGTGCGCCACATCACCCATAAGTGCATGTTTTCCATCGGATCGAATTTGGTACCCTTGGGAATTTTCGTGCTTCTTTCCTCCGCCATACTCTTGGACTGCACACGTTCACTCTGTATAATAAGTTGTCAAAGAAAATCTACAGTCGTAATCTAGTTGTCATGTATCTGACTGTCACAATGCTGTAGTGTTGTGCTCATAGTTAAGTGTCATATAACATGTGCCGTCTATCCTTTGACACCATTTGACTACATATATCAATAAAGATTACATATATTATATGTCAAAGTTGTATCATTTGCACTCCCGCACCAGAGCACTCAGAAAAGGCTTGATGACAAGGTTTCAAGTCCACCATACACGTTTATGGACTTCGACTCGTGATTGTTAGTCCATGCATAATCAAAATGCAAAATCAGTTCTATTTCATGCTGGCGTCCTCCACGTGGGAACGACCGCCAGCAACCTGCGAATGGTTGTGGGTTTCCCCCGGGGCAATGCCCGATTTCCTTCCACCATAATGCTAGACGCCGTCGTATAAGTGAAATATCCTTGAGTACGGGGTAAAACACCAATCAAATAAGTCAACAAATAAATTAATTTTATTAGCTTATCAATATCACAGATGTATGTCGGACAGCGTGTACACAGATTTTCAACCAAACTCAGTGTGGAAAGACAAGTTCTATACGTTACTATACGCGACCGCTGTCAACAGCAAGCAGACGACATTGTTTATCAAGGCTCTCCCACGCTCCACCCTCCCACCCCAATTAACTGCAAAGAGTTACTTTCTCTGAAACATGGTTAAAACAAGATCTGCATATGTCCCACTACGCCTTCGCTGAGGCAGCGATGATATATCATAGGCATGGACACTCTTGAACACTGACACCCTTAGAAATTCATACTTTTCAATTCGAATCACACTCTCTTACATTTGATTGGACTACTGTTACTCCAGTTTTCATTGTGAATTTCTAAAATTTTACGGCATGACATAGGGCATGCTTTGTTAAGTTATATAATGAGACATATTTTACCTGTGATGGTTTTAAAGCTTGGACGTGCCTAAAATTAAAACCCTGTGAAGAGTTGACCAGAATGTCCTCCGCTGATACACAGGTTAGGTCGTATTGGTCAGAAAAGCCTCAGTTGCCACCTGAACGCGCATTGCATAGCACCAAGACCGTGTAGGCCGAATTTTTTTGCCGAGAATGCTATGAAGACTGTAAGGCACGACTTATCGCTTGGCAGCTTCAGGTGAATACACAATAAACCCCAAGTCAGTATAGGTACCCGGTGTACCATATAGATCTGACAGAACTATGCTTAGTTATAGCCAGTCTGTAACGGGATACCGGCAAAACTCTCCGTATGGAAGCCGGTTGCTGTCAACTGTTTACACTATACAGTTCATTTTGGTTTTCATTTTAAGTAGTTTTTTTGGTTTGCTGATGATTAAACTACACCATCTGCGGTGGGACGGTGTACGGGGCTACATTCTTACTTGTGTGATTGTGCCAGAAAAATCTCCCGGATGATGCATATATCTTACGTGGAAGTTCTGTCGATCTATTTTCAAAATGGAGGTACACAGGGATATTTATGGCCATATCTTCCTATAATCAATTCAATTGTTTCCTAGTTTATATCTCCAAACATCGACATAATTAAATTAATAGGCCTAATTAAAATGCTGAATTTCTGAGTACCTTATAAAATAATCCAATTTCTTCGGATTGATATTACTTGTGTTTTCGGTGAAAATTCTTAGTTGATTTACGGCATTCTAGTAAGATCGTTCATTCCTTGGAATCATGTCCATGGATATACAGTATAAACTATAAAGTCCAACGAACTGCTATGCCAGTAGTATAACATATCCGCGAAGACATGATAGGCTTAGGCTAGCGCATACAGGAACAAGACCATCATTGATCGCCAGGGTTTCCTGGGCTAGGGAATATACATGTAACTTGTAGACCCTACATGCAACTTAAGGGCTTTTCTGAAACAACATTAATGGTGACTATTAACCAGTGACGCCTCCGTCACAGCGGAGTTAAGAATGGAAATATCTGTTGAAGAAATTCTTTAACACATGCATTCTGTATAATTTTAAACATTAAATTAAAGTCTGCAGTATGTGTCTTGTGTAGGCTAGATACTGTGCCACAGGTCCAACATTAAGTCGTTATAGACGCACAGTATCTCCTCTTGCGTGGTAAACCGGCAAACTCTGTAAATAAAAAAGACATTCATGTAACTTTTGGTTATTGTTGTTGTTATCATCATCATCATTATCACAGTCTCATCATTATCATTACTGTTACCATCATCACCATCATCATTATTAGGCCATGATGACGCAATAACAGGGTTAGTATCTAATCCGGCCGACACCACGATAGCTCTTGTGCGTAAGGAGGTAAAAAAATATCATGTGACGTTTCGTTTTCAAGGATTTGACAGTAGTAATGTTTTGGAGAGTTGTAAGTCATGCACAGATGATGGCTAGAAAAACTACCTGCTTCCGAGTTATCAGTTTTTGTATAGTTGTATGGCATGGCTTTTCACCTAAAGTTTATGGAGAAAACGTTGGTAAGAAATGAACACTAGTTAGTGAAGGCTGTAGTTTATAACAACAGCAACTGGACAACATCAACACTTGACAAATTTAATCTTTAATAAAATCCATAAAAGGGGGCATTAATCTCTCCATCAGAACTGGACTGTCCTCACTCCAAAGTGTCGTGGAGCCTAACAGCTGGAGATTTACTATCTAGGCAATACGACTGTTTTATAGTTCTGTCCCCTAACGCACTGACAGTGTCATAATTTCCTTTGCTCTGGTTTGGTTGTAGATACATAATTGCAGTTCTCCTTTTTAAATATGGTGATAGATAGAGAGCTACAGGACGAAAGCTAACGAAATTCGGCAAATGACATAGCGGCTTAGACACGGATCCTTGTCTGAGCATTATGGAAAGAAAGCTAGGGCCTATTGTTGAACAAAAATGCCTGATTTCAATAAAGCTGTGTTATTTGTCATGTTTTAAGGTATAGTTATTCACCACAGCTTCCAAATGCTGGTGTTATTTCTCCTTCAAGCGAGGTACCCCCTGTCCAATTGAGACCTGCCATATCTTCATGTTGGATAGGCTGTAGCCTTCCAGTGTCAAGGAAAGATGCATTTCTGTATCTAGTTCAGCTGTGTGTAAAACACTGGCTTGAAAGAGCGTTCCTTGGGTCTGACATGGAGAAATCGCAGACGGGGGTCAATGCCTTGGCTATTTGACTTTACCCTGGCAACAAAGTTGTGGTGTTTTGTTGCCCCGAAGGTTGACAGGTTGGGATTGAACCAGTGCCTCGTGTGGCCTTGCAGTTGAGAAACTAGTGCCTTTAACCACTCATTTGTGACCCACTCCCCTAACTGGTTTCAACAGTTGTCATGATTGTCCTGTATTTGTAATGGGTTAATCATTAATACTTACCGGTGCATGATATATTTTCCAAACAGGTACATTCTGGCAGGTGACAGACATCCATTATGATTCCAATTATAGCGTGGATGGTAACCCTAAGGATATGTGTCACTCTAAAGGGAAGAGTGGTTCACAGTTTTCCCTGGGCACTTACGGAGACTACTTGTGTGATGCTCCCTGGAGGCTTGTTGAAGCAGCCATTGAAGGGATGAATAAATTAGAACCAAATCCTGATTTCGTTTTATGGACTGGGTATGAACAATATTCCTGTATTTTCACAGAGTTTCTGTAACCAGCATATGAGAAAAATGTTGTTGTTTTTTTGTAATTCTTTTGTAAAGAAAGTATATAATGTAATTTCTTTGGAAAGTATTATTGGTTTTTCTACTATCTTCTCAGTATGCATTTTCTGAAGTACTGTACATAGCAAACCATTTTTGTGCACTGACCATAATATCCTTACATTTGAATACGTAGGTTCGAGTTACATTGTTATCACAACACAGTTACGTCACTTTGGTAAATGACGTCCTTGTTTTGCGGCATGGTAGGGTCACTTGCCTGTCCTTTAACATGGCAGCTTGTGTGTTCAGAAGAATCTATAGTCAGAATTATGTTGCTGTTGCCAAAATGATTTTTAACATCATTGGAGAACTCATTTTGGAAGTTTTATTTCATCGTTATTGATAAATGTTTAGTATTGTATATACCAGCCCATGTTAAATTGTGCAGATTGACTCCACCATGGCCTGAAGCTGTGACGTCACGTCACAAAGGGACATCACTTTGTTGTTGTAATATCGCATGTCAAAGCCTGAGTAATGATCACATAGGCTTTCTGCTGTCATAAAATTTGTAGTTTACCTTAAAATTTACTAGTGAACAGTATACCTGGCCGAAAAAGAACAGTTCGGTAGTTGGCAAATAGCCACAGATAACTGGGTAAATTCAAACTCTTTTTCAGTGTGCCTTAGTTAGTGTTTTATTGTATCTGTTCTTATAAATGCTTAAATAGTTACTCATAAGCCCTCTACCACCAGGCAGAAGAACAGTGTGTAGGTAAAAATATGCATTTGTGTTAATTGCTATTTCTTAAACATATCTGGTCTAGAATTTCTCAAAATGTTGCACATTGTTATCACATTTAATAAACATTGACATAAAAAAGTCTGCAAAAACCCTGTATACAATGATGAGATATTATGATCTGTTGTTTTGCAGTGACAGCATCCCTCATATCAATTCCTCCGAGTATGACCTGCAGAAAAACTTCATCACTATAGGGAACATCACTGACCTCCTTTTGACAACTTTCCCCAACATTACGTTTTTCCCAGTCTTGGGTAACCATGATCCTTACCCTCAGGATCAAATGCCCTTTTCCTCGTGGGTAGGAGATGGTGGAAGTTATTACACAGATATTCTTCAGCTTTCTGGATGGGGGAAAATGATCGACCCTGAAGCACAAAAGGTTTTCCCAGCTGGTAAAAAAATGAACAGTGTTGCCTGGTTTCATTTATTCCATAGAGTTGAACTAGCTTGCATTATGTGTACACATGATGATAAAGGATTCATGAAATGCAACTGTTAAGTAGTGATTGTGTATGCACATGTTAATGTTTTAAGCTAAAAATGAAAAAATACTAACAAATATGGCGGAAGGGGGAGAAATGTTGAGTACAGATATTTTTCAATCTTAGAGCATAGCAGCAGTCTTTACGTTGCATCATGGCTTTTTCAAAATTAAAACAATGAACTATACTGAAACATCAATAAGCTCTGTCAGTGAAAAACATGAAGTAGGGGACAATTTTGTAGTTGTTCTGAAGATGTCAACCCAGTATTAAAGTTTATCTTGACTAGAATTTAATACAAGATGGAGGCAAGCTCATCTTGAGTTTTGACAGGCCTTTTGACGAGGCCTTGTTTATCTGATTGTATTCCTATTGATCAGGATGGCCCAGTTTGTTCTACAACATTTTGGCAAACTGTAGCTCAGACTTATTTATTTATTATTTGATAGATGTTTTTTATGCCATGCTCAAGAATATTTCACTTATATGACTGCGGCATGGTGGAAGGAATCCGTCCAGAGCCAAGGGGGAAACGTACAACTGTCCACATATTGCTGGCTGACCTTCAAATGTACAATTGTAGCAGTCAATTTTCATGTCAGTTGTCTTAGATTTTTCAAATATTTCTGCTGTTAATCTCAACAAGATCTCAATTGTTTGTTTTGTTCAGGTGGCTACTACAGCATGCTGTATGGCCATAAGCTAAGGGTGATCTGTCTCAACACGAACCTGTACTACCGGTTTAACCTGCTGACCAAGAACGTACCAGATCCAGGCTTTCAGCTGGCCTGGTTAGATAATCAGCTAGCCTTAGCTCGGGCCAAACAGGAGAAGGTATGCTTATGGCTTGATGTTTAATGAACAGCGAAACAAATTGCAAAAGTGCAGTGTCACAACTGTAGCTCTGAAACTTACAGCCTTGAGGATAGGCTGGTGCTGTCTATCACACCTTCACAATGTCTAGGTTTCTTTTTCACTTCACTATAGAAGATCCCTTGACCTCCTCCATTGTTACAACCAGTTCGACCTTGTCAGAGGCTCGTCTAAACTGGGTCTTCCAACGTAATCTCTCACTTTGTTTTTAAATTGATGCAGCGGGATAAAGAGACCTCAGTTCAGCCTTGCACTTGTAAGACGGACACAATAACTCCTTTGCTCTGGCTCTTTATTGTTCGAAACAAGTTTCATATATTTGAACTGAACTCAAAATACCCACAAGTGATGCCAGAGTCAGCCCTCTAGGAATAACCTCTGGTGTGGTGACAAGGCATCTTCACGGCTCCAAGACCGGCCATTTAGATTTCAGCAGGTAACTCAAGCACTTTCTTTGACCAAGTGTTGTGGAAGGAAATACTTAAAACACCACAATTGTTCAGCTGAATGTTGAAATAAAAGTACCACAGTTGACTGTTTGCTATCACAATGCACTGCTTACAATGGAATACTGTAACCCTTCAACCTTTTCGCATGTTTGCAAGGTATAATTCAAGCATATTCTGAAGACATTATTCAGTGTTCACTGATAAAATTATACTTGTTGTGAAGCGCTGAAACTGGTCAATCCAACTAATGTAGTTTTTCCACCAAAATCAAGTTAAAAATGTGCATAAGTTGTGTTGGAAGTTGCTCTTTCATATGCGAAAAGGTTGAGGACTTAGGGATGCATCAGTTCTTACTTAGATATTTTGATTTTGCTGACGTTAGGTAAGCAGTTATGTGTACAAATGTGTAAAGCCAGTTGGATTTGAAAGGTCGAGCAAGCACTTCAAACTACCAAGGGGGACAACTCCTACATATACTTGGTTCATCGGGTTGTTAACACATAAACAAGAAGCAAAGTACTTTTTGTGAGTCTGTATTTGTCAAACGGTTAGAAGCCCTAGAGCTGCATACACGGTGTAGGAAAGATTGTAACTTTCTACTGTAGGGGATGTGTCTTTTGATGGACTGCGGTAGTTTGGGAACTCTCGTTATGCAATTTCATCACCCATTTTCAGCATTCAGTTTGACAGTTGATTTCAGTAAATAAGTAATTAGAGGAAATACACATGTGGGGTGACATGGGAAAACATGGGAAAATGGCATTCTGTCCATTCAGTACATTATTTATAGTAAAAGACAGCTCATGACCGAGACATTGTTCATTAAAAAGATTATAAAATTATCTCTTGAATGTATAAACCTGTTTGAAATTTTATGAATTCCTTGCTATATTATCTTCTTTTGAAGTGTGGAGTATTTTGCTGGGGATCTGAAGGCACCCATGCTTTAAAGCTTATGAGAAACTGACCAGTCAAACAGCTAGGAGATAGTAGCTGTTTATAAGGTGTGACGTAAACGTTCTGAGTTGTCTGTCAATGTAGCATCTAATAACATAGGGACAGCACACTGTTTAAATGCTATGTGCTTTAACTATAACAAGTACATGGATGAACAACACTGCAAAGTTTTTCCAGACTATTTGGTTGTGGTGGTAGTAAGTTTCTTGACCATTTCATGTTATAAATTGACACATATACTTCAGTTACAAACACAACCCTAGCAGCTTACTGCAGTCTTGGGTGACAGGAGTGTTCCGCGCTTGAAACAATTACATCACAGCGTAGACAGAATAGCAGCATTTCATGCCAGTCGAAGGAGCATGGTCAAATGTCAGTTTCTGTTGTCGTAGTAGCTGTTAGAAAAAATACCTTACCGAACTGAACATAATATTGTTTATTTATTAATTTATTTGATTGGTGTTTTACTCCAAGAATATTTAACTTATACGACAGCGGCCAGCATTATTATGGGAGGAAACCAGGTAGAGCCCATGGAAACCCACTATCATTCGAAATTTGCTGGCAGACCGTCCCATGTACGACCAAAGAGGAAACCAGCATGAACTGGACTTAAACTCACAGCGACCACATTGGCTTCCCATATTGTGCAACCTTTTGGGCAAGATTAGCGTAGAACATGAGCTTTCACCATAAGTGCATAATGAATCATTAATGTGTTTTCTGGAGCTCTAGATGGTTCATTTGATTAAAGCGGTGTTTTTGTCCCAGCAAATCAATTCTTGACAATGGGGTGACAAATTCCATTCCAGATCTTCCTGATTTGACTGGCTTTAGGTGTTAGCATGGTTAGGGTGGCGTGGTTGACAAAAGTTGTGGATGAGCATCAGGTCTATGTTAAGATGCTGTCAGACATAATGGTTGCTTCTTGATCTGTACAGGGGCTCCATTGCTAAAAGGGTTACTGGCCAGCCTGGCGTAATGACAGTCGATGTGAGTTCAAGTACAGCTCACGCTGGCTTCCTGTATGTGGGAAGGTCTGCCAGAGAATCTGGGGATGGTCGTGGGTTTCTCTCAGGCTCTGCCTCCTTCCACCATAATGCTGGCAGCCTTCGTAAAATGCCAATCAAAACAAAATGAAATAAAATCTTGATCCTTCGCTGAGGCTAAATAGATGACATTCATATGATGATGTGCACATTATTTATGAAGAACATAAATTATGAGCTGGGGTCCTCGCTTGTTAAGATGGTTTTAAACACTGGCTCTTTGCAACTTCCAGGTCCTTGACCAGTGAGGCCTCATGTTTGAAACCAGCTGTTGCTGCTTTGGCTGCAGTTTTAAGTCAGGAAGTTTCTGTTTCTGTTTCTGTTTCCTGGTGAAGGCTGGTGCTTTACTATCGGCAAACTTGTTTCCTCCACCATTAAACCTGACTGCCATCATGTATATGAAAAATTCTTGAGCATGCTGTAAAAGACCTAGTGGTCAATGCAATAATTTTTCTTATTTAATCAGGTGAGCGTTGGTGGCTCAGCTGGTTAGTATGCTAGTGCAGTGTAATGACCCAGGAGCTTCTCAACAATGCAGTCGCTGTGAGTTCAAGTCATATTTGTGAACCCGCTCTGCTCAGTTTCCTCCCACAGGGTGGGAAATATTCTTGAGAATACCAATCAAATAAATAAATGAATAAATAAATGAAGAAATATTTAATCAGATCTAATTTGATATTCTTTCAGGTGTACATCATCGCCCATATTGCACCTGGTGCATTTGAGCTGACGTCTGGCGAGTATTTCTTTTACCCAGACTTCAACAAACGTTATCTGGCCATCATTCAGCGGTACAGTGACATTATCCAGGGTCAGTTCTATGGACATGAACACACTGACAGCTTCCGTGTTCTTTTACAGGATCAAGGTTGGGCTTCTTTCATATAATCATATATTCATATATTAACAAATGTAACATCACTGTCAAAAATTTCTTTTCTGTGCCCATGTTTATTAATAAGTGAAATGAGTACATTATTTTACATTCTTAATTTAAGAGAACGGGAAATAACTTTTCACAGTCTTTTTTCTGTTGATCAACACTCATATGGCCTT
Source organism: Acanthopleura granulata (assembly GCA_016165875.1). Classification (NCBI taxonomy): domain Eukaryota; kingdom Metazoa; phylum Mollusca; class Polyplacophora; order Chitonida; family Chitonidae; genus Acanthopleura; species Acanthopleura granulata. The sequence goes on from JABBOT010000004.1 coordinate 2,367,675, forward strand.
TTCAAAAGTACATTTATACTGTTTGCCGAAGACAACATTCATATATGTGTATCACATTGAAATGTTTGTCAGTATCTTGCAAAAAGGTAGGGGCACTGTGGTTTCCTCCACTGTTGAAACTGACCCCCATGGTATAAGTGAAATGTTTTGAGTGTGGCATTAAACAATAATGAAATGCATGTAGATGAAATCAGATCAGATTCCTCTGTCTGTTTAGGGTGAGCATTATCAGAGTAACGACACATTGCCTAGAAATATGTAAAAAACAGTGTGAATAAAAAACAATCAAGGATGAAATGATTACATACTGACTTAAAAATGACCTAAAATTTCGTCTAAAAAAAGTGCATCTTGAGGGGCAAATAAATGTCATAAAATATTATTTCTGGTGATGAAAGTCACATTTTTCATGTAGGGTGTCATCCAGCCAAACCCCAGAACAGCTTCCTAAAGTCAGTGTATAACTCTCAGAATCAGCAAAAATAAGCAACTTAGTCATGGACGAAAATTTAGGTCATTTAGGGTATTTCTATTTGCTTTCTTGATATTGCCAGGGAATCCGATTGGCCAGATGTTCTTGTCCCCTGCGGTCACACCCTGGAAGAAAACAAACAATCCTTCAATCCGAAGGTACCTGTATGACAGGGACACTGGCCATGTCCTTGATGTTTTCCAGTATTTCTTGAACTTGTCAGAAGCCAATGCGGACAATGTGACCCACTGGAGGCTGGAGTATCAAATGACAAAGGCGTTCGGAATACCTGATGTGAGCCCCATATCACTGGCAGGATTGGCAGGTAACTTCCAACAGTTCGGTGAGAAGTTCTGGAAGTACTTGTCGTATAACCGTGTCAGTGTTGACGTCTCTCTGGCATGCAACAAGACCTGTCATCTGGCCCAGTTATGCGCCATAACCCAGGTGCACTTAGAGGACTACAATCAGTGCATTGACAACGTAGGACCTCCACCCTTGCCCACAACCACAAGCGTCCCAGTAAGCTCTACCACTGACCCCCATCACCATGGGAAGCGCCCCACACCCCGTTACATGTTCTACGTCATTGGAGGCCTGACTGGCTTGGTCCTTTTGTTGTTTGTTGTTGTTGCTGTCTTGTGCATAGGTAGAAGAAATCACATGTCACCCATGCGATACGCCAGACTTCCAAGTTACACATCATCAATCAATTAGACATTCTGGATATGCTTTGTAAACCACAAGCTTTAAAACAGGTGCCTGATACTTCCATTGCAAAAAGTCATAAGACCGTTGTTGTCCAAATAAACTTTTCGAAATATTATAAATGTATAACCCACTTATATGTGACCTTGGCCCTGTATTGTATTACATGGGGCCAAGGGGTTAGCATGCCAGGGTGGCGTAATGACCCAGGTGCCTCTCACCAATGTGGTCACTGTGAATTCATTCTGGCTTCTTCTCTGGCCATACGTGGGAAGATCCGCCAACAACTTGCAGATGGTTGAGGGTTCCCCCCAGCTCTGTTCGGTTTCTTCCCACCATAGTGCTGGCTGCCATCATATAAGTGAAATATTCTTGAGTACAGCTGCATGGGGTCACTGGCTATAAGGTTGGGTGCATATCTGTATTCTTGTGCCATTATTTTAAAATCCTGTTAGTGGATGACATTTCCCAGGTCATAATACGAAGAAGCAATGTAATTTACAAGAAAAGGCCTGAAAAAGTAACTCACACAGTTGATTTTTTTTCTCTTTAATCTATGTGTAGATGAAAGATGGATGTAATAATGTTATGTATATATGCAGTAATTTTCTATTTTATCTAAGGAGCAACTTCATCATCAAAAAGAACAGAAAACAAGAAAAAGTGAATAACAGAGGGTTTTTTTCACATAAATTCACATCTACTTACAGGTAAAAGATGGGTTTAATAATGTTATGTATATAGGCAGTAATTTTCTTATTTTTTATGATTATAATGGAGTTCAAAATATCATAGTTAATGTGAACCTCTGTATATCATTTTGTCCTGTTACTCAGTGTATGCCAATAACCAAGGTGACTGTTCACAATTAGTACTTGTTTGTCACAGAAGAGATCCACTGGATATTTCGTGTTGAGATCAACGTACTGTGGAAAGTTACAGTGTAACAGTTCTGTTACAGATGTGCTTTGAATTATCTGAATGTTATAAACCATCACTAACCATGAAAGCATGTTAAATTTTGTCATCACGTTTAGCTTGTAATGTTCTTAGAATGTATTTATTGTATGTACACTAGAGGAGCGCACATCATTGCCATAGATGTTGCTCAATCATCCAGTCTTCTCTGACTTAAAGGTGAACTGTCCCGGTTGATCAATTTTTTCATGTAAAATAGGCACTGTAAATCTTAGAGGTATCTTAAACATTCGCTAGATTTTTTTAAAGGTACATTTTTTCTGATAGACCAATAGGCAAAGTTTGGTATTTTCTACATGCATATTGAAGAGTCCCTAGTGTATGACGTCATCCTGGCAGTATGCCATTTTCAGCAGTAATCAGCTATGCTAATCACACCCTGAATTACAATGAGAGTAGGTTTTCATACCCTCCTGTCGAACCCCTCCACGAGAAGATAGATAATTGCCATTTGACATGACCATTTGGAACTGAATAAGCACTGTAAATTAAGCTCTAGGCATTAGGAATCTACAGACTGAAAACATTGTGCCGAAACAAAAAAAAAAAGAGAAATGCCATAAATGTTCATTAAGTGGGGCCTCCACTGGGTGCTCTTAGCATGCAAGTTCAGCATAATGACCCAGGAGGCTCTCTCCAATGTGGTTGCTGTGAGCTCATGCTGGGTACCCCTCTGGACGTATTTGGTAAGGTCTGCCGGCAACCTGCAGATGGTCATGGGTTTCCCCTGGGTTTTGCACGGTTTCCACCCACCATAATGCTGGATGCCATCGTATAAGTGAAACATTCTTGAGTCCGTTGTAACGCACCAATCAAATAAATATATAAGTAATGCACACACCAGTACCATTGAAGTTTTGGTGATGAATGTATTTTTTTCTTGGAATTTTAGATGTTAAATATATTTTTATTTTCTACAAGTAAAAAAAATCTCCAGGTGCATATTTTTGTTGACATCATTTTTCTTATGTCACTCCACTATCATTCCATTAAGTAAAGTGAAAAACAGAAGCAGGACAATTTATCTTTAATGCTGTACACAAGCGCAATGCTCTATGCAGAAGGGCAGCTTAAATCATCAATATTATTGGCTACCAAATATCGCAAAAATGTTCTCTCATGCACAAACAACTTGAGATGCTGGACTTTATTTGGCTATCACATGAAAAGTCTTGTGAATTAAATCCAAAAATATTTTTGTAGGGGGGAGGGTGGTTGCCTCCATGATGTAAATCCAGGTAGTGAGTATGCTAGTGCAGTGCAATGACCCAGGAGTGTCTCACCAATGAGGTCACTGTGAGTACATGGTCATCTCATGCTGGCTTCCTCGCCAGATGTAAGGAGGAAATTCAGAAAGCAGCCTGTAGATGATCATGAATTTCCTGGGCTCAGTTTCCTCCCACCATAATGCTGGCTGCTGTCGCGAAAGTGAAATATTCTTGAGTACGGCAGAAAACACCAATCAAATAAATAAATAAATTATTATTATAATTATAAATAAATTATAAGAACAGATATTTTGTCTGTGGTCACAAGGCCTATGTGACTGCAGTGATAGATACTTGGACAGAGTGATGGCAGACAAATTGCCAGTATCACGGGTATTCTCTCAAGCATGTGGTGGTCACACAGAGACAGCTTAAGTGCAGTTTATAATCTGGTGGCTCTGTGGTTGCTGACACAAGTTAGTGGGGTGAGCTATGGAGCTATGAAGAGGGCTTCTATGACTCCATAGTTGAACTGAGGCTGTCTAGGGTGCTAGACGCGTCTAGTATTTGTACATGTATTTTACTTGTACAGAATTTGGTATTTATTGAAGAGTTACCTGTATGGCCATGCCAGAGTTTGGCTGTATGTTCAACCATGAATATGTTAAGAGCTTTCAATGTCAATGTGATTCTGACGTTTTTGTTTTGCCGTGACAATTTTTGTAAATAAGTGCTGAGCAATTGCTCTGTGTGTTTGCCATAACTCTGAATTTTGCAACAATGCAATATTGTGGTTTGATTTCGAAAACCAAATTACTTGTAGGTTTTTGAACTTGTTCTATGATATATCATTGACAGAAAATGTTACAGTTCATGTAAAATTATGGTGACACAGTACGAGTAGAGTGATATTACTGTTATGTGTAAGTAAAGTAAACTTTGACTGATGTGACAATGAAGGTTATTATTACCATTAATATTTCTGTAATGCATGTTCTCTTGTGACTTTTCTGTTCATGTTAGCTTACTGTGACTGAAGTCTGGGATAGATGTGTATGTTATACAGAAAAGAAAATAATGAGCCATAAGTAATGTTTTCTGTTTTAACAGATGTTTTTTTTTAATATATATTCGCAGCCAGTCGCTGCCTTTTTGCTGTGTTCGTCATTTGTTCACACTTAAAAAATAAATCATTAAAGCCAATGCTTGCATTTTCTTTTTTGCAGTGTGCAAGAACCTTGCCATCACACAACAGTCACATGGAGACACCCTTGATGGAACATGGATATATTTATTTATTTATTTGATTGGTGTTTTATGAAGTACTGAAAAGTGTATTCTGGGAGGAAACTGGGCAGAGCCCGATGGAAACCCACGACCATTCGCAAGTTGCTGGCAGACCTTCCGTTGTGCACCATGGATATAAGCGAAATGTAAAGTTAGCATTCCAGTGCTGTGCAAAGGTAATCAATTTGGAAGATGTCAAGAGTACTTGTACTGTTACTCAGTTACTTTAGTGAAAAAGAAAGGGATATATTTTGGGACTTTTTGCTTGTTTATCCGTCAGGCAGGTTTTCGTATCCCATGAAATAACTACTCCTCCATGTATTATCAAAATTTTGATAAAACTCTTGGATAAAGTTGAAAAACCCAAGAAAATCAGCCCAATCCGTACATTATAGTTTCCAATATTAATGACTTCCTCAGTTCAGAGTGGTTGCTGGTTACTATGTGATAACTGCTTAAAAAAAGTTTTGAATGCACTTTTACTTTGTGATCGTGTAGGTGAAGTTCAAAAACTAGCTTGATCCATGCCTTAGTTTTATATATACAGCTTGGTATAAAAATTGTGTGAATATGCTGGTTTGTTTTAAGCAGAACCTTGTCCGGTGACCGGACAGACCAAGTTTCTCTCACTTATTGTTTAATTCACAATAATTTCAAGTCCTTGAACGTGCTTCGAAATATATATGTGCCTCATATTGTAAAATTTACTCGTATAGATTTCATTCACTTTGTTTAATGTATTAAGGAATTTTCACTTTAACACCTGCTTTGGTGGTCAGGTTTATAGCTGGAGCAAACCGAGGTAAATCTATAATAGCCACCTACCCTATTCCTAGGACAGACAGTAGTCCTGCTGAATATAACATATTACATATTTCTCCCAGTTTTATGAAAAAGTAAAGATATTGATATGTTAGTCATTGGATGGTTTAATCATGGAAGAAAAAAGAAACGTTTCATCCACATAACATTTAAATATACGTTAGGTTGAAAGGGCAGATCAGCTGTCTCAAAACTTAGAAGAATTAAGGTATCATGATTGCTTTCAAAAACAGGTCCCTCACTGGTTTGGACTGTCATAAAAATCTACACTTGCATACTGGACATGTGTACATTGCATGTCAAAGTTCATAATGGAACTTGAACAGGCATAAGTCTCTTAAAAACAGGCACTATTGACATGTACTATTTTCCACTTCAGACTAAACTTTTTTTGAAACATTCCAAAAGAGGAAAAAATGACCAGTGCCTTAATGTACAAAGAGTACAGGAGGGTGATTAGTTGGTAAAAAATTCCATGGAATCACGGGTGGTTTGGTGTGATTATCAAAATATAAAAACATAATAATACTTCTCTTCTGCCAAACGGATATTTATTTTCCATAAAACTTTCCTCTTTTGGTGAATAAATAAGTGACTCATTTACATATTTCGAGCATGTTGCATATATATACTGATAACAACTGCTATACAACTAGCATATGGTCAATTAACAAAAATTCCTCTGGAATGACATCTGGGTTTATGCATCATTACTTTTTACAAAAGTCTGGAAATGTTGTCTGCAAATGGAAACCATCACCACCAAAACCAAAGTTGTGCAACTGCTCTACTGCAGTGATCAGTTCTCTTCATTCAGCATCTAAACAAGTTTTATAGTTGAAGACATAAAATAAAATTCATAACATACTTTTCAGTATAAAAGATTGAACAATTGCAGCTTTATGCCAAATCAATAGCACATGTAAGTGAGCAAACCAATGATTCACACTGACAAACCAATGGTTCACACTGACAATTTACATTTCATAAAAAATGACAGCCTTTATTAAATGAAATTCTTTACAATTACTATTCCTCTGAAAACAGAGGCCAATGGAGAACTGTTCTTAATTTTTCATGGAGATCATGGTGGTATCCAACTTTTTAAAAACTGTTATATTTAGACTCCCTGTAAGAAATTTGTAAATAAAGTACTGGTATATCACAATAACATCAACAAATTCAAGGAAATTTTACATTTTCAAATTTGAAATTCAACTTCTTCAAAATAGTCTTGACTTCATTTAAAAACTTTACATGTGCATGTATGCATACATGTGACCTACAGCCCTGCTCTATTTGCTGCTGAATAATCAGCAAACTAGTGGATATACTATAATACAATGTGGTTAGAGCGTTTGCCTCGCGAGATATGCAATCAATCCCTGATTGGGTCATTGCTGCCTCGCTTGGCACTCAACACTGAGAGGACAGAGCAAGGAAACAGGATTGATCGTCCCCAGTGTCAACCTAATGTTATTAAGAGTGTGCTGTGTCTCGTGCCTTCGGCATGATGTTCCAGCAGCGCCATCACTTTGACGGCAAGGGCTCACCTTGCCATAAATAGACATACATACAGCATACATACATTCTATGAACAATCAGCATCATATAACTGAAAAATTGTTGAGTGTGACATAAAACAACACTGCAAAGAAACCTCAGCCTATGAAATGAAGTCAAATTTGATCCCAGTGACCGAGTCTAAAATCATAATCATAACCAGATAATCCTATTTGTAAAGCTGAAATTTGTCATTTTAGTTTCACCATGTAAATTAAATGCCTTATAGTGCCCTGAGTAGGAATGTTATTTTATCCTTGCAGGTGCCTCAACCCAGTTAACACAGGGATTTAGTTTAATAATTGGAATTTAACACTGTTGATTTTTTACTTGCATTACAGTGATTAGGTTTCTCCTATATATAGATTTAAACACAGCTCTGGGAAATTAACCCAGAGCCCAGGTATATGAAACAAGCTTTTGGCAAAAACTGAGAAACTGGATTCCAAGATGCGATCTCAGCAGTCAAGGTGTATTAAAGGACCAGCAATCTGCTTTCAAGCAAATGCGGCCATTAATTATAAAAAACACAATGATCTTACAGACATGTAGAGTGCACCCTAATCGTATGACTAGCTTTTAAACTGTCTTGCATGAAAATTGTAAAATGAATAAGAAACAGCCATGCATATATGAAGATTTAAAACTGCCAAGACAATCAATTAACAAGTCCCATAAACTTAACACATTTATATACATCAGTGGCGATCAAAAGAGACAAAATATACACAAGCAGTAGGTATACACTGATCATAGTGGATCATATTAAGCCACAAATTTCTACACGTGTTGGTAACAATTCTGTTTCTATGATCTACCTACACTGATTAAGGCCTTATATGTCAGAGTAAAAAATTCATTGCATGAGAGAGCCATGTAACAGATAAGAAAAAAATAACATGCATAGAATGTATCAAAATTGCCAGTTCGGGCAGTAGGAAACATTGGATGTAAGTTATGTGGCTGTTATCACATTTGAATATAATATAGAAATATGACCTGATTTTATCTACCATAACACTTATTCACCTTAGCCGAGAAGACCTGTCGATCTCATAAAACAGCCACTTCAACTTCAATTCTTTTTCTGTGCTAAGTGGGATACCTGCAGAAGTCCAAAGTGGGAAGATAACATCATTTTAGTGACGCTGAACATTCCTCAGAAAACGTCGAAAGCACCACGTAACAATATACAGTCCGTGTGTGTCCCAACAAAACAACGCACCCTCATACCATTTTACCATTGATGAACTCTTCATAATAATACACGAATAACAGATCAAAGCTTGATAAATTGATTGTTAATGCAAGTTGGTAGATGTTTTCAGTTTCATGCTCAATGGATATTCCACTGGGCTTGATATGGTAAATTAGAACAACATGTAAACACGAAACGATGCGTTTCCTCTGTTTAACCGCCTGGAAATGAAACGACCCAGTAACTACATCAGCACATGCCATATGTAATTCTTTGGTTATCTTTAACATAATTTTGAAAATAATTGGTAGGTGAAATACTGGTATGGATATGTCCTTGAGTGAATGCAGTAAATCATGTACAATTATATGTATTTCCTAGAATTATGCATCCGATGAAGTATACAACATATTAACAGATTCTACTAAGCAGTATTAGGCTTCCTATCATTTGGCCAGCTGACTTGGGGTAACACATTGCAGTGAACTCACGATTTAACATTGCTCTAACAGAAAGTAGTTGGATGCGAACTCGTTCATACACATAACACTACCTTACAGTTATATCTCAACTATTTTTTCAAAGGAAACCAGGAGACTAGAATTGAGTACATGTACAAAAGTAATAACAATGAGCCTCAGCAAACAAATGTTTTTTAGGCAGCTCACAGCAATACATTACCCCTAAACATCGAGAACTAAACTCAAGGAAGTCCAACAGATTTGGACGCCTATATCACAGCATGATCAATTAAAAGCATCTTCTGCTGGTGGCACGTAGGAAAACCCCAGGAATGCCCCATCTGCCTCCCTCACACTCGCACTAACCAGCTTCTGGTCAGCTGACTTTCCCAGTGAAGCTGTAAACAAGATTTACTTTATTAGTCATTTATCTGACTGACATCACTCGGGTTCTTGACTTGGCAGTCACATTATAAACAGCATGTACACAATAAAGTGATTACCCTACAGGGCTACTTATCCACAATGGCACTGCTGATGTATTGGTCAGTTAATCTCATGAACAGGACGCTCTACTAACCGAGGCTAAGTGATTGACTGACTCTTGCTCAATAAACACTGAGCTCAAGAATTACCTTGCCCAGGTACCTGACAACCTCCTGACCTGAAGCCACAACAGAAACAGTGAGCCTGATAATCACAAACCAACCAGCAATATTAGGCTTCAAACTAACGGAAGAAACAGACAACATTCTGATTTTATTTCTTATTTAGGGTCATTCAGAACCTGTTAAATACAACCTTGCTTGAGATCATCTACATGCAAGCAGGCAACCATATAAACACAAATTCACAATGGTTTCAAAGTCCTTGTACAAAGTTGGTGTCAAAAATGTGAATGACTGACTACAGCGACTTACAGAATTGTGTGTCACAATTAAAAATATCTCAGTTAATACTCAATCATTGATTACAAATTCCCTGAGAAGTTATAATACATGCAGTTACTATAGTGCTCTGTCCCCATGGCTTAGCAACCAATGCAGTTGCTGTGAGTTCAAGTTCAGCTCATGCTAGCTTCCTCTCTGGCCGTACGTGGAAAGGTCTTCCAGCAACTGCGGATGTTTGTGGGTGTCCCCCGGGCTCAGCCCGGTTTTCTCCCACCATAATGCTTGCCACCATCATGTAAGTGAAATATTCTTGAATACAGCATAAAACATCAATCAAATAAGTAAATCAAATAAATCATGGCTTAGTACTGGTGTCCTTACCTGGAACAGGTTCCCGCACAAACTCCGGATCAAAATGCTTCAAATCCAACTGGCCACTCTGTTACATAAAGACAACATTGTTATATTTACCTTAATAACAAGTTTTTATCTAACACTGATCTCGCAATGACTGCTTCAAACTTAACATGATTTTTAACATTACATGTATTTCTGACATATCACAAGAAGGGCATTATTTTCCTCATCTTTTTCCAGAATCTAAATGGATTCATGTAGATTTCCAGAATCCATCAGAATCTTGTCCAAATCTGGTATCACAAGAGTTGATGCAAGTGAAGGTTTGGAAGCATATGAAAGCATACATACTTAGGGGATTCCATGTTCATAACTTAAATGATCTGAAACAATGCATTTTTTTTTATTGCAATATATCAATGAAATTAAAATGTGAAAAATGTGAGTATATTTGCGAAGATTTTGTTTCCAGGCATCATGATTCCCGGATTCCCATTGAAAGTAAACATGGTAAAGCTCTAACAAGGATGTCTCAGAATGAGCTTGATGTAACCTGGTATATGACCTAGACTTTCTGTAAAACTTCTTTGGGAATTAATTTAAATTTAGTGCATAACTTCATCTTCACTTTAAATACATATTTACTGTGCTGTCTTACTAAAGCATCAAACTGAACACACAAGACAGGGCACCAAATAGCCTCCACAAGTGACTGGCGAAACCTCAGACTTGATTACACATACAGGGGGGGGAATTCGTATCAGTGTAGGTTACTCGCATTTGGTGGTCTCAATTACTTTACCAACAGCTTACCATATGTGAATTCTAAGAAAGTGCTCTTATTTGCTCTATTAACATCTTACCACATGTGAAATTTCAAGGTGATCTCATTTGCTTTAACATCTCAACACATCTGAATTATAAGGATTTTCTCTCATTTGCTCTACCAACAGCTTAATACATGTACATCAGAATTATAAAGATGTGTTCTTGATTTCCTCTACCAATAGCTTACCACATTAGAATTTCAAGGTGCTCACATTTGCTCTACTAGGAGCTTAACACATGTACATGTACATTAGCATCATAAGGATGTGTTCTTGATTTCCTCTACCAACAGCTTACCACATTAGAATTAAAAGGTGTTCTCATTTGCTCTACTACCAACTTAACTGTGCACATATGTACATTAACATTATAATGATGTGTACTTATTTGCTCTACCAACAGATTAATACATTTGAATCATAAGTTCTGTTTTGCTGTACTAACAACTCACCACATTTGGATGAATTCACTTATTTCTTACATGAAGACTTACCACATTTGGATTATAGGGGGGCTCCACTCGTTTATTGTCCAAATCATCCCAGTTGATATCAGAAAAAAACTCATGTGATCTGATTTCTTTAAAATCTTGTTTACAACCCAAACGCTTTTCCTTCTCCTTCTGCAACAGCTGCGATGAAAAGTGTTTAAGAGTTTACTTTTGTGTTGAAATCAATAACTCCATGTTTATGAGCAAAATCGCCTTCAGGTATATGATAAAAGGACACATAAAAAATTTGTAACCCTTACCAGTGAATGTGTGATGTTAATGGAAAATTAACTTGTGTCCACAAATTCAAGCACTTTATATTACATGTACTTAGAAAAATTGCAAAAATAAATTTTTCTGTTTACATTTTATATCTGTAAGTGGTAGCAACATGCATGGTTTAAGTAGACAGGTTTCACACCTTTAGTACAATCAAATTAAATGACAGATTGTTTTACCAGGATTTTGAATGACAGATATTTTGAAAACTGGCACAGACATTCAGTCATTTATATTTTTCTTTTGATAGAAAACCTACCCCTTCCAGAATATGTCGAGCATTCAAAGACACATTGGTTCTCAATCTTAGAGGTTTATACAGGATGTTGTCATACATTTCTGCCGTGTCCCTGCTGTAGAATGGAGGCTGTTGACCAAAATGAAGAAATTTGTAATTATCTTTCATATTTCTAAGCTTGAAAAGTCACCCCTACCCACAATTAAATGCACTGCAAACTAGATGAAAAAATTAGAATCAATCGAGTAATTATCTCACCCATTGTCCCACCTGCTCCTGAACCAATATCCAATGAAAGTAAAGGATGAATAAACGAAAGCAAGTAATAACTTCATATATTATGAAGCCTAGCATTCAAAAATGAAATATTTGAGTAGTAAGAAACCAACCAAGCCATATAGCATCTCATAGAGGACAGCTCCTAGACACCACCAATCCACTGTCTTATCATATGGCTGCTTCCTCAGAACTTCAGGCGCAAGGTACTGCAAAATAACCAGAGTAAATGCTAAAATCCATTTATGTTCACATAAACATAATGTCCACATAACACAATCTATGAAATGTATTTTAAGTTTCACAAAAACATTAGGGAATTTGGCATATTTTTCCTCTGTTGGAAGTGAGGACCTGTGTTTTACCTCCGGAGTTCCACAGAATGTGGAAGTTGTTCCCATTCCTTCTATTCCTTCTTTACACAGTCCAAAATCTGTCAGCACAACATGGCCCTGTAGCAAGAGAATACAACACCACACTAAATTCTTATTTCAGAAACTTAATACATACATGTACATGTAGTTGTGCACACTAGACCATCCCACATCCACAGTTTAGCTCTAGATGTGTAACCTTCCTTGACACTGCAGTTCTGGTAAATACATGTTTTCAACACACTGCTTACAATAGACATAAGAAAATCAGACCTGGCTCATGATGAAATCACCCCATTCATGTATGTAAAGAAGTTGAGACTATGAGTGATTAACCCCCTGATGATTTATTTTATTTACTTATTTATTTGAGTAGTGTTTTATGCCGTACTCATGAATATTTCACTTATACCACAGTGGCCAGAATTACGGCGGGAGGAACCCAAGCAGAGCCATGTTGCAACCCACGACCATCTGCTGGTTGCCGGAGAGGAAGCCAACATGAGGTGGGCTTGAACTCATAGCGATCACATTTGTGAGGGGCACCTCTGTCATTACGCTGTACTAGCGTGCTAATCTCCCTCAGCAAATGGAGGTCCCCTCTCCTAGCAAACCATGGCATTTTGACTTGACCAAGAATATTTCCCCACCAAAAAGAGGCCCACAAACCAGCTGAAACTGGATACAAAGCTTCAATGGGCAAACCATGGCATCTTCACTGGGCCAAGAATACTTCCTGACCAAAAGAGGGCCCCAAACCAGTTGAAGTTGGATACAAAGCTTCAATGGGCAAACCATGGCATCTTGGCTGGACCAAGAATACTTCCTGACCAAAAGAGGGCCCCAAACCAGTTGAAGTTGGATACAAAGCTTCAATGGGCAAACCATGGCATCTTGGCTGGACCAAGAATACTTCCTGACCTACAGAGGCCTCCAAACCAGTTGAAGTTGGATACAAAGCTTCAATGGGCAAACCATGGCATCTTGGCTGGACCAAGAACACTTCCTGACAAAAAGAGGCCCACAAACCAGCTGAAACTGGATACAAAGCTTCAACGGGCAAACCATGGCATCTTCACTGGGCCAAGAATACTTCCTAACCTACAGAGGCCTCCAAAGCAGCTGAAGTTGGATACAAAGCTTCAATGGGCAAACCATGGCATCTTGGCTGACCAAGAACACTTCCTGACCAAAAGAGGTCCCCAAACCAGCTGAAGCTGGATACAAGTCTTGAATTTCCTTGATCCAAAATTAATGACTTCCAACAGAATTTCCACACAGCTAGCACAAAAATGTCACCTACCTTGGAATCCAACAATATGTTTTCTGGCTTTAGATCTCTGGAGATTTAGAAGAGATAAAGATATACATGTACTTGATGTAAATGTACATGCATAACAGAAGCTGCTGTCCTGACATCTTCTATATATCTTGAGCAAAAGTATGGGCAAAGTCTCTACAAATCCTGAACACATAAGGATCAATTGACAAGTATATTAGAGGCTACAGGGAAAGCGTCAATCAGCAGATAAGGAGCCTTTATTTATTACACCTCAGAGAGGTTTGTCTTGATCTGATTAACTATTCTCTGCCTTCCACACACCCAGATCATGCTACAAAGGCACCTACTATTAATTTCTAACTATCCCAGTTATTAATTGACCTCACACGACAAACAAGTTAAATAGATGTACCTGTATATGATGTTGAGAGAGTGTAGGTAGCCCAGAGCACTGGCCATCTCTGCTGAGTAAAACTTGGCTCTAGCCTCAGGGAAGTACCGTTCTCGTTGTAAATGAAAGAAAAGCTGTAAAGCACAACATGCAAACAGTTTATTTTAGTCTAACCAGAACAGTGTCTTGTACAATATTCTTTTACAGGTACACAGAAGATGAGAAAAAAAATTGAGAAACAAGTTTAAATTACGGACACAGCTTCATATATAGTGATGTTTCTGTGCTTTCAGACAAACATTGTACAAAAACGTCTTATAGTAGCAGGAAAAGCTCACTTCCCTCAGGCTGAAATATTCATCGAATGATATTTCATATTTCAAAGGTACTACAGTATGACTTGCCTTGAAACTGATCAGTGTAAATGTAAAAGGTAAAGATATATTTTTTTTTACAGATAAAGACCCATGTTATAATATAACATGGACAACATGGGTCTTACCACATGAGGTGTTTTCCAAATGTCATGTATCTCTAATCAGGCTTGGTATATGGTTCTTCATCTTTTTGTCCTGTCCACAGTTTTAAATGTTTGCTCTCAACAAGGAATGTGTTATGTAGATATACATAAAGGTGTAAATTTTTGCACAGCTCCATCAGATGTAGAGACACTCACATACATGTACTAGAGAAAAAAAAAATAGAGACCTCTGCATAAATTACCTCACCACCGTTCACATAGTCCAGAACAAAATAAAGTTTATCTGGGGTCTGGAAGGAGAAATGCAGGCCAACTAGGAACGGATGTTTGATGTTTTTGAGCAGAACATTCCTCTCTGCCATGATGTGTTTGGCTTCGTTTCTCTTCATGATCGCCTGCTTCTGTAGAACTTTGACTGCATAAATTTTGCCCTCTACTTTGTGGCGTGCTAGCAAAACGTGTAACAGAAAGCGAACAATCAAGTCTCTGTGCGTAACAACAACTGAAGTACCTTCATTAGGGATCAGCCTTCTTGGCCATATCCTAGTGGTTTTGACACGATTATTATTAACACCAAATTTATGAAGGCAGCTGGTGTGAAAACCACTGAACCAAATCATGCCTGGAAGTGGTCTGAACTGTTGAATATCAAAAATGTGCCTTCACAGCTCATGTGACATGGCAGCAGCCATACTGGAATTTGATGAAAACCTTAGAAACCACTTATCATAAACAGCTGAAAGGATTTACTTTGGATGTGTTATGTGTGCTCTACACATTTTGCAAAAACAATCTTGCTACAATGAAAGCAGCTTAGCATGAAAATTTACTTCCAGTGGCAATCTTGAAAGTGACTTTGGCTCTTTTCACATATTTAGATAAATAAGGCATCGATATACGTGTAAATCAACACTATGAGCGCATATATGCACTTATTTGTTGTGTACTGACTAAAGTAGTTCTCACAAAATCCGTAGAGTTATACCTGCCATAAGAAATAGACCCATAAACATACATCTGTACATCTTAAGCTATACATGGTTGAATGTTTATAAATAATTTTATTTATTTATTTATTTGATTAGTGTTTTACGCCGTACTCAAGAATATTTCACTTATACCATGGCCACCAGCATCATGGTGGGAGGAAACTGGGTAGAGCCCACGGGAAACCCACAACCATCTGCAGGTTGCTGGCAGACCTTCCCAAATACAGCTGGAGAGAAAGCCAGCATGAACTGAACTTGAACTCACAGCGACCACATTGGTGGGAGGCTTTCTGGGTCATTGCGCTGCGCCAGCGCGCTAACCGACTGAGCCTTTTATAAATAAATATAAATATTTATTATTTATATGATTGTTGGTTAACAGTTTTGAATTTGTCACTTGTATGATGACACATACAGTAAATTTCAGGGATGGAGGAAACGAGGGTGTCAGTGGAAAACCAACAACCTTTGGTTACCCACTAACTTTCTCACATGAGATTTTACACATCAGTGTCTTCGACAAATTGCAACTCGAGCCCAACAATTTTTGGATGACGATATTGTTTAGGAGGTTGTAATCGTAACCCTTTGCGACACAATAAAATGTTAATTTTGATGTGCATTCTGATTTAGAACAAGCCAGAACTAAGACACAATTGTAACACAGGATACATAACATGTTGGATAGATCCAGTAGAGGAAGTACTTATCTTTCCAAAACTACCTTTTCCGATGACTTTGAGAAATTCAAAATGGCTTGGTTTCACGCTGAAATGCAAGTAATATGTACTACATTTGATACATCAAAAAAGTTTTTTAAAAAATGGGAAATAAAGAGTAATGTAACATAATAAATTTGATCAATGATACATTTATTGAGGAGACTTTTCTTCTGTTTTCTGATGAAACCTTCTAGATACCTTTTCATTTTTAACAAAATCACTTAACCTTGATATATACCTAGATCATGGAAAATTTCGCAGTTGTCAGAAATATGGGTAACCCTGAATAACTCCTGAGAAAACTTCCACATCTCTCCAGAAAACTGATGAGCTGAATCAGTGGAAACTGGATATGAACATGTAACCCAATGTTTATCTGTTTTTTTCGGAAGACACCCCATGTCAAGCGAGGCAGCAACAAGACATTTTTAAAGTCTCTGGTATGACCCGACCTGGCATTGAACCCATATATCTCACCACAAAGGCAGACACTCTACCCACAAGGACCCCAAGGCAGTCGTAGTTTGTCTGAGACTGTTTCTAATGTCCCTTGTTACAGCTGTATTCTCCTCACAGTCACCTCACCATAACGCTTCCATCCCTTCAGGCAAGTTTCAAGTTGACACCCACAGATAGGCGCTGTGGTCTCCTATACCTCTGGCCATTCCTTACATATAGTATTGAAAGAAGAAATTCTACATTTCCCTGACATCTCTAGCCTATCATTAACTTCAATTGCACAAAGCTTTTAGTCTTAAAATGACACTACTCCGAATATGTGATCTTCAAAGTTTGAAGCATACCCTAACTGTTCTAATCTTTGTGACAGATAATAATACTCCTGAAAGCAAAAAATTACATTTCTCATCCAATTTTTTGGGACAAGTCACAAGATCCTTATATGTTGTTCATTGGATGGATCATGTGTGAAAAACTATGTATTCCTGTTACAATCAGATGCATATTGGCTAAAAAGGCCAGATTAGATGTCCCAAAAGTTAAAAGAATTACGGTAGTCTACAAACTTCTCTCACACCATAGCTCTTCATTGTCTAATGTTAGGTAAACTTCATTCTGCAAAGATCATTTACGAAGAAATTCACATACACATAATGTATAGCCCTAACAGCACCAAGACATTTGACAAACCTTGTTTTCTCACTTGGTCCCAGATTGACAGGATTAGAATCATTATCATCCTGCAAGAAAATAAATATGCAATTAAATATATGCAGAGTTCCTTCGCCGAAGTCAAATACGAAGCCTCTACACCTTAGCCACATGGGCACGATTGATACCCTGTGACTGGTAGTGGGTGACAGCTAGGGTAAGCCTACATCTAGAATCACACTCCGTTTATTTATTTATTTTCATACTGAATCGTGCTTTATCCAATAGTGGCCAGATTTATGTATGTATGTGGCAGTCACTCTAACCACCAGGCCACCAAGGTAGTCTGCTGGTTTTATGGTGTGCAATGGTTAATCACTGAGCTCTGGCAAGATACTGTCAAATTTTGAGGCGATATGCAAATTCCCTGTCCAAGGCCAAGTTTGAACCCTCACCTTATGTGTTCTAGTCATTTAAAAGCAAGCACCTTAACTGCTCTGCCCAGGCCTCCTTCCCATGATACACTTATTAAGTTGAAGGCACTAACCTTCACCTAGAGGCCCTAAAGTTGATTAGGATCAATCTGATTGATATTAAAGAAAAAACAATAATAACTTTTGATATCTATTTTGGAAGAGGGGTGAGAACAGCCCTAAATGGCCACAGCCAACTTGTTTTGACACGTTTGTTTTCTTTCATAAATCAGCTTTTAATCTGAAACTTTTGATTTGATCACATTGTAAGCCTTTCAAAGCTTCTCAATGTATGCAATTTTGCTTACTATGAACTGTGTTATGTTGGCGGCCAAAGTGAACATGAGGGTGGTATCATATGGTAGGGTGACGTCAATTCATTGAAAAATGTCCTTTTCTCAATGAACATCGGAAAAGTGGGTCAGTGACAAACAATAGCACAACCCTGGTCTTTACAAATCCCATGTTGGCTATGGCAATATCACAAAAATAAACAAGTGTGTTTTTATTTACTTATTTGATTGGTATTCAATGTCGCACTCAAGAATATTTCACCTATACAACATCATCCAGCATTATGATGGCAGGAAATTGCGCAGAACGCTGGGAAAACCCACGACCATCCACAGGTTGTTGGCAGTCCCACGTACAGCTGTGGAGAAAGTCAGCCTAGGATGGAGTATGTCTTTACACTTTATGTGTGATGCTTTTTCAATGGATATGTGCATGTGGTCTATTACTGTCTTTTCTTATAAGCTCCTCAAGTTTTGCAAAACCAAACATCTCTCTTGCACACTAACCTGATTTGACTCTGAGTGGAAATCATCCAAAGTTTCACTGTCATCACTTCCCTGAGTATTTCTCCTGTTGTTCAAATACAAGAAGGCTTGGACATCTGCACTACAACAGGGAATAAGTGACGGTAAGTCCTCTGCAGGTAACAGTTCCTCGCGGCACTAAAATACACACAAATATCAGCAAAGGACCACCTACATGCTGTAAGACACAACATGGCAACTTGACTCCGGGACAGACCACATGAATCTATCAGTTCCAGGCTTTGATGAAAGACATGTGGTTTTCTGGTCATGAAGAAGCAAAATATCTAAGTAAACAAGTACAAATTTTCATTGCACAACATGTATGTGTGTATTCATTAATAATCCTAACTAGCAAAGTAGCAGAGTGACTCACAATACAAAAACCTTTCCCATATGTATATGTGCCATATGTATAACTCTCCCTGAGAACATGATCACTTACCTTTCCCTGAGTTGGGGATGACTTATAAGCTTCTGGATAAACTCATCAAGTCCTTCTCTCCTATGGCGTATAAAATCAGGGTCAAGATTTCCAAAAATCTTCTTTCCTGGGAGTTTTAAATTAGCATCTGGACAAAGCTTTTTGACCTATACACAAGTGCCAAATATATGAGTTAGTAACTATTTTGAAATGTTCATTTAACAGAACATCTACCACAAGGTAAGTAAAAATACCGCAAATCCAAAAATCTAAGACCAAGGCTAAACTAATCTAAAGGATTAAGGAAACTCATTTATTTTCTAAGAATTCCAGATTTCATCATAAGGGACAGGGAATGTTCTAACATTTTTAACAAGACAATATGCAGCAACTTTTTGAAGGCACTAAAGTAGGTTGTGAGGCAGGGACATGGCAAGTGTCCATGGATTGATTGATGCCCTTGGTTTTTTTAATTATATGACCACGGCTAGCATTGCGGTGGGAGGAAACTGAACAAAGCCCAGAGGAAACTCACAACCAGAGAGAAAGCAAGCATGAGATGGACTTGAACTCACAGTGACCACATTGGTGAGAGGCTCCTGTGTCACAACGCTATGCTAGCGCACTAACCACCTCAGCCGAAGATGACCTGCCTTTCATATATAATTTTAGAGTCCAGGAATATGTGCTGGACAGAGGCCAGCTTTCAAACTTGTGGTGTAAGTTTGATTTAAATGCATGTTGTCCTATTAATTGCTTATTCAAGACCTTAAGTGTATTCGCATGCATGTGGGCAGAGCCCGAGGGAAAACCCGTGACCATCTGTGATCTGAGTTTTATACTCGTATGCACAGATAATAAAATTTATGTATACTGTCCCAAAACTACATACACATGCACCTGTTGCATGTATGTACTCAACATTTCAAGCCAACAGAAATACATGTAAGAACATCATTAAAAATATGTTTGTTGGGCATACCCCAATCCACCCTCCAAAAATGAGTATTATTTGTGGAAAACATCAACACACTTTTCTTCGCCACATATAAAATAAAAAAATCAACCTATTTTTTCTTATAGCACTGTGATACACCCACCAAAGAATTTTTTATGGTTGGAATAATATTTGTCTAATCACCTTTGTTACCTGTCACCAAACTGAGAGAGAAGTGATTCTTGCATTTTGTTTCCATACCTTTTCATACAGCGAGTGAAATTCATTATACCTCCGGAAAATGAACCAGTCTTTGTCGCCTGAATTCACCACAACTTTATAAACCTGCAGAAGTAAAACAGTGGACAAAAGTAGTCATACACAACTTCATACATACATGTAATATATTTCAATGAAACAATGATCTGATTGACTTACTGAATGTTTTTGGCTTCTAGCTCTTTTTCATCCACAATTAAAGTCTACATTCATTTAATTTTACTACAAGAAATTTTCATTACTGTTGTACTCCCATTTCAAGTCTTGAGTGTTTTATCAGTCAATAAAAGTAAATTAGTATTGGTAATACCAGGTCTTCCAGAGACTGCAAATTTTCAAGTTACATATCAGGTCCTTTTCCTTGTCATACATTTATACTGTCTGGCAAAAGAAGCAGTTACGGTACAACCATTTACACTGTCTGAAAGATGATGGTAAAACGATGTGATGATTTCAGTTGAAGTAATGTCAGGAAGTTTGGCATGGATATTAAACTTTCATGCAAACACTGAAGCAAAACCATGAATTTTGCATAAGCATATACAATATACCCTAATTCTTCTAATTACTGGGACTTATATTAGTCCTGCTGAAAGTAAAATATCACATTTCTCTCCTAGTTTTTTGAAAAAGTAAAGATATGGATATATTGGTCATTAGATGGTCTACGCATATTGAAAAAAGAAACAATAACTTGTATGTTAGCTAAAAAGGGTAGCTCAACTTTCACAAAATTTAGAAGAAATAGGGTATGTTAATACTGTTAAGATGTATGGTTTTGGGTGAAAGGTGTGGTATCTCAGTCCAAAGCGTTCTTTATAAAAGGCTTTGTCACAGAAACATCAGAATCAGTTTTCACACTATGAAGGTATATATTTCCCACAAGCAATGCCTACACTCACAAACCCTGCAGCCCTTTGGAAGAATCATGGGGTTTACTTTCTAACCGATATAGCCAGACTTTGGAATTCATCTCCCTGTGTACTGCTGCTGACATCCTTGTTCTAAATGACCAGGGGCAACTAACTGCTGTGTAAGATCGATTCAGCTGGGACACTTATCTAAGTAACCAAACTCAATTTGCAAAAGAACAGCAACGTTACCACAAACTGTGACCATATGGGAATTCTTGTGATCCAATTTTAACAGGCCTCAAATAGTCAGTTTCTTTCAATAAATAATTGACTTGCGTAAATATGGCTTGGTTTCATTCCAGAATAGGAGGACGAAGTGCATTTCCTTTGGTGTTTAAAATATATGTGTAATAATTTTTAAAACATTTTTTTTTACACGAAATTAGTGCAGGTTGTGAAGAGGGCCTTGTTTCCATTTTGGCATTCTGAAAACAATTATAATCTTGTTAGTTCTTTTACATGGTTTATTGTAAGTTACAAATGTATGTACAGTACCGCCCACGCCCAACAGTAAATCAGGCGTGCTGATACAGCTCATTGAGACTGCTAACAAAGCTCGTCGAAACCACGGCCACACTGCAGGAAATCGATGACCCACTGGCCGTCGCCTACCGCATAAGACTACATGATGTAGTTCGGCTGGCAATATGCAGCTTACCAGGCCTCGAAATAGTAGGCGATTGAGCCTGCTGATCGCCTACATGGAATTTAGGAAGAAATCACCATGATCACCATGCCAAAATAGAGAAACCGAAAATTTTTGAGAAAAGGAATGCCAAATATATGTATAGGATGACTATCAAACTTTTTTTTTAGTTCAGTGTCCATAACTGTTAACTTAGTGATGGCATATAATTTTCTGATTAATTCAGGGTAAAGTTTTATTTGTACAAGTGGCCCTATTGCTTCCGGTTGACTTCTCACAACATCAGTAGTCCTACTGGTTATCACGTAGCTCACCTAGGGGTTGCAGAGACAGTAGATATGCTGCAATCACACGATAAACTTTTCTGTGGGACTTTTGTAGCCAGAGGTAACATAGTGTAAACTCCATGGGTGAAGAAACTGAGATTCAAAGCAAATTGGTAAAAATCACCAAAAAAAACTTTACCATTACAAAACCCACAACAAGGCAATGTACAAGGCAAGACCACAGACTCGTCCAAAGTTATTAAAGATTTCATTATAAAATTTCCTGGGTTGAGCTATTTTTTTTGTTCAACATCTAAATCATGTTATGTAACACAATTATTAATGAACAGATCTTCCGGTACTAATATGTGCATGCCACTGTGAGAAGGAGTATGACACATGACACTCATCAAGTCTCATGCATACATGTACAACACGTGGTGTGAAACAACTAATCATTAAAGAAGCCAAACACTTTGCCACAGCTAAAGTGCGCAAGCAAACATGAACCACTGAAGCCACTAATCTTTTTTACTGCACTAAATCATAAAAAACCTCTGTTAGACTATCCACCGAGATACAAAGGAAAATCTGTTCACCAAGCAGCAGGAAGTTGGATTACTATCGAGGTTGCCGACAGTCCAAACGCTGACTACACAAGCACTAACAGAAAGGCACTGCTAGCCTTTTGTTTTAATTCTGGGTGTCCGACAGTGTTAAATTGCCTAAAATCCCTCAAAACAGACAGGGGCGATAAAATTATAGGATAATTGTGTTTATCCATGATTTACAACTATGAATGCACAACATCTAAATATCAAAGGAAACCCTAATTACACGTGCCGATTGGTTCAAACTCCGTTGATGTGATTCGCTGATTGGTTGTGATGTGTGCGACTGTATTCATAACCTGGCAGCAGACAATATTTTAAATTACTCATCTCGAAGCAGTTTTCCTCACTATAATTGTTTGTGCATTTTACAGCCATATATAACTGGAACCATTCATTCAGACTTGTTTTTCCAAACGAAATACATTTACATCATCGGTAACATCAATACTAACTCAATCGTTCAGAGAAGTATTTAACAGATTATGGACATGTGGCAGCCCTTCAATCGCAGACGCACACGTACATTGTTACGGTGGTGATGCGTCACAGCTACGTCTTGGTGATTAGGCCTGTCGGGAAGTGACCAGAGTATAATCAGAGCACATACAGAGCAGTGACAGACTGCAGGCATTGCATAGCCTGGGTGAGTACAGAGTACGCGGCCAAACCGCGTGAAATAGCTTGGCCGATATGATGTTGGGCATGGGTAGTACTGCAGAATCTTTATGGAGAAAATGTATACTCATGTATTAACTTGACTGGATTTTATGATCAAAGAATATTTCTTTTAAAGTTCAAGAATATTTGAGAAGTTAAGGGTAAAGAAACCAACCACAGAAAAAATGTCCTTTTCTGACATAATATCCTGACTTCAAGCTGCAATCAAACCTAATTTCTTTTACTACACAGGTTATTTACATATTTATATATGGTACTTGATTAGTGTTTTATGCTGTGCTCCAAAATATCTTACTTATACAACCAGTGTTGTGGTAGAATGAAACTGGGCAGAGCTAAGGGGAACCCATGGCCATCTGCAGTTCTCACAAACTGCCAGGCTCCAGAGAGGAAGCCTGCCCGAGCTGGACTTTAACTCAACATGACCCCATTGGTGAGAGGCTCCTGTGCATCACTAGCATCTTCACATGTGATCTTATACTCACAACAAACTTCTTGTCTTTTTCCCATGTCTCAGTGTCAGATATGCTGACACTTGTTGCTTTTTGTTGCTCATTTCCTGTTGGATTATTATCTGTCATTTTTGAGGTCTACTTTCAGAAAGGGAGTATCATTTCTCACTGCGACAGCAGCAATTTGTAACACCTGCAATTGTAGAGAAAGTACATTTATTTATTTATTTATGTATTTAAGTGGTGTTCAAATAGAAACAGAGGTCAGCTTAATAATAATGCATCCAGGAAACCAAAGCAGTACAAAACCGACACTCTTTAGCAGATACATATACCTAGCAAACTGTGACTTTATTTATTTATTCCATTGGTGTTTTATGACATACTCATGCAAATTTCACTTATACGACTTTGACACCATTTACAACTGAGAGAACCTAACTAAATCTGAACCCACAACTCCACTGGCATGGGCCAGTCAGATGCAGCAAGAACAAGGCTTAAGCTGTTTGTGCCAGCAAACGGCCCACATTTCGCATGATATTTTAATTATTAGTCAACAATAATTTTCAGTCAAATACACTTAGACACCCAACTAGTTAGACCCATGCCACTACACCTCCCACAAGATTGTCCCATTTTCTCGCTTTCTCGTTTAAAACATCAGATTTTATAAGTTTACCCCCCTTTTCAGGCCTCAATGTTGATGTCTCATTAGATATAACTTTTCTTGCTGTCGGAATTTGGCAGCATCAACAACCGGAATTCCCTGAAACCAAAGATAAACAAAACCATGAACTTATTTAACTATGACACTTACTTTCTCTACCCTGGACGGTTCGACCGAAAAAACCAGCTGACCCGTTTAAAAATATACATGTAGGCCAACACTAAACTACAGCTACATCTAGACTCACGACTTCTGACATAAGTTTACAACCGTACACAGGGGAGTACAATACTTAAGTTACTCCCAGTTACCACTAAAAGGTAATATAACATCAGTTTTAAGTTAATTCTAAAAATCCAACTTCGACTATCTTTCAGTATCTACTATCAAAGAAGGTCACCTGTTGGGTATGATCTGACAGGAGAAATCATGTTGGAATTATAAACCTAAATGTCCCGAAAGGTGGCGCTGCGGTATATGAAGTGTAGCAAAAAAAATGAGCTCATTAGTCTTATATCTTTAAAACAAGGCGAAATCTGATGGTGGAGTACCCAGAGTAAAGAAAGGACGAGATCTGTTTTCAAATATATACTTTCTCAGGTTCGTGCAATACTGCTTGTAAAAGTACCAGTCACAAAATGACGTGGAAGAGAGGGTCGTTTTGAACGTCGTGGTTTATCTGCTTTTGAAATTTGCCAGCTTACTTTACCACCAGCACCCGTCGACGACGGTTATCACACCGAGGTGGGCCGTCGCTTGACATCCGGTCACTTCCAAAAGGACAAGGGTGCTCTGTCTGGAGGCTGTCAACAGTACGCTGTTAATTTAAAGCCTGCGACATACTATAGTTTGAGATCGATTATAAAAAGTCGGATAAGCAATTTTTTATGCATGTGAAGTAGGCGGGGGGAAGCGAATGCACCAATTTTATGTAGCTAAAAAAGGCTCCCAGCTACATAACTTTTTGGCAAAAATTCATGTAGGCTAACGAGCGTCCGAAAGAGGAAAAAAGAACCCCCCCTCCCCCGCAGGGCCCCCAACCCTCGCCGGCCGGGGGAGTGGGTGGGTGGGGGGTGGTAGTGGTGGTGTCTTTTTGCGCACCAAACGCGCCCCGCAGGTACACAACTTTTTGGCAATTCTTTATGTACGTGTACGCGTCCGAATTCAGAAAAGGGGCCCACCACCCTCGCTGGCGCAAACCCATTTAGAGATGCCCGTCATAACAATGAAAGGGACAAACTCGCGTGCATGGTTGTTGTTGGGGAAGACGGAACCGTGTGGGAGAAGTTGTATGAAGAAGTACTGTTGGGCCCACAGTGCCAATATAACAAAGGGTAGAAGTGGCTCCCACCCCTGTGAAGGGTCTGGGATAGGTGTCATTAACAAGCGAAGACTCTGCATAGCGTGTGGATATCGAATGGTGTGGAAGCGCGAGAAGAGGGCGGAGAAAAAAGAAATAGAAAATCTGGTGGCCATCGAACTTTCCAATTAGAGAACGGGTAAAAAGATATAGGTATCCAAATAGTGGATAAAAAACCTATTCTGAGAAAATGTAAAATAGTTATACCCATCTCCGTATGACGCAGAAAGCACGAGCACCACAGGTATCCGGCCCAAATACCCAAGGTCGGGGGCAGTCCTACAGGACCTCCGCGGGATCCTAGACCGCTACACCGCGGCCATGGCCAAGCTAAACGCCGACGATGCCGGGAAGCGGGCAGCTGAAAACTTCACCAACGAGTTCGCCCGTTTGCGGACAGATCGACGCAGTGAACGACTTCGATCTTAACATGTCATCAAGCGTTGGAGAGCTTTCTTTTTTTGGGGGGGGGGGGAGAAGCTGGCTGGTTCTTGACGCGTGCCAAGGCAGCGCACCGACCATGTCTTCAGCTCCTGGCGCCAGGAGAGCCTGCGACATACTATAGCCAACGACCTCGGCGATTTGGTCATTAACGCCGGAATCAAAGTCTCTGCGGGCAACATCGTCCAAGACAACACCCGAAAGAGCCGCAGAGATTCTTCAAGATCACGACGGAGAGTTCATCCTCAAGGTCAAATTCCTCCGTGATCAGGCTATCGACATCTGGACGGCTTTGCGCCTCTCAAACAGGGCCGGATTTGGGGCGGTGGCATCCTTGAAATCTCTGCAGCAACCGCCCCAGGTGTTCTGATAGGGATCCAAAACATGTTCTATCAGAACGCCTAACCGCGTAAGCGCCGTCGCTTATGGGATGAGGAAAACCTGGCCCCCATGCCGGTCGGCAACCTCAACTCTGTGGCTCAAAGAGTTGTGGAGCACTTCGACGGCGCTTTGAGGGGTCAGGCGCAAGGCACTAGAAAATCCAAGAGTGGGAGGAGAGGATGCATGAAACGGGCGCCACGGTCAAAAATGTAGCTGAACTGGAAAAGATCCTCAAGAGGGCAATTATCCTGCGGGACACTGCCGGTGAGAACATCTACAACAGTGGAAAATACCAGTTTTGTGGAAACGGATTAAGAGGTAAAGTAGAGCTCATTTACCACAATGGTTACGCCTGGTTCAAAGAAAGCAAAGAAGTCCATATCTATGAGGATGGCGTCTGGAAAGTCATCCGGAAAGCCACCCAGGGTGAGCCCTTAGCTGTCTGGCTGTTGGGTGGTCAAGACCGATAGTTCGGTGTCGATCTGTTCGAGTTACAGGACGACCGCACCTACAGGACCTAGGAGGCCTACGAGAGGCTTCAAGCAATTTGAACAAAACTGAGTGATCCCGAACTTGCAGAAAGGGCGTTCGCAGAGAATCACGCCTCCAGATTCATGGCCAAAGAAAAGAGTGGCTGGAAGCCAACCCCAGCCAGCCTGCTCGACGACATCCAGAAGGCCTGCGTCGAAGGCGACCACGGTGGGCTCTAGAACTCCATGGACGAGGTGTAGTGAGCATCGACATGAAAGCTTGCTATCTGCCTTCCCTAAAGGGAGAAGGCAAAGCAAAACCCTACTTTGGACGTTTCGGACATCCAGTCCACCGCATGGTAATAGGCACCATAAGCAACGTATTCCAGAAGCCTGATAAGTCTCCAACAGGCGGCAGTCACACGCTGAGGCAGCTGCCCGATCGTCGCTCGGGGGTTGGTTGGACCCTCCAGCATCCTTGCTGCGAAAACACATAGCTGAAAGCCAAAAGGCTCAGCTGCTTTGAATCGGCTGAAGACATCGACCACTGTGCGCTTACCCAACTTGTCGTGTGGTAGGAAGAGCAGGTCAGCTTGATAGGCCTCATTTGGTGCAGTAACATCAAATTTTGGCAGTGGTATATACGGTGATATCGTAGGAAAATCTGCCAGACGGCCTTCAGAGACCTTTGCAGCAGAAGCTAGTTTCTTCATGGCGGCAATGCCAGCCCAGTAGCCCTTGGGGCTATAGTATATCTTCGATAGACGAGAAGACAACTGGACGGCCATGGTAATAGGCACCATAAGCAACGTATTCCAACAGCCTGATAAGTCTCCAACAGGCGGCAGCCACACGCTCAGACAGCTGCCCAATCGTCGCCCAGAGGTTGGTTGGGCCCTCCAGCATCCTTGCTGCGAAAAGGATTTGCCTGACTTTTTCGTCCTGCCGCCAGAGTTCGAACGCCTTGTGTGAGCTGTCCATCAGTACCGTGACCAGAGGACAAGGAATAATGTGGCTGTGGGCACAGTAGCCGACCTCTAGTATAGCTCTAGTATAGGAGTATAGCTCTTCGGGCAAACCCATCATTTGTGATATATATGTCCAAGCGATATATGCAAATGGTATGGAAATATAACTCGTGCCTCACTGCTCATTCATGTCGTTCCTGGCATAACGGCGAGGAGCTTTCACGAGAGTCCAGCACAGTTTATTCTGATTACTCGGCGAGTTTGTAGGCGACTAGCCCAGTCACACTCAACCCGAGGAGGAGGAAGGCGATCTCCCGTTCCTTTTGGCCCTCCAACGGTATACAGAAGTCGCTTAGGACAGGTTCGGAACCTGTGGGGCTAAGAGTTTTCCCAGTGATCTCAGCGTACTCGCTCATGGCGGCGTCGACATCGAGAAATATGCGCTCTGCGTGCCTCTGTCGACGAAATTCGTAATTAATCCAGACCAGACGCTTTGTCCTATTTTTAAACCACGCCGCCTGCCCCGCCCGAAGCTGTGGTATAGCGTTGTCGTGGCGTAAACTCTCCGCATGGAGCTTCGATGATTTGAGAAGAGAAAATTACCACATGAGAAAGCAAGTGCATTTATGGTCGCCATTGCGAGGGCGACGTCCACGACAACCATCCCGATATCACGGGGGTGAAGTCTAGCATGGGAGGGGCACCTCCATTGGCCATCTTACACAACCTGGAGTATCTCATAGCTAAGCGAGATACGACTGCGCAATGATACAGCCCATCTTACCCTCGGTAGCTGGAGTTGTCATGTTGATATTCCATATGGAGAGGCTCCGTAGGAATCTTCAATTGTTGAGCAGAGGGGGGCTTAGAGGTGGCTTGTGCTGTTTTCTGTAGTTGCCCCGCAAGAGGAAGAGGCGGCAGCTGGTGGTGATTAATAGATATATAATATACGCCCGCACGGCCGGCTATCCCAATGATATATGGGGTCCAGTTCGCCAGCTTTCCAACATCCAGGGCCTCTGAAACAGACTGTCACCGTTCTGGGGCGTCCTGTTGTCCTGCTGTAGGACATTCAAGCAGTTGTTCCTGTTTGACCTTTCAGGCAGCGGCTCCGGCACGCCCGGCTACCGCCTTCTTCGGGTCTGTCATTTTTTTATGGTTTGTCACTCTTTCCACCGCAGGTGTCTCCTTAAGGGTACTCGCTTGTTGGTCCGAAGGAAGAATCGGGTTCCCACTATCGTTCAATGTTAGAGGGCACTGTTGTCCAAATTGGCAGTACCTCGGTGTGGTAAGAGCAGTTATTAGCGGCGCTAGCAAGATGCCGTAGCTTTGCTACAGCCCAGAGGAAGCATTACTAATCGCATCTCCAACAAAGGTGTCGGCCTCCAGCTCGCGCACGCGCCGGCCGGTTCTCGGGTGGATTGGAAGAAACATGCTACCCACTCCTGAGTACAATTGTAATGCAGCTTGCCCTATCGTTTTCGTCATGAACGCGCCTAGTTTTGCCTCGTAGCGGGCGTATAGCTTCTCGACCTCGTCCTCATCCAACGAGTCAATTGGATCCACGGTCCATACCTTCCGATGATACTGTTTGACCTGGCTCCCCGCTACCAGCGCAGCGAGACTTTCACGGTGTTAAGGCGCGAGATTGGCAGCACGCGCTTCTGCCTCTTCCTCCAATGGCTCATTCTGTTCCTTTTTTCCAGCCGAGGACGCACCCTCAGTGTCTTCGTCGAGCAGTTCGTCGATTAGTTCGTCCAGTTTGTCTATATTTGCTTGCTGAATAGTTTGAGTCAACGCAGAATAGGTACCACTATTATCCTGGCCCTAATATATTTGCACGCAGCCCATGCGATCAAACTAAAGGTGATTATTTCCTGGAAAATAGCAACAGCCAGCTGCTGTTAAGCAACAGTGTTGCACATTATAGAAAGTGGTATGCAGGGGGCTGATAAGTCATCAACAGAAGCCTGGCATGCTTTCTTTGGGCCAGCTGCTGTCGTACTCCCTCCCTTCCGGAGGGATAACATCATTTTCTCGAAGGCATTCCTCAAAAGAATCCCTGTCTTTGCAGTGGAAGATGGCGACCCAGCGCGTCTGCTCGCGTAGATCCTTCAGGACTGAGTTATATTTCTGGGTGAGCAACCAGGCGCTTTGCTTTGCGTCCCGGTCATGAGAAGGCCAGCACAGAGAGTATGTCTTTCTTTTTGGTCAGCACGTTTGTGGCCGAGCAATAATCAATGATGTATAGGGTTTGCTCGCCTTGGAACAGCTGGTAGAAGACACAGAGGTAGTCATGGCGCCTTTCACGACATAGACCTCTGGGTCGCTCCACACCCAGCGACACTTTTGATACACTAATGTATTATATATTGGGACACCGGACAACAATGTGTTGAAAGAAGATGCGATAGAGGCCGTCCAGGAAGTTGAGAGTGAAAAGGGTTTTCCCACACCCCGCAGAAAATCCTCGATTGGATCACCTGGGCCAGAGGCCCGCAGCATTAGTACAGCGCTGTGACGAATCGACCATCGTCAATGTTGAGCTGGGCGTCCAAGACCACGTAAAGGTAGATGCTCAAAGCGCCCGAGGCCTCTGCTGTTTTCGTGATCTGAATGGTCACCCTCTCACTGTCGTTCTCGATGCTCCGCCCGATGCCGTGAAAATGGTGGTCGTCCGTGGAGCAGATGTCAAGGCACAAGGGATACTAGGTGGTTAGGAAATGGGCAAGGGACAATTCCGGCAGCGTTAGGTCTTTTCCGATCACCGCGGGAGTGCGCTTGCAGCTGGCTGCAAAGAACATCCTTCCCTCATCGCACTGCTGGTAGGCGCACAGGCCTTGGCTGTACAGCTGGTTTTTTACAACCTCCATTGTCACCTGCACTTTGGTTATTTTGGGGTTGTAGAAGGCTTCAGTGTCCCACCGGACTGCCGCTCTTGAGTCCTCTAACAGCATCTAGATGCTCTCATACTGCGGGTGGGTACGTTGAGGGTAATGTTCCACAGGGTATCGCTCTTATCGGGGCGGATTTTGAGGTGTCGGAGGAGGCCGGTATACTGGTTACGGATCATCCGGGCGAGCTCGGACTGGGTTACAATATCATACTCGAGGCTGATGCTCTAGATGATCTAGCTTTCACCGGCGTCCCCTTTGGCCCGGATGAGACGGTTGTACTCCCTGAAGGTTAGGTCGGATTCGAGCCTGTCCCCCAGGGCTGACTGGTAGAATGGCATACGGCCCTCCAGCAACTCAAAGTCGAAAGGGATGTAGTATCGGTTGCCATAGGCCATGGCATTGGCACGGTCTTTGGCTACATCGTCGTCTTTATTCTCAGCCCCGACCCGGATTCGGGTGACATTCTTGTTGCGGGCTATGTCGATGCCCTGGTAAAGGGCAGTCTTTCTTCTGCGCCGTCTTACGCTGGTCCATAAAACTGTAATAAACATCGTTGGCATCTATCGACATCACCTCATTACCGCTGATCTTGACTGTGATCTTCTTTATCACAGCAAGGCCAAGGTTCTGGACCACTGTTCGGTTGACGTCGGTCGAGGCCAGGGAGATCGAGAAAATAAGTCTCGTGGTCCCAGGGACAATGATGTCA
This sequence comes from Acanthopleura granulata, assembly GCA_016165875.1. Classification (NCBI taxonomy): domain Eukaryota; kingdom Metazoa; phylum Mollusca; class Polyplacophora; order Chitonida; family Chitonidae; genus Acanthopleura; species Acanthopleura granulata. The sequence goes on from JABBOT010000004.1 coordinate 2,399,476, forward strand.
TGGGCGCCGAGGTTTGGGAACCGAACAACAAGCTGTTGGTTCTGGTCTATCGTACTCAGGTTATTTGTGATGACGATAGACTGCCGTACAGCTTTGACCCCCAACGGTTCACGAACCTTGCGGTGCGGATTGAGCTTGCGTCCGTATTGACTCATGTTTGTTAAAGAACGAATTGTTCCTGTAGGTATCATGAACTAATGGAAGGCTATATCATTTCTTCAATACAAGGGCGGATTTTAGGTTGGACGATCTAGATGATCTTGATGTTGATTAGCCAGATGATGAGTGGACGCAAGACACCTCGTTCTCTTCTTCAGGAGTGGAGCAGCCCAGTCAGAGGGAAACACACAATCACACGGTCAGCCATAGATCACTATTATAGGGCCATAGGGGAACAACATGGGGTGATTCCGGCTGCGGGGAGACAGTATTCTGATATCGAGCTGGTCAATAATCGACTACGCCATGTACCTTATCCCAACTTGGAGATTATCCTCAAAATTGCAGTACAGCCACTCGCGCTAT